>CM046662.1:106603782-107901282 GCA_025594165.1 Tamias sibiricus
AGTGATGTTATTACGTAATTTTTAAAACTAAATATTTTCCTTGATAATATCACAAAATGATATAGCTAGTTTTAAGTTAATTCAGTTTTAAGCAAGTATCCTATAGCCAGTTTTAAGTTAATTCAGTTTTAAAAGCAGTAGGACAGTTATAATTTAATATTGTCATTAATTTAATATTAATTTTGCTAAAATACAGAGATTTTTAAAAAAAATAATTGTATTTAAATTGATAATGTGATTTTATTAACTTCTGTAAGTTGGGAATTTTGAATAGAATAATTTTGTATTTAATGTATATAAATACACCATAGGAATTTAGAAATAAAAATTTGTCAATAACTATAGTCAGAATTTTGAATATTACTTGTCTCTCATTTGAGAGTACAACTTGATATTCAATAGAATCAGTTCACTAGTCATAATAAATATATTGAAAAAAGTGTATCGTGCTCAAATTATTTTGAAAAAATGAATTAAGTAAATTTTGATATTTCTTTTAAGATTACTCAGAAACTTTCACTATATGAATCTTTAATAAGGGACTAAAGTATGCAGTATTTCCCTAGCTTCACTTTTTTATAAAAACTTTTTATTTTTACCACATCTATCTATTAGTGTCTCTTGGAAGAACTTTTCTTTTTGTTCTATAAAACAACAGCATGTTTGAACAATAGCAGTTTGATTTTATTTGTGTGGTCAATTAAAGGAAAAATAGATTATTGAGTCATCTTGCTCAAGTTCTAATTCTTTAACTCCAAATGCTACAGTTATTACTTGGGTTTTTTAGGTTGACCAGAGAAAAGGATACTTGTCATATATATGTTCATATGTAATCATGGTAGTCTTATCTACAGAATCAGGGTCCTGAAAGATTTTACCAAATAACTCATCTGAAATAGTTCAGGAAGACTATGCAGAACAACTTGCAAAAGTTGTGATATTCTTAAAAAGCCACAAAATGCATGATTTATGTGTTCTTGTTTTTGTGAGATAGAGGTTTTTCATGTTTTTACATGTGAACACATAACCATTCATGGGATAAGAACTTAAAGGTTGATATGTCTCTGTTCATGACAATGCAACTTTTTAAAGTGTTAACTGACATTCAGAAAGTCATGTTGTAAAATTATTCTGGGCAAGCAATAAAGAGTAAAAGGGGGGAGTATTTGAGTTAATATAAACTTTTGTAAACTATGAACTATAAGTATCATACACAAGAAAGATTTGGAGAGTTTTAGCCTCTTTGGGAATCAATGTTAGAATAATTAAGAAAATGTTACTATACTGAGTTTTTAAACCAGATTTACTTTGTGTTAAATTTGTCAAGTAAGGCTTTATAACAAATGTCATTACCAAATATTATTTTAAAGTAACAGCAGTTTAGAACTTAGAAATTTGGCTTGGAAAAAAAAAAAAAAAAAAAAAAAAAAACCTTCTTTATATGTGGGAAAGTACAAAATAAATGTACATTGAAAGTGGGTTCCTTAATATACAATAAATACTGTATATGTGTACTCTTAGTATATTGTGAAAATTATTTCTAATTCTTACATTTAAAATTTTTTTGTTGTTGTCAGTGGACCTTTATTTTATTTATTTATGTATAGTGCTGAGGATTGACCCCAGTGCCACACACTTGCTAGGCAAGTACTCTACCACTGAGCCACAATCCCAGCTAATTCTTGCATTTTTCTGAATGAAAATTATTAGCAACAAATAATTATTTTGTCATTCTTCTGAATTGTTTGAATTCTGTGCATCCTAGAACATTCCAACTTAAGGAAATCTCAGGTTCTCCTCCCAAATTTTATCAGTAGTTCTAGGAATTAGAATTACTAATAACCCAAGTTGATAGATCACAATGAATAACTATTGTAAGAAATACCATTAAATTGGACTTATTTTATGATTTGATAAAATTCAGATATCCTGAACGGATGCTAATTTACATTATCTTGAGAAGTAACAGTCATCAGCCAACTAAAGTCATAGGTATCAAATGATATTTTCTTTTCCTGTTTTAGTTATGGTAATCTATATTAGTTTAAAATAACTTCATAACCCATCAACTAGGTTATAGCAAACAACTGTTTTACAGACCAGAATGATAGTATTGCTAGTCTTTTACTAACATTCTAGTTTGCCAATGTAGTCCTTCAATTGCTGCCTTACGTACCTTTTGTTTTTTGTTGTTTTGGGTTTTTTGTTTGTTTGGGGGATGTGGGGGTATTGGGGATTTAACCCACAGGCACTTTACCACTGAGCTACATTTCCAGCCCATATTTATTTATTTTGAGACAGTGTCTCACTAAGTTACTTAGCCTTGCTAAGTTGCTAAAGTTGCCCTTGAATCCTCCTGCCTCAGCCTCCTGAGTTGCTGGGATTATAGGTGTGTACCACCATATCCATATGACATACCTTTTGGATCTAAATCATATATAACAGTTTTGGAAATAAATTATGAATAGTAATAATACAGATGCAGTTTTCCAGTATAGTGCTATTTATCTACTGTCCTTTAAGTTCTTTGCTTCTTTTAATGCATCTAAGATAGAATTGGCTTTTGTTCTTTTTCTTTGTAACTGGATCACTCTTGGCTCGTATTAAATTTGAAGACAGCTTAGCTCTTTATCCCATGAACTGCTCACAAGCCAGCCCTACTTTGTCTAGTACTTGTACAGCAGTTGTATTTTAAAAAATAAAACCAAAAGCATACAGAATTTCTCACCTGTACTTCCTTCTGTCTCTCATACTTAGCCATCTAATCACTATGAAAGAGGCTTCTAGTAAACAATATCACAAAGGTTGTAAGATTTAGAACAGAATTCTGGACATTGACAGCTCAAGTTGGGAAGGGTATTATTTTAGCAAGGGTTGATGATGGTAAGCTAAGTTTTCAACCTGCTTCAGTTGCTGGTGGGATGTCTAAATAGACATCTCTAAATAGAATTGTTACAAAGGCAATTAGAGGTATAGGTCTGAACAGAGGATAAAAAGTCAAATATATAGAAAGATTTGTAATTTTAGGTGGTAATTAATACTGTCAGTGTTTTGTATGGAGATGAAGCGGCTATGGGAGGAGCTTTGGCTTTTTCATATAAACTCAAGCAGAAGCGATTTATGATGTCCTTAGCCCTTTCAGTAGTGTATACTTTTTAAATTCAACGATATTTCAAAACTTTTTAGAGACAGTTTAGAAAGCTAGTGAAATAATTAGTTTTATATTTGTGTTTTTAAAATTATAACTGATTTATTGATTTATTAATCCCTAAGCTTTTTAATATTAAAAAAATTGACTCTGGATTTGGTTGTATCCTTTTGAGGTAGGTAGAAAGGAGAGAAACAGGGAAGGAAAAACAGGACTGTAAGTTTTAAACATTGAAGACTTTATGAACACCCTCACCAGGTATGCTTTCCTCCAGGCATGAATTCTTAAAAGTTAATTAGTGCCTATATATCTTATTAGCTTAAGCTGTATTTTTTAGACTAATTTAATAAAGCCCAGAGCAAGAGATTGTTAGAGACCCATGATGTGGGTACAGTCCAAATATTATTTATTAATACAATAATGTCAACCTTAACATTCTGGGAAGAACCATACTACTGTGGCACAGTCTGTGACCCAAAGAATCAAGCTCGTTAAGCTCATGCCACCTCTCATGCTCACCATTTACAAAGATAATTTTAAAAGAATAGCCCAGAACCCCAAAAGTACATCTCACTCTTGAGTACCCATATCCCTCTCCCTTTGAGTGCTTATTCTGCTCTATGACTGAATAACTCTGCTTTGTACCTCTTTCAATGAGTCCTAAAATTCTTTTCTGTGGTGTATTTCAAGAACTTGCCAGCGCTGAGTTGAGTTCCCCTTCTCTTTTCTGGAGGACTTCCATGAAACACTATCTGGTGAAAAATTTTAGCTGATTACAAAATTTGTCTTGCCTAACTTTATTAAAATTAATTAAAGTATATATTCTACTTGAGCAGTTAATAGAACTTGAACCATCTCCAGTTTAATGGATTAATTAATAGATACTGGGAGATTATAAGATAACAAATACCATCAAATTGAACTTTGATCTTTTTTCATTTAGCCTACACACAAAATTGATAAGATGTTGTTTCCAGTGGTAGGAACTGAGTGGCTAGGACCAGGGAAGATAGAGATAGGTTACCTTTTTACTGTGTCCTCTTTTGTGCTATTCAGATTTTGAACTATGGAATGATTTTACTTTGGGAATAGGTAGAAGAAATTTAAGTTTTAAAAATTGGTTTAAACAGGAAATAGTTTGGCATGGTATTAAGTATTGATGCTTGAAATTATACATCATGATTTCAAATCCCAATTTCACCATTTCTTGGCCAACTGACCTTAGATGAATCATTTTTCTTTGAATCACAGTTTCTCACTTGAAAATGGAGATAACAGTGGGTAGTTTGCTTACCTTATAGAGTGATTTGGAGTTCATTCAGTAAACATATCTTTGAGGCACATACTCTGCTAGGTGCTGAGGTGAGACACTTTAACTTTAAAGGGTACTCACTTTCAAGAGTGAAAACAGACAAAAATTTCAGCCTAAATGATGATATAATAAATATGCTATGAATATCCATAAGATCCATGGCGTCATTTTGGGAAGTGTTAGGGTTGATGGGAGAGTGGTCCACCTAAAAGACAAGGGCATTGGAGTTAGGTTTTGGAAAATGAGTGAGGGGAAGAGGATAAGGAGAGAAAGGAGGAGCTTTCCACTTCAAAAACACATCTCTACCCCATCTCATTAATGTTTTTTAACTTTTGTTAAAGTTTTTATTTTGTTTTGAGACAGGGTCTCAATAAGTTGCCCATGCTGGCCTTGAACTTGTGATCCTCCTGTCTCAATCTCCTGAGTAGTTGGGATGACAGATATGTGCCTCTGCACCTGGCTTCACTTGGGGCTTAAACTAATCATAAGAGGATTAATAAAAAATGACTAAAACTTACTGAATTTTAACTATATACTTTTGCTATATAGACTGTGACCCCTAAGTCATCAGATTCTGACATCAACCTTCAATTCTTCCATACTGAGGGAATTCTTAATGCAGTTCTCATGTGTTTTCCCATTAGAAAACATCCTGCTGCACCTTAGTTTTATGCAGATCCACTTTTGCTGGTACCATATTGTTTCCTTTGTATTAAACATCTCTCCCAACCCCACCCCCCCAAAAATGTAATTTTATAGATGATATTGTCTAGGTACTTAATTCCCATTCTCCTGCAAGTTATATAGTTCAGGGGCCCTGATATTTTATTCTTTTATCAACACTATTCTAGAAGTTATAGAAAGAAGTACCTTATAAATTGAAAATATGATTTAAATAGGAGATAATATTGTTTGTTCTGTATATTAGCCACCAGTAACCACTAAGATTATTAAAAACAAAAGTTGTTAAAATTTTACATAGCCGGGCGCGGTGGTGCACGCCTGTAATCCCAGCACTTTGGGAGGCTGAGGCAGGAGGATCGCGAGTTCAAAGCCAGCCTCAGCAATGGTGAGACACTTAGTAACTCAGTGAGACCCTGTCTCTAATAAAATACAAAAAAGGGCTGGGGATGTGGCCCAGTGGTCGAGTGCCCCTGAGTTCAATCCCCGGTACCACAAAAAAAAAAAAAAAAAAAAAAAAAAAAAAAAAAAAAAAAAAAAAAAAAAAAAAAAAAAAAAAAAAATTTTACATAAAACTGTTTTGAGTATAAAATATAGCCTTTTGTACAAAATTTATATGGAATATTTCTTTATATAATGAAAAACATATAACTGAGATTTGTATAGGTCATTTAATCTTTATTTTCTTCAAACCTATGTATGGGAAGAAAAAGATGAGGTACCTCAATTTCTAAAAGATTTATCAGTTTAGAATGAATTAATCCAAAGTAGGAAAGTGTTATTTCTTTACCTGAAGAACAATCTAATGACCCTATCTATCACTTCAGATCCTTTTAGTTTCAAGTAATAGAAAACCAAACTACATGTGGTTTAAGCTGTAAGAATATTTATTATCTCATGCAATAAGAAATCTAGAGGTAATATACTTTAAAGAATTAGTTAATTTGGTAGTTCAGTGACATCATCAAGGACTAGAGTTTTCTCACAACACAGAATGACCTATCCTTTAAACTGGATTTCTTCCTGATTCCACAGGCCTGTCACAATTGGCAAGGATCATATAGAGGTGACAGTGTGCAAGAGAGAAAATAAATTATTTTCTATAAGAGCAATGATGACCTTCTCAGAGCCTGTATTAGTCAGCTTTTTCATTAGTGCTACCATTAGACTCAACAAGAACAACTAAAGTAGGAAAAGTTTACTTGAAGATTCATGGTTTCAGAGGTCTCAATCCAAAGATGGCTGACTCCATTCCTTGGGGCACAAGGTGAGGCAGAACATCATGGCAAAAGTGTATGGCTAAGAAAGGCAACTGGAAACATGGCACCAGGAAGCAGAAAGAAAGAGCTCTGCTCAGGAAGGACAAAATATAAACACCAAAAGCACACCCCCAGGGACATAACTCCTCCAGCCACACACTACCTACCTAGAGTTACCACCAGGTTAATCCCTATCCAGGGATTAATGCAATGATTAGGTTAAGCCTCTTATTACCCATCATTTCATCTCTAAACTTTCTTGTATTGTCTTACTCATGAGCTTTTAAGGGACATGTAGTCTAAACCATAACAGAACCCCCAGCAAATATCCCTTATGTAGTTTTGTCCAGAATGTGTCACTTGCAAATGCCCAAACTATCACTTGGCAAAATGAGTGAGACCATTATGATTGATTTCTTCCTTTGAAGGATGTGACTTCTTGGATGATTATAAACATTCTTTTAGCACATAAGAAACAAAGGAATGCCTACAGAATAGGCAGCCAACAGTGTTTACCATAACTGAGCATACTTATACGTTTTTACACATAAAATATTTGAGGATTACTTGAAAAAATAAAAAATATATCACTGGTGATTAAGGGTATATATTTTAGAATAAAATAATTATTTGACACTTAGTAGTCGTGAGAATTTGAACAAGCTACTGAATCTATGAAATTTAGTTTAGTTATTACTAAAAGGGGACTGGTTATAGTACCTATTTTATAGGGGTTGTCTTGAATTAAATGATACAATGTATTTAGCTTACTTAGCTTATTGTAAGTGGTTGCTGTTAGCTGCTTTTAAAAATCATTTTAATTTTAGCTTTTCTGGAATGATTCAAGCTTTTGCCTGATTTTGTTACATATAATGCTTCATAGATACCATTATCATAACTACATCTTCTTGAGTTAAAACTGTTGAATTTCACTAAACAACTGGTTTTAGGAGAATAGATTTAGTTATGGCTACTGGAAAGGATAAAACCTCAAAAGTCATTTATCCAACCTATTTTCATTAATGTTGCTGTCTTCAGCTTAATTTTCATTAGTGATATAATTTTTGACCACTTTTATAAAGTGCAGCCACTGGATTTTTTTTTTTTTTTTTTTTTTTTTTTTTTTTGTACCTAGGATTGAACTCAGGGGTACTAGACCACTGGGCCACATCCCCAGCCCTTTTTTGCATTTTATTAGAGACAGAGTCTTACTGAGTTGCTAATTGCCTCGCCATTGCTAAGGCTAGCTTTGAACTCTGGATCCTCCTGCCTCAGCCTCCCAAGTGCTTGGGATTATAGGCATGCACCACCGCGCCCAGCTCAGCCACTGGATTTTATTCATTTCTAAAATACTAACAAATCTTTTTTTTTAAAATATTTATTTATTTGCTTTAGTTGTACACAATGCAATGCATTTATGCTTACGTGGTGCTGAGAATCGAACCCGGGCCGCGCACGTGCTAGGCGAGCACTCTACCGCTGAGCCACAACCCCAGCCCAATGCTAACAAATCTTAGTTCTATTTTAATCTAAAGATTTTTTAAGATATTTTGGAAATTCATAATTAATAAGAGACTTAAATGGGGATAATACCTAAATAAGGTTCCAAGTATTAAATGCAATAAACTACCCAAAGATCTGTTCATATTAGGTCCCCAGTAAAAATTTATTCTTTTCCTTCATCTCTCACACATTAAAAATCTCAAAAGTATTGTTAGTTTCTTCAGAAACAGGAGAGCTTGTTGTCAACTGTATCAATAGAAGAAAACTGCATCTGTCAAGAAAAACGGAAACTATACTAGGAATTTCAAACACAGGGCTTTAATATAGGGAATTGGTTACATAGGTATTATAATTTTTATGAAATGCTGAATTTCATTGCTCACCAGGAATCATGTTAGCCACTAACCATCGTGGTTTTGTTGTTGTGTTGTTGTTTTGTTTTTTGAGAAAATTTTATTAGACATTCCTTAGCCTATAAACAAACTTTAAAATGCAAATATTTTAAACAAAGTAGGGGGTATTTATTTTGCTTGTAGGTCTGTCGAAAATGAATAGGTGGATTATGATTATTTCACTTTTTGGTATAGAATATAGGATTGAATTTCTCTCAATGTATCCTGTGTTGTCTAAAAGATTGTTCTTATAAATTCTGGTTAAATGGATTCTCTTCTTCATCAGTAGCTTCATATTACAACCGTAATCATTGGGAAGGATTCCTGGAGTTCCTAATTTCTTATTTTTTTAATTGAAAGGAAAAAAGCATGATTTCTTTATCTAATAATATAGTCTATCTTACTCACTGTCTCTCCTTAGAATCTATTCCAGTCTTCTTGAAAGATTCTCCCATATGAGCTTACCCTAAGGTTTCCATTTAGACCAGTTGTATTCCAGGCCTACAGCACAGTTTAGATCTTGGGATTTTACCCCACTTCATTTGACTGTTACATTATATCAAACATAACTTCTTGGTCTCATGACTTCTTTATTTTCATTTTCAGTTTGCTAGGTATATTATAAAGCAAATTTCTCAGGGGGGATAGTAGATAAACTTTTTGAATTATTATATAACTCTAAAAAGTTCCCTTGATTTATAACTTCTTCCATCAGCTGTATGCATCACTATTTTCTCTTTCAGATCCTAACTCATATATTCTTTTTTCAAAGAGGCCCTCTCTGATTATTTTAAATTGCAGTCCCCCTGTATTACCAATCCCCTCTTATTGCTTTTTCTGTAGGGTACTTATCATATTCTACCTTTTTATATATATTTTCTTATTTTTGTCTTTATTTCCCCACTAAAAAGTACTGTTAAGTTTTGTAGTTTTATTCACTGCTGTATCCTTGGTACATAAAATCATGCCTGGCATATAGTAGCCCCTCAATAAATAATTGCTAAATGTGTTAATGAATTTTTCTATCACCCTTTATTATAGTTATAAATCCAGGGTTATAAATCATTTTCTCTCAGAACTTTGAAAGGATTACTCCATTGTCTTTGGCATCTATGTTATTAATGTGAAATATAATGTCAATCTGATTTTTCTCTCTTCTCTAGGTGACCTATTCTCTTTTTGAAAGCTTTAATTTTCTAGGAGCTCTGGAAATTCTTAATGTACATGGATGAGAATTTTTTTTCACTGATCCTTTTTGGTACTTTTAATTAAGATTACTATTTTTTCCCCAGGGCTATGGAAAATTTTATTCTTTTAAAAAAAAATTCTACTTTTTTCTTGTACTATATCTTTTTAGCATAAGCTTTTTTTTTTTTTTTTTTTTTTTTTTGTGTGGTACCAGGGATTGAACTCAGGGGCACTCGACCACTGGGCCACATCCCTGGCCCTTTTTGTATTTTATTTAGAGACAGGGTCTCACTGAGTTGCTAAGTGCCTCGCCATTGCTGAGGCTGGCTTTGAACTCGCGATCCTCCTGCCTCAGCCTCCCAAAGTGCTGGGATTACAGGCGTGCGCCACCGCGCCCGGCTTAGCATAAGCTTTTAATAAGTGCATCAGAGTTTATGCTAAAAAGATAAAATTAAAACAAAATATCAAATAATGGACTAAAATAAGGGTTGACTTGTGGGCTGGGGTTGTGGCTCAGCGGCAGAGCGCTCGCCTCGCACGTGCGCGGCCCAGGTTCGATCCTCTGCACCACGTAAACATAAATGCATTGCATTGTGTACAACTAAAGTAAATAAATAAATATTTTTTTAAAAAAGGGTTGACTTGTTTAATATTTGTATTTTGTTTTTCACTAATAATGAATGACAAAGTGGCTTATCACATTAATAGGAAAAGAAAATGTTAGTAGATGATCATTGGTTCATTGGAAAGAGGTTTAGTCTAATTTCATATTGTGCACCATATACTGTAAACATTTTTGATAAGAAAATATTGTATGCTGATGAAATTCATGGGTAGGGATGTTCATCACAGTGTTTTATATAACATGGGAATTGCCTAAATATCGAATAGAATAATACTTAAATAAGCTTTCATATCTGTGCCATGAAATGCTTTGCAGCCACTAACAGCTATATTTTCAAAGCATATTTAATGACATTAAAAATGATACCTTATCCCAATTATTTTTATATGTATAAAATTTCTGCATGTACATATTGAGATAAAAAAATCTAGTGGAAAATACCAATATGTTAATACAGGTTTATAATCCCTTATATGAAAATCCTTTGACCCATACGTGTTTCTGAATTGCAAGTTTTTTTGTTTTGTTTTTTTTTTTTTTTTTTTTTTTTTTTTGTGGATTTTAGAAAGGTATTGTGCATTTACCTAATAGCATCTAGAAAACACTGTATTATCAAACACAATAATGTTTCTGCAGTGAAGTATGTGACTATTTACATTAAGTAGTATACATAAAATCTATAATTTTTATGTCAATTGAGATAAAACTGCTGCTAAAAAGTTTGTGTCGAGCTTAATAAAAACCTTGTTTTTATAGTTTTTTGGATTTTAGAATTATGTGCATTTTGGGTCAGTAGGAATTTTGGGCAGTGAGATTGTGAATGATTTTTAAATTTCTGTTGTTTATAATCTTTCATATATTTCCATATTTATAGGAACATACAAAATGTTACAGAAAAATATTTTAATAACAAATTGAAAAATTGTAACTGTATATACTTAAGTTTTCTTATTAAATCTTAGCCTTCCCTAGAAAGGGGAAAAGAGTTTTAAGTTCACCAAAAAGATATCCATCCATTCATTGATTCAACAAATACTTATCTATAACTACTTTTTTTTTTTTTTTTTAGGTACCTAGGATTGAACTCAGGGGTACTCAACCATTGGGCCACATCCCCAGCCCTTTTTTTGTATTTTATTAGAGACAGGGTCTCACTGAGTTGCTAAGTGCCTCATCATTGCTGAGGCTGGCTTTGAACTCTGGATCCTCCTGCCTTAGCCTCCCAAGTGCTGGGATTACAGGCGTGCGCCACCGCGCCCAGCTTATAACTACTATTTTAATAAGCATAGATAAAGATGTTCTACCTTACCAGGGAAATTAGTATTTCAAACCTTGATATAATTCCTTTTTTTACTTTTCTGATTTTCAGAAATTTAATAATTCTGACAATTCCAGTAATTCACCAGGATGCCAAAGAAGTAGGAAAATTCCTACATTGCAATTTCAATATCAATTGATAAAATCACTTTGGAAATCAAATTGGTAATATTTAGTGAAGTTCAAGTTGTATATATACTACAAACCTCTTAAATATAATGTGAATTGTCATCAATACATTGGTTTCCCTTTTCTGTTTCTCATACGACATCTTGCCCAAGCATTTTATTCACTTTAATTTTATATGCTGGCATTACTGGATTCTCACTAACTAGGTGATTTCCTTTTTTAGAGTAGTGGTTTTGCTTTTCAATATTTTTTCTTCCCAAGCCTTTTTACAAAATGTGACTGTTTAAAAAAAAAAAAATTTTTTTTTTTTTTAGTTGATAGGCTTTTATTTTATTTGCGTATTTTTATGTGGTGCTGAGGATTGAACCTAGTGCCTCACACATGCCAGGCAAGCGCTTACCACTGAGCCATAACCCAAGTCCCAAAATGTGACTTTTTAAAACTGTATATTTGTTTTGATATCCCAAAGGCCATGCAAATTTTAACACCTTTACTTGTCAGATGTGGTGTGTATTTAGGTATCTTTTCAATTTTGCTGGAGCCATCGCTTCTGTTTCCCATAGACAAGCACAATAGAATAAGATGACTGGGATTATCAATCAAAATAGTCTGTGGTCCTACACATAGAATCTTCCTCTTCTATCATATATTTCCTCAAAAATCACCAATTATTCTTATTTCTCAATTATTATTAATCACTTTGTTACACTTGTTTTAATGTATCTCTTTAAACTGAAAATGTTAAAAGGCAATAGTGAAATTTTAGACGTAATTTTTTTTTTTTTGCTGATTGAGTTTATAGTGAGTGAGTATCTGTTATGTGTGAAGATGAGGCATACAATATGAATATTACCTAATCCTGTCTTCAAGACCCAGCAAGTAAACTGACTTCATTGTAGTGTGATAAAAGCTAAGGAAGTTAGTTAGAGGTTGGGTAGAGTTAAGTGGCAATCTTCCAAGTCAGGAATTGGCAACCCTTTTGTGTATAGGACCAGATAGAGTAAATAATATTTTAGGTTTTGTAGGCCATGCCATTTAGCTACTCATCTTTGCTCTCATTGTATGACTAGTCATAAACAATACATAAGTGAATGAGTATGCTGTGTTTCACTAAAACTTTATGGACACGAAATTTGAATTCCAGATAATTTTCACATTTCACAAAATTTTTAATGTTTTAAAAATGCAAAAATCATTCATAGGTCTTAAGTCGTACAAAAACAGATAACAAACCAGATTTGGCTCCCTGACCACATTTGCCAACCTGTGAAAAAGTTTTTGAATTATAGAATGTTGTGGATTGTGCTGCCCTCTTATAGCCTGTCTAGTTCCAGCTATTTTCATTACTAGGGAAGTTTCGTAGCCAAAAAGGTTTACAAGTATTGAAAGTCTCATTACTAATCCAGTGGGTTCTGAGTATACCTGATACTCTGAATAAGAATCATAATTATATAATGTTAATAAAGACAACAGTAACACTGTTGCATTGATGATATGCAAGATCAGAAACTCAGATGCTTTTTTAGAGGCTAAGTGTTAAGGCCAGAATATTTGGAAAATGGCGAGTTATGTGAATTGGGGCAAAGTGAATAGCATTTGACCCATTTAAAAGAGGCATAGCCTCAACTTAGCTCCAGCCTACAACGTGAATGCAGGACCCATGTTCCCTAATGAAACATTCAAGAAAAGCTAGAAATCAAGACATTGGTTGTGTCCCCTTTCCTTTCCCCTGCTGTGTTCTCTCCCTCTCTCTCTTTTCTTTTTAATATTGTGAGTCAGAACCATCTTTAGGTTTCACTTAAGCAGGCTGGCAATTTGGCTTCTCTGTACTGCAAGTTTCTTATTATTTAAAAGGAACTTTTAGTTGGCTGGGGTTGTGGTTCAGCGATTGAGCACTGGCCTAGCACGTGTGCAACCTGGGTTCGATCCTCAGCACCATGTAAAAATAAAGGCATTGTGTACAACTAAAACAAATAAATAAATGTTAGATTTTTTTTTAAAAAAGGAACTTTTAGACAAGTATATGTAGTGATATGAATCAATTATTTTACTTTGAATCTCAGAGGATATATATTTTTATCTTAATATTAAATTACTGCGAAAATAATTTAAAATTACAAATACAATGGCAATACATCATATTTACCTGTTCAGCTGTTGTGCTGGAGGGCTTGAGGTATCAGTACTTGGAACTTTCTTCTGTACTGACTTTTAATCACAAACTTTACTTTTTTTCCTTTTTGGTCATGGTTGTATTGAGATATAATTCACATCACACAGTTTACCCATTTAAATTCTATAATTCCTTGCCTTTTAGTACATTTATACTGTGCAACTATCACATCAGTTTTAGAATATTTTCATCACTCCAAAAAGAAAACCCATACCCTTTTGCTGCTACCTTTCCAGTTACCACATCTTCCCCAATCACAGGCAAATATTCATTTACTTTCTGTCTCTATATTTGCCTATTCTGGATTTATTCTATAAAATAACATTATACAATATGTAGCCTTTTATGACTGTCTTCTTTCACAGTAGTCTAATATTTACAAGCTTCATCTGTATTCTAGTGTAAATCAGTATTTTATTCCTATTATTGCTAAATAACATCCTATTGGATTGATGTACCACATTTTCTTTACCCATTCATTGATAAATGGACTTTGGGGTTGTTACCACATTTTGCCATTATACATAATGCTATTGGAAATCATTGTAGACATATGTAGACAAGTGTTTTTATTTCTTTATGGTATATAACTAGGAATGGAATTGCTGGGATATTAGGTAACTGTTTAGTTTTTTGAGGAATGACCAAACTTTTTCAAAGCAACTACACCAATTTTCATTGCTGCTGGCAGTGTTGCATAGTTACAGTTTATCTGTATCCTTCCCAACATATGTTATTTATTTATTTTTTAAATACCTTTATTTTACTTAATTTTTTATGTGGTGCTGAGGATATAACCCAGCGCCTTGCACTCACGTGCTAGGCAAGCGCTCTACTGCTGAGCCACAACCCCAACCCCAACGTATGTTATTTATTAGCTGACTTTTTGATCCTAATGGGTGTGAAATGTTACCTTACTATGGTTTTGATTTGCATTTTACTCATGACTAATGACTCATGCTTATTGCTGGTTTGTATATCTTCTTTGGAGAAATGCCTATTCAAATCCTTTGCCCGTTTCAATTGAGTTATGTGGCTATTTTCACTGAGTTGTGTTTTCTGTATATTTTGGATGCAGTTCCTTTTCAGGTATATGATTTGCAAATATTTGCTCCCATTCTGTAGTTCCTTTTGAAGCACAAAAATTTTTAATCAAAGATGAAGGCCATTTTATCCTTTTTTTTTTTTCTTTTGTTGCTTGTACTTTTGCGTCTTATCTAAAAACTTGTTGCCCTGTCTAGGAGCGCCAAGATTTACCTCTGTGTTTTCATTCAAGAGTTTTATAATTTGAGCTTTTACCTTTAGATTTTCAATCCATTTTGAGTTAATTTTTTTGTATATGGTGTAAGGACCAGAGAAAATAAATGCTTTTGTTTTTGTTTTTAGTTGTTGATAGGCCTTTATTTTTATTTTATTTATATGCAGTACTGAGACTCGAACCTAGTGCCTCACACATGCCAGGCAAGTGTGCTACCGCTGAGCCACAGCCACAGCCCCGAAAATGTATGTTTTTTAACCTCAAAAACCAAAACAAATTTACTAGGGATGGAGTTAACTGGTAGAACATTTGCTAGCATGTGAAAGCCCCTGAGTTCTATCCCTTGCAGAGCAACACACACACACACACACACACACACACACACACACAAAGCAAGACAGAAAGTTTAGTACACAATAATTTTGAGTATTGTTTTCACATTGTAAATAGAATATAGTGGAACACATTTTTAATTTTAAAAATAAGAATTTCATGTGTTGATAGATTGCACTTGCATTAATTAGATAGAGGGCTTAAGAGCACAAAGATCATACTTAAATTATAGCTAAAGTACTTTTTCCCTTCTTTCCACCCCATCTAGTCCATCAACTTTAATATTTTAAGTATGTTTTACATTTACATTGTTTTTTTGTTAAGTGTGGTTTATTCTCTAGAGAAGAAGCTAATTCTCTGAAACATTTTTTGCTTATTTATAGATTGGTCAAAGAAAAAGTGATGTATGAAAAAGAAGCAAAACAGCAAGAAGAAAAGATTGAAAAAATGAAAGCTGAAGATGGTGAAAATTATGCCATTAAAAAGCAGGTAAAATTGTATCTTAAACAGTAATAGCTAACATTTTTAGAATACCATATCAGCTAATATTGTCTTTATAGCAGCCCTCTAAGGTGGTACTGTTATTTAGTTCTTCCTATTAAACCCTCCATTTAAAGAAAAGGAAACTTAAACACAGGTGAAATAAATGCTGAAGGTCACACAGCTACTAAGTAGCATAGCTGAGAATGTAAGTATTCTGGCTCTAAAACTGTATACTAAGCTATATGGCCTCTCTAATAAATATAAAATTGGGCTAATCTTACATTAAATATACTTACATATTTAAATTCAGAAATATTTTCTCCAAATTGATATAAAGATCACCAAAACAAAATATGCATTGCATTTCTCAATAACTACTTCTGATTGTGTCATGACCAATTTTGGTCTCCTTAGCTTCTTGATTTTGGCATATACTTATCTCTCTAACCTCAATTCTCTATCAGTCCCTACCTGGACCTCTTAGGTATCTACCTTTTAGTTTCCTAAATATGCCCTTTCTTCTTTGCCTCTGAAATGTTACCCATATCTGGGATGCTTTCCCTTCTCCTTTTTTTATGTACTTTCTTCAGATTAATTCCTGTTCATCCTACAAGCCTCCTCTATATCCACCTGTAGAGTTAGGGTACATCCCGTATGCTTACATAACACCTTCTGTATTCCCATTAAAGCATTTATTGAACATTTACCCTCAGCTGACATTTGTTTTGTAATTTCTTGAAAAAAATAGAAACCATCAGGGAACTTCCTCATGTTTCCACCACAAAATCTATCATCCTACTTGCATCTGTACCCAGAATACCTTCCTTCCTATGAGAGTGGATTGTGTGCATTAGCCCTGGTTATATAACTGTCAGTGATGTTACCATTTCTTTGTTCTCATCTTTCATACCTCAACAGCATTTGATACAAGTAACCACTTTCTTCTTGAAATATTTGTTTTTTTGTTGTTGTTCTGTTTTTGTTTTTGTTTTTTTAAAGTACTGGGATTGAACCCAGGGGTGCTTAACCACTGAGCCACATCCCCAGCCCTTTTTATTTTTTATTTTGAGATAGGGCCTTGCTAAGTTGCTGAGCTAGCCTCAAACTTGCAATCCTCCTGCCTCAGCCTCTGTAGTTGCTGGGATTGCAAGTATGCACCACTACACCTATTCTTTTATATGGGCAAATTTGATAAAACAGCCTCCTGGTTTTACTTCTGTTTCACTATTATTATTTTTCAGTTTCCTTTGTTGAACCTCTCTCTTTCCACATGTATACTTTTATACGATTCCTCTCTGGGTAATCTTGTGTCAACTCATAGACCTTAATATATACCATCTTTAATGCCCATTTATTTGTTCACTCCAATAGAATTTATTGAACACCTTCTATGTGCCAAGCACTGGTCTAAGCATTTTCTTAGGCACAGTATTTAAAAAGACAACAAAACAAAAAACCAGAATCTCTACTTGGCACTCATTCTAGTGCCACTGACTCCCAAGTTTATATCTGTGGATTTGACCACTCCAGTTATATACATTCAACTATTCACCTATTTTACATATCTTCTTGGATGTCCAGAATAAAATTCTTGATCTTCCCCCAACCCAGGATACCTCCAAAAAGCAAAAAAAAAAAAAAAAAAAAAAAAAAAAAGTATTACTTCTTTCATTTTCTCCATCTCAGTAAATGGTAACTCACTTATCCAGATATCCAAGACAAATATTTATTGGATCCTTCTTAATACTTCTCTTTATTTCTAATAATCCTATCAAACATCACCAGGCCCTATTTCTTATTCCCTCTTCTTTTCTCTCTACTGTCATCTTTGTAGTCCACTTTACCTCTTTTACTCTTGGCATCCTCCATTCCTTTCCACCACAACAGCCAGATTGAGTTCTTTAAAATGTACATCACATCATTTGCTCCACTACTTAAAATCTAATTTCCAGTGCATTTAAAATAAAATCTAGATGATGCTTAGAAAAAGGAGAGTCTGAAATATCTTCTATAGATAATGTGTTAAAACTTTAGTTTTTACTATGTAAATTATGTTCCAGATGGTAATAATGCTTTTAACCCAGACTTAATTCATCAAAATTTGTCACTTAAAATGGATTTTTCCTTGGTTATCCAGGAAGAGAACCTTCTTATTTTCTTGAGCTAAGAGAACCCGCCTTCCTCTATGTATGGATAGCATTTCTTCATATGTAAAGGATATTGGTGTGTCCATTATTTCCAAATTGAGGGAGGTTTAGTAAATAGATTTATAGACACAGAATGTCCCCGGTTTGTTGAACTTTTTGAACTAACTTCTTTTCATGGGGATTTACCTATGAAATGTAACTTTTTGATTCTTAAAATGATAGTATATACTACTGTTGTACCTCTCACTTTAATGTCCTCTATTGTTTTCCCATGTCTAGTGAGACAATATGACATAGAACATACCTTTATTTTATCCAGGTCCTTCTTGGACACTATCAGACTTATTTTTTGTTTCAATATTTTTTAGTTGTAGATAAACACAATACCTTTATTTTATTTATTTATTTTTATGTGGTACTGAGGATTAAACCCAGGACTTCACACATGCTAGGCAAGTACTCTACCACTGAGCTCCAGCCCCAGCCCCAGACTTATATTTGTAGTTATAAAGCTGGTGGCCTCATTTGTGTTCATTTGTTTTTCTTTGCCCTGCTCTTTTCATCACTGGTTTTAAAATAAATAAAAGCAAGAATCAATAAGTAGGGCTGCGGTTGTGGCTCAGTGCTAGAGCGCTTGCCTAGCATGTGTGAGGCAACCGGGTTCAATTCTCAGCACCACATATAAATAAACTGTGTGTGAATGTATGTGTGTGTAAGAATAAGTAGGATGGTTTCAAATTAAAAAGTTTCTGCACAGCAAAGAAACCAATAAGAAGGGTGAAGAGAGAGTCATAGAATGGGAGAAAATCTTTGTCATTACTCCTCCGACAGGACTTTAATGTCCAGAATATATAAAGAACTCAAAAAACTTAACACCAATCAATCAATCAATCAATCAATCAATATAACCCAATCAATAAAAAGGTAAATGAACTAAACAGACATTTCTCAAAAGAAGAAATACAAATGGCAACAAATGTATGAAAAATGTTCAACATTCTTAACAATTGGGGAAATGCATATCAAGACCAAGATTTCATCTCACTCCAGTTAAAATGGCATTCACCAAGAATACAAATAACAAATGCTGATGAGGATATGGGGGGAAAGGTACACTCATTTTGTTGGTGGGACTGCAAATTGGTATAACCACTTTGGAAAGCCATATGGACGTTCCTCAAAAGATTAGGAGTGGAACCACCATATGACCCAGGTATACCACTCCTTGGTATTTATCCAAATGAACTAAAATCAGTTACTATAGTGATACATGCATACCAATGTTTATAGCAGCAAAATTCATAATAGCCAAGTTACAAAATCAGCCTAGGTACCTGTCAACAGATGAATGGATAAAGAAAATGTGATATGTATACACAGTGGAGTTTTACTCAGCCATAAACAAGAATGAAATTATGGCATTTGCTGGTAAATGGGTGGACCTGGATAGCATTGTGCTAAGTGAAATAAACCAGATTCAGCAAGTCAAGGATCAAATGTTTTCTCTCAAAAATGGAAGCCAGAGAGATATAAAGAATTTAAAAGGGTAAGGAGGTGTCTCATGAAAATAGAAGGGAGAATAGAAGAAAAGGGGGGAGTTCAGGAGAAAGAGGAGGGTGACAGGAAAGGGAGGAATAACAGAATGATTTTGACCAAACTATACTACGTACATGTATTATATCACAGTGAATTCCACTTTTTTGTGTAACTATAATGTACCAATTAAAAACCAATAAATAGAAGGAAGACCAATAGAGTAGAGGAAAGGGACCAGGGAGAGGGAAAGGAGAAGTACTAGGGATTTAAGGAGGAAAATTATTTATATGTGTTTATGAATTTGTCAAAATGAACCCCATATTGTGTATAACTATAATAATAAAAACAATCTAAAATAGTAGCCCTAGAGATAGAAGGGAAGTTTTAAGTTACATGGAGTGGGGAATAAATGTGTTTGTCCCTTTCTAAAATAAAATTCTACAAATAATGCACAGGTTATCACAGAACCTGTTTAATTTATATACTTACCATCTTATAATAAAACCATTACTTTGTAAGTGAGGATTAATTATTCAATACTGTGTTCTCACTGTTACTTAAAAATGTTAGCCACAGGCCAGGTGTGGTGGCACATGACTGTAATTCCAATGATTGGAATACAAATTTGAGGCTAACCTCAGCAACGTAGACCCTGTGTCAAAATGAAAAATAGAAAGGCTGAGGATGTAGCTCAGGTAAAGCACCACTGGTTTCAATCCCCAGTACCAAAAACAAAACAACAACAACAACAAAAAATTATATGCTAGTTTTATCATTAACTACATATGTACCTGTAGAAGGAAAAAAAAAAAAATCACTTCTTAAGTCCCCCTTACACCCAACAATGTTAAAATTCTCTTGTCACAGTGGTTGTGGTTTATAACATTTGTTAGATTCATAATCAACCTAGTACTTAACATTCAAAAATATCATCCCATATCTGATTACAAAACAATGGATTTTTCTATTTTGCTGCTATTACCAACTTGCAGCATATAAAGTTACCACTTGCAGTTTTGTTTCAGAGTCTCCTGAAAATTTGATTTTAGCCCAACCTTTCCCATGTTTTGCTTAATTTCCTTTCCTTGGCTTAGCTGTATTATGGCCATTCATGCTTTTCATTATATACAATGGGTGTTGTGAGAACTGCTCTGTTCCTGATTTGCCCAGGAGTTTTAAGGTCAATATGGTTTCTTGACATTTGTTGTGACTCTTAGTAAGTATTAAGGAATTTTAGCACTGTGTTTTTGTGGACTTTCTGCACATTTCTGGATATCTTCCTCTTCTGAGCTAAATGCCATCCTTGGCCACTGTTCACTGCCTTGGCTCTTCTCTCACCTGGGTCTATTTTTCTCTGGATTTCCTAGCTTTTCTAAACTGGCTCTATTTTATAATAAGCCCATATAATTCTGTTGCTCTCTACCAAACTTCTTACTTGAAGTTGGTTGCCAAAAATCCAGGGGAGGGTCCCTCTCCTGGACTAGGTCCTATTTTCATTCTTTTAAATGTAGTAACTAGGCAGAAGTTTTCAGGACCCTCAGAGGCCAAAACAACACTCAATCAAAGATTTATTCTACTGCCTACCTCTTTTCTGGCAAAACAATTTAACACAACATTCATATATTGCCCTAGTAGATTTTAGCCATCTGCTACTGATGTCCCTCTTCTTCTCCACTGTCCCCAGTTCCTAATTAGGGATGGATAACAGAGGCTTTTGTCTTTAGTAGGGGAGATATTCTGGTTTGTTTGTTTGTTTGTTTGTTTGTTTAATCTGCCTTGGAACAGAAATGCTTGGCAGTAATGGCATTCAGTCAAACACATCTCTGTTATTTCTTCTGAGGCATGACTCATCCTTTTCGTAGGTGTTGGCATAATTTTTGGACAAAGACTCCTCACCAAAACTTTGTAATTATTACATGTGCATCAATTGCATTGATGTGAAATTTGTGTTTTTGAGAAAGATGAACACATATTTTTTCTGACTCATTTGAAATATGAGTTTACAAGTAGATGTTTCTCTTTTTCCTAAATATAAAAGAAAATTTTTTCATTAAATATGTGGACAATATTAGGAGAACTCAATGGACAAAGAAAAATTTATCAGGGGTCTCACAAGGTTTTTGCCAGAAATATCGAGATTTTCTTTTAATCAATAATAAAAATATCATGGAAAACAATTTTCAGTCATGCAAAAAAATATTTTTGTCTCTTGGTATATATGCTCAAGTATATAAGTGGTGTTCTGTTCTGTTAGTACACTTGCTTCTTTTTTGTTATAGATTTACAGGAAGTTGCAAAAAATATTTGGGGAGGTTTCATACACCATTCACCCTTCTTCTCCCAATTTTAACATCTTGTGTAATTATAATACAGTATCCAAACCATGAAATTAATGTTGGTACACCACAGAGCTGATACGTATTTCACTAGTTATACATGAACTCAGTTGCCTGTTTGTGTGTATATTTCTATGCAGTTCTATCACATGTGTAGCATATGTAACTACCACCAAAGTCAAGATGAAATATCACCAGGCTCCTTCATGCTACCACTTTATAACTGTTATCTTCTTTATCTCCAAACCCTATATAATTGCACTATTTCAGGAATGTCATATCACATTTAATGGAACCATACATTATGTAAACTTTTTAAATTGACTTTTCCACTTAGCACAATTCCCTTGAGATCTTTTGACGTTATTGAGTAGTTTGTTCCTTTTTATTGCTGAGTAGTATTTCATGATGTGAATGTACCACAGTTTGACCATTGTGAGACATTTAGGTTGTTTCTAGGTTTTGACTATTATGAAAAAAGCTACTGTGAACATTTGTATACAATTTTGACTAAAATAGAAGATGATAAGTTTCATTTTTCTACAATAAAAGCCCAGGAGTGCAATTGGTAGGCCATTAGTAATGTATTTTTTTGTTGTTGTTTGTTTGTTTTAAAAGAAACTGCCAGACTCTTTTCTGATGTGGCTGTACCATTTGTATTCCCACGGTAGTGTGTGAATGATTCAGTTTCTCTACATCTTTACTAGCATTCAGTGTTGATTTAGTATTGAACCATCTCCTGTGTGATAGTTGAGTGGTAATATCTCATTGTGCTTTTAATTTGCATTCCCTAGTGGCTAATAATGTTAAACATCTTTCCATGTGCACATTTACTTTCTGTGTGTCCTCTTCAGTGAAATTTCTATTAATAAATTTTGCCTTTTTCTAATTGGATGCTTTGAATTTTTACTTTAGAGTTTTGAGACTGTTTGTTTTGGGTACTGAAGATTTAACCCAGGATTGCTTTACTACTGAGCTACACCCCTCTCCCTTTTATTTTTTATTTTGAGGCAGGGTCTCGCTAAGTTGCTGAGAGTCTTGCTAAGCTGATGAAGCTGGACTCAAATTTGTGATCCTCCTGCCTCAGCTTCCAAGTTACTAGAATTACAGGCATGTGTCATGACACCCACCAAGAATTTTTATTATTCTAGACATGTGCTCTTTGTCAAATATGTGGTTTTCAAATATTCATCTATAATCTGTCCTTTTAACCTTTATCCTCTTTAGTCTTTCACTGAACAAGTTTTGAATTTTGTGAACATTCAAATTACCAATACTTTCTTTTTATGAATCATACTTTGTTCTCAAGATTTTCTATTGATTTTCTAAAAGTTGTGTAGTTTTGTGGTTTAATTTTAAGTCTTTAGTCCAATTTTAAGTCTTTGATCCAATTTGTGTTCATTTTTATGTAAGGTGTGTGTTTTAGTTTGAAGTTTATCTTTTTCCAACGCATGCCCAGTTGTTTTAGCACCTGTTATTGAATAGGCTATCCTTCCTCCATTAAATTGCTTTTGTAAACTGAGCATGGTTGCACAAGCCTGTAATCTTGGCAACTCAGAGGGCTGAAGCAGGATGATTACAAGTTCAAAGCCAGCCTCAGCAACTTAGCAAGGCCCTAAGCAATTTAGTGAGACCCTGTTTCAGAATTTAAAAAAAAAAAGGAGGGCTAGGGGTGTGGCTTGATGGTTAATTACTCCTGAGTTCAGTCCCTGGTATCAAGATAAATAAATAAATGAATAAATAAGCAAGGAAACAGCTTTTGTATCTTGGTCAAAACAGTTAACGTATTTTTGTAGGTCTATTTTGATGTTCTCTTTTCTGGTCTATTCATCTTTATCCCTTTAATAGTATGGCACAGTCCTGTGTACTGTAACTACATAATAAGCCTTATGGAGAGACTATGTATTCTCACTTTGTTCTCTTTGAGTTTTTTCCAAAAATTGTTTTAGCGATGCTAGTTCTTTTGCATTCCTTGCAAATTTTTAAGTAGGCTTCTCTGTGTTTATAAAACACCTTTTGATAGGAATTGTATTAAATCTGTATATCAGTTTGAGGATAACTAACTTCTTTGTTGAGATTTCCAGCCAATGAGCATGGCAAGTCTCTCCAATTTTTTTAGGTTGGATTTCATTCACCAACATTTTGTAATTTGAGCATACAGATCCTGTATCTGTCATAGATTTATACTGAAGTATCTCATTTTCTTTGGAGCTGTTATAAATGGTATTATTTTGAGCTGGGGTTGTAGCTCAGTGGTAGAGTGCTTGCCTAGCACATGCGAGGCCATAGGTTCAATCCTTAGCACCACATAAAAACAAATAAATAAAAATAAAGGTATTGTGTCCAACTACAAATAAAAAATAAATGGTATTGTTTCTAGTTTCAGTTTCCACATATTTGTTTATTTAGTATATGTGTATGTTGATCTTGTGACTCCTGATCTCAGTTATTAATTCCCAAGGGTTTTTTTTTTTGTTTTTGGTTTTTGTAGATTCCGTCTTATTTACTAGAATCATGTCATTTGCAAAGAGGGGCAGCTTTATTTCTTCTTTTCAAATACATATGCCTGTTTCTTTTTCTTACCTTATTGCACTGGCTACAACTTAAAAAACTATACTGAATAAGAGTAATGAGAGTAGGCATCCTTACATTGTTCTGAATCTTAAGGAAAAAGCATTCAGTCTTTACCATTAAATATGTTAGCTGTACATTTTTTATACATAGTTTTAATCTAGTTGAGGAAGTTCCCTTGTATTCCTAGTTTGCTGAGTATTTTTGCCATGAATGAGTGTTGAATTTTGTCAACTTTTTCCCCACGTCCCACCCCCGTGTCATTCTATAAGATCATTTGAGATTTCTTCTTGGACCTGTTGATATTGCAGATTATATGGGTTCATTTTCAAATATTGAAACAGTCTTGAGTATCTGGAATAAATTCCAATTGATTATGATATATAATTTTTTATATGTAACTGAATTCACTTTGCTAATATTTTCTTGAGGATTTTCACACCTAAGTTTGTGAGAGAGATTGGTATTTAGTTTGGGGCTTTGGGAGCGTTTTATTTGTTTGTACTGTCTTTAATTTCGGGATTAGGTTAAAACTGGTCTCATAAAATAAGTTGCAAAGAGCTTCCTCCTCTTCTGTCTTATTGAAGAATTTGTGTATGTTGGTATTAAGCCTTTAGTGTTTGATAAAATTATCTAATGAAATAGTCTGGGCCTAGACAGTACTTTTAAGTTACATCTCTACTTTCTTTAATGATTACTGGACTATTTAGGTTTGAATTAGAATGGTTTATGATTTTTGAGGAATGGATCCATTGCTTCTAAGTTGTTTGTGAGCATTATGAACAATATTATAATTATTTATGGCATTTCTTTATTCTCCTTTTAATGGTTGCAGGATCTATAGTGATATCTTCTGTTTTGGTACTGGTTTGGTTAACTAGTGCCTGCTAGATTTATCTTTGTCTTGCTAGAGACACATCCATGCAAAAAACAAAAAAGATGTTGTGTTGAGTTTTTTCTGTTGTTTTCCTGTTTCTAATTTATTGATTTGGCTCTTATTGTTGTTATTTCATTCTTTCTGTTTTATGTTTATTTTGCTCTTCTTTTTCTGTGTTTCTGAAATAAGAACATAGAAAGAAAAAGTCTTAAATTAAGTCTCCTAATGTAAACATTTAGTCCTAAAACTTCCCTCTCAGCTCCAGTTTAGTGGCATCTCAAAAAAATTTGAACATTTTTCATTTTATATTTCTGTATCTTTTAAAAATATTTATTTGTGTTTCCTTTATTACTTTCTTGATGGCCTGTGGGTTATTTAGAAGTACATTGCTTAATTTCTAAGCAAAGATTTTCCTTCTGTTACTGATTTCTAAGTGTACTTCATTGTAGTTGGAGAACACACTATGTATGATTTCAGCTTCTTAAAATTTGTTGGGATTTTTTTGTTCTTTATTGTTATTATTGTTTGATCCAAGATGTGGTCTATTGCAGTAAATGTTCATGGGCACTTAAAAATATTTGTATTTTTTCTTAGGTGGAGAATTGTATTCTTCTGAGGTAGAGTTCTATAAATATCCATTACAGCTTTTTGGTTGACAGTATTATCCAGTTCTTCCAAATCTTTGCTATTTTTTATCTAGTATTTTGGTCAGTTGCTGAAAGTGAGGTATTGATTCCCCAAATGTATATGTGGATTTGTCTATTTCTCCTTTTAGTTCTATCATTTTATTTTATATATTTTTAAACTATACTATATTTTAAACTAAACTATGTTTAGTGCATATACATTCAAGATCACTATTTTTTTTTAATCATAACTTCATCATAATGTAACATCCCTCCTTGTCTCTGTAACAGTTTTGCTCTGAAGTCTACTTTATCCAGTGTTATTATACCACTTGTTTGATATATCTTTTCCTAATTTGAAATTTTCTGTTAGAAGTGAGTTTGAAGTTTGATGTTTGCAGTGACTTTCTTATAGACAGCATAGTTGATGGTTCCAGTCAGTGAATCTCTATCTTTAAACTGGTATATTTATACCATTTGCCTATAAAATAATTATTGATATATTAGAACTTAAGGGCCCAAATAATATTTGACTAATGGGATTCTTATAATTGTAACCATTCAGCAATAACCATAAAACACAAGTCAAATGAACACAATATCATTTTACCACCATGTAAAAGACAAGGCTTAACCATTGTTTTAATAATCTGTGGATGACTCTAAAAGCTCAGTCAGGTGAACTAATGTGGTTACCATTTGTTCCAGGAGAAGCTGATATCCAATATTAGAGTGCCTATAGTTTTTCTGTTTGTTTGTTTGTTTTAGGAAAGGATGAATAAATTTATTTGTACACTCAAAGTGGGGATATTTGCAATACATAAAACTAATGAAAGGCTAATTTCCAAAGAATTTATATGCATCAGTAAGAAAAAAAGACAATCAAAACAATAGAAAAATGGGTCATGAATGTCAATAGGAACATTATAATAAAATAAATGAAAATGAACAATAATCATATAAAAAGATACTCAACTTCATTCCCCACCAAAGATACATTCCAAATGCTGCAGTGCATACTACACACAAGGGCATTCTCATACTTTACCATATATCAGCCTTGAAGTCAGGCAGCTAACACTGAGACGTTGCTACCATGTAATCCTCGGTGCCATTGAACATTTCCAGTTGCCCCTGCATCATCCTTTATAGCCACAGGATCGACCTAGAACTGTGTGCTGCAAGAGTATCTAGATTTTTATAGCTATAGGTGTAGCCAGCACCCAGTAAATGCTATGGAATGTTAAAAAAGCTAGAAACCTTATCCCAGTCAGGCAGTGGCCAAAGAGCTTGGTGTTAGATTATTTCACAGAACTCTTTATTTTGAAAAATGAAGAATCTTCAATAAGAACATTTCCTTTCTGATTTATGTACATTTAACTAACCTCCCCAACTTCCATTTTACTTTAATAATTGCCTTAAAATTCATACCTTTTTTTTTTAAATTAGTTATCAGTGGAACTGTAGCCTGTTGTATTCCCCTAAGTTCCCTTTTCCTCCCAATCTGTGCCAAAATCCTGAGTTTACCTCAGACAGCATTAGAATAAACTGACAGTTTATTCAGATATTTTAAAGATAATTACTACCTACCAAGGCAAACACTTTGAAAAATAATATTTATTTGGTAAAATTCAGTGTTTTAGGAGGTATCTTCTCTGGATAATCATACCTCATATACTATCTTTTAAAATTATTTCTGATAAAATGTAGGCCCAACTTTTCCATCATGTCAGCTCAGGAACCAACTTCCTCAACAAAACTCCTAAAGTACAAGAATCAATAAATGGGATGGTATCAAACTAAAAAGCTTCTTCACATTAGGGAAACAGTCAAGAGTGTGAACAGAGAGCCTATGGAATAGGAGACAATCTTTACCACCTGCACCTCAGTTACAACATTAATCTCCAGGTTATACAAAGAACTCAAAAAACAAATAACCTAATCAATAAGTGGGCAAAGGAACTGAACACACACTTAACAGAAAAAGAAATACAAATGGTCAAAAAGTATATGAAGAAGTGTTCAACATCTCTAGCAGTTAGAGAAATGCAAATTAAAACTACACTGAGATTCTATCTCACTCCAGTCAGAATGATTATTATTACAAATACAAGTAACAGGGCTGGGGATATAGCTCAGTTGGTAGAGTACTTGCCTCACATGTACAAGGCCCTGGGGAAGGCCCTGGGTTCGATCCCCAGCACCACAAAAAAAAAAAGAATACAAGTAACAATAAATGTTGGTGAAGATGTAGGGAAATGGTACACTCTTACATTGCTGGTGGGACTGCAAATTGGTGCAACCACTATGGAAAGCAGTATGGAGATTCCTTAGAAATCTTGGAGTGGAACCGCCATTTAACCTAGTTATCCCACTCCTCAGTACATACCCAAAGGACTTAAAATCAGCATACTACAGTGATGCAACCCTATCAATATTTATAGCATCTCAATTCACAATAGCTAAGCTGTGTAACCAACCTATGTGCCCTTCAACAGATGAATGGATAAAGAAAATATGGTGTATATATATACCCAATGGAATATTATCCAGCAAAATAATAATAATAATAATGAGTTTATGACTTTTGACAAGTAAATGGATGGATCTGAAGACTATCATGTAAAGTGAAATAAGCCAATCCCCCAAAACCAAAGACTGAATGTTCTCTCTGATATGTGGATACTAACACACAATAAGGAGTGGGCTGTAGGGGGAAGAATAGAAGTTTATTGGAGTAGACAAAGGGGAATGAAGGGAAGGGAGCAGGGATGGGAATAGGAAAGACAGTACAATGAATTGGACATAACTTTCCTATGTTTGTGTATGAATATACCACCAGTGTGAAATGCATGTACAACCACAAAAATGGGATTCTAATTAGAATAAGTTATATTCATGTATATATTATGTCAAAATACACTCTGCTCTCATGTATATCTAAAAAGAACAAATAAATATTTCTGATAGTTATTACTACAAGGAAAAGTATAATAATTTTTGGCTTTCATGAGATGTGGTCACAATATCCAAATTATAGTTGTTGCTTTTTTTTTTTTTTTTTTTTGGCTTTCTTTAGCTTGGTCTTCTTGAAGCAATGTCATATATTCATTTTCATGGTTATGCTTCTATACTAAATTAGAGAACAGAGACCTTCTCTTTTTCATCTTTGTATTCCCTGTACTATCATCTTGCATAAGTGTGATCATCCTTTGGTGTCGTCAAGAGATTGGTTGAAGGAATTCCTCAGGCCATGTGGTTGGCGCTGAAGGAGGATGCTTGAGTATGGAGCAGGCACACCTGCATCCTCTCAGAAGCTAGAGGCACACCTCTGCTGTGAGCCAAGCTCCCTTCAAAGCACATTGGCTGCAGGCACTTCCTCTTCTCCTATAAGATAAGATGTAAAGAATCAAAAGTAGTAGTTCCAGGCGTTCTTGCAAACAAGGCACTTGGTGGTCATTGGTAGGACGTGTCTGCAAACAGGACGTTCTACCAAGAGGTCTATCAAAAGTAATGGCTGCAGGCGTTCTTGCAAACAACACACTATGTTGCCCCTTTGGTAGGACGGTCTGCAAACAGGACGTTCTACCAAGAGGAATAGAACAGATAGAGAAGGAACATTGCTTGCAAACAAGAATGTTTCTCTGGTCTTGAAAAAAGGCAGAACGCGATATGTTCCAGCCCAGAGTAGATTAAAAAACCATGAAAAGAGCGGTTATCTGTCTGCTACACATTCGCAAACTTGCTTTAGTCATTGCTGTTGGCTATTTGCATTCTTTGTCTGTGGATGTATAGAAACACTCTATTTCCACATTAAACTTGAGTCTGCGTCACCGAACCTGGCTCCCGGTGTGGTGTGTTTGCCGTTGCACTCATCTTCCTAGACCCTGCTGGACTGCTCTGCATTCCATTTACAACAATTGGTTCTAGGACCCTCCTGTGGATACCAAAATTCATGGATACTTAAGTTCTTTGTGCATAATGTCCTAGTATTTTGTATAAAACCTATGCACATTCTCCTGTATACTCTAAACCACATCTAGATTACTTATAATACCTAATAAATGTAAATGCTGTGTTAGTAGTTGTTATATTGTACTGTTTAGGGAGTAATGACAAAAAAAGTTTGTACCTGTTCAGTACGCAACCCACTCTTGGTTGAATCTGCAGATGTGGTACCTGTTGATATACAGAGAACATTCAGAACATTCTCTGTGTATCAGAGAGAACGTATGTTCAAACTGAATATATTGAATGAATTGGGATGAATATAGGACACTGAACTTAAGCCTTGCTTAAGCCAAAATCCTCTTTTAATAGACTAATTGAAGATTCTTACACTGTAATAAGAAATGGAATAATAATGAATATAAGTATATATTTTAATGTATCATGGATTTGACCTAATTCTTTTGTGTTGATTCCTATGAGGTATTCTGAAGGCATTTCATAGAAAAAGAAATATGAAATGTTCCTGCCACTGACTTTTCTTATTTAAACTAATCAGATGTGCAAAAAAATTAGTGTCAGTGATTACAAATGTCTAGGTATAGCATGAATAGCTCTGAAAGTAAAGTCATGATTCTGTGTTTGAATTTTCAACCTGTGCTTTATTAATAAAAGAGTTAAAAGTTCAGCAACAAGGTTCCACCTGAAAAAATAGAATGGGTGGGGAATGTCCTTGTATATATAATTGTCCTTGTGTATATAATTCTGATTTTTGTTTACAGCATGAGCTATTAGGGAATGATTGACGGTACAGGTATTAATTAATTTCCATTAAAATTCAGTATTATTACCATGAGATTATATCTTTCCTTTTTATTTTATATGAGCTAGATTATAACTCAGTAAAAGTTTAGATTTTTACCCATGTCTCTGTATTTAACCAAACATTTTGGGGAATAAATGTTAATATCTGTGTCTCCTTTTGGGAATAGTCTAGGGAAGTAAAGCTTCCTACTACATTTTTAAAAACATTTTATTTTAGGCCCAACACTTGACACTAACTTAATCATTGGGTTTCCCTGTCATTGGTTTGATTTTTTTTTTTTTCCTTAGTAATTTAATATGTCATAGCCCAGTTTTGAATGATGAATTTTAAGCCTGAAATATCCTCTGGAATAAATATTCCTGTGTTTAATTCTGTAGTGTTTGTCTTCAGGGGGAATAGGCAAGTTCAGATTCAGAGGAGTGCCACACTGGTAATTTGGCTCAAACTGCATGGGGAGAATAATCTTTCTCCTAAAATGAAGCACAAGGATAAGTAATAACTTTTTATGCATGATAAGCATCAAAAATATGAACCTGCTGGTCTTTGCTTTTCATTTTTCTTTACCTCTGTCTTTCAGTGAGAACCTCCTGCAGTGTGCACACGATGTGATCAATAACTCAATAACTTTTTTCATGCAGTAATTATCTCCATGTGATATTATCTGAACACTGTTTTTCTTTATTACTCAAAAGATGCAGGAGATATTTATATAACCAGCTGATCCCATTTTGGATAAAGGTGCTTTGTGACAGCAGGGGAAACAGTTTATTTTAAATAGCCTTTTTAAATAAATGCTCTATGAAAAGCTTTTCCAGTTAATTTTCACTTACCATGAGAAAATGATTATAAAAAAACAAAGCAAAACAACAACAACAAAACACCCCAAGTTTAGTACAAGTTCTAAAACTTGTACTTTGTGGATTTTGCAGTATGATAATCTAACTTCTAAACAATTTAATTAAAACATTGAGCTATTTAACGTAAACACATTTTTTTTCTGATTTCTCTAAATCATTAGATATTTATTGAGGTATAAACTAAACACACATAAATTCTATTTTCTTTACATGTCTCACTGAGATTCTCATTACAGGCAGAGATCCTTCAAGAGTCCCGAATGATGATCCCAGATTGCCAACGCAGGTTAGAAGCTGCATATACCGATCTTCAGCAGATTTTAGTAAGTAAAGACCTTTCTCTTGTATTTACAAAATTTTTCAATCCAATACATAGAGGGCCAAAATTTTAATTATTTAACACTGAGAGCTAGGTGAAGACATTTTTATTCACCTGCCCTTTATTAAAATAATTAGTTGAGCTTAAATTGTTTTTGAGTTATGACTCCAATAAAAGTAGTTTTCTAGCATGTTTATTCTACTTAATTAAATAACTGCATTTTGATAGCAGGTATTCATCAGATCAATATTGTCCAACAACATCTTGAATTGATTTTCATGCAGAAAACAATTTTTTGGCATATATTTTAAAAATATTTATTTATTTGCTTTAGTTGTACACAATATGTTTATTTGTATGTGGTGCTGAGGATCGAACCTGGGCCATGCACATGCTAGGCGAGCGCTCTACCGCTGAGCCACAATCCCAGCCCAATTTTTTGGCATATTAAGGATATGTTGACTGTTCAGTTTTGTTTTGTTTTGTTTAATTTATTATTCTTTTTAATTATAAAATATACATAAAATAAAGTTTACCATCGAAACCATTTTTAAGCATACTGATCAGTGGCATTAAGTATATTCACATGGCTGTGCAACCATCACTACCAGCCATCTCCAGAACTTTTTCATCTTGCAAAACTAAAGCCAAACCCCCTTAAGCAACTCCTCATTTCCCTCTACCCCCATCTTGGTAACCAATATTTTACTTTCTGTTTCAATTGTTTTCTTTTGTTGTGGTAGTACAGATTCACCTCGGGGGTACTCTACCACTGAGCTCCATCTCCAGCCCTTTTAATTTAATTCTTATTTTATTTATTTGTTTATTTATTTATTTATTTATTTTGAGAAAGGATCTTTTTAAAATTATTTTTTATGTATTTTTCTTTTTAGTTTTAGGTGAACACAGTGTCTTTATTTTATTTTTATGTGGTGCTGAGGATCAAATCCAGTGCCTCATGGATGCTAGGCAAGCACTCTACCACTGAACCACAACCCCAGGCCTTGAGAAAGGATTTTGCTAAGTTGCTGAGGGTCTCACTAAGTTACTGAGACTATCCTCAAACTTGGGATCCTCCTGCCTCAGCCTCCGGAGTCAATGGAATTTGGGGTGTGTACCACTGTGTCTGGCCTAGTTCAAATTTTGAAAGATCCAATGTTTCAAGTGAATTTGGATACTTATTTAAAGGACCTGAAATTCCTTCTGATTCAAACCTGAATCAATTAGAGAAAAAAATGGTAATACAGGCAGTTTCTTCATATGAATTTAGAGGTGAGTAACACTGTTATATTATTAGTATAAATGGTTTGTAATACAGTGGCTCAGTTTATAAATGATTCTAACTATAAGTAAAAGTTATTTCTTAATAGAGATTAAAAACATAGTACTGTATACAAGCCACTATTGTTGCTATTTGATGATTGATGAATTCTGTCATTTCCTTTACTAATTTTATGTTTGTACTTCTTGAACTAATATTGTTTACTAGGTACATAACTTTTTTCCTGAGTCATAGTTGTTCCCTTATATGACAAAAATAAGGCTTTTTTGGTATGATCTGAAAGAGAATATAATTTGTTTTCCCACAAAATTAGGACTAACTCTATAGAAAAACAAGAAATAAAAATGTTTATAATTTTACAGTAGTTTGGGCATAAAACTCCATATTTATTATAAAAACTTTTTAGAGGCAGGATAATTCATAGCCAGAAAAGAATCTGTAATTTCAGAATAGAACACAGAGAAAGCAGGAAATGATTAGTGTTAAGATACTATGTAAGAAACACCATTCATATTCCTAACCATTAAATGCTGTAGCTGAGAAAATAATATAAAATTTGCTTGCAAAAAAATGTCTTTGGATGATGTATTAGTTTTGAGGACATGTTCAACAGTACATGTATCTTGTGTGAGCTTATATTTACTAGCGGAGAATGTAAAACACATTTAAGATGTAATATACAAGTTTAAGAAATTCTTACCTCTAGTCTAAGTTAATCAGATTCTCCTTTGCTTTAAAATTTCATATTAAATATATATTTTATTCCCTCTTTTCTATAATAACCAAAAATCTCCATCTTTTATTGATCTGACATGAATTGTTGACCATAGTTTCATTTTAAAATAAAAAAATTTTTCAATGTATAATTTAGACAACATTGTTTCATTTGTCTGTTACCATTATAAATATATCAGTAAAAATGTCCTATATGTCAGTACCTTGGAAAAACTCAATCTATAAATATGAAAAGATGAAAGATATATTTTGTTTCCTTTAATGTGAGATATGTAATCTTCATTAACAAAGAATTACTTTTCTAATTCAAATGTTGTATTTAACTCTGGTGTGACAACAGTAGCTGTCTTTACCATTGTGAGTAGTTGGAGAATTATTTTGACCTGAATGTTATCATATTTGTAGCACATTAAAAAGCCTTCCTTTTTGGTTTTTAATCCATTTTTAATAATAGTCTCTTTGCACAATGATGTAATGACAAAACAGGGGTAAAATTTTTCCTTTAAAATTTTCTAAGGTTTTTATTTAATAGTGATAGCTTTAGATGACCATATTATTAAATGAGAATAAGTCTGGCATGGTACACACTCCTGTAATGCTCAGTGGTTGAGTGCCCCTGAGTACAATCCCTGGTACCCCCCTCCCAGATTAAATAAAATAAAAATAAATGAGAATATATTGTATGAGAATATATAGTGGAACAACACCAAGCCTTTATTTCTTCTCTTTCCCTGTCATAAAAAGAATAGAACTGTGGTATATTTAGAAGAAGCTTGGGATCCTTTTTCTTTAATTCTTGAGCATTTTACAAATGTTTGAGTAAATAACAAGTAATAGAATTTGAGAGGAGGAATAAGCCTAATTTTTACTGTATTTCATTTCAGGAAACTGAAAAAGACTTGGAAGAAGCTGAGGAATATAAAGAAGCACGTTTAGTACTGGATTCAGTAAAGTTAGAAGCCTGAAACTTTTCTGTACCCAGGATGTTTTTACATTAAATCCTAGGGTCCATTCTACAGTTCATTATTTTTGACCACTGCTATGCTCAAGAAGTATGAGAATGTGATTCTTTTTATTAAGTTGCATACATTTTTATTTGCATATTTTAATGTGTCAAATAAATAAGTTCATCTTATAAAATTGTTTATTTCGTACTTTCCAAAATTAACTTTTTGTCATTAAATCAGACATTTTTGATAGATAATTAAAATTTCTGAGTTTCCATCTGAAGTTGAAATATTTGGCCTTCATAAGCATAGGTTGGGTTATAAACAGGGGATACTGTGCTTTTAGATAAAAATCCAAATTTTAAGCAATTTTGAATAGACCATAATTCCCTAATTAGAAAGAAGAATTCTCTGTGGATAAGGCCTCATATATTTATTCCTTCACAATGAAAGTGTAACGTTTCCACTACTATAAACTAATGAGAAAATTAAAATTTTTTATATCCTTATGAGTAATGAGGAATTACATTTTAAGTGAATATAATAACTATTAAGAGTGATGTGCTGGAAAGTGCTTAAATACTCTTTAAAAGGAGGAGAACCTCTGATTTATGACTTTTGCTGATTTCTACATTGTAAATACTCCTACTATGATTGATTTCAAGATACTGACATGACCTCTCTGAATAGAGTTGGCAAGATACAAGCCAGCTGCAACATTTGCTGGCTTTAGCCAAACCTTGATTATCTTGATTTTTGTCACAAAATATGTTTCCATTACATTTGTAAACCCATTACTTAATCATTTGGGTTTACTTTCCAAAAATATATGACAACTCATTTAGTTTTTTAGTATACCTAGAACATGTGTATGAACCTTCTATCACAAGCCTAACATAAGCATTGATATAATAACCAAAATAGTATTAAGAGCATTTAAATTTTAAAACTCATTATTGGAAAAGAAAACTTGGAATTCTGCTGCTATAAAATACCTAACAGCAGTAGTATTGTTGCTCTGATTTTGGAAGTTGTAAATGATTACTAGAAACCATAACATATATTTGTTGAGAATCTGTTCATCAGAGAAGAGAAAAATAATATTCTTTCGTAGTGTTATTTCTTTTTTTTTTCCTAGTGTTATTTCTAAAGGTACCTCTTATAAAGCACAGAGTGTTTCACTTTTTTATTTAAATATTTTTTTAGTTGTTGATAGACCTTTATTCTTTTCTTTATTCATATGTGGTGCTGAGAATCAAACCCAGTGCCTTCACATGCTAGGCAAGTGCTCTGCCACTGAGGCACAACCCCAGCCCCAGAATGTTTCACTTGTAAAATAAAATTTATGTATATGTTCCAAAAATTACTTCATTGGAGAATAACAGGTCAGGTATATTTCTAAATTCAAATGTCATCTCAAAACATCACGTGCTATTTTAATAGTATTTGGGTGGGGAGAAGAAGCGTTTAAAAAATTTAAACTAATTATAATTACAGTGTAAAATTGGATACTGGGGCTGTCAATATGAGAGATCCGAGTATCAAAAGACTTGAAACTCTCTAGATTATTTTGCAGTTTATATCAAGCCCCAGAAAAACAAGTTGACTTTTTGGAAGTGGGAAGAGGAGGGTATATTTAGCTTTCAAATAGAATTTCATCTAAAGAAAGTATAATTTTTTTAAAGTGTGTAACACCTGATTTCTTCCCTCTACCTACTTTAAATATATGTATATGTGTACATATATATATAATATGTGTGTATGTATAAGTATATATTTGCATACATTATGTGTATATAAATATACACACATATATATATTATAGCAAATGGTTACTTGGCTGATTAAAGCTTTATGAGAACAGAACGTTAAAAATAAAATGTATCTGTCCTGGAGAAAAGAAATTCTGAAAAGGAATTTTGGAGCCAGCACCTGAGTCTTGATTACTGAAAAAATTACTTTCTTTCCAAAAAACCCAGGAAAGAAGAAATCAATGAGCAGGTAGATGAAAAGAAATATATCCTTAGAGAATTCCTTTCTCAACTGCAGACTTTTTTTTTTTTTTTTTTTTTTTTGTGGTACCGGGGATTGAACTCAGGGGCACTCGACCACTGGGTCACATCCCCAGCTCTTTTTGTATTTTATTTAGAGACAGGGTCTCACTGAGTTGCTAAGTGCCTCGCCATTGCTGAGGCTGGCTTTGAACTCGCGATCCTCCTGCCTCAGCCTCCCAAAGTGCTGGGATTACAGGCGTGTGCCACCGCGCCCGGCTTCAACTGCAGACTTTTATGCTGGATATCTTTCCAGCATAATATTAATGAGAAGCACAAGAAGCTTAACATTCTGTGAAGGTGTTATTTCTGGGAATTTTTGACACATTTTATTTCTATTTCATGGCCATCAAGAGGCACATTAAATTGAGAACAGTTGTAATTGAGTCTGTATTAATTTGTTTTTAAGTTTTTATTTAAAAATCTTACCACTGTGTAACAATTGGTAGAAATGTCAAAAGTAAGTTTGCCTTTTTATTCCTGCCCCAACACCTGGTCCCCAACCAACTTATAGTAATCACTCAATTAACATTAACAGATTGAGTGAAAAGGAAGACCATATCTAACCTCTAAAGTGAGATGAAAAATGCCAAAAAGGATTCCATCACATTACCAACACACTTATTGCCTGCTTCTCAAACTATTTTGACCATAAACCACAATAAGAAACACATTTTCCATTATAACCAAGTACATACATACGTGTGTGCGCTCACGCATGCACGCCTGTGCGCATATATATGTGTGTGTGTGTGTGTGGTTCCACGGTTTTCTATTGTTTCACTTTTTAAAATAGCAATTATGACCACTAGTTGATCTCACCACCTATTAAAAAAACTACTCTAAAACAATAATTACTATAGTTATAAAAATTACCTATATACATACCAACTTTCAGATAAATGAGCAGTTGACTCTGTAAATACACTGCAATTATAAAGTATTATGGTTAAATGTAATCACTTAGCATTTATAATATGCCCTCAAGTCTTTTTCTTCAAAATTTTTTAGTTGTAGATGAATACAATACTTTTATTTATTTTTATGCAGTGCTGAGGATCAAACCCAGGGCCTCGTACATGCTAGCCAAGTGATCTACCTCTGAGCTATACCCTCAGCCCATGCCCTCAATTCTTGTACAAATAGAATGGCTTCCATAGGAAGATGGGGAAAACAAAGGTATACAAGTGACAGATACACATAATAAACCTGTTTGTGTACAGAAAAAGGCACATCATTGCTACACAAGAAAGTACATAGGACAAAGAAATAAAAATAATCAGTTGTAGAATGAGTTGAGTTGCCAAATCCAGACTGGTTTTAATGTCACTGAAAGCATTCCCAAGTCCTGGCATCTTCACTATGCATTTTTGGCTTAAGAGATTAGTCCCTAGTATGTCAAATTACTATTCCCTCGGTGGTCCTGGACAGAAGCTTTCTGGCTGAGCTTTTGGCACATTTACATTGCTGAATGAGTATTAATATCCCAAAAACTAGATTGTCCCTTCTTATCCTGTTTTGTTGCATATGGATAAGTCATGTGAACAGCTCCTTGGGAAGAAATGGAACTTGTCAGGAGGGAGAAAAAAGCATACTGCTAAAATAAGCACATGTTTATTTTATGAGTAATGAAAACTGGTCAGAGCAATATATTGTAATGTTCCTTTAACATTCCTTGACTTTCTGGTCAGCAACATTCAAAGCCTAATATTTAAAAATTGTCTTTATGCCTATACCTGTGCACTGAATCTCTTCCAAATTGAGCAGTCAAATCTATTTAATCTAAATCACTTTGCAAACTTCATTACTTTACTTGGCTTTTTAAAAATCCTATCAAATTTAATAAGGACATATCCTGCAGCTGGTTATCACTTAAATCTTATTATTTTGTCATTTAGATAAACCAAGGACAGATTAATCCTTTCTTTGATGGCGAATTAGGGCCTTTAAATGTCAGTGGAAACTTGACATGTATGTGAGAGCAAAAACTGTGAAGCGTTTGATATTAAAGGGTTAATCAGATCATTTAGTCCTTGAGCTCCTTTGAGTGCTTTAGCTGGAAAGAAATTGAATGGTTTAGAAATGGTGTACTATGAAACAAATTATAAGTATTAGTGTACTTGAAATTTTCAAGAGTGCTTCATAAAAATCTACATGTACTCCACTATTCGTCTTAGGGCTCTTACAATATTAGAAGTATTTATTGAGGTATTGGTCTGTTGCACAGAAAGGTATGATTAATTTATGTTACAGTAGATCTACACCTTATATTTTGTTTTGTGCTTTCTGTTGGCTATTGGGGAGTTGACTAGGTGCTTTCAAAGTCTTGAGGGAATACATTTTCAGTATGTCACAAGAGGTTGAATTTTAATGCACAAAGAGCTCTTTCAAGTTTATAAGAAAGAATCTCCAAAAGGATAAAAACTATATAAAAAATAGTTCACAGAAGAAACACAAATGGATCATTTAAAAAGTATTCTACTCAGATTCAAATTTTAAAAACAGTGAAGCAGAAATTTTTTTTTTTTTAAAGAAAATGAATATCTGTCTATAGGCTAGGTGTAATGACAGATCAACCAGAGAGATTAGAGGAAGAAATGAGGAAATATATTGGAAAAGAAACATAATTTTTTTTTTTGGTACCAGAGATTGAACTCAGGGACACTCGACCACTGGGCCACATCCCCAGCCCTTTTTTGTATTTTATTAGAAACAGGGTCTCACTGAGTTGCTAAGTGCCTCACCATTGCTGAGGCTGGTTTTGAACTCGTGATCCTCCTGCCTCAGCCTCCGAAGTGCTGGGATTACTGGCAGGCGTGCGCGACCGCGCCTGGCCATAATTTTCATTATATGCAATGGTAAGTATCAGGAAAACACAAGAGAATCATCTGTGAAATAATTAGAAGCAATTAGGAAATTAACTTGAGTACTTCTAAAACATAAAACTGTTAGGAGTTGAATTATGTCACCTAAAAAGATATGTTGAATCCTAACCTTCAGTACCTCATAATGGAACTGTTTATAGTATATAGGGTCTTTGAAGAAATGATACAGGAAGAAGTCATACTAGGATAGGGCAGACTCTTCACCCAATGTGACTGATGTCCTAATAAAAAGAAAACATGAAGATACAAGGAAAAGGCCACATGACAACATAGATTGGAGTCATGTAGCCACAAGCCAAAAGCAGCTAAGAGAAAGGCATGGAACAGATTCTCCCTAGAGCCTTGAGAAGTTATGACCATGCTGACACCTTGATTTTGAACTTTTAGCCTCCACACGTATGAAGATAAATTTCTATTGTTTTCAGTCACTCGCTTTGTGGCACTTTGTTACAGCAGTCCTGGAAAATAAGTACATAGAACCCAAAAGCTTTCCTGTCTGCAGGTAATAACCAAACATAACCTGCTAGACATTGGGGGATGGGGGGAAACGCCACTGATAACATTTTTTAAAATGACTTGTACTATATATGGAGAAATAATATTATCAAAATGTTGCTCCTTCCTATGTCAATCTGCAAATTGAAAGAAAGTGTAACAGGGTTGGGACAGAGGGAAGTTTGTGGAAATGACTCTAAAATCCAATTTTAAATATTTTTAAACAGGCAAGAATATCTGGGAGGGAACAGGAAAAAGAGTAGTAGTGGAAGGAAATCTCTGCCTAGTATTAAAACTTGTTAAATTACAGTAATTAAATGTATGGTAAAGGAATAGACAAAATGGAGTCCAAACACACACATTGAAAGAAAAATAATTGGAAATATATATCATTATATGTGTAAGTGTATGTGTGTATATATAATAATTCAGTATATAAAATGCTATTTCAGATTCTTGGGGGAAGGCAGATCATGCAATAATTGGCTGGCTGTTTGCGGGGTTGGGGTGGGGAGTACAACTGTCTCTTTGCACAACAAAATAAATTTCAAATTAGTCAAAGATTTCAATATAAAAAGGGAAAAGCTAGAAGAAACCATTGGTGAAAATTAATAAGATTAACAAAGAATTTTTCTTTTTTCTTTTTTTTTTTTTTTTTTTTTTTCTTTTTGGTACTGGGGATTGAACTCAAGGGCACTCGACCACTGGGCCACCTCCCCAGCCCTTTTTTGTATTTTATTAGAGGCAGGGTCTCACTGAGTTGCTAGGTGCCTCATCATTGCTGAGGCTGGCTTTGAACTTCCAATCATCCTGCCTCAGCCTCCCAAGTGCTGGGATTACAGGCATGCGCCAGCTTTCCTGTCTGCAGGTAATAACCAAACATAACCTGCTAGACATTGGGGGATGGGGGGGAAACGCCACTGATAAACATTTTTTAAAATGACTTGTACTATATATGGAGAAATAATATTATCAAAATGTTGCTCCTTCCTATGTCAATCTGCAAATTGAAAGAAAGTGTAACAGGGTTGGGAAGAGGGAAGTTTGTGGAAAATGACTCTAAAATCCAATTTTTAAATATTTTTAAACAGGCAAGAATATCTGGGAGGGGAACAGGAAAAAGAGTAGTAGTGGAAGGAAATCTCTGCTAGTATTAAAACTTGTTAAATTACAGTAATTAAATGTATGGTAAAGGAATAGACAAAATGGAGTCCAAACACACACATTGAAAAGAAAAATAATTGGAAAAATATATATCATTATATGTGTAAGTGTATGTGTGTATATATAATAATTCAGTATATAAAATGCTATTTTCAGATTCTTGGGGGAAGGCAGATCATGCAATAATTGGCTGGCTGTTTGCGGGTTGGGGGTGGGGAGTACAACTGTCTCTTTGCACAACAAAATAAATTTCAAATTAGTCAAAGATTTCAATATAAAAAGGGAAAAGCTAGAAGAAACCATTGGTGAAAATTAATAAGATTAACAAAGAATTTTTTCTTTTTTCTATTTTTTTTTTTTTTTTTTTTCTTTTTGGTACTGGGGATTGAACTCAAGGGCACTCGACCACTGGGCCACCTCCCCAGCCCTTTTTTGTATTTTATTAGAGGCAGGCAGGGTCTCACTGAGTTGCTAGGTGCCTCATCATTGCTGAGGCTGGCTTTGAACTTCCAATCATCCTGCCTCAGCCTCCCAAGTGCTGGGGATTACAGGCATGCGCCACTGTAATCTTTTGCCCAGCCCCCAAAATTTTTCAATTGATACTATGCAGTAAGTTTAGAGAGAAATAGGAAAAAATCAAATTCTTCACAAACTATAAAGGCAATGCAGCAAGTATCAAAACTGTAGAAGATAAAAAGGAATAAATATGAGACTACTCAAGAAAATTTGAAAATGGAAAATGGGTTAGGGATAAAAGAGATAAATGTAGGAGGCATTGTAGTTGGATATTGAAATTTAAAACACCCACATTGTGAAAACAGTCAACTGGCATAAGATTGACTGTCAGCAGAATAGACTGGAAAAACTCAAGCCATACCCAAGTATATATCAATACATAAATTCCTGATAGAGGTGGCATCTCAAGTTGTGGTAAAAGGATGGATAATTTTTATTCCAATAAATGGAATTAGGAAAGTAGGTTACTGTCTGAGAAAAATAAAAATAGATTTGTCTTATCCCACACAACAAAATAAGGCTTAAATGAAATAAAGAATTAAATTTATGCAACAAATACTTTAGTCTCTATTAGCTAGGCACTATTCTGGTGCTAGACACTGATCAAGACAAAGGTCTCTGCTTTTAGCATATAACTAATGGAGGTTGACAATAAACAAACAAGAAAATATCAGTAGTATTTTCTGTGCATAGAATTAAGATTGTGTGCTAGAGAAGAACCAGGTGGTTAGGGGAAGGCCGTTCTAAAGAGGTAACATGTAAGCTGAGCTCTGAATCAGGATCTCAAGAGAGATGCACATTCCAAACAAAAGCATAGCAAGTGTGAAGCCTAAGAGAAGGAGGTAGGTGAGATCCAAGAAAAAAAAAAAAAAAGACCAGTGAGACTGGGGACATGGAGTGAGTGGTAGAGGGATTAATAAAATAATTTGTAGGACTTTGTAAGCCACAGAATTGAGGTCTTATTCTAATGAGATGTCACAAAGATTTTAAGCAGGTAAAGTGGCATAAACTTAATAAGCATTGTTTTAAAGATCATCACTTTGTAGAGACCGAGTCATAGAAGGCAAAAAAATAAAAGGAGAGACAGGCAGGCAGCTGCAATTAAAATGTAAAAAATAGAACACATAAGCCAGGAGTGTGGCAGTGCAATGTCTGTTATCCCATCTACTCAGGAAGCTGAAACAAGAGGATCAATCACAAGATTGGAAGCCAGTCTGGGCAAGTTAGTGAGAGGCTGTATCAAAATTAAAAAATAAATGGGGCTAGGGATGTGGCTCAGTAGTAGAGAGCCCCTAGGTTCAATCCCCAATACCAGAATATTTTACTCAGAATTTTTTACTTATTATTTAATCTTCAAGTAGAAAATCAATTTTTAAAATTACAAAGATTACTAGATTTTGCTAAACAAAAAAATTGTTTTGCTAAACAAAAAATGACTAATTACATAACAATCATCAATCTGGGGTAGAAGATTAATGATTTAGTAGAAGCTTAGTGTTCTTACTATATATAAAGGATATGGCTGGGTGTGTAGCTCAGTAGTAGAAGGCTTACCTAGCATGTACAGACCCCTGAGTTCTATCCCCAGCTCAAAAGAGGGGGACAGGAAATGGAAATTGGGTAGGTCACTTTATAAAAATTTTTTGTAGTTGTAGATGGAAAAAAATACCTTTATTTTATTTGTTTATTTTTTTATGCGGTGCTGAGGATCGAGCCCAGTGCATCATACAATGCTAGGCAAGTGCTCTGCTACTGAGCTACAGCCCCAGCCTGGGTAGGTAATTTGTTGTCATACCCACTACTCTTAACTTTGTATCTAGGATTGGTTTTGGGGGGGGAATTTTGAAGAAGGGAAAAGAACAAGTTCTTCCCAAACCTCCCCACCCTGGCTTTTTTTTTTTTTTTAATTTAAAAAAACAATCGCCGGGCACGGGTGGCGGTCGCTGTAATCCAGCACTTTGGGAGGCTGAGGCAGGAGGATCACGAGTTCAAAGCCAGCCTCAGCAATGGCGAGGCACTTACTTATATCATTTATCCTCTATTTATCTACACACTCCCCATTTACACCTGAATTGGAGGCTGAGGCAGAGAGATCACGAGTAACCAGCCAGTCGCACATCAAGCAAATTGAGCGAGTGCACAGTTAGCAACTCATGAGATACCCTGTCTCTAAATAAAATACAAAAAAAGGACTGGGGATGTGGCCCAGTGGTCGACGTTTGCCCCTGAGTTTAATTCCCGGTACCACAAAAAAAAAAAAAAAAAAAAAAAAATCTTCTATCTTTATCCTCTATTACTCACACACTCCATTTTACACCTGAACCTCATTGTCCTTCATTCTTCACCATACATACAACTTAGGGTATTGTTTGGTTCCTATTTATAGGTCAAAGGGTATAATGTAGTGGGTTAATTGGATACAAGTAAAAGAACATCAACTAGCTGGGCACGGTGGCGCACGCCAGTATCTCAGCACTTCGGGAGGCTGAGGCAGGAGGATCACGAGTTCAAAGCCAGCCTCAGCAAATGGCGAGGCACTTAGCAACTCACTGAGACCCTGTCTCTAAATAAAATACAAAAAAGGTCTGGGGATGTGACCCAGTGGTTGAGTGCCCCTGAGTTCAATCCCCGGTACCACAAAAAGAAAATAAATAAATAAAATTTAAAAAAGCACATCAGCTAATATTACATGCAGTTCCATGTGCCTGCATGCATCTGAGGACAGTTGAGAAGACAGTGATTTAAGAAACCCAGATTCCGGAGCCAGACAGCCCAAGTTTAAATCCTGAGTCTATCACTTACCAGCCATATGACATTCAGCAAATATTTAATTTCAAAAATAAAATATGATAAGGTAAAACTGAAATAAAAACCAAGATAAGATGAACCAAGAAGGCAGAAAAAATGGCTCCTGCTCCTATCACTGGCAAATCATTTCTAATTAAATCTCCTGGGGTGTATGGGGATCTACCCAGAGGGAAGAAGAGAGTAGATTCTTGAGATGGACTTTTTATTTTATTTTAATTTTATATTTTGGAGATGGGGGTTTATTTATGTTTAGAGGGTGATTTCAAACTCCTTGGGCTCAAGTGATTCTCCCACCTCAGTCTCCTAAGTAGCTGGGGCTGTAGATATGCACCACTGTGCCCAGTTTTGAGATGGAATTTGGAACTGCATTAAATTATTGTTGTGGGAGTGAATTAAATATATTCTGAAGGTATGTGATATCCTGCAAAAGGCTGGATTGAAGAATATGAGGCAAAAAATTAGTGTATTTTAGAAAATAATTGGAGTCTGCTTATTTTTTAAAAATAGCTCTTAGAGCCAGGTGCAGTGGCACATGCCTGTAATCCCAGTGGCTCGGGAAGCTGAGGCAGGAGGATCAGGAGTTCAAAAACTAGCCTCAATAAAGTGAGACCCTGTCTCTAAATAAAATACAAAATAGGCCTGGGATTGTGGCTTAGTGGCCGAGTGCCCCTGGGTCAATCCCTGGTACCCATGCCCCCCAAATATAAATATATAAATAAAATTAATTTTAAAAATGGCTCCTAACAAAAATAATCTTACAGATAAGTAGCAATGGACAAATAACATGACTAGTCAGTACATAAAATGAGAAGTACAAATGTCCTAACAAGTTTCTGAATATTTATGGTCAGTCTCATGAATAAAAGAAATTCAAATTCAAACAATGAGACAGACTCCTCTTCCCCCCCAATTAATTTTATTAGGATTTTTAAAAATTCTTATATAAAGATGGCAAATTTGGAGATAAACAGACACTCAAATATATGATAGAAATAGAACTAAATAGCCAATACTAATATAATTTCTTAAAAGTATTGCATTTCCAAAAAACATTAGGTGAAAGACTATTGACAAACTATAATTCTGAATGGTTTGGGCTGATAAGAATTAAACTCACTGATTGATTTTAACATCACTGAAAAAGGGATAATGTCAGATATCTCATGACTCCAAATTGAATACAAGAGAAAGAACATAGCACTATCTTTTAAATACGTTTGCCCAGGTATCAAACCTAAACCTTGGCAAGACTCTAGATCAAACTATTTAGTATACAGGAAATGCTGGGAATGGAAGAACAGGTTAGATGATACTGCAGTGATGTAATCAGAAAACCTTGTGTGGAAATAATTTAGGACAAAGGATTATATACCCCACCCCCTCCATCTTTCTGTACTGAGGATTGAACCCAGTGTTGGTGCTGAGCTTACATCCCCAGCCTTTTTTTTTTTTTTTTAATTTTGAGGCAGGGTCTCACTAAGATACCCAGGCTGTCCTTGAACTTGCTATCCTCCCACATCAGCCTCCTGAGTCACTGGGATTGCAGCCTTGTGCCACCATGGCCAACACAAAGGACATGTTTTCTTGAACATGATCAAATATGTAGATATTCTTTGGAATTGCAATTTGGTCCAATACTTTTTTAAAAAAATTTTTTAAACAATTATTGAATAATTGATAATGTTAATGAATTAATTTTAATTTGTTAGTCCTGATAGTTATTGTGGTTATGTTTATAGCAAAGGGTCAAGTGGTCCATATATTTTAGGTATTCTACTGAAGTATTTATCAACTAAATTATAAGATAGTTGAGTTTTTCTTTAAAAAAAAAAACCCAAGAGTGGAATGGGGAAGTCATAGATGAAACAAACTGTCATTTTTAATTAGCCTTTTTGTTTACTTACTGATGAGATTTAAGAGTTTTTGTATATGTTGGATAACAGTCCTTTATCAGATGTGTCTTTTGCAAATATGTCTCCTAGTATGTGGCATGTGGAGATGGTCTCATGCTGTTTATAGAGCCAACTATCTTTGCTTTTTGTTGAAGAGTAATTGACCAAATTTATGTGAGTCTATTTCTAGGTTCTCTGTTCTGTTTCATTGGCTCGTTTTCCTTTCACCAATACCAAACTATCTTGATTGTTGTAGCTTTTATAGTAAGTCTTGAGGTTGGGTAGTGTCATTCCTCCAACTTTGTTTTTCCCTTCAACATAGTGTTGGGTCTTTGGGCTTTTATGTCTCCACCTAAACATGAGAATCAATTTGTTCACAGCCAAAAAATCACTTGCTGAGATTTTATGATTGCATTGAATTTGTAGATAAAATTGTGAAAAATGGCTGTCTTAGCCGTGGCGCGGTGGCGCACGCCTGTAATCCCAGCACTTTGGGAGGCTGAGGCAGGAGGATCGTGAGTTCAAAGCCAGCCTCAGCAATGGCGAGGCACTTAGCAACTCATTGAGACCCTGTCTCTAATAAAATACAAAAAAAAAAGGGCTGGGGATGTGGCCCAGTGGTCTCAAGTGCCGCTGAGTTCAATCCCCAGTACCAAAAAAAAAAAAAAAAAAAAAAAAAAAAAAAATGGCTGTCTTAACAATATTGAGTCTTCCTAGCTATAAACAAAGATTATCTTCTCATTTATTTAGTAGTTCTTTGATTTTGTTAATCAAAGCTCTGTTGTTTTTCTCATACAGATCCTGTACATAATTTGTTAGATTTATGCCTAAGTATTTCATTTTTTAGAAAAGATTGCATAAATGATTTTGTGTTTTTAGTTTCAAACTCTAATTGTTCGTTGCCAGTATATAGTAAATAAATTGATTTTGTATATTAACATGTATACTGCAAATTTCCTATAATCTCTTATTAGTTTCAGGAGGGATTTTGTTGATTGATTTTTAACTTTCTACATCTTGTCTACATTGACAACCATGTTATCTCTGCAAAAAGACCATTTAACTTCTTCCTTACCCTTTTATTTCCTTTTCTTGTCTCTTATTGAGTTAGCTTGTAATTTCTAGCATGATGTTGAAAACTGTAATAAGAGGAAACATTCCTGCTTTCTTTGTTTCTAATAGGAAAGCTTCTAGTTTCTTACTATTAAGTATAATGTTCACTGTAAGGTTTTTGTAGATATTCTTTACCAAGTTGAGGAAGTTCCCCTAGTTTACTTAGTTTTTTTGTTTTTTTTTTTTATCATGAATGGGTGTTGAATTTTGTCAAAAGTTTCTTATGCACCCATGAATCATGTGTTTTTTCTTTTTTTTTTAACCTATTGTAATAAATTACATTAGTTGATTTTTTTTTTTTTTTTTTTTTTTTGGTAGTGAGTATTGAAATCAGGGGCACTCAACCACTGAGCCACATCTCCAGCCCTATTTTGTATTTTATTTAGAGATAGGGTACCCCCCCCCCCCTCTAAATAAAATGTTTTTATGGTGATGCTGGCCACATAGAATGAATTAGGAAGTATTCCTCCCTCTGCTACTCTGTATTCTCAAAGATATTATAAAGAATTGTTTGGTTGAATTGTTCAGTAAACTCATCTAGACCTGATGCTCTGTATTTTGGAAGTTTATTAATTATTGATTCAAATTTATTTAATAAATATAGGCCTATTCAGATTATCTCTTTCTTCTAATGTGAGCCAACCCCCTTTTAAATTATAGACATGTATTTATTTAGGTTATACATTTGAGATGATACATTCTCTGGCAGAGATCACTATTCATAGATATTTTCAAATGTGTTTATTAGGGTATTATAGTTATACATAATAGTTGGGTCCAGTTTGTCGTATTCATACATGCACATTGCTTCATGTCAATTCCCCAGCACGTCATTTCCTCTTTCCCTCTGTTCCTCCTCCCTCCCCATATTCTTCTTCCTCCACTCTGCTAGTCTTCCTTCTATTTATTGATTTTTTAAAATTCAGACTTTATAGATATACATTAAAGGTGGTATGTTCATATATGTACAAAAGGTAATTTTTCTCATTTATTCCTCATTTCCTCCCTTTCCCTTTCTCTTTTCTCACCTTCAATTCCCCTTCCTCTACCCCACTGACCTTTCCTCTGTTTTTTGTGGACCCCCCCCCTACTTTTCCCCCTACTTTGCTCTAGCTTCCACATATGAAAGAAAATATTTGACCCTTGACTTTCTGAGTTTGTCATATTTCACTTAGCATGATGTTCTCCAGGTCCATCCATTTACCAGCAAATGCCATAATTTCATTCTTCTTCATGGCTGAATAAAACTCCATTGTGTACGTTATACAGGTTTTCTTAATCCATTCATTTGCTGAAGGGCACCTGGACTGGTTCTATAATTTAGCTATTGTGAATTGCTCTGCTATAAACATTGGATGTGCCTGTATCACTATAGTATGATGACTTTGACTCTTTTGGGTAAATACCAAGGGAGTGGGGATAGCTGGGTCATATGGTGGCTCCACTCCTAGTATTTTGAGGAATCTCCATACTGCTTTACAAAGTGGTTGTTCTAATTTGCAGTTCTACCAACAGTGTATGAGCTTATCTTTTTCCCCACATCCTCTCCAGCATTTATTATTTGTTTTGTTTTTAATTTTTGGTACCAGGAACTGAACTCTCAGGGTCACTTAACCACTGACCCGTATCCCCAACCCTTTTTGTATTTTAGAGACAGGGTCTCACTGAGTTGCTTAGGACCTTGCTAAATTGCTGAGGCTGGCTTTGAACTTGTGGTTTCTCTTGCCTCAGTCTCCCGAGCCACTGGGAATACAGACATGTGCCACTATGCCTGGCCACTATGCATTCTTTGATTGATCTGGCCATTCCAAATTGGAAGTGAAGATAAAAATCCAAATGTATTTGTTTTTAATTTTTGGTACCAGGAACTGAACTCAGGGCACTTAACCACTGACCCGTATCCCCAACCCTTTTTGTATTTTAGAGACAGGGTCTCACTGAGTTGCTTAGGACCTTGCTAAATTGCTGAGGCTGGCTTTGAACTTGTGGTTCTCTTGCCTCAGTCTCCCGAGCCACTGGGAATACAGACATGTGCCACTATGCCACTATGCATTCTTGATGATTGCCATTCTAATTGGAGTGAGATAAAATCCAAATGTATTTTTCATTTGCATATTCCAGATTGCCGGGGATATTGGAACATTTTTTCCTATATTTATTGGCCATTTGTATTTCTTCTTTTGAGAAATGTCTGTTTAGTTCTTTTGCCCATTTATTGATTAGGTTATTTGTTTCTTTGGTGTTAATTTTATATATATATATATATATATATATATATATATATATATATATATATACATACTTAGTTGTCAATGGATCTTTTATTTTATTTATTTATTTATATGCAGTGCTGAGGATTGAACCCAGGGCCTCACACATGCCAGGCAACTGCTCTACTGCTGAGCCACAACTCCAGCCCTTTGAGTTCTTTACATATATATATTCATATTCATACATATTTGGTGCTTCTTCCAGCAGAAAAATTGTGTACTCTCATATTTAGAGGGTCAGTTGTGGCCATATGGCTTACTGGCCAATGAAATATATGGAGGCCACAAATCATTTCTGAGTAGAAACTTTAGGAAATACTATGTAGCCCTCCATGCCTTTTCATATCTCCACCTGATAACTGGCAATGTTTCAGAAAGAGGCTACTCCTTTAGCTGAGGCTCCTATAAAGACAGCTTATAACAGAGTAATGGATATGTTACTTGAGCAAGAAATGAACATATATTGCTCCAAGCTCCTGAGATTTTGTAGTTGTTACTGAAGCATAACCTAGCTTCTCTTTTTTCTTTCTTTTTTTTTTTTTTTTTTTTTTTTTTGTGGTACCGGGGATTGAACTCAGGGGCACTCGACCTCTGGGCCACATCCCCAGCCCTTTTTTGTATTTTATTAGAGACAGGGTCTCACTGAGTTGCTAAGTGCCTCGCCATTGCTGAGGCTGGCTTTGAACTCGCGATCCTCCTGCCTCAGTCTCCCAAAGTGCTGGGATTACAGACGTGCGCCACCGCGCCCGGCTAACCTAGCTTCTCTTGACTGATACCTTTCTTCACCCTTCTCCAAAGAACAAGATTGACTTTTCTTTAACTCTCTTTTATTACAACATTTACCTTTGAACTATGTATGTCATCGCCAAATGTGTCGATTGTCACTAATATGTTCCAGTTGGTGCCACCAACAAACACAGAAGAGGACAAGTCTATATTCTGAAACTCTAGAAAAATTCCTGCGGTTCACCCTAGTTGGACCTGTGTAGATTTCATGTCCATACCTGAACTGCTTCCTGTGGGTAGAGTAATACAAAACACTGGTTAGCCTGGGAATGGATTATGGCTGAATCTTTTTTTTTTAATATTTTGTTTATTTTTTTTAGCTGTAGTTGGACACAATACCTTTATTTTATTTATTTTTATGTGATGCTCAGGATAGAACCCAGGGCCTTGCATGTGCTAAGCAAGTGTTCTACCACTGAGCCACAACCCCAGCCCAGCCCTATTCTGCATTTTATTTAGAGACAGGGTATCACTGAGTTACTTAGCACTTCACTTTTGCTGGGGCTGGCTTGGAGTTCGTGACCCTCCTGCTTCAGCCTCCAGAGCTGCTGGGATTACAGGCATGTGCCACCATGCCCAGCTATGGCTGATTCTTTGCCAACCACTGTGGATAAAGGGAAGAGACACAATAAAGAACTTAAACTAACAAAAGGGCACCCCCAAACCAAGGGATGGGGTAAGGTCCACACAAATCTTATGGTTAAGAATGGGTTCCCCAAACTTAAAACAGAAATTGTTAACAGAGGATGGAAATGAAAGCTAGGGTAGCAACTAACAAATATCCACCCATCACCATGCCCCAATAACTAAGCCTCAGATTTGACAGCACAAGACAGAGGTACTTTTCAAAACAGAGCATGTCACCATTTGGGGGCCTGAAGAAGTCTCCAGGAGCAGAGACCTCAGAACCTCCAGGTTATTGACCACATTGCAGACAAGAATTTAAGGACAATGCCAGGATGAAGAGCACAGCAAGTGATATATTATAAATAGGAAAGTACAATCTCAAATGGAATGTGGACCATCAGAAAGAGTGAGTGGCAACATCTTGTTCTGAGGTTTTTTTTTTTTTTTTTTTTTTTTTTTTTTTTTTTTTTTTTTTTTTTTTTTTTTTATAGAGGAATAGTAACCAGATGGCTGAACTAGAGATGAAGTCAGGGTGGTGTTACACAACTGTACCCCAGTTGTCCTTGCATTTGAGTATTGCCCTTGCTCAATCATACTACTCCCTACATCACATGTCTTATCAGCATCTTGAATTTCTACCCAGGAGTATGCATCTTACTATTATAAGGTTATTTCCTGGTCACCAAGGTCTTTAATGTACATACTCCCTAAAATAGTGCCTCCTCCAGATTCCTTGTGGTTGGTTTTCTTGTAGTTATGTTGCTTTTTCATTACCCATTTGGCACATTGTGGGCAAGGACATGGGCTGGGTTGCTCAGGAGTTGTTTGTTCTGCATTTTAACCACTTATGGCTTTCTCTTTTAAAACTCAGTGTTCTCCCTGCATGCCTAAATGCCTATCTCAAGCATGTACAACTTGTGAATAATTAAGGAATAATCCACCTAGTTCTAATTATAGTCATCAGTAAATCAGCACTGTTAGTTGCCAGCAATAAAAACAAACATGCTGAAAAAGTAGGGGCAAAAATAAATAAATTTAAATACATATGTATATAAATAATTATTTATAAAATAAATAGATTTATATATGTATAAATATATATATGGAAGTAACATCAGTAAAATGGTATAGTAAGGAACACAAAAGAATGAAGCCGGGCGCGGTGGTACATGCCTGCAATCTCAGCACTTGGGAGGCTGAGGCAAGAGGATCGCAAGTTTAAAGCCAGCCTCAGCAATGATGAGGCACTTAGCAACTCACTGAGACCCTGTCTCTAAAAAAAAAAAAAGGACTGGGATGTGGCCCAGTGGTCGAGTGCCCCTGAGTTCAATCCCCAGTACCAAAAAAAAAAAAAAAAAAAAAAAAAAAAAAAAAAAAAAAAAAAAAAAAAGCAATGAAGTAATTGACAAAGAACTGTCAGAATCATTTTTTTCTTTCTTTTTTTTTTTTTTTTTTTTTTTAGAGCTCTGGAAACTAACCAAACCTTGCAGCAACAAAGAAGAAACTCACTGGGTCACAATAAGAATGGGAAGCTTGGGCTGGGGTTGTGGCTCAGCGGTAGAGCGCTTGCCTAGCACATGCGCAGCCCGGGTTCGATCCTCAGCACCATGTACAAATAAACGCATTGTGTACAACTAAAGCAAATAAATAAATATTAAAAAAAAAAAAAAAAAAAAAGAATGGGAAGCTTGGGCAGGGTTTGTGGCTTAGTGGTAGAGCGCTCGCCTAGCATGTGTGAGGCCCTGGGTTCAATCCTCAGCACCAAGTAAAGGTATTGTGTCCATCTACAACTAAAAAATGTATTTTAAAAAATAGGAATCTTGGTGGCATTTTTAACTTACCCTAGTCCCAACACCTAGGGAGATTCAGGGGGGAGTTGTTGTTACCTCCACTGGAGTGTTTCTGATCTTCATTTAAATTTCACATTTCTGAGGAAAAGTTTCCCTCACCATATCCCCTCACTTTGTCTCCTCACTGGTAACTGACATCAAATGCCCCCATTCCAGAACCCCCCCAGGGCTTCTGTTTTTCTGCTACATTGTATTTACCTGTCTGCTGTTTGTTTTTCCTGCTAGACTGGAAGTTAACTGAGGGCAGGGACTGTACCTCTCTTATTCACCATATGATCCCTACAAGCTTACAGAATAAAGATTTGATGAGTAAATGACTGAATCGCTCAGACACTAGGGACACAGTGTAACTTCTGTGCTGAAGATTTGGGTTCTCTACTTCCCTGCTTAATAAGATTTGAGTTTCCATATTGCCTGTGTCATTTTGAAGCCCATACTCTTGCTTGGCTTTCAAGAGCCTTCAAAACCCAGTCTTAGCAACTGTCCAGTTTAGCTTCATGGCTCCTGAGTCCAGCAAGTGACTGCTACTTCCCTCTTCCCCTTCCCAGATGCACAGCCCTTCTCTGGTGCTGCTGGAATTGTTCACCTTCCCTACCCATATCCCACTGTCCTTCAAGGCTCTCCTACTCCCTCTTCTAGGCAACTCTGTTTCTGTCTGAAAACTTCTCTTTTCCATACCTTTTCATTGTCATTTTTAGCATCTGAATATCACCCCCATGTACACACCAGTGCTCTAGAGGCTGTCATGGTTTGGTTATGAGGTGTCCCCCAAAAGTTCATGTGTGGGATAATGCAAGAATTTTCAGAGGTGAAATAATTGGGTTATGAGAGTTTTAACATAATCAAGGGATTAATCCACTGATAGGGATCAAGTGAGTGGTAACCGTAGGCAGGTAGGATATGGCTGGAGGAGAGACACCACTGGGGTTGTGCCTTTGGGGGTTATATTTTGTCCTTGGTAAGGGGAGCTCTCTCTCTGCTTCCTGGTTGCAAAGTCCTGAGCTGCCTTCCTCTACCACACCCTTCTACCATGATGTTCTGCATCACCTAGGGGCCAGAGCTATGGAGTCAGCTGACAATGGCTGGACCCCTCTGAAACTGTGAGCCAAAATAGACATTTCCTCCTATACATTGCTCTCATCAGGTCTCTTGGTCACAGTGATACAAAGATGACTAAAACAGAGGCAGAGTTTTGTCTTGCATGATAGAAACCTGGAAAGAAAAAAAAAAATTTAAAAACTTAGCACTTGCTTTCCAGGCTCCCTTGCCAAAATGAGAGCTTGAGCTCATCTCTTTGGCTCCATGCATCAAACACACTCACCCTAGACTTTAAAATGGGAGCTGGTGCTGCAGAGCAAAGAGGGGGATGCAGTGCTTTCAGCGGTGGTGGTGCTGCCTGTAATTTCTACAGATGTGGAAACAGGACAACGGCGAGACCAGCCTTGCATGATGACGTATGTACATACTTAATGTACAGCCACACACACAAGTGTTTTTATCAGGCAAGATGCTATCAGGAAACAAACCAAGTACTTCCAAGGCACTGAAATTATGCAGGGATTTGGTTACCAAACAAACATGAGAGGGTGAAGCAACAAGAATTAGCAACTGCCACTACCCCAAGCTGGAGGAACAAAGGGAAGAAGAGATTTGTCACAAGCTAGCCATGGGCTGTGTGTGTGAGCTATGCACATTTGAGCATATGAGGGGACTGGCCTGACATTACTGCCTGATTGGGCTGTATGACATATGTGTGCCTTTTTTCTTGCTCTACCTTTGATCCCACACAGCACCTGAGATGGGTGTGGCTTTCCAAGATGTCAGTCAATCTGCTGATCACAGGACATCACCAAGCAAGACTCCACCCTTCGAAACCCAATCCCTTGCCTTATTTGGGTGGAACTTTCTCGAATGTCTTTCCCCCAATAAATAGAAGATTTCAGGTGTGCTCCCTCTCATGCTCCTTTCAGCGCTGGAGCTGACCCTTGGGGTCACCGAGCCACCCTGCCTTAGAAACTTATGTCCGTGTGCTGTGTGGTTTCATTGCCGTTTTCCTAGTGATTGATACAGCCAGCTCCTTTGAACCCAGTTCATATCGCCAGTCCAGCTAGCTGGCCATAGAGATTGTCTGGAGCCTAGGAAGCTAACTATGCTGGGGTCTGTGTGGGAGAACTGGAGCCAATCTCCTTCTCCAGGGCCTATTTCCAGGGTGATGGGAAAAAGAATGGGAGTCCGCCATGACAGTGATGGGGCTGGGCTGTTCAATTTGACATTGTAGAAAATTGACATGTGTTAGGTTATCTCAGGGAGAAGACAGCACTTGACATCTCTGTTCCTTATAAAAGCAAACAATTTTCTGATGAGTTATCCTGAGTCCCAGAGGTAAAGTGGACACAAAGTAAAGCTGAGATACGTAACCTGTCAAAGTTTTGCCTGGCCCAAGCCCCCATTTGGGGAGCTTTTCTTCCTGCAAAGCAGGATCCCCAAACCAGCATCTGTTCTCCTGACTTCAAAGTATATTGCTAAGAACTCCCCCTCCCTATGCTCCTGTAACAGGCAGGATTCCCAGGGAGGAAAGAAGGGCTCACATGGTGGTATCTTTCTCTCCACTTCCCTAATGAAGGCAGCTGTCAACCCACAGCCTCTCTTCCGCACCAGAAGCCCTAAGTAAATGCAAAGCAGAAGCTTCTCTGAGTACTTTGATAGGGCAGACTTCTTTTAAAGATTTATGGTGTAATAATCCTAGACACAGCAACTTAGCCTTGGGTTGGCCCTGGGGGGTGTCCTGTGGCCAGCTTCCTTACCCGAGTCTTCTCAGCCTGGAAGGAAAGCTATCACCACTGTCCTGATTCCCCTACTCTCCACAGCTCCAGGCCCTCCAGGCCCTCCAGGGCCTTGACAGAACATAGTTTAGTTTTCAAGTAATTCCAGTTAGGGGCTGATATCTTCTGAAGATCTACCCTTCACATGTACTTCCTCCAAAACAGAGATATAGATATCCCAGGGGCAGTTGGAAAATTATGATTAAGAGCAAAAGCTGCATGTTTCTGTTAGGGGGAAAGGCTACATTGTAAATGAAATCATTAACTTGCCTATAAATCAGGAAGTTAACAAACTCTTAAGTGGGGAAATAGCTGGACCTGTAGACAAGAAAAGAGGAGCAGTGGCTGCACAATGAACACAGTGTTAGGAAACATATCAGACTGAGAAATCCATTTCCCAGTGAAGCAGTGTTTTGATAGGATCTGAGAGTCAAAACTTGAGGCAGGAGGATCACGAGTTCAAAGCCAGCCTCAGCAACTTAGCGAGGCCCTAAGTAACTCAGCAAGACCCTGTCTCTAAATAAAATATTTAAAAGGGCTGGGGATGTGGCTCAGTGGTCGAGTGCTTCTGGGTTCAATCCCTGGTACAAAACAAACAAACAAATAAAAACCTTTTTCTTTAAAAAATATTACTATAAAGCATTGTGTAATTAGATTCCCTCACTTCACCTTTATCCCCCTACCCCAACCCTGGCCATTTTCTCTCTTTCTCCCAACAAATGTCAGAGGGGAAGGAAAAATGTGGCTGGCAGAATCATGACAGAGCCTACCAGAGTAGATGAAACTGTCCACAGGTTGGTCTTTGGTTTATTTCTACACCACAGGTAAAACTCCCATATTTTATTTTGTTTTGTTTGTTCATTAAGGCAGAAAACAGAAGTGAAAGAACAATAATGAGCCATGTTCTTTGACAGAATGGATTTTAACATGTTGTGCAGAAATTTGGAAATTTTCTATTTTATTAAGTAGCTCATTTGATCAATACCAATCCAAAATTTTTAAATAAAATGTTCTTATTTACATAAAAAAAAATGAACACAGTGTTAGACGTGGGGGGCCACTCATGACCTATGTTAAGCACCCTCTCTCAACCTTGAGCCAAGGGGGTGTTGGTCTGGCACTGCACACTGTCTGGGCTGAATGATGCGGGCGGTCTCCACCTTCGCTAGGCAATGAAGTCAGCTTTCTCATAGCTCTGGACCTGGGCGTTACCCATTGGGGCCAGGTCAGCCCAACCCCTGCCTTATTTGGTGAAGAACATTCTATAGAAACTCCTTTGTTAATTTCCCTATAAATAAAGGGATTCCAGGTGCAAGCTCTCTCTTTCTAGCGCTCTCATTCCAGCGTGGAAGCTGACCCTTAAGGTCGCAGAGCTATCCTGCGCTGGATTTGATAAACTTATGTCTGTGTTGTATGATTTTTCACTGCTTTCTTAGCTTAATGTCGCAGCCAGCTCCTTTAAACCCAGTTAGTCTCATCTGAGCAGGTCGTGGGCGAGAGTAGAACCTATTTCACTTCTATTCATGACACAACTGTGCATTCAGCACCTACTGTATGTCAGGCATCTGCTAGGCTCTGGGATTACAAGATTGAGAAGCTCATGATCCAATAAGTAACCCCTGTATTGTGTTGGACTGAGTACTGTGATAAAGGTCATTTGAGGTCTTATGGGAACAAAGAGGAAGGGACCAAAATACACACTTCAGTTTGGATTTCATGTACTATATCACAGATGCCCAAGTCATCTCAAGTAGGACATAATACAAAAAAATCTCAGCAGCCGGACGTGGTGGCGCACCCCTGTAATCCCAGCACTTGGGAGGCTGAGGCAGGAGGGTCACGAGTTCAAAGCCAGCCTCAGCAATGGCGAGGCACTTAGCAACTCAGTGAGACCCTGTCTCTAATAAAATACAAAAAAGGGCTGGGGATGTGGCCCAGTGGTTGAGTGCTTGTGAGTTCAATCCCCGGTACAAAAAAAAAAAAAATCTCAGCGTTTTCAGAAGATCACTGGAGAACATAGGTGTCAACTGCCAGCAACAGAACGACTGACCAATACTGATTTAAACAGTAAAGGTTATCAAGGGACCCACACAACTGGGAGCCTGGGAATAGATGGTTCTAAGCTCAGGACAGCAGTTCACTGATGTGACTTAAAGCCCAGGCTGTCCTGACCTATTCAAATTTCACAATGTCATCTTGTATATACTATCTTCCCTCTGGTACTAAGGTGTCTGGTGCCACCCTGGTGAGCATCATTTAAATTTTTCTAGTTTTCTACTTCTCATGTCTAAAGAGATGTGATTAAACGAGGAGTAAGACCCCTTTGGGATCTAGCTTTCCATTAAACCAACTGCTACCCTGGGATGATAGTTTACCCCAATAGTTTTCAAACTTGAGTGTACATCACACTCACCCAAAGGGTTTATTAAAATAGATTTTCTGATTCCATAGGTTTGTGAGGCCTGAAGATTCACGGGTTCTAACAAGTTCGAATTCTAGAGGTTCCCAGATGTTGCTGAAGCTGCTGGTCTGGGAACCACCCTTTGAGAACCATGGGTTTAGCCTGTCTGTCTGTCAGTTTCCCTAAACTGTAAGATGAAGTGGCTATACAGGAGGGAACATGTCACTCTGTAAAGTTTTATAAATAACACAGATCACTGGTTCTCCTTTTGGAGATTCTGATGCAAAGGGCCTGGGGCTTTGCCCAGGAATATAACTTTTATTAAACAACATCCTGGATGAATATCATGATCATCAAGCATGAGATGAGAGACTTAGGTGATCTTTAACATTCATCTAAATCCATATTCCAAAGGCAAGATCAGTTTCAGTCAAAAAGGAAAGATATCCCCAAAGGATGCATTGTTTTTACTACCCTTGTCTCTAATTTCATAGACATAGATTTGCAGATCAATATTTTCTATTTAAACATATCTCCTCACTAGAGGGGGGAAACCTGGAAATTACTATACAACATAGCAATTCCTCAAGTCCTAGCTCCTCTTAAGTGTTTTCTCAACTCTCTTCTTTCTGAAAGTACTCTTAACTCTCTTAGCATTTATCCATATTAATACCATTACTTTCATGTGTATATACGCAGGAGCCCTGTTTGGGGAGATGGCTAGATTGCGGTTGACTATGGGCCATGGACATGTTTGGGCATTGCCGCCTTCCGTAGTCTCACGGGACTTGGCCTGGGATCTCGGGGGACTTGGCCCAGGATCTCAAGAGACTTGAGCCGTGACTCAGCAGATCGGCCCAGCGCCATTCCTGCTCAGGCGCGTGAGATGAGACCTGAGAGAGAACGGACGGGTTAACACTATTGTGTATATATATATTGTAGTTTCTCGTAAGAGTACGTGCCTTGGTTTCTTGTGAGAGTGTGTATGTGGTGTTAGAAATTACAAGAAACAGAAAGAGAAAGATAAAAGAATTTTTTCATTTCCATCCTGTCTCCGGGCTCCTTCCCACAGCGCCGCCGTTCCGGGCTACAAATCCCTTTCTGGCGACAACATATATATAAAACATATTCTAGATTTATTTCATATCTGTGGTGTTCAATATCATAGCCCCTAGGCATTTGTGCCCACTGAACGTTTGAAATATGAGTTGTCCAAATTGAAGCATGCTGTAAGACTTGGTATGAAAAGATTAGAAAATATTTCGTTAATAATTTTTATATTGATTGCATGTTGAAATGATAGTACTTGGATATAGTGGGTCAAACACATTATTAAAATTAATTCTGCTTGTTTATTCTTACCTTTTTAATGTGGCTACTAGAAAAATTAAATTAACAAACAGCTTATAACATATTTCTGTGAGGTAGCATTGCTCTAATATGTATTATCTTTTCTGTCTTCCATCTCTTTCTTTGTTCTGTTTTCTGGGAAATATCATTAACTCCACATTTAATCCTCTTGCCAAACTTTTTTGTGCTTCTCTCTTTTTAATTTCTAAGAGCATTTTGTAGATATCTCAGCCTTCCTTTTTGTGTAGCATCCTTTATTCATTTTATGAATTTTCTTATCTCTCTGGTTTCATAATTCTAGTTCTCTGCCACACGCATTACTTCAGTTTCTTACAATCTCTGTTTGCTTGGTTTAGTCTTCATCGTCCATCTTGAAGGCATTCCTCAGGTGTCTGATGTTTCTTGGGTATTCATTGGTATTCAAGAGTCACCAAAGAGCTGCCTGGATATTCTGTGTGTATTGGCTGTTCACTGGTTGATTAGGAGGAAAGATGAACTGCCTTTAGAGACACAGTCACTACTACCACCACTGGATGTCGGCTACAGAGACTTTAATTCAGAGGTGTGTGTGTGTGTGTGTGTGTGTGTGTGTGTGTGTGTGTGTGTTACTGGGGGTTGAACAGAGGGAAGCTCTACCACTGAGCTACATCCCCAGTTTATATATATATACACACGCACATGACAAAGTCTCACAAAGTTGCCCAGATTTTCCTGGACTTGTGATCCTCCTGGCTCAGCCTGGCAACTTGCTAAAAGTTTGGTAGGAGGATTAAATGTTCACCTCGTTCTTGGGGACTTTTTTATTTCTCTAGAAAAAATCCTCCGGGCTGCTGTCTTGTTGGGGGAGGGAACTGGCATTTTGGGAATGGAAGCAATTCGGAGTCAAATGTCCACTTTTCACTTAATTCCACTATGATCAGAGTCTATTCCCCGGCCTCTCTGCATTTCTAAATTTAGATAGATCACCTCACTTTCAGTCTTTTTAGAGAATAAACCTGTTTCCTGGCAAAGTCGAGGTCATCACCTGACTAGGAGTTCTGGTGGGAAAGGGAGTGTGACTCTTCCTACCTGTAGCTCCTCCAGCAAGCTGTAGGGCAAAGGGCCTCACCTCTTCCTCACAGTGCCCCATGACTACCTAGATTATACCTTCCTTTCTTCTGCTAAGTCAGTTACCTCTGCTCTTTCTGCTTTCCATGTTTTAAAAACTGCTTAATTTGTGCGTGAGTGTGTGTGTCTGTTAATGGGGATTAAACCCAGAACCTTGTGCATGCTTTATAACTGACCTACATCCCCAGCTCTTTTTATTTTAAGACAGTCTCACTCAATTGCCCAGGCTGGCCTCAAACTTGCAATCTTTCCACCTCAGCCTCCCGAGTAGCTGAGATTCCAGGTGTGTACTACTGCACCTGGCACATCTAAATCCTTCATCTGAGGTGATCCCTTTTACTGTTCTTGTTGTCCTTGTGAGTCATTTGACATTATTTAGTATTTTCTCAGTATAGTTTTAGTAAAGGGAGGAGCTCAACACATGTGGTCAGTTTCCTCATCTATTCTTAGAAGTCCTTTTAATCCCCTGAGCTCTAGTTATTTACTGCTTCTTATTTTCTCTTTTAAGAGATAGTAGCTTCCTGGGGGCTGGGAATATAGTTCAGTTGGTAGAGTGCTTGCCTTGCATGCACAAGGCCCTGGGTTCAATCCCCAGAACCACCGAGAGAGAGAGAGAGAGAGAGAGAGAGAGAGAGAGAGAGAGATAGTAACTTCCTTCAGGGTATGGTTATGGTCTGCTTTTTGAGTCCACACCTCACATACCCCTTTTCTAACAACTACATGTGGGTTTGTATATACTAAGTGCTCAACAGAGAAGTTAACTCATGCAAATTAGCTGTACTTTTTTTTTTTTATAAACTATGCAATATCTTTATTTATTCATTTTTATGTGGTACTGAGGATCGAACCTAGGGCCTCCCATATGCTAGGTGAGGCTCCACCACTGAGCCAAACCCCATCCCCTAGCTATACTTTTGTATCTTATTGGTTCCCTATGTGCCCTTGGATAAAACATAGGAGGAGACTAGAGTCTGGTCTCTAGATGATTCATAAAGCCCCATTCAGCTTTAATATTTCAAGGATCTTTATGTCCAGTTTCTTCATAGTTTGGACTGTTTGCTAGTATGTATTATGTTGTCATAGGCATCTAACTTTTTAGAGATTTTTTGCAGAAGAAAAAGTTTTAATCAACCAAGAAAGACAATACCTTCTCCCGGTTAAGATGTTTATGATCCACATACTCAATAACAGTGACTAAGTGCAATGCTGAAGATAGAAAAAGAATAAAAAGTGCCAAAAAATCTGCCACATCTGTCTTGCTGCGTAAGTTTTTATATGTAGTGTGAAACTGAGAAAGGTCGGTAAGGTAAAGCTACTGAAAATTGTTTTTTTTTGGTTTTTTTTGTTTGTTTGTTTAGTTTTTTTATGTGGTGCTGGGAATCAAACCCAGTGCCTCATGCATGCAAGGCCAGCACTCTACCACTGAGCCACAACCCCATAGAAATTGTTTTAATATGTAGATTTTATCCAGGTATGATGAGGCCAACAGATCAGGAAACTGTGGCCATCAAAGATTGTTACTTACAGTTCCTGAGAGAGGACATGCCACACCAGGCAAGCCCATTTGGAGAAGCACCAAGGTTGGTCAGGAGTGAAGACAAAGACAAGCAAAACTTTGTTGTGATTTCACCAGAAGAACCAGGCAAGGCAAAATAAGCAACCAAGCAGATTTAGGGTTGGACAGTTTGAATAATCTTGGCAGGCTCTAGGCTGTCAGGGTGGTCTCTAGTCGTCTAGTGCCTGTGCCTGGGGTGATTAGGGCAGGGGCACGGCTCCTCCAGGAGTATAAAAGCTGATGGATGAAGTGATTCAGAGTAAGGGCTCTGGATTGATTAGTTCACACATGAAAGGTCCACTTTCCAAAGCATTGTTTGCTATCGCTAAGGATTGGCTAGCCCTGGAAGATGCCATCTCTCCCCGGTTTGTGAGTCTCAGATGCCAGAGCATCAAGAATATAGGAAATAAGAAAACACAGTTTCTACAGGAGTGGTTAAACAAAACCTGAACCAGAGAGGTAGAGAGTCTTGAAGAAGCAGGTAACGAGGCAGCTGTGAGGTAGCTTTTGGTAGGAGTGTTAGTAAGCCAGAGCTTATGAGAGCAAAGGCCAGGAACATCCATGTTGGGGAAAATATTCACTGTGTCGTCATGGATGGAGTGTGCTCATGGTAGAATAGGTTATTTAGTCTTGCTTTCTCACATAACCAGGAGTCTGGAGGTATAGTGGAGGGCTGATGCCTCTGCTGGATGATTTCACCAAGGATTCATGTTCCCTACTGCATCCTGCTGCACCCGGCTTTTGTCCATGAAACAAGACAGCCGGCCCACCTGACTGCCAACATTAGGTCCAGTTCCAGGCAGGAAGTAACAGAAGGCGAAATGGCAAAAATCAAATACTGGCTGAGATTTTCCCCTTTTATCTGGGCAATAATAACTTTCCTGGAAAAACTACCCCCAAAGAGTTCTGCTTACATCTCATTAGCTAAAACTGAACCACATGGTTTATCTTAAGAATTAAAGAGTATCTGGGGGAGGTCATTGTTTCTAATATTGACATTGCTGTCCCCCAGAAAACTGAGATTTTATTAGTAAAGACAAAAATGTAGATGGATTACATTTAGTAGTGTCCACCACAGGAGGAAAAAGTAAATATAAGCTGGTCTCCTTTGATTAAATGAGACAAACTATATGGAGTATTCAACACAATGCCTAGCTTATAGTGTGTGCTTCAAAAAATAAGTTTGTTGTTGCTAGTAAGTACAACTACCAGTATTGTTAATAAAATTTATTGATTCATAATCTTGATTTTTCATAGTCCCATTAATTCAACAACAAAAATTTTTGTTTGCTGTACTGGGGATTGAACCCGGGCCTTCTACCACTGAGCTACATCCTCAGCCCTTTTTATTTTGAGACAGGATCTTGGCAAGTTGCTGAGACTTGTGATCCTTCTGAGTCACTGAGATTACAGGTGTGCACCACCACCCCTGGATTAATTCAACAATTATTTATGTCACCTTTACAACGTTTAGTCTTTAGGTGTTGAAGGAGATCAAGAAAAGGAATAAAATTGGATCTTTGCCTCCTAAGGGCTTAATGTCCATGTAGACAACTACATAATAAGCTGAATGTGATTCAGCAGAGCCAGTCTTGGAGGTGTTAGAAATGGGAGGAACTTGAGAGAACATGTAAAATGAATCCTTCATTTCACATTCAAGGAAGGTGGGAACCACTAAGAAAGTAAGAGACTGGCCATAGTCACCCAGTTATCCGTAGAGAGAACCAGGCTTGGAGCAAAAGTCCCAGTGCCCAGGCTGGGGTTCCTGCCTACTCCACTGCCCTGCTGGATGCAATTTGAAAATGCTGCTTTTGCAGCTAGACCAACAGAATGGAATAACATGCCTTTACACTTTGGGGAGGTGGGCAGGCCATCTCGCAGAAGCATATCCCTGGGCCCAGGAGGAAACTCTACCAGCAGTAGACTCATTGAACTTCCAGGATCAGGATGACACATGTGTGCCCACGTGAAAATGAGGGCCCCTCTAAATGGCAGATAGGAGAATTCCTCTGAGTCAAGGCTTTTATTCACTCTGTCGTTTTCAATGAGCAGTCATGAGTTTCCTAAGGATTGCATTAAATCAGCAAATGTTTTTTGCATAACTTCCTTCCAACCCACTGATCCACCATTGGGCAGCATGGGTCACTAAATGGTGGGGAAAGAATGGAAATTTGAGATCCTGGTGCATGACACAATCTTAGATGAGGGAAAGAGCCACAAAATGTTATTCAAAATATTTTAAAGATTTAAAATGCAGTCTGTTCACAACAATGACCACCCTAATTTTTCTAATTAAAAAAAATATTCTGCTTGGAATAAAGTATGGTGCCAGCTCTTTTTTTTTTTTTTTTAACGATGAAGTTAATGAAAATCACAGACTGGCTGACAGGAACAAACTAAAGTCACATCTGGAAACAGCTGCACTAGCAATTAAATGTCATTTAATGTGACTAATATCAAAAGGGTGGGTTTTTCTCCCTCTAGCATTAGGAATGCAAAATTCAGCCTTCTCAGTTGCTCTATTATAATGGTTTTGAGTCACTGCATGTTTAGAAGTCATTCGGATATTTATAAAGAAAAAAACCCCAGTGGGCCATTGAAAGGGATTTGAGTCAGAAAACAAACAACAACAACAGAAAAAAAACTGAACAAGAGCTGTGCGGTTTGAATTTTGAGAACAGGCATAAATTTTACAGGTTTTTTTCCCCCCTAAGCATTAACTGTTCAGTGTTTCAGTTCAATGAAATAAAGGCCTCTTGTTCCCCATACCAATCAAGTGACCTCCTGCCTTACTGTAATTAGTGGTAAACTTCAATATGCAAGCTAAAAGACCACCTAATTAAAAAGTGTAATTAATTTACATAGATCATTCAAAATGGCTAGATTAGATAGCTTATGGAGATAATGTAAAACTCTTTGAGCAGCAGTTTATTGGCTTCTTTCCCTGCTGTTCCTCAGGTTCTTAGTATTTTCATGGGAATGAGTTTATCAAAGTGGGAAGGGCTTGGAGGTGATGGTTTTAGCTAATCACTGCTAAACAGTTAAAGCTTTGCAATTATTTTTATCAATTACTGAAGTATAAAACAACAAAGAAATGGCCTTATCTTCCTGCTTGGTGCTGAGTGGCCTAATGTTATTAGTGAATATTTATTAAGTGCTTCTTGAGTGCTAGATGCCACTCAAAACATGGTTATTTTAGAATGTACCATGATTAGAAATGACTCCTCTGGGCTAGACAGTACTTTGATTCTTCTGATCACAAGGAGAATGCTGCAAGACTCCCAAGAAAGAGAGTTGCCAAAGGATTTCTCTCAGTCTTTATTCATACCTCACAATGTCAAGCCATGTCCTGTTGGATCTACCCTGTCTCAGGATAAATAGTATTGGACTCCAGAGCTTGGCCAAGGCCCTATGAGACAACAAAGTGACTTGCAATGGCGAGAAGGAAGAGTTCTGATTCTGTTCCTCGAAACAGAAATTATCACTCTTGGGTAAGATCCAATCATAAATTTTTTTCCCTTACCTGGGTAACGACGAGACAAGTCAATCTTTTGATCTATTACCTCCAAGCAGGACTTCTAAACAAAGAAGCATCTGACAAGGGTTTTGTAGCTCGTGTTTAGAGGAGAAGTCCCAGAGCCTGGACAGTATTGCCAAAGAACAACAGATAGGTCATCATCGTCTTTTACTCTCATCTGTTTCTCCTAAGAAGGAAAATTTGTCACAGCATCAGATGACCTTGTTCCAGCTCTGCAGGATTCTTCTAAAAATAGCAAATAACCCAACAAGAAAATATCAATTTCAGGGCTGGGGTTGTGGCTCAGCGGTAGAGCGCTCGCCTAGCATGTGCGCAGCCCGGGTTCGATCCTCAGCACCACGTAAACATAAATGCATTGCATTGTGTACAACTAAAGCAAGTAAATAAATATTTAAAAAAAAAAAAGAAAAAAGAAAATGTCAATTTCCTCCTTAATATATATTATTCTGATATGAACCTTCTGAAAGTCCTTAATATTTAAGGGTTTTGAATCATTGAACAGGGAACTCTCCCCCTCTCTATGGCATGAACTGTTGTTTTATCACTTGTAACTTGAACACTACACTTTGGAACCTGAATTCTATAGTGTAACTTCTTACATTTCCATCCCTGAGTAGCACCCCAATTTTTACTTTTCATTCTGTGTGAACATAGTTTGGTTCAACTTCACCTTCCATATGCCTCAGTTCCTTTCCCTATTGTTTATTGACTTCAGCAAATCAGTAAGAATGAGGTCAACAACAAAATAAAAAATGAATACATAGTTTACAGAAAAAGGAAACATTAGTGATTCTAAAATGTAAGAAAAATTGCTCAATCTCACACGTTAAAACTATATACTGGGGGCTGGAATTGTAACTCAGTGGTAGAGCACTTACTTAGCATGTGTGAGGCACTGGGCTAAATTCTCAGCACTGCATATAATAAATAAAATAAAGGTCCATTGACAACTAAAAAATATTGAAAAAAAAAAACTATATACTGCTGGGAGTGGTGGTTCATGCTTGTAATCCCCGTGGCTCAGGAGACCGAGACAGGAGAATTGAAAATTCAAAGCCACCTTAGCAACTTAGCAAAGCCCTAAGCAACTTAGTGAGACCCTGTCTCTAAATTTAAATTTTTTTAAAAGTCTGGGGATGTGGCTCAATGGTTAAATGCCCCAGGGTTCAATCCCCAGTTTTATACACACACACACACACACACACACACACACACACACATATATACACATACATACATACACACACACACATATACATACACACTATATATATACACACACTATATATTATATATGCACTATATATACAATATTTATATATAACTACTATATATATATAAATGCAATATATATAAAACAATAAAATACTATATATAAAATAATATATACATATACATATGTGTATATATATACAGAGAGAGAGAGAGAGAGAGAGAGAGAGAGAGAGAGAGAGAACGCAACATTTTTCACTCCCCAATTGGCAAAGATCCAAAAGTTTGTACGCTGGGTTAGGGTTTTTGTGTGAACTGATGCTGTATTTTTTTTTTTTCCATACTGGGCATCAAACCCAGGGACTTCTGCAGGCTAAGCAAGCATAATACCACTGAGTTATACTCCCAGCCCACAGCATTGTTTTTAATAGCTAGAGATTGGAAACAACCTACAGGTTCATCAGTAGGGGATGCAAGTGGATATTTTACAACTGTAGGAAAGAATGAGAAAATGATATAGTGGTGTAGAAAAATGTCTAAGTTATGCTAAGAGTATGTTAAGTAAAAAAATACAAAGCGAGAGTGTATATGTTATTATTTGACCACAAAGTAAATAGTGAGTTTTAAAGAGTGTAAAAAGATTTTAAAATGATATACATGTACATGCTTATTTGCATATGCTTAAACTATATCAGGGAACACATACAAAATGCAATAATTTTTGTTGCCCATTAGGAGAGGAACTAGGTGCTTTGTAACAGGAGCAAAAGGAGAATATTTTACTGTATGCCTTTCTCTAATTTGAGAAATCTGAACAATATCATTATTTATTCACAAAATTAAACTTTAAGAGTACCAAAAATAAGACATAAATGTGTTTGTAACTAAATACATTAAATGCACAGCAGTGAGGGAAGAGAAAAGTGGGCAGATCTTGGCTTATATTTCAAAAGCAAAACCAAGAAAGCTCATCTTTGTTTTGGATATTGGGTGGGAACAAGGGATGATCTGAGAATGACTTCAACTGTTTGGGTTTGAACAACTGGGGTAATACTTACTAAGCACCTATTGTAAAGGCACAAAACAGACATGTCCTACCCTGGGGGAACTCACTGTAATAGGAGAAACAGAGAGTAAATAAGCACTCAATTAAAACTAGCTCTGGGAGGGGGTTGTGTGGGCCATAGCAGAGTACTCACATGGAAGGGAACCACAGAGGGGAAAGGTGAGCGAGGCCTTGCCAGATGGGAGCTGGGTTCTGAATGCTGGGAAGAACTCTGCTATATGAAGAGTGGGGGAAGATAACAGCACGTGTAAGGGCCTTGAACCAGAGGAAGGTAAGTTTTTTGTGAGTTTTCAAGAGGCTAAGTGGCTGGCCAACGTGTAGTAGAGGAAGAAATAGAGGGCTGGACAGCAGTCGGGCAATGCTGGTGCTTATAGGCCAGGAGAGGAGCCTGTGTGTGTTTATTTCTTAACAGTAACAGGATTTAAAGTTGTGTGTTATGTTGTCTGGTCTCAAAATTCTGGAAACAAAGGGATAAGTTTAACATTCTGCCCAAATGCGGCCTAAACATTGGCATGGCTTGCTTTTAAATATTCCACCTGCTTCTCTACTTTTTCCCCAGCTTCCTGAAATTGGACTCTCCATCTTTTCCTGAGATGAACACTGTTCCATTTTTTCCCAACCCTGTGGCTCTCCAGGAAGACAGAAAACTTAAGAGTTTTTGGACCGCTCAGGCCACCTTCTCCCAGCCAGTAAGTATACTTGTTACTTTCTCATTTGCAGCTCTGCCTGCTTTGCACCATCCCATCACGTGAACTATCCCAAAAAAAAGGTGACAACAAAAATATTAAAATCAAGAGTTCCCAACCATGACTTGGCCATGAGTGAGAGCCCATGTGCAGTTGCCATGTGGGGTGGCCACACCTCCTATCTCAAGCACTGTACCAAATTTCAGAAGGGGAAAAAGAACAACTTAATTGTGAACTGATGAGGTGATCAATATTCTTAATTTACCTCTTTAGCTACAAGGCCCAAATTGAAAACAGGACTGTGAGAATCTCAGGGCCATGGAATGTCCTTGCCCCCTGACGAGCAGGTGCTTCATGCCAGTAGCACCTCAGAGTCTTCCCCACACCTGCCTAGGAAAGCAGGGTGCTCCTGCTGCTTGGTCACTTACAGATTTGTGGGAGCTAATTTGGGGGCCAGGGGCATCAGGTCTGGTTGAAACATGACCCCTGCGGACCATGGGTTAGAACAAGCTTCAGGGGTGAATTCTCTTGTTATTAGAATAACTATAACCAGGAAAACAACTTCTCAGCAAGGGCGATTTGTATAGGAAAGGGTAAGTAACAAATGTAGCAGTGACTGCCACTCAAATAGCCCTGACCATATGAGTGATGCACATAAAGCTGTTAGATCTCACCTCACCATATGAGGTGAATACTAGAATTATCCCCATTTTACAGATCATTTAGAGAAGATCTGCAAGTAGAGACTTTTAAAATAAGTGTTACTGTACTTAATATTCAATGGAAATTTCATACCAATCATGCAGGTTTCTATGAAATCGAGCAGGGTTAATCTGCGTGGAAACAGACCTGGGGGTTGGGGAACCTGAGTCCCAGCCCTGATCTCCATAAGCTATTATGGCACCTTGGCCCCTCTGGACCTCAGGTTCTCATCTTGAAAACTGGAGACCAAGGCAATAATCCCTAAGGACTCTTCTGGGTCTGACAGTAGAGAACCCTTCACCTAGCATCCTTGATTTTGTCTATATCAAATTTCAACCCAGACCCCTGTTCAAACACTGAGTGTCTCACCACCAATGAGTCACCAGACAGTCTCTGTATTTGGCTACCTTCCAGGGCTAAAACTTGAGCACAGAGCTGGAGAAAGAAAGGAAGAAAATTCAACTTCATTCACAAATGTTACACTGGACTCTGTAGCAACAGGGCCGTTTTAGCCCCTCACAACCAGGTGAGTGTCCACTCTCACATGGACTGCTGCACATGTGAGTGGGTCAAGATGGCCCCATCCTGAATGGGTGGTGTAAATTCCAGTGATAATGAACTTTCTTCAAATTCAGATTGCTTACTAAGCTGAATTTAAATCAGGAATTCTGATCCCCATCTGCCGTTACACAACTAGACCATTACTTCATTCTTCCTTTCATTCAGCAAACACTTTTTGAACATGATTATACATCAGCCACTGTACAAGGCTCTACGGATAATGAGACACAAAGACAAAGTTTCAACCCTGAAGAATTTTCAGTCTACTCAGAGAAAGAAGCCATTAACAAATAAGCACACTTTCAGATAGCAGCAAGTGCTATGCTGAAAGAATAAAGCAAGGTAAGGGATGAAGAATTACTGATGCATTTGACACTTTCAGATGCTCTTTTAGGTTTGGGAGAGGATGTTAGGGCAAGACCCTCTATAGAGCTAACACTGGAACAGAGACCTGAATGGAGAGAAGTAACCAGAAGTAACCAGAATATTTCAGGAAGAAGATGCAAAGAACAAGGAACAATGGTCCTGTGAGGTGAGAACAAGAATGGTGACTCTAAGGAAAAGCAAAAGACTGGTAAGTGTGCATATTGTTGGTGACCCTCCTTCACAATCTCACTCATTGTTGGAAACAACAGTGTGAGCTGTGGAGGAGGAATCTCACATAAAGTGACTTCAAAGATAACAAACCATGTGGCTAGTCAGTCAGGATCTGAAGCAAGAGTACAAATAGAAGTCTGCATACTATATGTTGAACTATTTTCCAATTATAAATCAAGCTGACAAATTGATAAATGAAATATGTCCTGTAATTTTACCTTGACAAATATATCTTTATAATAATCTGGAAGTTCAAGTTTAAATTTATTATTTTGGGAGTCCCAGACCCCAGGTCCAGGCTTGCCCACCAGCTGTTATGAAGCCCAGCAAGGGACCTACCACATACACAAGTGATCACCCTTGCCCACTTGTCCAGGATCTACCCACATCTTACCACAAACAGCTGCCTCTTAGGGGTAAAGGTATGCGGGAGGACAAATGTAGGAGATACCCAAAGACACTCAGGAAACAGGAACAGAACTGTTGGGTAAGAAATTCTGGAGCTCCAGGTGTTCTGAAGGGGCAAGAACAGTCTCTGAGCAGGATGCAACTGGAGAAAGTCTAAAAAGCCAGGGGCTTCTTACCCAGGGATGAAGGTCATACTGTAGGAAGCTATTTTGGAGGCTGGATATTAAGGCAAATAACCTTCCTGCAGTGACAGACTGGGAACCAGGAATGAGAGCTGTGATCAAGATGCTGAAGAAATTGGATTATACCTGCAGACAAGAGGGAGGAAGAATTGATAGATGTCTTGGACTTTTGAGACGTGGGAAGCTCCTGAGTGACTTATATCTCCTGTGTTGATCTGTGTCCTCTTCATATCTATAGTAAACTCTTTGAAGGCACTGTTCAGCTTTGGCTAAGGGAATCCCAGGGAAAGATGCTGATCTTTGCTCCATCCAGAATATTTAAGGAGGTAAGAACAACTGGGTACCAACAGGAACTAAAGTGAAAGCATCCAAAGAAGGAAGGGAAACTTATGGTCCAAATGTGTCTACCAAACCTCCATATCCACACACACTCCTGGAAACGGCCTTTCAAGAACTAACCTTGAAGTTCTGAGTAAGAAAAGGAACCCCCGGTAACCTGTTCTCACTTTCTCTCTCTTAGTACTAGAACCCCTTATTATTACATGCTTAGAACACAATCCCCCAGAACAGAGGCTATTTCCAACCTTCTTTGATCATTTGACCAAGCTCGGGTCAATAGGACTAGCAGAAGTGATATGTGAAACTTCTGGGTTGCAGGGTTTTGTTTTGTTTTGTTTTGTTTTATTTTATTTTTTTAGTTGTAGATGGACACAATGCCTTTATTTATTTTATGTGGTGCTGAGGATTGAACCCAGTGCCTCACATGTGCTAGGCTAGCACTCTGCCACTGAGCCACAACCCCAGCCCCAGTTTTAAAGGAAGGTGGAGACACTTCTCTTCCCCCCTTTCCTTCGTGCTGACTGGAATGTGACATGGTAGTGATCCTTCCTGGATAATACGAACAAGGGGGACAGCCTGGCAGACAGAATAACAAGCCAGAAGGGGCTGGAGCCCTGACACCATAGGGCTACCATAACAGTTCTGGATTTCTGACCTATGGATCATGAAATGAGAGAAAAATAAACCTCTACCTTATTTAAACCATGGTTGCTTTCATTGCTATTTTTTAAAATAGCCATTGAACCCTCATCCCAACAACTGTTGTACTTTTACCACCTCTTAGAGGAAAGGATTACACAGTTTACTTTCCCATGGGTGCAACCTTTCCCATGGAAAGGACCGTTTTTTTTTTTTTTTTTTTTTCCTTTTGTCTTCAGTGAAGCTTGTAGTTTGTCTCCTAATCCATATTTACTCTCTTGTCACTTCTTTGAGTTGTGCAGATTTTGATCACATCATCTCTCAGCACCTGTCTTTTTCTGTTGAAATCCTCTTAGTTTTAGACTGTCCTCATGGAGAATGATTTCCTAAAATTCAGCAACCTAAAATTTATTTCTGCTCTCCGTTAAATTGTACCATGGACTATGATTTTGTGGGCTGGGAACCTGGCTCAGAACCTACAAATGGTTGAATTGAATTAACCTGAACTTTAAAAGGCATTTTTCTCTTCAAAGAGACAGCATGAACTAAGTCCAGGGTTCTTGGACTTCATGGCCTGAGTTTTCATCTGCTATCCCCAGTAGACAACATGAAACCATGGAGGAAATTTGGACTGCGGCAATTCCTTTACAGGAATGCCATTCTCCTTTACCTCCGTCTGGTCTCAATGTCCCAGCATTTTCTGTGCATCTTTCCTATCATGGCTATGACATCACTTCCCAGACCCCAGACTGGGTGAGTTTCCTCAGAGTTATTATGGCAAAGCCTCTTGTACTCACTTTTTATACCACACATCATATTTGATTTATTTCTCTGCTGTCTACCTTTGTTAATTCCTTGGTATGACAACACCCATTGTATCCATCGGTTTGTGTCTGGTGCTGACTCACAACCAGTGCTCAGTAACCTTTGGTGAATGAACGAATGGTCAATAAATCGGCAATGGATTGCATTAAGCTTGACTCCTCTCATACCCCACACTAGACTTCCTAAGAAATACTTCTGGATTCTAAGCACTTCCCACTTCCTCCACTGCTCTTATTCTTATTCAAGCAACTATCATCTCTCCCTTTGATTATTGTGTTAGGCTCCTAACTGGCCTCTCTACTTCCACTTTCTGCCCTCTACCCCTTCTCTACTCAACACACATGAATCTTTCAGTACAAATACTGCCGAAGAGTAAGGATGGGGCCAATTTTAAGTAAAGACCATGCTGAAGATTGAAGATAGTAGCTTTGTCCACTCCAGAGCAGGAGAGCTGGGAGCCTCCTTTCTCATGTTTTCAATAGTGCAAGCAAAGATTACAGTTCTCAGTGTCTGTTGAGGTAGGTATGGCCCTCTAAAATCTGATCATGCATTGTGAGAGGAAGTAATAAAAGCATTTTGGGGCCATGCCATTAAAAAAGGAATGAGCTTTCCTCTTCATCTCCTTTTCCAGCTGCCCAAAATGCAGAGGTGATGGCAGGAGCTGGAACAGCCACCTTAGGCCACAAGATGGAAGGCAAATGTTAAGGAAGGCAGAGAAACAATAAAGAAGACTGGGTTCCCAACATTTTAAAGCTGTCCCATCAGCAGTCTTAGAATGTTTTGCATAGGCTGTTATGTGAGAGAATAATAAAATTCTATCTGTTCTAAGCCTCTCCAAATTAGGGCCTCTGTTCCAATAGCCCAAACGTGTATCCTGGCTAATATACATTTCCATACCTATAGCAGCAGCTCCATGGGAGTGAAAAAAGATTGTGCCAGAAGAATATGCATGGGAAAGTCAACATCTTTCCTAATGGATAACTTGGGGACCGCTTGAAAAGTAAGGAAGTGGGGAGTAAATCCTTGTTGTAAAGCATCCAGGAAAGAATGTTCTGTGCAGAAAACAGTCTCCAATTCCATATGTTAGCAACTTGGGAAAGCCTGGGAGGGTGGCACAGGCAGCTCTGTGGCAGGCTTTCAGGTCCTAAAGTATAAAATGCCTTTGGGGAGTGAATGAGAGAATTAGCTTAAGCTCTGGATTTGGGGGCTTTAGGGGGCTTAAGACAGACTTTCAATCACCCTTCACTCCCTGTGGTCCCAGTTTGTGAATGTTAATCACATTCACTTGCACCTCCACTCAGGGCAAGGTTTGCTTATTTAAAATCCACCATTTGTGTGAGCTACTCTCCTCAGCTGCCCACGGCCTGCATTATGGGCAAGAGTTGCCCACTATCAAAACAGGTTTCCTGATAATTCTCTGTAATGTGAAAAACCTTAACACAGGTTTAGATTAGCATCAACCTATATTTAAGTCAGAGGGAAGATGAATTTATTAAACTGTATGCATCTTCCAACCAGTTATTTTCTTAGAACTTACTGGTTTGACAATTTCTTTCTGATTATCAACCTGGCTCTTCCCTCAATTCAGACTTATTGATAGAACCTCCTCTGGAGATTTACATTATTTCTCCTCTGAAGGTCACAATCATAAATATTAAAGGTTTACCCAGATACTGCTCTTTCATAACCTGGGGCCCACACATGGGCTCATAAGGGGCCTAAATCCCCTAAAGTTGTTTGTAATTATAGACACTTTAGTAGGAAAAGATCTGTATGTAGCTTTCAACAGATTTTCAAAGGGATCTATGACCCCTCACCACAAGTTGTTTCTTAAAATATCCAAGAGTTTCCATCAGCTGGTGAGGCTGGTTCAGAAACCAGTAATTTAGATAGTAGTGATTTTGAGAAATAATCTCTCAAGCTTCTCACCACTAGATAGATATGGAAGTCATTTCTCTAGGCAAAATGACTCCTCTTACTGTCTTCTTTTAAAATGAGAGCATTAAGAAATGAGAACAGGGCTGGGGTTGTGGCTCAGTGGTAGAGCACTCGTCTAGCATATGTGAGGCCCTGGGTTCAATCCTCAGCACCACATAAAAATAAATAAATAAGTAAAATAAAGGTATTGGGTCCAACCACAACTAAAAAAAATATATTAAAAAAAAGAAAGAAAGAAATGAGAACATTCCACAAAGGGCATTTCATTAATTCTTTTTGTAAAAAAAAAAAAAAAAAAAAAAAAAAACACATTTTATTGTTGATGGACCTTTATTTATTTACATGTGGTGCTGAGAATCGAACCTAATGCCTCACACATGCTAGGCAAGCACTCTACCACTGAGCCACAACCCCAGCCCCCCATTAACTCAAAACTCAAGAAAGATATTCTCTTCCTTGGGATCCTAGGTTTCTGGATGGCAAGTAAATACTGATGAAGAAGATGAAAGAGGGTTAGAGCGCACTGGCAAAAACTGAAAGGCAGGGACTTAGCTCAGTGATAGAGTATGTGTTGAGCATGTATGACATCCTGGTTTGATACTGTTATAGTTTGGATCTTGAATGTACCCAAAGGCCATGGGTTGAAGGTTTGGTCACCAGCCTATGGTGCAATTGGTGGAGGGCTTTAGGTAGTGGGGCCTAGAGGAAGGAAGTTAGGTCATGTGGGGCATTACCCTTGAGGAGATATTGGAACCCCTGTCCCTCCTATCTCCCTTCTTGTTTCCAGGCCACCATGAGGTGAGTAGATTTGCTCCACCTTATATGTTCCATGATGATGTTCTGGCTTGCCACGAGACCCAAAACAATGGAGCCAAGTGATCAAGGACTGAAACCATGAACTAAATCTTTCCTCCTTTTAAGTTATTTATTTCAGGTATTTTGTCACAGTAATGAAAAGCTAACACAAATCCCCAGCAACACACACACACACACACACACACACACAAAGACTAAACTATTTCTGGGGTTATCTCTGCCTGCCACAGGGTGCAAATGCCTAATGGTCAGTTTACCATGGATGAAAAATTCAGTGCAGGCCTGTTGTGGTTTAGATGATGATGTTTAGGTGATGTGTGAGCTCATGTGTGAGATAATACAAGAAAGTTTAGAAGTGAAATGATTGAATTATGAGGACCTTAACCTAATCCATGCATTAATCCACTTGAATGGATTAACTGAGTGGTAACTCTAGGCAGGTAGCATGTAGTTGAAGGATCATTGGGGGTGTGCCTTTGGGGTATATATTTTGTCCCAGATGAACCAAGCTTCCTCTCTCTCCCTCCCCCCCAACCCCTCTCTCTCACACGTGCTTCCTGGTGCCATGTTCTGAGCTGCTTTACTCTGTTATGCCCAGAGAACGGACCCCAAAGACCACCAAGGAATCCGGAGTGTATGCAAAAAACAAAGACCCTTCATTCAGGTTTAAGCTCGGACTCCCAGACCTCACCAACACAGTGGATCCATACTAGAGCCCCAAACCCAGGAGGGGCAAGTCTTTTATAGGAGTAGAAGCAAGGAGAGGGAGGGGGTTACATGATTGGCCATCTTTACAGTCAGGGTGTCTTGTCACATTGCAATTGGCCAGGGGAGCCCACACATGCCAACCACATTTTAAATTGTTTGGGGAATAACTAAGGGGGTTTTCATTGGTGGAGGCCGTCCTCAGAGCAATGGAATGTGCTGATTACAAACTGGAGTCACAACAGTTTGACTCCTATTATCTTAAAGCCAAGCATTTTACAGAAGCAAAAAGAAGCAGTTAAACTAAAAAGGGCATGGGGCTAATAAGGGGGTGTTCCATCCTCCACCATACACTTCCCCCATGATGTTCTGCCTTATGCAGGGCCCAGAGCAATGGAACTGGCTCTCTATGGGCTGAGACCTCTGAAACTGTGAGTGCCAAATAAACTTTTCCTCTTCTAAAATTGTTCTTGTTAGACCTTTTAGTTGCAGTGGCAAAGAAAAAAAAAAAAAAAAAAAAAAAAAAAAACAGCTAAAACATGGCCATACTGGACTGTCAGCTCCACCAGGCCAAGGATCTGTTCATCCATGCACCTCTCACTCTCAACCCAGCACAGCGCCTAGCACATATAGGTGTTCAGTAAGTATTGGTTGGATGAATAAGGGAAAGTGTGTCAGCTTCTCTTAGTCACGTTGTGTGGATACTGTATGTTCCCTTGTCCAGTTGTGAATGGTTTCAAATGATGAAACTGAATCAAGGAAAAGGCTAACAATCTAGTAAGATATAAATAATGAAGTATCACCACATCTGGACATTGGAAGTATGCATATGAATGCACCTTGATGTAAAGAAGGAATTCATGGGCCCTCCTGAGCTATAAGCCAGAAAGGTCAGAGGATCCTAGTTTAGAAAGTTTTGTGGCTGGGGTTGTGGCTCAGCGGTAGAGCACTGGTCTAGCACGTGCACAGCCCGGGTTCGATCCTCAGCACCACGTTAAAAAACAAACAAACAAAAAAAAAACGCATTGTGTACAACTAAAGCAAATAAATAAGTATTTTTTTTAAAATATTTATTTAAAAAAAGCAAAGCATTTATGTTTACGTGGTGCTGTCGAAACGTGCGAGGCGAGCACTCTGCCGCTTCCCAGCCCCAAATAAGTATTTTTTTAAAAAAAGAAAGTTTTGTAATAATTTGATTTTATTAATGAGGTAGTTAAAATGAACAGTTGTGGTTTTTTCAATACTTGAATAAAGTTTGGGAAATGCCTTCAAGAGAATGAAAAACCCCAAAGCCCTTCCAGGCCAGGTGTCTTAAAGATGTAGCCTACGCCTACTCTGAACACCCCTTTGTGATATTTTCGGAGTTGAACTCATGTCTGCCTGTAGAGCTTCCACCTGCTCACATAAGTTCCTTGGACTGTCCTTCAACACCAGGCAGAGGCCCCACGCTCGTAGGTCCTCCAATGTAAGCGTCCTTTAAGTTTGTGCAAACTTGGCTGCGACTCAAGCAGACCTGAAGGTGGGAGCCTGGAGAGGCCGCCTCCCCATCACCTTGAGGCGCCGCCTCGGTCCGCCCCTCCAGGAGCCAAGGCGCGGCAGGCCGGAGAGAGGAGGCCGCACGGCTGGCGCTGCGCCCCCTGGGGGCCAGGCCGGGAGGACCCAGGTGCACCTCCAGGACTGCTGCATCTCCGGACCTCTAGAAGGAGATACCGCCACCACTTCGGGAGGGCGGGCCGGGCCTGCAGAGGAGTTGGGCTATTTTGTAACTGCACCATCCACCCAAGCCTCATTACCACCTCTTAATGAGACCCCTTTACTCCGTGACGTGCAACCGCTCCATCTCATTAAGGAAATCGCTCTTCAATGCTGATTATTTTATTTGCAGCCATAATTATATTTCTTTCGGCTAAATCACGGTTTAATCGAGCCCACATGGAGGGCAGCAGCACTAATTACGGCGGGGGATGCGGCGGCGGCGGCGGCGGCGGGCGCGGGCCGGCTGGGGGGGCGGTAGGGGGTGCCCGGGCGGCGGGCGCGGCCGAGGGGCCCGCGGGCGGGGAGGGGCGCCGGCGGGGGGCGGGGGCCCGGGCTCAAACACAACAACTTATTACTTCTAATTCCCCAACTGTCACCAAATCACCTGCACGAAACAAGAATCTAATTTGTTAAGCTGGCATGTCTGCAGATGGAAGATCGATCTTCTCTGTAGATTTCTCTAATTGAGTGAATATAGACGCCCGGAATTAGCCGCACTCGGGCTGCGGGGAGGGGGCAAGGGACAAGGAAGGGGGGCAGAGAGAAGAGGGGGAGGAGGGAGAAGGAAGAAGGAAGAAAGGAGAGAGAAAAGGAGGGCGTGGAGGAGGAGAGACGGGAGAATAGAGAAAGAGGGAGAGTGGAAAGAGTAATTGGAAAGATCAGGACGAAAACGCCGAAAAGAGAATAAAGGGAAGAGGGGAAAAGAGTAAAAGCAGAGGAGGGAAAGGAGGCAAGAGGCAGCGCACCACAGGCAGGAAGGTGAAGAATGGAGGGAACGATAGGGAAAGAGAAAATCCCACTTGAGGAAGGTTCATGACCTATAGAATCGTATTGCTTACTTTCCCCTACCCCACACCACAAGTAGAAAGTAGCAGGAGAAGCCCAGGCAGTGTCAGTCTTAAACCTGGTACCAAATGCTTATGAAAGAAAATGGTTGGGACGGTGGAGCCTGGAGGGAAGACGGGGGGAGGGGGAGACGCTTGGGGCTTGAAGAAATGGCTTACAGAATTACATTTGTTTTTCTTGTGATTTTATTAAAAGTCACTCCTCATCTCCAGAATGCGTGAAAATATCTACTTTCCACTCAGATACACCGCATTAACTTGTTGGAGGCGAATTTGTTTGTTTGTCTATTTTATTTATTTGCTAGATAAGATTGATGCAGTCTTATTAGCGCTATATCTAGTTACAGAAAGAGATAAGGGTGAGATTTTTTTCTTTTTATTCCAATTACTAGCCTTGTCACCTAACCGAATAACTGATATATGATTATTTATCCTGAGTAAATAGAAATCAGAAAAAGCAACGAACTTAACACATGCAAACAAAATTTCTGTGTTACTTATTGTATTCTGTGTGGCTAATTGGGGCCGTTAAAACTACTGGGCTAAAGAGAAGAAAAAGCAAGATACGCAGTCAGGGGGCGGGTAATCCCTCATTGTTTTGTGTTGAGGTTTCTGCATTGAGGGAGGGCCCTGATAGTAGTTAGAAGAGAAAGTTCAGAGAAAAAAATAAGCAAGGGTCTGGCCCTTGCGCCCACAAAGAGTCATGCAGGTGGACTGTCTGGTTGTATTTGCAAACTTACATGTCTGGGAAAGCGTTCATTCTAGAAAAAAAAAATTAAATACATTCATCTCCTATATTGCCAAAGGCTTTGGTTGGTGGGTGTGAAATCAGAGTTTGGGGCAGGTTTTTTGCTCCTGAGCAGCCCCTGGCATACCCCGCCATGTGGGGAAGCAGGCAGTGGACATGCACGGTTCATTCAAGCGCACACACAAGTACACGTGTCATGCACATGCAGCCCTGCTTCTTATGCTAAAGGGGAAAACAAGAAAAAGATAAAGAAAGAAAGCCTGACGTGTGGGTCCTTGGCATTTCACTTCCAGGCCTGGGAACTTGTCTTCTTGTGGCCACAGGTTCGGGCCGGCTATCATCAAGCCGACCCACTCTAGCTGAGAGCGGCCTGGAGTTCCTGTTCTCCCGGCCCAGGCAAGCCTAGAGGACGCATATTTGGGCTGAGCCCAGGCCTGTTTGGTTAGGAGTTTTAGACGTTTTCCTAGGTGTCCGGGAGAGACTCCGCCCCAATGCGAGTTCCGGGCGATTTCGCTGTGAACGTGCAAGGGCGCTCAGCGGAAGCCTCTATAACTGTGGTCTCTTTGGCTGGGAACCTTGAAAGAGAGAGTTCTTTTGTGTAGAGAAGTGTGGAAGCACCCGGCACCCCTTTGCAGAGCCTTGGCCGCCCTCTCAGATCTCCTTCCTTCCATTCACCCCACCCTCAGATCGACCCCCACAATAAGCCATTCATGGAGCAGTACCCAACTCTGGGGTGGCCAGAGGTGTTCTACCGACCCCTGCCCAAGAAGAGGGGTGGAGCGGCTGTGGTAGGGACTAGGGGAAAGCTGGTTCTGGCACCCGAGGCAAGATGTGTGTTTTTCCAAACGCAGTCGAATTGGGAGCTTCCTTTACTTTCCTCCTGTGCTTGCCCCCCACCCTTTAATCTTTTTCCGGTTCTAAAGTAGGCCTGAAGAACACGATCTGATTTGCCATTGCGTTTGGGTTATTGCATATCTGGAAAAGTAAAAACAGGAGTGTTCAAGTCACTTGATTTGTTTTCTGTAAGCAAATAATACCCAAAAGCATGGCTGTAATTTACCACGAATTAAAATTGATTCTTTTCATCAGGCAAGAAAATAGGAAAATGTGAGATCGTTAATTATTGAGGGAGGCGCTCCTCATTAAAGGGAACAATGTTACAATTCAGCATTTAATAGCAGGAATGTGAATAATAACGCGCCATATTTCAGCCCAGTATATGCAAAGAAAAGAGAGCAGTTTACAAGCAACCCAAGCAGCCGAAAGTTACATTTAATAAACACCCGAGGTTTCTGTAAGTGGAAAAAGCAATTAGGGTTCTGGGCACACTACCCAATTCTTCCCAGAGCACCCTGTATATATTTTCATTCTGTTTCTCTACAAAGGATTCACAATGAATGCAGAAATGCAATTAGAGAGAAAATCAAAATTGCAAGCCTAATCAGCATAAATTCATCTTTAAAGTACTTATTGTCCCATCTCCCACCCCATCCCACCTCATCCCACCTCGTAATCCTGCCACACTGTATTTCTAAGTCCTGCTGTGGAATGGGATGGCAAAGCAGAAGAAAAAATACCTATTGTGTACTTGTTGTGTTTGTAATTTACATAATTGGTCATTAAGATTTTGGTTTTAAAATGCCTACCCCTCCCCGGAAGCTGATCTCTCCCCAAACTACTGAGTTCTCTTGCTAGGTCTAGGCTCTCCGGTGGCAGGAGACGGTTCCCTGGCCTTTAAACGCTCTTTGTGCTTCGTTAAAAAGGAGAAGGGGGGAAAAGGAGAAAGAAAAAAATGATTTCCCTGTGCATCGCCCCTTGGCAGGCTCTTGTACAAAATTCAATCTCTATTTTTTATGAGAAGTAAACTGTCTAAATAAATTTTATTAGGGGCAACCAATATATTTTCTGGTAGTTCCCTTTGTTCCACTTCTACGTGTGTGTAACAATCTAAAACCTATTTATTGAGGAAAAAATCACTGGATCCGTCATAGAAAATCCTTTTACTTTGCTTTGAAGTGATTTCTGAAGACATTCTTGTCATTCCGAAGATTTGGGGGCCATTGCGCTAAAGCCTCGCCTTGTTAGGGACTTCAGTTCCCATGATCATGTGGGAAATACCTTAAATTATCAACAGCAATGGGCCTGACCGGCACTTTCCCGGCTGCCCCAGGAACGTGGGAAGATGACGGGGATAAAACTCTGGTAAATACATCTCAGGCGCTGCCCAGGTGGATTCAGACATTGGCCAAAACGAGCTGCCGAGAGGAAACCAGGCGCGGGGGCATTTTACACCCAGACTATTGTTTTCCCTCGCCTGCGGGCTGCTGATTCCAGGCTCCCGCTCCAGCTCCAACTAGCGCGCTCCCCACACCAACGCCCCCACACCACCGCGGTCACCCCCACCCACTCTTAGATTTCCCTTTCTTTCAACCCCCTTTCCTCCCCCCACCCCGAGGTGCTTATGCTCTGAAGTCTTGGAAGAAATGATTTAGTTTGTTTATACTGCTATAAAAATCAAGACCAATAGAAAAGTCATAAAATGAAGCGGGCTATCAATCACGCCGCAACATTGTTATTCAGCGGTTACTAACAGAGATGGATAATCCTTTGATTTCGTCCCATTGTTATTACTCTGATGTGTCTTCACATTAACTATTACACATTTATTTATCGACCTGAAAGATACAACAAAACAGAATATACGAGCGAGTGCGTGTGGGAGGACGCGGCACGGATGGAGGGTGATCTGGGACTGCTGTGGCATGGGGACATGATCGCTGGTGTGCACACACGTGTAGACTCGAGGCTCTGTGCCCTTCTTTTCCTAGGTCACTACCTCTCCTCCCTCCCAGCAGGGTGTAGAGCCCCTGCAGTGCGGGCCTCCGTAGACCTGCCTCTTTGCGGGAGCAGGGTGCCGATGCTCGGCTTCCCAGTCCCTCCCTTAGCACTTCTCTTCACCCTGCTTTTGCATTCCGGCCAGGATACTACCCAAGGCACACCTTGGGCACAAACCCCCTGCGAGTCCCTGGACGTACACAGCCAGGTGCGCACTCCCAGCCGCGTGCTGAGCAAACGCCGCCCCGCCCTCGTCTGCTGTCGGGTCTGCTTCTGCTGCGCGCGTCTGGCGCTTTAGCTTTTGGGTTTGCGGGATTGTTTGAGGAAAGGAAGCTTTTATTGAAGTGACTCTGTTTACTTTAGGTCTTGAAATTCTCCTCCCAGGCAAAATCTTTCTGGAAAGGGCACCGCGCGCCTGCCGGGTGCCCTTGCAGCTCGCAGATCCGCTGCAGCCACCATGTTCCGCCGAGCCGAAATTCACAGTCCTGGCGCCCCAGCTCCACCTAGGCCGCGTTGGCAGCAGCTGCAACGGCCTCTGAAGCCCGGTCAGGCCCGGAGCTTCCGGGTGAGCCATCTCCACAGCTCGGAAGGACCGGGTATAGTTTATGCCCTGCATTCACACGTGTGTGCGCTTATGTGCGCACGCACACACTTGTGTGCACAGGAGGAGGTTGAACGGGATGCAGGAGGGACAGAGCAGACAAAACTGCCCCAGAGTTCGCGTTTGCCTCCTCCTTTGTCTCCTTGCTTGGTCCCTGTCACACAGCTGAGGACACACACACACACACACACACACACACACACAATTCCTCTCTCGCATCTGCTCTCAGGCAGCATTTTCAGTGTTTTGTGTAAGTCAATTGGACGGCGAACAAAAAAAAGCCATTTGCTCTGTATTATTTAAAACAGACTTCATAGGGCCACCCTTTTGTGGAAGCTTTATTTGCACTAAATGAATAATCTTAATTGCATCACTCTCGAATTAAAAATCAATGTTAATCAAGATGGGAGTAGTAAATATCAGTTTTCATTGTGACTGGGTAGAGGGCATTTTTCTTGTGATGCAAATAAAAATACAAGTCAAATAACTTTAAAAGGGCATTATGTTCTGCTACAAATACAATTGAAACGGATTGTTTAGGAGCAGATCAGAAATGGTACAGAATTTTGCACTTAATTTCCTCAGTTATCATTTACAATAAGAACCTCTGGGCTTGACAGCCAAGTCTAAACAGTAGTAAATTAGTACAAATTTATACTGATTTTACTCTAATAATCGTAATAAAAGCTTATAGATTTGGCACTAATTACATAAATGCCTAATGATCTTGAAAATTACTCTGGTTAGAAATATATTACTAATCTAAACTTTGTTGTTGGCTGGCTCTGAAAAATCAGAACATTAGAAATGGTTCGCTTCACTTGTGCAAAGCACTTTAAATTGTTCACGTAGTTTAACATATTCAAAAGGAAAATAAAGAGCATTTAACTTTATTTACAGCCTTAAGTGGAGTTGGGAGCCGAGCTGAACTTAGAAACTTTGACTAGAAGAGTGGGTCGGGGGCCAGGATGCTAGCTAGAGTGGATCGGGCCCAGGAGTGGAACCTAGGATAGAGCCTGGTGGGACGAGTGTAGAGCGCACCAATGCACCTGAGCTCGGGTCCCGGGAAGCAGACACCGGGCACCCACAGCGCCCGAGGAGCCGACTCCTCTTGGCGCACTAGGTCGGCGGTAGGGTTGGTGGTCGGTAGGCCCCGTGGCTCAGGCAGGGCGCCTGGATCTCTGGTGCAGGCCTGCCGAGCAGCAGGAAAGTCTAAGCAACGTCTGGAGGCCGCCGCGTGTCGGGGTTGGGCCCTGGGTTTGACCAGAGCAGGCCAGTGTTGCCTAGAACGCGCGGGCGGGGGCGACTCTTGGGTCACGCGGGGGTCATGCCCTGCTCTGGTCTCTTCCCGGCCACTGCTCCAGGAAGTTACTAGCTCTGAGATACGGCTGCGCCTGTGAAGCAAGCAGGTCAGGACATGGGGAAGGAAAGATGTGCCTGGGAGAAAATCTCAAGAAAAGAACTAACGGAGGCCAGGCCCAGAAGCCCAGGGTGAGACGGAGGCATCCGCCGCTGCCTTAGCTGCTGCTCGGGCTGGAGCTGCCAGGGCTGCCGCCGCCGCCGCCGCCTCCTCCGGGCGGGCGCGGGCGGGCGGGCGGGCGGAGTGGGGGACTCTCCGGGCGCTGACATTTGCAGGCTGCCCTCCTGATTGGTCCCCTCGCCAAGCTGCTCACGGGTTCATTCAACTGTTAAGCACCTCCCCGTCTCTCTAAAGGACATTATAATGCAAGAAGCCCCCTTTTTAACCACAAACCGAATTTTCTTTCATTTAGGTGATCTATATATATCTATATCGTATAGCTTATAGCTTATATCTATTTTAAATAACTTAAAGCCGCTAAAATTTGGGGGGGAACAGCTTTCGCCCTGGAGCGGTGCGCGATGCTGTCTCACGCCGACCTCCTGGACGCCAGGCTAGGTGAGTGCGCCTCTGGCCCCGGCAGCCAGGAGAAGCCGGGGCAGGAAATTGTCAATTTGTTCCTTATTTTACCTTAATGCGCCCTAAATGGACTAATTTCTTTAAAAGTAATTGTGCTGTATTAAAGTTTAATTTGATTTAACATCGTCTTTTTAAAAAAATCTATGGAATATGTAGATCTAGAAAAGGAGTTGGGGAATGTTGTTACTTTTTGTTTTTCTTATTTTTGCTTACCCCCACCCCTTTATTTTTTTTCAAAGGCGATCTATCCCGTGATAATTTGTTTGGAGGTGTTCCTCTCTTTTTCTTTCCTGTTAGCTTTGACTTGGGATTTCTTTCTCTTTTTTCCTTTCTTTCTTCCACCACCTCTTTCCCTCCTCCTCCTCTAAGTGTGGTTGAATTTGTTTTCTTTTTTAAAAAATCTGGCCTGAAGGAGAAATTGCTGTCATCTAGGTGGATTTGCTAAGTGTGCTGGTTTGAGAAGGAGAGAAGCCAAATTCATCCTCACAGGCATCCTTACCTTCTACAAGGGACTCAGCATTGCCAATGGCTGAGAGAAACAAACCTTTTATTTCTCCGGAAAGAAAAGTTGAATTCTCTGAAGTTTGATTCAATGTTATGTCTATAGAGTTTACTGGAGTTTCTTTTAAGCCATCTGGGTCGCTGGGCTGTGGGTTTCCGGTTTGGGAATCTTTAGTGATGGATGTGACTCCATTTTCCAAACACTTTCTCAGATTTGAGGGGGGAGGCGGAGCTGATTTGGGTTGATTTCGGGGGGTGGAAGTCTTGGGGACTTATTCATCTTCCGAAAGTGAGAGGGAATCCGGCAGGAGGTAGAGTTCGTCAGTTTGCCTTAGCCCAGGTGAGGCAGCAACCGAAGAACCAAGAATCGTTTAATTTTCTTTATTTCTCCCCTTTACCTCCAATGTCCAAGGATTTACTCTCGATTTCCTGGGGCGCCGGGGGTAGGGTTTATGAAAGAGACTAGGAGGCATGTTTTATTGTCGGGCCTGGGAGCGTTTTATTGTGGGAGAAACGAAAGCATGTGCTGTTTGCCACCGGGGTCAGCTGCAGAGAGAGGGGAAAGGGCCAGATGTTAGTCCAACCTGATTGTCCCAAACCAGGGGAACCCAGCTGAGCGCCCTGGGAGTTTCGTCCCTAGGGCAAGCTTAGACGCGGAGGGTACCGAAGATGGGGCTGAAGAAGGACCACTCAGGGAAGATAGTCCTTCCTGGCGTCGCCAGGAGAGTAGTGACCGCGATCCCCTTGCCTTCTCAGGTATGAAAGATGCCGCCGAGCTGCTGGGCCACCGGGAAGCGGTGAAGTGTAGGCTGGGCGTGGGGGGCTCAGACCCCGGGGGCCATCCAGGGGACCTGGCGCCCAACTCCGACCCAGTCGAGGGAGCCACTCTGCTACCTGGGGAGGATATCACCACAGTGGGCTCTACTCCGGCTTCGCTGGCGGTGAGTGCCAAAGACCCGGACAAGCAGCCCGGGCCCCAGGGCGGCCCGAACCCCAGCCAAGCCGGTCAGCAGCAGGGCCAACAGAAGCAGAAGCGCCACCGGACGCGCTTCACTCCAGCACAGCTCAACGAGTTGGAGAGGAGCTTCGCTAAGACTCACTACCCGGACATCTTCATGCGTGAGGAGCTGGCGCTGCGTATCGGGTTGACCGAATCCCGAGTGCAGGTATGCGGAGTTTGGGCGCTCCGACCGAAGGCAAGGAGGGGGGCGGGAGGATGTGGGCAAAGGGAGCCGGGTCTTTCCTTTCCCTGTTGAGTTCCTGGGCTACGCTCCAGCCGCCTAAACGTTCCTTGGTTAGTTAGCCTCTTCTCGCCCAAAACTGGCCCGGACCGCCATCCCCCAATGGACACGCAAGGCCCATCTCCTAACAGTATAGCCGCATCCCGGCTGAAATTCCTCAAAAGCGAAGTCCCATGTTGTTGGGCGGCGGGGTTCGACTCTTTCTTCGGAGAAGCAAGGTCCGTGTCTCCCACGCGGTTAAACCCAGCGAGCACCTCAACTCCAGTTCCCATTATTGACAAGTATTTCATTACCCCCTAATGTGTTTGCGTTAAGCTTTTGGATAAAACGGGGAATGCAACAATTATACAGAACGCATAAGAAGAGAGGAAATAAAGCTTTTTAAAAAGCCTTAAAAAAAAAGAGACACCTTCGGATTTCTCGGTGTGGCTTTATTCTCTTAAAACCACACTCCTGCAGCTCTCAGGCAAAACACCCTAACCTTTGACGTTTGCAAGAGGTTACCAATTCCCTGGAAGTAGCCAGGAGATCCTCCACCGCTGGTGGGCCATGGGTTTTTTGTTTGTTTGTTTTTCAACATTCCCCTAAGGAAACTGGAGGGTGAGTGAGAAATTAAGGCTTTCCATTGTATATATCCGACTCCAAGAAGGCACATATAGGGTGAAAAAGCTTGATCTCAGTAAACGCAATCATTGTTGACCCCTGGTTGTCATCCAGCCACCCAAGTTGTAAATTATATGTAATCTAGAAATCACACCTATAACTGTTTTGAAAATTGGGGTATAAAAGCACAAGCCTAATGAACCCCAAATTTCTTTCCTACTTTTAAAAAAGCACGAAAATAACATCAAATATTTTATGGCAAGTGCCTGGGGGTGAAATTTCAAGACACGCACTTAGTCTTGAGCTATCCAGGGTGCTGAAAATGATCCTTTGCTATCTTGGACATTGGTATTTTCTGTCCGGTGTACTGGGTGTTAGCCTAATTTGTTAAAGCAGTGCTACCTGCTTTTATAAATTAATCTTAAACATCTCAAATAATTTATATATCATCCAATAAATGAACAGTGAAGGTGTTCCTATTCACAGTGTTAAATATTTGTTTCCATTTGGCATTTTTAAGAGTCTAAACAGGGAAAGTAGTACATGAGAGGCTCTAGTAGTAATGAATGTCATCAGGGATTTAAATGGTCAAATTAATAAAGTAATATTCAGGATATAACAATAATTAACATTTTTATTTAATATAAGCCTGTGTGTTTTTGTTAGTGAACTTCAAATGGCCTGAACATGGGCCACTAAAATTACGCATCAAAAGAGTGCTAATTACATTGTGCAGATATCTGTTACTAGTGTCCTTTAAATCCTTTATTTTCACCTTTTTAAAAATCTGAAGCTGAATTCAACCTTTGCGGAGCACAAAATTACAATACTATGCTCGCTCATGATAATTCTTGATTGTAGGTTCATTCTGGAGGTTCAAAATTCATGAATTTGCTTTCTGTTCCTCAAGAGAAATGTTAGTGGTTAATTGTTGTTTAAAAGAAAAAAATGCTGTGTTTTAACCCAGACATACTGGTAATTAGTTCAAATTAAAATAGAACTTAGAATCACAAATAAAATATAATTGGACAACTGATTTTATGAAAAAAGAAAACGAGGTCTATTAAACTTTATTAGGTCTTCCAAAGGTTAATGACAGTGATTCTTTTAATGGAAAAAGTTGTAAATGAAATAAAATATAAGCTATGTGATAGAAAGTTATTTTTAAAAAGTACACAAAAGAATATGCAAGAAGAAAGAGACAAAGTACTTTAATTGTTTTAGCATAATGTTCAACCAAAGATAATAGCTTGAGGCTGTTGATAGAAACAATTTAATAGAATGGCAATTTCAATATTTTTTTAAAATAATGTTTCATAGTTTAAAAAGTAATCAGATCAACACAACCTTCTTAATTAACATTTCAAAATGATTAACATTATGTAATGTAATGCAAAATAATTTATGGAAAATGTATTTACTTCACAACTCACTGTACCATTGCTCCTTGACCAAATTCAAATTAAATAGTAATTGGTTTATGTTCTTATATGATGAGTACTTCATAGTTTTCTTTATAGTTAACAGATTGCCACATATTCTTTTCAGTATGTGGGCCACTGCACTGATTAAAAATGATCTAAACATTTAATTTATTGCAATTGTATGTTTTCAGAGATGCTTTTTGATTCTAGGCTAAATTACCCAATATACTTATTTTTATCTATACTTGGTATATATATATATATATATCACACTTCTAAGTATTTATTAAAGCACCTCTACTCACATGGAGGCCAATTCCATGTCTGATATTGCTCCCCTTTTCTGGCTAGTGTAATAAAACCATTCCTTTTATAGCATGCCATTATTAGAAACCAATTTCAGAATTATTTATAACCTGGAATGGCTTATTAAGCAGCAATGCGAGAATCATGCAAATTACGCGATCAAATGCAATATAATAAGCATAATCATTAGTCTCTAGCACGGATTAATTAACTTTCAATATTTTATTTACATAAAAACTAAATCAGTGAAATAACTTCTGCACAGTCAGGCTTGCCTTTCAATATTTTATATGAACAAAAATAATGTGCTGTAATTCCATTGACCGTGTCCCCCAGAATGGCCCTGTCACCTGCCACATCTTAATAGGGGGACAAGCTGAGAGTATTTTCTAGTTTTCTAATGGAATGAGAAATTGCATTTTCTTCCTCTCCCAGCACTATTAAAGTGTAATGAATTCGGCCCAGAGTTCACGGCTGGCTGATCGAAATGAACCTGAGATCTAGGCTTTAATACAGCTCCCCAGATTTCCTCCCAAATCTTCACATTAATCACTTGCTGGATTCCAATGAGATCTTCATAAAGCGTTTGCTTCGAGGGGGGAAAAAAGTAATATTCTTTCTTTCTCCCACTCTTTCTCTATTTCTGAGCCATTTATAGCTGGGGAATTAAATGGGCTATATATTTTAAAATACATTTACAGTATGTCTATATTACTGTAACAGCAGATATCATGAAAGTGGATTTTTAGATTCCAACCTCCATTAGATTCTCACTGTTGTATTAAGCATTTTCTTTCTGAGAAGAGCTGCATTTCAAACTGAGTACAAAGTTGGCCCGTGGTTGCGGTTAATATATTTCCTGCAGTTGTCATCTGTGCATTCTGAAAATCTCCCTCAGGTTTTGCCTGCATTTTAATCCGTCATGCTCTAGTTTTCAAGTGGAAACATTCACATTTTAAAAACATATGCATCATAGCTTGAAACGGAGGTGCTCAGATCCCATGCAGATTTTTTTTCAACCCCAGTAAGCCATGAAACATAAAAAAAATTTGTAGCCATCATTTGACTACTAACCCTCAAACATAATTGAGCACGATTTTTCGATTATTCCTACAATATTTAGTTCTTTAACAGCTGTTCTTTTCCGCTTGTGCCTGAGCAGATCCTAGATTCAGAAACCTTTCTGGCAGTGATGTTTGCTATTAAAATTCTACTGGGCAATTCCACCCCCACCTTCTTTCTTCTGCTTCTCTGTCCACTCCTTCATCTACCTCACACCCTTCAAACAACCAAACATTTCAGAATTCACTGGCACTTGTTGGGTGTTAGGAACTGGTCTTGACTTTGTAAGATACCTTTCAAAATATATCCAGGTCCTGCGTGTGAGGTGTGGGAACCATTTGGACAGTCTCTGTTAAGGGCTCTGTTATGTCCAGTTCACCCCAATCCAGTGTTGGGTTGGTGCTGCAAAGGGATTTGACATGCAAGTCTCTCCTGGTCATCCGAGGGTTGCTCTCCACCTAAGGCCTCTAACAGCTCAATCCAACCACATTGATCCCATCCACCATCAAGGGTCCTGCTGCCTCATTAATCCACAGCACCACAGCTCAGGGGCTGCAAGGAGGAAGGGAAGCGGTGCGTTTGCCCATTGCTGATATAGGCTAGGAAGCAACGTAGAAAATGTGATAGAAATCAGAGAAAGATAGTGGTGGGCCATAACTAGGTTAGGATAGAAAGGCCAAGGCCCACTCAACGATAATTCTAGATTGCAATGTGGTTCACACTAGTAAGCAGAGAGCATGTCTTTGCTTGCACGGGTGTAAATTCAAGGCTGTGCATGGCTGGTTTACTGAGGATGAGGGTAGGTATGTCTTGTTACTCCTGATATTAGAGCTTGCAGAGTAAACACCACATAGATTTGATTAACTGGTTGAACCTCCTTTTGGGCCATAAGTATGATGGTCACACTCTGCTAGCTAAATTCTAAAAGGAAACTCAGTATCTGAGCTGTGTCCCACATCATTTACATTTAGGCACAGCAAATCTACAGTTGACTAGATTTTTAGACTACAAATCTGCCAAGTAGGCATGCTGGCAATTTTTCCCTTAAAGATCAAATTGCAATAGGTGGAGATGGGAGGTTATCTTGGCTAGGTAGCTTACTTAATATCTTCTAGACAGAACTCTTTCCCTGTGGTAGTGAATTGGACATCTGTGGACAAATTTGGCTGGTAAAGTGATTTTCCTGGGCTACTGTTAAGAAAAAGTAGGAGGCTCATTTTCATTTAGAATGTATTTTATCAAACTCATCTTCCTGAAAAAAATTTTGCCTTTGCAAAATTAAATTTGTTCATTACTAGTGTGGGTTTTAAACCTAGTCTGCTTTCACATGTATTGGTCAGAAAATTTACTTTCAGATTATAAATGAAAAGAGGGCAACTTGAGGTTATCAGAGGCCTTGTTACTTGGGATCCTCAGCAAGTTACTTTAAAAAATAGACTTGAAAGCCCTGGGTGGCAGGTTCCAGCTCAGGATTCTGCCCAGATAAACGTGTCCTTAAAAGTGCTTTGGGAACAGGGCAGGAGATTTGTGGGCACTAAGAGCTGTGGGAGGAAACAGAAGTCACTGTGGCAACCCAAACAACACTGTAGCTCAGTGGCACTTGCTTTCCCACACCGATCACTATATTAACCTCTCTGCTCTGTCAACCGTGGTGTTAGGGGTTTCCTTTGTCTTTCGATTTTGAAACTGTCTATGTCATCCATGGCCCTTCATCAATTTCCAAATTTCCAGCATTTCTGAAAATTCTATACCCCATCAGAGTTATAAGACATGCTATTAAGCCACTTGGGAACACATGTTTATCTTCATTTGTACACCTGTGAGTCGAGCCTTGACACATGCCTGCCTGCAGACCTGTGCGTTGCACAGAATGTACCAGCGTGCAGGGGCGTGGTGAACACTGCACATTGTGGTGTGTTTGCACTGCGCGTTAGCGCCCTTTGGCATGATCACTCGAGGACGCGTTGAGTCTGCGCTTGGTGGGTAGAAGGGGCGCCAGTTGCCGCGAGCTGGTGGAGATCCAGGATCTTTGGCTAAGTATAGGGCGCGTCAAGCCGATGGCAGTAGTTCGGCCTGTGGCTAAGTAGCTGTATTGACACAGACTCTGTCGCTTTAAGCCCCTGCCCCCACAACCCTACAACCGCTGGGCTCGCTAACAGTCCCTTGTCTGTCTCCCTCCTCGCCTGCTCCAGGTCTGGTTCCAGAATCGGCGCGCCAAGTGGAAGAAGCGCAAGAAGACAACCAACGTGTTCCGCGCACCGGCACCCTGCTGCCCACCCCAGGCCTGCCTCAGTTCCCATCAGCCGCCGCCGCTGCCGCCGCTGCCATGGGCGACAGCCTTTGCTCTTTCCATGCCAACGACACCCGCTGGGCGGCGGCCGCCATGCCGGGCGTGTCACAGCTGCCGCTGCCACCGGCTCTGGGTAGGCAGCAGGCCATGGCGCAGTCGCTGTCCCAGTGCAGCCTGGCGGCCGGGCCGCCGCCCAACTCCATGGGCCTGTCCAACAGCCTGGCGGGCTCCAACGGCGCTGGGCTGCAGTCGCACCTCTACCAGCCCGCCTTCCCCGGCATGGTGCCCGCCTCCCTCCCCGGCCCCAGTAATGTCTCCGGTTCGCCCCAGCTCTGCAGCTCCCCGGACAGCAGCGATGTGTGGCGGGGCACAAGCATCGCCTCCCTCCGCCGGAAGGCGCTAGAGCACACAGTCTCCATGAGCTTCACTTAATGCAGCCGTGCCCCAGCCCGCTCCGCCCCAGCGCCGTCCCCAGGGCCGCCCCGAGGCCCTTTCGGCGCGCGCCGGGACCCCAGCTCCCTGTCCGGGTCTCTGCCCGGCGCCCTATCCTGTCCCGTCCCGCCCTGGCCTCCACCAGGTCTGTTAAGTCCTTGCCTCTCACCTCCACTCGCTCGGGTTCTCCCCAAGCCCCAGCCTGCGAGGCCTCCCCTCCGCCTGATTTTGCTCGCTCGCGGCCCCCCGCCTCCCAGAGCCCCTTTCCCTCCTCCCCCAACTCCTCCCTAGGCCGGGTCTCCAGCGCCTCACCCCACCCTTCCCGCTACCCCCGGCCTCCCGCCACGCACTGGCCGTGCTCGCGCCCTCCTCCCGGCCTTCCGACCGGCGGCGTTCCCAGCTACACCTAGGACACGACGCCTATGACCTCTCTCCCCTGTGCCTCCCCTCTGGCTCCTTCTTTCCCCACGCCTCACGCCCCTCCCGCGCCCGGCAGAAAGCATCCTTCCCGCCATTTGACTTACCAGGGAGTCGACTCAGGATCTGAAATCAGACACCAGTGGACTGGTTTGTGGGCAGAAACACACACACTCGTACTCTCGCTCACGCTCAGACACTACACAAGCGCGCGCGCACACACGCGCACACACACGCACACGCACACACACACACACACACCAGTGTACCTAGGTCATACACGGACGTGTTCAAGGGACAGCACAATGTTAGGGATTTTGGTCTTAAAGGAGGACAAGCATCTGCTACCAACCGTCTCATCTGAGGGCCCAAACTGATATAGTTTGATTTATGCTTGTATTCTTTTCTCAGAACTCCTCTCTTTCTTTCCTCTCCCACCACCCTACCCTTGCCCTATCTGGTCACACTCCCGCAAACCTCTATTGGCTTGCAAAAGAACGCTTTCATTTTATCTTACTTCTATTTTCTTAAGCACAAGTGTGTGAGGTACAGAGGGGAGGCTTCTCAGGAGGAACATGCCAGTGGATCAGGTGGCTGGAGTAGACTAAAGCAGTTATGTGATGAAGAAGAGGTGATCTAACCCATTTTGATAAGCCTTCTAAGGAAGAATAAAACAAACATGCAAGCAAATTTTCCTTTTGTAAGAGTAAAAGCCACATCTCTTTTCTGGATCCTTCAGGACTGGGGTTTGTTTGCTTCCTTTTCGGTTTCTCTCTTCTCGCTGCTCTGTGCCCTTGGTTGTTTTGTGGTCGTCCTGTCGTCCCTTGTGCCCCTCGGCCACCTGCCGGCCGCTGATGGGTGCACTAGGACATCTACAACCCTGCAACTTTGTACAGAGAAACACAATCAGCTCTTTCTGCATGTGCTGGTCAAATCCAAACCCAGAGAACAGAAGCGCTTTCTAAGAATGAACAAACATGTGAAATAGGATGTTTTGTGTAGATAAAGCATTCTTGTTACATACTGGTCAATTTGTGATATGTTTTAACTTATTGTCTGTGCTTATTTATGGAATTTGGTTTTCTTAATAAATGTTTGAGCTAATATAAAGCATATTATTTGACTTTTCCGGACAAGTTTATATCAAGTTAAATGTAAATGGATAAAATAAAATCATTTTCAGTATGTGATATGGAGAATGGTGGGCTTTGGTGTGACATTGAAAGGGGGAGGGATCTCTTGGGGAGAAAAGAAGAGTTTTAGGGATTCTCATATTCTCACTCAATTGGCGGGATGCGGCGTTTGGGACGCGTGGGCCCTTGGACCTTCCCTAGACCTAGGTTCAGTTTGTGGCCCACACCGCCTCTACAGGGGGGCGGTGTGTTGGGAAACAGCGTCGGGCCAGGAAGGTCACAGGCCTCCAGTCGCGGCTCGCAGGCCGGAAGGGCGGAGGCCAGGCGGGAGGCGCCCCACCCGAGCTGAGACTCGCGAGGCTCTGGGGCCACCTGAGTTTAGTAGCCCGCAGCTGGGGGCGCCCACGCGGAGCCCGAGGGTTGATAGGCATCTAGCGTTTCTCTCGGACCACGGAGCGGAAGGCGCCCCTCGCGGTCTCCGTGCGAGTGTCGTGGGCGGGAGGAGACCGCGGTTGGAACCCTGGGCCTTCAGAGCCGGGACTTCTGCCCCCCCGCGCCGCCCAGGGCCGCGACCGGTCCAGGCACCCAGCGTACGCGAGGGGTGGCGGTTCCTCCCTCCACTAGGGCCTCCGCCTCGTCGGGGCCTTCCCAAAGAGGCAGCCGCGTCCCTCCGAGTGCCCGGACCCAGGCTTCAGACACCCCAGGACTTTACAAGTGGGAGCGAACAGGGAAAGAAGAGGAGTGTCCAGGACCACCGGTGCAGGTCGCACCTGTCAGGGCTTCCCCCGCTGGGCTACTCGGATTTTCTCTCGGGGTCTAGGCTGGGAGCCAGCTAAGCTCGAAGTTAGCCACGTGCCCAGGGGATTTCCTCCAAGGAGTAGTAAAAATTGCAGTTTCTTTGGTAGTCTGATGGGGAAGGTTGCCAGTGTGTTTTAAACTTGGAGTCAAATCGATAGCACAGGCTTGCTTTGGAAAACTAACCGAGATCAATCTCGTGGTTTGAAATTTAATGGACTTTCTAGGCTTTGAGAAAGGCACCCCTTATCCCCATGGGATGATTTCTCATTTGGTTGCCATGGAGTGTAAACCCTAAAAACACCCTTATCCTAAAATACAGTTTTGGATCACTGGGCTACATGTTCATTTTAGGAATGATATATATGGTAATTATTACTCAAGAGAACGCAATGGGATCTCCTCAAAGGTGAGGATTTTAAAAAGGCAGGATTTTCTATGATTTAAAAAAAAAAACCCATATGTTCATGTTACCTTAGGAATTTTAGAGGTCAGTTGGTGAGTGAGTTTACAGAATATTTCAATTCTACATTTTCTAAAGAATACTTATTGATATAACATTAAAGTATTAAAGAAGAGGAAAACACACTAATTTGGGATTTCATATAAAATAGGACATTTCTGTAATTTTTTTTCATTTCTGTAATTTTAGAATGCATCCTAGAACTTGACAGCAAACTGTCCAAATTTTGAAAGTATCAGTAAGTGAATATTACTTTTCCCTGTTTTTACATTACATCATTTTCTCCCTTGTCTTATTAGTGCCTTTTTTTTTTTAACTTTGAAATTGTGGATATTGTAATCTCAAGTCACATTTAAGAGATCAGTACAAATCACAGATCGCTTCACCAATGAGCATGGAAGGTTGTTTACAAGGATGCTAATTTTACAGCTTTTTTATGCTGCTATAAAGCATAACTTTATGATGTAGGAATGCAATAAAGGATGCTAAATGGAATCTTTAAAAATTGTATTTCTCAAAGGCAAGGGAAATGGGATCTTTCATTTAAAAAAAAATGGGCCAACTCAGAACACTGATGAGAAGTTACAAATCAACTAAAGTGATAGATGCTTTCAAAGATGCTTATATTTCATGATATAGTGGTTACTTTTCAATATTAAAATGAAAGTGTACAGAGTTTTTCACTTGACCTGATTCTAGAATAACATTTGTTTCTATGGCAATAGATTTTTGTATTAAGAATCTCAAACATTTTAAAGTCTTATATGCCAATAGGATAATGGAAGACAACCTGGTCTAAATGGTTAAGGTTGACTAGTTTAGTGAAGCTAAAAAGCAGGGAATGTGAATGTGAATCTGCTTTTTGAGGGAGAGGAAAAAATCTAATAACAATAATGTTTCATGTTATTTTTGCTTATTATTAATAGTAAAAATAGTAAGTCCAATTCTAAAACTGTTAAAGTTATAATAATAGCTAATTAAATTTAATATGGAATAAATTATGATGAGTGGTATCTGAATATAAGGTAAGTAAGTACAACATGTTATATATCCTGCTTCTGAGGAATTGCATTTTTTGCAGAGTAGACGATTTGGTATACTCTGAATACTGTCACCACATACTAGCCAGAAAAAGTCAAAGTCCATAATGTTATAATTATGTGATTGGTTTATTTTAATACATACATTTATCCTGGTATCTTTATTTTATTCTCAATATTGTACTAAATATCATACATGGCATGCAACTGATGGTGTAGTAATGATATACTTATCTTACCTTTTGTTGATGGTGGAAGAAATATGATATAGGAATGGAAACTGCTAAAGATGATGTTAGATATGGGATACTAAAGAGGATGCAGAGCAGTTTGGGTAAATCGAGGTATCAATACACAGAGGAAATACAGATAAAATTCTAACTTTTGGGCAACTTATGTTTGATGCCCCCAATAATCTTGTTCCATGAAAGTGAAGCTGTGTTTTTAATTTGTATTGCAGGCTGTACATTTTAATTTGGGGGATAAAGAAAAAAACTTAGTCCACAAAGACGTGTATTCTAGTAATGGCAGTAGTTAACCTGTCAGTTGAAAGAATGTAACCTTCCTTTTCTCCCTTTCATGACATAAAGATAATCTCATCTGAGGGCATTTATGTGAAGAAATAACAGCATGGCATGGTGAAACTACTGGCTCATTAATCCTGGCATCTACTTCCTACAGGGTTCCTTGATTAGTTAGATTCATTCATCGGGTATTTCAGAGTTTTTGATTTGTCACCATTGGCTAGGTTCACTGAGTTCAGGCTAAATTGAGCCAGAAGCAATGTTTATTAGTAATTTTGTAGTACAGGCTACCCTAATAATTCAGCCCAAATATCTCATCTGAAAAATATCCATTCACCCTCGCTTCTAATGTGGGTTGCAGCTGTGTTCATAGGGAATTGAAGGAACACAAGTGATTGGGCATGTATTTTCTAAATTATTAATACGATGGCTAATAGCTGTAAACCCATCTTCGTATCCAGTGCAGAAATTATGATTCATTTTAAAAATGAAAGCAGCAACAAAGGGGGGCACCCCCTGCCTGGCTCTCTGCTAACTCTCATCAGTACAGAGCTTTCAGTACAGGAACCATGGCCTATTTAGCATGTGGCCATTACAGAGAGAAACAGAACAATGCCTTTGGCTTTTTCTCACGCATTCTCTATCAAAATAAGACATGGATTTATGAGATTTACTAGAATATAATATTAAGGAATTTTAAGTATGAGCTACACAGAGGGCCCACTTTTGATTTTGATGTCGTGCCATAATCAGTTTTTAAGGACGCACAATTAGTTGTTTGTGTAATTAAATGCAGCTTCCTTGTCCATGATCAAATACTCTACATATCCAAGTTTCCATCTTGAAGGTCATGTTGAATTTGAGACACACTTGTTGCAGTTGCTTATGTTGCCACAATCTCTCTCAGTTCTCAGTGTTGAAATAACTGATAAGTACCAGGAAATGTATACTTAACCCACATGACATATGTATGTTCTTTATATCCTTCACTGAAATGTCACAGGGCTTTATGTTTTTGCTCACAGTACTTATTGAATCTACTTAAGATAAACTCAAAGTAAGATTAAGGACTGTAGCAACCCTTAGCACTAAAAAGATTATATGTGATTCTTATAAAATTAAGATTAATTATAAAACACAAAACATAGATATACTGGAATTAAAGTAAGGTTTTTGTAGATTTTCTAATTTTAAAATTCTGAATGAGTTCAATAAAACTGAACTGGTCTCTTTCTTTGCTATTCTTGCTTTATTAATTATATAAGCTTAGTCTGCCTGATAGGTATTTCAACAGTGATTTCAGAAACTGCATTTTCAGAGGGTGTTGGTTTCATTACTTTCCCTCCAGTTTCTAACATTTGAACCTCATTTTCAATTTACAGAGCACATATCTCATTTAAGTCATGGAATCTTTATGAAGTAGATATTATAATCCCTATTCTACAGATGAAAAAAATGAGACTCATCCAGGCTAAGTAACTTGTCAAAGGTCACATACCTTGTAAATAACAGGTCATTCTTTAAGTCAGGTCTTTAGATTGTTCAGCAATACCACTGTGTGTGTTTGACATGTAAATACTACTCTTAAAATATTTTCAGGGAAGAAAACTAGATAACTCCCCTAACTTCAAAGTTAAGCAATTAATCCTTGTAATTTAAACAGAGATACTTTGATGGAACATGAAAGCTACAAAAAAAAAAAAAAAATTAAACCTAGTTTTAAGATACTGGAAGCACTCCTTTCCTTCTGAGCCTCACTTGGAGGTTAATCAAGGTAGTTCAAATTGGCCTCTAAGTAGCCTCCTTATTGCATGAAAAGTCTTTATCAGGTTGTCTCCTTATGACTGAGGTGGTAAGAATTGGTGAGAAAGCTCTGTGAGTGCTTTGAGAAAGGTGCCATTATAGATGGAGAGGGGAGGATCCCGAATCCTTTGGTATTTCAGATGTGTGTGTGTTTGTGTGTGTGTGTGTGTGTGTGTGTTTAAATATTTGTTTGTTTGTTTTAGTTATATACAATGCCTTTATTCTTACGTGGTGCTGAGGATTGAACCTGGGCTGTGGGCTGCACACGTGCTAGGCGAGTAATCTACCTCTGAGTCACAATCCCAGCCCCTCAGATGTGTTTCTTGTCCATTCCCTGCAAGATTTTATAGAGGAATCTTTTGGTATTGCTTCTACATAATATCAAGCAGTCACAATTCAAGATAAGCTGTGTCTTCTTTTTTCCTTTCATACATATTAGAGATCCACTGTCAATCATAAATCATAAAATCTTAGCATTTGAAGGAATGTTTGAAATCATCCAGTTAAAATTTCCTGACAATGATTTTCCTTTTTCTTTTATTTTTAGAAGTGGTCTTATAGACTCTGGTTGAATACAAGGTAGGTCTCTATTTTTTGCCCAACTGCAAGGATATTCTTCCTCTTACTACACCTAGTTTGCCTCCCAGTTCTTCCTTCTATAGTATTGCTTCAATGAGAACTTTTTATCACATCTCTTAATACTGAATGACCTTTCTTTCTAGTCTTCTTCTTCTTTTTTTAAAATATTTATTTGCTTTTAGTTGTACACAATGCGTTTATTTTTACGTGGTGCTGAGGACCGAACCCGGGCCGCACATGTGCTAGGCGAGCGCTCTGCCGCTGAGCCACATCCCCAGCCCTCTAGTCTTCTTTTACTAATATTTTTATCAGTCAGTATAACACTTGACTGTGCTATGGTATCATATAACTTCACACCTAAGACTTGACACAGCCAAGGTTTATTTCTTGCTCCCACGAATTCCACTGTGAGTGAGGTAACTCTCCAGGAAAGCTTCCCTTTATGTGCTGACTTTGTGGCCCAAGCTGGTTTCATTTTATGGCTTACCCACCTTTTTAGGGTTTCAGTGGTCTTTGTGGCAGGAGGAGAAAGCTGGAAGGTTGTGGACTGGCTCTTAATGCTTTGGCTAAGAAATTTCTGCTCCTGGTACAATAAATAAGAACTAATTACATGCATTCTCCTAGTTGAAAAACAGCTGATGAATGCCAAGGAGCACATGGATAGTCTACTATTTTCTCTGTAATATACACTTTGAGTTTTCCCGTTTAACATGTTTTGCATGCTTTTAGGTCAGCAACTGTGTGTATGTGTGTGTCTGTGTGTGTGTGTGTGTGTGTGTGTGTGTGCGCGCGCGCGCGCGCGCGCTTGTTGGCAAGCAGAGTTACCAGAGAAAATATGACCTTCAGGCTCCTGAGGAGTTTACCATTTAATTGAGGAGATAAGACAAATATATTTAGTTTACTTATTACAGTACTGAGAATTGAACCCAGGGCTTTGCACATGCTAGGCAAATGCTCTACCACTGACCTACAGCCCCAGCCCTAAACATTTTTTATTTTGAGACAGGGTTTCACTAAGTTTCCCAAGGCTGGTCTTGAAATTGTGATCTTCCTGCCTCAGTCTCCTGAGTAGCTGGGATTATAGGTGTCCAACAAGTGCATTTTAAAAAGAAAATCATACAAGGCAGTTTGTAATGGATTGATCAAGTGCTAAATACTCTGATACAAATTATAAATTTAATGGGAACTTAAAGAATCAGGAAATCATTGTGAATATAATTCCAAGGAAAGGCCTCCTGGAAGACCTGGTCCTTATAGGATAGCAAGGTCACTCTTCAGGATCTCCTCTCTACTTGTTGAAATTTTTTGGGAACTTTCCTTGTGGGTCTTATTTTTAGAACTGTGAAATACATTTTGTGTGTTTATGTAGTTCTTACTAAACTCTTCACCATCATCTTAAATGTGGAACAATTAATCAGATTCAGGTCTCTACTGACCAGGGCATGGCATGTTTGTTCATTTTTTAGACTCAGTTTAACAGTGCTTCATATTCTGATACAGTGTCATGTACAGTATCCCTAATTATTGGTGTTAAAGCTCCTAGCATATTGTACTTGCTACTGATCTGTTGTAATGTCTAGAGGAGGAAGTTAACAATTAAGTACATGTATATATTAAAGATCATATATGATTATTAAGGTGAAAAATAAACAAATCACTCCCTATAACAAGCAAGATAATGTTTTCATTCCCACAAAAAGAGACCATCCTCTTCCTGTGGTGAGCACAGTGCTCGCTTGGAGTAAAATAGTTACACAAGGGAGGTTAATTACCTTTTCCAAAGAACTGGGGAACTCTGTAGTATCTTCAAAAAGGTAATTTAGTAAATGATGCCCTGGTATCTTGGAAGAGCTAATATGCCACTCGTAGAAACTCCAGTGACTAGATTGTTTTCCACAATAGAGGGAGGAGCACACACTTGCCAGGAAACCAGCTATCTTAGATTTCCCAGTTGGAAGTCTTAAGAGCTTCATTTTCATTTTAAAACTAGTGGCTTCTCTGAGAACTGGTTGTATGCTGTGAGACATTTCATATTTGAAGAGTCATGATGAGAATTTTCCCTTTAGGCAGAAGAACTCCAAAATGATAACCTTAAGGTTCTGGTAGGGTTGCTTGGGTACAGTCTAGGAAATTTCAGACAGTTAGATCTGTCTTTTAGTTATAGGACAATCCTGCCCTTCACTACTCTGCAAAGTTGGGGACCCAGAAAAAAATGGAGCATGGTTTGGCAAACACAGTTGTAGCCCTTCATCAGCCATAACCTGACTGTGTGATCCTGGTCCAGTCATTTAGAAGTTATGAGCTTCCATTTCTCCTACAATATCTGAAGCTCTTCCCCAATGGCAACCATTTCTAGTAATGATACAACTCTACATTGCTGACTAGTCTAAGGCAATTCAGTTTTTGTTTTTTTGGTTTTTTTTTTTTTTGGTTCTGGGGATTGAACTCAGGGGCACCTGACCACTGGGCCACATCCCCAGCCCCCCCCCTTTTTTTTGTATTTTATTAGAGACAGTGTCTCACTGAGTTGCTAAGTGCCTCACCATTGCTGAGGCTGGCTTTGAACTCGTGATCCTCCTGCCTTGGTCTCCCAAGTGCTGGGATTACAGGTGTGCGCCACCTTGCCTGATGCAATTCAGTTTTAAAATACCTGTTGATCAGCTATCTGGGTTGGTCCTTATCCTTATCTGTTGTTGGTTATTTAAAAAACCTTTTTGTGGTTCTGGGATTCAAATGCAGGGCCTCCCGCCCAGCAAGGCATGCACTCTACCAACGAATTATACCTTCATCCTTAAGCTGTTTCTTCTAAAGGCATTGTCCTTTTTGTCTTGGTGAGGGGATCTGATTCTGAGTCTGGTCAGCATTGTGTTAAGGAGATAAAAAGGTGAGCATATGACATCAATGCCCTGGAAAGTTGTCGGCATTGACAACATCTCTAGCCTCCTTGTGATAGGATCCAGGGAAGGGGTTGGGACTACACAGTAATTATTTTCCAGAGTCGAAACTGAAGATTGGGAACATACAAGAATATAACTTTTCAAAGACAAATATTGCCGTGCAATGAATCCTCGTCTCTATCCTTAAACAATTAGTGCCATGGGGTTAGTACTTCATCTAATAAATCATGTACTTCATGGAGTTAACTGAAAGGGAGAAATTACAATCAAAAGGCAATCTAGACATATGCTCATATGGGAAGCATTCAGTAAATTTTGGTTAGATTAATTAAATTTAAATAGTACCAGTTCCTTCTGTAAAGTTACCTTAGCAATTGGCCAATCATTTAGAAGCTGGAGTAGGGGAGTGCCAGTGTATTTATTCAGTTGCCAAGGCAATGCCAGGTGTTTGTGACCACATGGGAGAATGAGAAGAATGGGCAACTGGTGACTGTTCAGGGGAGCACAGTACACAGGCCAGGAAGTACCTCTGCTAGTACCCTCTTCTAATGTGTGCATGAAGGCTAACAGTTCAAGTCCAGGGCAAATTGGTAAAGTATGTGGAGGTTTTGGGGAGGATTCAGCTCTCTTTTCTGTCTGGTCATAGGAACTTATCTCTCAATTATTTTCCCCAATCAAAACTGGAAATTAGTTATGATAATTTATATTTGGACTGAATGGATTTACAACCACATGCTTGCTTACCCATTTTAAACCCTTTCAGCGTAGGAAGAATGCCTTTATCTTAATTCATATAAAGAAACATTAAGCATAAGGAGGCAAGTAGGGGTGATGTTGGGAGTAGAGTGTTTGCACAGGACCATTCTGCAGAGCAAGAAAATTATACACATCTGAGATGAGTCTTCCTTAGTTGTCTGGGGATGTTCAAGGAACTGGAAAAAAAAGAAGCAGAGAAAAAAGATATTCTTTATTTGGGAAGTGGAAACATAGGTGTTTGATTATTCTTTAAATTGTAAATTACATATACTCTCTGTTGGGCATATTACCAGCAGTAATTTCCTCCGTCCTTTAGTCTCCCATCTTCAAACATCAGCTTTTCTAGAGTGATAAGACTTTAGATTCCCTTAAGAGTTGATTGCCTCAAAGCTATCAAATATAGCACACACAGAGAGATACCTTTTGGCACTGCTGACTTCTCCTAGGTGAATCCCAGGATTCCTGAGTTGCCTTCATTTACTTCCTGGCTTTCCTGAAGTCCTCTTTCCCATTCCCCATCACAAACAACAAACAACCCTCACTTTTTTTTCTGTCACTCTATGTTCCTTTGTTTTGAAATGCCCAGGATGCATTCCTACTTCATAATATCCTACTCTGCATTTACCTTTTCCTTCCCTATGTTAATATTTTTGTTCCCTCTAGACAGACAATGCTCATCCTCCTGACCCCAAATTTCTGCTGCATCAGAGACACCTGGAGCTGGAGTCAGGGCTAGGAAGAAGCCGCAGCTGGCCATATTGCTCAAGCACTCCTCAGGTAACTGGAGTGAGGGGGAGGGGGAAGTGGAGGTGAAACCCAGGAAGGTTTGCCCTGGAGGATAGGGTTAGATTGAAACAATGAAACATGAGTTTTTGGAGAATCAGGTCCAGGACTTTTATCTCAGCTTATGTGTATTGATTATTTAGGTTAGCTACTTTCTGGCCTGCATGCATAGTAGCTGATACAGACTAGGTAGAAAAATTTGTCAAATAAATGATACTACAGGAGCGTAAGAGAAATCCAACATTGACTTTGATTTTAGGTACCAGAAAAGAGAGAGAAGGATTAAATGATTTACTGTGTAAAAGTAAAAATTAATATCGATGTGAGCTGCTTATCTAATGACCATGAGGCACTGATGCAATTATATGTAAAATAAAATACTTTCAAATGAGCTTTGAGTTCTATTTTGTAACAGTAATAAATTCAAGTAGGTGTTAAGTAGGATGTATCAAGGTAGAAAGGGAGAATATCTGGTCATCTAATCTTATTGTTGTTGGTTAAATTCTTCACACAAATTATAGGCTAAGTGATCATTTAACACAGCTTAGATGTCTCCAAAAGACAGAAAGCTCCTGACCTTTTAAGGGATCCCATTTCATCTACAACATTCTTTTTTTTTTTTTTTTGTACCGGGGATTGAACTCAGGGGCACTCAACCACTGGGCCACCTCCCCAGCCCTTTTTTGTATTTTATTAGACACAGGGTCTCACTGAATTGCTAAGTGCCTCACCATTGCTGAGGCTGGCTTTGAACTCGCGATCCTCCTGCCTCAGCCTCCCAAAGTGCTGGGATTACAGGTGTGCGCCACCACGCCCAGCTCTACAACATTCTTATATCAAACTGAAACCCTTTCCCTTCTGGCTTGATGTCCTACAAAACAAGTTGGCATTTTCTATTGCTTGATGGGTTCTCACATGTTTAAAGACAAATTTTCTGTTTGATTTTCTTAAAATCTGTGAAAAGATAAGGGTGAGGTGCTAAGTTTCCTCAAATCATCAAAAAACTAATTTAGTCATCTTTATTAAATAGAAGACAGATTTTATCTGTAAGGAACATCAGGGTGTCTAGACATTTCTTCCTATCCCAGATTTTTTTTTAATATGTATTTTTTTAGTTGTAGGTGGACACAATACCTTTATTTTATTTTTATGTGTTGCTGAGGATCGAACCCAGTGCCTCACGCAGGCCAGGCAAGCACTCTACCACTGAGCTACAGCCCGAGCCCCCTATCCAAGATGTTTAAAGCAAACTATTCTTTTGAATTAAGATTTCTCATTCCCAGAGAATGGGGCTTAGGAGTCTTATTTTAAAGTCTGAGAATCGCTATTTCGATTGCACAAGCTGTTCAGGTGTCCAAGTATAATTGATGCTAATCTCAGAAATGGGCCATCTAGAAAGCAATGTTGAGAATTTCTGACCTCTCAGCTAACAGCCTTGGAACAACCTTGAGTCTGTTACTGACTGAATATTGACGCCAACCCCTGTTCTCTATCTTATTCTCATTTACAAGCTCTTTCTTTTCCTCCTTTTTTTCAATTGCAGTTACACCTTCTCCCTGCAACATTACAACTTTAATTCTTTCCAGTCTTCATAGCCTCAGCTCTCTCGAATTGCTGTCCCCTATAGATAGTTACCCACTCTCAATTTTCAATTTTTATGAGACCATTTCTGTGCTCAATCCTTTAGATCTCATTATTCTTTGGCTTTATTTTATTTTCTACAACCTAACTTATATTCTAATGTTAATGCAACAAACACCACTAAAACTATTTAAAACTGTCATTCCACTGATTATTTTTATTGATTATGTTCCCTTCCAATACGTATCCATGTACCTAAATTTTAATATTTATGTCCAAAATACAAATGGTATTTTTTATTTTGCTTCTGACATTTTTCCATAGTGGTTTATATCTTCAAATGCATAGTTTTAATGACTAGTATTTATTTGTAGCTTTTTCTGATTATAGAATGTTACTTGTTTATTATAAAAATTGCCAAATATAAATCTGTATTTATTCATTCAAAATATTTCTAATTTCATTGCCTCCTTACCCAGAGTTAAGTACTATTGAGATTGCGCGCACACGTGTGTGTGTGTGTGTATGAGAAATAACATTATTTTAAAGAATCTTTGTGAATAACAAGTCTCATGAGTGAAAACACAAGAAAGATTTTCAGTTATTGCCTACACTGTTCAACATGGTAGCTATGTGTGACTATTTAAATTTAAGTTAAATAACCAAGGGGAGGGAGAAGGGGAGGGAATGGAGAAGTTCTGGGGAAAGACATTAGCCAAATTATATTGTAATATCATGTGTATGAATGAATATGTATCAATGAATCCCACCATTAAGTATAATTATAAGGTACCATAAAAATATGGAAAAAAGAAACAAGATTTCAAGTAAAATAAATAAACAAATTTAAGTTACATAAAATTAAGAATTTATTTCCTCTTTTACAATAGTCACAATTTAAGGCTGAAAACCTACATATGGTTAGTAGCTACATTTGGATAGCATTGCAGAAAGTTCTATTGGACAATGCTGACTCAGAACATTCTAGGCTAGAAAGATATAGAATCAAGTTGCTCTGCTTCTTGTTAGTGTTATGGGACTTCATTCTGGTCTTTCACTATGGAATCAGATAATATAATGGGACAATTGAGTGTCCCTGGGATCCTTTGAATAAATGTACACAAGTAGGAACTTGTCTAGCCATAAGACCTCTATCTAGATTTTAATGTTAAAAAAATTTAATGGGCATAAGGGGACATGAAGAAGAGGGTTTTAACCACCAAGGGTATAGAATGAGAGGAATGTGCAGTTCAGGTCTAGTATTTCTGTACTTGCTGTATACCACTGCCCAAATCCACTCTTCAATGATTTTCTGTCAGTAGTAACTAAAGTACCTTTTAATACAAGATTTTACATGTGTCTGTACATAAACATTGGGGCTATACCTTGGTCTCTTAGACTAGGTGCATGAGAGATGTACTAAGGAATGCATTAGGAAAGCAACTATGATTTGAGGTAAACATGTTTGTACACACACATATATTCTTACTAAGATTTTCCTCCAACAATGTCTTAGCTGTTTTAGGAAAACAACTGTCCTATCACTTTCAGCTTGCCCAAACCTGATCTGAAATTAGCCTCACTCTCTCCCCTGGACATCCTTATTTCTCTGCAGATCTCAAAATGGGTTGTACATCAAAACCTGTGGACCCAGTCAGATGTGCTGCTGCATTAATTGTGAAGCAGGTCATAGTTGTGGATTCTCTATGCAGACATGCACAAAGAAACAGCTTTGGAAAAGGCTTGAATACTTTGCACTGGTGCCAGGCATATTTATCATGGGCTAGTTACTGAAAATGCTGATGGATTTATTTCGTGATTTGTGTGGTATGAAATATACATAATGAACAGAGACCAAACTGAGCAAGTATAGAGAAATATGTAGAGTGGGTTTACAAATTTTTGAAGTTTCAAATGGTGACTTAAAGCCAAGCAATTTGTTGTGACTTTGGAGATGTACACTAATTTTAAAAACTGAAACGTACTTAAAATGATAACCTGGCATCTTAGTGGTTGGCAGTATTGGGGAATGACACAAACACATTGCCCTGGTTCATGGCATTGACCATGAGAGCCCATTATAGTAGTTATTAATTTTTTTATTATAAAAATTTCAAGGATATACAAATACAAAGAGTACAATGAACTCTCACTTAACCATCACCCAAGTACAACAATTGTCAGAATTTTTTTTTTTTTTTTTTTAACTCAGGGGCACTCTACCACTGGGCCACATCCCCAGCCCTTTTTTGTATTTTATTAGAGACAGGGTCACTGAGTTGCTAAGTGCCTTGCCATTGCTGAGGCTGGCTTTGAACTCGCGATCCTTCTGCCTCAGCCTCCCAAGTGCTAGGATTACAGGCGTGCGCCACTGCGCCCCGCTTAATTGTCAGAATTTTATTTCATTTGCTTTATTCATTTTTCCATCCATTTTTCTGCTATTGTATATTAAAGCATATCACAAACATACATTTCAATAAACATTTCTAAAAATATTAATAAATATGCCATTTATTCCCAATAAAAAATAACAATTTTTAAGATATCATCTAATCCACATTCAATTTTGTCTATCTCAAAAATGTCTTTTTAGAAGCCAGGCAAACTAAAACCACAGTGAGGCACCACCTCATACCCATTAGAATGGTAAGTATGAAAAAAAATAAAAGGAAAATAACTAATGTTGCCAGGTGCGGTGGCGCATGCCTATAATCCCAGCACTTTGGGAGGCTGAGGCAGGAGGATCACGAGTTCAAAGCCAGCCTCAGCAATGGCGAGGCACTTAGCAACTCAGTGAGACCCTGTCTCTAAATAAAATATAAGAAAGGGTTGGGGATGTGGCCCAGTGGTCGAGTGCCCCTGAGTTCAATCCCCAGTACCACAAAACAAACAAACAAACAAACAAAAAAACAACCCAATGTTGACAAGAATATGGAGGAATTGGAACCCTTGTATACTGTTGGTGGAAATGTAAAATAGTGCAGCCACTATGTTTAAAAGTATGGTGGTTTCTGAAAAAATTAAAAATAGAATTACCATATGATCCAGAAATTCTGCTTATGCATATATACTCAACAAGATTGAAAGCAAGAAATTGATGACATATTTGTAAACCCATGTTTATAGCAACATTATTCACAACAGACAAAAAGAAGAAGCAAACTAAGTGTCCATCAATGGATGAAAGGATAAACCAAATGTGGTGTGTTTGTGTGTGTGCGTGTGTGCATGCGTGTGCACACACACACACAATGGAATATATGAATCTTCTTATGTTAGGTACCTAGACTTAGCCAAATTCATAGACAGGAAGCAGAATGGTGATTATCAGGGATTAATGAGAGAATGGGGGATTACTGTTTAATGGGTATTGAATTTCAGTTTGCAAGATGAAAAGAATTCTGTGGATAAATGCCACCAAACTAGACACTTAAAAATGGTAAAGTGATAACTTGTTTTATGTGTATTTTACCATTTTTTTTAAAAAGTAGTTTAATGTGGGCAAAGGCCATAGTAGAGTGTGTTTAAGTGAAAATGGAAGTAATAGAATTGGAGAATCTAAATAAAGGCAATTATTTGAAAACTTAAAATGCATACAAAATCAAAGTATTTAAAAATCCATCATATACCACTTTAAAATATAGTAATTTTTAATTTTCATCATGTATGCACATATTGTTAAAGAAATTTGTATGCTTAAAAAATCCATAGGTGGCAAGGGTCATGTAGCTCAGTAGGATAGTATGTACGAGGTCCTGGGTTCAATCCCCAGTACCGCTGAGGGGAAAAGTTATAAGGATCTTTTTTTTTTCCCCTTCATTATTCTGAGCTACTTTAAGCATGGTTGAACCAAATATCTTGAAATATCTGATCTGGAAGGATCATGTAGAACATCTATGTGATAAAATTGATCTAATTTTTAAAAAGAAGACATGGGATCCAGGATTTTGTGTTTGCTCAAGCACCGCACCCCGCTGTGGAATTTTTTGTTGTAGCATTCATCACACCTTGTCCCATTTCCCCACTTTTAGTGTTGCTGTAATTGATAATTGGCTTCCAGAATTAACCCCCCTTACTTTCATTGTCCAGGTCCATATCAATTTTGTAACTCACAGTTTCATCCACTGATGAACACAGCTATAATCTTAATCCAGATCCCTATTCCTTCTTGCTTACCCCCGAGTTTTTTTTTGGGAGGTTTTTCTCCAGGTACACAACTGCTTGGGTTGTTGTTGCTTCCTCCTCTGCCTCCTCTTTTTCCATTTCTCTTTTATTTTATTTTATTTTTTATTTTTTTTTGCATTTGATATGGTACTTTACCATTTTCTTTTTTTCTTTTTTAATTTTTTTATTATTTATTTACTTATTCATCATGCACAAGTATAGTATCTTTTTACATACAACTGTTTGTATACAAAGTATATAAGTACCATTCAGATCTTCAATCATGCATTTAGGATAATGATATCCATCTCATTCAACCACCAATTTTTTTCCAACCCCCCCCTTACTCCCTCCCTCCCCTCCCTTTCCGTAGGATCAGAGGAACACTAGAATGGTCCATTTCTCTTTTAAAGGAAGAAAGATTTATTTTGGTTCATGCTTTCAGAGATTCCCATCCATCGTTGTCTGGTTCCATTGCCAGAAGCAAGGCAGAACATCATGGGATTGGGGAGCTTGTGGTGGAGCAAAGCTGCTCAGCTCAGCTCTTGGTGGGCCAGGTGGTTTGTCTTCTTAATATTTGATAATATGCGACCTAAAAATTTATTTTAACAAAGTGCTTTTTTGTTTTAAATTTGATTGCTTTGAGGCAAGGCATGGCCTCACCCCAACATGTGTGACTTTCTATTGTTTGTACCCAGCTCACTCACTCTACTCATTTACATTTCCTGCTTGCTCTTTTAGCCATTTGAATTTGACACCTTTCCTGACACTTAGCATGATATTCAATGCTGCCCTGGATAATTCCTGCACTCCATTTTCTCAACTTTATTTCCTACTCTTCCCCCACAGTTAAACTTCATTGATTTTGTTATCCCGTTTCTCCTTTCTTTCTCTCTTACCCTTATCAAAATACCAGGAAAATAAACTAATCTTATATTTAAGATCAGTTTCTGGCACTGTGTGTGAAATAAATGGATGAATGAGTTTTTCTGGCACTGGATGGGCTCGTAAAATCTATCTTCAAGGTACTCATAGACTGTAGGAGTATGTAAACAGATAATTTTAATAGTAAAAGAAAAAAATTGCAAAGAGTGATGAATTCTGCTTAGGAGGACAGGAATGATGAACTCTGCCTGGGAGGCCACATCTTTGGCTTTCCTTGATTGCTTCAAATCACTGACTTCATTCTTTGTCCTTTGACCATACCATTTCCTAACACTCTCCTTTTTAGTTCTTTGTGTCTCCAAAACTAAATGACAACCTCTTTGAGAACAGCTTTCTCTTCTCATAATAGGTACTCACATTTTTGTTTAAATTATATAAGTCAAGATTTTTTTTTTAATAACAATCAGAAAGCCATATTGCTGTTTTAGCAAAGTTTTATTGGAAGGATCATGGAGATTCACAGAAATGACAGGAATCTTAAGGAGCATGTAGAAAATGGTCAGGAAGAGGACCCAGGCAGCCTTACAGGTATGGCCAGCTGGCTACTGTCATCTTCACTGCATTCCTCCATAAATCAGTCCCATCTGAGCCTTTGCCTTGGGTCATTCTCTCAAGCTTCAGAGTTCTAAGCAGCTCTGCCTTTCAGGGAGAAGAGAAAGGAAGGATATGTTCCCTAGGGACCCTCAGAGCAAAGCCTCTTACAAAACTATTCACAAAATAGATTCCCCTAAGCAGGAGGAGGATTTGATGCTGGGTACCCCCGACACACACACACGCGCACACACACACACACACACACTACTAATGAATGAACAATGTGTGTAACATTTACTTTGGGAAATCTGGGGAGAGGGTATGGCAGAAAAGTGATCTAACGTAAGGATCCTTGGGCACATAGGATGGTAGGGAGATCTTAGGGTATATAACAGAAAGGAGCAGCGTGTACTTAACATGGGGGGAAGCAGAAAACTGGACATGTAGGATGAAAATACCAAAGACAATCCTCCTCATTTTTCTTAGAGCTGTGTTATGGTTTGAATGTGTCCCATAAATTTTGCATTCTAGAAACTTAACGCCCAAAGTCATGTTAATGGTGTTTGAGAAGGTGGGACCTTTAGGAGGTGATTGGTTCATGAGGTCTCTGTCTTCATGAATGGATTAATCCATTTGTGGATTAGTGAATTTGTGGATTAATGGGTTACTCAGAGGGTAGCTTTGTGACAACAGCATCCTCTCTCGGGCTAGCCTGTTCTGTCTCAACACACGATGCCCAAGAATCAGCCCTCATCAGCAGCTTTAACACTGAACCATAATTGTCTGTGCAAATCTACGTTGAGCCATATGAAAAACAAAATTGCTTCACCAGACTGAATTCTTCCTTTGCTTAATGTCAGGATACTCAACACAAGCTAACCTAGATAAAAAGAAAACTTGTTGATTCACATAACTCACAAGGCCAGGCTGGCTTCAGACACTACTTGATTGGAGTCCAAGCATTGTTCACAAAACCTAGTTTTTCCTTCCTGTATCTTTCAGCTCTGATTTCTGCTGTTTGGGTTCTGTTCACAGGCAGATTCCCCTCATAGTTCTAGGATTCTTTAGCAGCTTCCATTTGCATCTTTTCAGGTGTCAGTTCAGTGGACAAGAGAGACTTTCCCCCCCAGGATTTCCAGCAAGAATTTTACTGATCTCATTGACTCTTGCTGAGATACATGGTCATCTGTGCAAGTGACTATGCCCAGGGAAATAATGCACTGACTGTTTAGTCTCAGGTCAATAAACCTAGGTCCAAAGTTCCATTCAAATCATATGGACTGAGAATTGCAGGGACAACTTGGCAAATAAATATGTTATATATATATATGTTTGTATAAATGAAACTGAGAATTGAAACCAAGGCCTTGCCCATGCTAGGCAAGTGCTCTACCGTTGAGCTGCCTCACCAGCCCAACTTGGGATATCTATTAAAGGAAGGAGAAATGGATGTACAGTAGCACAAGACCAAATATCTATGCACTGACATTTGACCTGTGCTGATGTTATTTGCAAGGCACTGGGCTAGACACTTTAACAGGTATAGTTTATTTAATTTTATTCTCTCAATATCTCTGTGAATAGTTATTTCTCTTTGTTTTAAACTCAAGGAGATAATCTCAGAGAGTTTAAGTCATTGCTTAATTTTATCCTGGCCAGTTATAATCACTGGAACCAGAATTCTAACTAAAGTATGTCTGAATCCAAGTACATTACATTACTTATCATCTCCTCTTTAATGTTCAGAAAACATCCTGATCAATAGCTGTAGAATGAAAAATGATTGCAGTCTAATTATTTTGAACATTGAGGTATGTTGCTGCCTGAAGCGATTGCCACTTGGAGCAACAAAGCCGCGGGAATAAGTTCAGAGGCAGACTGGAAATGAACAGGCTCTTTATTCTGCCAGCTTCTCTCTCCGGCTCCAACAACACCCCAACACGCAATCCACACTCCTCCAACCACCACAAAATGGCACCGACCCGATCCACAATCCCCTGGGCCAAGTCTTGCGAGATCATGCAAATGGCGCCGACCCGATCCACAATGTCCCGGGCCAAGTCTCACGAGACCATGGAAGGTGGTAATGCTTATGGCTCACAGCTAACCACAATCTTAGCTATCTCCTTAATTAGGGCTCCTGCATTTCCCCCCTTTTTGTTTTAAAAGAGGGGATGCTCTAGGACGTCCATGTGCAACCAACATTCTTACCCATCATTGGATAATCAAGGCTGTGCCCTTGACTCCTGTCTTAGGTTGATATGTCGGCCACGTGAGACTGTCTTGTGCGACTGTGCCTGTCTTAGGTTGTCCCCCTCTGGGAATCTTACCCGTCATTGGATACCAGCCATCCAGTGGAGCCCTTCAGGATCAACTGTGTATGATGACTAACAGCCGTCCAATTGTGGGGAGATGCTGCGGCTTTAAGGCGATAAGCCTTCTGCTGATGAGCCAAGTTGCATAGCATATCAAATTCTTTAAACAAATCAGCTGCCCTGAGTTCTATCAAGTAACACACTGAGTTCTCTAGACAAATACCCACAAGGCATTGTTCCGTAAAGTCCCAAACAATGAAAGATCAAAATGTCCACTTGTTATAACACGTTGATCTAGGAGGCCCCATGCGTGCAGAGCAGAGGCCACACTGCTGGTGAGGTTGTTTGATGCTTGAGCAGCAGGGATGCTTGCAGCTGTAGCAGCAGCCATCTTTTTTATGTCTAGACAATGCCACCAACAAATCTTCAGGGCCCACTATCTAGAAACTCAAGCATCAATTATTGAAGGAAAGGCAGTGCTATTCCAGCACTGAGGCAAGAGGTGAGTTGTCAAACTAAAAAATAGAATTATTAGATTAGAAGATTAAAGTTAATTTCTGCTCACACACATTGCTGCTTGAGCTCCCACAAACATAAGCTGGCAAAATATCATATTTAGAACAAAACAAAGAAAGACTGAGGGTATTTACTGCATTAAAGATAGATTAAAGAAAAGCTAAAGGCACTTTGGAAAAATAATTTGTTAGCTGGAATCCTTGAGTCTCTGCATACACAGCAATCCTTTACCTGTTGAAATAATTCAAATTAATCAGCTATTAAACAAATGAAGTTAATAACAAATAAACAATCCTATGTCAAAACACCAAAATATCAGGTTATACAGCACTAGTCATATTCTTCGCTGAAGAAAAGACCCAGGGACACCTATAAATCAAAATTGAAAGTACCTTCACTTATAAAATTATTTACCTAAATTGAATACTCTTAAACTAAAATGAATTAAAGTTATTTGGATCCATATATAGATTTTTTCATAAGCACATTGTTATTTGTGACGTCACATTGGACAGACGCACAAACATACAAACATATATTTGTGATGTCACATTAACATGAAATGTCGACAAATGCATAGACATAAAGACATGTATAAAAAGAAAAAGAAAAAGAAAAAAATACGATTGTGTGCATACTAAAGAGAGATCTCCTCGTCCCGGCCGGGAGGAATGACACTTAAGTTGTGAAATATTTTGAAGGACTCTTTTAAGGGAATCATTCCATACCTTCATCTTGATCCTCTTGATTTTGTTCTTTTTTTTATTAATCTTGATTCCTCAACAACTTCATCTTGATCCTTTTGATGTGGTACCTGCTTTATTAATCTAGATGGTATCCATATTGGAGAGGATTCGTGCTTTGGAAAAACACAAACAGATCCTCTCCCCCAAATTAATACTGGATCTGGACCCTTCCATGTACCTGAAAGAACATCTTTCCAGTAAGCCAAAGGTTTATGTTGTTGGTGTGGGTTCCAATGTCTGTCTCCAGCAGAATAACCATTAGAGTCTAAAGTTAAAAAATTTAAGGTAAACAGGGCAACTGCCAATCTGTCCCTAGGACTTTTCCAATTTCCTTCTTTTTGTTTTAATAACATAATTTTCAGTGTGCGGTTTGCTCTTTCAATAATGCCCTGACCCTGAGGATTGTATGGGATGCCTGTTTTATGGGATATATTGAATTTTGCACAAAACTGTTTGAAAGATGAGGACGTATATGCAGGGCCATTATCTGTTTTAAGCATTTTGGGGATGCCCAATGCAGCAAAAGCTTGCAAACAATGAGATGTAACATCTTTAACTTTTTCTCCAGAATGTAAGGAAGCAAAAATCATGCCTGAGCATGTATCTATGGTCACATGAATAAATCGCAATTTTCCAAAACTTGGCTCATGAGTAACATCTATCTACCACAAATGATTGGGCATTAATCCTCTAGGGTTAACACCATAATGAGGATTGGGCAAATGTGTCATACAAGATTTACAATCTTTTACAATTGTTCTGGCTTGCTCCTTTGTGATTTTGAACCTACGCTGCAAGGTGGTGCTATTGACGTGAAACTGGGAGTGAAATAAAGTAGCTTGCTGGAGCGCTGAAAGTATAAAGATTGTTTGGGTAAGGGCATCGGCCTTTTGATTACCTTCATGGAGGGGACAAGGCAAGTTGGTATGTGCTGTAATATGCCCACGAATAGAGGTTCTTTTCTTGCCCACAAAAGTTTTCGTATTTGATAAAACAATTTAAAGCCTGGAGTATGAGGTGCTATTGGTCCTGCTAGCTCTAATTTTGGGACGGCATGTACAATATAGTGGCTATCTGAAAAAATGTTCATGGGTGTAAGCTGCCTGGTACCGTAAACCGGGAGGAAAAACTCTCGGGGGCAGAGTTAAGCTTTTACTACTTTTACTTCTACTTTCTTAGAGCTTAGAGAGGGAAAGAAAGATTTTTCTTAGAGAGGGAAAGAAAGATTTTTCTTCTTAGCTTAGAGTAAAGAAAGATAGAGCTTAGCTTAGAGAAAGATTAGAGCTTCTTTCTTCTCTCTTCTTTCTTCCTTCTTCTGTCTTCTGTCTTCTTGTCTTGTCTTAGAAAGAAAGATAGAAAGAGCTAGAGCTTCTAGAGTAGAGTAAAGAAAGATAGAGCTTAGCTTAGAGAAAGATTAGAACTTCTTTCTTCTCTCTTCTGTCTTCTGTCTTCCTCAGGAGCCTCGGCCTAACTCTGACCAGTCATTTCTCTTCTGTCTTCTATCTGGTTTCTCTTCTGTAACCGCTCTGCCTACGTTCTGGCCGCTCTGATTCTGACCGACCGAGTGACTGCCCGACGGACCGAATGAATTCGTTCTCCTAACTCGGACCGCTTTCACCCAGTTATATACCTTCAGGTTTGCGGGTGCCTACAGGTGCGTCACATACATATCAGGTGGAACTTATGGCTTCCAGCTAGCTGCAACAGCCCTTCCTAATTAGGGCTCCTTCACATGGGCAGCTCTCTAAAATTTTCCAGAGCTCTTACCACAGCTTCCAGTTCCACTAATTGAGCTGATTTGTGTGCAGTTATGTAAGTCATATTTTCTTTTTTAGTGACTACTGCAGAAGTACCATTTGAGGACCCATCTCTGAATACATTTAATGCCTTAGGAATAGGTTGATTTTTTTATTACCTGTGGAAATATGATAGGATGATTTATACAAAAAGATAATATAGGGGACTTAGGAAGATGATTATCAAAATTTGCAGAAGTAGAGCATCTAGCTATAGCCCAATCATTATCATTGAAGCATAAATATTCAATCTGTGACGATGAATAGGGAGTAATAATAGTAGCAGGGTGAATGACAAATGTTTTAGTAGAAGTCTAAGTCCTTGAAGAATAAGTTTAGCCACCATGGAGGTATAAGAATCAATGATACTTTTAGGAGAGACAGGCAAATGTATCCATAATAAAGGCCCTTGTTGCCAAAATACTCCTGTGGGTGTATATTGTGAAGAAATAATAATCAATATCAGCGGTTGAGTTAAATCAAATCTATCACAATGAGATCCTTTGATGGCTTTTTCTACTAACTTTAAAGCTTTCCTAGCATCAGGAGTCAATGTTTGCGGTGAAGATGGATCAGGGTCCCCGCAAAGGATGTCAAATAAAGGTTTTAGTTGGCCAGTAGTGAGGTTTAGTGTAGGGTGAAGCCAATTAATATCTCCCAGCAATTTTTGAAAGTCATTGAGAGTGGCCAAATGCTTCTTATTAATTAATATTTTTTGAGGCTTAATAAAAGTGTCCATAATTTGGAATCCTAGATATAATATTGGAGATCTAATTTGAACCTTTTCTTAGCAATGTTTAGTCCATATCGTTTCAAGTTTTCTGATATATCACTAAATATGGTGAATAAGACTTCTTGATTAGGATGAGCAAGCAAAATATCATCCATATAATGGAGGCACATAAGCTCTGGGTATTTATTTTTATTTTATTTATTTATTTATTTTTTATTTTTTTAATATTTATTTGCTTTAGTTGTACACAATGCAATGCATTTTATGTTTACGTGGTGCTGAGGATCGAACCCGGGCCGCGCACATGCTAGGCGAGCGCTCTACCGCTGAGCCACAACCCCAGCCCTGGGTATTTATTTTTGATAACTTTATCTACATAGATTTGACACATAGTGGGGCTATTAGCCATTTTCTGCGACAAAACTTTCCATTGATATCTCTGATCAGGGCCATTATTGTTAATAGAAAGAACTGAAAAAGCAAACCTGGGTTATCCAGAGGGTGTAGAGGAATAGAAAAGAAACAATCCTTTATATCAAGAGTAATAAGATGGAAATTTTTTGGAATAGCTACAGGATTAGGAAGTCCAAGTTGAGTAGGGCCCATGATTTGCATGGTTTTATTAATTTCTCTAAGATCATGTAACAATCACCATTTTCCTGATTTTTTCTTGATCACAAATATGGGGGAATTCCAGGGAGAGGTGGAAGGTTCTATATGTCCTGCTTCTAGTTGTTCCTGAACTAGTAGGTGGGCCACTTGTAATTTCTCTTTAATAGGGGCCACTGAGGGACCCACACTGGCTTATCAGGAAGCCATGGTATTTTCAAAAGTATTTTCTCAGTGGCCCCGAAAAAAAATATATCTTTTTCCTTTATGATAATGATTTCTTTTAGGGTTAAGATTACCCTGTACTTTTTGATAATGATTTCTTTTAGGGTTAAGATTACCCTGTAGATTTTCACATTTAACACCTGCAGGCTTGGTTGCAAGGTGTACTCCCATTTGTTGCAAAATATCTCTTCCCCATAAAGTAACCAGTAGGTTAGGTAAAACATAAGGCTGAAATGTTCCTTTATGCCCTTCATCATCCTCCCATTTTAAAATTACCGCACTTTTCTCTGGGAGGTTATTATATCCCAAGCCTCTTAAACTGGTTGAAGCTTTTTGCAGAGGCCAGTACTTGGGCCATTGCTGTAGATTAATGATGGAAGAGTCAGCTCCAGTATCTATCAGTCCTTCCATCTCTATTCCTTGGATTTTTATTTTACACATAGGCCTCCTTGAACAATCCCGAACCCAGCAAGCCATAGGTCCCAAGTCAGTGGAACAAAATCCTCTATTGTTCCTTTTTTGAGGCATACTCATTTTAAATGAATTATGTAAATTGGGAAGGAGAAGCAACTGAGCAATTCTATCTCCTTGATTAACAGAACTTATACTTTGGGGTGAGCTAAGCATTATTTTTATTTCCCCTTTGTAGTCTGAGTTTATTACACCTGGGGTCACTTGCAAACCTAATAAGCTTTCAGGACTTCTCCCAAGAATAAGTCCTACAGTCCCTGAGGGAAGAGGTCCCCTGACTCCTGTGGGAATCAGTTGAACCCCCATTTCAGGTTTTAACACTATTTGGGCGGTGGAACAGAGGTCCAATCCTGCATTTCTCCTGATCCTCTGGCGAGGGAGTGGATGGATAATAGGGATTGTGTCGGGGAAGCATCTGAGTGGATGCTTGAGGATACTCCTCCTCCAATGCCTCGTACATTTGTGGGCCCCGGGGCATTGGGCCCTGTGCCCCATTTTTTGAATTCCTGAACAAATGATTTCCATAGATGTCAAATTTTGAATGGCATTTTTTGGCCCAATGATTTCCCTTTTTACACCTGGGGCAGCGGCCTGGGGCACGGTATGAGCTTGGTCTTATCTTTCTTTGGGGATTTTGCCTAGAATAGCCTGATTTATTATGATAATTTTGCCTGAAATATCCTGATTGATTATAATGTCTAGGTTGAGCCCTTGTGAAATTTTGAGGGGAAGCACCTCTCATTGCAGCTGCAATCACATTTCCTGTGACAAAGGCGTCATTTATATCTTTACATAGTTGTATATATACGGAAAGATCCTTTTTATTTCTCCATGGCCTGATGGCTTCCTGGCAGTATTTATTAGCATTTTCGTATGCTAATTGAACAACTAATGGCACAGCTTGATCAACATCTGCAAACACTCTACCTGCAGTTCTCAAAAGTCGATCAGCAAAGTCAGCATATGGCTCATTAGGTCCTTGAATCACTTTTGACAAGCTACCTTGTATGGTTTTCCATGCCTCTAAGGCAGCTGCGTTTATCTGAGCATATACACCTAGGTCATAATTTTTTTGAGCCTGTAAGTCTGCAAATTGCCCTTCTCCTGTGAGCATTTCTATATTATGGTCTCCAAACCCTGCAGCTGTGTTTCTTTTAGCCGTTTCTATACAAAGTTCTTGAAATTGCGATCGCCAAACCAAGTATTGCCCCCTGCTTAATGCTGCTTTACATAGACTTTTCCAGTCTGAAGGGGGTTAAGCTAAAGGTGTTAAGGGACTCCAGCATACTCAACGTGAAAGGAGCTTGGGGCCCATACGTCATTACTGCCTCTTTGAGATTTTTTATTGTTTTGAAATCTACTGACTGGTGGGGACCCTCTGTCCATTTTTCTTTTCAAATACTGGCAGTTCCCAATGTATCTGTGAGTTACCCTCGAGAGCGCATAAGCGCTCAGAAAGACTTTTTATTTCTGTTTCTAGGGTATGCAAATGCCTAGTAATACCCTTCATATTTTCTGTAATGGATTCCACCCATGGGGGAGTAGAGGACACAAGTGGTTCCTCTACTTGATGGTCCTTTTTCCTGGTCTTTTTTAGTTTCTTTTTTGTCATTTTCTCAGGATCACTTTTACTAGATTCCTCACTACTGCTAATTTCACTGACAGCAATATCCTGAGTCCCAGGTTCCATGAAGAGCAAGTATTCTTCAGCTATCTCCAATAACTCCCAAATAGCTCTAACAGCTTGGATTTTTGTCATTTTGGGGACTCTTCTAATACTCTCTTTACTGGTCTTAGTTGACCCAGTGGAAGCTATGCTTTCTTGATCACTTTCGCTTTTTTCTAAATCCTCCTCACTGACAACGGAGTCAGGTATATCAAGAATTCTTTCCATAGCCTCTATCACTTGGGATTTAGTTATATTCGAACCCATCTTTAGAGACCTTTCAGTTCTTACCTGTCCGCTCCGAAGTCCCCGTATGGGCCGCCACCTGTTGCTGCCTAAAGCGATTGCCGCTTGAAGCAACAAAGCCGCGGGAATAAGTTCAGAGGTAGACTGGAAATGAACAGGCTCTTTATCCTGCCAGCTTCTCTCTCCGGCTCCAACAACACCCCAACATGCAATCCACACTCCTCCAACCACCACAAAATGGCACCGACCTGATCCACAATCCCCCAGGCCAGTCTCGCGAGATCATGCAAATGGCGCCGGCCCGATCCACAATGTCCCGGGCCAAGTCTCACGAGACCATGGAAGGTGGTAATGCTTATGGCTCACAGCTAACCACAATCTTAGCTATCCCCTTAATTAGGGCTCCTGCAGAGGTACTCATATGGATGTGTTTGCAAAATGATGAGTTACATTACTTTAAGTTTATTCCTTGTGCAGGCTCACAGGGATGTATTTATTCATTCAACAACTATTTGTCAAGGGTTTATTGTAAGCTGGATACTTTTCTATTAACTGAGGATAAAGCAGTGAACAAAACAAGTCCCTCTCTCAAGGAGCTAACATGCTAGTGTAGAGAAAACACTTGAAGGAAGTATATAATCAGATGATCATGAGGCTTCCCTTTTAATTGAGATTATTGAGTGAGCTCAATCCCTTCTAGGTATTTGCTGGTCTAGGCAGACCATAAAATTTCATTCACAATTTGCCTGGTATTGACTCTGAAAACACTGCTCATTGAGGCCAAATGCATTAAATATTCATTAGTGCTCAAAATGCCTTTTCCTCAAGTTTATGGATTGCTCTTAGAGAGAGTTTCTCTCCCCACACTCCCCCAATTACTACCTTCCCTCCATATACACAGAAGTGTAGCCTATTTAGAGAGATGGTTCCCAAAGGATGGTCTGTGGTCCCCTTTCAGGAGGTCTGGGAAGATTAAATCATTTTCATAATAAGACAAAATGTTATGTTATTTTTTTACTGAGTTGACATTTGCTCTGATGGTGCAAACCAATGGTGGGTAAAACTGCTCATGTTTTAGATTTGAATCAACACAATGCTACCAAAATGTGCTAGTAGTTGTTGTATTCCCACTCACAGTTAAAAAAATAAAAAAGAAAGAAAAAAAAGTTTCATTTGAGAACATTTTTAAAAATTTATTTATCCTTGGGCTGGGATTGTGGCTCAGTGGTAGGGCGCTTGCCTAGCATGTGCGCAGCCTGGATTCGATCCTCAGCACCACGTAAGAATAAAGGCATTGTGTACAACTAAAATAAATAAATATTTAAAAAAAAATTTATTTATTCTAATTTGTTATATATGACAGCAGAATGTATTACAATTCATATTACACATATAGAGCACATGTCTGGTTATACATATCATATCTGCTTGTACACAAAGTAGAGTCACACCATTTGTATCTTCATACATGTACTTAGGGTAATGATATCTGTCTTATTCCACCGTCTTTCCTACCCCTTTCCCCTTCTCTTCTCCTCCCTCCCCTTTCCCCTATCTAAAGTTCATCTATTCCTCCCATGCCCCCCCATCCCCATTATGGATCAGCATCCTCATATCAGAGAAAACATTTGGCATTTGTTTTTTTGGGATTGGCATACATCACTTAGCATAATATTCTCCAACTCCATCCATTTGCCTGCAAATGCCATGATTTTATTCTCTTAATGCTGAGTAATATTCCATTGTGTATATACCACAGTTTCTTTATCCATTCATCTACTGAAGGGCATCTAGGTTGGTTCCATAGTTTAGCTATTGTGAATTGTGCTTCTATAAACATTGATGTGGCTGCATCCCTGTAATATGCTATTTTTAAATCCTTTGGGTATAAACCGAGGAGTGGGATAGCTGGGTCAAATGGCAGTTCCATTCCAAGTTTTCCAAGGAATCTCCATACTGCTTTCCATACTGACTGCACACTCACACCAGCAGTGTATGAGTGTGCCTTTTTCCCCATATCCTCCCCAACACTTATTGTTGTTTGTATTCTTAATAGCTGCCATTCTGACTGGAGTGAGATGAAATCTTAGAGTAGTTTTGATTTGTATTTCTCCAATTGCTAGAGATGTTGAACATTTTTTCACATTTTTTTGATTGTATATCATCTTCTGAGAAGTATCTGTTCAGTTCCTTGGCCCATTTATTGATAGGGGTGTTTTTTTTTTTTTTTTTTTTTTTTTTTTTTTTTGGTGTTAAGATTTTTTAGTTCTTTATATATCCTAGAGATTTGCTCCCATTCTGTAGGCTCTCTATTCACCTCACTGATGGTTTATTTTGCTGAAAAGAAGCTTTTCAGTTTGAATCCATCCCATTTATTGATTCTTGATTTTAATTCTTGTGCTATAGAAGTCTTATTAAGGAAATCAGGGCCTAATCCAACATGATGAAGATTTGGGCTTAGTTTTTCTTCTATTAGGCACAGGGTCTCTAGTTTAATTCCTAGGTCCTTGATCCACTTTGAGTTGAGTTTTGTACATGGTGAGAGATAGGGGCTTAATTTCATTTTGCTGCATATAGATTTCCAGTTTTCCCAGCACCATTTGTTGAAGATGTTATACTTTCTCCAATATATGCTTTTGGTGCCTTTGTCTAATTTGAGATAATTGTATTTATATGGGTTTGTCTCTGTGTCCTCTATTCTGTATCATTGGTGTATAAATCTATTTTGGTGCCAATATCATGCCATTTTTGTTACTATTGCTCTGTAGTATAGTTTAAGGTCTGGTATAGAGATGCCACCTGCTTCACTCTTCTTGTTAAGGATTGTTTTGGCTATTCTGGGTCTCTTATTTTTCCAGATGGATTTCATGGTTGCTTTTTTTATTTCTATGAGGAATGTCATTGGGATTTTGATTGGAATTGCCTTAAATCTGTATAGTGCTTTTGGAAGTATGGTCATTTTGATGATATTAATTTTGCCTATCCAAGAACAAGAGAGGTCTTTCCATCTTCTAAGGTCTTCTTTAATTTCTTTCTTTAGCATTCTGTAGTTTTCTTTCACCTCTTTTGTTAAGTTGATTCCCAACTATTTTTTTTATGCTATTGTAAGTGGGGTAGTTTTCCTAGTTTCTCTTTCAGATGATTTGTTACTGATGTACAGACATGCCTTTGATTTATGGGTGTTGATTTTTAGATCCTGCTACTTTGCTGAATTCATTTATAAGTTCTAGAAGTTTTCTGGTGGGATTTTTTGGATCCTCTAGGTATAGAATCATGTCACTGGCAAATAGTGATAGTTTGAGTTCTTCTTTTCCTATCTGTATCCCTTTAATTTCTTTTGCCTGTTTAATTGTTCTGGCTAGAGTTTCAAAAACTATGTTAAATAGAAATGGTGAAAGAGGGCATCCCTGTCTTGTTCCAGTTTTTAGAGGGAATGATTTCAATTTTTCTCAAAGTAGAATGAAGTTAGCCTGGGGCTTAGCATAGATAACTTTTACAATGTTGAAATATGTTCCTGTTATCCCTCGTTTTTATAGTGTTTTGAACATGAAGGGGTGCTGTATTTTGTTGAATGCTCTTTTTTTTTGTATCTATTGAGATGATCATATGATTCTTATCTTTAAGTATATTGATGTGATGAATTACATTTATTGATTTCTGTATGTTGAACCGAACTTGCATCCCTGGGATTAACCCCACTTGATTTTGGTGCACTATCTTTTTGTATGTTTTTGTATTTGATTTGTCAAAATTTTATTGAGAATTTTTGCATCTATGTTCATTAGAGATATTGGTTTGAAGTTTTCTTTCTTTTATGTGTCTTTGTCTGGTTTTGGAATCAGAGTGATATTGGCCTCATAGAATGAGTTTGGAATTGTTCTATCATTTTCTGTTTCATGAAATAATCTGAGGAGTATTGGTATTAGTCCTTCTTTAAAGGTCTTATAGAACTCACCTGTGTATCCATCCAGTCCTGGGCTTTTCTTGGTTGGTAGGCTTCTGATGGTGTCTTCTATTTCATTGCTTGAAATTGATCTGTTTGAATTGTGTATATCATCCTGATTCAGTTTGGGCAAATCATATGACTCTAGAAATTTGTCATATCAATGCTTTCAATATTTTCTATTTTGTTGGAGTACATATTTTCAAAATAATTCCTAATTATTTTCTCTATTTCTATAGTGTCTGTTGTGATGTTTCCTTTTTCATCATGGATGTTAGTAATTTGAGTTTTTTCTCTCCTTCTCTTCATTAGCATGGCTAAGGATTTATCAATTTTATTTATTTTTCTAAGAACCAACTTTTTGTTTTGTCAATTTTTTCAATTGTTTTTGTTGTTGTTGTTTCAATTTCACTGATTTCAGCTCTGATTTTAGTTATTTCCTGTCTTCTACTGCTTTTGGTGTTGATTTGTCCTTCTTTTTCTAGGGCTTTGAGATGTAATGTTAGGTCATTTATTTGTTAACTTTTTCTTCTTTTAAAGAATGAACTCCACACAATGAACTTTCCTCTTAGTACTGCCTTCATAGTGTCCCAGAGATGTCGATATGATGTATCAGTGTTCTCATTTACCTCTAAGAATTTTTAAATCTCCTCTTTTGATGTCTTTTGCAACCCATTGTTCATTCAATAGCATATTATTTAGTCTCCAGGTGTTGGAGTACCTTTTTTTTTTTTTTTTTTTTTTTTTTTGTACTGAGGATTGAACTCAGGGGCACTCAACCACTGGGCCACATCCCCAGCCCTTTTTTTGTATTTTATTTAGAGACAGGGTCTCACTGAGTTGCTAAGTGCCTCTCCATTGCTGAGGCTGGCTTTGAACTCGTGATCCTTTTATCATTGATTTCTAATTTCTTTCCATTATGATCTGATAGAATTCAGGGTAGTTTCTCTACTTTTTTGTATTTGCTAAGAGTTGCTTTGTGGCATAATATATGGTCTGTTTTAGAGAAGGATCCATGTGCTGCTGAAAAGAAAGTGTATTCACCCATTGATGGCTGAAATATTCTATATATGTCAGTTCTAAGTCTAAATTATTGATTATATTATTGAGTTCTATAGTTTGTTTGTTTAGCTTTTGTTTGGAAGATCTATCAGTGGTGAAAGAGGTGTGTTAAAGTCACCCAGAATTATTGTGTTGTGGTCTATTTGACTCTTGAATTTGAGAAGGGTTTGTTTGATGAATATAGATGCTCCATTGTTTGGGGCATATATATTTATAATTGTTATGTATTTTTGATGTATGGTTCCCTTAAGCAGTATGAAATGTCCTTCTTTATCCCTTTTGATTAACTTTGGCTTGAAGTCTACTTTATTTGATATGGGGATTGAAACCCCTGCTTGTTTCTGCAGTCCAGGTGAGTGGTATTTTTTCCCCTCAACTTTTAATTTGGTTTGTTGTTTCTTTCCTTTCAAGGATTTCTGTTTTTTTTCCCCCCAGAACTTCTATCTCCTTATTGAAGTAGTCTTTTGCTTCCTGTATTTGCTTATGTAGTTCTTTATCAAAATGCTCTTTTGCTGTCTGTATTTGTTCTCTTATATCATCCTTTAATTCACAGAACATTTTAATTATGTACATCCTGAACTCATTATCTGTCCTTTCTTCTGTTTTGCTGGCCATGGATTCTAAATAATGTAGTGTCTTGATTTGCAGTGTCTTGATTTGGGGCACTTTCTTCCCTGTTTTTTCATGTTGTTCGTGTGTCTTCCCTTCTAGCACTGCAGATCCAAGGCATTACCGTTTTTACCCTATAGGCTTATAATGAACCTGCAGGGTTCCAATACCTCTCCTTCGAGAGAGAGAACAATGTAAGCAGATCCCAATGCAAACACTATATAACCTTAAACCAAATAGCTGCTATTAAGACATTTACAGTTTTGTCACAATATACAGAAATGGTGAGTTCAATTATTATCTATGATATACACAGTAGTTTTGCAAAAGGGTCTACAGTTTCTGATGGTGGACAAAGAACCAGGGCTGAGGTGTAGGATGAGATGTTGAGGGGGTAGGAGGTGAAGATATAGAGTTATTAGATCTTAGGAAGTGTGAAAGAAGAATCTAAAGAAGTTGGTTAGTGACAGGAGAAGAGAGAGGAAGTGATTTTGGGGAGACAAGAAAGTGGGAAGACAATAGAGTACAAAAAACAAACAAACATAAATATTAAGAAAAATTAAAATTGTAAAAATAGGAGATAAAAGATTATACAATATAACTGTAATATACTATTCAGATATCCCTGTCCTCAGTAGCCTAATTCATTCACAGTACTTGGTTTCACAAATGTTGGGAATGTGAAGGCGGGAGAAAGGAGAGGGAGAAAAAGAAATCTCAAAGGAAGATACAAGGATTGTTTTCATTGGAGATCAGCATCTTTCCTGCTTCCCTTCTCATTCAATAGGTGGGGTTGTCTGTTGTCTGCTTCACCCTCAGGATGGTGAAGGATACCAGGGTTGGTCTTGGGTGCAGGGCCCCTGGAAGTGGGATATAGCACTTGCCAGTCCCTGATGGGAGACTGAACCCCAAGGATCTCCTTTGGGGCCCACTTGTGTGATGTGGGAGCCTGGTCTTATCTCCTTATATCGCCTATAGACCTCACAATTCCTGGTGTCTAATTTAGTTTCTAAGCTGTATCTCACCCTCTCCCTTACTACTTCCCAATCAGGAATTTTTCTCTCCAGAGGTCTTGTGGGCTGCACTCTGAGGGCTGCGCATCTGTTGCAGAGAGCCATTTTGTATTAGGCAGTCACTTTGCCGGGTTAGCAGATGATGGAGAGAGGGGGGAGTTGGGGACTATGGCTATCTGCCCAGGCAAAGTTCCAAACTGGAAGTTGCCCCAACTAAAAATGGCAACGAAGATGTCCCAAGATGGAGGCGGCTGCTTTCAGGGATGGGGTTTCGGGTTGGGTAGTGCCAGGCGGTGTTGTTGGGTTTTGTGTTCAGAAATGCAGCTGTTGTGGCTGTTGGCTGTCTCCAGACCCTGTGTAATGTTCCCAGGTGCAGGCAGGCTACCACGTGTAGGGGAGTATGGCAGTGGCCTCAGAGTGCCAAGATGGAGGCGATTGGGGAGCTCCATGTTGGTAGATGGTGGTCCACATGAGAGTGGCAGCCAGAGTTCCTGTACTTGGGCCGGATTTCTGCACAGGTGGGCGGCCAGGATCCCTGCATATGTGCTGAGGCCTGGAGACCTGCATGGGCACAGAAGCTGTGATTCCTGCTCGGGAGCAACTGTAGGGGGTCTGCTATCACAGAGAAAGGGTAGTCCCAATTCTTGAATTCCAGGTCATGGAGTGACACAGAATGCAGGCTCCCTTTAGCCCGCCATCTTGGATCTCCTCTTAAGATAATTTTTGATGAAGCAATAAAAAATAATTTAAAAAATCTCAACTCTTATGAAAACATGTTTTTAAAATTCTGGGAGATGAAAAAGGAAGTATGCATAAAGCTCCTTTGGCTGCATACCAACCTATGATAGCTTCTGAGGAAAGACCTTTGTGTGATTGTCCAAGTCATGAGCTGACAGAGAGGCTTTGGTGATGGGATATTGTTTTTACTTGAAAGAGCAACTGACAGACAATGGTTATATCTAGTAGACATCTTTCAAAAATGAACTAAGTGATATTTGAAAGAAAAGTTCAAGGAAAACAACCAACAATGTCTATTGCTAATGCTAAAATTCAAGATCTTCAGAAAAAACTAGAAATTTGGAAAACATGTATGAGCATCTGTGAGCTTGAACAGTGTCCCAGTATTTAGGCCTTTCTGATGAGATTGATAGTCATAACAATGAATGATCTTTAAAATATCATATAGTGAAATGTGAACATTTGAAAGATCTGCATAAGCCACTGAACTATTTCTCAAATATGGAATACATGACTGTACAACATCATGCGTGGCTAGAAGATACATTCAAAGTACAAGATAAGGACTGAAGGTGTTTGTAGCTCAGCAGGAGAGTGCTTGATTATCACGTATGAGTTCCTGGGTTTGATTCCCAGCACACACACACACACACACACACACACACACACTTGTGCGCACAAGTACAAGAAAGTATGAAGGGGCTGGGATGTGGCTCAACGGTAGGGCGCTTGCCTAGCACGTGCATGACCCAGGTTCGATCCTCAGTACCACATAAAAATGCATTGTGTACAACTAAAAGAAAATAAATGAATATTTTTAAGAATTCTTTAAAAAAAAAAGAAAGTATGAAGATTTGAATTCAGATTCCATATTGCAACTAATCTCTAAGAAGCTTGATACATTTTGGTTTATTATCAAGCAGAATATCCACAATCATCATGACTTTTAAAATAACCTCTTTCTTCCAACTACATATCTGCATGGTGTTGGATTTTTTTTTTTTTACATATTTTAACAGAACAACATATTGTGATAAATTAAAGGCAGGCTCATTTATGAGAAAACTCAATCTTCTAATAAGACAGACTTCTAAGGTTTCTTTGGGGGGATGAATATAGTTATTTTAATAATGTTATTATATTAATATGTAATAGGTTTGTTTTGTTATTTTTAAATGAATTAATGAAAATACTTGAGAATGACCAGTTTTAATTTCTGATACTATGAGTATTGGTATAACCTATAAACAAAAGTGCTTGGGATCCACAATAATTTTTTTATTAGAGCATCATAATTTTACATAGTAATTGGGTTCATTTTGACAAAATCACACATGCAAGAAATTTGATTTCAAGCCCCATCCCCCTTTTCCTCCCCCCCCATTCTTCTTCCTCTATCCTATTTTGTGTGTGTGTGTGTGTGTGTGTGTGTGTGTGTGTGTGTGTGGTGCTGGGGATTGAACCCAGGGCCTTGTGCATGCAAGGGAAGCACTTTACCAACTGAACTATATCCCCACTCCCCTCTACTCTATTAAACTTCCTTTCTTCTGCATGAATATATGTGAAATTCCCACTGGGCATGGTGGCACAAGCCTACAATCCCAATGGCTTTGGAGGCCAAGGTAGGAAGATTCTGAGTTCAAAACCAGCCCCAGCAACTAGCAAGGCCCTAAAAATATGTGAGGATGTGGGGGGAAAGGCACACTCATACATTGCTGGTGGGACTGCAAATTGGTGCAACCAATCTGGAAAGCAGTATGGAGATTTCTTAGAAAACTTGAAATGGAACCACCATTTGACCCAGCTATCCCACTTCTCGGTCTATACCTAAAGGACTTAAAATCAGCATACTACAGGGATATAGCCACATCAATGTTCATAGCAGCTCAATTCAAAATGGCTAAATGTGGAAGCAACCTAGATGCCCCTCAATAGATGAATGGATAAAGAAACTGTGGTATATATATATACAATGGAATATTATCATTAAAAGAGAATAAAATTATGACATTTGCAGGTAAATGGATAGAATTGAAGAATATCATGCTAAGCGAAGTAAGCCAATCCCAAAAAAACAAATGCCGAATGTTCTCTCTGATAAGTGGATGCTGATCTCTAATGGGGAGGAGGGAGGCATGGGAAAAATGGAGAAACTGTAATTGGGCAAAGGGCAGGGAGGGTGGGGAGGGTGCATGGAGGTAGGAAAGATGGTAGAATGAGATGGACATTGTTACCCTAGGTACATGTATGACTGCACATATGGTATGATGCTACATCGTGTACAACCACTGAAATGAAATTGTGCTACAATTGTGTAAAATGAATCAAAATGCATTCTACTGTCATATATACCTAATTAAAATAAATTAATTAATTAAAAATACAATAAAATATAAAAATGCCTGGGGATGTGGCTCAGTGGCTAAATGCTCCTGGGTTCAATCCCCAGTACCAAAAAAAAAAAAAAAAAAAAAAGTGAAATCCCCTTTGGTATCTTTATATATGAATGTTACATGATTTTGTTAAATCCATTCAATTTATCTCCCCCTTTCCCTTCCTTCCTCTCCCTCTCATTCTCATACAGCTAATTCACTGATCTTCCCGGTGTTTTTATGATACCCAATATGCTCCCTCACTGTCTTCTTTCCCTTAATTTGTTCTCGCTTCCACGATGAGAGAAAAATTTGACCTTTGGTTTTTGAGTCTGACTTATTTTATTTAGTATTATTGTCTCTATTTCTATCCATTTACCAGCAAATACATTATTTCATTCTTATTTATGGCTGAGTAAAACTCCATTGTGTATACATGTGACATTTTCTTAATCCATTTGTTTATTGATGGGCATCTGAGTTGATTCCATAATTTGGTTATTGTGCATTGTGATACTATAAACATTGAAGAGGCTGTATCACTATACTACTCTGATTTTAGTTCTTTTGGACACATACTGAGGAGTTTGATAGCTGGATCATATGGTGGTTCCATTCTTAATTTTGGGGGGGCACCTGCATAATGCTTTCCAAAGTGGTTGTGCTAATTTGCAATCCCACCAACAATGTAAGAGAGTATGTTTTTCCTCACATCATTGCCAGCATTTATTATCATTCATGTTCTTGATAATTGCTGTTCTGATAGGAGTGAGATGAAATCTTGGTGTAGTTTTGATTTACATGGTATCCTCAATAATTTTTAAGGGAACAAGAAAGTTTGAGAACTCCTCAAACTGAGGACCACCACCTTCAAAAGCTTTCAAATTTCAAGAAGCAAAGCTGTGTCTCAGTTCTCTATTTTTCCTTTGTATTGAACCTAATCACAGAGTTCCCTAGAGAAATAAAACCTTTTTAGGAAACTCTTCAGACAAGTGGTAGATTTCTAGGTCCTGTGGTGATTATCAGAACCTAATATATATTTTTTCTTTTTGTTACTGGGGATTGAACCCAGGGTGCTTAACCACTGAGCCACATTCCCAAGCCTTTTTTTTTTTTTTTTTTTTTTTTTTTTTTGAGACAGGTCTTGCTAAGTTCCCTAGGGCCTCACTAAATTGCTGAGGCTGGTCCTGAACTTGTGATCCTCCTGCCTCAGATACCTGAGTCGCTGGAATTACAGGTGTGTGCCACCACAACCCCCAGAACCTGATCTTTTTTTTTTTTTTCTTTTTTAAAAGTATTTATTTATTTGCTTTAGTTGTACACAATGCGTTTATTTTTACGTGGTGCTGAGGATTGAACCTGGGCCGCGCACGTGCTAGGCAAGCGCTCTACCGCTGAGCCACAACCCCAGCCGCTAGAACCTGATCTTTAATCATTGAAATATTGGAGTCTTTTTAATTAAATCATTGAGCTTTTTATTAAAATCAGAGAATCTGGTTTTGAAAATAGATGGTAGTCTATCTGGACAAGAAAGTAGAACAAGAAAGCCCTGGTGCATACCTCAACAGATGACTCCTGCCTCTTATAGCTCCTTACTTTTTTTTTACAGCATGAAATTTCCCTTTTACCCAAGGCTCTGCCTTTTAGGCCATTGGTGCCAACCCTCAGTGCCATAAAGTAGAAGACTCCAGAACTCCCTGGCAAGTGGCAAGAGGGTGGAAGACCATAGATGGAAGGCACATGTTCTTGGTTTGAATTGTGTGCACTTTCCCACTGATATGGTCTTCCTTCCAGTGGTGGTTGGTTTCTGTGCTGAGCCAGGTACATTGCAAAGGAATGGGCTCCTCAGGGCTTGTCCAGGAGCCTAGGTGTCCTACATGTAAAAAAAAAAAAAAAAAAAAAAATTTAAATTTAACTTTGTTTTAAAGTTGAGACCTGCTTCTACTTAGAAAAATTCTACAATTTAAATCAGGGTTAAATATGATTATTATTATTTTTATAAGGACAGGTAAAATTAAAGATAATCTTACAGTAATAAAATGGTGTCATTTTGCTCTTTATGAAACTGAATGATGGAATTTGACCCACAGGCTATGAAATTAAGCCCACAGGCAGTGCTTTCAAACACAATGGATGTAAAGATCAAGAAATGTCTAGATTCCCAAATTTTATAAAATAGTATCATATTTCTCAGGGCTGCTGGCATTCAAAGAAAAAAAATTCCACAAAATTGTCTATTTTCTAGTTAAACTGATGTCCTATCACTGTATCTGAAAAGCCAAGTTGTAATTTTGAGGACACCATGGATGAAAGAGAAAAAAATGACTACCACTAGTAACAGATGTGAAATTACATTAGATAAATATAATCATTAGTTTCAGTCTCACCCTGGTTAATTTGTTTGTGGAAATGTGCAACCCATTATTCATTAGATAATTTTTCACACATTGATTAGAAAGCCATGTCGAATTGTGACCCTGCACATTTGGGTTTACCTATCTTGCAATGAAGTATACCGCTTACAATAGTGGAAATGGGGGACAAAATGTTTATCTCAGGCTGATTTTGTGCCAATAAATAAAGTAAATCAATAGCCAGTGAAGTGTGAACAACATTTCTCTGCTGTATAATATGGTTTTGGGGGCAATTTGACATGCTACAAGGGGAAACAAGGGTCTTGAACAGAAAGGTAATAAAAGCAAATCATGCTGGTAACTGTTATTGAAGTCCCGTGTTTTTCTATACTTGGGCAGCTTTAAGATGTGAAAAATAATGCACATAAAATTATAAAAATATTGAGGCAACTCTCCCCCATATTTATAAACCTTCTTTCTTATAGCTGAACTTGATTTTATTGGTCATGCACTCTATACCTGTGACAAATCTTTTCTATTTTCTATTTGATCTAATTTAGTACACAAATTCAAATGCCTTTAAAGTATTTGGATTAAATACGTACAAACACCTAAAATTTTAAATATCTATTATTAGCTTCCATCAGACCTCATTTGAATTTTACTTTTCAACATTCAGATAGCTACTTATAGTAATTAAAAACATCTCAAATTAAAATAATATTTTTCTGTCCTGTGAAAAGCCTCAAAAAGAAAAACCCCTTTTCCTCAGCTCTTACGTTTCTTGCCATTCCAAGTCCTGCAGAACCATAGAAGTCTGTCTCATCCAAGGCCATGAATCTCTTTCCTAAACTCTAAAAGAGAATAATTATATAAATGTGTTTATAAAGGGTAACTTCTTATCATCTGGAACCTAAGATACTGTTATTTAAATTGAGATGAAAGTAACACATTTTTCCACATAATACAGGCTGCATGCGAGTAATTAATGTTTACTAAAAAGCAGGGTCCCCCCCACCCCCCGTGGGTCAGACAGTGAGGGAGTCTGCTACCATAGAAAGGAGGAGGTTGGGCAGTTTGATTTCTTACAGGAGGCTTCTGGCCTTCTTGATCTAAAATTATAGCCAGGGAAACCTGCAGATTCAAAGGAGAAATGGCTGCTGGTATCACAGAAACAGTGTTTTGCTGTCCAAGAATGTTATTTCTTTGATAAATTCTATGTCCCATTGTTAGCATTTTAAAGAATCGTGGACCACAGACATTCTTTTTGTAATGTACATTGATATGTAGTATATTTAACTATTTATATTCCATGATTGATCCTTGTGAATAGTCCTGTAAATTTTCTGTCTAACTACCCTATATCTTATTTTGAGATAATCCTGTACCCCCTTTTTTAATTTGGACAGGGATCTAGTCTACTGCATATTAATTTAAAAGTATAGATTTCAGCATATTTGTAATATATTATGAATAACATAAAAGATTCCATTATCTCTTTCATATTTGAATGCCAAATTAGCTGTAGTATAAGTACTAATGAGATCCAGTATAATAGAGAGGCCATGGGTGAATGGAATGAATGTTAGATTGAGAATCAGATGTGAATTCTAGTTCTTGCTCAGTTCTTAATCATGTAACCTTTCTTGTCATGGACTAGAGGAGCTCTAAGTCCCTTCCACTTTAATATTTTATGCATATAATGTTTTTACAAAATAGCATCATATTATAGATGGATGAATAAACTTTATGACTCAGATAATCATCTTTGATAATCTGCTTTGTTTGCACATCACATAATATAAACATGTTCTTTTGTCCTTATGTATTCTTCTTTTTTAGATTTTAATACATACAATATTTGCTGCAGAGATGTATGATTAGTTGATCTATAAAACAGGTTGCAAATAATAATTCTGTGCAACTAATTTTGTATAGTTTTCAGTTTATGTTGGAAAATCCAGGAATTGCAATCAGTCAAAGGTGGGTGATTCTTTTATTGAGGGCTTTGTTTTGTTTTGGTGTGGTTTGGTTTGGTGGTGGAGGTGGTTTTGTTTGGTTTTTGAGATAGGGTCTCCCTTAGTGGCCCAGGCTGATCTCAAACTCCTGGGCTCGCGTTCACCTCCTGCCTCAGCTTCCTGAATAGCTGGAACTATAAGTACCATACCCTGCTAGTTTGTTTTTTTTTTTTTTTAACGGTCAAGGTAACATTTGATTATGGCTAAAATGAGAAGAAGCTTAGAATTCAAGCTTAGTTATCTATCAACATGTAATCTTAGAAAAATTTCTTAGCTACTCCTGACCTTAGGTTTTTTCATAAGTAAAATGAGAGTGATAAGATCCATCTCATAGTTCAGCTCTGAGAAATTAAATAGTATATGTTAAGTGCTTAATATAGTTTGTATTCTTTTATTGTTTATAATGGCTGTACCATATTCCATTATATGGTTTTACTGTGATTCTTTTAACCACTTCCCAGTTGCTGGGCACATAATTACAACAATATTTCTCTTGTACATTGCCATAGTTTATTAACTGTTCTCCCCCTTTTCATCCACTTTGCCACTGATAGCCTATAATCTATATAAGTGATCAATCTCCCCCATCTATACATCATCTATTTGTCTATCATCGGTCTCATAGCAATAAGATACAACATTGCCTTGATCAAAACTCTTTAATGACTTAGACTACAACGTGGACAGCATTCCACCCACTATTCTGGCTCTTTGCTGATCTCTAAGCATGTCTCCATCTCAGAATCTTTGATCTTGGTGTTTCTTCTGCCTGGGGACACTCTTTTATATTTCATTTGTGTAGTGCTGAGAATTGAGCCCAGGGCCTCACACACGCTAGGCAGGTGCTCTGCTATTGAGCTGCATCCCAGCCCATGGGACTCACTGTTCATTCTGATATTTTCATGATTTGTTCTATTATTTCCTTCAGGTCTCTGCTTAAATGACACCTCCTTCAATAATTCTTCCCTGGGTATCTTCCTAAAATATTATTCCTCCATCATTCTCTTTATAGTTTTTTTTTCCCCCCTCTTATCACTAAGTACTACCTGACATTTCATGTAAGTATTTCTTTTTAAAAATCTGTCATTAGTATATAAATTTCCTGAGGGCAGAGCTAAATCTGTTTTGTTTATTGCCAAATCCCCAACACAAGAACTATGACTGGCTCATAGAAGGCACTTGAAAAATGTTGAATGACTCAAGGTTCAATTCAACATTTTTCTGTTATAAATGTTGAAGGAAAAAAAAAAGTTTTTTTTTTTTTTTTTTTTTTTTTTTTTTTTTTTTTTTTTTTTTGTCAGTTTTCTCCGGAAAAATACCATGATTAGTCTCTGCAGATAGACTGTGTAGTCCTAAGAAAATGGGTTGGATGAAAATAACAAAGACATAGCCAAAGTATCTTGGAAAAGAAATGAATAATCATTTGGGGGTAGAAGAAAGGAGAAGGAAAAGGGTGGAGGAATGAGTGTGGAGGGAGGGTAGGACAACAGGGCAGAAGGCTACAGTGTGGGTAGGCAGAAATGACTGAGGAGATTATTATAGACAATTTTTTCATACAAATTTTTAAATCGCATCACAATATTATTTTTCTCTCATTTCTCCCTGCTGTGGTTTGAATGTGTCCTCCAAAGTCCGTGTGTTGGAAACTTGATCCCCAAAGCAACAGTGTTGGAAAGGGGCCTGACTAGGTGACTAGGTCTCCACCCTCATATGACATGGATTAATGTGATTATCAAGGGAGAGGGTTCGTTATCATGGGAGCAGGTTTGTCACAACAGTGAATTTAGCTCCCTGCTGCTTTCTAGCTCTTGCCCCTCTGCCATCTGCCATGGCTCAGTGCAGCATTAAGGCCTTCACCAGATGCCAGCCCCTTGACCTTGGACTCCTGACCTCCACAGCTGTGGGAAGTATTTTTTAAAAATAAATTACCCAGTCTGTAGTATCCTGTTAAAGAAGCACCAAATAAGTTGATATACTTCCTGAATCTCCCCAATGCCTAGCTACCTAATGGCAGTGTTTGTTGGGGAAGACCAAGAAGAGCCAGGTCTTATGTTCAAGTCAGAGTCCAAGTGGTGGACTCTGAGATGAGAATGAGAGTTCAGCAGGAATCAGAAATGAAACAAGAAGTGAATGGAAGCCACTCGATTACTCGTGAGAAGTAGGAAGGAGAATTCAGTAGATCCCAGCTACCTCTAAACCCTGAAATATAGAAATAACACTGCAGCAGACATCTTTGTAACCAGTTCTTTGTATGATATCCATGAATTACTTAGGGTAAAATTAAAAGTGGAACTGCTAGATCAAAGTGCATTGGCATTTTAAGGTTTTTGGTATGTTAGCATATTACCTTCCAGAAAAACATGGTACCAATTTAAAATCAGACATTTTCTAGAAGCACAAATTATTTGAATAAAACAGATATGCTATGCTGGCTAAAATAAAAAAGGTAGAAAACAAGTTTTGGCAAATATGAATAGCATTAGGGACCCTCAAATACATGGATGAGAATGTAATATAGTGTAGCTGCTTTGAAAAATGGTTTGGCAGTTGCTCAAAATGTTAAACATAGAGTTATTATATGACCCCAACAATCCAACTCCAAGGCATATACCCAAGAGAAGTAAATATATGTCTATATAAAAACTTGTGTACAAATGTTCATAGCAGCATTATTTATAGTAGCCCCCAAGTAGAAACATTCCAAATGTACTATTTTTTAAAATTGCTGTTAGCTTTATTATTATTACATTAATAATTAGTAATGATATTGTTTATGACTACCTCGTGGTTACTACTCCTCCTATTACTACATCACCATCATCAAAATAATAATAGTTAATTGTAGAAGCAGTCTTAAGATGTGGTCGGCTATCTTAAATTGAATGCACCTTTTCTTCACTAACCTAGAAACAACATAAAATTTCAACCTGAGGAAGTATTTAACAAAGACTCTTGACATCTGGCAGGTTATTTGTAATGTTGCCACAAAATTGCTGATAAGAGTATACAAAAATGTAAATGGCATAGACCACAAAGGAGCAAATTCAATGCCATAAAATCATGGGTACTAGTGATGTTTCTTTATAAGGTTTCCTTTTTTCTTAATTTGTTCTAATTAGTTATACATGACAGTAGATGCATTTGGACACATTGTATACAAATGGAGCAAAACTTCTTCCTCTGGCTGAACATGGTGCAGAGTCACCATTGGTAGTATAATCATACATGTATATAGAGTAATAATGTCTGCCTTGTCCCAGCGTCCTCATTCCATCTGGAGATTACTCAAAAAACTTGGAATGGAATCACCATTTGACCCAGTTATCCCACTCCTTGATTTATACCCAGAGGACTTAAAATCCGCATACTACAGTGACACAGCTACATCAATATTTATAGCAGCTCAATTCACAATAGCAAATCTATGGAACCAACCTAGGTGTCCTTCAACAGATGAATGGATAAAGAAAAGGTGGTACATATACACAATGGAATATTACTCAGCCTTAAAGAAGAATGAAATATGGCATTTGCTGATACATCGATGAAAAAAGCCAAACCCCAAGAACCAAAGGGTGAATGTTTTCTCTGATAAGCAGATGCTAATCCATAATGGGGAGATGATAAGAAAGAATGAAAGAACTTTGGATTATGCAGAGGGGAGTGAGGGAAGGGGAGATGCTGGAGGAGTGGGAAGGATGGTGAGACAGACATTATTACCCAAATGTACTATTACTGAAGCACAGCTAAATAAAAAGTGGCATGTTCTTACAATGGAATAGTATTTAGGAGTAAAAATAAATGAAATATGATACATGTTATAACATGAATAAACCTTGAAAACATTAACCAATTTAAAGAAGTCAGTTACAAAAGCCTATGTATTGTACAATGCATGCCTACAGAGACAGAAATAGATTATTATCGTTGCTTAGGACTGGGGAGAAGGAGAATGGAAAGTCACAGCTAGTGGATATGGGGTTTCTTCAATGGAGGTAAAGTGTTCTAAAAGTAGATCATGGTAATGGTTGCTTAACTCTTTAAAAAACATTGACAGAGCCAGGCACCATGGTGCACGCCTGTAATCCCAGCACTTGGGAGGCTGAGGCAGGAGGATCGCGAGTTCAAAGCCAGCCTCAGCAATGGTGAGGCACTTAGCAACTCAGTGAGACCCTGTCTCTAATAAAATACAAAAAAGGGCTGGGGATGTGGCCCAGTGGTCAAGTGCCCCTGAGTTCAATACCCGGTACCAAAAACAACAACAACAACAAAAAAAATTGACATACACTTTAAATAGGTTAATTATATGGTATGTGAACTATATCTCAATAAAATAGTTAAAAATAAAAGGAAGAATTACAGAATAACTACTGGGGTTTGATTAAAGAAAGCTATACTAATTTCTCTATCATGTGATATCTTGATTTTACAAAGTGCAGGGCAGAGACTGCTGGGTAGTGGAAGCTACCAATTGTGAGTTATAAAGTTAGATGTTGGAAGCCAGAGAGAAAACATCTTTAAAATACTGAAAGAAAATAACTACCCACATAAAATCTATGAAAATATAAACTTTCCAGAAATGATGGCAAAAGAAAGATATTTTTTTGCCAAAAATTGAAATTGTCATCAGCAGACGTACACTGAAGGGAATTACTTATGCAGAAGCAAGTGATTGTTGTGTGTAAGCTCAGTTATCCATAAAGGAATTAAGAATCCAGGAGAAGGTAAGTATATGGATAAAGCTAAGTGACTTTGGTTATCCAAAATAATATATTACATGGGTTAAAATATATGTGTAATTAAAATACACAAAAAATTAGACAAAATATAGGAGGGGATATATGGTGTTTAAATGTTGTAAAGTTCTTAGCCTGTGTGTTAGTTCCTTCAGGCTACTATAACAAAATGCTATAAATCTGGTTGTTGGTAAACAATAGAACTTTATTTCTCACGGTTTTGAAGGCTGAGAAGATCAAGGCACTGGCAGATCTGGTGTCTGGGCAGGGTCTGCTTGCTGGTTCATCGTTGCCTGTCTTTTCACTATACCCTCACAAGGTAGAAGAGCCAGGCAGCTCCTGGTGCCTCTTTTATAATGGCACTGATTCTATAAGGCAGAGCCCTCATGACCTAATGACCTCCAAAGTCTCCACTTCCTAACACCATTACATGAGGGGGTCAGGATTTCAATACGTGAATTTTGAGAGGACACAAATATTCAATCTATACCAGTCCAGAAAATGATTCAAGTATTAATTCATAATAGATTATTAAGGATGCGTGTTATAATCTCTAGGGAAAATGAGAAGAGAATAATAAGTTGATGTGTAACTAATGTGCAGCAAAGGGTTAATCTCATCAGCCCTTCTGATCAAACCCTTAACATCCCAAGTCCTCAGTACTGGCCTTTGACCAGCTCCTGGGAGATAACGTGTGAGCCCTTGGAATATGCTGTCTGCTGAATGTATATCTGGGACCATAGGCCATGCCAGCTAGTTGATTGTTAACAATGTAATTTATGGCAAACACCTATTTTTATTCACCTCTGGCCCGGGCCATACTGCATTAGTTTGACCTCTGGAGTAGAGGGGCTGGAGACTGGTTAGCTAAGGTCAGTCACAAAGGTTCTCCATGACTATGTGACTGACCCTTCAATAAAAACCTGAACACCAAACCCTATGTGAACTCCCCTGGTCTTTTTCTTGTTGGTAATACTTAGCATTTGTTGTTAGCATCATTTCTGGGAAAATTAAGTGCTCTTGCTGTGACTACTGGGAGGGGACAACTTACAGGTGGTTTCTCCTGAGCAACTCTATGTGCCCTTTTCCTTTGCTTATCTGAATCTGTATACTTTTTAAAATTTGTTCCTTTTAGATATACATGACAGTAGAGTATATTTTGACCTGTCATACACACATTGAGTATAATTTATTCTATTTAGGACCCCATACTTTTGTTGTGATGGTGAATAGAACAGCTCTTTGGAGTTCTGAGTCTTTCTAAGGTACCATCAAGCCTGAGGGGACCTTGTGGTCTGCTAACGCAACTGACAAGTCAATAGAGGGCTGAAATAGGATAATAATAAATTCTTGATTAATTTAAAATGGGTCAAGAAAGAAAAAATAAGGAATAAAGAACAAATGAGACAAGTAGAAAATGTAAATTAAGCACAGAGAGCTTAGACCCAGATGTTATCATAGTTATATTTAATGGAATAAATAATTAGAAGACTGTCAGCTCAATTTTTAAAAATCCAACCATGTGCTGTTTACACTGCCATGTCTTAAATGTAAGGACATGAAAGACTGAAATTAAAAGAACAAGAAAAGATATTCCCAGTAAACACAACTTGCAAGAAACCTGGTGTAGCCATAGTAATATCAGATGAAGGAAATTTCATTAACCTCTTTTTTTGGGGGAGGGGGTGCTGAGGATTAAACCCAGGGCCTCATGCACGCTAGGCAAGCACTCTACTACTGAGCCACATTGCCCGCTTAGGATATTTTATTAAGATGAGAGGACATTTCATGATGATAGAAAGGTCAATACTGCGTGACGATAACAGTCCTAAATTTGTATGTCCCTAATAACACAGCCTGCATATATATAAAAATAAAATGTATATATAAAGACAAATAAGTAATCCTACAATCATAGTTGGAGAGTAATATAACTTGTATTCTCCAATATAAGAAGCAGGGAAAGTATTTGGAAATAGAAAAGATTTGAACATTTGGAATTCAATCAACATAATTAAAATTAGCATTTGACAATTGAAGAATGCATGTATTTTTAATTGTACAGACAGCATTTACTAACAACAATCATAATATGGGGCATAAAGCAAGTTTCAGTAAATATCAAAGGATTGAAATCATACGGAGTATGTTTTTTGACCATTGTGGAATGTAGAAATTCAGCAGTTTTATTCCTAGAGACATGTCCAAAAGATGTAGTTGGAGATACAGATATAGATACATATGCCAAAAAGACATGAACTAGACTCTTCATAGAAGCATTATTAGTAATAGCCTAAAACTGAATACAAACTAAATATCCATATTACAGTAAAAGTGAGTAAATACATTGTAGTATGGTTTCATGCCATAAATATCTATATAGCAGTTAACTATTGCTGCATGCAACATCACAGGTAATTCTCAGTGTTGAGTGAACAAACTATAGCACAAAAAAAGTATGATTCATCTGTAAGCTACAGAAATGGGCATAACTAATCTCAGGTGATAAAATTTAGAATAGGAATTAGCTTTGGGAATAATTTGTGGGAAAGGGCAATAAAGAAGCTTTGGGAGATGCTAGTAATATTCAGTATCTTGATTTGGGTGAAGTGCTAATTGGCATGTCCATTTTATAAAAAATTCAAGATTATGTACTTCCTAATGTAAATGGTATTTCTTTTTTTTTTCTTTTCATTTTCCCCTTTCCCTGTTTCTTTCCTTCTGTTTCTCCCTCCCTTCCTTCCATCCTCCCATCCTCCCTCCCTCTTTTCATATGGCACTGGGAATGGAATCCTGGGTGCTTCTTTACCACTGAGCTACATCTCCAGTCTGTTATTTATTTATTTATTTTGGAGATGGGGTTTGGTTAAGTTGCTGAGGCTGGCCTGGAACTTTTAATCATCCTGCCTCAGTGTCCTGAGTAGCTGGGATTGGAGGCATGGGACCACTGCACAGGCCCTTCCCTCCATCACTTCCTTCTTTAGAAGTAGAGATTGAACCCAGGACCTTGCACACATAAAGCATGTTCTGTATCACTGAGCTCCACCTCTAGTCTCTGTAAGTGGTATTTCAACCAGAAATTTTACATTAAAAAGTTTTACTAATAGTAAGAAATAAAAATATTTACTGTTCTGTGTGTTTCAAAATATCATAGAAAATTAAGCTGCTTTATAGCTTACTCATTTTCCCTCAACATTTAAGAACAGTATTATTAACATAGAATATGCATATCATATAATTCATGCACATAAAGTATAAAATTTACTTGTCTTTGGTACATTCCCAGATATGTGTGACTTTCACCACAATGTTAAGAATATTTTCTTTACCTCAAAAAGAAATCTTTTTGGGCTGAGGTTGTGGCTCAGCGGCAGAGCACTCGCCTCGCACGTGCGCAGCTCGGGTTCGAAACTCAGCACCACGTAAACATAAATGCATTGTATTGTGTACAACTAAATAAATAAATATTAAAAAAAAAAAAGAAATCTTTTACCCTTTAGCTATTACCATCACCATCCTTTTTACCACCCTCAGTCTTAAGAATTCACTAAGCTATTTTCTGTCTTTTTAGATTTCCCTATTAGGCATTTTTCAGATAAATAGAATTATCTACTATGTAGCCTTTTGCAGTCTTATTTCATTTAGCCCAATATTTGCAAGGTTTATGCATATGGAAATATTTGGGAGTGTGAATAGTGCTGCTAATGAATATTCAGATACATTTTGTTTAGCTCTTTCTCTAGGAAGAAAACATAGGGGTAAATCTTGGATTTGGCAAGAGTCTTAGATATGGAACCAAAATGACGAATAATGGAAGGAAAATAAATTGGACTTTGAATTAATAACTTTTGTGAATCAAAGGACATTATTAAGAAAGTGAAAGCCCAACTCACAAAATGGGAATATTTGCAAACCAAATAAATTACAACATCCTAGTATCCAGAACACATGAAGAACCCTTACAATTCAACAGTAAAAAAGGCAATCCAGTTTAAAAATGGGCAAACAACTTGAGTAAACATTTCCCTAAAGAAGAGAGTGGCCAACAAGCATGTGACAAGATGCTTGTACACCAACAATGTCAGTCATCAGGTAGGGGTGTAAAATGGTTCAGCTTCTATGGAAAACAATTTGGCAATTCTTCAAAATGACAAACATAGAATTACCATAAGAATCAGCAATTCTACTCCTACTTATATACTAAAAAAGAACTGAAATAAAAGTGAAACAGGGACTCAAACAAATATTTGCATATGAATGTTCATAGCAGGGCTATTCACAATCCAAACCATCTCTAGCTAAAGACTTTGTTGACATTTTCAAACAACTGGCTTTTGGCTTTATTGATTTTTTCCTCTGTGGTTTTTCTATTGTTTCATTTGTATCTAGTTTTTACTATTTATTTCTTCTTGCTTGCTTTAGGTATAGTCTGCTCTTGTTTTTCCTAGTGTCTTACAGTGTAAGGTCATGTTAGTGATTGAGATCTTTCTTTAAGAAAGGATTTTAAAATTCCATATTTGCTTCTAACAACTACATTAGCTACAGCCCCTAAATTTTGTTATGATGAATAATTTTATTCATCTCAAAGTATTTTGTGGTTTTGCCTTTGATTTCTTCTTTGAGCCATGGTTATTTAGGAGTGGATTGTTTAATTTTCATATGGCAGTGGGTTTTCCAGTTTTTTCCCATGACAGTTTTGTAATTTTCCCCCAAATATCATTGTGATCAGAGAACATACTTGGTATCATTTCTATCCTTTAAAATTTATTGAGGTTTGTTTTATGGCCCAGCATATGATCCATCCTGAAGAACCCCTTGCATTTTAGAGGAACATATATTGTATTATCGTTAAATGTTGTTTTAGTCAGGTTTTTTGTTGCTGTGACCAAAAGAGCTGACAAGAACAATTCAGAGAGGAGTAAATTTCATTTGAGGCTCATGGTTGCAGAGGTCTCAGTCCATAAATGGCCAACTCCACCTTGCTTTGGGCCCAAGGTGAGGCAGAAGGGTATGGTAGAGGAAAAGCAGCCAAGATGTGGCAATCAGGAAGCCAAGATCTTCTCATAAGGAACAAAATATAAATTCCAAATACACACCCTAAGTGACCCTACCTCCCTCTAGCCACACCCCATCTGCCTATGGTCACTATCCAGTTAATCCATATCAGTGGATGAATCCACTAATTTGTTAAGGCTCTCATAACAATCATCTCACCTCTGAAAATTCTTGCATTGTCTAACACATGAGCTTTTGGGGGACATCACATATCCAAATCATAACAGATGGGCTATTCTCTAGGTGTCTGTAAGTTCTGGTTGGTTTATAGTATTGCTCAAGTTTTCTGTTTCCTTATTGATTTTGTTCAATTGCTCTGTGTATTATAAAAAGTGGGTTGTTAAAGCCTCCTAGTATAATATTTTAATTGTCTATTCCTTTTTCTGTCAGTTTTTGTTTCATGTATTTCAGTGCCTTTTTTTTTTTTTTTTTTTTTTTTTTGAGTCAGGGTCCCATTATGTTGCCCAGGTTGGCCCTGAACTCCTGGGCTCCAATGATCCTCCTATCTCAGACTCAGGAGTGGCTGGGACTACAGGTGTGCACCACTGTGCCCAGATGATGTTCTTTTATTAGAGGAATATATGTTCATTATTATTATAATATGAATTGACCCTTTCCTTATAAATGTCCCTTTCATCTCTAATAATATTTTTTGTCTTAAAGTTCTTTTAATAAATTAGTATAGCTTTTCCAGGTTTCAAGTGGTTGCTATTTACATAATATTTATTTTTATCTTTCTAATTTCAATCTACTTGTGTCTTTGAATTTAAAGTGTGTCTCTTGTGGATCATGTTTTTAATCCAGTCTTACAATCTCTGCTTTTTGATTAGATTCCTTAATCCACTTACACTTAATATTATTATTTCATGTAGTTGGGTTTACATCTGCCATTGTGCTTTATTTGTTTTCCATGTTTCCTGTACATTTTGTTCCTCTATTCCTCTCTGGCAGCTTTATTTTGCTTTAAGTGAATAATTTCTAAGGTAGTACTTGAACTTCTTTGGTGATTTGTTTTTCACTACATTTTCTTGTAACTTTTTAGTGGTTGTTCTCCTGTTTAGCACATTCATCTTATCGGAATCAGCTTCATATTTATTAGTTTGATACCACTGACACATACAAATGTTACTCTGGTCTCCTTTCTCCATTTTTGGCATTATCATTATACAGTGGAGATGAGGACAGAGGGAGCTCTTCTTTTAGCTGCAACAGTGTTGAGTGGAGTCTCTGCCTCCCTGAGCTGGGAGAAGGAGGGAGGGTGCCCTCTGAGTTCATATAGTAGACTCTGTTTCTTTCTTAGTGAATTCACAGATTTTTCCTTAATAGATATATTTTCATTTGTTGTTTTCCCTTAGGACCATTTCAGAGGCTCTAATAAGTGGTTGATATTTAATAATTTTTGCCAGTTTCATTGGGGAATAGGGAGCAATTCATGCTGGCATGGTAGAAGCCTATCTCTCAGGAAGCTTTTATTTCCCAACATTAAAATTTTATCCTTGTTGGTGCATATAGTTCTAGTTAATTCACTTTCACTACTGTATATTATTCTATAACTATGGCATGTTGATTTATTCTGCAAATACCATTTATTTTATTCAGCTATTTCTCTACTGAGGGATGATTAGGTTGCTTCCACTCTTTCATTAGAAATAATGTTGCAATGTGCATTCATATATGTATCTCCTTTCTCTAGGGTACATACCTAGAAGAAAAATTTCTAAATTTTTTGCAGCATTATGGCTAACTTTGCCTAGTATTGACAAAGTACTCTCTATGGTATTTAGATGAATTTGTATTCCCACCAACCTCAACAATGGTTTGCATTATCAGACCTAATATTGTATGCAATTCTGATCAATATAGAACTATTATTTGTTTTATTATAATTTGCATTTCTTATTACCAAGATTGAGCAATCTCTTATATTTTATTAGTGTTACCTGTTTCCTTTTTTAAAAATTGTTTATTTCATTTACCTATTATTATATTTTTGTTGTTATTGTTGGGGGGGAGTAAAGGGAGTGAGGTGGCATGGTGTTAATTTGTAGGGTATCTTTTTATAATGTGGTACCAATTCTTTGTTTGTTATATGAGCTGCACTTTATTCTTCCAGTTTTGGGGTCATAGTTGACTGACCTACGAGTGACAAATGATGAAAGCTGGGCCAATACAGTTCTTTCTCTGGAGGTATGAAAAAAAACACTTAGAGATTGAGAGTTGTGTTTGTGGCTGGGTTCTGGAAAAAAAGGTCATGGTCCATCTGTGAAGTCCCCAGTGATGTCTTGGTTTCTTCACTTCCAATGCCAATTCTTCCTTCAATTCTGTGAAATATTTCAGTATATTTCAATACCCACCTATCAAAAATATTATTGTTATTTGGAGTCAATTTCTTGATGTTTCTTACCACAAAACCTAATTTTAAAAGTAGCTTTAATATGAGTTTAAAATTTCTGCTTGGGGTAATTGGTCCGATAGTGAGACCACTAACCAAAATAGGGATTATAGGAGAGAAGGAGTAATGTTTGAGGGAAACTGTGGAGTTGTGCTACCTGTGGAGAATCCAAGTAGAGCCATCCAGTAAGAGTGTGAGATGTTGGGGCTGGGGTTGTGGCTCAGTGGCAGAGCGCTCGCCTTGCACGTGCACGGCCCGGGTTTGATCCTCAGCACCACGTAAACATAAATGCATTGCATTGTGTACAACTAAAGTAAATAAATAAATATTTTTTTAAAAAGTGTGAGATGTGAAAAAGAAAAAGAAGTAGTAACAGAAAACTGGTTAATTTTTAGACTTAAAGGATAAGAAGAGGAAAGGAAGCAGCAAAGAGATCTGAGATGAGGTACTCACAGCTCATGAAGGGGTGAGGAAAAATTCAAGGAGGAGGAAACAGTAAACAGATGAATGAGTGAGGCCTGAGTTTCAAGGAGAGAATAGTTAATATGAGGTCAAGTAAGATTTGGCAGTGAGGAGCCATAGATGATGTTGGCTGGGTCAGTGTTTGGAGCTGGAAACCAGACCACAGAAAGTCAAGGAATAAATGGGATGTGAGGAAGTGTGGGGAATGAGTACAGAGCATTGTTTTGAGGAATTTGAAATGAAAGGAAATAGAAAGATATCTAGAGGGGGTGTTGAGTTGGGTGGTTAGAGATGTGTGAGACTCATGCTTGTTTATACATGAGGGAAAGGGAAGAGAGGAGAAGCAAGGAAGACGGGCAAAAAAAGAACATGGTTTCCAGGAATCTGGAGGGAATGGCGCAGAGCACAAAGTTCTTCTAAAAAAAAAAAAAAAAAAAAAGAGAATAAGGATAGAATAAAGATGTGTTTTGTCACTTGGAAAATAATGACAAGACAAGTCATGCCATGAAGTACGCACAGCACGGAAGGTAATTTAGTAAAGAGTTACTGCATCTGTCTGCGGCATCAGGAAGAGACCCTGCCTGCCTGCATCCTCAGGCACCACAAACCTGAGCTTTGTCTTTGCATGTACCGTAGGATCCTTTGGGTTTTGTAGATGATGTGTTCTCAGGCTGTTTTCCCCAAACTATATTCAAATATTGCGAGTGGTGCAGAAAATAAATCTTCCTAACTTTCCACTTTGTCCATCTCATCATACATAGTTTCAGTGAGGAAAGTCTCAGCTGTTCAGACAGATGAAATTTGGATGGAGAAACTTCTTTTGCACTGCTTCCTAATGTGTTTCTACATCATGGTATCAGGAAGAAAACGTAATATTTACCCTGAACACTAGGGTGAACAAGCTGCTCGTGACTGATATCAGGGACTCAGATCAGATTTCCAGAAGAGTGTTGATAGGGTGGGTACGGCTGAGCATCTGTGACTCATTCGTGTGCCATAGCATTCTGAATGGGATCTCTGCTCTCAGGTGTTACCCAACTCTTTGGTCTCTCTTCTGTTTCTACTATATGATATAGAAATTTCCATCCTACCATTAAAACCCTTACCAAAACTATTCACCCTGCAATATTAGGAGGGTACTTAAATAATAAAAAGCAGATGGCTTGCTGTGCTCTTATGTCTCTCCTTCATAACTGTGTATATGAGCTTAAAGAATCATTTACTTTCAACTAAATGTTACAGTTTACTACATTGTCTCACTGTGAAGTTCTTTCCTTTTTCACACTGTTTCAAATCTGATATGTGTTACAGCTGATTCTTCAATTCCTTTTCTTCCAAAAACTACAAAGATATTTCTTTCACAAGTTAGAGGTTTTGTTTTGTTGTGGTATCGGGGATTAAACTCAGGGGCACTCGACCACTGGGCCATATTCCCAGACCCTTTTTGTATTTTATTAAAGACAGGGTCTCACTGAGTTGCTAAGTGCCTCGCCATTGCTGAGGCTGGCTTTGAACTCATGATCAGCCTCCCAAAGTGCAGGGATTACAGGCGTGTGCCATCACGCCAGGCTCATACAAGTTAGAGTTTTAAAATGCTAGGAGAAAGCCTGTCCTTTGTGCCAGGTACTATACTGCAGTATATACTTAATAAGCCATAAATAAAGTACGGTGCAATAAATCATTAATAAATTCTAGTAAGAACTGTCACATATATGCATATATTCCCTAATTATATATGCATGTGTACATATGCATATGTATTTTTATATATTTTTCTAAATGCATTTTAGGCCACTTTCCTATGGATGGAGGCTTTAATGAAATGTGACTTCTGTAATTTTTTTAAAAATCCTCTTTTTCCTTTTCTGTATAAATTTGATGTTTGGTCTCTGGAGGTCCCAAAGTATCATTAATGGTATGTCCTTTGTATTTAGAAAAGGTTGTAGGAAGATAACTTGGCCTTTCTCATTAAAATTGCAACAAGGAGAAAAATACAGAACTAACACTCTAGGAAGCGTTGAAGTACATGGGAAGTCGTGTTTTAAGACCTACTGTAGATCTATGTTGCTGTCTGTGAAAGAGAGGATAATTAGCGCCTGCACTCTCAGTCATATCAGACTGAAGGTAATGGGGTGTAAGAAATGGTTCATTAGGCTCTCTCAAGTACTTTTACTGTGTCCATACTATTTATACCAGCAGAAAAAAATCAGTCTTTAAAATCAAGTCAAAGCATTAGCCTTAGATTCTTCAATATGAGAAATAACATTGAGTAATGATCCTTTAACGTCAAATGTAAACAAAAAAATGTACAACATAAAAAACTTCCACAGTGTTTAGTGGCTTATGTGTCACTTATACTGAGTACTTACAAAGTCTGACCTCCTTCTTCTAGGCTGTGGCTCCACACCTGGAGTTTGGAGTGGAGGAAGAGATGAGATCAGAAACCAGTTTGCTAAACATAATCACTATCCACATAGAATTTTAACTGAAAAGGGACTTTGTTGCAAAATATCTTCTTATCCTAAAAGGAATGGGAGTAGGTGGGAAGAAGCCAGAAGTAGCAAGACTATGGTTATCTCTCTTAGAAAAACTGCCCATGGTGGGGACTTAAAATCTGGCCATTTAGCAGAGATTGTAATGTCTTGCCATAAACTTGCTCAAATGCTGCTCAGAGAAGTATGAGGCAGAGTTACTGGAACAAAGAAGGGTAGTGTGTTTGATGCTGTCCAGACCACACTGAGTTCAACTGATGTAAATTTCTGAATTAAATCTCTTTGGTCTTCTCCCACGTTCTGACCTGTCCCTATTCCTTTAAAACTTCTGTGATGCACTTCTGAGCTTTGGATCAATACTGTGAAGGCAATGGTGTTCATAATTGGAAATTCTGTATCTGCAACAGAATAGTTCCTCAGCCTATGGGAAGAAGGAAGAAGTTAGGAGGTGGAAGATCTAGCAACTTGGGATAATCTGCATATTTGATTCTGCTGTGAGTCCCTTCTGCAAGTTTAGAGAATAGAGGTAAAGTTAAATAACCTGTACTTTTTGTACTAAATGGAGTCTTTGAATGTTCTGGCAATGTATGGAGAAACTCATCATATTAAAGAGAATATTGCAGATTAGGTCCAGCACTTGCCTTGTGCCTGGGTTAGTCTCTTAAGATCCCATTATTTTGTGGTGCCCTAAGTTATTTTTTCCATGTATATGTTGTTGATGGACACAATACCTTTATTTTATTTATTTATTTATTTATTTATTTTATGTGGTGCCAGGGATTGAACCCAGTGCCTCACGCATGTTAGGCAAGTGCTCTACCAACTGAGCCACAACCCCAGCCCCTTCTTTTTTTTAATTTGTTCATTTTAGATATACATGACAGTAGAGTGTATTTTGACATATTATACATACATAGAGTAAACATATTCTAACTAGGATTCTATTCTTGTACATGATGTGGAATTACACTGGTCATATATTCACACATAAGGATAGGAAAGTTATGTCCAATTTATTCTGCTATATTTCCTATTCCCATCTCTGATCCTTCCCTTCATTTTTCTCTGTCTAATCCAATGAAGTTCTATTCTTCCCTCCTCCACCCTTATTATGTGTTAATATCCACATTTCAGAGAGAGCATTCTGCCTTTGGTTTTTTGGGACTGGCTTATTTCACTTAGCACAATATTCTTCAGTTCCATCCATTTTCCAGCAAATGCCATAATTTCATTCTTCTTAATGATTGAGTAATATTCTATTGTGTATGTACACCACAATTTATTTATCCATTCATCTGTTGAAGGACATCTAGTTTGGTTCCATAGTTTTACCTATTGTGAATTGAACTGCTATAAACATTGATGTGGCTGCATCACTGTGGTATGCTGATTTTAAGACCTTTGGGTATATACCAAAGAGTGGGATAACTGATTCAAATGGTGGTTCCATTCCAAGTTTTCTAAGGAATCTCCATACTGCTTTCCATAGTGGTTACATCAATTTGCAATCCCACCAGTAATGTATGAATGTACCTTTTCCTCCACATCCTCACCAACATTTATTGTTACTTGTATTCTTTTGATAATTGCCATTCTGACTGGAGTGAAATGGAGTCTTGATGTAGTTTTATTTGCATTTCTCTAATTGCTAGAGATATTGAACATTTTTGCATATATTTGTTGATCATTTGTATTTCTTCTTCTGTGAAGTGTCTGTTCAGTTCCTTTGCCCATTTATTGATTGGGTTATTTGTTTTCTTGGTGTTAGTTTTTTGAGTTCTTTGTATATCCTGGAGATTAGTGCTATATCTGAGGTGAAGGTGGTAAAGATCGACTCCCATTCTGTAGGCTCTCTGTTTATGTTCTTGATTATTTCCTTTTCTGTGAAGAAACTTTTTAGTTTGATACCATACTATTTATTGATTATTGATTTTACTTCTTGCACATTAGGAGTCTTTGAAATTGGTTCCTAAGCTGACATAGTGGAGAGTTTGGGCCCCCTAAGCTTTGCAGGAAGCTGGATAAGGTAGTGAAAATAGCTCTGACCTGATTAGAAAGGAGTCTTTGGTAATAAATTCTTTGAAGGTAGTGACACATATTCAGATAGGTGGCTCTGTGGCACCATGTACAATTATGAGTAAATGCTTTCTTTCTTTGGTATAATAGGAAGATTAGTAGAATGGAATAGAAAGCATAGGAAATATATAGGAACTTCAGAGACCCTGTTTTATATACCACTTTTGCGATTAGATTGAGTTAATGAAAGATACCCAATGAAAATCTAACATGGTTATTGAAAGATTCAATTTCTAACTAATATTTTGACCAAATAATGCCAAACAACGAACTTAAAGAATTGCTTAATGAATTACTGCTTTAGGAAACTTTTCCTTGATGCAAATAAATGTTTCTTTCTGAAATGACAAATAGATAAAACTTCATGATAGTGGAGAAAATGTTTCTTTCTAGGCAAAATTTTCAATACTTTGACAACTACCTACCTATTAGTCCTTTCTTCCTAAAACTGATCTTGTTTTCATTTACTCTCAATTCATGTTAGAAAAGTAGGAAATGGGGGCTGGGGTTTGTAGTTCAGTGGTGAAGTGCTTGCCTTGCACAGGTGAGGCACTGGGTTCAATCCTCAGCACTACATAAAAATAAATAAATAAAATAAAATCTACAACTAAAAAATATTTTTAAAAAAGAAAAGTAGGAAATGGTTAGATAAAAGTAGTCATGAATAAATGTCAGTAATTACTCAATGCTATTTATTAGAGTTCAAAAAAAATTTTTTTAGTTGTTGACAGACCTTTATCTTATTCATTTATTTATATGCCATGCTGAGAATAGAACCCAGTGCCTCACACATGCAAGACAAGTGCTCTACCACTGAGCCACAACCCCAGCCCGGATAGTTAAGAGTTTTAATTGGGTTAAAAGTCTACATACAACTTGAAACAAGAAAAAAAAAATCCCTTTGAACTAAGCTTTTTTTTAAAGCTAACACTTATAACCTTTGTATAGCAGCAACAATTACTGAATATGCCTGAGATTTTTAAACTGTTGTGAACTTACATAGCTAAAGCAGATACATGTAAAATTTTATTTGAACACAAGATTTAGAGTCAAAAGAACTGGATTCATGAATCAGCATTGCTGTTTCCTAGATATGTCTCTTGATTTCTGATTACTTCACTCATCTGTGAAATGGGTAGAATAACATTAAAAAGCAGCATATTGCACTATGGAAGTCCACTGTTAGTTCTAAATTACTGTACAAGTAATAATAGGAATAGTGGTTGTCATTATTAAAATAGGTTTATAAAGTAAACCTCTTTCTCCCTTTTTTAGCCTGTCTCCTTTAAAAGTTTTCCACATTCTTTGGAGTTTCAATATCTACTCTATCCCAAAAAATGCTAACCCACTAAGCCTGCAGAAATTTAGTTTTTAGGCCTTCCATGGTTGTTTGCAGAATTGTGTGGCTCAGAAGCCAAGCATTTTTTTCTTGCTTATCCAGGCACTAAGAATGCAAATATTAACCCAGTTTCTTCCATTGGAAAAACACTTCCCCCTTTCCCTGAGAATTGGGATTTAAACACATTAACAGCAATTAGTACTTGAGCCAAGAATTCATATTTTGAATAAAACTACAGTTGACATTTGCTCCTGGACGAGAGAGTGAAAAATGGTCCATAAAGTTTCTATTAACTTCAAAAGCAGCAACATCTGCTCCAATCCACAAAGCTTCAGGGTCTACCATGGAAGAATAGAGTGCTCTCTGTAAGCAAAGAATCCAGCCAGCAAAAGACAGTCTTCATAGATTTGCATCAAACCATTGAAGGAACACATCATTTCCAGAAAAGATTTGGAGCAATCTTATAAAGCAAGATGTGAACCATGTATTATGCTTGGAATTTGCTGAGGAGACTTGGGAGTGCAGCGACCTGAAGAGTTCTGATAAATACTTTCATTCTGCAAATGTTATTCCAGTTTCCCCCACCCTTCTCTTTCTTTTTCTTCTTCCTCTTTCTTCTTTATTTCCCCTTCCTCTCCTCCACTTCTTTTTTGTCATTCCTCCTTCCTCCTCATCCTCTTCCTCTTCTTCTGTTTTTTTTTTCTTTTGTCTTCTACTATGAACACTTGCAATAATTCAATGTAGAAGTTTGTGCCCTTTAACTCTTTAGGGCTGTTTGTTGATGGAGTCACTTTGGATATTAGCTAACTATTTAAAAAGACCCAACATTTTCCAAATAACATTGTGGTTTTCTCAGTTACATGAATTTCCCCACCAAAATTCAGGGGAATTCCAGACCATTTTGCAATTAGTTAAGGATTATATTTCCTTATTTTTATTAATTTAATGTAAAGTGGGATTTGTCAGTAGAGCATTCATTGACACTGACTTCAATTTATTCTGATGAAGCTGACTGACATCTGTGTGTGCTGTTCATCAGTCATCATTTAAACCATTCTTAATTGCATTAAATGTAAATTAAGACATTCAATTTCAGCCATTATTTTTCATAAAACACTGTGAACTGAGTTTTAGTGGGTCATGAGATCTTACATTCAAGATAAATAGGGTAAATTCAAAACTTACCATTGATGTTCATATTTCACCCTTTGTCGACTATTTCTTCCATTGCTTACTAGATTGGAACAATTAATTTGCTCTCTGAAGAGACAGATGACTAAGGAAGATGTAACTGAAGTCTTTTAACAAATTATTTTATCATCTACAGAGTCTGCCTATGTTTTCAACATGTTATTTAAAAAAAAAAAAAAAAAAACACCTTAATTAACTACCTATCTAGACCTAAAGATAATTTGAATTGAAAGTGCCAAATGAAGTTACCTAATTTGGAACTCATACCTTTAAATTCTGGAATTTGGGGAATTTAGGATTACATTTTTAAAAATGTTTGAGCTATGCTAATCTAAAATTTCAACAGTATAGCTTAGAATGCTGATGTAAAAATCAGCAAGATCTGAGATGTTTTACATACTACATGACATACTATAAGTTATAATCTTCCCCATCTTCCTTATTGATAAGTGTCACATTTATTCTGGCTTCATTTGTAAGCAGCTGTCCCTAACCCTGCAATTGTCCCCTCTGAATGAGAGAAATCATCTTTTAGTCATACAATGATTAGAGTAATGATAATTATTAATAACAAATAGAAGTAAGCACTTGTATGATATATTTTAATAAGAAAATATGTAAATCTCCAGTTAATATGTATTGACCTCTAAAGAAGCATTCAAATAGTACAACCCATGATAGAGATCCTGAGAGACATCAAACCCTGGTGAGAATCATGGAATGTGGTAGTTTTCACAGAGTGAATTATCATATAGCTGTAGCTGAAAGATTGGATGTGGCTAGGTTCCTGATGCTTATTTTTATCTAGGAACGTGGGAACATTTTTATGGGTGAAATTTTTGTCTTCTTTATTATGTATTTTTTTTTTTTTTTTTTTGTATGGGGGATTGAACTCAGGGGCACTCGACCACTGGGCCACATCCCCAGCCCCTTTTTGTATTTTATTAGAGACAGGGTCTCACTGATTTGCTAAGTGCCTCGCCATTGCTGAGGCTGGCTTTGAACTCGTAATCATCCTGCCTCAGCCTCCCAAGTGCTGGGATTACAGGCGTGCACCACCTCGCCTGGCTTATTATGTATCATTTTTAACTTTTGCCATGTTGGGGATCAAACACAGGTCCTTGCACATGCTAAGCAAGCCCTCTACCACGGGGTTATACCTCCAGCCTTATTTATGTTTTGCTCTTTGTAGACCTACTTGACTAAACACTGGTACTTTTTTTTTTTAATGAGAGAATTTCCCAAGATGATCTAGATGTGCCCATAGGCTGAGTTTGTAGCATACTCTGCAATTACCACAGGAGTTGTAGGTCTGTACTGGAGCACACTCCTCTGCCACAACAGTGAGAGGTTTCCTTTGACAACAAGCTAGCTAGAACTTTGCCATGTCATTAAACCCCTCTGCTTTCCAATTGAAAGTTGGTCAACAAAGAGAAGGAAACTGTCACACTTGCCTTCGTTACTTCTGTAGTAAAATTTTATATGACTGTTATATACGACATTTACATTCCCATGTCAGTTCAGCTGATGGAAAATGAAGGGTTGCAATAAGTCTGGGGATGGGTAGTGATGCAATCATCCTACCAGTTTCTTCTATTAATATATGTCTCTTACTCATTTTTAAAGATAGCATAAATGAGAGTACTGAATATAAATGGCTTTTGTAAGTCATCCAGGTCAGTGAAGCATGTCATTGTTTGCAACCTGAGTTCCATGAGAGCCCCGGCTGGTTGATAGGCACACCATATATTTTTCTCATAAATGAAAAACACAAACAATATTCACAGCATTTAATGAATATTATAAAATAATACAATATGAGTTTCAATGGGAAAAACCTAGTTGCATGTACTTAATGGCATGACCTTAAAGAGTCATCTTTAGACTACCTAAAGCCCATATAGAAAGGCATTGTGTAATTTATTTTTCTGGATGTAACATTAACAAACATTTTATTATGATTTATTTTTTGACTCCTTGAAAGATGAAGTAAGTTCTTTAGTATTAGCATTGCTAATGATTTTAATGAGGCATTAAAATGTTGCAGTATTGTAGGAACATTTTTCTTTCTTTCTTTTTAAAACATTATTTCATTAATATTTCACAGGACTTTTCATCTTAAATTGATGAAAGAACCTGAAAGCATAACCCACAGTGTCAAAGAGCTCGAATGGGGGCCAAGAACCAGAAAGAGGGAGGCCTGGGTGATGGGGAGGGCTGCTGAGGTGCCTGCTCTGGGAGCGCTCTGTGGCAGTACCCTCTGTTGTTGCTGAAATGAAGACAATGATCCATGTTCTTTCTCAGGGCTTTTCTGCCACAGTCCACAGAAATCTAGCACACAAAATACAGACTGTTTATTTCCAGACTAGAAATGGGGAAGCCAAACGTACACAGAAGAGCTTTCACAGTCTGTTGATTGACTCCACATTAGAATAACCATTGTGAGGCCTGTGGGGATAGCTATATGGTAGAACCCTTGCTTACCTAGCATGTGCAAAGCCCCGGGTTTGGTCCCAAGCACTGAAGAAAAAAAAAAAGTAACCATCCTGGTTGAACTTTTATGTTTTTAATCCTTTCTGCTACATACTACTTATAATTATAGCATTTTGGGGCTGGGGTTGTGGCCTAGTGGTAGAGCACTTGCCTAGCATGTGTGAAGCACTGGGTTCAATTCTCAGCACCGCATATGAATAAATGAATAAAATAAAGGTCCATCAACAATTCAAAGAGATATTTTAAAAAATCATAATTATAGCATTTTCATGGTGTCTTATGGTATGCAGAATACCTTAATGGGAATTTTACTATTTAATTTTTACAAAGACCCTTCTGAACTATGTGACCTTTAGGGGGAATAATACCTGCCCCATCATAGCACTGTACAAGGAGTTGCTATTTGTATAATTTAGAGGTGCTGCAAAGTAATCACTCATCAAAGTATGTGGATAAGAGGAAATAGGAATAGGGGGTGTCATCCTCAGCTAGCAGAGCTCATATGGGTTTATAATCTTAGGGAAAATGGTCAGCTTTACTGTAGGCATTTGAGAAAATTTAAACAACAGATGATCCAAGGACTAAGCAACCTTTGCAGCTGCAGAGTGGAAATCCTGGCTCAAAGGGAGACTGTTCTTGAATAAATTCTCCAATGTCACGGGCAAAAATAGCCCTTGTCATGGTTTGGCCTCAGCAGCTGTTTGTTCTGCCTGGATCAGAGCATAGCAGAATCGTATTCTGGCTGGACAGTATCACTATCTTGTACATTTCATTATCTGTAAGCCCGATCCTGCCCTTAAGCAGTTCTCAAGGGCTCCTTAAAGCTCCCTATACCCTGTAAGCGAACATTCTTATCATCTCTTGCTTTAGAGGAAGTGTGCATGGGATCTTTAACATGGTCTTTAACTCAGTATAACTGATTTAGACACTACTTATCTGGGGGTTTTAGAACCAGAAAATAAAATGGTATCTTGTTTAGGAAACCAGTTGCAGGAATATCAGACTCTTTTTTATACTCTAGGCAGTAATTTTCAAAATGTGTTCCATCTGCCCTCCATACCTAAATCACCTGTTGGGTCAGATGGGAAGTTGGGGTAGGAGGGGAAGGATAGGGGGTGAATAAAGAGAGAAGGTCATTATTAAAGTGAAGATTTTGGAGCCCAAATCTATTGAGTAAGACTTTCTAAAGTAATATTTTAGGAATCTTTATTTTAAACAGGATACTTGGATAATTTATAACAGCAGTAGTTTCCTCGTCTTGAAGAACAATTTTTTGATAGCTCATTTAGAGTACCTGTAATATATTTATTTCAGTACATAATTAGTTTGTAAAGATGTCTATTCTATCTTCAAAAGCATATTCTTTTAACCCCTATAATCCTCTAATACTGCCAAATAAGCACATGCATGCTCCCTTTACTGTTTGGGAATGAGGTGTTTGCACTAACCCTGTAATATTGCTGTGTGCATGAGCCACGTATTTCCACAAGGATGGAAAATTGTACTTCTGTTTCAACCCCAGCATCAGCCAACCATCTTGCAAATACAGACACAGCAGTTGATCACAGTGGACAAGGCAAGAGTGCAGATCCCTCGTTTTCTAGTGGCTCAATAACACCTACGCAAGAACCCTAGAAGAGCACAGAAAAAAATGAAAAGCTGAAATTCAAGCCAGCCAGTAACACTGTTTGTTAGCTGATATAATAAAAGCTTCATTGAGGAGGAGATGGCTTAATATCTTGACTAAAATTAAATTTCAGCATTATCTGTGGATTTTCAATTATTCATGCTATTCCAAAATTCCAAAGCATGAAAAATCCAGACCTGCTTATTACCTGTTCTAGTAGAGCCACCAATAAGTATGTGGAAGCCAATATCAGTGTAAATAGAGCAATGGACTCTGTCGCTCTACCTCATTTGTTTTTAGCATTTTAATAGGCCTCAAATTTTCAAAGTGTCTAGTCCAAGACATGAAATCTGGTTCATGTACTACCATATTGGACTCTCCTCTGCATGCTGGAACTTATTTTTTCCCATTGACATGAGCTGATAGAAGTGTCTTATTCCATCACATGGAGTGCCATTTAACTCTAGTGACTTCTGGTGCCCCTCTGATCATGCTGACTGTCAGGAAAACTAGACCCCCCAGGCCTAGACACGTGCACAGACTTTGATTGCAGTCAATTCACTCACCCTGAGGTACAGCAGTTCTGTGTGTCAGAAGAAGTATACAACATAGAAACAGGGTAGAAAACAAGTCACTTATTGCCCTGACATAAACAAGTTTTGATGTCTATTCTATTTTCAAAAGCATATTCTTTTAACCCCTATAATCCTCCAACCCCCACCAACTCACTGAATTAATAAATCCTTTCTTTAGAACTATGGCAGCAAAAACCCAGAAATATTGCAAAGGAAGTCCTCAAATGAATTATGTGTGTAGGCCTGCTTTAATATCCTTCCAAGTGGACAGTTTGGTTCAGAGGCAACTTTTATATGCATCTTTTTTCCCTTATCATTGTGTGAGGTTTTTATCATTGGTTATCATTTATAACTAATATACACATATTGAGTCATTTAAAAGTTATATAGAATCAATATAAATAAAGATACAAAGAGACCTAAAGGACACACAGTAAAGTGAATAGAGAGCAGGAACCTTTAAGTAAATAAACACATAAAGATTAGTAATAGAAAAATAACTTCTTAGTACTAGGCAGATGAACAGGTGGCTATAAAACCCATTCTGGTACTAATATTGTAAGACTCTATGGTGCATTGGTTAAGCTTTGGGAAGACTGCCCAGGTTTGAGTTTCAATTCTCTGTGAACTGTATAAGTTTGGTAAGTTATTTCACCTTTTTATTTTTAATGCCTCAAATAGAAAAAAAATGAGTTTTATGTTAAAATTTTTATAGGGTTGTTGTGAGAATTGAATTAGTACAGATGTCTGCTATGCAATAAGAATTCAATGGGTATTAATTACAATAATCTGTTGAGCACCTGCATTGTTTTGGAATATTATGAGGGAAAATATGAAAAACATTTTTGACAGTTCTTTTCTACATGATATTTACAATCTATCTATGCAGATAAGGATTATGAGAGTGTAATTTAAGAAAAATTAAAAAATGGTATGGTGTGGACTTAAGTCACAATAGGATACAGAGGAGGGAGAAAGCATAATGGTATAGTATGAGCAGAAGACACTGGTTAAGAAGGTTGGATGCAGCACATCTTTGAAGGATGAATAGTGTTTAGGTTGGTACGTGGATGAAGAAGGAATGGTTTTAAGCAATGAATCCAGGAACTGAGATGAGAATAAGATTGAGAAGATCTAGGTTAGGTTATGGAGACTTTTAGAAATTGGCAGGGGAATTTCAGCTTAATATGCACTGTAGTAGGAAACCAGTAGAAAGTTTTTAAATGATGTGCTATGATGAAATTGGTATTTAAATATATTTTGTGTGTTGAAATTTGAGAAATAGAAACATGGAATCAACTGAAACCATGGTTCCAAGTCTAGTTGTACATGAGAATCACTTGGATAGCATTAGAACCTATGGATTCTGACTCAGGATGCCATGCCTGAAAATCTCTAATTATGCAAAGTTCCCTTGAGTTATTGTGATCTGCATCCAGGATTTGCAAAGCCCTGTTCCTATTGCATCATTCTAGGCTTGAGGTAACAAGGTGCTTGGATAGAGTCATGGCAATGGGAGTAGAAATGACTGAATTTGAATGACATTTGGAAGGAAGGAGGGAGGGAGGGAAGGAAGAAATCAGTGATTGATTGTAGAGAATTTAAAAAGAGAAAAGGATCAAAAATTATTTCTCTGTTTCTACTCTGATAGAAGGAAAAGTAGTTTGAGATGAATTGTGGGCCTGTTGGATTTGAGTAGATGGCAGTTCATTTAATAGCACATATCCTGTGGGCAGGTAGAATCCTGAATACTGGAGCACAAATCAAAAGGTCAGGGAAGGAGAAAAGGATTTGGGGGTCACTGGGATAGAGTTGATAGTTGAAGCCACTAGAACAGATATGCTCACCAAAGGGAATAGGTTTAGTAAGAGAAAAGATGAGTACTAAGATTGTAACCTTAAATGATATCTGGCCACTGGGAAGTTCTGAAGGGATTTCGGCTGCAAAGGAGATAAAAGAGTTAGGCCATTAAGAATGTGAGATGATTGAACTAGAGTTTTGAAAGTCATGACAAAACTATGTAGATCATCTGAATGGTGTCCATGAAATCTTGTACATGCAGAATATAAATTTATTGAAAATAAAACAACTTGATGGTTAGATGATTATATCCGTAGTAATTCAGTGATTTAGGTGAAAGGAGTTGAAATGGTGGAGTAAGGTAGTAACATTAGGAACTGATGGGTCTCTTGTAGGGGATGAGTTCTTAAAAGACCATCCACCATATATTAGGTGCAGTCTTTGCTCTTTGTTAGTCACTTATTCAATCTTTACATTTATCATAAAAAGTAGATATTATTATGCATATTGTATAGTTGAGAAAATTCAGGCATATGGTGATAAAATAATTCAGCCAAAGATACATAATTAAGAAGAAAAGTAACTGGGATTCTAATCAAGATTTCCTATTCCAAAATATGTGTTCTTTCAGAAGCTTAGCAATATTTTCAACTGACTTATCTTGAATGGTAGAAGAGAACAAATTCCCTCAGAGAGACTCAAAGCAGTCTATGAAAATAAGAATTTTATGAATTCTTTTTAAAAAAATATTTATTTATTTACTTTAGTTGTACACAATGCAATGCATTTATATTTATGTGGTGCTGAGGATCGAACCCCGGGCCGCGCACGTGAGAGGCGAGCGCTCTGCCGCTGAGCCACAACCCCAGCCCAAGGATTTTATGAATTCTTATGCTTTAGAAATCAATGTAAATTTTGCTTTCTATTCCTTACTTTGTTAGTGAGAGTGAGATTTTTGTTTTCATAATATTAAAATAATTAAAACTGACACATAAAATTATGTACATTTGTGGAATACCATGTGATATTTCCATACATGTACAATAGTATTTTAAATTACTTAATTTGCCCATTTAAGAAGATGTGCCATATTTCTTCAGTGGCTTCAGGTATTCCCTGGAGGTACACAACACTATATCATAATTTTTCTTTTAGTGCCTGGTGCATAGTAGGTCTTCAATAAAGAGTTGAGAAATAAGGGTCATAAAATGTTGCTGAATGTACTGAGAAGGCAGTTTCCCACAGAATAATTTCAAAGGTTTCTAAGAAATGGATTACACTTATATTCTGTGAATTACTCTGTGATTAGATGAGGCACACTACCAATATTATATGTTGAAGACATTTGTATAGTGTATGTTTTGCGTATATGTATTGTTTTGGTGAACTTGGCTGTAGAGTTGTCTTAGATGAGCATGTGGTCTTGCTGGTGGGAAGCAGATTCAGAGAGACATCAGAAACTCTAAAGTGAGATTTATGTATCTAAGAGGGGCATCACTGGTATGTGTTGATTGAAGAAGTAGAGATTTAGGAATTTAGTCAGATACTAATTGTTAATGATATAATCACCCTACATACGTATAGCTTTAAATTTTCAGCAACCTGGAGTTTGCTTCCATATCTTAGTCATGTATTTATCATTTACTCATTCACCAAACACATATTCAGCATCTATAGTATATATCAGACACAGGGCTAGGTAAAGTGATGGTTATAGAGATGAAAGAAATATGGTGCTTGGTTCCTAAAGACTTTACATTGTATTGCAAGAATTGTGATAAAGCATGTCTGTCATACCAAATAAAAAGCAATAATAATGGTAAGAAATGCACATAGGCCAAATAGTGTAGAGGTTCAAGGAAGAAGAAATTACTTCTTTGGAGAATCAGTATTTGAGCTGAGATTTAAGGATGAACAGGATTTGGTCACCTATAGATGTGCTAATAATGTATTTGCCAACCTCTCAGTATGGATTGCTTTCACTTAAATCAGAGTGAGGTTAGAAGGCAAAATTCACCTGTGTTTATCTTTTACTGCATATCTAGACTATCCTTCAGTGGTGAAGATGCCTAGCCAAGATGATTCATAGGCCAAATTGTTAATATTTTTCTCTTAATTTATCACTTTCTATAACAATTATCATATTATTTTGTGTTTTCTTAGAAGGAAAAAGTTTGGACACATGCAATTTTCTGTTGAAGACATCATTAAATAGCAGAATTTATTAACAACTACAATCGAACCAAAGGACACACCAACTGATTGTTAGTTCCCTGCCACCAAATGAAGATATATTATCAGTATTTGTATGAAATATTCCGTTTTAACAGTGCAGATACATATTCATTAGCAAGCAGAATAACCTTAGAGTATGCACTTTGCAAATGGTTGTTATCTTCACCAAGTCCGTGTAGGTTTTAAAACTTTGCATTACCTTCTGCATGTAATCTCAGACTCTGTCATTCACATGTAGAAAACTCACCTCTCTATTTAGCCCGTGGTTGGTGAGAGATAGACATTTACAGGGCCCCTCTGCCCTTGAGCTGTTCCATTAGTGCATGGAAAGCACCTTGCAGCCTGTGACAAGCGCAGCAGATCGGCACTAAATCAAAAATCAGTGCCAGCCAGGGATCTAAGCCACCATGAAGGTCACAGCCATCAACTGCATGCCATCTCAATCCAAACAAAACACATTGGATACAGGGGGATTTTCACAACTCACAATAGGTGACAAACATTTCATGTTAGAGTAATCCATAGCAGTGAAACTAGGAACTGACCTTTTAAGTACTTTTGAGTGTTTAATCAAACTTTGAAAAAGGTGGTGGTAGATTTTTTGTAATATTTCATATTTAAAAACAAAGCACAAGAAAATAAAACCTCTACAAAATGGTGTTACTGTAATGAGCATTTTGATGAAACAAATTTTTAAAAAAATTTTGTGTTTTAAAAACAAAATCATGAAAAGCTTTGTGTAAAAATAGCTTCATTTGATCTCTTACCTTGAAAAGTGTGCTATTGATTTATCACAAAATGAACAATTGTGCTTTAAACAGATGAGTTTTGTTTATTGTGAGTATTTGTTATTAGCATTTATCTTAAATAGTAAATATTAGAACTTAGTCTGACTTTAGCACAAGTTCACCTTTAGCAACCCACTTCAGTTGAAGTTAGTGAGTTTATATTAAGAGAATTTCTGTACTGTCCAATAAAGGTTTTGAATGATATAAATATTGTGTAAATGCTACAGATCCAATTCCCTTTTCACTCCTGACTTTAAAAAAATCAAGAAGGAAAAAAATGTATCAAAATTAAATAATAAATTCTCTACCTGCTTCATGGATTTTCTTTTATGTCATTCTGAAGTAATTGTTTACATTAATAGGAAGTGTTTGATAGCTGAGTGCACTAGGCTGGATTTTACCAAATTAACAGAGAAAATGCAAAATGAAATACATATATGCAAAAATTATTTTCACAACTCACATAATAATGTAATTGAATTATATCATACTGCTGTGGGGGTGATGAGGCAAAAACTTAGTTCTTCTAACTTTGATGAAACCACTGACAGGGGGATAGAGTAAGAGACATTTAACAAAGCAACAGATACAGAGAACAGTAAAGATGAAATACTGTTTACAGTCTCTTTAGGTTCAGAGCAATCAAGACTAGTTTGAAAATATGCCATTTTAGAAACAAATGCATGGATCCAACTATCTGTGCCATTGAGTAAATTCATGGTTAATTTACACTAGTTGGTGAAGTTTCATGAAACTGAAAACCAAAGGAGTCCAGCAGGAGTGTATGTAATGGAAGAACGCCATCTGCTGGTGAACCCTATCAATCCCATAATTAGGAAAACATAAGGACATCACATCCTGCAAATTGAGTTTGTGCAAGCATTTTTTTCTTCTAAGAAATCCACTGTCATTAAGCTGATGCATACCTTTGATATACATTATTCATTTTAAATTAACTTCATTACTAATTTCATGGAATCACTAGTCAGAAAAGGCTAGACAGGAAATGGGCTCAAAGGGCTTTTTTATTCTCTTTCCCTTTTCTGCAAATTTACAAAGTTTTTGTATTCATCATTCATCAGTAGTCAGCCAGTGAGTCTGTTCTATTTAAAAGCTCTGGCTTTTCACTTAATGCATCCCATCTGTTTCTGAAATAAATTGCAATAATCCGTGTTTAATTTTAATCAATGTATTACTAAATATGCAAATTATATTAAAAGCCGTGGTTTGAAAAAGCTTTCATTTGTAAATATGGTAGCTTAAAACAGGAAGCATATCTAAAAGCCATTTAGCTACAGTAGCCTAACTCTAACACTGTAGCTGATTTATAAAGCAGATCACAAGTTGATCTTTCTCCCACAAGGGGATATGTAAAACTGTTGCATATCAGATTTCGTTAACATCTGATGGGCTAGTGCTAACAGTGTAAGAGACTCATACTTCAGCAACCATGTCTTTTACATTTAAATTAAGGTAATCTTATTCCATTCTACATCTTTCTAATTTTTTTTTTACACAACCTAACATATGAATTTGCGTGATTGGTTTATGAATCACAGTTAAAGCAATTTGGGCAAGCCTTTCAATCAATCTTAAATTTTTAGTGTCTAATTTACTTGTGATTTGCATAATTAATTGTGGAAGGCATCCTTTGGGAGTCTCCCTTTTCCCCCTTTTTCTTTTTCTACCTTGTGTTTCATATGCAGACTAGATAGATTGGGAATGATATTGAAGTTCTTAGCCTTGCTGGATGACTTTCTTAGGAATCCAGAAATTATATGTTGTATTATTCTTCTAATCTGCCTGAACTAATGGTAAATTCTGAAACAAGGCCTGCATTTTCTACAAAAATTATTCCTATAGAATGGCTGACATTGAATTGTGTGTATAGTTTACCAAGCAATTACCTTAAAGGAGGATTTTGGAGTTCTTTCCTGTGTACTAGACATAAGAATGTAGGAATACATATATAATCATATTTCTACACTGAATTCTATTATCTACCTCTTATACCAGTATGGGTACATTACTAGAGTCCAGTCTAATCAGTGGTATTCTAAAGCAAATTTTCAGGAACTCTGCCAGCCTATTGTTAAATTCAGTCATTATTAACAATCAAATCATTTGAACTTACAGTTAAATAATAAAAAGGTAATGCAATGCTCAAAACTTGTTAATTTATAATTATTGTGCTACATTTTAATGTTATTTATGCTTTTAAGAATATTTGCATCTATCTATTATATTTATATGGTAAAAATACTAAATAATGGTGTGCCGCCTCCACATTTACTGGTATCATTTTGGTAGCTGGAAATTGGTCATTGGTGGGAATAGTATACCATAGACTCTGGAAAATGGTAGAAATCAAGAGTTTTTCTTTTTCTGTGTAGCTGGTTGTTAACCACTTACCAACAACTGCTGTCTTTAACCATAGTACACACATAGCCACACAACACATACTCTCTGTCATTTGTTCTTGGACCGTCCTGACAGAGTAACAGCAGCTCTCACAGATCCTCTTACAAAAATGTGAAATCTACATATTTGTCTTCCTAGGGAAGCTTAGACCACAATTTCTTGCTAAACTTTGAAAATTAAGTTTTTTTTCCCTAATGTAACAGATAATTTGGAAAATGCAGAAAAAATATTTTTTCAATTATTTCATTATTTCCAAAGGAGGAAAGTCATCACATATTCATAGCTTACTAAGCAGTTTGTGTCTTGCATATTGGTTTAAAGGTAACTTATTGATTGCCAAGTTTAAGGCACTGCCAAACAATGCTGAGATTAGAATGTACTAGAAAATACAACAATATAAAAATAGTAGAATCATACCAAGCATCATCTTAAAAATAAACTGATTTCCCTATGTGGAATTATTACTCATACTTCAGGATGCTTCATAGTGTAAACAAACTAAAATCCTCAGCTTGGGATCCAAGGTCATTTCAAATTGGAAGTGACCTCAGCCTACCCTAAGAGAGCTAATGACATAAAACTAAGTAGGGCTCAGTCCTGAGAACACGGTGCAGCCAGAAGGGCTCTCTTGTGAATGCACCTATCTGCTGCTCTTCTTTCATAGGTCCTTTGTCATCAGACTCCCTGGGAAAGTTGGGCAAGTGCTGTTGCCTAGCACTTACATAAGAATTTTCTATTTCCACAATTTTCTTCTCCTACACAAGATTTCTGATTTTTCCATATAAATCTTTTTTAAGTTAAATATTTTAAATGTGATAAGGACTTCTTTTTTATTTTTTTTATTTTTTTTTTTGGTACTAGGGATTGAACTCAGGGGCACTTGACCACTGGGTCACATCCCCAGCCCTTTTTTTTGTATTTTATTAGAGACAGGGTCTCACTGAGTTGCTAAGTGCCTCGCCATGGCTGAGGCTGGCTTTGAACTCGCGATCCTCCTGTCTCAGCCTCCCAAGTGCTGGAATTACAGGCGTGCGCCACTGCGCCCGGCTAAGGACTTCATTTTGATGACTACCTTTATACACCTACCTCTACTCTTGTAAAGAACATTGGAAGTTTCCTGTGTGCCCATCTCTTCACTCCCTACTTAGAGGTAACCATAATACTGACTTGGAGTGTTCATTTGCTTATTTTTTACTCACTGTGTTACCACATTTTTCTTATAAATAGTATGTTGATAATTTTGTATGCTTTTACTTTTATATAAAAGAATCATACTGTATGTATTTGTTTAATAACTTTATTGGTTCTCTCATAACTCATTACTTTTCACTGTCATATAATAATACTTCATTGTATGACAGTGCTACAGTTTATTTATTCATTTTATTCTTGGTGAACAATTAGACTGTTTCCAATTTTTCTATTACAATAGTGTTGCCATGCTAGGAATATACTTATGCCTGTGTTTTGGAGCATATGTACAAAAGTGTCTTTAAGTATATTCCTAAGAGTGCAATTACATGCTTTCAAATCTACCAAGTAATGGCAAATTCCAATGTGATTATAGTAGTTTCTACTGCTACCATCAGTGTATAAGTGTTCTAAGGGTTTACATTCACAATATTGTTAGAATTTTACACTTTTGAAAATTTTGCAGATGTGAAATCGTATCTTGTTGCTCAGTGTCTTTTATCTTTTTGGTTTTGGCTATGTCTGCAACCACAAAAATAAGATCAGATTCTATTTTTTTCTCACATGGATAACCAGCTCTTTCAGTGACATCAATTAAGAAGTTTCTCTTTTCCCCACCATTTGCAATGTACCTTTGTTACAATCAAGGCTAATTCTGGGTTGTATTTTACTCTGTTGGTTGTTTGGTCTGTCTCCATGCCAGTTTCATTGTCTTAATTGCTCTAGTTTTATAATGCACCTACTGTCTGGTAAGGCAGGTCTCCTCAGTGTGTTTTACTTGTTTAGGTTATTCTTGGCCCTTTTCTTTCCATATATCTTATTTCAATGTAATTAACTTGTTTAGCTTCTGCCAAACAAATCTTGTTAGGACTTAGTTGAAATTCCTATCTTTATGAACTTAACTCTTCCAGTTCACGACTGTAGGACTTATACTCCATTTATTTAGCTCTTCTTTAATCTCTTTCAATAAAATTTTATGATTTCTCCATAATTTACTCCATGGGTAATTTCTTACCCATTGTTTGCTAGATGAATTTCTAGGCACTTTATATTTTTTGAAGCTGTTATGATTTACAATGACATTAAAAATGTCTTTTTAAAAAGATAATTTTATGCTTACACACTTGGAAGAAATAATACAGAAAGGTCCTTTGTACTCTGTTCAATTTCCTCTGATGTTGATATTTTGCAAAACTGTAGTATAAGGTTACATTTGGGAAGTTAATATAACTCATTGATCATATTCAAATTCCCTGTTTAAATTGTACATTTGAGTACATTAAGTTCTATACAATTTATTATCTATGTAAGTTTTTATACCACTACCGCTGTTTAAGATAGTGAACAATTCCAACATCATGAGACTCCTGGTTGCCTTTTACAATGACACCACTTTCTTAGTCCATTTGGGCTGCTATAACAAAATACTGTAATCTTATAAGCAACAGAAATTATGCTACATATTATAAATACTATATACTAATAAATAACAAATTTATTTCTTTAAAAATTTGTTCTAATTAGTTACACATGACAGTAGAATGCATTTTGACACACTGTACACAAATGGAACAAAACTTCTCCTTCCTCTGGCTGAACATGGTGCAGATTCATACTGGGAGTATAATTATACATGTATGTAGGGTAATAATGTCCATCTCATTCCATCATCTGTTCCATCCCCAACCCCTCCCCTCTCTTCATTTCCCTCTGCACAATCTAATTTTCTTTCATTTTTCCTCAACCTCCCCCATTATGGATTAGCATTCACGTATCAGAGAAAACATTTGGCCTTTGTTTTGGGGGGATTGGATTATTTTGTTTAGCATGATATTCTCCAGTTCCATCCATTTACCAGAAAATGCCATAATTTCATTCTTTATGGTTTAGTAACATTCCATTGTATATATGTACCACATTTTTTTTTTATCCATTCATCTGTTGAAGGGCATCTAGGTTGGTTCCATAGTTTAGCTATTGTGAATTGAGCTGTTATAAACATTGATGTGGCTGTGTCACTGTAATATGTTAATTTTAAGTCCTTTGGGTATAAACTGAGGAGTGGGATATCTGGGTCAAATGGTGATTCCATTCCAAGTTTTCTAAGGAATCTCCATACTGATTTCCATGGCGATTGCACCAATTTGCAATCCCACCAGCAACGTGTGAGTGTGCCTTTTTCCCTACATCCTCACCAACACTAATTGTTGCTTGTATTCTTGATAATTACCATTCTGATTGGAATGAGATTAAATCTTGGAGTAGTGTTGGTTTGCATTTCTCTAATTGCTAGAGATGTTGAACATTTTTGCATATACTTATTGATCATTTGTATTTCTTCTGTGAAGTGTCTCTTCAGTTCCTTAGCCAATTTATTGATTGGGTTGTTTGTTTTTTTGGTGTTATGTGTTTTGAGTTCTTTGTATATCCTGGAGATTAGTGCTCTGAAGTGTGTGTATTAAAGAGTTTCTCCCATTCTGTAGTCTGTCTCTTTGCATTATTAATTGTTTCCTTTGCTGTGAAGAATCTTTTTAGGTTGAATCCATCCCATTTATTGATTCTTGGGTATTGATTTTATATCCTACTACTTTGATTTTACTTTTTGCACTTTAGGAGTCTGGTTAAGGAAAGTCAGTTCCTAAGCCGACATGGTAGAGATTTGGGCCTACTTTTTCTTCTGTTAGGCGCAGAGTGTCTGTTCTAGTGCCTAAGCCTTTGATCCATTTGAGTTGATTTTTGTGCAGGGTGAGAAATAGAGGTTTAATTTCATTTTGCTACATATGGATTTCCAGTTTTCCCAGCACCATTTGTTGAACAGGCTATCTTTTCTCCAATGTATGTTTTTGGTGCCTTTTTCTAGTATGAGATAACCGTATTTATGTGGGTTAGTCTCTGTGTCTTCTATTCTGTACCATTGGTGTACATGTCTACTCTGGTGCCAATTACTATGCTGTTTTTGTTACTATTGCTTTGTAGTATAGTTTAAGTTCTGGCATTGTGATGCCTCCTGCTTCACTCTTCTTGCTAAAAATTGCTTTGGTTGTTTTGGGTCTCTTATTTTTCCAAATGAATTTCATGATTGCTTTTTCTAGTTCTATGAAGAATTTCATTGAGATTTTAATAGAAATCTTATTAAATCAGATGAAAGAAATTAAAGGGATATGAATAGGAAAAGAAGAACTCAAATTATCACTATTTGCCAATGACAATTCTATATTTAGAAGATAAAATAAAACCCACCAAAAAACTCTAGAACCAAAAAATTAATTCAGCAAAGTAGTAGGATATAAAAATCAATACCCATAAATCAAGTGCATTTCTATACATCAGTGATGAATCCACTGCAAGAGAAATTAAGAAAACTACCCCATTCACAGTAGCCCTAAAAGAAAATACTTGGGAATCAACCTAACAAAAGAGGTGAAAAACCTCTACAATAAAAACAACAAATTTATTTCTAATAGTTCTGGAGGCTAGCAAGTCCAAGATCATGGTGCCAGCAGATTCCATGTCTTGTGGGGGCTCATTTACTGGTTCATAGGTAGCACCTTCTTGCTGCATCTTCAAGTGGAAAAAGAGGTGAGCTTGATCTTTAGTCTTTTTCTTCCCCCTAATCTTCTCCCAAAGCCTCACCTCCTAATACCATAACATTGGTGATTAGGCTCCAGCATAAGAATTGGGGGAGGACAAACATTCAGACCAGAGCAGCCACTCTTCTCACTCCCCTCACCACTTCTACTGTTTGACAACCACTAATCTGCCCTTTATTTCTAAAATATTGTCATTCTAAATTGTTTGTATAACCTTTTGTGATTGGATTTTTTTTTCATTCAGTGTAATTCCCTACATATTTGTCCAAGTTGTACGTGTCAATAGTCTGTTCGTTATTATTGCTTGGTAGTGTTCCATGGTTGTGTATATGCCACAATTTCCTTAACCATTTAAAGGCTGGCTCTGATTTTTAGTAATTAATCACAAATAAAACTGATATAAACATTATGTTTAGGTTTTTGTGTGAAAGTAATTTTCATTTCTCTGACACATATGTCCAGGAGTGCGATTTCTGGGTTGTATTGGTAGTTGCATGCTTAGTTTTTTAAACAACAGTCAGATTGTTCCCAGTGTGGCTGTACCATTTTGCATTCCCATCAGTAGTGTGAAAGCCAGCCAGCATGTTTGCCAGCATTTGGCATTGCTATTGTTCATAATTTTAGTCATTTTGGTACGTGTGGAATGGTGTCTCATTGTGGTTTTGATTTAAAGTTCTTCAATGACTATTGATGGTGAACATCTTTTCATGTGTTTCTCATCTGCATATCCTCTTTGGTAAAATGTCATCATTTTTTTTGCTCATTTCATAATTAGGTATGTTCATTTTTAACTGTTGAGTTTTAGAGTTCTTTACATATTCTGGGTATTAATCCTTTGTTAGATATGTGGTGCTGTGCAAGGATCTGTTTTTTGTTTAGTTTTGTTTTGTTTTCCCTGCTGATACAGGGGATTGAAGCCAAAGCCTTGTGCCTGCTAGGTAAGCACTCTGCCACTGAGCTACTAAGGTACACCCCCATCCCCTATATGTGGTGCTATGGTTTGAATGATATCCTCCCCTCCAAAATTCATGTGTTAAAGCTTAAATCCCCATTGTCGTGGTATTGAGAGGTGGAGCCTTTGGAGAAGTGATTAAATTATGAGGGCTTTACCCACATAAATGAACAGGTGCCTAGCTGGATAGAGCTAACTCAGGGCATTTTTGCCCTTCCTTCCCTTCTGTCTCATGAGGATACAACATGTGTTCCCTCTGGAAGATGAAGAAAAAACTCTCTATTCTGGAAGCAGATATTGAGCCTTTATCAGACACCAAATGCCAGTGCCTTGATCTTGGACTTCTCATCTCCCAGAGATATCAGAAATAAATTTCTATTCTTTATAAATTACCAAGTCTTAGGTATTTTGGTATAGGATCACAAATAGACTAAGACATGTGACTTGCAAACATTTCACCTTTTTCACATAGGCTTTCACAGAGCAATGGTTTTTAATTTTACTGAGGTCCAGTTTATTAATTTTTCCTTGTAGGGATCATGCATTTGGTTTTAAGACTAAACTACTGGTTTAGCCCCACACCCTGACAATTTTATGTGTTTTTTCTAAAGGTTTTATAGGCTTTTGTTTTACATTTATGTTTGCAATCAGTTTTGAACTAAGTTTTGTATAAGATACAAAGCTTAGGTCTAGGTTCTTTACCCCTATTAATGTGTAATTGTTCCAGCATGATTTATTGAAAAAGCTATGCTTTTTTTCACTGGGTTAGATTTATTCCTTTGTTGAAAGTTAGTTTATTATATTTGTGTGGGCCTACTTCTTGGTATTCTGTTCCATTAATTTTTGTGTCTGTTTCTCTGCCTATATCATACTTTCTTAGTTACTATAAGTATATAGGAAGGCTTAATATGGTGATTTCTCCCACTTCTTCTTTGTCACAATTGTTTTAGCTATTTTAATTCCTGTGCCTTATCATATGGATTTTTAGCATAGGCTTGCCTAGGTCAATGAAAAACATATTGCAAAGATTTTGATATGAATTTATCAATTACATTAAACTATACACCAGTTGGGAGAGAACTGACAATTGACAACTTTACTATATGGACTCTTCCAATCCATGAACATGATACATCTCTCTATTTAAGTCTTCCTTGTCTTTCTTCTTCCTCCTCTTTTTTTTTTTTTTTTTTTTTTTTTTGAGTTGGGGTTTCTAGGACTATGCCACTGGGAGGAGGCACCACCCGGTCCAATTCAAGGTTTCCCCGACTTTTAAAAAATCAGGTGTGCACCACCACATCCAATTTAAGGCTTCCTTGACCTTAAAATCAGCGTTTTCTGATCTTGTACATATTAAGTGTATACATAAGTATTTTATTTTCCTTGAATTGATTACAAGTCATTTATTTTAAATATTAGTTTTTGCACATCCATGGTTACTATAGTTGATTTTTGCATTTTTCATATTTAAATCACTGACATGTTTAGATTTGGCAATTTTATTTAGTGATTTCAATTTGTCTTGCACTTTTTGTATTTATTTCTTGTTCTCCTCTGTATTGATTGTATTTTTTCTTACCCCCCTTAAGAAATATTATGCTCTATTATTCTTATTCTGGTAGTCATTTTATAATTACCTTTTGAAAGTAATTCATCAAAATCTAATATTAATTATAAATTTTATCTCCCTCTGAAACATACAAAATTCTTAGAACATTTTGAACTTTTAACTAAACACCATTTCTGGCAAACTCTATCTTATACGCTATTGTGTTATTATTGTCATGTAACATAATTTTGTTTAGTTCTACACAATTTACAATTTTTATTTTATAAGAACCAGTGGCTTGCCAGGCACAGTGGTGCACACCTGTAATCCCAGCAGCTCCAGAGTCAAAGACAGGAGGACTGTGAGTTCAAAGCCAGCCTAAACAACTTGGCAAGGCCCTAAGGAACTTAGCAAGACAATCTCTAAATAAATATATATATATTTAAAAAGGTTGGAGATATGGCTCAGTTATTAAGCACCCCTGGGTTCAATCCCTCGTACCAAAAAGAAAAAGAAAAAAAAAAGAAACTACTTAACTTCTGCCCAAAGTGGATGCTTCAGAATTTTCTTTAATGAGGTTTTGTTGGTAGCAAACTTTCTCAATTTCCTTTTTTTTCCCCTAAAATTAAATTGATTTTTTCCCTTGGTCTCTGAAGATATTTTTCTTCTGTACACAACTTTAGATTGATGATTAATTTTTTCAGTAGAGTGAATATATTCTTCTCCCACTGTTGTTGAAGATTGAGCCATCAATTCACTGTTCTTTTTTTTAAAGGTAATAGAACTTTTCTCTCTAGTTGCATTTAAGATCATTTTGTCTTTGATATCTTGTCATTAGTATGATATGTCTAGGTGTGGATATTTTTTTATTTATCCTGTTTGGAAACTTGTTGGGCTTCATAAATCTGTGGGTTATTGTCTATCATCAATTCTGAGAAGTTCTCAGCCATTATTTCAACAATTGTCTCATCCATCCTCCCTCTTCTCTCCCTCTGTCATCGGATTACATCTATTTTAGATCTTCTCAGTCTGTGCTCCACGTCTCTTAAGATTTCTTTTATATTTTTTCTGTTTGTCTCTCTCTGCTTCATTCTGGATAAATTTCCAAGTCCTATCTTCCAGTTCACTTTTTTTTTTTTTTTTGTGTGGTACCGGGGATTGAACTCAGGGGCACTCGTCCAGTGGGTCACATCCCCAGCCCTTTTTTGTATTTTATTAGAGACAGGGTCTCACTGAGTTGCTAAGTGCCTTGCCATTGCTGAGGCTGGCTTTGAACTCATGATCCTCCTGCCTCAGCCTCCCAAAGTGCTGGGATTACAGGTGTGCGCCACCGTGCCCGGCTTTTTTTTTTTTCTTTTTACTCTTCTTAATCTTCAGAATTTAAGTTTCAATTATTATGTATTTGGTTCTTTTTCAAATTTTAACTTATGATTTGTTTCTCTTACTTTTAGTCATATTTCAATGCTTTTATTTAATTAAAGGTAACTAAAATATTTTAAATTATGTCATCAATAGTCCAATGTCTAAAGTTTTTATATATTTGGTTCTGTTCTCTTTATTTCTACTGACAGAGTTGATATTTCTTAGAATAGTGAGAACTCCTTGAGGCTGAACTTAGAAATGAAGTACTCCAGAGATTGATATTTGACTGTATTGTGTGTCTGGGGTCATCTTTAAACTGAACTCTTAGCCTGAGGTTTCTCGGACCACCTACATAGTATGAATTCTGGATGTAGATCATGAGGAAGCTGTTGTGGTTATTAATACTTGGGATTTTACCCTTTCTCTCCATTTGTTAAGCACCAAGCTAAAGCAGTTTTCCCTGAAATTTTCTTTGGAGGGTTGGGGGAGGAGATTGGAGTTGTTTTCAGTGCAGCATTCCACAAGATTACTACTTAGTGGTCCTACCATAAGTGGAGAAATCACTGTTACATCGTTACACTTTCTAACCGGAGCTGCCTGTTTCTGTTTTTATTTTTTACCTGCTTCCTTCCTTTCTACTTCTGAGAGGCTATGGGAATCTAAGCTCAAGTTAGGTATATACCTTCTGGGAAAAAGAAAATTTCAGTGCTGTATTTACCTTTATAGGTTCTGATATCACTTGATTTTTTATTTCTGAGTATTTCTTAATATCTTCCTTCATCATTGATATCTTTGAAAAGGAAGTTTCCATACTTCTAGGATTTAATGCTTTCATTAGGAGGTCAGAAAGGTAGTCCACCATCATTCTAGAAAAAGTTCATTTTTCTTTTGAAGGCAATTAAAGTGAAAGCTATATTATCATTACTGATGATCACAATGACTTGAAATAATTTCCTGTACCAAAGATAGATTGGTTCAAAATTAACAAAGGTCACGTAATTAAATAAATTATTTATCTTATATAGATATTGGGAGGGGAGTACACACCTCTATAGATAAATCTACAAAAGTAATGTTAAGCCAAATGGGAACATTTGTACTGTTATTGCTTCTTTTCCATGGTTGCACAATTTCCTTGCAAGATATTCTTGCAAGAATCCTATAAAGTTGCTATTTTTATTGTATAATCAGACTACCCTAAGAGTTGAGGCTGATAGTGACTAAAGATAGTAATAGCTGTATTACATTCCAATAAATTGACATATTTTTCTTTCCCTTTTACTGGCATTAAAGTAATTTTCAGTGGGGGATGGTTGTTGATGGTTATTGTTATAAATACTACTGTCATGAACTTTTTTAACATGAGTTTGGGCACTTGTTTTGTTTCTAATGAAAACGTTATTAAAAATGGTATTTGGGGTGTGGAGTATCAACTGTATTATTGATTTAAAGTCTCATTTATGTATGTTGACTTGAGATGATACATCCTTCAAGTTTCATACAGTAACTTTCACCAAAACTCTGTAAAGACTGTGGTTGTAGCAGTAACTTCAAGTTATATACTATAAAAAGTCTTAGAAAAGAATTCTTTTTCTAGGGCTTTGGCTCCTCTTGCATTTGCCAAGTAATAAGACTTTTTCCCTTTAGTCGGCCAATTATCTCCTTCATTAGTTGAAACCTCTAGTCCTTAAATGTGAATCAGGTTTATACCACTTTGTTGTAATACAGCAGATTGAAACTGTGTTTGAAATGTAAGAGTGCCATTAGCTCTTAGCTGTGTAATTTAAAAGATTATTGGATCACTTGGGCCTGGTAGCATTGTCCCTAAACATCTAGCCACTCTTGGAAAGTTCAAAGAGTTGAGATTTAAAAATTAGCTTTTCTGTGATCATTTCCTCGGGGCAGCTTGAGATAAGATCAGGTGGAATTTGTGCTGCTGTTTCTATTATACATGCTGAGATGTGTTTGCACAATCATCAAGACAAGACTCATTCCATAGGGTCTTGCCAGCTATGTGACATTTAGCCATCCTTATGGTATATAGAGGACTCTATCAGGAGCAATAGGATGCTGTAACCCATCATCAGGAGCAATGGGATGCTGTAACCCATCATCTCCTTCCTAGCTTATTTTCTTTCCTTTTTCTTACTCGCTTGGTGGAGGAAGACTAGGAGATCTTCTTATCTTCTTAAGACTGTTTATACTTTACCTAATTTTATCGTATGTATCTGTTCTCTGCATAAAAGCTTAGTTATGCAGAGGGGAAAGAACCTACTCTTATATCTACCACTGGGAAGAGAAAATTCACCTTAATCACACTAACTCAAATTTTCTTTGCAGGGGAAATCATGATCACCAAGCTGTCAGAAAGTCTCATTGGATCCAAACTGGATTTATGTGATTATCCTTCTATCCTGGATATTATAATTTTTATTATTCATGCCATTATTATTATTATTATTATTATTATTATTATTATTTTGGTAGAGTTTTTGTTGTTATTATGAACAAAGTATTATGCCAAACCTTTTAGAGCAACCCTTTGAAATAGATATTATTGTTCTCATTTTACAGTAAACTGAGGCTTAAGGACATTCAATAACTTGTCTGAGGTTACATATAGCAAAGCCAGGTCTCAAACAGACTTACTCTTAAGCAATCTGTGTACTAGATTGCCTCTCTAATAGAAAATAATCCATCTTCTAAAACCTTGTGCAGCCCCTTCCCAGTAGCACTGGAATCTCAGTAGAGTTTATTAGAAAGGTAGAATCAGCCCCACCCACCCCAAACCCAGTGAATCAGAATCCTTATTTTAACAAGATGGTCAGGTGATTCTTATGAATATTAAATTTTAAGAAGCACTACACTAAAACAGAACATTAAAGAGACATATTAGCTTGATCAGGAAGATGGTCTGAAAAATGAAATTTTGTAGAGGATAATATCAACTTTTCTCTATAGAGGTGCTGTTGACTGAATTGTTGTGTCTCCCCAAATTCATATGTTGAAACCCTTACCCCAATGTGATGTTATTTTGTGTGTGGGGGGGAGGGCATCTTTGGGAAATAAATAGGTAATGAGGATGGAACCTCATAAAAAGAGATACTAGAAAGATGATCTCTCTAGTCCCTGTGAGATCACAGTAAGAAGATAGCCATTTACAAATCAGGAGAAGAGCCCCTACCAGGAAGCAAATTGACTGGCATCTTAAATCTTAGATCTCCCAGTCTCCAAAATTGTGAGAAATAAATGTTTGTTATTTAAGCTGCTTAGCCTATGGTTTTTGGTATAGCCACCCAGACTAAGGCAGATAATGTGCAGTAATACAGAAAAAGACTTCTGAGATAAAGAAAAAAAATCCTCTTTAGTTTTCTAGTCATTACCTGGAAATGACTTTATGCTAGTCTATAAGGAAAGTTATATTTAGGCCTTAGATTCAAAGGAGAAATCCCTTATGCCATTTTCCTGATGGTTTTTTATTCAATTAATATCAATGTTTGCTGAGAAACTACTACTGTGTGTAATGCTATGCTACGTGCTGGGGCTAACAAATATAAATATCTTCTTTAATCTCAAGGAGCTTAGAGTGTAATAAAGGAGACAAATATGAAAACTACCCATAAATGAATCACCCTCCACCCCAAACACCAAGTAACATCACAGTGGGGATAAAGGTTTCAACATAGGAATGGGGAAGACACAACCATTCAGTCCATAGCACCACCTGTAGGCAAAAGTTGACATTATCCTGTACAAAGACTTCATTTTTTTAGACAGTCTCCCTGTTCAAGCTAATCTGCCTCTTTAATGTTCTATTTTAGCAGAGTGCTTCTCAAAATTTAAGAGTGGCCAACCATTCTTTCTATTTCTAAGGACATATGAGTGTTAACTTTTTCCTTTGTAGCAATCATTTTCATGCCTGCATGTCTTACCGTACCCGATTTAATCCTGGGTACATTTTTAGAACACAATAGTAGTTGCTCTCATGGAACCTTGGTAAGAGCAGTCAGTATTCACTTGGGATGCACCAAGTGTCTGTACTTGTTATTTACCATCAACATTAGTGTCCATGTCATACCACATGTCAAATTTTTGAGTAGCACCTTTTTATATAGGTAACCCTAATCTCCCTTTTAAAATATATATACATATGTTAGTTGTAGTTGGACCCAATACCTTTATTTATTTATTTATTTATTTATTTATTTATTTATTTATTTATTTATTTTTACATGGCACTGAGGATCGAACACAGGGCTACACACGTGGTAGGCGAGTGCTCTACCGCTGAGCCACAACCCCAACCCTTTAATCTCCTTTTTATTTTTATCAATCAAGTAGAGAGTAAGAGATGCAAAAGGAACTAAAACCTTAGCGTTAGAACTTTGTCCAGTCTCCTTTCTTTTAAAATGCAATTCTGAACTACTTAACTCTTATGTCCTTTTGATTTTTTTTTTCATCATGTCCCATTTTTTTCCCCTCTTTGACTTTAGAACTCTTGTTTCTAGCTTAATTGCTATATCTTAACTGGAGATTCTCTGATCTCCCCAGGTAAATTTTATTGCTTTTACTTTTGTGCTTTGCTTACACACCTTTTACGAATCTTGTTTCATTTGCTTCATTTATAGGTAATTTTCATATCTGTCTCTTTTATTACACTCTAAGTTCCTTGAGATTAAAGAAGATATTTATATTTGTTAGCCCCAGCACCTAGCATAGCATTGCACACAGTAGGATCTCAGCAAACATTGATATGAATTGACTGATGAACCATCGAGAGACTTACAGAAGGTATTACTCCTTGGAATCTAAGACCTACATATAATTTTCCTTATAGACTAACATAAAACGATATGTATACATAGTAATGAGCATAGCATTCTTTACTGTACTTCAAGGAATGTGACACTGATTAGACCAATTACCCTTGACTTTCCATGGCTCAGACCGGAATAACCCAGGTTCAATTATACAGTGAAATCCTTGAGCAAAAATATTGACTGCAAAATTATCCATCCTCAGGGGCTGGGGTTGTGGCTCAGCAGTAGAGTGCTCGCCTAGCACGTGCGCGGCCCGGGTTTGATCCTCAGCACCACGTAAGAATAAAGGCATTGTGTACAACTAAAACAAATAAATTTAAAAAAAAATTATCCATCCTTATAAGGGCAACTGAAAGAAAATAATCAGTCACTGAAAATTTCTCGGTAGAACTAAGACAGTTTTACATGAGCTAGGTAGGCAAATCCAAGCAAGTGGGCTTCATTTGTTCTTATTTTCATACTTTAAACTTCTGCTGCTGAGCCTATAGCATTATACTCTAAACCATGGGCAGAGGCAATTTGGTATTGTCATCTGGCAGCTATTCATTACTACCGGTGACTGAGAAAGGCTTGAAAAATGAATAAGGAGAGTTTTTGTGAGTCCAGGATAAAGGATGTAAGCCAGGCCAACTGTTCCTTTTTGTGTCCTTATGGAGTTGAAGATCCCAGTGATTTTGTGACTCAGGTAACTACCGTGGGAACTACTTAAATGTTGCATTGTGGTAGAAAATAAAGTCTTTGTTATTAACCCTCTGGCTAGTTATCTCTGACTCTGAGATGTTGAGTTATTGTGCACAACACAGACATAACTGACATCAAAGTGAACCTAATGAAATAGCTTTCTGAGAGAAGGCTTTGTTGTTACTCAAGGGTCTGCCATTACTTTTGACATTCTAAAGTCAAACATATTCTCAGTGTTTACGAGAAGCATCCACAATTATAACCACCCTTTTCATGGGTGATAGCACCTTTCTCCTCAGGGTGTGAGTGCTTTACAAGCAGAAGGGGAAAATGGTGTGGGAGAATCTGGCCCAGACAATTAAGAGCTGCAGTTCTTCACAGCAAGCACAAAACATCAGGGAGACAATTTAGGATAGGAAATGAAGGATACTGGGTCCCACTGAGACTGAAAGGGGAATTTAGCAAGACATTAATGACCTGACTCAGAATTTGTCCAGCTAAATTTAACCATGACTATTAAAAAAGACCATGAACATCTTTGGTATTTACCCTTAATAGTTAACATGTCAGATAATGTATAAAGGCATCTATTAGGATCATAAATTTACCTAATCTCAAAACTATTTTGTCTTAATTTATGCATGCTTTGGTTTGAATATAATTTGTCCCTGCTGAAACTCATATTGAAATTTAATCTCTTTTATGAGATATTAAGAGGTGGGACCAGGTGGGAGCTTTAAGAGGTGATTAGGGCTCTGCCTTCATGAGTGGATTAGTTCATTCATGAGAATAATGCATTAATGGGTTAATGGGTTAAGAGTGGTTCTGCTATAAAAGTCAGTTTGGCTAGGTCTCTCATGTGATCCTTGTCTCTTGCCATGTGATACTGTGTGCTATCTGATTACTCTGCCAGCAAGAAGGCCATCACCAGAAATGGCCCCTTGACCTTGGACGAGAACCTTGAGCCATGATATCACCCTTTACTTTGTAACTTAACCAGTCTGTGATATTGTATTATTAGCTATAGAAAACAGACTACAAAAGTGCACATTTTATGCATGCAATCAGAACATCCTTTTTTTGTGGAATAGACATTAAAACCACCACCACATGCTATTTATTGCTTTTAGGCTTTGGACTCTAAGGGTAGGATCTATGTCTTACTTCACATTGGTATGCCCAATACTTATCCTATGTTTTCCCTATGCTAAATGCTTAATAAATGTCTGATTAAGTTGAAATTTTATAGGTATTTCATTTAAAACCATTTTTCATAGTCTCTGCTTAGTTACTTTGGCCTTATTTATTTTTGTATATATAAGATTCCAGTCACTCAAATTTGTTCCAGGATGTTATCTGGAATTTTATGTTTTGAATAATTTTTACATAGAGCCTGTATAAATTTAAAGAGTCTGTCCTTAAAGACTATTCTAGTAGTTTGTGAGATAGTTTTTAAAAGCAAAGAATATGATACTTAATTTTTTCATAATTTTTTAGATTTATTTTTTAAATTGGTGTTTATACATGAAAGTGAAATTCATTGTGAATATTCATACATACACATAACATAATTTGGTCAATTTCTTCCCCCTGTTCATCTCCTTTCCCCCCATACTCCCATGTTCTTTCTCTGTTCTTCTGTTATCCCTTCTGTTTTATGATATTTAATTTAAAAAGCAAATAATGAGTTTTAAAGCCTCTACTTAAAACTTTATATTCTTGGGATGGAATCTTTAGATTCAACTGCAATGGTTTAAATTTTCACCAAAAATGATACGTTGTATTTTTCAGATTAATTTCATGCTAGCTGTAACAATAGTCTTCTTTTCAAAAGAACACACATGGATGATGTTTGTAGAGCTTATTACTTTGATGCTGTTTAACAGCCCCATGATGTGATTTTTAAGGTCTTTCAATGGAGGATGCAGAGCTGGTGAGACCAGTCCTTTAATGTTTTGGAAAGCATAGGCATAATACAAGGAAGTAACCCCTACAATAAATAAATCTAATAGGATTTAAAGATGTGGAAGAAGTCCGCACACTGACCCAAGGGTTCTGTAGATTAGTAACAATACTATTGTTAATTACATTACTATTATGGATTGGGTCTAAAATGTTCCTTGAAGAGCTCAAGTATTAGGCAACGTAGCAATGTTCAGAGATAAAAAGATTGGTTTATGAGAGCTGCAACCTCATGAGTGAACTGATCCATTGGATGGATTAATTACTTGAATGAACTGTTGAGAGATAACCGTAGGCAGGTGGGGCATGGCTGGAGGAAGTAGGTCCCTGGAGGTGTAGCCTTGGACTATTTCAGTCCCTGGCCCCTTCCTCTCTCACTCTCTCTCCTTCCCATCTGCCATGAGCTTTGCAGTTTTTTCCTTCCATGCCTTTGTGCCATCATATTCTTGCCTCACCTCAGGCCCAGAACAATGGAGTCACCTGTTAGTGGACTGAACCTTTATAACTGTGAGCCCAAAACAAACTTCTCCTCAAGTTGTTCTTGTGAGATATTTTGGTCACAGAGATGAAAAGCTAACTAACACACTTACTCTTGTTTCCTCTTTGGACCTTAGGAGTGAAGAAACAATTATATTCTTCTGTTTGTTGCATACTACCATTATCTATTCAAGGCTATTCTCTTAATTTATCCTTTTTATCCTTCCATCTCTGGCCCCGTTTCTACTTCTTTCCCTCCCACATGCACCGCTTACTCTAAAGTAAGTATTTGGTACATGTATGTATGTATGTATATACATATTGTATGTCCTGGTAAGTATGAATCTCCAAAAAATGTATCTTTGGGGCTGCTTTTTACATTTATGTAAAGGGCATAGATATCATGTTGTATGTTACCTTTTCTACTCAACACTATTTTAAAAATCAAATGAAGCTGGGCACGGTGGCACATGCCTGTAATCCTCGTGGCTCAGGAGGTTGAGGCAGGAGGATTGCAAGTTCAAAGCCAGCCCGAACAACTTAGTGAGGCCCTGAGCAACTCAACGAGACCCTGGCTCTAAATAAAATATAAAAAGGGCTGGAATGTGGCTCAGTGGTTAAGCATCCATGGGTTCAATCCCCTGTACCAAAAAATAAAAGAAATAAAAAATAAATCAAACCAATCCATCTTATTCTATGCCCCTTTTAGTTCATTGCTTCTTACTGCTGCCTATCTCTCCTTAATGTATATGCATCAGATTTTACTTATCACTTTCTTGTCTGCAAAATACCTAAGTTGCTTCCAACTACACACTAACCAAAGCAAATAAACAAATGGATGTTGCAAAGAATAGCCTTGCACCTGGGAGTGAATTTCTCTGGGGTAGGTAGCCAGCAGTGCTGGGTGATGAGGAGCCTGCCTACTGAATTCCACTGGTAATACTTAGCTCTTCAGGATAATTGTACTCTTTATTGCCACTAGCAACGAATGAGGGATCCCATTTCCTGATATCCTTGTCAACTTGTATATATGTTTAAAAATGTTTTAGAACTTTGAAATATAATGCACATGCAAAAGAACACATAATGTAAATGTATAGCTTACTCAATATTGAAAAATAAGAATTTAAACACCCAGGTAAAGATATAGAACACTGTCAACATCCTCAAACCCCTGAAGGTCCCTTCTCAGTTAAATTCCCCTCCCTTTTCCCAAGCATACCCACTGCTCTTATTTTTCAGGTAATCATTTCCTTGTCTTTCTTTTTACCTTTACCCAAGTATTCATCCATATTCATTGTAATGTAGCTTCACTAATTTTGAATTATGTAAATATTCTTTTGAATCTGGATCCTTTCACTTGGCATTATGTTTAGGAAATTCAACCATATTGTTCTATACTGCTATAGTTAATGTATTTTTTGTGTTGTATAATATTCCACTGGGTGATCATACCTATAATATACAACAATTCATGTATCAATTCTAATATTGATAGATATTTGGGTTCCAAATCTTTTGGATATTATAAAAAAAGTTGTTATGGACATTTTTTATACATGACTCTTGAGGCTAAGGTACACTTATTCATGTCAGATATATATACCCTGTGAATAGAATTGCTGGATCACATGGCATAAGCATATTCAGATTCAACAGGTGATGGTTAACAGTTTTCTTTCTTTCTTTCTTTTTTCTTTTTTTGCTTAACAGTTTTCTAAAGTGGTAATATTAATTTTCATTTCCTAGCAGCAGCACCTGAGTTTCTGTTATTTAAAATTGCATTATACTTGGTATGTTCAATTTTTTCCTCTGATCTTTTGTTATGAAAGATTTCAAACAAATGGCAAAATTGGAAGACTTTTCAATGAACACCTGAATATCCATCACCTACACTGTACCATTAACATATTTTTTTAGCATCCGGAAATTTCAAACCCTCTCTTTATGTTCTGTTTTTAAATATTTTTATTGGGGTGAAATTCACATAATGTAATAGTAATCATTCTAAAGTGAACAATTAGGTAGAGTTTATAATTTACTCATTCATGATGTTGTGCAATCACCACTAGTCCAAAACATTTATCATGCACCCAAAAAAACTCCTTACCCTCTATTCAGTTAACCCCATTCCTTTCTCTCCCTAGTCCCTGACAGCCTCTAATCTGTTTTTCTGATTGTTTTCAAGATTCATTCACATTGCAGGATGTATCAGTATTTCATTCTATTTTCTGACTGAAGGTATTTATTGTATATGTACACCACAATTTGTTAATGTCTTCATCCATTGAGGGACAGCTGGGTTGTTTCCACATTTTGGCTATTGTGAATAATGCTGCTATGAATGTTTCTGTACAAACATTTTTTCAAGTACTTGTCCCTACATCCTTTTTGCAACATTTTGAGACATATCTCACTAAGTGTCCCCGCTGGGCTCAAACTTGTGATCCTCCTACCTCAGCCTCTGGAGTAACTGGGGTTAGGGACATGCACCACAGTGCCTGGCTTATGCTTTCATTCTTTTGCATCTATTTCTAGGAGTGGAATTGCTGAGACATATGGTAATTCTGTTTAACTTTTTAAGGAACCATCAAACTGTTTTCCACAGCAGCTGAACCATTTTACATACCTACAAGGATTCCTATTTCTCCACATTTCACCAACATTTGTTCATCTTTTTGGATTATCATCATCCTAGTGGGTGTGAAGTGGTTGGTATTTACTGTGGTTTTGATTTGCATTTCTCTAATGACTAATAATGTTGAGCATCTTTTCATGCTCATTTTGGCCTTTTATTTGTCTTCTTTGGAAAATTACTTATTCAAATCTCTTGTCCATTTAAAAATTGTTGTTGAATTTCAAGAGTTCTTTATATATTCTAAATGTTAGACTCATTAGATATAATTTGTGAACATTATCCTACATTCTGTAGGTTGTCTTTTTACTTTCTTGATAATGCCCTTTGATGCATAAACATTACAATTTTTATGAATCGCAATTTATCTACTTTTGTTGTTGTTCTTGACAATAATCCATTGCCAAATCCAAGATCACAAAGACTTACTTTTGTTTTAGTCTAAGAATTTTATAGTATTAGCTCTTGTATTTAAGTTATCGATACATTTGAGTTAATTATTATATCTGGAGTAAGACGGGATCCAACTTTATTTATTTATTTATTTATTGCATGGGGATATACAGCATCACTTGTATTACTGACAGTTAATTATGTTTATTTTATAGAACCAAATTGGTAGCTGGAAAATGGTCAGGTAGGAGAATTTACACCACAGAAATTGGCAAACTACAAACTGACTCCTACAAGTCAGGAGTTTTCCTCTTCTGTATAGCTGTTGTTAACCATTTACCATCACACCATTGTCTTTAACTATAGGACATACAGAGCCTCTCAATACACATTCTCTGTTATTTAATTTTATATTATCCTAGGAGAGTAACATCAACTCTCACAGATCCTTTTGTCAATATTGTATCTTTAGATCAATTTGGAGGAGAACTGACATCTTTATAATATTGAGCCTTTGAATCCACGAACAAGGGATAACTCTGAATTTATTTAGATCTTCTAAATTTTATCTTTGTAATGGTTTTTTAAAAATATTTATTTTTTATTGTAGTTGGACAAATATACCTTCATTTTATTTATATATATGTAGTGCTGAGGATCGAACCCAGGGTCTCGCACATGCCAGGTGAATGCTCTACTGCTAAGCCACAACCCCAGCCCCTTTTGTAATGATTTTTAATTCTTTTGTATAGAGGTCTTACAAATCTTTTGTTATATTTGATCTTGTTTGCTTTTAGTGATGTTCTTTATAAATGACATTTTAAAATGTCTATTTGTTTATCTGTTGTTTGGTATGTAGAAACAAATTGATTTTAGTTTATTGACTTTGTATTTGGCAACTTTATTAAGATTGTTTATTATTTTAGATAGTACATCTATAGACTATTTTGCATTATCTATGCATGCAAATAAATGTAAGCATATACAAATGTGACTGGAAGTAATGAAAATGGGCATTCTTATCTCATTCCACATTTCAAAAAGAAGATATGGACATTTCATTAAATATGATGGTGCTGCAGGATTTTAAATAGATCATCTTCATTGAATTTAAGAAGTTCACTTCTGTTACTGGTATGCTAAGCAGTCTTTAAATGTGTTGACAATGTATCAGCCATTTGTTCTGAATCTATGAACACAATCATATGATTTTCCTCTTTTATTGAATTAAAGTTCTGAATTTTATTGATCAGCTTCAGAGTGTTACTCCAATATTGCATTTCTGTAATAAATATATCTTGGTCATGATGCATTATCCCCTCTATATGTTGCTGAATTATGTTTGCTAATATATTTTCTTTTGTTTTGGATTTCTAAATTATGTTCATGAATGAGATTTGCCAGTAATTTTTCTTCCTCAAAATGTTCTTGTCAGATTTTGCAATCAGATTGACATTTATTGCCTGTTTGATGTAACTGGCTTGTTGAAGAGGCCTGGGTGTAAAGTTTCCTTTGTGAATTATATTTTCTATTAGTAATTAATGAACTATTTAGAATTTTCTACTTCTTGTGTCATTTTGGTAAATTGTATTTTCTAAAAGTTAATTTTATTTAAAATTCCAAATTTATTTTCATAAACTTGCTCATGAGCCTCTCAATATTTTTTAAATGACTGGCTTCTATATTCATTTTTTCTTTTCCATTTGTATGTTGTATATTTCTATCTCTGCCTTGATCATAAATTTTAATAGTGTTCTCAATAAATCCATTTTGATTTATTAAATCTCTTTTGTAAGATTTTTACAGTTTTAGTTTTGATATAATTTTAATTTTTTCTATTTTTTATTTAATTTGTTATTCTTTTCCTATCAAACTTACCTCATTCACTTTCTCTTCTTTCTTTCTTTTTTCAGTCTCTCTTCTTTTCTTACATGCATTTAATGCTATGAATTTCTCTTGAAGCATTCCTTTAAATCACAACAAGGCTTGATATTTAAAATTTTCAGTTCAAAGTATTTTTTATGAGTTAAACTGGAGGAATAAATTATGGTGGTCTATTACATGGTACAGTGACTGTTGCTAATAATAATGCATATTTAAAAATAGAGGAGAGGTTTTTGAATGTTATCACCACAAAGAAAGGATAGATGTTTGAGGTAAGGGATATGCTTATTACCCTAATTTGATCATTATGCAATGGATATATGTATTTAAACATTAAGCTGAACACCCAAAATATGAATAATTATTACATGTTAATTATAAATAAAATAAAACTTTAAAAATATTTCTATGATTTCTTCTTTGGCCTTTGCATCATATAGAGGTAGATTTCTTATTTTCCAAATATATGGGAATGGGAAAATTTAAAGTTTTTTTTTAATTGATACTTAACGTAGTAGTTGGAGAACATACACTATATAACATCAGTTATTAAAATTTTTTGATTGCCGGGCGCGGTGGCGCACGCCTGTAATCCTAGCACTTTGGGAGGCTGAGGCAGGAGGATTGCGAGTTCAAAGCCAGCCTCAGCAATGGCGAGGCACTTAGCAACTCAGTGAGACCCTGTCTCTAAATAAAATACAAATAAGGGCTGGGGATGTGACCCAGTGGACGAGTGCCCCTGAGTTCAATCCCCAGTACCACCAAAAAAAAAAAAAAAAAAAAAATTTTTTTTGAGACTTACTTTACAGTACATGCTTAATTTTTTAAAGTGTTCTATGTGCACTTGAGTTGTTGGGTATGGGGTTACATCAATTGTATCAAATTTCCTCTTGTTTAAATTATATATCTGGTATATTCAATTAATTTCTAATCATGCTTTGTCTGTTTCTATATCTAGTTGTATAACATTTGCTTTATATATTTGAGACAGCATTATTAGGTACATACAAATTTAGAATTGTTACATCTTCCATACAAATTGAGTTCTTTGTTGTTAAGAGTCACTTTCTTCTTCTAATGTAGATTTTTTGCCTTAAATACTACTTTGCCTGATGTTAGTTGTTTGCCTGGTATATATTTTTCTTTCATTTCACTTTTAGTTGTTGCATATACTTTTTAACATGTATTTTTTGAAAAGCACAAATTATTTTTTAAATTTATATGACAACCTGTTTTTTTAACAGAGCATTAGTTCACTAATATTTATTGATTACAAGTATGGGTATCTCTTCTTTGCTAGGGGGACGTGGAATTAGGCTTCTATTAAACTAAGGAAAATAGGAAATCCTTTCTGAAATATTTATTGTGGGCTCACATTTTTTAGGTGTATCACAAATATTGAGAAAATTTTCATTTTTGTTTTAAAATACTCTGTGAAAAAGGAATAAGACAGTGGCTGTGGTTTCAAGCTGAAATGTAAAGCAATTAGATTTCATATGGGATGGCTATTAGAAGCACCAGGCCAACAAAAGAGCCACATCAAGTTTCAAATACAGGGCTGGGGTTGTGGCTCAGCAGTAGAACGTTTGCCTAGCATGTTCACGACCCGGGTTCAATCCTCAGCACCACGTAAACATAAATGCATTGCATTGTGTACAACTAAAGCAAATAAGTAAATAAAGAGGCACCCGGCTAGTTCCCTCCATAAAAAGTTTCAAATACAGCCAAACCTAATCTTCACTTTGGCATTGACGAAGCAAGAAAATATCTAGGTTTATTGAATTATAATTACAGCTATATGACTCACACACCACTATATACATAGCAAAGGTGATTTTATCTGTGACATAAAAAGGGCCTTTTTAATGAGTTTTTTTACTAAAATTTTAATAGCCTGGAGAAAGTAATAAGGGAGTCATAGATTAAGTGTATTGGTGTGAAAAAGCAGGAAGGATATATGAAATCATCACTGAAGAATTAAGAATATATAGAGGCTAGGATCAGGATTGGGGAGGTGTGCCTGAAGTTAATGACTTATATATGAGGTCCTTGTACTAAAGTACCAGATCAGAATAGACATTTACAGAAATCAAGAAAAATAGGATTGTTGAATTCAAACAGAGAATACTGTCACAGATTGAAATAGAAATAAATATTAAAAATTACTAAAATATAGGGTATCTCTCAGTGGTAGAGTACTTGCTCTAGCATTGTCAAGGCATTTCATAGTTTTACATCCCAAAACTATGAAATAAATAAAATAAAAGGACTAGAATAATAGTAAAAAGATATTTTTGAGACAAATAAGGAAATTTGAATACTGATTATTAGATGATAATAAGACTAATTTTGTAGGAGTGATAATATTGTAGTAATGTAATAATAATAATAATTTTGTAGAGGTGATCATATTGTAGTAATGTAAAATATTATCCTTATATGCTAGGCATGGTGGTGCATGCCTTTAATCCCAGCAGATCAGGAGGCTGAGACAGGATTGCAAGTTCAAAGCCTCAGCAATTTAGGCCCTAAGCAACTCAGGGAGACCCTGTCTCTAAATAAAATATTTTTTAAAAGGCTGGGGATGTGCTAAGGATGTGGCTCAGTGGTTAAGCACTCCTGGGTTCAATCCTTGGTCATATATATTTATCACCATCCTTATGTTATAGAGCTACATGTAGAACTATTTAAGATTGAAATGACATAATGTCAGGAAATAACTTTAAAATATTAGGGTAACAATGAGAAAGAAAGATAAAAAAGGGAGAAAACAAGTGTGCCAAAATATTAAAAGTAATTGAATATGATTAATAGGTATTATGAAGGTGTATTATGCTATTTGTCTACTTTAGTCTAATTTAGGTCTTGATTGATTAAATAATACCAAGTGTAAATTACACAAGCATAATCCGAACCCATAATCTTACCTACAAGTAGCTCTTTTTTACAGGAATAGCATACTCCGTAATGATTGGAACAGAAAGCAAAGTGACTTGCAACATCATATAGGGTTCTTGTTTGAAAGGAAGTTCATTTCTAGAGTGGATCAGCAGGAGGGGAAGAGCATGAAGAAGGAATATAAGAAAAGGCTCAATTATATGGGAACACAAAGGAAATTTAGTGACAGAGACAGCTCTTCTTTGTATATCAGTGAGTAAAGAGCCTCCTCCTCATTCAGTTGGGCTTTGAGGCTTTGAGCTCTGTATCATATGCAGATAATGCTTGTGTGACTTTTGGCAAGTTCATTTCTTGGTGATTTGGTTTTCTCATGTGGAAAATTAAACTAACCATACTTAAATCTGACTGCCTCGCAAAGAACATGTGAAAGTTAATGGATTAATGCTGGAAAAGAGCTTAAACTTCTTTTGATGAAAGTACCATTATCAATCATAGCATAGAAACATTTGGACTCTGGAATAATGGGCTAAAGAGATTACTATAATACTGTCCATGCTCATTTATTAGAGGTAGATACTTTTTCAAGTTATAGCTGTGGTTTCTAATTTAACCAATCTCATTTTATTTAATCAACCCATTCTAAATGAACCTGGAACTCTGTTAAAGAGTAATCTTACACCAAGAGAGCAAGATAGATAATTTTACTTATTTTCTCAACTGACTATTCTTTAATTATACAGCTTTTCCCAATGAGACTATGGCCCCTCTGAAAATAACACTCTAAGTGACTTAAAAGTAAAGGTAATTTAGAGCCCTAAATTTTTAAAAGTTTTTTTTTTCACTTAGTAAAAAATACAAACTTTGATGCCCTAGAAAAACATGTGGAAATATATGTTGAGAATAACTTCCTTTAATATTTTCAGTGAATAATCTAAGGGCTTAGATAATTTAATCTTCTGGAGCTTTGAATATAATGGTTTTCTTGAATGTGTTTGTACACACACAAGATGTCATAGATTTTGTTACCATGCCTGGCAAGTGGAAGGCCATGCCAAAAGAAAACAACCAAAAGAAAAAAAAATTAGTAGTGAAAACTCATGAAAAACATTAAATGCATGCCTTGAATTGGAATAATTTTGAAATGAACTTCACATTTAACATAAATATATAAACTCCTTTAATAAAGATGAAACATTTATAAAATTAAAAATAATTTTAATTGCTCAATTGGAATGCAAACTAGACAGGTTCTATCAATACTGTTTTAGGGGAAAAAAAATTTAAACCCAGTACAAATCTTCATTAGAAGCTATTTTCAAGTTTTATCTTAAATAATTACTTCTCAACAAATATAATTTTGTTTGAATCTTTTAGTAGGCTATGCTAGAAATAACTTGATAGAGCTGTGGGTAGATTAAATTTGGAAAGAACAAAGACTAAATACTTGGCATTAAATAACAATCTGAACTTTCGGTTTAATTATCATGCTGATTATTTAGCAAATAAAGTGAATAAAAAATTAATGTTCTCAGAAAATCATCCAGTGTAATTAATTATGGTGCCTACAACTGAAGTACAGTTTGATAAGTTTGCTAAGATATAATTTCAAAATAATTTATAGGAGGTTTAGATGTAAAATACTCATTAAACACGCAAGTACATAAGATAGTAGTCAAAACAAGTTTATTTAACTGAAAATAAATAATCAGCAGCACATTGTAATAAATATTTTTTCTTTTAGTATTCATTATGGTGATTCACTATTGAATTATTTTTATCAAGTGCCTGGAATTATATTTATTGAATATAAAAATTCCATTATTTGATATTAGCTGAGAAATATGCTCTCAAACCTACTCTTGGCATTTAGCAGAAGATCTCAAAGGTGTTTTTCAGTTTAATAAATGTAGTGTTCTTGCTTTGAAAGTCAGATAATCTAAGTCTTAGACAATGTTTATTGCAGAGGTCACAAATAAAATTAGTAACAGTTGTAAAGAAACATCTACTTCTTACTGAGTTTATGTATTTGGGATTAAGTTTACACTATACATGCTCTACACACACACACACACACACACACACGTTATTATTATTTTTTTTGTTTGTTTGTTTGTTTGTTTTTTTTGGTGGGTGCTGGAGATTGAACCCAGGGCCTTGTGCATGCGAGGCAAGCACTCTACCAACTGAGCTATATCCCCCCTCTATACATATTTTTAAAATCATGTATTATTGAATTCTTAAAGATAAAGTATCCCTGAAAAAAATTCACTTTTTGTTCTTTTGGAAAACTTTTGTTTTTGAACTATTTTATTTGGAAAGTCATTTATCTTACTTTAATCAAAACATTTCAAATTTGTAGCTACTTCAGAATTAAGAGAACTTGCTCAAAATGAAGAAATAAATAAAGAAAATATTTTTCATATTGACAGTCATCATTGGAGTAAGAAGAATTTCTTATTAAAGTGGATTCTGACTTGTATCATATGAAAACAAATAACTTAGGAAAAACAAGGCTGTAATGCCACCTGGGGGCTTTTAGGGACATCACAGTTCACTAAAACTAATAATCCTATAGGGTAATTCATAATTACAATTCCATTTGTCCTTCAGAACAAAAATTACCATTTATTTTTCTCTTTTTGTTGATTTTTATATTGATTACACAGAAGAAACATGGTTAAAAATGTAAACTGCCTGTCATGGCCAGCCACAGCGCCGCGGGAGGAAAACTCGGAGGCAGAGTAAAGCTATTACTACTTTTACTTCTACTTTCTTAGAGAGAGCTTAGAGAGAGAAAGAAAGATTTTTCTCTTAGAAAGAGCTTAGAGAGAAAGATTAGAGAGAGATTAGAGAGAGCTTTCTTCTTTCTTCTTTTCTTCTTAGCTTAGAGAGAAAGAAAGAGAGAGCTTAGCTTAGAGAAAGATTATTTTTTAGAGCTTCTTTCTTCTTTCTTCCTCGGGAGCCTTGGCCTAACTCTGACCAGCAATTACTTCTTCTATCTGGTTTCTCTTCTGTAACCGCTCTGCCTACGTTCTGGCTGCTCTGATTCTTTTCTTCTTCTCCGACCCGAACTCTTCTTCTGACCGACCGAGCGACTGCACGACTGACTGAATGAATTCATTCTTCGTTCTCCTAACTCCGACCGCTTTCACCCGGTTATATACCTTTAGCTTTGCGGGTGCCTCACGTGCATTTACAGGTGCGGCACATACATATCAGGTGGAACTTATGGCTTCCAGCTAGCCGCAATAGCCCTTCCTAATTGGGGCTCCTTCATAAAAAATATTACCCTATTTTCTACAATCTACATAATGGAGAATTGTCTTTCCTATAACCAAAGAGTATTCTTCCTCTTAAGAGACAGGGTATGTATGACTTAATGTGTCTAAAATTTTACATTACACTATGAGATGCAACCGGATCAGATACTTCAGCGCCCAAAAGAACATACTCAAACAAAAAGATAAACAATATGCATCTACAATAGTGAAAATGCCACCCCCCTGTACTTTCTGTTCACTTTAAAAATTGCTAGGAGATTTAGCTAACCCAGCAGGACCACATTAGGGAGGTGGCATTTGAGAAGTGGTTACAATGCAACACACTTTTTTGAGGGAGTTCATTTACATTCAGTATGGCATAGAGTTTATTAAACACCTATTGTTTGCTGAATATTGCTTAGATAAAAGAAAGACCTTCTGTGCTGTCAGAAGATTGTGTATGTAACACAATATGTATGAAAATATATAAGAACTTGATAATGTCCTTAACTACAGAATTTTTGTTTGGTTTAAAATGATTATAGTTATATATAATAGTGGGGTTCATTTTGACCTCATTATAGCTGCATAAAATTTAATTTGCTCCATTTCGGTTCCCAGTGTTTCTTCTTTCTTTCCCTTTCTCTCTCCTCCTTTTTCACTTCCTCTAATCTACTGGTCTTCCTTCTATCTATCTATCTATCTATCTATCTATCATCTACCTATCTCTCTATCATTTTCCTAAATTAGTGCTTTATAAATATACCTAAAAGTGGACTTCACTATGGTATATTCATTTATGTACACAGCAAAATTTTGTCAAATTTATTGCTTGTTTCTTTTCTTTTCCAGTCTCTCCTCCCACAATCTCCTTCCTCTACTCCACTGATCTCCCCTCTGTGTTTATGAGATTCCTCAACCCCCCTTACTTTGTTCTGGCTTCCACACATGAAAGAAAATATCCCACCCTTGACTTTCTGAGTCCAGATTTTATCAGAGTGTGATGTTCTCCAATTCCATCCATTTTCCAACAAATGCCACAATTTCATTCATTTTTATGGTTCAGTAAAACTCCATTGTGTATATGTGCCATGTTTTCTTAATCCATTCATCTGTTAATGGGCACTTGGGCTGGTTCTATAACTTGCCTATTGTGAATTGCACTGCTATAAACATTGATGTGCCAGTATCACTAATTTTAGTTCTTTTAGTTCAAAGATTTTAGTTCTTTTGGATCAATACAGAGGAGTGGGATTACTGGGTCATATATGGTGGTTCTATTCCTAGTCTTTTGAGGAATCTCCATACTAATTTCAAGAACGGTTGTACTAACTTGCAGTTCCACCAACAGTATATGAGCTTATTTTTTCCTCACATCCTGGCCAACATTTATAATTTTTTGTATTCTTGATGATTGCCATTCTAATTGGAATGAGATGAAATCTCAATGTAGTTTTGATTTGCATTTCCCAGATAGCCAGGTTTGTTGAACATTTTTTCATATGTTTGTTGGCCATTTGTATTTCTTCTTTTGAAAAACGTCTGTCCAGTTCTTTTGCCCATTTATTTATTGGGTTATTTAGGTTTTGGTGATAAGTATTTTGAGTTATTTATTAGTTCTGGATACTAATCCCACTGGAGGAGTAGCTGGCAAAATTTTTCTCCTATTCCATATACTCTGTCTTCGCACTTTTAACTGTTTGCTTTGGTGAGCAAAATTCAACCCTTGCCCCACTTACTGATTCTTGGTTTTATTTCTTGAACTTTAGGGGTCTTGTTAAGGAAGTCAGTGCCTGCACCAGTACGTTGGAGTGTTGATCCTATGTTTTCTTCTAACAGCTGTAAAGCTTCTGGTTTAAGTCTTTGATCCATTTTGATTTTACTTGTGTGCTGGGTGAGGGATAGGGGTCTAGTTTAATTCTTCTACATATCAATACCCAGTTTTCCTGGCACCATTTGTTGAAAAATCTATCTTTTCTCCAACATATATTTTTGGCACCTTTGTCAAGTATCAGATGACAATAACTATGAGGGTTTGTCTCTGTGTCTTCAATGCTAGTTCATTTGTTTTCACATCTATGCTCTTTTTGTTACTGTAACTCTGTAGTATAATTTGACATCAGTTATTATGATTCTTCATCATCACTCCTCTTGCTCTTCTTGCTCTTTCCATCTTCTAAGGTATTCTTTAATTTCTTTCTTCAGTGTTCTATAGTCTTAATTGCAGAGGTCTTTTATCTTATTGGTTAGATTTATTCTGAACTGTTTTATTTTATTGTAAATGGGATAGTTTTCCTGATTTCTTTCTCAACAGATTCACTATTGGAATATAGGAAAGGTATTGATTTATTAGTGTTGATCTCTTATCCTGCTATTTTGCTTAATTCATTTATGAGCTCTAGAAGTCTTTTGGTGGAGTCTTCTGGATCTTTCAGATATAGGATCATGTTATCAGCAGAAATAATTTGACTTCTTTTCCTATTTGCATGCATTTAATTTCTTTCTTTTCTTTTTTTTTTTTTTTTTTTTTTTTTTTTTTGGCACTGGGGATTGAACTCAGGGGCACTCGACCACTGGGCCATATCCCCAGCCCTTTTTTGTATTTTATTAGAGATAGGGTCTCACTGAGTTACTAAGTGCCTCACCATTGCTGAGGCTGGCTTTGAACTTGCGATCCTCCTGCCTCAGCCTCCCAAAGTGCTGGGATTACAGGCGTGCGCCACCGCGCCCGGCTCTGCATTTAATTTCTCTTGCCTGGTTTCTCTGATGAGAGTTTCAAGAACTATGTTGAATAGGAGTGGTGAGAGTGGGCACACTTGCCTTGTTCCTGTTTTTAAGGGAAATGCTTTTGGTTTTCTCCATTCAGTATGATGTTGTCTTTGATTTTGTCGTATTACATAGCCTTTGTAATGTTGAGGTAAGTTCCTTTCATCCTTAGTTTCTCTTGTGTTCTTAACATGAATGGATGCTGGAAACTGTCAAAAGCCCTTTCTGCGTTTATTGAAATGATCATGATTTTTGTCCTTAGTTCTTTTTATATGGTTAATTACATTTATTGCTTTTTATATGTTGAGCCAAACTTTCATCCTGGAATGAAACCCACTTGATCATGTTATACTATCTTCTTGATGTGTTTTTGAATGCAGTTTGCTAATATTTTTTTAAATATTTATTTATTTGCTTTAGTTGTACACAATGCAATGCATTTATGTTTATGTGGTGCTGAGGATCGAACCCGGGCCGCACACGTGTGAGGCGAGCGCTCTACCGCTGAGCCACAATCCCAGCCCCAGTTTGCTAATATTTTATTTTTTTCATCTATGTTTCATGCTGTAGTTTTAGGATTTTTGCATCTATGTTCATCAGGGATATTGGCCTGTAGTTTTCTTTTCTTGAAGTGTCTTTGGTTTTGGTATCAAGGTTATACTGGCTTCATAGAATGTATTTAGGACTGTTTCTCCCTTTCTATTTCATGGAATAATTTGAGGAAGACTGGCATTTGTTCTTTCTTTCATAGCTTTATTGACGTAAAATTGAAGTACAATAACATGCATATATTTGAAGTATGCAATTTGATCAGTTTTGACATGTATGTAACCAATACAATCAATATAAAAACCATTTCCATTACTTTTTTAAAAAATTTGAAACCATGCAGACTGTGTTTTCTACATGAGTTATTACATTAGAATTCAGTCACCTTAAATATATAGAACCCCCCCCCACATGTCAACTATTTTAAAATTAAATGGCACACTTATAAATATCTCAGAGGTCAAGGAAGAAAGTATGAGAAAAGTAATTTAAAAAAGTGGTCTGAACTAAGTGATAATAAAAGCTTAATATGTCAGGATCTCTGGGATGAAACTTTACTCAGATGAACACTTATAACTTAATGCACTTATATCAGAAAGAAGCTAGAAAAACAATCAAATTATTTTCAAATTATGTAGTAGAAAGGAAAAAATAAGAGTAAGAGCAGAAATGTATGAAATAGAGAGGAAAATACAGCTAAAATTTTATATAAATCAAACAATTCTAATCAAGAAAAAAGGAAGAACACAAAAATTAATATCAATGGAAAAGGAACTATCAAAACAACCTTATAGATGCTAAAAATATATTAAGGTAATATATTACAATTGTATTGCCAACATATGTGATAGCTTGTATAACATGGTCTATATTAGAGAAGGATCTGTGTGCTACTGAGAAGAAAGTATGTTCAATCATTGATAGATGAAAATATTCTATATATGTCTGCTAAGTCTAAATTATCAATTGTGTTTTTTACCTCTATAGCTTCTTTATTAGTTTTTATTTGGAAGATATATCCAGTGGTGACAGAGGCATGTTAAAGTTACCCAATATTATTGTGTTTTGGCCTATTTGGTTCTTAAAATTGAGAAGAGTTTATTTAAAGTATGTAGATGCTCCATTGTTTGGGGCATAAATATTTATGATTATTATATCTCATTTTCTATAATTCCCTTAGGCAGTATGAAATGTCCTTATTTGTCCCTTATGATTAACTTTGGCGTAAAGTCCACTTTACCTCTTGTTTTCATAATCCATATGAGAGAAATGTTTTTTTCCTACCCTTTCACCTTCAGTCTGTGGATGTCTTTGCCTGTGAGGAAATCTCTTGAAGACAGCATATTGTTGGGCTTTGTTTGTTTTGTTTTAATTTTTTAAGTTGTAGATGGACACAATATCTTTATTTTTATATTTATTTATTTTATTTATTTTTGTGGTACTGGGGATTGAACTCAGGGGCACTCGACCTCTGGGCCACATCCCCAGCCCTTTTTTGTATTTTATTTAGAGACAGGGTCTCACTGAGTTGCTAAGTGCCTCGCCACTACTGAGGCTGGCTTTGAACTTGCGATCCTCCTGCCTCAGCCTCCCAAAGTGCTGGGATTACAGGCGTGCGCCACCACGCCCGGCTCTTTATTTTTATTTATATTTTATTTTTATGTGGTGCTGAGGATCAAACCCAGGGCCTCACACCTGCAAGGCAAGCTCTCTACCACTGAGCTATAGCCCCAGCCTGGGTCTTGTTTTTTAATACAATCTGTTAAAGTTCAAGGTTATTTTTGAGATATGATTTGTATTCCCAGTAATTTGGATTTATTTATAGTTTTTAATTTGAATTAGTTTCTCTTTTGTTGACTACTCCTTTAGTGTAATTCCTCCCTTTGCTGGTTTTCACTTTTTTTTTTTTAATTCCATCTTCATGGAATATTTTGTTGAGAATGATCTGTAAATCTGGCTTTCTAGTTGCAAATTCTTTAAATTTTTTTATCATGGAAGGTCTTCATTTCATCTTCAAATCGGAAGCTTAATTTTGCTGGATATAGGATTCTTGGTTGTTATCCATTTTCCTTCATAGCTTGGTATATGTTATTCTAGGACCTCCTAGCTTTGAGGGTCTGGGTTGAGAAATCAGCTGAGATCTGAACTAGTTTCCCCATACATAATCTGATATTTTTCTCTTGAAGCCTTTAAAAATTCTACCCTTATTCTATATGTTAGGCATTTTTCATTACAATATGCCTTGGTGTGGGTCTGTTGCAATTTTGTACACTCAGGGCCTGTGAGCCTCTTATATTTGATTTTCCATTTCATTCTTAAGGTTTGGGAAATGTTCTGATGTTATTTCATTTAAAAGATTGTGCATTCTTTTGGTTTGTATCTCTGCACCTTCATCTCTCCTGAGAAATCTTAAACTTTAATGTTATGCCATAGTTCTTGGAAGTTCTCTTCATGGCTTCTTGTTATCTTCTTTCTGTGGTCTACTCTATTTTCAAAATTATCTATTTTGTCTTCATTGCCTGAGGTTCTGTCTTCCGATGTTGATGATGTTTTTGACTGAATTTTTAATTTGGTTTATTTTTCCTTCATTTTGAGGATTTCTGCCTTTTTTTTTTTTTTTTCAGAATTTCTGCCTCTTTTTTGAAGTGCTCTTTCACTTCCTGTATTTTCTCTCTGTTTCATTTCTTTAATTTATTTTTTAGTTGTAGTGGACACAATATTTTTATTTTATTTACTTATTTTTACGTGGTGCTAAGGATCCAACCCAGGGCAGCACACATGCTAGGCAAGTGCTCTACCGCTAAGCCACAACCTCAGCCCCTGATTTCATTTCTTATATTGTTCTTTACTTCACAGATAAGTTTAACGATGTACATTCTAAACTCCTTCTCTGACATTTCTTCCACTGTGGTGTTAATGGATTCTGTTATCATTGTTATCTTAGTTTGTTTGGGGTAATTCGTTCCCTTGCTTTTTCATGTTGTTTGTGTGTGTACCTCAGATCTATGGATCTGAGGCAGTAGAGTTTTTACCCTGAGAACTTTCAGTGTCCCTGAAGGTTTCTGGCAACTCACTTACTGAGAAGCTGTCTGCCTGCTTTCTTGGTTTCACTCCGTGGAGCAACCAGGAACGCAACCCCATCTATTCCACCATCTTGAAAATCTCTGGAAAATGGGTTCTTTAAAATATCTGATAAAACTTGGCTGAAAATCCATCTAGTCCTTGGTTTTGCTTTGTTGGAGGGCTTTTAATTGATGCTTCAATCTCATTGCTTGATATTGATCTATTTAAGTTCAATACACCTTCCTGTTTCAATTTGGCAGGTCATAGGGTGTCTAGAAATTTGTCTATTTATTCTGCATTTTCCAATTATTGGAGTATACATTTTCAAAATAGTTTCTAATGATCCTCTGAATTTCAGAAGTGTCTGTGGTGAGATTTCTTTTTTTTTTTTTTTTTTTGTCTCTAATTGGTTGATTTGGTTGGCCACCCCCCCCCCCTTTAGTTTGGTTGAGGGTTTATCAATCTTGTTTATCTTTTCAAGAACCAACTCTTGGTTGTATTGATCACTTGTACTGCTTATTTTTTATTCTCAATTTCATTAATTTTGAATCTGATCTTAATTATCTCCTGTCTTCTAATAATTTTGGAATTAGTTCTTCCTTTTGTAAGGCTTTGAAGTGTAGCATTAGATTTACTGGGATCTATGTTTTAAAATGCAGGCATTTGATGCTATAAACTTTTCTATTAGAATTGCCTTCGTACTGTCCCAGAGATCTTGATATGTTGTATCTCTAGTCTCTAAGAACTTCTTGATTTCTAAGAACTTCTTGATTTCTTCTATGATCCTTTCCTCATTTAAAAGTGCTCAATTTCCATGTGTTTATGTGGTTTGCATAATATTTTTTTGCTTTTGATTTCTAATTTCATTTCATTATTATCTGATAAGATGTATGGGGTTATATGAAATTTCTTTTGTATTTGCTAACACATCATGGCTTAGAATATGGTCTATTTTGGAAAATATTCCACGAGAGACTGTTTTAGGGTAAAATATTCTGTAGAATTAGGTCAATATTAGGTCAATTTGATTTATGAAGGTTCACATCATGTAGAATGATGGAATCCTATTAAAATAAGATATACTCCATGTGTGTATAAATATGTCAAAATATACTGTCATGTATATCTAAAAAAAAACATAAAATTTTAAAATAAAATACAATAAAAAAGATAGCTTAGGTGCACACTTCAGCTGGATATAGTAATCTTGACTGGCAATTGCTTTCTTTCAGAGCTTTGAATATCTCATTTCAAGACCTCCTTGATTCGGGGGTATGAATTAAAATGTCAGAAGTGACCTTATTGATTTACCCTTAAATGTGACTATGTTTTTCTCTTGCAGCTTTTAATATTCTTTCCTTATTTTCTATATAAGCCATTTTTAAAACTTTATTTTGCTTATTTAGTTTTCTTTTTTCTTCTTCTTCTTCTTTTTTTTTAATGTGGTGCTGGGGAGTGAACCCAGTGCTTTACACATGCTAGGCAAGTGCTCTACTGCTGAGCCACAACCCCAGCCCCTATATAAAGTATTTTGATTATGATGTGTTTTGGAGAGGTTCTTTTATGATCTTGTCTATTTGCAGTTCTTTAGTACCCTATACATGGATGCACATCTCATTTCTAAGGTTAGGAATTTTTCTGCTATTACTTTGCTGAAAATATTCTTAATGCCATTAACCTAATCTCCATGTTCTGTCAAATTTGGTCTCTTGATGTTTTCCCAGAGTTCTTGTATATTCTGATCATGGTCTTTTTTCTTTGTTACATACTGGCATTGAAGTTTATATATCAGTCTTCAAGGCCTGAAGTTCTATTTTCTATGTCATCTAATCTGTTAGTAATACTTCAAGTTAATTTTTAATGTGATTCATTATGTTTTTCCTTTTTAGGAGTTCTGATTTGTTTCTCTTCAGTATCTTGATTTCTTTATTGAAATGGTCTTTTGCCTTTTGCTGTTTAATGTATTTACTAATTCATTTCTTAGGTCTTCTTTTAGCTCATTGCACATTTTAATAATTATTTTTTAAATAGTCTTTCCCTGGAATTTCATCTTATTCCATTTTTATGGGTTCCTTTGTTGGGGGATTATAAATTTTGAAGACAGACTTGTTTGTTTTTAGAGGTCTTACACATGTGCATTTGTAGAGATGTGTTTCTCTTCCTCTTTTATGTGTGTGTCCTTTGGTGTATACTTGCCTTTCTTTGTTCTTAGGACTGCTCTCTCTTCTTTCTGTATGAGTTGATGTCCAGGAGTGGGACCTGAGGTCCCCCTCTAGCTGTTCCTACTTGGAACCTTGTCATTGGTTTGGGGGTTTTATCCTTATTCTATATATTAAAATATTGTTGGAGATCATGTGGGGCTAGTTTGTACATGGAGTGAGGTTCACTGTCACTTGGCTGAGTTGAGAATGTAGCTCAGCAACAGGATCTCTATCCTGAGAACCTGTAGTGTCCCAATCATGTTCCAGACCCACTTAGAGAAAGGGGGAGTAAGGAATAGCAATAATGGTAGCAACCAAGGTAAAGCCTTAAATGAATGTTCAGTGCCTACTATGACACTTATAACACTAATTGCCACATGAAGAGAAATGGTGGGGTCAGAATTTAACATTAGCATGAACAATAAATGACTGTGAACTAGATCTAGAATTATAGAGCAAGTGTCAACTACACCATTATTAATAACCACAACAAAATTAATGGTGGGGAGTAGGACTTATATAAACTAAACAATTCTATCAAACAGTAAAATTACATTTCCTTAAGTAAGAGAAAATGAGGCAGGAAGTGAAGAGAAAGTTTGCAATATTTAAAAAGTGAACAGACAGGAAGAAGGAGAGACGTAGCAGGTGTTGCTGTGAAGAAGGAGGAGTGAAAAAGCAACTAAAAGTAGTAAAATAAGTAAGGAGAGAAAGGAAGGGCAAATAAGAAAATTTGGCTTTTAGAAAGGGAAGAAAGTGAAGAAGGAGTAATAAGAGAAAAAAATAAGGAACAAACAAAAAATCAAGCCAAAACAAACCCACATTTTTTATTATACATTTTTATTTTTTTATTACTTCTTTTTAGTTACACATGACAGTAGAATTAATTTTGATAAAATTATACATGCATGGATTATATCTTATTCTAATTATGATCCCGTTTTTGTGGATGTACACAATGGTGGGATTTGCTTAGGTTTTTTTTTTATATACGTACATAAGAAAATCATGTTAGATTCATTCCATTGTCTTTTCTATTCCTGTTCCCCTTCCCTTCTCTTCATTCCCATTTGTCTAATCCACTGAACTTCTATTCTCCCCACCCCCATATACACACTTTATTATGATTTAGCCTCCACATACCAACAAAAACATTAAACTTTTGATATTTGGGGATTGGCTTAATTTACTTAGAATAATAGTCTCTAGATACCTCCATTTACTAGTAAATGTCATAGTCATTCTTCTTTATAGACGAATAATATTCCATGTGTGTATATACCACATTTTCTTTATCCATTCATCTGTTGAAGTGTACCTAAGTTGGCTCTATAGTGTAGCTATAGAATTGTGAATTGTGCTGCTATAAACATTGATGTGGCTGTATCCCTATAGTGTGTTGATTTTAAATCCTTTGGGTATATGCTGAGGAGTATGATAACTGGGTCAAATGATGGTTCCTTTCATAGTTTTTTTGAGGAATCTCCATACTACTTTTCAAAGTGGTTGCACCAACAATGTATGAGTTGCAGTTGCACCAACAATGTATGAGTGTACCACATCCTCAACAACATTTATTGTTGCTTGTATTGGTAGTTGCCATTCTGACTGGAGTGAGATGAAATCTTAGTGTATTTTTTATTTTCATTTCTCTACTGCTAGAGATGTTGAACATTTTTTTTCATATATTTGTTGACCATTCATATTTCTTCTTTTGAGAAGGGTCTGTTCAGTTCCTTTTCCCATTTATTGACTGGGTTATTTGCTCTTTTGGTGTTAATTTTCTTGAGTTCTTTGTATATCCTGAAAATTAATGATCTATCTGAAGTGCAGGAGGCAAAGATTTTATCACATTCTGTAGACTTTCTGATCATGTTCTTGATTATTTCCTTTGCTGTGAAGAAGCTTTTTAGTTTATTTCTTTCCAGTTATTGATTATTGATTTTCTTCCTGCATGTTAGGAGTCTGGTTAAACAACTCAGTTCCTGAGCTGATATGTTGAAGTGTTGGGCCTACATTTTCTTTCTATGTACAGGGTTTCTGATCTAATTCCTAGGTCTTTGATCCAGTTTGAGTTGACTTTTGTGCAGGGTAAAAGATAGGGGTTAATGTTTATTCTCTTAGATATATATTTCCAGTTTTCCCAGCACCATTTGTTGAAGAGGCTATCCTTTCTCCAGTGTTATGTTTTTGGTGTCTTTGTCTAATATGAGGTAACTCTATTTATGTGCAAACCCATGTAAATTCTACCCCTCCAAAGTCAAAACAAGGCTAAATAACAAAAGTATGGAGGAAAAAAGCAATTAAAATAAAAGAAAATTATATGAGTATATATATCGTGTGTGTGTATATGTGTGTATATATATATACACATATATGTATAAATATATCTCCATCAGTACAGCAAGAACCTACACACACACACACACACACACACACACACACATGAATACACAGAATGGAAAAACTAAAAAAATAAAAAATAAAAAATATTTTTATTGAAAAATGGAAAGCTTGTTTCAGCTGAGGTGGTCAAAACTGTTGGCGAGGGTGGATGTCCATTGCTTATGCTGTTGTGCCATTCTTTGCATTTCCTTGGTCAGCTATTGTGGTCTGGAACTAACACTGTCTGTAGTAGCTCTCAGTCTCCTGTTTCACAGTATAGTCTAGGATATACCAGGGATTATTGACAATTGGAGTTCTGTCAGACAGACTTGGTTGATATATTCCCAGAGTGGGGCTGATGCAGACATCTAATATGAAGCTCCAGCAGCTGGAGTTTAGTTCTCACTGTCCCACCTGTTGCTGGGCAGAGGCCAAACTATGTTGAATATATGGGTCTCAGGGACCTCCTGAATATTCCACTCTTAGAGTGGGGATCTAGTCCTCCACAGGTCTTATATATCCTACCACAATGGATATGGAAATCCCAGGATAAGTCCTGGAGTGCAGACACATCTGTCTGACCAGTTTCTGGCCACTTCCTACCTACCTGCTTGCATGGTTTGCCAGCAACAAAGGGAACTCAAGCCTCTTTCCTCTTGTGTCCCCACCCTGGATCACCCTGGGCACAATCTTCTCTGTGCCTGTTTCAGTAGTCCAGGCAAGCTATGGACCCCATAACAGGTAACTGTTGTGTCATGCTCACAACACCTTTTGTGAACTCCCAATCTCCCACCTCTGCAAGCTGCTGCAGGCCACTTGCAGATGATACTTTTTTTTTTTTTTTTTTTTTTTTGGTACTGAGCTGGGGGCGGTGGGTGGTGGTCTTGTGAATAAGTGGAGTGGGGTGGGTGGGGTCAGGTCGAATGGTAGGTTAGCGGTAGTTGGAGGTGTTGTTAATGGAGGTGAGGTTTGGGCTCGAGTAGAGGGTTGGAGGTGGAGGTCAAGGGATGGTGGGAGGTGGGGGTGTGGGGGGGGTGTATAAGGGTTGTGAAAGCAGTGTGAGGTACGGGTGTCGTGGGGTTGTTCGGAGGTCTGTGGGTGTCGGGGGAAAAGCTAACTTGATTAGCAGTTTGGAGTTTAGGTTGTGTGAGTGTGTGTAGGGGGTGTCCCGCTGATTGGTTCGTTGCATCGCTGTGGATGGGGCAGGGTGTGGTTGGGGTGTAGTTGGTCGCTGGGGTGTGTGTTGTGGTGTATAGGGTTAGGTGGGGGGACGGGTGAGGGGGTGTGGTCGTTTTGAAAAACTTGGTGGGTGGTTTAGGAAGATTGTTAAAGGAGGTGAGGGTGTGGTTGCTCAGTGGTGTAGACTTGTGGTTTGGTGGGGGGGGTGTGGTGTGTGGTCCGAGGGGGGGTGGTATGGAGGTATTGGGGGGAGGTAGAAGTGTTCGCGTGTGTGGTGTGCGTTTGTAGTATGCGATGTGAGTGGTGAGAGTGGGTAGGGTTGGGTGGGGGTGGCGGTTGGGGGGATCGCAGGTGTAGGTAGTGGGATAGATGTGGTGTGACGATGTGGGTGTCTGGTGTGGTGGGGGTAGTGACTACTGTTTTTAGTGGTTTACGTGTGGTGGTGTTGGGTAGAGTTCGTTTGGTGGGTCAGGGTGGTCAGCACGTGGAGTCTTGGCGGTGGGGAGTGGTGTGTATGGAGGTTAACTTGGTGTGTGGGTGAAGGTCGTGGATTTGGGGGTTAGTGGTGAGGGGGGTTTCGTGGTAGAGTCGGAATAGGTACGGGCAGTGACTTGTGGTTATTACTGTGTAGATGGGGGATTGTTGCTTGCGGGATATTAATACTAGTAATTTATATCATTTTATAAATTATTTATGTTTATTCTTTTCTATTTTTTGTCTTCTTTTATTTAAAAATTTTTTAAGATGTATATTACTTTTAGTGTAACCCCCCCCCCCTCTTTTATGTTATGCTACTTTATTTTTAGGTAGATCTTATCGGGATACTTTATTATGCCGCATATATTAATATGTTTTAATTTTTTATAATATTAATTATTAATTGTATTTCCATTCACTTCTTGTTTTGTATATTTACTATGCATATGGCAGTATAATTTTTATATATCCTACCACCACTGATTGGTAATCCCAGGTAAGTCCTGGAGTGCCCAGACACAATCTGTTCTGACCAGATTCTCGGCCACTTCCTTACCTACCTGCTTGCATGGTTTGCCAGCAACAAAGGGGAATCAAGCTCTTTCCTCTTGTGTTCCCCCCCTGGATCACCCTTGAGGCCCTTGCAGATGATTCTTTTTTTTTTTTTTTTTTTTCGGTACTGAGATTTGAATTCAGGAGCACTCAACCACTGGGCCACATCCCCAGCCCCTCCCTTTTTTATGTTTTGTTTTTGTTTTTGTTTTTTGTATTTTATTAGAGACAGGGTCTCATTGAGTTGCTAAGTGCCTCGTCATTGCTGAGGCTGGCTTTGAACTCGTGATCCTCCTGCCTCAGCCTCCCAAGTGCTGAGATTACAGGTGTGCGCCACAAAGCCCGTGCAGATGATTCTTGCCTTTAATCTCCACTTGCTGGCAGAGAGATTCTGATCACTTTTCAATCATTTGAACCATTAATTCTGAGTCAGTTAAGAACAGCTTCCCTCTCTATTTCACAGTTTCCCCCAAGTCAAATTTATTTCTCATATTTTCCTCTCTTTCTGCTTGTGTTGCCCCTCCCCTCTTCAATACTCTGGAGGAACCCACACTACTACAACTGCCACTGCCAGCTAAGCTGGAGTATCTCTAACATATTTGCTCTATGTCCAAATCTTCTGAATTTATGTGTCTCTATGACTATTTAATGTCCAATGTTGAATTGCAGTGAATTCTCTCAGCAATACTCATACTATTTGAACCTCATGCTGAGGAGCAATTAGAAGGTGCACCCTTTCTGTAATCCACCACCTTCCATCTCCCTCATTTGTTTTATTTTATAACAAAATGGTTATTTTGTTAATCATTCTGAGAGATGTTTTGGCTATTTTATCTTTTAATTGTATCTTTCCTTTCTGGGCATTTTCCAAATCTCTGTTGCTATAAGCAGTGTCATTTAATGAAAAACTCAGTTTTATTTATTAACTTATGCATACATTTTTTTTCTTTCTGTTAACTGCTTATTAGGCTGATAGATAGTAGATGTGCAATATATGTGAATATATAAATTAACATTTTGGAGTTTTCTAGTTGTTCAAACAGAAAATAAGTATCATAAAGGAAGAGAAAAAATTAAAAATAGTGGATAGATCAGGGGAATGAAGGACTTGGTACATTGTTCGCAGCCCGATTATGTAGCTAATCCGTGCATATGTTTAGAGGACTAAGAGTGGTTGAACTGTTGTAGGTGTCTGAACAGAAGAATAAGTTTTGCAAATGATTCTGGTCTGTTTTTATAGTCAGCTCTCACTATAGCATCTGCTAGAATTTCTGGCTACAAGTTGATGATATTTGTACTATTTAAAGATGAAGATCTGTAAATTTTCTATAGATATTTGAACTAAATTATAACATTTGCCAGTGAAATGGCTAATTTGAATTGTTAACTTGACTGGATTAAGAGATGCCAATGAATAAGAGGTTCATGGGTGTGTCAATGAGGGTGCATCTAGGAATGACTGGGATAGCCAACTGAAATGGAGACCCTCCCTAAATGTGGGCAGCATGGTTCAATAGGATGATGACTTGGAAGGAATAAAAGTTGGAAGAACAAGAAAGCAGCAGCAGATTCAAGCTCCATTCTTCTTGAATGGGTTTCTTGATTGCTTCTGTGATCATCTGAGGATATGAGACTCTCACTTCTTCACTCTTCCAAAGCAGACTGTGCCAGTGATTCTCCAGAAGCCTTTGGTCTCTGACTAGGGTAGCATGTTTATCCCTTTTGTTCTGGGACTTCAGTCTCTTGGACTGCTCAGCTACTGGTTCTTCCAGCTCTCTAGCCTGCAGACAGCCATTGTGGACTATCCAGCTTCTAATTACATAAGCCAACCTAATAAATCCCCTTTTTATAATTATACTTCCAGTTGATTCTGTTCCTCTAAAAAACCCTGACTAATACAGCCAATAATAAATAGTAGTTCCTCAATATCCATGGGAATACTATAACAACCCTACACTACTTTTTTCTCTTTTAAAATTTTTATTTATTCTAATTTGTTATCCATGATGGCAGAATGCATTTCAATTCATAGTACACATATAGAGCACAATTATCATGTTTCTGGTTGTACACAAAGTAGAGTCACACAATTCATCTCTTCATACATGAACTTAGGGTAAGGATATCCATCTCATTCCACCATTTTTCCTACCCCCATGCCTCCTCCCTTCCCGTTCCTTCCCTTTACCCTATCTAAAGTTCCTCCACTCCTCCCATGCTCCTCCCACCATCCCCATTATGGATCAGTATCCACATATCAGAGAAAACATTCTGCATTTGGTTTTGGGGGTTTGGCTACTTCACTTAGTATAATATTCTCCAACTCCATCCATTTCTCTGTGATGCCATAATTTTATTCTCTTTTATTGCTGAGTAATATTACATTGAACCCTACACTACTTTCTTGGAAGAGAAAGCAGTTTCTAATAGGGTACTATTATTTTGGACTATTTACAACTTACAAGTGAATCTAATACTGACTAATATAATTACCATAGGAAATGGAGATTAATTTGCAGACTGCAGTTATTAAAAATGTTTATTTTTTTAAAGTTAATTTATACATAACCTAGTCATATATTATCTACCACATTATCTTTGTCCACACTCTCAACTTAGTAGCATTACTACACTATTAGAAAGGGCACTGCTACACAGAGTTGATAAAAAGCAAATAATAAACATTCAAAAATTCAACCTATAACTAAAATGCAAATTAAAACAATAAATGATCCCTTATCAATAAGTAACAACAAAAAATATTAAATGCTGAAAACAGATACAAAAAGGAAACCAACAAGCCGGGCGCAGTGGTGCACACCTGTAATCCCAACACATGGGAGGCTGAGGCAGGAGGATCACGAGTTCAAAGCCAGCCTCAGCAATGGCGAGGCACTTAGTAACTCAGTGAGACCCTGTCTCTAATAAAATACAAAAAAGGGCTGGGGATGTGGCCCAGTGGTTGAGTGCCCCTGAGTTCGATCCCCGGTACCAAAAAAAAAAAAAAAGGAAACCAACAGAGCATTCCATTGCTTGTGGGAATATAAATTAGAAAACATTTCAGAAATATAATAACCATATTCAGAACCATAAGAATTTATTTGCTTTTTGATCCAGAAATTCTGTTTCTGGAAAACAGTTTTAAGGAAATCATTGTAAATACTGAAATGATATGTGCCCAAAAATACTGAAGAAGTAATTGTCAATGAAATAATAATGGTGACAAATTAGCAACAATCTAAATGTCCAACATAGGGATCGGCTAAGAAAGGTACAGTAATATATACTGGACAGATTATCAAATAGATATTGAAAATGAAATATTCTCCAGCTTGTTCAACAAACTTGTGTTTGTTGCCTCATATAAATATTTAACAAATATGAGTGTCTACTATGCTCCAGTGTTTGTTTGTTGTATAATGATGAGTGAAAGTAGATTGACACGATCTTTGTTATTCTGGAGCTTATAGCCTGGCGGGAAAGATAGATGATGAAATAATTACATGTATGGTTAGTGCTGTATGGGAAAGGAACATGGTTCTATAAAAGCAAGTAATATCTCTAGACTGAGATATTAAGATAGGCATTGTTAATTAAAGATGTAGCCTTTGAACTAGGGTATGAAGAATGAAAAGATTTTCATGAGGAGAATGGGTGTGTAAACAATATGTTGCCATGAAAAATGCTTAAGCCTTAGTAACTGGAGAGCACAGAGTGCATAAATGATTCTGCAATATGATTATGGGTGAAAATAGGTATACAGGAAAAGACCATCAGGAATACTTGAAAATGCTAAAAATGCTTTAAAAGGTAGGATAATTATAGGTGATTTTCCCCTCATTTATTTCCCCAATGTTTTATAATGTGCTATAATTATTTTATGAAAAAAAATTAAAGAAATGCTGTTTTTATATTAGAGTAACATAAAACTATCAGCATAATGTACATAGGAAAACTTTGACTCTTAAAGTACAAAGAAGAAAAACAGTAAAGTTTTTGTAAAGCACAAGAAGGAAAATAAATGTTTGTTTAAGCAATCACTGAAAAAGAAAAAATAACTTCTGTGGAGCTGGGAAGGAGGCATAAGAATTAGGTTACTCCTGGTTCAAATGGAGAGAGAAAAAATATGTATATATATTGCCATTCAGAAGATCAGCTGTAAATGAAAGAGCTAAAAAATATAATAATAAATTGTGCTCTTGAATATTAAAAAGTGGACTTAGAATCTGGCTAATCTGTCATGTAAATAATTAGTAGATTTTGGAAATTGTTCTGTTAAAATATATTTAAAATTTTATGAAGGAAAAAGTAATACATAGCCCTTTTTGAAAAATATTTATTTATTTTTATTTTATTTATTTATTTATTTATTTTTTGTGTGGTACCGGGGATTGAACTCAGGGGCACTTGACCACTGGGCCACATCCCCAGCCCTTTTTTGTATTTTATTTAGAGACAGGGTCTCACTGAGTTGCTAAGTGCTTCCCCATTGCTGAGGCTGGCTTTGAACTCGCGATCCTCCTGCCTCAGCCTCCCAAAGTGCTGGGATTACAGGCGTGCGCCACCGCGCCCGGCTAATATTTATTTTTTAATTACAGGTGGACACAATATCTTTATTTTATTTTTATGTGGTACTGAGGATTGAACCCAGTGCCTCACGCATGCGAGCACCCTACCTCTGAGCCCCAGCCCCAGCCCCAATACATAGCCTTTTTAAAGGACTAATTTAGAAAGAACCGGACAATTTCTTCATGTTATCTCTGGCATTGTGTACGAATAACTTTTATATCTGCACTGAATGCATGGACAAAGGAGGCAGATTAATGAATAAGGAATAATAATTTAGCTCCCAAGGAAATGCTTTGCCAATTGGAAAAGAAAAACAGTTTCCAGTTTATGGCTATAGTGATGTATTTAGACAGTTGTAAAATTTTCAACTGCTACTTTCTAATCTTGAAAGGGGGGAAAAGTTGCATTATGGATGATGATGAGGATGATGATTTGGTACCGGGGATTGAACTCAGGGGCACTGGACCACTGGGCCACATACCCAGACTTTTTTTTTTGTATTTTATTAGAAGCAGGGTCTCACTGAGTTGCTAAGTGCCTCACCATTGCTGAGGCTGATTTTGTTTTGTTTTTTTAAATTATTTATTTACTTATTCATCATGCACAAGTATAGTATCTTTTTACATACAACTGCTTGTATACAAAGTATATAAGTACCATTCAGATCTTCGATCATGCATTTAGGATAATGATATCCATCTCATTCAACCACCAATTTTTTTCCTCGCCCCCCTCCCTCCTTACTCCCTCCCTTCCTCTCCCTTTCCATTGACCATTCTAGTGTTCCTCTGATCCTATGTACCCCCTTCCAACAACACTGTGAACTAGCCTCCTTATATCAGAGAAAACATTCGGTATTTGGATTTTTGAGATTGACTAATTTCACTTAGCATTATATTCTCCAACTTCATCCATTTACCTGCAAATGCCATTATTTTATTCTCTCTTATTGCTGAGTAAAATTCCTTTTTGTATATATACCACATTTTCTTTATCCACTCATCTACTGAGGGACTTCTAGGTTGGTTCCACAATCTAGCTATTGTGAATTGTGCTGCTATAAACATTGAAGTGGCTGTGTCACTGTAATATGCTGTTTTTAAGTCTTTTGGGAATAGACGAAGGAGTGGGATGGCTGGGTCATAGGGTGGTTCCATTCCCATTGTCCCAAGAAATCTCCATACTGCTTTCCATAGCGGTTGCACCATTTTGCAGTCCCACCAGCAATGTATGAGTGTGCCTTTTTCCCCACATCCTCTCCAACATTTATTGTTGTTTGTGTTCTTGATAGCTGCCATTCTGACTGGAGTGAAATGAAATCTTAGAGTAGTTTTGATTTGCATTTCTCTAATTGCCAGTGATGTTGAGCATTTTTTCATGTATTTGTTGATTAAATGTGTATCTTCTTCTGAGAAGTGTCTTTTCAATTCCTTAGCCCATTTATTGATTGGGTTATTTGCTTTTTTGGTGTTAAGTTTTTTGAGTTCTATATACATTCTAGAAATTAGTGCTCTATCTGATGTGCATGTATGAAATATTTGTTCCCAATTAGTTGGCTCTCTATTCACCTCACTGATTGTTTCTTTTGCTGAGAAGAAGCTTTTTAGTTTAAATCTATCCCATTCATTAATTCTTGGTAATAGTTCTTGTGCTACAGGATTCTTATTAAGGAACTTAGGGCCTAATCCGACATGTTGGAAATTGGAGCTTACTTTTTCTTCTATTAGGCGTATTGTCTCTGGTCTAATTCCTAGGTCCTTGATCCACTTTGACTTGAATTTTGTGCATGGTGAGAGACAAGGGTTTAATTTCATTTTGTTGCATATGGATTTCCAGTTTTCCCAGCACCATTTGTTGAAGAGGCTATCCTTTCTCTACTGTACATTTTTTGGCGCCTTTGTCTAATATAAGATAGCTGAAATTATATGTATTAGTCTCTGTGTCCTCAATTCTGTACCATTGGTCCACCAGTCTGTTTTGGTGCCAATACCATGCTGTTTTTGTTACTATTGCTCTATAGTATAATTTAAAGTTCGGTATGGTGATGCCCCCTGCTTCACTTTTCTTGCTCAGGATTGCTTTGGCTATTCTGGGTCTCTTATTTCTCCAGATGAATTTCATGACTGCTTTTTCTATTTCTTTGAAGAATGACATTGGGATTTTGATTGGAATTGCATTAAATCTGTATAATGCTTTTGGTAGTATGGACATTTTGACGATATTGATTCTACCTATCCAAGAGCAAGGTAGGTCTTTCCATCTTCTGAGTTTTTCTATGATTTCTTTCTTTAGTGTTCTATAATTTTCCTTATAGAGGTCTTTCACCTCTTTCGTTGAGTTGATTCCCAGGTATTTTATTTTTTTTTGATGCTATTGTAAATGGGGTAGTTTTCATCATTTCCCTTTCAGAGGCTTTGTCACTGATGTACAAAAATGCCTTTGACTTATAGGTATTGATTTTGTATCCTGCTACTTTGCCAAATTCATTTACTAGTTGTAAAAGTTTTCTGGTAGAGTTTTTTGGGTCTTCTATGTATATTATCATGTCATCAGAAAATAGTGTTAATTTGAGCTCTTCTTTTCCTATCTGGATCCCTTTAATTTCTTTCGTCTGTCTAATTGCTTTTGCCAGAGTTTCCAGTACTATGTTAAATAGAAGTGGTGAAAGGGGGCATCCCTGTCTTGTTCCAGTTTTTAGAGGGAATGCTTTCAATTTTTCTCCATTTAAGATAATGTTAGCTCGGGGCCTTGCATAAATAGCTTTTATAATGTTGAGATATGTTCCTGATATTCCTAGTTTTTCCAGTGTTTTGAACATAAAGGGGTGCTGTATTTTGTCAAATGCTTTTTCTGCATCTATTGAGATAATCATATGATTTTTATCTTTAAGTCTATTGATGTGATGTATTATGTTTATTGATTTCCGAATGTTGAACCAGCCTTGCATCCCTGGAATAAACCCCACTTGATCATGGTGCACTATCTTTTTGATATGTTTTTGTATCCGATTTGCCAGGATTTTGTTGAGGATTTTTGCATCTATGTTCATTAAAGATATTGGCCTGAAGTTTTCTTTTTTGGATGTGTCTTTGCCTGGCTTTGGAATTAATGTGATATTGGCCTCATAGAAAGAGTTTGGAAGAGCTCCTTCTTTTTCTATTTCTTGAAATAGTTTGAAGAGCATTGGTATTAGTTCTTCTTTGAAAGTCTTGTAGAACTCTGCTGTAAACCCATCAGGTCCTGGACTTTTCCTTGTTGGTAGCCTTTGGATGACATCTTCTATTTCTTCGCTTGTAATTGATCTGTTTAAATTGTGTATAGTCTCCAGATCCAGTTTAGGCAAATCATATGACTCTAGAAATCTGTCAATGTATTCAGTATTTTCTGTTTTATTAGAGTACAAGTTTTCAAAGTAATTTCTAATTATCTTCTGTATATCTGAGGTGTTCGTTGTGATATTCCCTTTTTCATCACAAATGTTAGTGATTTGAGTTTTTTCTCTTCTTCTTTTCATTAGCATTGCTAAGGGTCTGTCAATTTTGTTTATTTTTTCAAAGAACCAACTTTTAGTTTTGTCAATTCTTTGAATGGTTTCCTTAGTCTCAATTTCATTAATTTCTGCTCTGATTTTAATTATTTCCTGTCTTCTGCTGCTCTTGGTGTTGATCTGTTCTTCTTTTTCTGGAGGTGTGATGTTAAGTCATTTATTTGTTGGTTTTTTTTCCTTTTAAGGAATGAACTCAGTGCAATGAATTTTCCTCTTACTACTGCCTTCATAGTGTCCCAGAGATTTCTATATGATGTATCTGTGTTCTCATTTACCTCTAGGAATTTTTAAATCTCCTCTTTGATGTCTTCTTCAACCCCTTGTTCATTCAGTAGCATGTTGTTTAGCTTCCAGTTGTTGGAGTAGTTTTTCTTATTCCTTGTTTTGTCGTTGGTTTCCAATTTCATCCCTTTATGGTCTGATAGCATGCAGGGTAGTATTTCTATTTTTTTATATTTGCTGAGATTTGCCTTGTGACATAATATATGGTCTATTTTGTAGAAGGAGCCATGTGCTGTTGAGAAAAAAGTGTATTCGTTTACTGAGGGATGAAATATTCTATATATGTCCGTTAGATCTAAGTTATTAATTGTTTTAAGGAGGCCTAAGGTTTCTTTGTTTAGTTTTTGTTTGGATGATCTATCCATTGGTGAGAGAGGTGTGTTGAAATCCCCTAGAATAACTGTGTTGTGGTCAATTTTACTCTTGAACTTGAGAAGCTTTTATTTGATGAATGTAGGTGCTCCATTATTTGGGGCATATAGATTTATGATTGTTATATCTTCTTGATGAATGATTCCCTTAAGTAGTAAGAAATATCCATCTTTGTCCCTTTTGATTAACTTTGGCTTGAAGTCTACCTTATTTGAAATGAGAATGGAAACCCCTGCTTGCTTCCGCAGGCCATGTGAGTGATAAGACTTTCCCCAGCCTTTTACCTTCAGTCTATTGATGTCTTTTTCTATGAGGTGTGTTTCTTGGAGACAGAAGATTGTTGGGTCATTTCTTTTAATCCATTCAGATAATCTGTGTCTTTTGAATGGCGAGTTTAGGCCGTTAACATTCAGGGTTATTATTGAGATGTGATTTTTATTCCCATCCATTTTTATTTGTATTATGATCTTTAGCTTGATTTGGTTTCTCTTCTGGTTGGTATTTCCCTTAGTTTAATATCTCCCTTTGTTGATTTTCATTGTTATTTTTCTCTTCTTCTTCATGAAAAAATTTGCCCAGGATGTTCAGAAGTGCTGGCTTTTGAGATGCGAAATCAAAAACTTTTGCTTGTCGTGGAAGGTTTTTATTTCATCTTCAAATCTAAAGCTCAATTTTGGTGGATATAAGATTCTTGGTTGACATCCCTTTTCCTTCAGAGCTTGAAATATGCTATTCCAGGATCTCCTTGCTTTTAAGGTCTGGGTAGAAAAATCTGAACAAAGTCTGATTGGTTTCCCCCTATATGTAATCTGCTTCCTTTCTCTTGTGGCTTTTAATATTCTCTCCTTGCTCAGTATATTAGGCATTTTCATTATAATGTGTCTTGGTGTGGATCTGTTGTGATTTTGTATGTTTGGTGTTCGGTAGGCCTCTTGAACTTGGTTTTCCCCTTCATTCCTCAAGTTTGGAAATTTTTCTGTAATTATTTCATTAAATAAATTACTCATTTCTTTGGCTTGAAACTCTGCCCCCTCCTCTACCCCAATCACTCTTAATCTTGGTCTTTTTATGTTGTCCCATAATTCTTGAATGTTCTGTTCTTGGTTTCTTACCATTTTTGCTGTGTAATCTAGATTTTTCTCTAGGATATATATTTTGTCTTCATTGTCTGAGGCTCTTTCTTCCAAGTGATCTACTCTGTTGGTGATACTTTCGATTGAGCTTTTATTTTGGTTTATTGCTTCTTTCATTTCTGTTTGGTTTCTCTTTAGAGCCTCTATCTCCCTATTGAAGTAATCTTTTACTTCCTGTATTTGTTTATGGAGTTCTTTGTCAAAATGATCTTTCACCTCCTGTATTTGCTCCCTCATCTCATTTTTGAGTTCGTTCTTAAGTTCCGCTAACATTTGGAATATGTAATTTCTGAATTCCATCTCTGGCATTGCACCAACTGTGCATGGCATGGAATCTACTGAGGAGGTATATTGATTTGTTTGTGTCACTTTCTTCCCTTGTTTCTTCATATTGCTTGTGCGTCTATTCTTCCTGCACTGTGGTACCTTGTCTATTTTGATTTTACCTTAAAACCTTATGTTGCTCCTGTAGTACAATGCTATCAGATCCCCTTATATTTCCTTTACACTTTAAAATCAAACACTTTCTATTCAGAGAATCCCAGTTTGATCACAATGTACAGATTTAGTTAACCCAGATATTGTTTCCAATTTACTCTGTATACTTCTGATGGGGTTTTATAGTTTCAAGTAATGGACAGAGAGGTGATATGTTTAGGAAGAAGGAAGTGAGTGTATTGACTTGTTCTTTCTTAGAAAGTATGAAAAGAGAGTTCTATGGAAGTGGTTTAGTATCAGCCGATGAGAGAGGAAAGAGAATGGAGTGAATGATTAGATGGAAAGACCAATTTACATATAAACCTAACTTATGCAGTGGTTGAGATTAGAAATAAAGAAAGATGGAAAAGAAAAAAAAAGAAGAGAAAAAAAAAATGACCAAGGAGTAGAAATTAGTGTAAGAGAGAGGAGAGAGAGAGTGAGTCTAGAAAATAGAGAATAAACTATATATAACACCACTTTGCTATATATTTCAATTGTACACGTTCTAGAAATCCCAATTTGTGCGTATAACTTGTTTTTGCCTCTGTTGAGAATGCAATGGCAGGGTGTAAATAGGGAAGATGAAGGAAGAAGAAAAAATATAAAAGTGAGAAGGAAGAAAAGAAAGAAAAGAGGAGCAGAAGCACACAAACACACTGTCAATCAAAACAAAAACAAAGCAAAAACAAACAAAAAACCCCCAAGAAACAACAAAACAAACAAACAAGCAAACAAAAACAAAAACGTTGAACCCAAGAATAAGTCTCAAACAAAATGGACCCTTGGAAGCCCTTCTTTTTTCCCTTCCAGTTTAAGCCCACTGACCCAGATCATGCACAGTCAGCAACCCTGTTAGTGGAGTCAAGGCTGCACCTTTGGTCAGTTGCAGAGTGGCACAGTGGAATAGTGGAAGGGGCTTATCCTCAGGCTGGGCCCTGCTTACAGCAGCAGGGAGATGCTACTATGGGCCTTGGAGGCCAGGCAAACTGGCGGCTGGTTCTCTCCTTCCAGCGGGCTGGTGCCTACCTCTTGCTCTGGTTGCCGCTGGGCAGGTCGCACTCCCCCGGGGAGTGGAGGAAGCACTTCCCCAGGTCTGGCCCTGCGTGCAGCAGCAGGGAGCTGCTACTCTGGGCCCCGGAGGCCAGGGACACTGGCGGCTGGTTCTCTCCTTCCAGTGGGCGGGTGCTTATCTCTTGTTCTGGTCGCAGCTGGGCAGGTCCCACTCTTCCCAATAATCGCTGAGGCTAATTTTGAACTCGTGATCCTCCTGCCTCAGCCTCCCAAGTGCTGGGATTACAGGCGTGTGCCACTGCGCCCGGCTTGCATTATGGATTATTATTATTATTATTATTTTTTTTTTTTTTGGTGTAAGAGTGAATTTACCTATTTAGTGAATGCTGACTACTGGCAACAATGAGAAGGGTAATGCCACAGAAAAATTCAAATTTTTACTGGCAGGTGCTTAGATAGAATTACAAGTGACAACCAGTGATAAGACACTGGAATCTATGAATCAGGCTCAGGCATCTTTACAAAATTTCATTAGAATTAGCAGAAGAACCTATGTAGAAAAAGTGCAAGAATTAAAAAGTATATATGCCATGTGTTTCACCCCAAGAATCTGGAAGCAGAATGAATCCAGGTAGGTTCAAGATATGCCAGTCACTTGAGTGTGTTTTTGCCACCATTTCTGAGATAAAAATAATCATTACTTAAATTCTGACTTGAGCTTTCAGTGAGGTTGGAAAAATTCATAAAACTTTTATTCTGTCTTAATAAGAAATTTTCTACTGCTACTTAAGTTTCCGTCCATAAGGACTAAGGCATCTTGGAATCCTTAGCACTTGAAAGGCAGCTAGGTGTGTTGTAAGAATGTAATGAGTACATATCAGTTAAAAGAATACATTTATATATTGATGATTAACTTCTACTTGTAGAAATTTAAACATTGCTTTCTTACCAGGAAAGTTGAAGTCCCCTGCCCAATTTTATGTCTCAAAGACTTCTAATCATCTTTTCTTCTTGATTGTCTGCAACATGCATACACAAACACACATAAAAACACCATTCAATTATAGACCATGGTTTTCTTCATTTCAGGAGCACATTATTGTCAAATGAGGAACTTGAAAAAAAATTTCATTTCCAGGTTTCTCCCTATAAAAATTACATTAGATTCTGGGTGAAAAGAGGACACATTTCTAGGTGCTATTCCCTGTGTAGCAAGGGTGAGAATCATTGCTTTAGATAAACAACTAAACTAAGAAAATTATAAATTCATTTCAGTTTATTACAAACATAATACTGTTGTTTGGTATCTATAGTTATCAGCTGTGAATGCCCAGTAGAATATTGTATTCATTGATTTATTAACTGCTTAAAGCTCTAAGAATGGTGGCAAAGTAATTATAATATACTTTACCTATTCTTGATTTATGAAGTGTCTTAAATCTGTAGTATTAATAATTAGGATGGCTTCTGGGTAAGAATCCAAACTTAACTAATGCTTCTTGGTAACCTAAATAGAGATTTAGTATCTTGGAAGTTTTATGTACCAGAATTCTAAATAGGCACAGTGATAGTAACAATAAAGCAATTAAGCTCATCTATTCTTGAAACTTTCTAGCTGCTGACAGTGAACTAACCTAAGCTGACCCTTACTAATAGAACTGCAGATATAATAGAACCAAGGATGGATGTTTGAACAGATTCATATTGTTAAAGATTGCTCCATAGGTTACATAGGGAGAAAATAAAAATTCTTTGCTTGTTGTTCAAGGATTTAATGTGATACACTATTGACTGGCTGTGGTTGATAAATAAGTCATTAAATAAGAGTCTGAATCTAATTCAGACAATGGAATATGTTATGGTGGATTTCTGTCATCACCAATGTACTCATTACAAAAATTATAATTGTGAATGAAAAGCCACTAGAGATAGAGAACTCAATTTAAAATTCTACTTCATTCTGCTTGATTCCATGAAGTATACAACAAGCTCTTTAGTAAGAGTACAAAATTCTTCTCTGCATAATTTCTCGTTTGAATGAGAACTCAGGATATATTGGTGCTGCAGAATGTGTTGAAAAGAGGTCAGCTAGAGAGAATGAACTGGTTGTACTTGTTAGAGGAGAAAAGTAAGAGAGAGAAGAGTTGTGAGTTGGAGGATCTTTTGGTGTAGAGTCTTAAAAATCATAATGAGCAACACTATTTAATACAAATTCTATTTAGTAGGGGCATTTTTAAAATTCTAATTTAAAAACATGAACTTGGAGTCAGAAAAACCTTGGTTCAAATCCTGACTCCATCACTTAACAGGCAGTGTAAATATGGTTAAGTTATTTCACCTATTTGAGGCTCAGTTTCATAATGTGTAAAATGTACCTGTTTCTCCTGTCAACCTCATTAGGTGGTTATGAAGAAAAATTAAAATAGTGGATTGAAACCTGAGAATGCTAAGTAAGTGTGTAGCAGACACTACTGATAGCCCTCCAAAGAGCACCGTTTGTCTCCTTTGTTCTTGCAGGGCAGAACCTTCCTTTTATTTAGGTATTCACTCAATCCCTTTTGGTAAAAATCATGATTAATCTGATTTGATCCTGGTGACCCTGGTTGCATCTTAGCTCTTGATTTAGGAAAGGGAAGGGGACCCAATCCTGACTAATGAGATGTGTAAGGGGAGATTTCTCAAGAGGTTCTGTTAAACAGTTATTTCCATATGCTAGCAGAGTAGCAAGATTCAACAGCTTTGGATTTCCAATATATATCTTAATGGTCTAAATTTTGAAGCAGTTTTATTGAGATATAGATGACATACCACACAACCTACCCATTTAAAGTATACAATTCAATGTTTTTAAATATACCTATGAATCTGCATTTTTTTTTTTTTTTTTTTTTTTTGGTACCGTGATTAAACCCAGGAACACTAAACCACTGAGCACATCCCCAGCCCTTTTAAAAATTTTAGAGACAGGGTCTCACTTAGTTGGGTAGGGCCCCTAAGTTACTGAGGCTGGCTTTGAACTTGTGATCCTCCTGCCTCAGCCTTGGGCCACTGAGATTACAGTCATGGCACCACTGCATCTGGCTCCATTTGATTCTTTAAAACTGTATCTATCCTTGTAAATTTTTCTGTTATAGTTTTGAAACATATCTCTGTATTTTCTTCAAGTTCATTGATTTTTCTTAAAACAACTGTTTTAAATTTTCTGAGAGTTCTCCCATATTGATCACTGCTTGGTCAGTTTCTAGCACCTCATTTTGAGTACCCAAAAGCCCTTGATGGTTCTTGTCATGCAAGGTCATCTGGGAATCAAAGGATCAGGTATTTATTCTAGTCTTTCTAATCTGGCTTTGTTTGTATCAGTTTTCCCAGAAATTCTAAGCAGGTTTCTTATTTTCTCTAAGCCTATATTCACTTTCATTATTTCAGATGTCCAGGTCTAGATTTTCCAGGAGTCTGCTGTTGGTGTGTTGTCAGTATTTTAGTATCAGAGGACAATCCAAGGCCAGGTTTATCCCAAATACTCTTTTGGCATATTGTTCAGAAAGAAACAGGAGAGCACCTAGAGAGAGTAGCCTGCCCCCACAAGCCTCTCCCAGGACCAGGGTAGGCCCCAATGCCTCATCCACAGTTAACTACCTGTGGTTGGACACTGCAGGATTCTGCCTGGTTCTTGTCAGAGTCACCATGGTTAGACCAGCCCTAGGCTCCTATGTCAGACCTGTGACCAAAACTGACAAATTTTGTCATACCCTAAGCCAACAGCCCACCCAAACCAGCACAACAGTAGGTTAGGACCAAGGCTTACACTTCTATAGGCTGCCTATTGCTGAAGTGGACTTATGACCCAAGACTGCTGCAACCACAGTGATACTATCTGGAATAGAAGTCCGATAGATTAAGACTGCATATTTTCCCCTGGCACTGGAAGTTCAGAGATTCCATCCAGGCAGACCTGGTAGCCATTAGTATCTGCCCAGTGTTAGATGTCATCAGGTCAGCAGTGAGCTCCAGGACTGAGTCTATGCTTACTACCCTGTTCTATCCACAGTGAATGGGGTCTTTCACCATGCTATATGCTGCCTGAGGTTGGGGTAGTGTTGGTGAAGGCAGATCCTTTGTCATCTGGGCTGGTGCTAAGCTGGGTCTCACAGCCATGAGGACCTTCAGTCTCAGGTGTAGTAAGGCCCATGCTGCAGCTTGCCATGGTGTAAGCTAAAACATGAATCTAGGTCTCTGCCTGGTGTTATGGCTAATTTAGAATCTTGTCTTTGAATATAGGCCTCATGATAGTTTTGCTGCCTGAGGTCCAGGAATAGGATGTTAAACTGTTCCTTGGCATTCCAAGCTGGTGCTAACTTGGGTTGCACCTGAGTCTCACAGCCACAGAGGACCACACAGTCTAGGGAGGAGGGTGGATGTTCTTCCAAGACCAGAACTGATGCACAGCAACTCAGGTCTGTCCTTCCAGTATATAGGTCTGCACCTAATGCTTGAGCCAGTCTAGTGGTTCTGTCTATAAGCTCTGGCTTGTGTACAAGGCCTTCACTTTCTACTAGGTGCTGGATCACACCACAGCAGGCCTGGCACTGGCATATAAGACAAAACCCTGTGCTAGCTTTCGTAACCTGCTCCTGATTAAGTGGAGTCCTGCTTCCTGCTCTGCTGCCTGAGGTTGCAGGGGTGAGGTGGAGGCAGTCAGTGGCATGGCCTAACACAGGTCCAGTGGCTAAGTCCACAGATACCAGCTTGGCAGACAAAATGGAATTTTGCCCAGTATTAGATTTCCCCATAGTGAACCTGGTTCTAGGTTTTAAGTCTAAGGACTGGATTTAATTCTTTCTCCCTCCCTTAAGCAGGATGTTCCTCTCTCCCTGTTGAGTTGCTTGGAGCTGGATAAGGGAAGACATAGGCAACTCTTTCTTTTCTATTTTCTTCAATGTATCTTTTCATTTTGTTATACTAAAAGTTGGCACTATAGTATCTCACCTGATTTTCTTAGTTCTTGTGTAGGTGATCTGGTATATGAATAGCTAGTTGTTCAACTTGGTATATTTATGAGAGAGATCACCAGAGGACCTTACTCAGCCATCATCTTCCCATTTTAACAATTTTTAAATGTAACTGTCAGGAGTTTAAAATATTCTCATTGTTGTGCAACCAATCTCCAGAACAATGATGATTATTTTTAAATCATCTTAGAACTTATTCCTTCAGTACTAATTTCTATGTGATCATCCATTATTTTTCAGTTTTTCTTCTTAAAATGGAACTATATACTCAATGTTATCCTAATATCTACTATAAGTTTCTTGAGACAAAGGATTATAAGTTTCACATTTTAAAGTTTTAAATATTCTTCTTTGTTCCTAGTATAATGGCCCACAAAATAGTCTAGTTCCTTTGACACACCCTCTTTATACATGTTAGAAGCAGCTTGTCTATCTGTGAGAAATCCTGCTGGGATTTTTCATTAGCATTTGCCAGCTGGGCCTGAAAATTTGTTTTTCAGAACATCTTAAGCTATGAATGTAACTTTGTGAATGGTTATGACACTACTTAGGTTTTCTCTTTGAGCTTGGATGGATTTTGCTAGTTTATGATATTTGAGGAATTGCATTTTAATGAAGTTGTTAAATTATGTGTGTAGGGTTATTTATAGTATTATTTTATTATCCTTTTAATATCTGCAAACTCTGTGGTGATGGCCCTTCTTTTATTCCTTTTACCACTAATTTGTGGTTTTTCTTTCTTTGTTGGTGTTGATATAGGTTTATCAATTTTAGCAGTCTTTTTTCAAAGCCCAGATTTATGTTTCATTGATTTTCCTCATTCAGGTTCACTGACTCTTCCCTGTGTCATTTCCATTGTGCTATTGAGTCCATCCAGTGAGTTTTAAATTTTGGTTATTATATTTTTAATTTAACATTTTTTTCCATTTGGTTCTTTGATTTTCTGTTCTATTTCTTTGATGACATATTCCATTGTAATATTTGTATCAAGAATACTCACAATTTGAGCATTTTTTATAATAGTTGTTTTAGAGTCTGTTAGATAATTCCAACAACAGTATAATTTTGTAATTGACATCTGTTGATGGTGTTTTCCCATGTGAGTTGAGTTTTTTTTTTTGTGTTTCTTCTTATGCTGAGTGATTTGGTTTATATTCCTAGACCTTTGGGAAACTCTGTTTTATTTAAATTCTATGGAGAATGGAAGATTTTTTTTTTTTTTTTTTTAATTTTAAGCCAGCAATTAACCTGGCTAGGCTTAGACACAAGTTCTAACCTGCTTTCTGTAAGCTGTGGTTGCAGTGTCATTTCAGGTTTAAAGTCTTTGTAGTGCTATTTCGGTTTGCCCAAACTAATAATTAGTCTTGAACCTAAGTAGTATTCTCTAAGCTCAGTTCTCAGAGTCTTTGGTATTCTAATTAGGGTAAGATCCATGCATACACAGCTGAAGGAGGTAAGCCTCAGAGTTCATGTAAAAGTATATGGAGTTTCTTTCCTGAACTTCTCCCTTTCACCACTCTCTGGATCTTTCTGGTTCTTTGGGGTTCCTCTTCAACCTCTGGTGCTAACTGGTAGAAAGGTAGGAACAAACAGATCTGGGCTTTGGGCCTACCCTTTTTGCAGCCTTGTATGCACTAAATGGAGAGGATCTCTCCCTTCCTTTAGAGTTTTGGCTCCTGTAGTCTACCACTAGTAGCCATTGTCACTGCTGCCACCATTGTGGGATAGCTTGGAGTCAGGTGCATGACTGAATGGAGTAAAAGTGGTGAAAATGATCCTAAAGGATTTCTCTCATTTTCTCTGAGATTTAGGAGTTCCTTTCTCAGCTTCCCCAGAAACAACTAGAAGTTTCTCCTGCAAATTTCTTTGTCTGCACCACAGTGCATGTCTAGATTTGAGGAAGTTACTGAAGAAAAAAGAAATGCTCACTTGATGGTAGTATGGTTTCTGTAATTCTTCCTCAGTCCACCTTTTTCAGAGTCCTCAAAGAGCAGCAGCATCTATTCTGTTCAGGCTTTACAGTTGTGCTCAGTTGAAGAGAAAAAAGTAATATGTATTTTATTCCATCTTTCCCCAAACTGGACCCTTGTTAAATTTTTAGAGTTAATATAACATAATATAATATACATGTGCATATATATATGTATATATAGCTATATATTCTGGACATAATTCTCTTACCCGATACATGATTTGCAAATATTTTCTCCAGTCTATGGCTTATTTTTGATCTCTTAACAGTAGTAGTTGTTGTTGTTATTATTGGTACCAAGAATTGAACCCAGGGGTAGTCAATCACTGAGCCATATCTCCAGCCCATTTTATGTTTTTATTTTGAGACAGGGTATTTCTAAGTTGTATAAGTCCTCACTTCTTTGCTGAGACTGGCTTTGAACTTGCAATCCTCCTGCCTCAACCTCCTGAGCTGCTGCGATTACAGGTGTGTGCCACCATGTCCAGCTCTTAACAGTATTTTTAAAAGAATGGAAAAGTTTGTTTGTTTTTTTAACTTTATCTTATTCATTTATTTTTTTAAATGTGCTGCTGAAGATCAAACCCAGTGCCTTACACGTGCCAGGCAAGTGCTCTACCACTGAGCCACAATCCCAGCCTCAGAAATGTTATTTTTTATTAAGTGCCATTAATGCATCAATTGAGATGATCAGTGGCTTTCTTCCTTCATTCTATTAATGTGATATATTACATTGGTTGATTTTCTTATGTTGAACCAGCCTTTCATCTCTGGGATAAATCCTACTTGGTCACGGTGAGTAATACTTATTAATATGTGGCTGGATTTGAGTTGCTAATATTTTCTTGAGGATATTTTGCACTTACATTTACAAGGGCAATTGGTCTTAATTGTATTTTCTTCTGAATTTTTTTCTGCTGTGCTATAAAGAAATGCTGACCTTGTGCTGTGAGTTAGTAAATATTTTATCTTCCTCAATTTTTTAGAAGAGTTTGAGAAGGGTTTGTGTTAATTCTTATTTAAATGTTTGGTAGGTTCACTATTAAAACCATCTGGTATAGGACTTTTCTTTGTTGGGAGCTTTATAAAAATTATTATTACTGTTTCAATCTTTTAAATTATTATAGGCTTGTTGCTATTTTCCATTTATTCTTGAGTAAATTTATATAATTTGTGTGTTTCAAAGAATTTGTCCATTTCTTCCAGGTAATCTAACTTGTTGGCATACAGATATTCATATTATCCTCATAATCCCATTTTTCTCTATAAAATCAATATTCACATTTCCACTTTGATTTTTTATTTTCATTATCTGCACTTTCTCTTGTTCTTTGTAAGTCTACCTAAAGATTTGTCAATTTTTAGTTTCATTTATTCTATTTTTTCCTGTCTCTATTTTGTTTATCTCTGTTCTTTATTATTTTCTTCTTTCTGCTAGTTTTGTGTTTAGACTGCTTTTCTTTTCCTAGTTCTTTAGGATAGAACATTAGGTTATTTATTTTTATATCTGCAGTTATTGATGTAGGTATTTACAATTACACATTTCCCTTTTTGCCCCTAAGTTTTGATGTGTTGCTTTTTCATTTGTCTCTAGCTATCTGATAATTCTCTTGTGCTTTCTTCCTTGACACATTGGTTGATTGAGTACTTTGTTTAATTTCAACATATTTGTGAATTTTCCAGTTGTATTTCTGTTATTGATTTCTAACTTCATTCTGTTATGGTCATAGAAGATATTGTGTATGATACCTTTATATCTAAATCTAGTGAGGTTTATTTTGTGGCCTAATATATATGGTCTCTTTGTGTGCTTGAAATAAAACATGTATTTTTTTTGTTGTGTGGACTATTCTGTGTATGTATGTTACTTCTAGTTTATTGTGTTGCTCAAATACTCTATTTTCTTATTTATCTTCTGTCTTGTTCTATACATTATTGAAAGTAAGCGAATGAAGTCTGCAGCATTCTCAGAAAATTATTGTTGTTCTAATTCTGTTAATGTTTGCTTTATGTATTTGGGGGGTTTATTATTAGGTGTTAAATATCTTTAATATATTTTCATATATTCTTGCTGTACTGAACCTTTTAAAATATGTACTACAATGTCTTCCTTTGTCTCTTGTATGTTTTTTTTGTTTAGAAGTCTATTTTGACTGATATTTGCCACCCCAGCTCTCTTTTGGTTACTACTTTCATGAAATCTCTTTTTCCATCCTTTCTCTTGATCTATTTGTGTCTCTGGATCAAAAGTGAGTCTTTGTAGACAGCATATAGTTGGATCATTGATTCATCCCCCTTCCCTGTTTTGCAATTTTTTCTTTTGTTTAAAGAGTTAAATCCACTTACATGTCAGATAATTGTTGATAAGATAGAACTTACTTCTGCCATTTTCCAATTTGTTTTCTAAATGCCTTATAAATTTTGTGTCTCTCATTTTATCTATTACTGCCTTATTTTTTGTTTATTATTTGTAGTGAATGTTTTGACTCCCTGTTCATTTCCTTTTGTGTATATTCTATACGCATTTTTTTGTGGTTACTGTGAGGATTACATTTAACATCCTAAAATTATAACAATCTAATTTTAACTTATATCAACTTAACTTCAATAGCATATATAACTCTGCTCTTTTATACTTTTATCCTTCCTTTCCTATTGGCAGCACAAATCACATCTTAATACATTGGCATCCAATAACATCAATTAATAATTTTTATGCATTTCTTTTAAACCATAATCAAAAGTGGTTATAAATAAAAATTACAATTATGTGATCTTTTGTAATTGCTCATGCATTTACCTTTACCACAGATTTTCATTTCTTCACGGGACTTTAAGTTACTGTCTAGAATCCTTTCACTTCAACCCAAAAGACTTCCTTTAGCATTTCTTACAGCAGGGCAGTTCTAGTGTCAAAAACTTCCTCAGCTCTTGCTTATCTGGGAATGTTTTAAACAAGGATGTTTTTAAAGGACAGTTTTGCTGGACATAAAATGTTGGTTGATAAGTCTTTTATTTCTTCTCAGCACTTTTGAATCTACCAACCATGCCTTCTGGCTTTCAAGGTTTTTGATGATAACGTAGTGGTTGATAACTGTTTTAGTCAGTTTTTTTGTTGGTGTGACCAAAAGACCTTATAAGAACAATTACAGGAGGAAAAGTTTATTTGGCACTCACAATTTCAGAGGTCTCAGTCCATAGACAGCTGTCTCCATTCCTTGGGGCTCAAAGTGGGGCAGAACCTCATGGCAGAAGGGTGTGGCAGAGGAAAGCAGCTGGGGACATGGCCAACCAAAAGCAGAAAGATCAAACTCTGCTCAAAAACAATAAAATATAAACCTCCAAAACATGCCCCCAGGGACTCACCTCCTCCAGCCACACCTTACCTGCCTACAGTTACCACCTAGTTAATCCCTCTCAGGGATTAATGCACTGATTAGGTTAAAGGTTCTCATAACCCAATTATTTAACCTCTAAACTTTCTTGCATTTTCTCACACATGCGCTTTTGGGGAAGACCTTATATCTAAACAATAAAACCTTAACAATAACCCCATCGAAGATTATATGAAGAGTTGCTTCTTTCTTTTTTTTTTAATATTCATTTATTTGTTTTAGTTGTATCTTTATGTGGTGCTGAAGATCGAACCTGGGCCACACACGCAATAGGCGAGCGCTCTACCTGCTGAGCCACAACCCCAGCCCAAGAGTTGCTTCTCTTACAGCTCTCATGTTTTTCTTTTTGTCTTTATTTTAAAACAGATTGGTTATAATGTGTCTCAGTGTGGATGTTTTTATTTTACTTGGAGTTAATTCAGCTTGAATTTACAGGTTAATATCTTTAATGAAATTTGGGACTTTTCAGTCATGATTTTTAAAAAATATCATTTCTTCCTCTCTTCTTCTGAGACTCCCATAATTCGTATGTTGATCTATTTGATGGGGTTACACAGGCCCCATAGGCTTTAACTCTTCTTCATTCTTTTTTCTTTTAGTTCCCGAGACTTAATAATTTCAATTGTCCTATTTCAATTATCTTCACTGACTCTTCTGTTTGTCTCCTCTTGAATTCTTTGAGTGAATTTATTTCAGCTCCTATTTATTTTTTGCTCTAGAATTTCCTTTCTTTTTTATAATTTTGTTTTATTTATTCATATTCTTATTTTTCCCATGTACCATTTTTTCACATTTTTCCTTTAGCTCTTTGAGTATCCTTAGATGATATTATTATTATTATTATTATTATTATTTGGTACTGGGGATTGAACTCAGGGGCACTCAACCACTGGGCCACATCCCCAGCCCTATTTTGTATTTTATTTAGAGACAGGGTCTCACTGAGTTGCTAAGTGCCTCTCCATTGCTGAGGCTGGCTTTGAACTCGTAATCCTTCTGCCTCAGTCTCCCAAGTGCTGGGATTACAGGTGTGTGCCACCATGCCCGGCTAAATTAGATATTTTAAAGTCTTTGTCTAGTAAGTCTAATGGTCTAGGCTTCTTCAGGGATAGTTTCTGTTGATTGAGTTTGTTCTTTTTAGTAGATCATACTTTCCTGTTTCTTTGTATGTCTTGTGATTTTTCTTTTTTCTTTTTCTTTTTCTATATCTTCTTCTCTTTCTACTTTTGTTGAAAACTGGACATTTGAATCTTATAACGTGGTAACTACTGTTTGATTGTTTAAATTTGTCTCTATGCCAGAGATTTAGCCTGAGATGAAAGCTCAAGGTCTTCTTGGGTCTTTTCTGAATCTGTGTTTTTCCCTGGGTATTTGTAGTGACTTTCTTCCAAAATTCTTCATGTACAGGGTTGCTTTTACGTGTCCTAATCTTTAAATATCTGGTTCCAAAAAGGGAAAAACAGGCAGGGGGAGGAAAAAGGCACCGCTTTAAGTTCCCTGAAAGTTTCTTCAGTTTGGTGAGGGTTGGAACAATGGTGGCCAGCCTCTGGGCCAGTCAAGATTTCTCCTGTAAACTGTAAAGCTTTAAATAGATTCTCGTGTTCCAAAATTATTTCTTCACACAGTTTATGCCAGTATAATTGATCGTTAGTTGGAGAAATGAGTTCCTGGAACTTCCTACTTTTTGATTGTTTAAATTTGTCTCTATGCCAGAGATTTAGCCCGAGGTGAAAGCTCAAGGTCTTCTTGGGTCTTTTCTGAATCTGTGTTTTTCCCTGGGTATGTGACATCACTCTAGTATAATCTTTTTTTTTTTTAATATTTATTTGTTTTAGTTGTACACAATGCCTTTAGTTTTACGTGGTGCTAAGGATCAAACCCCAGCTGTGCACGTGCTAGGCGAGCACTCTACCGCTGAGCCACAACCCCATTCCCTCTAGTATAGTCTTTTCTTTTTTCTTTTTTTTCGGTACTGGAGATTGAATCCAGGGATACTCTAACACTGAGCTACACCCCTAGTCCTTTTTTATTTATTTTGAGATAGTGTCTAAGTTGTCAAAGCTGGCCTCGAACTTGTGATCCTCCTGCCTCAGCGCCCCCAAGTATCTGGGATTACTGTCATGCACCACTGTGCCCAGCTCACTGTAGTATAATCTTTCATAATGTTCTAAGCTGCAGTGAAAGGAATCAAGGGAGGAAGTGTTTATCCCTGAACTAGTGTTTTGAGGCCAGAAGACTGTTCCTTAGCTCTGAGTACCATGATAGTGGATAAACTCCTAGGACTGTGGAAATTCAGGATAAAATTTTGGTCATCTAGGCAACAATGTTGCTTTGCTTTAAGATATTTCATCCAGAAATGAATTATGGGTATTTCTGTAAAAGTAAGACTTATTTTTCTAGGGGCTAGTCTCTCTTTTGGTCTATCTTCATTTGCATGCGTATTGGAATTTGGGACTAGCACACAGAAGACAACCTTCTCCTGATCCTTTGAAGTGTTCCCAAGGAATACAAAGATGAATCACAAGAGATCCCAGTCCTCCAGGAACTGTCAGTTTGTGTAACAGCCCACAACTAATACACCTTAAATTAGAATGTATGGCCCTCTCTTATGGGTGCAAAGGACCTTTTGCCTTGTTCCAGGAGAGTCCTAGTGATTCTTTTTTGCATCTGTAGTACACCTGTGCCCAGCATATGTTTGTGGTACTAATGCACTGGATGGGACATTTGCATAGGTTCCTTATGGGAGCTTACTGCTAGGAAACTTATCTGAATTTAACACACACACACACACACACACACGAACATTTAAAAATATATTAGATGTATAAGTAGTCCCTGGATCAGTTTTCTCAAATCTTGTTACTGTCAAAATCATCTAATGAATGTTCCCCCAAACCCTGATTCCTATACTCCAGCCATACGGATTGTTTTTGTAAGTCTGGGGTGGAAGACAGCAACCTACATTTTTCAAAAGCAAACCAGGTAATTCTGATATGCAGCCATGGGGGATTTGGCTGCCTAAGAAAATTTAGTGTCAAAATAAAGTATTTTAGGCTGGGGATATTGCTCAGTGGTGAGTGGTTTCCTAGTATGTGTGAGATCCTGGGTTGGATACCTAGCACAGAAAGTAAGAAAAAGAGAAAGACAAAATGAAAGAAAGAAAGACAATGAAATGAATTCTAGTTTTAGATTCTGTGTTAGTGTAGCATATAGTGAAGAAGCATATAATCAAGAACTGTTTTTGGAGCTTGGAGATGAGGTTCCAATTTCACTTCAGTTAAGTCCTGTTATCTTCAGACGAATTATCTAGTCTTTCAGAGTTTCCATTTCTTCATCTATAGAATTGGAACTAGGGTTATTATGAGGATTTATGTAAACCTGTGCTCTAACACATGATAAATGTTGGCCAGATTTATCACGGTGTACACACGTTCCATTAGATTCATAAAGATGCAGAAATCTATTGCAGTACACCTTCTCCAGCCAGCTCTTGGGAAACCGGGGGATGTCTCCTGGTCCCTCAGTCAACTGAAGGATACAAAATCCTCCTAACTGGGAAGGCACTCACTATTCCGTGCCCTGCTGCCTCACTGGGCTCTCTGGTGTCTGCGCCGCTCACGTCCACCAGGGGACGCTCGAACTACCCAAGCTCCGGAGCCTACGGGCGGCGCCCCAGCGCGTGCTCACTCCGAGCGGCGCGCCTCGGGACCTCTGCTTCTGAAACCCAGGGCTTTAGCGGCGGCTTCTGAAACTAATCCTCCGTGGTCAGATACAGGAGCACTTTAGGCACAAAATTCCTCTGCCTTCTCTGCTCTCCGCTCTGCACTCCTACGACCCGTAGGCAAATCTAGGGCGGCAAACACTAGCGTTTCCATTGCGTCACTGCCCGGGTGGTTTTCGGGCTGACTGGGGCCTGGACCCGGCGAGACGCCGCCGCTGACCGGATGTTGCGATGGCTGATCGGGGGAGGCCGCGAACCTCAGGGACTGGCCGAGGTAAGCCCCGGACGACTTTCCCTGCGCCCGAGAGGCCGCAGTAACCGGAGCGGTCGCTCAGGTTCTTAGGTCCCGGCGGGGTGGCCGGGGCGGGGCGGGGCCTACGTGCGCGCGCGCGGCGCTGCCGAGGCCGCGGGGCGGGGGCGCGAGGCGGGGGCGCGGGGCGGCCGGCTGGGGCTCTCGGCGCGGCGCTGCTAGTCCGCTGTCCTGCGAGGTGACCCCTGACCCAGCCTGAGTCAGTAAGGACTGGCTTGGGGCGTCAGCTGGTCGTGAGTTTTGGTGGGACCTGCAAGAACTTAGGTCTGGCTGCTGCAACCCGCCTCGTTTCAGTGTAAAAAGTGTCAGCCTGAACTAGAGACGGACAAGGGCCGCTGGAACGCCCCACTTGGTATTTGGTGTATTTGAGTTGGTACCTCTTCTCGACATCAACTGACATTTGCTTAGAGGAGATACAATTAATTTGGTTACCTAAGAACCAATTAAAGGATCCCATTTTTAAAAAAATTAATAATTTGCTTCAAAATCAAGAATACGATTTCTTAATTTAACTGCTGTTTTTGGTTCCATAGTCACACTTTCTTCACGAGCTTGGATAATTGAATAGACCATGTAATGACATGTACATTTGAAATACAAGTAGAATACTTTTGCCGCCTTAAAAATGTTGAGATCTGGACTATTTCATATGCCACACGAGAACAGAATTTCTGTTTAATTCCATTTTATTTCTCATAGGAAGTATTTATCTAAAGTAAAAAATTGGTTGTTGTGAGTAAGCGACCTAACTTCTCAGTTTTAACTTCCTCATATCTTTGCAGTTGAGGTTTATTGCCTTTTTTTTTTTTTTTTTAAGGAAAACTTTTTTTTTCAGAAGTCTGAAGTCTTTCAGGTTATAGGAGAATTGTGGATGATTGAACCATATATGATATATATGTCAATTTGATATTAACTTGATTAATCATATAATTTGATTAAACAATTCTGACATTCCTGGCAAGCTTGCATTTGGGGGAAGCAGTTTAAACCGTTTCTATTTTTCTCAACCTGAACATTTACTTTTAAAAGGAAGACAGGATAACAATTGGAGAAAACTGCTGTTGTGAGGATTTTGCAGAAAACATTGATACATGTTAATTTATACATTTCTTCCTGTAATAATACTTCAGTTGTGTAACTGCTTTGAATTTGTACCTTATCAGAACCTAATAATTTCCCCTAATTTCATGTGAGAACTTTGTATCCAGGCTTCCAGGTTAAGCAGTGGTTCTCAATCCTAGGGTGATTTTGCCCTCCAGGGTACATATGGTAATATCTGGAGACATTTCTGATAGTCACAGCTTAGGAAGTAAATGAAGGAAATCAAGGTGGAGTGTGGGTTGTTTCCTGTTGGCATCTGAAGTGTAGAGACCAGGGACAGGGATGCTGCTAAGTGTCCTAAAATGAACCAGACAGCCCTAAGCAACAAAGAATAATCTGGTTCAAAGTGTTACTAGTGTCAGGTTTGTCTAACTTTGGTTTAAAAGTTAAATACAAGGGTTTTATCATGAACCAGTACTGAGCTTGGCTCCAGAAATGGCATTGAGACTGCACTTAAAGAATTATTGTTACATGCACATGTGCTTAGCAGAGTGTCTGACATATGACATAGTACTCTGTAAATATTAGTAATTATCTTTTATCAGTATTGAGTTGAATTCATGAGTCTGAAAGATTTCATTCCTTCCTTTATTCATTTAGCAAATGTGTTGGATGCTTGCAATGGGCTATTTCAGTCCACATTTTACTCTTGATCTGCAGTTTTATTTCTGACAAATTTTAATTGAGAAACACTCATTCTAAAATATTTGAGTTGGATTAGCCCATTAGTTTTTAAAGTCATGTTTATTGAGATTTAATATACATAAAATAAAGTTCACCCTTTTTGTAAATTTGTGACTTAAAAATACTAAAATTTATTAATTTGTGCTAAGAGAAATGTTTTATGTGGAATTGTTAATAAGGGAATTTATATTTGATATTAGAACATAATATTTATGGCTTTAAAAATCATGCATTCTTAAGTATATACCATGCAGTTATAAATCATTTTATCTCTTTCTCTGTTGTTTTTGCTTTTTTTTATTTCATTATAAGAAATCTCCATTACAGACAATAGGTGAAGAACAAACCCAGAACCCCTACACTGAGCTGCTTGTACTGAAAGCTCATCATGATATTGTACGATTTCTGGTACAGTTAGATGACTACAGGTAAGAGATTCCAGTTGTCTAATTGAAAGCTGTTTTAGAAAGAGTTTTAAGGACATTTTATATTAAAACAACTATAACAACTATTAAATTAATCCACCTTTCCTAAAATTTCAAAACTCCATCTAGTAATTAGAGAAATGCAAACATTTCTCTGATTTTTAAAAATGTGACAGTAGAAATTGAAATTGAGCTCTGCATCTTGATGGAATTATGTATCTAAAGTCTTTTTTGCCCATTGTCAGCTTGTCACATCTGGTGATTTAGAGGTTATATTTGTTTTGTTTTTTTTTTAGAGTTATCAGAAATATTCATGTTAGTTTATAAGAAGTGAATGACTTTAAAATTTGGATAGGAATTATAACTGCACATTAAGGTGATCCTCAGGTTGAGGAACAATAGCAAGTAACAATAGGGATGTGCTATTTTTAATAGAAGGTAAAGTAAGGATTTAATATAAATTAATATTAATGAAACCCCTTTAAAATGTACATTATTCTGTACTTGGTAACATATGTTGTGTTTAATATATTTGCAAATAGAAATGAAGGTATACAGGTCTTAGGGCTGTATACTTTGCTTATTATTGATCTATATTTCTATTTATTAAACCTTTATTCAGCTGCAATTACATTAATGGTATAACTTTTAAATGTTTGTCTTCCATTCTAGATTGTAAGCTTTATGAGAGTGGGGTCTGTGTTTTTCTTATTTACCACAATATTCTTATTTCCTAGCACAGTGCTTTACATGTAGTGGGTCATTAATAGATAGTTGTTAAGCCAGTGAATGACTCTTCACACTATTAAGTGTAGATATTGCATCCCATCCTAATCCCACATCAGATATCGCCACCACTTCTTTCACTATCATCTTTAATTTTCTTCTTTTGTCTTTGCTGCTTTTTTTCTTTTTGATTCCACGAGTGACTGCTATTGTAATTATTCCTAGTTATGACTTAAACTTCTGCTATCTATTGACCTTATCTTCTTTCTGGTTTTTATTTATTTATATTTTATGTCTTTTGGTATTTAGTTACTTTGACTGTGCTGTGTAGTTCTGGTTGTATGTGGAGTTAGGTCAGATCCCACAGGTAAAGGGCACAATCCTCTATAACATTCCCCTCACCTTAGTCACTAGCTGTAATCTGGACTCCCAGGCCACCCACACTTGTAACCAGCTGTCTGCAAGTTCCTACTGTCCCTGGTTTGATAATTCACTGGAACTGAACTCAGAAAAGCACTATGGCTTATGATTACACTTTTGTTATAAAGGATACAAATCAGGCCCAGCTGGATGAAGAGATGTATAGGGCAAGGCCTAGGAGCATCCCAAATCTAAAGCCTCAATGTCCTCAGGATCTTTTGCCCTCCTGGCACTTTAGTGTGTATCACCAATGAGAAAGTTCACCTGAGCTTTGAGTGTCTGGAGTTTCTTATTGAGGCTTTATCATAGACATGATTTGAACTCCATGATTTGAACTCAATCTCAGATTCCCCTCCCATCTTAGACCCCCACTAGAGGTTGAGAAGTCAGTCCTGTGGCAGTAGCACAAAGCCCAAACTTTCCAAACTCAAGGTTCATCTTTCCAACATGGCCAGCCTCTATTCTCAAATTATCTAAGAGTCCACACTAAGTCATCCTGTTAGCACAAAAAGGGACCCATCGTGAATAATGAAGAAACTCCTATCACTTAGGAAGTTCCAAGGGTTTAGAGCCTCCTTTATAGGAACCAGAGGCCAATGAAGTTATTATACACTCTGTTTCTCAACCTTTGCTTGAAAAGGTTTATCTCATATGTTTACTATTAGCCTGTCTACACAGTTTTCTTTTTGTGATGCAAGCCAACCAAATCACAGTGTGTTAAACATAGTATGACAACTTTCAGGCTTTTTTTGGTAATATTCATTTTTTAATATCTTTAGAGACATTTCGTTTACTTATTTGAATAGTCCTTTCTGAAGGAAACTAAACATCTCTGCAAAGGTAGCATTTGGGGTAGGTTAAGTTTTCTTGTACCATATTTTACCCTAATCAGTTGCTAGGTTAAAAAACATTCAGATAATTTCTTAAAATCATTAATATTTAGACCATAAGAAATCCTAAAATCACCTTGTCTAGGAGAGTTAAGTAATAAATGTATATGTTCAGTAATAAATGTATATGATCTTTAAATTTTATATAGATTGTTAAGATACCATTTTCATGGCTGTCTGTCCTCTGTGAAGTGCCCTCTTGTTATTCTTATTGCATAGTTAGAAGAATAATTTTTAGGAAAGGCCAGCTTGTAAAATAATGTCATTGAACAAATACTAACAGATACTTGATTATATTTACCCCATAGTAGTGCTCATATATACATCAGTTGTTCAGTGATATAGTAAATATTCTATAAATTAAAAACTATAGATGAGTGTATCAATTGCCAATTGTCCTGGAATATCACACTGAACATAGTGGTTTAAAACAAAACAACCATCATCAGTTTAGCTAATTATTCTGCAGGCTGGCAGTTTGGGTCAGGCTTGGCTGAGTAAGTCTCTTCATCTGTACCAGAATCAGCTGATCTTGGCCACGTGTACTTGCCTATCCATAGTCAGCTGGTAGATTGGCTGGGGTTGGCTAGTTTACAGTGGTCCCAACTGGGGGACTGCCTTCTCCCATCATGTGCTTGTTCACTCAGTGTTCATGGAGTTCTAATGCCAGCAGGAAGGCAAGCCCTGAAGTAAGACACTTTTCATATCTGCTTGCTGCCATTTCATTGGCTGAAGGAAGTTAGGAGTTGACATAAATTCACTTGAGTAGGTAAATACATTTTTCCCTTTGATGGGAGGAGCAACTAAGTCCTATTGTAAATGGTGATATAGGAAGAGGAAATAATCTGTGGCCATGTTTGCTATGTACTACATTGAATTTAAATGTCTACAATAGATGAAAAAGCCTTTTGGCTTTTGCATTACAATCATGATATGACTTCATGAATGATGTTTAATTCTTTTTACATGTCACTATTGTGTCAAAATTTACATATAATTAGGTATGAAATATTTCAGTTGAAGACCTATAGAATTTTCACTCCATGTTTTGCTTTAAAAATTTAATTCTATAGTTAAAAAAAAAGAACTAAAAGAGTCGTTCTTGAACATAAGCTACAAGACAGACATAAGAAAATCTGTGTATAATAAATATTTATTATGAAGAGAATTAAAAGCTTCTCTTAAATTTTAAAATTAACTCAATAATTTTGTATGTTGATGGAATGTTTAGATAGTTTAGAATTATCTTTACTATTGTACATGTACATTATTAATACATTGTCTAATCATAGAACTAGGGCTAGGGCTGTAGCTCAGTGGTAGAGCGCTTGTGCAGCACTTGTGAGGCACTGGGTTCCATCCTCAGCATCACATAAAAATAAATAAATAAAGTATTGTGTCCATCTACAACTAAAAATATTTTTTAAAATGATAGAACTACTTTTCTGGTTTCAAAATAAAGTTTATATCATTATACTTTATGTTTTCATTTAGTTTTGTAGACATTATATTCTGTTGTTGTTGTTTTTTTTTTTTTTTTTTTTTTTTTTTGCTCAGCTGTTGTAATCCAGGTTTCACGCTTCAGGTCTTTAGATAATATCATCTTATTGAAAATTTTGCAGAAGGATTTTCTTGTTTTCTCGGTGGCTCAGCTAAAATCAGTGAGTGGAAAATTTTCTCAGATTGGTTTTTGAAGATACCAAATAAATCCTGTATAACCTAACAGACAGCTGCCTTTTCTTTTCTTCTTTAGTATTTTTTGAACATGAAGTGAGGGTTATATTGATTGGGAGATCACTAAAGAAGGCTAAGCCTCAGCAAGAGTCTTCCAAAAAATGGACTGTGCTAAAATTGCATGTAATACTCTAGCATTTGACACATTAAACTAAACTGAGTTCATAACACATTTTAAGAATAGTTTTCTCTGTTGCTTATTTGACCATTCCTTGCTCCTCCAGGAAACAGACAAGGTTATGTAGGATGGTGATCATGACTGGAAAAGAATCAGATGACCCATGAAGTGCCAGACTGGAGAAAACATGCCTCTAGGATGGCTGGCGAAGCTGTATATTCACAAGACAGTCAACACAGTATAGTGTGATAATCCATTGAAAACAGTGTGCTTCATCTTCAAGAAGATATTCTGAAGAATATTCTTTCTCCTATGCTAACCTTTAGAGAATAGAGATCAGTAGTCAGGATGGCATAGATTCTTCTAATACCTGGGTTTTTTGGGAAGCAGACACTAAAATGGAATTAAGTATGCAAAAGGTTTATTAGAGAGAAGTGGCAGTGAAAGAAGGAAGGAGGCAGGATAGGATGGGGGAGCTGTGTCAGACTCTGATGCAGATGTCACAGTCTCTGCCAGCCCCAGGCATAGCTCTGGAGGAAGGATTACCCCTGAATGAAGTTCTTGTCTATATGGAAATAACTAGGGCTTTGTACATTTGCTGAAGGTCCTCCAGGAAGAATGTGCCCCTGGCTTCTATCATCTTGCTTAACTCCCATTGCCTGGACCCCAGTGAGCTAGTATGATTTTTTACTTGAAAGCTGAAATGGATCTTGAAGTCAACAGCTGGAGGCAGTCAGATAACTACATTCTTCACAGTTGGGCAGCTATTCCTGTTTTGAAAGGGAATCTAGAAGGTACATCTTAGGGTCTGCTATACTTCCATAGGTGTGAGCTGCACTATTTAATTTTTTTTTTTGGTACTGGGGATTGAACCCAGGGGTGCTTTGCCACTGAGCTACATCTTTAGACTTCTTTATTTTGAGACAGGTTCTCACTAAGTTGCCACAGCTGGCTTTGAACTTGTAATCCTCCTGCCTCAGCCTCCTGAGTTGCTAGGATTACAGATGTGCACTACTTCACCCCAGGTTACTTAATTTTAAATTATAAGAATATACTCATATGGGCCTTTAGACAGCTAAGAAACAATAAGTAATGACATTGGTTAATAGTTCTTTGATGACTTGAAAAGATAAGCTTAGTTTTCAGAGATGTTAAGATACTTGTACCTGGAAAAAGGTATAAACAATCCATTTTACCATGAATTCTAGAGCCACAATACTAATAATTTAACAGATTTTGTACTGGCATTTTTAAAGTGCTTATCCAGTAACACATTGAATTTAGACATCTGATATAATAGATTTTGCTAAAATGTATTACCAAAAAGACCAAACCAAATCAAAAACCCTATTCTATTTCCAAGACTCTTTGGCATGACTTTATGATGAATTTGTTTATTCAGTTTCTATTGCTTTTGGATAGTGCTTTGAGTCAAGTAAAGGAAGAGTGGCACTGTTATCTTGTATGTGTGTATGCCATCCTCTTTGCTTTCTTTTTTCTTATTTCTAATTATTTTGTCCTTTTGGCCATATTCTAGAAATGTAACTGAATTTTACTTAAGTTGGCTAAGATGTTGTAATGTTTGAGAGGATGACAGGAGTGAATGGATAGGTAATTGCTGCTTCATGAAGTAACATATAATTATATTTTGGGATGAGGACAGCAAGTGTATAATAGTATTTCTATTTCAAAATCTGTCCCCTAGCAGTAAAATTCTATAATTACTAGGTAAAAATCAGCCTTGTTCAATTACAAAAACCCTTACTAAGCATTTGAAAATTATTACCTTGACCATCTTTAAAATATAGCTTTAAAAATCCATCTGACAATTTGAGTATGGATAAGGGTATTAACTGCAATGGATTGCAACATGTTTAAAATTTCTATGTTCCTTAACAGGAGAACTCACTGGTTACTCTTGTAGAATACTATGGAACTAATTCATTATTTTGAAAATTGTAGTAAAGGAGCAAAGTTAAATTCTATACTGCCTTTCTTAAATAAACTACGTTGGGATCAGTAATAATTTATAAGGAGAAATTTGTCTTTTTAGAAGAATTTAAGCTAGGAAGAATGATAAAATTGGAATATTGTGAGTTTGCAACCTCTAACATGTAGGAGGGGTAGATAATATTTTTCCTGTACCAATCTTAGCTTCATTGCCTGGGGCCCTTAGAGTTAGGTTAATAAAAGATTAATAAGAAAAATCAAGTGTATTAATGTGTGCATTGTGCATACACATGAGAGTACTCAATGTGTGGAAATGAGTACTCCTTTAACTCAAAGGTATGGTTAAAAGGTGGGCTTATGTAGCATCTTAAGAGGAGAGCAATCAATTTATTGAGAAGTAATAAGATGAAGGAAGGGTCTTTTGAGTTTCTTGCAGTGGCAAATTGTGAGAAGGCAAATATATGGGGAAAACTAGTATTAGATAAGGGCTAGTTAGTAAGGTTTGTTTGTGCAGACTTTTTCTCAGTGCCATCTCATTTCCAGTGATGAGGTTGTTATGCCTCATTCACAAGGATAATTATGTTCTGTTTTTGGTGAATAGGGGGAGGGTAGAGAGCTCAGTCTGTGTCTTTTCCTCAGTTGCCTTTTGCTGAAAATAATTCTTATGTTAGAGTGGCCTATTTGGAGATTGCATACTCTTAATCCTTTCAATTGAAATAACAAATTTAGGTAATGGTTTTGATGGATATTAATATCACACACACATACAAAGACTGACAGCAATTACATTTCCTGAAGGAGTTTATAAACTGCCTATTATGTGGTCTTACCAAAAAGTCAAATTTGAATCTGATTAAATTTTTAGATGTAACTATCAATCTACTAAAAACACAGGGGACAGAGGTGTATGTTAAATGACGTTAAATGAGGAAACTAGCCAGCAAAAGAACTCAGAACAGACCAAGAACAGACTATAAGAACTCTATATGACAGGTAACCTTTTTTTTCCAATAAATAAATTGCAAGGAAAAAATATATGGAAACTGACAATAGAAATAAAAGAGACTAGCCGGGCGTGGTGGCGCACGCCTGTAATCCCAGCACTTTGGGAGGCTGAGACAGGAGGATCGCGAGTTCAAAGCCAGCCTCAGCAATGGCGAGGCACTTAGCAACTCAGTGAGACCCTGTCTCTAAATAAAATACAAAAAAGGGCTGGGGATGTGGCCCAGTGGTTAAGTGCCCCTGAGTTCAATCCCCCGGTACCACAAAAAAAAAAAAAAAAAAAAAAAAAAAAAGAAATAAAAGAGACTGTAGAAATACATCAACCCAATTGCAATGTAGAGACCTTATTTGAATTCTATTTCTAATAAGCTGCTTTAAAAATTATGAAACAATCAGGGAAATTTCATCACTGGGTGGTAACATTAATGAAGTAAATATTAACTGTAAAGGTGATATAAAAGTGTTTATGGGGCTGGGGTTGTGGCTCAGTGGAAGTGTACTTGTCTGGCATGTGTGAGGCACTGGGTTCGATCCTTAGCACCACATAAAAATAAATAAATAAAATAAAGGTATTCTGTCCATCTACAATTAAAAAATATTTTTTAAAAAAGTATTTATTGAGTGTTTGTACCCTGAAATGTTTACTGATGAAATGAGATAACATTGACTCTGATTTGCTTCAGAATAATCTGCTGAGGAGGGATTGGGTGGGGGACAAATGAAACAGTATTGGCCATCACTTGATAAATATTGAAGACAAGTTATGAGTACATTTTTATTATAATTATATTATATCATATAAGACATATATTATTATTTTTAATATACAGTATAATAGTCTTTCCATCTTTGTATATGTTAAATTCTCCATAAAGAAAAGTTTAAAAACTTTATTTGGTATAAAGGAAATTAAAATGCTGATTTAAAAGGTATTTTGTTTCAGTATGAAACAAAAAACTTTTAATACTAATGTTCCAAGTATTCAATGGTGAAACACCTATTTCCTTTTGAAGACAGAATTGACTGGGAACAGATACTGGAATCACACAGCTAGGCATAACATCAGCTTAATAAAGTAATAGCTAAAAAAAAGTAACTGATAAAAAGTTGGATTAAAGGACCTGACTTTGATAAACAATCACAGTGGGTTTGCTTATGCCTCACCCTGAGGTAGGTAGACTCATTCACTGAATCACTGGGTACAGCTGGACAGTTGGAAGCCTCCTACTTAGATGTAGGCTTGCATCAAAAATAAGAACAGACCACAATGTTCTGTGTTCACAGACAAATCCTCAGAAAATACCCAGAAGAGGCTAGTCCAATTCATTCTGTCTCTTACCTACGTAGTGGGGCAGACAACGAGACTTGTGTTAACATAGTGCATTTTTAAAAAAATATTTATTTATTTACTTCAGTTGTACACAATGCAATGCATTTATGTTTACATGGTGCTGAGGATCGAACCCGGGCCGCGCACGTGCGAGGCAGGCGCTCTGCCGCTGAGCCACAACCCCAGCCCCCATAATGCATTTTTCTTTTTTGCAATGCTGTGGATCAAATCCAGGGACTTGCACATGCTAAGCAAATGTGCTACCACTGATCTACATCTCCAGCCCACATAGTACTTTTTTTCTTTTTGTGGTGCTGGGGATTGGACTCAGTGCATGTAAAGCAAGCACTCTGCCAACTGAGCTTATATCCTCAGCCCCATGGTACATTTTCTTAATCACAGAAAAACAGTTTTAAGTTCAAGTAGTTCTAATAAAAGAATCAGTTGCATCAGTATCTTTGACTCCTGAAAATGCTTTAAGTTCCCTGCAACTTCTCTTATAAGTCTCTAGCTGCATACTTCTATAATTTCTTTCAAGTAGTTCTAGCATACAAACAAAAATAAACTTTAAATGGAAATTGTGTTATTTTTCAGTTTTGTCTGTTTTCTGGTAACATAGCATTTTATCAATTTTATTTTATTGTAAAATAAAACATTTTAATTTCATAATGCATTAGTACTTGGGGATTAGTTAGAAAGTTAATCACTAGGACTACCATAATCATGTTCTATTTTGATTTTTCTAGTAATTTACAGTTATACAGATATTGAGTAGAAGAAAATTTATGTTCAAGTTTATGTGCTGTACTTTTTATTATATCCTTTAAGATTATATTTGAATTTGTAGGACCTTTGACTTAATTGAAATGCCTTCACATGAGTAATAAACTATTAAATGAGCATTTAAGTAATGGACATAGGATTTATTTGTGAAACCATTTTATTTTATACAAATCTTTGTGAAACTCTACTTTCAGCACACGATTGTCAAGAATAAGAGTACTCTGAGATGTTCAAAAAGGTGTTTAGGGAAATGATTGCTGAAAATTGAAATTATCATGAAAATTCACAATGGACTCATGATCTAGATCTGGTATCACTGGTAATGTTAGACTGAGTTCTCAAGGAGCAAGAACCATTTCTTACTGATCCTTATTTTCAGAATATAATATATATAGTTAGTACTTAATAAGTATTTCTTGAATGAATGAGTCAATAAATTTATTCATTGACTCAATAAATTCTCATAATTAGTAGAAGAGAAGATGGTACATTCTAGAAGTTCTGCTATAGGTCTTCGTTAAACTGTGCTCTCCTTGTTAAACTTGTTTTTCATGCATGTATTTGTTTTTGTTTTTTTTTTGTCATTTGTACAGACTCAAAGAGTATTTTTAAAAACTTGGTTTCAAGATGAAACTTAAAGGATATACATAGGAATTGGATGGGAATATGGAAAAAAAGATTTTATTTTTGTGTGGTGGGATTTTGGATTTAAAAGTTTTTAATTTCTATTTTTGTTGTAACAATGTATTGATCCATTAATAATGATAAACGGAAAAGATGATGTTACATTAATGCCATTAAGGATTCTATTTTACAGAGCTCTGTAACACTTAAATGTTTTCTTATTCATGCCTTTATTCATTCAACAAGCATTTCTTAACACTTTAACCCTACCATAGATAATTAGGAATTTGTTAGACTATAAAGTGTCATAAAGATTAATAAATATGGTAATTACTATGTTTTGTTCCAAAAAGCATATTTTTAATTAATATCTCTAAAATTTGGAGATGTTACCTCATTGATGGTATCTTTCGGTATATAATTGACAGCATTTTTTCCTTAATGGTACATAAAATAGCAGAGTGTTTTACACATTGATGTTTTAGATATGTTGAAATATAGTACATTTTGAGAGCTCAAGGCAAGGGTCACATGTTATTCATCTTAACATTTCCCCAAACCTAGTGCAGAATTTCACTGAATACATTATTTTTTCATTCAACATATTTTGTGTTAAATATTAAAGAAACATTTTCCTCAAAATCTTATATTGAGGCTTTAAGTCTCTGGATTCCATTAGAGTGTTTTTTTTTTTTTTTGTTTAAATCAGTCTATAAAATATTATGGCAATATATAGTCACTATTCTTCCTTTCACTAAATAGCTTAAACCTTATTCACATTTTAATTTTCTCTTTTTTATATTTCTTTACTTTCTTTTAGCAGTTATAGTATATCTTATTAGGAATTATTGAGTTGAATTTTCAGTTTTTGATATGAAGATGTTTGGAGTATCCTTGGATGACTGGGATCTGGTTGTACATGGCTGATACAATGCATCCAGTTTTTAGTTATCCTTCATTGTAAGATGGCCAATTGTAATCCATGAATGATCTCCTAACCATTTATGAATTATTTTATGAGAGATACTAATATGTAGCTAAGTCATACTGGTTTGCATTTTAAAGCTTTATGTTACCTCTTTGGAGGAGGTATCAATAAGTACTGAAATGACCAAAAAATAAAAAAGGCAACCATGGGGGAGGGAATACATATACATAATTTTAAAAGGAAACCATGAAGGGGGATATATATATGAATTGAAAAGCCTGAATAAGCTGCCAACTGGGTAATTGACCTCTGAGCAATAAAAAATTGGCTGTGATTTCATACATTACTATTGAGCAATTGTTTAGATTTAACTTTTGTTCTCTAGTGATTGAATTAAAATTTGAGGTGGAATGCTCTGTAACTCATTTCTAAACTCTTGGTAGTTCAGTTATTTTTCATTGTGAACTCATCTCTGATTGTGAGATTCAAACATGATAAAACAATAATGAGAAGTTAAAAAGCAGGGTTAGAAAAAAGTATGTATTTTAAACCTACAGCCTTCTAAATGGGAGAAAAGCAATTATGAGAGTTTAAAGGATCAATAGAAATTGATGTTTTATACCAAAGAAAACTCAGGACCTTGAGTCCTGCCCTCCGTGCCATTACTATACAAATAAAAAGAAATCAATAGGCTCAGAAACGTAAGTTATTAAAGATTTACTTCCAGTGACTACTTTTGATACTCAAGGCATTGTTTAGTATTTGGATTCAGAAGATGTATGTCATTAAGCATAGGAAATTATTTTTTAACTTAAAATGATCGTTTTTCTTTTTAATCTTAAGATCTTTCTCTCTTAAATGTGAATGTTAGGCATGAATTTAAAATGTGGTTTCTAGCTAGTTAAATAAAAAGCCTTAAGGTCCTTGTCATTAAAAATATAGTGTTATATTAAAGAATTATTGAGGCATTTGCAGGTAATTGGATGGAGTTAGAGAATGTAATGGTAAGTGAAGTTAGCCAATCCCCAAAAGCCAAATGCCAAATGTTTTCTCTAATATAAGGAGGCCGATGCACAGTCGGGTTGGGATGGGGAGCATAGGAGGATTAGAGGAACACTAGAATGGCCAATGGGGAGGGACGGGATGGGAGGGGGCAAAAGGGTGAAGAAAAAAAAAAGATGGTAGAATGAGATGGATATCATTACCCTAAGTGCATGTATGAAGTCACAAATGGTGTGAATATACTTTGTATACAACCAGAGATATGTAAAGATGTGCTCTACAAGTATAATATGAAATGTAATTAAAAAAAAAGAATAAAAAGAATTATTGATAGGCTCCATCTGACTGTGTTTGACAAATCTATTTTCAGGGTAACCTCTTAGCTCTAACAGTTGGAGATCTAATTGTAGAGTTTTGAAATGAGTATGGAACTTATCGAGCCAGTGGAGACAACAGTTATAAAGGAGACTTAAAAACAGTATGAGAATTTTCTATTTGAAGCTCAGTTTGGAGTGTTAAAGAAGGTGTTACATGACTGAAATCACGAGAGTTTATATATCTCCTGTGGGGGTAACATCCATTAGAACTGATACTCTTGTAGGAACAAAGTGATTCTGTGTTCAAATATTTTAGTTCTCTACTTTTCTCTTAATGATATGTGTCCGATCAACAGTGTTCACTTAAATGGAGACATCTAAGGCTTACTCAGATTTGTGAAACCCACTAATGATCTTGCAGGGAAGTACACGCAACAAATTTTGTAAATGCCAAAGTTGTTGCTGGAATATTGTTTGTTAATGGGTATGAACTATAAGAGGCCCCATGTACACAGTCCATAGCTGGCTGTCACCCTCATCCCACGTAGGCAGTGAAATTTGGGGTTCCTCTGCATGAGGTGGGCTGACTTGTGAAATAAAAGCTAAGAAAGAGAAGATGACAAAGAAACCACAGGACACAGGAAGTAAATTTGGAAAACAGGTGTGGGACGGCTCTTCTATCTTGGGGATCATACTTTCACACTGGAAAGAGAGTGAGAGAGCCCACACTTGCTTTATGAATATGGGGGAAGCATCAAAGGTTTTCCATGGAATGTTCTTTGCCAAATAAGGTCGGAGGAGGGCAGTCTCCCTAGCCAAGCAAAGACAGAGGTCACATGCATTGCACAATCCATTGAGTGGGAGGAGCCACAAAATAATTTGCAATGCCAAACCTAAAAAAGCTCAAATAATTCACCGGTGGTATCTCACAGCTATCTATACTACTACTTATTTCTCTTATTCAAAAACTCAAATCTGAATTCAAGTGGATGAAAGTGATATTTGGGGGACAACTTTGAACTGATTCTGAGTCATTAAAATTCATTTATAAACTTGTGTTATACATAATTAATACCATTGACATGCTTACAGTTTGATTTTTTGAATACCACCTTGTTAGGTTAATGCTTGATTTCTTGATTTTGTTACAATAGTTTCTATGATGAATAATCCTGTTTGACAGATTATTTTCTTGACAATTAATTTGCATCAAGGATGTCTTTTGTGCTACAGAATGTAGATTATTGTTCTTCTATAGTGAGAATGGGAGATAAAGTAGAGAGAAAATCTGTAACAGAGTTCATCACAACTCTTTTCATGCTATGAGACAACTTTCTTTTACCTCTTTGAATTTCAAGCATCTCTATTAAAAACTACCAATAACAAAAAACCCCAAGCTTTCCAAACCAAAAACACAACTTTTGTAGAAAGACCAAGGAGCCAAGATAAGTAAAGGAAAATCTTGCTTCTAAGTAATAGAGTTAAAATACCTTTACGGAGAAGATAATAGAAATAATGAAACTAAGGGCATGATTCTGTTCTACCCCTGGACTGTTACTTCCTATCAGTGAAGCTGTTCCTCCTCTTGGTTTTATTTCATTAGTCAGAAATTTCTTAAAATCATAGATTTTTAAAGCAAGGAAGGACTTTAGAGGTCATCTACATATAACCTCATGTTTACATTTCTAGCAGGTTATTTTTTGCAGCCCTGTAAATGTATTTTATCTTTGTATCCTTACTACTTGGCATAGAATTTTGAAGGCATTTTATAGGTATTTGTTAAATTAGCTTAAAAAACCTATTCTTCATTAATGTTAGTGAGTAAAATACCATTGATAAGACCTGATAATTCCTAGTTAATTTGGCAATTAAATGTCATCAGTGATTTTTTTTTCTTGACCTTTTTTCTCTAACTAGATTTGCATCTGCTGGTGATGATGGAATTGTAGTCATTTGGAATGCCCAGGTTTGTATTAATTATATATGAATCATGTAATAAATATATGACAATATAGTTGTATATTAAAGTATAAATACTATGTAGGGTATATTTGCATAACATTGTCATTTGAGACTAATTAATATTCGAAAAGGCCTACGTGGATAATTTCATTTAAAACAGGACCAGTATTTCATAACAAAGAGGGCAAGTTTTCTTTTAAGATTTTTGTATGAGAAACAGTGCTGTTTTAATCTTTTTAAAAATTAATTTATTTTTTAATTTGTTCTTTTTAGTTTTACATGACAGTAGAATGTATTTTGGCATATTATAATACATGGAGTATGACTTATTCCAATTAGGATCCCATTCTTGTGGTTCTACATGTTGTGGACTTACCCTGGTTGTATATACAAATACAAGGCTAGAAAATTATGTCTGATCAATTCTATTGTCCTTCTTATTTTCCTCCCCTTCCTTCCTTTCATTTCCCTTTGTCCAATCCAATGGACTTCTATTTTTCCCCTCCCTATCCACAGTTGTTGTGGGTTAGGATCCACATATCAGAGAGAACATTCGGCCTTTGGTTTTTGGAGATTGGCTTATTTCACTTAGCATGATAGTCTCCATTTCCACCCATTTACCAGCAAATGCCATAATTTCATTCTTAATGCCTGATTATATTCCTACACACACACACACACACATCAATCATATTTTCTTTATCCATTCATCTGTTGAAGGGCATCTAGGTTGGTTCCATAGTTTGGCAATTATGAGCTGCTGTAAACATTAATGTAGCTGTGTCTCTGTAGTATCCTTATTTTAAGTCCTTTGTATATAAACTGAGCACAGGATAATTGGGTCAAACGGTGGTTTCATTCCAAGTTTTCTAAGGAATCTCCATACTGCTCTCCATAGTGGTTGCACCAATTTGCAGTCCCACCAGCAATATATGAGAGTACCTATCTCCCCACATCCTCACCAACATTTATTGTTACTTGTATTCTTGATAATTGCCCTTCTGACTGGAGTTAGACCAGAGACCCTGAGCTTACTAGAAGAAAATGTAGGCCCAGCCCTACATCATGTCAGCTTAGGAAACAACTTCCTCAACAAGACTACTAAAGCACAAGAAGTACTATCAAGAACAAATAAATCTGATGGTATCAAACTAAAAAGCTTATTCACTTCAAAGGAAACAATCAAGAATATTGAACAGAGAGCCTATGGAATAAAAGGATATCTTGACCATCTCTACCTCAGATACAGCACTAATTTCCAGGTTATACTAAGAACTCAAAAAACTTAACACCAAAAAACCAAATAACCCAATCAATAAATGGCCAAATGAACTGAACAGACACTTCACAGAAGAAGAAATACCAGTTGTCAAAAAAATAATGAAAAAATGTTCAACATCTCTAGTAATTAGAGAAATAAAAATTAAAACTACACTGAGATTCCATCTCATTCTAGTCAGAATGGTGATTATAAAAAAGCTTTTTTGTTGAACAAAATTTAGATAATCAGCAACTATGCACTGACTTCCTGAATGAATCAAGTATTGATTTTTGTGAGAGCCACAGTTTTTCTTTCAGTATTGTATGATAGTATAAAATAGCATTCTTCTGATGTTTGACTTTAATAGAATGAAAGGTATGTTTTTTTTTTTTTCCAAAAATAAGTAAGACTTCACTAGGTTTTCCTAAGGCTTCTCGATCCTTTGTTTCTTAAATTATTCTCTTACTATTTTTCTTCATTTACCCTTATTTGGTTGTTAACTAGACTGTCAGATCCGTGGTTTTTTTTTTCTGTGACTTTGCCTGTGATTAAAACAGCTCTTTACAGTCCCCCAATATCCATAGGGGTTTGGTTCCATCCCTGCTTTTCCATACCAAAAAATCTGTGGATGTTCAAGGTTCAAGTCCCTCATAAAATGGTTTAGAATATATATATTCATATTCATATATGTGTACACACATATACATATATATACACATTCTTATACTAAACCCATGCTCTTTAAATCATCTCTAGGTTGTATGTAAATGCTATATAAATATATTTAAGTAATAAGGACATGAAAAAAAATCTAAACATGTTCAGTATAGAAACAATTTTTTTTTTTTTTTTTTTGGTACTGGGGATTGACCTCAGGGGCACTTGACCACTGGGCCACATCCCAGCCCTATTTTGTATTTTATTAGAGACAGGGTCTCACTGAGTTGCTAAGTGCCTCGCCATTGCTGAGGCTGGCTTTGAACTCGCAATCCTCCTGCCTCAGCCTCCCAAGTGCTGGGATTACAGGCGTGCGCCACCGCACCCGGCTAGAAACAATTTTTAAAAATACTTTCAATCCAAAATATTTTTTGGGTGTGTGCATGAATTCTCCAACTATTTTTTATTTGGTTGAATCCATGGATACAGAACTAGCAGATACAGAGGGCTAATTATACTTTTACCACATTCATTAAATCTTGCAACCTTGGAAAGATTTGCAATTTATACTGTATTTACATTTTACTTTAGTATGTTCACTTCTTGGGAAATCAGTGATAGACTAATGGAGGTAGACTCTGAATGGATGGGGATAGATGCTGGTGTTAAATGGAGTGGAAACTAACTATAAGTGGTTAGTCAGTGCAGACACACACACACACACACACACACACACACACACACACACACTATTCCACAACTCATACCTATAGAGAGTTAGATAACTTAAATGGATAATAATGACTTCCTGTTGTTTTCTACAGATTAAATTGCTTATTGTTTTTGCTTCATTTATGTAATTCTTAAAACCACCGGAAAGGATATTCCTTTAAATCCTCTATAAAATATGCTGCAGTTGGCATTTTCCATTAGAACATCATCAAAATTATTTTTCACTATTCTCTCAGCACTTGTTTAGATTCTGTTCAATTGTTTAGCTCAAGTTATATCTTTTTTTTGTTTACTGTGATATATTTATTTATTCACTTATTTATTTTTGTGGTGCTGGGGATTGAACCTGGGGCCTTGTGTGTGTTAGGCAAGCGCTCTAACCACTGAGCCATGTCCCCAGTACTAAAATTATGTCTTGAATAAGTAATTTTAAGCAGAATATATGTGATTTTATTCATGGTGATTCTTTTTATTTAAGTTGTTGTTGAACTTTTATTTATTTATATGTGGTGCTGAGAATCAAACCCAGTGCCTCACACTTGCTATACAAGTGCTCTACCACTGAGCTACAACCCCAGCCCTCTTCATGCTAATTCTTAATGCCATTTAAGATTATTTAAATTATGAAAGATGAACCTATTAACTTTTTTTTTTTTTTTTTTGTATTTCAGACAGGAGAAAAGCTTTTGGAACTCAGTGGACACGCTCAAAAGATAACAGCTATTATTACATTTCCTTCCTTGGAATCTTGTGAAGAAAAAAATCAACTCATCTTGACAGCCTCTGCTGATCGAACAGTTATTATATCCTTAAATCTAGAAGAAATTGAAATAGCCACAGTGGCCCAAGGGGCAACTACATGTATTATCAGTCTTTAGACTCTAGGGGCCTATCTATGCATTCTTGTAGCAAAAATGATTTTATTGTAGTTTTCATAAGACACTTCTTAAAAGTATTAGGCATCTGAAAAGTATTAGACTAGCAATAACAGGTTAAGTCTTGTATTGATGGAAACCCCATGACTAAAGCTGTTCTTTCCAGAGTTACTGTTATATCAAATTGTATAAAATGGAGGAAATGGGAGAATGTGGGCTTTAAAATGTTTTTTTTATTATCTCATTTTGCTTTTCAATTTAGGGAAACAAAGATGAGTTGACTGCAGAATAATTCACGTTTCCCCTTTTTTGATTTATATAAAAGAGATGTAATGGCCCCAACCCATGAGAACCTTTGGAGTTTCTGAGTCTGCATAAAAGCAATTTATTAATATTCAGTATTTAAAAACAAATTTTAAAAGGCAAAGTTACTTTCCTCATAATTTTAGTTAAAAGTTAAGATGTAACTGCAGTGGTAAAATTTTATTAAGTGCTTATGCGTGCTATGCATTGTCTTTCCATTTAATCCTTGAAAAAGCCCTTTGAAAGATATTTTTTTTTATTCTCATTTACAGATCAGAAAGTGGAGGCATAGAGATCTTAAATAACTTCCCCAAGGCACAGAGTCAGTGTAGGGTAGACTGAGAAGGAGTCTGGCTGCAAAGTCAGAACTCTGGACCACTATAGGACACTGTGACATTGTCTTCATAAAATATTTTCTATAAACAAGTTTAGCCCTTTACTATCTATATGAGGAATTGAATCTGTGAAGCTCATAGCCGAATGCTAGGGATAACTATAGTCTTTCATTACTCTTTTTTTTTTTAAAGGTGTCAGATTGACTTTAAAAAGTTTATGATTATCTGAAGTTCTGTTTAAACAATTTCAAGGATTAGTGACATTATCTCTTAGGATTTGATAGAACTAAGACATACTATTTAATAACACTTCAAAGGAATTCTTCAGCTGAAAAGTGTTACAGTCACATTGCCTATAGGTGAGAAAATTTCCAAAAAATGGTATAAATGGCAATAGACCACATATGTATATATATGTATATGTATATATATGTGCATGTGGGGTGTGTGTGTGTGCGCGCGCGCGCACATGAGCCTGTGTATCTGGGTGATTAAAGTATGACATAAACAAGGACAAAAAATTTGCCTAGATGTTTAGCCAGAGCTGCTTTAATACTACTGCTGCACTGAGGCAAATATTATTTTCCTTTGTTTTTTTTTTTTCTTTTTCAGTATAAGCTACAAATATAGAATTTAAAATACTTCCTCTTTATTAGACTATTCCTATGATACTCTAATATTACTTCAAGGTGATTACTAAAATTAGTATTACGATACAGAGGTAAGTAGCTAGGGCAGTATCAGTATAAATTTTGCCTGTAAATGAGAGTATAGAGGCATTCCCTTTGCTGAATGCTTTTTCTTTCTTTTTTAAAACCCATGCTGCTTAGCTGGCAATTCCTTTTACCAGATACATTCTAAATTTTTCTCTGCTTGGGCCTTCACTATTAATTAACTCCCTTAATTAAATGCTAAAAGTAGATTTTTATATTTTTTGTTAATAACCGTAAGAGCTCAAGTTACTCAATATTGCACATTCAAAGTTCAGATAGTGAAATAAGTGAAAAGACTGTGAGACCATATTATAATTGTTTAAATTTAAGGTAAGAAAACATTATGTAATTACTGGGAGCACTTTTTATGTGCTGGCAGTTTGTTAAATGTGGTGTATACATACATGTATATCTAAATAATATCTTTTGATCTTTATAGATCAAATTCTTATAATCAGCCACATTTAAAGACTGATGTATAATAAAAAAGGTTTTGGACATATTAATATTAACTAGTTTGTGAAATTAATTTCAATTTTTAATTATATAGTATATGTGTATGTAAGTCAGATATAATGTAAGATATATTACTTACCATAGGAAATTCTGTAAAAAATTTGAAAATTATCAAGTTCCTTAAGTCAAACTAATCTTGAATATTTTATGAGAGGCCCTCTAATTATTATTATTATTATTTTTAGAGGCCCTCTAATTATTTTAAATATGTATACAGGAAATAGTAGCACACTGTTAGTGTCTTCTTTGAATCAGGATAACAGTAGTAAATCATGCTGTGCACATTGCAGGGAGCCTTCAGGAAATATCAATTAATAGATGTGATAGTTTTTAGTATAAATTCTTTATGTTCATGTTTATTAGATTATGGCAGACTCAGTTGCAATATTTAATGTGTGTAAAGATTCAGTGCATCAGGCCACTCATTTTGTTGGCATTTGCAAATAGTTTTGTAGTAAAATTTACCTCAATCTTATTTTAGATCGTAAGCTTGTTCTGCTAAATTGATGACTTACTATATGAATTAAATTTTGTGGTAGTATAAGTATTAAATATTTTATGTTTTATTTAAAGATCTAACTGAATTTAATGTTGGTGATTTCATTCTAATTAGAAAAAGTTATCTCATAATTAAGATTTTTAAAATTCTACTTAGAAATTATTTCTTAACATAAATTTAGGTATGGGATTGTGATACTGGCAGACAAGTTCAGAGAGTATCATGTTTCCAGTCTACTGTAAAGGTAAAAATCTTAAGAAGTAAGAGTTTTTAATGGTAATCCATTTTTGTCTCTGGAAAAGATGGTAAATGAAGTACATAAAATTACTTTGGGAGATGTAAAAAATTATTTATGTATCTTCCACATACACCTGCAGTCATTTGATTCTAAGACTAGATTTTTGCGAGCATGGTACTGACTCCTAACAGTGTTTCAAATGGAAATTAGAGCAGGGGCTAATTATTATAGCAAGATAAGGGAAAAAAAAAAAGAAAGAAAGAAAGTAGAACCTGGCATATTTTTAGTAGGTAACCCTAGGAAGAGATGCTACTTAAAGGAAGACTGTAACAATAACTAGTCAGGTTTTTTTTTTTTTTTTTTTTTTTGTATACTCTGAACTAAAAATATGGAGTTATTTGTCCCTTGACTTCTGTCTTCTTTAAGGTCATAAAGACATGTCAATTAGTTCTAAAACTAAAAATCTTTCCTGACTACTTGGCTTCTATTAGGTTCATTAATTTTACAAACATTAGTTGGCACTTCTTATATGACAGAAACTTTGCTACATGTTGGTGAAACTAACATGGATAAGTCTTGGTTACTTGTGATTCATACAGAAGAAATTACCTTAAATGTTTTTCTAAGAAAGTAACACTGTTTTTTAATGTTAGCCAGTTGGGAAAAGACACTAGTAAAATGAGTTGTTTCCTCCTTTGCTTTAAAGCTAGCTGAGCTTCATGTTGGAGCTAACACTTTCTTTTTTTTTCTTTTTCTTTTTTTCTTTTCTTTTGTTTTTTTTTTTTAGTGTGAAAAGAATTATTTCCCTAAAAGGCAGCATCTCTGGTAGCTACCTCATGGCACTGTGCTGTTATGAGTAACAGTAAAGATTTCGGGGAAGGAAGTACCATGTCCTGTATGCTCATATTTAATTTAGCAATGAACTTTCTCTGAAGAAGTCATTAAAGTATTGACTTGATCAAAATCTCTATATGATCTGAAAAGATGCTACTTTTATATTTCTTAAAAATAATTCCTACTATCTGAAAAACCAAAGTCATTAGGTTTCAAATGAAAATACCTGAGTTGAAGGACTAGAAAAGGAGGGGAAAAAAAAAAAAAATTAGTGTCTCGGGGGAAGTTCCTTTTGGGAACTATTTCATGAACTAGTCATAGGAACTGGTCAATAATAAAGTATCTTATTTCAGTGTGGTAAAAATACCTTATAAAAGGGTTTTATTGGAATGTTAGCTAGGTAATTGTTTACTCTGACTGTGATTCTGCTTTACATAACAAAATTGTTAAACAAGTAATATTGTGTTCACTTTAGTTCATTGGATCTGTTGTTCTTGAAGAGATAATTTATTTAGGAAATTCATATTCATAATATGAGAAATGCTATTATTTATCATTTGGACTAGTAAATTTTTCTTATAAGGGTGAGTATCAGCAAGAAGATAGTGAAATTGACATTTTTATTGCTTTTTGAGAGAAAAAATTCACATGCTCTGCTGGAAAGCAGTTTGCCTTTACTAATGAATCAAAAAAAATTAACCAAAGGCAGAATGTTTTCTCTGATATGCAGATGCTAATTCACAATAAAGGGGGTGGCTAGGGAAGAACAGAGTTATTGTAGGTAAAGGGGGGTAAAAGGAGGTGGCATAGGGGCAGGGGAGATAATATAATCAAACAGCTATTATTACCTTATATGCATATATGACTGCATGACTGATGTGATTCTATAACATGTACAATCAGAAAAATGAGAAATTATACTGCATTTATGTATATCAAAGTACAGAAATGTATTCTACTGTCATGTATAACTAATTAAAACATATAAAAAATTATATGCATGCGCACACACACACCCCTCCCTATATATACCCACTTTAAATATATATATTTAAATTATACCCACATATACACACACATTAAAATAGCATTTCAGGGGTTGGGGTTGTAGCTCAGTGGTAGAGCACTTGCCTAGCACACGTGAGGCACTGGGTTCTATCCTTACCACCACATAAAAATATAAATATATAAAATAAAGTTATTGTTTCCATGTAACAAATAAAAACATTTAAAAAAATGTCATTTCAGAAGACTATAAAGAGTTTGTACCATGCTAATGATAATGTTACGTAACAAAAACAGTATATTATTGTCCACAAAATATTAGCAAACCAAATCCAGTAACATATAAAAGGAGATTACGTACCGTGATCAAGGGAGATTTATCCCATTAGTATGAGCTTAATTTTACATAAGAAAATCAGTCAATGAAGTACATCATAGTAAGAATACAGGGTAAAAAAATCACATGATCATCTCAATAGATGCAGAGAAAGTATTCAATAAAACACCAGTGTCTTCTAATGATAAAAATATTCTGTGAACTAGGATTATATTAAGGGCAAAAGACTGAACACTCTTCCTCCCAAGATCAGGAACAAAATAAGAATGCCTGCACTAAGCACATCTGTTTGATAAAGTACTTGAAGTCTGGCCAGGGCAGTTAGCAATAAAGAAGAAATAAATGACATCAATTTGGAAAGAAAGGCCTGAAACTGTCTATGTTTACAAATGATGTGATCTTGTATATAAAAAATTCTAAATCCACAATAAAGCTGGTAGGACTAACAAATTAATTTAGCAAGGTTTCAGGATATACAATCAACATATAAAAATCAATTGTATTTGTTATGTACTAATATTTAGCACCCTAAAAATTAAGAAAATCCATTTATAATAACATCCAAAAGAATAAATCATTTAGGAATAAATTTAAAGAAGTTCAAATTTGTACATTAAAAATTTCCAAATGTTGTTGGAAGAAGATCTAAATAACTCTAGAGAATATCCCATGTTCATAGATCAGATTTAATATGGTTAAGATTACAACACTACTCATTGATCTACAGATGGAACAAAATCATTATCAAAATTATAGCTGACCTTTTATTTCAGAAACTGGCAAGCAAGAATAGCCAAAACAGTCCTGAAAAGGAAGAACAAAGTTGTAAGGCTCTCACGTCCCCATTTAAAAACTTACTCAACGCTGTAATAATCAAGGCAGTGTTGTACTGGCATAATGATAGACACACAGCTCAAAGGAATGTAATTGAGAGTCCAGAAATAAAATCTCACATATATAGACAATATTTGTGATTTTTGACATGGTGCCAAAACCCTTAATGGAAGAAAGACAAGACTCAAAAAAATGATGCTGAGCCAGGTGCCATAGTCTCAGCTACTCTGCAAGCTAAGGTAGGAGGATCATTTGAGTCCAGAAGTTTGAGACCAGCCTGGGCAACTTAAGGAGACACCAGTCTCAAAAAAAAAAAAAAAAAAAAAAAAAAAAAAGCTGAGGCAACAAGATATCCACCTACAGAATAATTAAATTGAAAACATTTCATTTATTAAAAAAGATTAATTGAATTGGACCTCATCAAAATTAAAAGCTTTTGTGCTTCAAAGGAACACCATGAGAAAGTGAAAAAATAACCCATAAAATGAGAGCAAGTATTTGCAGATCCAGTATACTTGCATCCAGAATATGCAAAGAATTCTCAACAATTAACAGATAAATAGCCAAAGGATTTAAAACAAATTCCTCTGAATAAGACAGGTGGCCAAGAAACTCAACATCATTAGTCTTTTAGAGAAATGAAAGTCAAAAACCACATTGATAATCTCAGCAACTTGAAAGACTAAGATAGGAGGATTGAATGTTTGAGACCAGCCTTAGTAACTTAGACCCTATGTAAAAATAAAAAAATTAAAAAAAAAAAAACAAGAAAACCCCACATATACAAATAATGAAATACTGTTTTATACATACCAGAATGACTCATATCTAAAAGACCAAGACCAGTCTTAACAAGTGTTAATAAGATGTGAAAAAAAACTGTAACTTTTTAAAAAGTTAAAAAAACTTTCATACATTGCTGCTGGAAAACAATTTGGCAGTTGATCAAAATAACAGAATTATTTAACCCAACCATCCTCCTAGATATATTCCCAAGAGAAATAAAAACATGTCCACACAAAAACGTACAGAGTGTTCAGAGCAGTATTTTTCATAATAACTAAAAGGTAGAAACAACCTACATGTTCAGCAACTGATGAATGAATAAATAAAATGTGCATATCCATACAGAGGAATATTGAACAATAAAATGAATAAAGTACTGATATTAAAGCAGAGATTAGACAGCATACGACCTCTTGAAATAAAAATTGCATTGATTGCTTTCAACTCTTTTTAAATATAGCCCTACTTGCAACCTAGACAAGATCACCAGAACCACCTCCTTTTCTTTTTAATTCTTTCTTGCTCTTATTCTTGTTCTCACTGCCAGTGGGCAGGTGAGGAAAGGGCTATTAAGGGGCTCTTTAGGGTGCCATTAGAGGTAAAGGTCAGTCCTTGAAATGCTAACCATCCTGAGTCTACCAAACAGATTATTGAGAAGAATTAGGACGTAACTAATTTGAAACTTAAAAAACTAAGGTGCATTTTCCATTTTATTTAAAAAGGAGTTTAAACATTATGTGTTTTCTATTACTGAGTAGGATATTACCTCACAATTTAGTGGCATAAAGCAATAAACTTTTATTATCTGGTAGTTTTTGTGGTCAGGAACAGAGAACATCTTAGCTCAGTGGTTCTGGCTCAGGATCTGAACTTGTGGGCATAGTTTAAAACCATTTAACAATGAAATGCTTGAGTTTCTAAATTGACATACATTTCAAATCAATTTTGCAGTGTTTAACTGTTCTTAAGAGACTAGATGTTTGGCTCTCTGGTGGGAATGACTTATGTGTGTGGAACCGAAAATTAGATCTCCTGTGTAAGACCAGCCACCTTTCTGATACAGGTAAACAAAATATAATGCTGGGGTTGTAGCTCAGTGGTAGAGCACTTGCCTACCATGTGTGAGGCACTGGGTTCGATCCTCAGCACCACATAAAAATAAATAAATAAAATAAAGGTATTATGTCCATCTACAACTAAAAATAAAAAAATATATATATAATGCTGAATCATGATTGATAGACTCTAGAAGACAGCAAATCTTCAAACAGACTTTATGATCACAAAAGTCTTTATGGGGGATTTGGGTTTTGTTTTGTCTTAGTTCCAAATATTACAGGTAGCCATATTCAATTAGTATATTCACTTCACAAATAATGTAATGAGCATTTTTAACATAGAATGTTTTCTGATTTCACCTGCTCTAATCTCCTCCACCTCCTCTGGTCCCACTACACTTTCACTCCTCCTCCAGCACTCACACATGGGAAGATACAAAACATAGTGGTTAAACAAAGACACGTGGAGGAGAAATTTGGCCAGAAAAGCTCTTTAGATCACAATAGTGCTACTAGTCTTCATGGATGGAAAGGATAAGCAAATCAGTAAAATATTTTCCAAATTTACCTATATACTATGAATTACATCTATATGTTACATATCACAATGGAAAATCAACTTTAATACATAGATTTTTGCCAACTTATATGCTGTTTCTAATATATCAACTCTAACTATAATTCTAACAAAAGTAATAATTATAACATATAGAAGTTGTGGTGAGCTTCAAATCATTTCATGATTCAGTTATGAAATATATTCAGAACTCTGTACTTAAAGGCATGGTGGTGTATGGCTGTAGTCTCAGCTTCTTGAGAGGCTGAGGCAAGAGGATCACTTGAGCCCAGAAGGTGTGGGCCAGTCTGGGCAACATGGTGCAACCCTGTCTCTTAAAACAATAAACAGACAAAACCCTACAGAAAATTCCATATGAAATATGGTATAGTATAAACTCTGATTATTTCAATAATATAAAAATTCGTTTTATAAATGTAATAATTGACCATAAGCATGCTATTTGAAGGCTACTATTTAGCTGTTAATTATTGGCTGACTCTGACTTAATCAATTAGTTTCTCCTATATGTTCATTCAAAACCATGCTTCCAACATGCAATGCTACAATGGTAGACAGCAGCTGGATGTCCTCTAATTCACTTCAGTCAGATCTCACAGGTTAAAAGCTCAATCCCCAAGACTGCCCCATCTCACTTCAAATGCCATTCATAACACTATGTTTTTTGAACCATTGGCTATAAATTGGTATTCCCACAACCCCCTTCTTGGATTTGATTAATGACTAGAGCAGCTCTCAAAACTCAGGGAGGGTATTACAAAGGATGCAGATGAAAGCCAAATGGGGAACACAGGTGGGAAAAGAGGTGTAGAGCCCCTGTGTTCTCTCCAAGTGTGCCAACCTCCATAACCTCCATGTGTCATGCTATATGGAATCTATGAACCCTGTCCTTTTGTTTTTCAAACAAAAAACATGCTTCATTACATAGGCATGGCTGATTAAATCATTGGCCACTAGTGACCTACTTCACCTTCAGCCCCTGTCTTCTCCCTGGAGGTAGGGAGATGGGGCTCAAAGTTGCCCTAATCCTCTAATCCTGCCTTGGTCTTTCTTGAGTGACTGCCAGCCATCTCATTAGCATATAAAACACACTATATTTTTTGAGATTCAAAGGATTTTAGAAGTTGGGTGACAGGAAATAGGTTGAAGGTTAAATATGTATATCACAATTTACTGTTAGCTCATTTAGTGCCAGGGAACATGCTCAGGTTTAAGTTTATATTGAGGGAAAATACCAATTTTATCTCATTTGAATTAGCCATCTTGTAAATGGGTGATGGAGATTATTGGAAGGAAGTTGAAATGGCTGAATATACAACTTCACAACAGTAAAAGTTTTCAAAGAGCATGTCCTACCTATAATAAATCAGTGTCTTCCAGAGGTCTCAGAAACCTACTTATAACAATCATTTTCCGTTTGTAAAACATGTATATGTGTGTAGCAAATTCTGTGTACTTTGTTGTTACCATCTCCTTTATAGGAAATGATTGACATAAAACTCAGAATATTTTTGTTGGAATCCATAAAAAATGATTTGACTTTTATATAAATTTCTGAAGGTATCAGTGCTTTGGTTGAAATACCTAAGAACTGTGTCATAGCAGCAGTTGGCAAGGAACTGAGTGAGTATGATTTTTTTCTTTTCTTTCTTTTTTTATTTGTATACGTGTGTACATGTGTGTATATGTGTATATATTTTAAACTAGACTGGTATGTATGTGCTGGAAAGACAAAGTAGTTTTTATTTCAGGGATATCTGCCCCTGCCAAGCCTTGGCTCCTTGGGATTGTTGAAAGTGATACAGAAAGTGAAACATTTTCAAGATGTTAAGTCAGGTTTCTTGTCAGTATTTTAGTTTATTATTATCTGTGTTGTTTTAACAATATATTGCTGGTTTTTCTAAAATCCCAATCTCGGCGTTATTTGGTAGTATTCCACTTAAAGCAGCATTTTCACACAACTTTGATAGGTGTAGGAAGGAGTTCTTTTGTATTCACTAAAAGATCTTCTCTTGACAATCACGGTTTGACCATGAATGGCTATCAGAATATAATAACCTTGCTAGAGATTTATAAGTTGGTGAGATATTGTCAGAAACACAGAAGAAGAAAAAAAATTAGTATGACCTGTTTTCCAGAGAGAAATGTGAGAAAGAAGAGAGACTTGGGTAATTACCACTACTTGGAAAGGATATGAGACCTTTCAGCTTCTCAGATGTTAGGCATCCTAATCTTTGAGCATCCACAGCACTTGCTCCAGTGGCTTATTGTAGCACTTAATTCATTGATGCTAAGTGTTAAGAGTCTCATTTTCACTGTGGACTGAGCATTTCAAGGCAGTGCCTGGGCTTTGTTCACATTTGATAGCTAAAGCTCCTCCTACATAGTAGAAGTATAGTTAGGTGTTGGTTGATAGAATTACTTTACTTGATTTGATTTTATATTTTCTGTATTGGTTAAAATTAGGATTTATACTAGTTTAAAACTATTAAAGTCAGATAATGAGTTAGGCATAACATTGAACATCTACTATAGTCAAAATAACTGTTTGACATACAAAAATTCTAAGGTTTATTCTCAGAAAATTTATAATATAATGTTGTGTGCCTAGGTATCAAGAAAAGTTGTGTTTTTGTTTGTTTGTCACTGAGTTAAAGTTAAGCATAAATTTATAGTCTAGTTCATAGCAGTGCTTACTGGCCTAGGAACATGAGTAGAGAAAATGGATAATGGACTTGTTTCAAGAGTGTGGGCCAGTCACCCGCCAGGTAAAGAGTGGGATGGGATAGCTGGACATGAGTTGATATCCTAGAGACAGCAGGGACTTCAGTGTTTGCTGGTTAATTTGGAAGAGTCAATAAAGGAAACAAGTTCTAAGGAAACCCTGACTTAGAGTTTGGGTAGATCATTTCAAACATCTCAAGCATTTGAAAGAAATCACTTAAATTAGTATGAATAAGGCTGTCTTTGGAGATGGGTTTTCCAATATGATAGGTATTTTTCACTTCATGAAATACTTGCTTGCTTTTTGAGTAGAAAATGGTACTTCATCTTTTTTGAACAATTTAATAGAACAATATCTGTTTTTGTCATTTAGTAATTTTCAGGTTAGTAGCACCCATAGAAGGATCACTGGAATGGGATATTATTGAAGTTAAGCGCCTCCTTGATCACCAGGATAATATTCTCTCATTGGTTAATGTCAATGGTAAGTTCATCATGCACATTTACATTATATGTAAAATTTTGAACTTGTTAACCTATTCTAAACTTCAGTGTTCCAGGATTCTGGAGTGATTGTTATTAGAATAATAAGATTATTAGAGATTATCATTCTCTTTCACTCTAAGCTTATGCCAGTGGAGCTGAGCAAGAAGTCTCAAATGTTGTGAAGTCTAAGAGTTAGGCATAAGGAAAACAGAGTAGGGCAGCAACAAGAAGATAGATGAAAGCATAATTATTCCAGGTGCCATGTGGTAGCTGTGAGATGATCATCATAGCCTATGAAGACTAGTGCTCATAGCATTGCAGATTCTTGGCAAATGGTTCTGGCCAGTTCTTCTTTTGTAGAAAGATTGGAAATAGTTATGCCCTTTTGTCTTGCTGACCATATTGTATAATATCACATAGCAAGTTATACATTTAAAGTGGAATGACCAGGATTTAAGCCAGTTGTAGTCGTGATTGAAGAATCCCAGAGAATAAGAAAGGTCTGCAGAAAATGAGTCATGTCTGCCCTTCCTATAGTTTGGGTTTTGGCTTGCCAGATATCCTATTTGCTCCATATATGATGTCTGTGAGCTGAAGCTGACATCACACAGCAGGATAGGATCACAAACCACAGATCTTGACATTTAGCTAGTTTACTTACAAATAAGTGACAGCTTATGTAATCAGAGCTCCGCTGGGTGATCTGTGTGTGCATCAGGTGAGAGAATTCTTCTAATGGAGATTGCAAGTGGGTCCTGTATGGCTCCTGTGAATATGAGATAGTAGAAAGGGGCTGGACCCCAGCCTCATGTTAACCTGAAGCCTGGACTGGCTCTTGAACAATATTTTTTGTAAACATGAGATGAGGGGAAAGAAGGGCACAGAGAGCACCAAGAGGACCAAGGATAGTCTCTCTTTGTGTGCATTCAGTCACATTTTCAGGTATATTAGTCAGAATATCCCTTCCAGCTCCAAAGTCCTTCACCCAGTAGCCATCTTCTTATAAACTCGGCTATATGTCTTCCTAAGGCCCAAATTGTCTATGGTGATAGAAATAAGAATGACTGGTAGTGCCCCTTTCTTTGTCTCTGGGGACTCTTTTTCTCTAGCCATGGATAGCAGCACAAAAAAAGACATTTTGAAGCCTCCCTGGTAACACTGAGCCGTAAACCCCAAGTCCCCAGAGCTGCTGAGGAAGGCATGGCAATGTTCTGGCCTGTTACACTGGTCATGCCTGGTTGTCTTGTTTTAGTGGTGAAACAGTGGTACCATTGAACCAGTATGGTTACTTAAATGAAGATGATGGGATGTTCCTGGGATAGCCTTAACTTCATGGTCTTTCTTTTTCTGTGTGTGGTATGCAAAGAGGCTTATACCTTTTTTTTTTTTTTTTCCTCCTGGTAGTGCTGGGGATTGCTAGGCAAATGTTCTACCACTAGCTATGTCCCCATTTCAAGGCTTATAACATTTTAAGAAAGCTCTTTCAAATATTTTTTTACCAGATTCTTAAAGGAAGGAAAATGGAAAGCTAATGCAAAAAAAAAAATTGTTAATGAAAGCTATAGAAAACCTGCAGTACTTTCTGCTTTATAAGCTCCATGACTATAAAATTATACTACAGATATAAATAAGGCAAAAGAATATTTAGCAATCATACATGGCCAGGCAGTCTGGTAAAGTTTGAAAAGGATTGGTAACCATCTTATCTGTGCATGGGCATGTCCGTGATGTTGCAGATTTTGGTGATCCTGAAATGATTATGTTGTTTAATTTCCTCCTCCAATTTCTGCCCTGCCTCTTTGTCCTCACCCATTAACACTGAAAGATGTGGCCAGTTACTGGGTTTCTACCTTGGGGAGTTAGGGGAGTACATGTTCAGTGAGGTGATCCAGGGCAACCTTAGAATGGTATACCATAACTCCCACAAATATGAATAATATATACCAGGAGATTTGCATGTCCAAGCAGAGATTTCCTAAGACGGACAAACAAGATGACTTTGCTTATACTTTCTGACCAAAGGCTCTGTGTGCTTCTTCATTTTATTCCTTTTCTTGCTTTGTGCTGACAGCATGGTCTGGTAATCACAAAGTATTAGTACTTGCAAGGTATGAATAGACAGATGCCAGGTCAAGTTTACATATTGAGTATCTTGATACTTAGAAGATGAAAGTCCATCCACTAATATTATACCATTGAGGCTGTTTGGTGTGAAACATTTTGTGTGACTAGTATAGGAATATAAATAATTTGCACAGTGATAAACTATGTGCTGACTCAGATAAATGCTAGCATTTTTTTTTTTTTTTAGTGAAAATTTTCAAGTGGTCATTAGTACTGTGTTTCTGTTGCATAGAGGAATCACAGGTACTTAAGAGTACCAAGTCAGCAGACAGCTGCATCAACCTCAGTGGGTTAACTCTGTATTATGACTAAGATGCAGAACCAAAACCAGGAGGCATTTATACTCTTAGTTCTCTGGTTCTTTTACAATTTGAGTTAAATTGAAAAGAGGAAGAAAGAAGGTAAAGGGTGGAAGAGAAGGTTATGGAAAGATTTGTACTGCTTTAACTTTTACACTATTAAAACTAGAAGGTTGAGCTGGGCGCGGTGGCGCACGCCTGTAATCCCAGCACTTTGGGAGGCTGAGGCAGGAGGATCACGAGTTCAAAGCCAGCCTCAGCAATGGTGAGGCACTTAGCAACTCAGTGAGACCCTGTCTCTAAATAAAAAATACAAAAAAGGGCTGGGGATGTGACCCAGTGGTCGAGTGCCCCTGAGTTCAATCCCCAGTACCAAAAAAAAAAAAAAAAAAAAAAAAAAAAAAAAAACAACTAGAAGGTTGTTTCTATCCTGAGATAAGAATTGAACTTATTTTTCACACAGAAAAGTCTATAATCTTTTAATAAAGCTACCTATTATGGCCTTGGAACCAAGACAGAATGTTTACATGTATGATTGCTAGTAATTTTTTATTTCTAAGAGACATCTGGTTATTAGAGATTTCTGTCTTGCTGGTTTACTGGATAAATGGAATAATTAGATTACAAGTACTCATCTATGCTTTCTTAACTGACACATCACTGGATGTTTTAATACCATTAATGTGTAATAATACTAGGGGCTCAAAATAATACCTGAGACTCAAAGATAACATTTGATGTATTTTAAAAATGACTAGACATGTATTATTTAACTTGATGTTTAAAATTGTTCTCATTTAATGCATGAGAAATCCAAGATGAAGAAAGGTCCATGATTTCTTAAAGAACATCTGGCTAATAATAGGCAGAGCAACGTTAGAACTTTGGTTTCCAGACTCAGTACATTGTTCTGTTCTGTCTTTCCTCAAAAATGTAAAGAATCAAAACAAATTACATTCTAAGATGTAATTTTTATTCTAGCAGTTATACATTTTCCAGTAAACGTATAATCTGTAAAGTGTCTTGGCCCATTGATTTCATTTTATTTAAAGATTTTGAAAACTTGTTATTATACAAGTTAGACAATCATAGAAAAAAATAGTGAGAAACACTGAAAAAATAAGAATTAAAATTAAAATCATCCCATTATCTAGTATTAAACACTAGTCCACATCCTTCTAGGAGTTTTTCTGGGCCTAAGTATATGTGTGTGTGTATTATAATTATATATGATATATAAATATGATATACTGTTTTGTCATAGTATCTCATGAATGTATTTCCATGTCAATATAAAAAAACATACTTTTACAATTTAATTTTTTTTTTTTTTTTTTTTTTTTGGTACCGGGGATTGGACTCAGGGGCACTCGACCACTGGGCCACATCCCCAGCCCTTTTTTGTATTTTATTTAGAGACAGGGTCTCACTGAGTTGCTAAGTACCTCGCCATTGCTGAGGCTGGCTTTGAACTCACAATCCTCCTGCCTCAGCCTCCCAAAGTGTAATTTTTAATAACAGCATTACTATTTCATTTTGTGGATGTCTGATATATTCAATCTCCAATTAGATGTTTGTCTTCAGATTTTTAAGACTATGTCTAGCAATCTTGTATATATGTCTTTTATACATTTCCCTCAGAGTAAATTTCTAAAAGTGGAATTGGTGGTTTATCTTTTTATGGTTTTGATATATATTACCAAACTAATCTTTGAAAATGTTATTTCAGATTTACATCAATGAGTACTAAGGCATTAGCAGTATATGAACATGCTGATTTCCTATGATTTTGCCGGTATTGGGCATTTTTCTATTTTATAATAAGAAATTTTTGAACTGCAATTTATAAATCTATAACTTTTCCAATTTGCAAGTCAATAAATGGTATCTTATTGCATTCAAATTTCTTTGATTATTAAAGGAGTTTAAAAATCTTTATACATATTTACTGATCACTTGTTTCCCTATTCAGCTACTTTACACATTTTTCTGCTTGGGTGTTTATCTTGTTCTTAGTGATTTCTGAGAACTCCTTATGTATCAAATATAATAAACCTGTTTTGACATCTAAGTTGCAATTTTTTTCCAGTTCTTTGCCATCTAAGTATATGATTTTTTTTCTTTTTATCAAGCAGATATTTAGTTGGATCTCTTTCCCTTTTCCTACCTTCCTTCCTTTAGAGCCCTTTACCACTCCATATTCATAAAACTATTCATCTTCATTTTCTTCAATCCTATAAGTTCCTGTGATATTTTAATTTATTCAAAACTTATTTTGGCATACATTCCAAGGTAAGGTTTTTTTATTTTCATTCCCAAACTTGAGTGAATATTCCACCATGAGATATTTTATTATGAGAGTAAAATGTAATCATTATCACATACTAAGTAACTAACTTTAAGTCTATTTCTGGTCTTTTCATTCTATTTTATTAACCTTTCTCTTTGGCTTATCTAGGTATCTCATTATTCTTATTATTGTGGTTTTATAGAATATTACTATTAGGCATTCCATTCATTTATTTCCTTTAGCCTAGAGAAAAGGATCAATAATTAGGCATTTGTGAACTTTGCCTAGATCAGAGTTTTGTCACGGGCTCCCATGTTGGAGAGCTGATCATCTGGGATGTTCTGGACTGGACCATGCAGGCTTATGAACGCAACTTCTGGGACCCATCTCCACAGCTAGACACCCAGCAAGAAATAAAACTCTGTCAAAAACCAAATGACATTTCTATTCATCATTTCACATGTGATGAAGAGGTAAAAAAATATTCTATACTTTATAAACTTTTTTAATAAGCCCAATTTTTGATTTTTAAAATTTAATCTCATAATGAACATAAAAATATCATTCCCTGTGGTTTCAAGTTGTACCTTCAAATGGTCTAATATTTTACATAGATTGTACCACTTACATTAAAAAATATTTTTAAATCTTTGCTCCTAATTTTCAGGCAAAGAAGTGATTAGATGGCTGCAGACTTAGAAACCCTATTAAAATTTTGGGTTGGATTAAATAATCCCATAGGATTTGAGGTTAATGCTTCATATTGTTTTCAGGACACTGTAAAAATTCTTTTGAAGATTCTGGTGCATTTCCTAGAGGGGTAAAAAATAAAATTAAAAATTCTAGGAATGTTTATCTTTTAGTTTGCTGACATCTAGGGAAGATAATTGATTAATTGCTGCTGTCCATATATTAGTTCTTGACAGTGATGTTCTTGAAGCACTTGTGCTGTAAAAGATCAGTACCAATAGACTTCTGAATCTTGGCTCTGATCTGACAAAAACAAGCAAACAAACAATCTTCTGTGGTGACCTGTGCTATAATCCTAGTTACTTAGGAGGATCGCAAGTTCAAGTCCAGCCTAGGCAATTTATCAAGTCCCTGTCTCAAAAAGGGCTGGGGATATAGTTCAGTGATAGAGCATCACTGGGTTCAATCCCTAGGAATGGGGATGGGAGGATCTCTTCTTTTAGCCTTAGGAACTCAGAAGTGGGGAGTTACTTTTCTAAACATAATCACACAAAAAATGTAAACATTGAGGAGAGGAACTGGAGGAAGCTTTTCTTTCACTTTATTTTGTCCCTTTATATCTTTGTTTTCTAATTGCATATATGTTGTTATTATTATTCAAAAAGTTCAGTAGTTGTGTTCTGAAAGGGAAATGCTTTTATTTTCTTTGCACGTCTCTTTAAAATCAAAAACAAAAGAATAAGATAAAAGTGGGTAAAAAAAAAATACATGTAGTGGGGCTGTAGTTCAGTAGCTTGTGTGAAGCACTGGGTTCGATCCTTAGCACCACATAAAAATAAACATATAAAATAAACGCATTCTGTCCATCTACAACTACAAAAAAATTTAAAAATACATGTACACCTAAAGATCAAGTTTCTGTGTATCCCAATTCTATTTTGAAAATAAATGTATATACGTGATAGAATAATAGGTCTTAGAAAAGATTTCTTAGAGTTATAGCCCTAAAATTATATATAAGTGTGTGTTTAAATTTTGTATTTTTTCTCACTTTTGTAAAATTTAGTACTTTTCCTTTGAAATTTTTTGATTGATCTTTATTACTGCTATAAATGCTTGAGAAAGCATTAATCAGTTTCCACCAGTTTTCTTCCTTTTGTTAGGGGTTCTTTCCCTCTCTAGGTTCTTTTTTATCTCCCATTAATTGTTGATGGTGGACAATTGATAGAGTGTCTCTGTTGAGTAGATGGTGCTCCAAAGCTCATGCATTCTCTAGGTATATTTATAATTTTCTTCATGGCCTTGGATAAATCACTTAAATTCTATGGACTTCCTGCTCTGTAGAATGAGTTTTTGGGGGGTTTGTATTGAATGCAATCCTTAGTGCTCTAGACTTTAGCACTTTGGCTAGCTGTTTCCTTTAGTGTGCTTGACACCTGGTTTCAGCTTCCATTGCTGAGAACATGGTACTTAGTCCTAAGAGTCAAAGGGATCATTCGACATTTACTCTGGGATGCCCAGTGGCATGCTTTGGTACAGCTAGTGTAGGTCTGCGTTGGGTTTGTAGCCTATAAAAGAAGGATTGGAAAGCTCAAGGTCTCTGGTTGAAAGCAGGGGGAAATCTGTAGGAATTTTTGATAGGTCTACCTCTTGGGTTACCCACTGAGTAAGAATGAATGATTCCAAGATAAGTGCTACCTGACATCCAGTAACTTAAAAATAATTTCAGAAGCAAGGTGGGTGTGGTGTGAGAAAAGAGCAAGAAACAGGAATAACATGAACTTGATTTTGATATTGAGTCTGCCTGATTTTTTGTGTGATTTTAAACTTTTAAAAAATGTAACTTGCTCATCTAGAAAATGGCAATAATGCATGCTTTTCCTACCTTAACAAGATGGTTTGAGGCTGAAGTGAGATGAACATTGGCAAAAAATGTTTTCAAAAATTTAAAGTTGTTTTAGTACAAAGGTATTTCTAATATTACATAGAAAAAATGTTTTTTGTGAAGTCTTCAGAGGATCTTACGATGATAGCACAACTATAGCATATGCTTTTTCAATCATTTATAGGTCTCTTGATTGCTTAAGATGTAGGGTGCAATTAATTTTGCTCACATTTTCCAGGCAAAAAAGCTAAGTAATTTTCTCAAGGATAGTGTTTCATAGATGAAAACCCAGGCTGCTGCAGGGCCAAGCTGCCAGCCACAGCTCCTTCCTTGAGCTGTCACAATTCATTGAGGAAGAAAGTAATGTTATGCAGAGCCTTTTCTGTATTAGTAGTTGTAGCAAAGTACCAAGCACCAAGGAAAGCTTTGTGCTCTGACATTTTTGGACTTCAGAGGGCAGTACAGTAATTTGGGCTGAAGGCTGGGAACAGGGAAGGTAACCATGGTTTTCTGATGTCACACAAGGGCTGGGACTCTATTATACCAGGTAGTAGGCATTAGTTTTATGCCCTTTATTTTTTTAAACCTTTCCCCACCAGAATGTATTTGCTGCAGTTGGAAGGGGTTTATATGTGTATAACCTTCAAATGAAGCGTGTGATTGCCTGCCAGAAAACTGCACATGACTCCAATGTCCTGCACATTGCCAAACTTCCAAACAGGTACAAGTTCCATCTGTTCTGCAGTAGATGAAAGTAAGTCACGGTTCCTAGGGCTGCCAGTGTAATTTCTCAAGTGACCAAGTTTCCTGGCTCTATGGCCTGACCTGCTGTGTTCTTTTGGTAATGGAGAATGCCCTATGGCTGACTCTGAAGAGGAGTTGTTTACAGGAACCAAGGTTCAAATGAATTACATTGAATTTCATCCTAAGAAAAGATCTTTTAAATTTGGTACTTTTTTTCAAACAAGTTTAAAGACTGTGGCATTTAAACAATGTACTGATTTTCCTTTTTATATTTTCTATAAACCCACCTTGTTGTTGTTTGTTTATGATCAAAATTAAATGGTAGGGTTGGGGTTGTGGCTCAGGGGTAGAGTGGTCGCCTAGCATTTGTGAAGCACTGGGTTCAATCGTCAGCACCACATTAAAAAGTGAATAAAATAAAGGTATTGTGTCCATCTACAACTAAAAAAATTTTTAAAAAAGAATTAAATGGTAGGCTTCTCATTGTCTAAGGCTTCAAAGTGAGGGTTTTCCCATCAGGGTAGCTGCGGCTGCAGAGTTTCTAGGGATGAAATTGTGGGAAGGCAATAGCATTATTTTCTATGCAGGATATATTTAGAGTAAGAGGCACCCTGAATACAAATGCTCAGAATATTGTGAAAATATAATACATACAGTTTTCTTGAATGTCTTTTTCATCCATTCTGGGGATCACAGTCAGAGCCTTGTACATGCTAAACAATTGCTCTATCACTGAACTATATCCCCAGCATTTATAGCATTTGAGCCAATGTCACATAGTGTCATGTGTGCCTTTCCTGAAGAGTGTGTATAGTTTGCATTGTAAAGCCACATTCAATTGTGATTTTTATGAACTCTGTCAAGAGCTGGAAAAAAACAAACAAAATCCAGTTGAGGGCTCCAGTAATTTCTTCGATTGCAGATTCAGCATTTGGTCTTCCATGATGCTCTCTCCATATTACTGATTTTCTCTTCTAACAGGCAGTTAATCTCATGCTCAGAAGATGGCAGTGTACGCATTTGGGAGTTACGAGAAAAACAGCAGCTCACAGCTGAACCTGTACCAACAGGTGTGTATCTTTTACCCAAAAGGTAGCCTTCTTTTCTCTGTCTCTCCTTCCTCATACGGCAGGCAGAAGAAAGGTGATTGTGTAAAGCCACAGAAATAATAGAATGTACTCTAAACAGGTATTAGATGTTTAGAGTAAGTGTATGGTAATTGGGATCTAGGATCCACTTCTTAATATTGCCCTAAAGTAGAACTGCCTCTTTATTTTAGTTCAACTAGGATTTTATTGTTTTGAGGGGAAAATGTTATTTTCTAGTAGTTATTCATTTATATCGTCTATAATTCTGATTGGTACACAAAATTTTTACCATTAGTTGTCAAACTAAAGTGTTCTCTAGTTTTGAGGCATTATCATTAACATCAAACATAACTTATGGAAAAAAAGCACTTTTCTCTGTGATCACCTCATGAGCTCTTGACGTTTGGTGCTCTGTTTGAAAAATAAAACTCTAGATGTTTGGATGAATTAGTTATCAACACCTGATAAGAAATCTCACACACACACACACACACACACACACACACTGCTTTTCCTTGTATTTTGTTGATTGATCTGAATTGTGTCCTGTTTTTGACTTTGTCATTCAGACCTTTTACTTCTTTTTCATTCCCTGTGTTTATGTGTGTATGTTAATATATTTTCACCAATGGGTAAGTGGGGGCAATAAAAAGAAATTAGGAACAAACCTTGTTGGTTTAAAAAATGAAACAAAATAATGTATTTTAAAGACCCTAGTGTAGCGCTTGGTACCATTTGCTTGGTAATATAAGCGTGGAACATCTTTGCATTTAAATATTCTCTGTTTTTCTGGTCTAATATTATTATTGTAAGTGAAGCTCAGTAGTTTGGAAATGACAGAACTGATTACATTTTTTAGGTTTTTTTAACATGTGGGGATTTGGAAGAGTGAACAAACAAGCCAGCCAACCTGTTAAAAAGCAGCAAGAAAACGTCACTTTGTGTTCACTGGAGCTCATTGGTGATTTGATTGGACACTCATCCTCTGTGGAGGTACTGCTTTTAGTAGGGGAGCAATGTCCACGTGGTTCCTCGCTTCTGCCTTGCACTGATCTTCGTGTTCACTTTGTCTCAGAAAGACCTATACTCCTTCATCTGTAGGTTTTTGTTATATCTGAACATGGAATAGGGTAGGTATGGGTAGTTAAGGTCTTCCTTTACAGAAGAGGATTTGAACAAACAAGGAATGTATTGCTTTTAAGCATGAGCTTACTCATCATTTGTGAGATAATGATAGTTAACTAATAAGGGCAATGTGAATAATGTTGAAAATATATATGTATACTAGTAGTCCACAGGGGGTGTAGGGTCTATGGTTAAACATGTGAAGTTAAGGCCTTAGTAGAATCTGATTTCCAGGGACCTATCAAATTCATGAGCAAAGCACTGTTTTGACCTATCTTTGATGGATAATAATTTGTTAGCTTTATAAAACCTTGTACCTTGATAAACATTGTGCATGTATGAAAATAGTTGAAAATTATAAAATTCTAACTTAGGGAAATCCAAACACATTACTATTTACTATAGGCACCATTGCCTGTAATGGAGGAATTAAGGTCAGTCAAGATAAAGAGGTTATTGGAACTGGTAAGTATAACTGTATAAGCAGAACCCTAAGTAGTGAATTTCTTAATTTTTTTCATAGCTAGGGAGGAACAAATTATTTTTCATTCAAATGGACTTTAATACTTAGGAGTAGCAGTAGCAGCATTCTGGCTACTGAACATTTCCTACATATCAGAAATTAATACTGAATTATATAGACACTAGAGTTTGCAAAGAAATGTACAATACAATCCTTGCCCTCATGGATCTTATATTTCTAGTAGAGAGGAAAGAGGCAAAGCTAATAGCTTTGTCTAGGCTGCTTATGATGACCCAGATGAGTAGATAGTGAATATTCAGGAATTAGAACATGCCGAGTCCTGTAAATGTTGATGGAAGATATGGGACTTCAGATTTGAGCTGAACTCTGGAGTTAGGTAGGTTTACAGCCTTGTCACTGTATGCTCTCTCATGTTGGGTACTATGTCTTACTCATCTTTGCTTTGCTCTACCAGGTAATTCAGTTTCTTGTGTTTTTGTATTTTGGGGTTTTTCATTTGTTTTACTTTACTTTTGCTTGGGATCTATTTGTAGTTTGGGGGTGGTGAATGTGTCATGTGGAAGACAAGGGCAAAGATAGCATTTACTTGGTGGTGAGGAACAGATTGGCTGTGCAGGAGCATTGGGTTCCCATGATCAGACACTAGCATGAGAGAAAGCCTGAAATAGTACTTTCAGGTCAGATTATGAATGTCTTGTATGTAAGGCAGAATATAGCTTAGACTTTATTTTTTTAAAGTAGTAGGGACCTGTCAAAAGGTTTTAAGTGGTAGGGAGACCTTGAAAATGGCACATTTGCCATAATATAAGTCAGATTCTTAGGAATTTTCCTGAAGTGTTGACACTTCAGCATTTTTAAAAAGCATCCCTGGCTTCATTGATAAAAATTTAGTGCTCTGAATTCAGTGCTCTCTTAGGTGCTGTCTCCTGAATTCCTCATCACTTTCATGTTTTCATCCTTGCTTTCCGACCCAGCCCTTCTACCTGTGTACTCAATTCTGTCTTTTCCAGACTCCTAATGAATTTTGTGCCTATATTTTCCCTCCTCACTCCTATATTTCAGTGAATGCTCACCTGTGGCCTCATCCTGCTATCTTCAGAAATGTATGTTACTTCAGAGAACACTGTCTTCCTCTGGTTCCTTAATGTTTATTCCTCTCCTATATTTCATTCTTGCCTTCAAGGACCTCATCCTTTCCATGGGTTCATTTATCTCCTCTCTGACATCCCCCTCCATCCATGGTGTTCATGCTGCCTTTCATCCACATTCCACTGACCTGTCCTTAGCCTCCAGCCTTTTCCTTTCCTAGGCATATCTCCTCCCTTGCCTTGCAGATTTTCTTCCTGAAGCTTTCTGTGACTTCAGTTTTATCTCTGAGTGTCCCCCTTGATTGAGTTTCTGTGGCATGTTGTAGTCTGTACTTCATTACTTACTACCCTATTACAGAGTCTTTTCTTGGTGCCCTAATTGTTTCAACTAAGGTTTGGTTTTCCCAACTGAAGTAGAATCTTCTTGAGGGTAAAGACCATAAACATACCAAAGACACTTGGTAAATGCTTATAGATTGAGTGTATCTACTTTTATAGAGTTGAAGTCAGCATTTATCATGGAAATTTGGAATTCAGAGACTTTATCACTAGCCATTGGTGCATACATAATGATTAAGTAAAGCAGGTATGGCAAGACCTATACCTGAAAGAATCTTAAAACCAATACTTGAAGAATTAGATTATGATAAAATTTAGAAGATACTTTGGGAATTCGCTTATATTACAAAAATAGCTCTTACTCATAGTTCTGTAGTTGAGCAATATTAATAAAACTCTGATTATTAAAATTTTATATAGTGGTTGTAATTGTATATAACTGTTACCAATACATAAAAATGAAATTTCTCATGAAAATCAAAGAGCTTCACATTCAAATCCAAGGAAGTCTCAAGGCATATTTTGTAAGTACATATGCTACTCTTATATCAGCCTCTTCTCAAGTTCCTATAATCAGTGGTTTCAATTTTCTTTACAGATGTTTCTATACTTTGAAGATCATGGACTTGTGACTTGCTCTGCTGATCATCTCATTATTTTGTGGAAAAATGGAGAGCGAGAATCTGGATTGCGCAGTTTAAAACTATTTCAGAAATTAGAGGAGAATGGTGACTTATACCTTGCTGTCTAGTGTAAGGAACTGCAAATACATGTGCATGAACCTTGAACATCAAATATAGAGTAATACTCTGAAAAACATTAATATATTGATTACTTAAATTTGTATTTTTTTCCCTGTTGGTCCGTAAAATTCTCCATGTTTGAGTTTTTACTTACTTACAAACCAGCAAAAAGTTGCTTCTCAGGTATTAGAAAACCCACCAAAGAACATACCACAAGTTCTCCATTGGCCTTTGTGCTGCTGTTGAGGTATGAGTGCTGTTTTGAGTGCTTAACTTGAACCTAGACCATTGTGAAATGGTGGAAATAGAGGTAAGAGTAAAGTAGTAGTTTTATTTTGGGATTCCTTTATAGTGTGTTTGACTAAGAATTCTTATGATAAGCCAGGTGCAATGGCACACGCCTGTAATCTCAGCAGTTTGAGAGGCTGAGGTAGGAGGATCATGAGTTCAAAGTCAGCCTCAGCAACGGTGAGGAGCTAAGCAACTCAGTGAGACCCTGTCTCTAAATCAAATACAAAATAGGGCTGAGGTTGTGGATCAGTGGTTGAGTGCCCCTGAATTCAATCCCCAGTACCCCAAGAAAAATGTATTCTCCACAGTAAAAATTTGGTGGGTTTAATTATGAAATTATTCTTAATCTGGTGGGCCCTCCTACACACACACAAAAAGAATTCTTTTGATAAATATGTCCTTTCTCTACAAATTTCCCTATCAGTGATTTTTTTTTTTTGTACCAACTGATTTAAAATCATTAAGAAGTTGGTTGTGGCATCTAAAATTCTTACATACTAAAATCTATAGGTGTCTTATGAAGGTATATTTCTTATGAATGTATATTTCTTTCCCAGTGTGAGTTGGCCTGAATACTATTGGCCAGATTAGTACTAGAACAGCAACTGCCCCTCAGGTGTGCCAAGGATGAGTGCTAGACCAGCAGAGAAGCACAGTGTTTCCAGAATCAGGACTGCAGCTGAAAGTGCCTGACTGACCTGACCTTGAAGTTAATATGAAATGCTCCTTCTGTGTGCATTGAAATTGGATCATTTTTACCCCATCAGCCTTGTGACAGAATATGCTCTCATTTTTGGTGCTGAAAAATAAAAGTTAAAAAGTATTATCAGTTAAAAAGTATTACGATGGTGCACACCTGTAATCCCAGTGGCTTAAGAGGCTGAGGCAAGAGGATCGCAAGTTCAAAGCCAGCCTCAGCAAAAGTGAGGCATTAAGCAACTCAGTGAGACCCTGTCTCTAAATATAAAATAGGGCTGGGGATGTGGCTCAGTGGTTGAGTGCCCTGAGTTCAATCCCCAGTGCCCCAAGAAAAATGTATTCTTCATAGTAAAAATGTGGTGGGTTTAATTATGAAATTATTCTTAATCTGCTCATTAAAGAATCCTATTAAAGAAAGGGCTAGGTGACTGATGTTAGGTAGCTGATCCTTCTCAAAGGACACTTCTGCATATTTGCTCATTACACACAGGCATACTTCCTAAATAGAATCTTTATAAATCCTTGTTTTTACTGGTCTTAATATTCCCAACTACCCACAAAGACTGGCAGAGTTAAAGTCATCTAGGTAGACAAATGGCATAATATCATAAGTGAAGACACCTAGTGCTAAGGAGGTAAGGCCTTGAGATGGTTAGCTGTGTAGTGCCTGCTGTCATAATTGAGCAACTTTAAACACAGGAATTGAGGAGGATGGAGTGAGATAAAGCCTTAGATGACTATATGACTACCACTTGAGGAAAGCCAGTTAGTATTTACAGTCATTATTGTAAATATTTGTTGAGGTGGTGAGTACTGTTTTGAGTGCTTAACTTGAACCTAGACCCTTGTGAAATGGTGGAAATAGAGATAAGAGTAAAGTAGTAGTTTTATTTTGGGGTTCCTTTATAGTGTGTTTGACTAAGAATTCTTGTGATAAGCCAGTTAGAAATAGCTTTATAGAAAACTATACTAAAACTTGAGCTACTTGTGTTATTCCATAGAAGAATATGAATGTAAAAATTTAACACTGCCTCTTAGCCAACTAAGTGTTGTTGTTATATCAAGGCATATTTGAAGAGTCACAAAGAGCTTCATCCTGAAGGTGGAGCACAGGTAGCATCCCTAAGCTAGGCAGACGTGCAGTTTAGTCTGAGAGCATCAGATTGGGATCACTTTGGCTAGGTTTCTTCAGACTCATTTGAAGCTTTTAATTTTCTTCTATATATAGACTTTTCCCCCCTTTACTAGCTAACTTATTCTTTGCAAATTCTACATTGGTTCATGAGTTAGTAAAGATGTTTTCTTAAATTGTACAAGACATAAGGAATTCAGAGATTTTAAACTTTTATTTCTTAACCTGTTCTGGGCTAGTATTTTGTGAGAGTGATCTGTTTGAATGAAGTGGTTGAAACCATACATGAGTTTGAAGATCAAACAGTACCGTAATGAATCCCTTCTGTGGTTATTCTCCAGCTAACTACTTTTCCACCATGAGAAAATTGTGTATTCAGAAGGTAGCCTCCAGCCCAGTCAGAGGACTTGATGGCTTTTTTCATGAGAGCCCTGAGGTCAGAGCTGGAGGGCAGCAGCATGATTCTGGTGGGGACTAAAACTGAACTGCTGCTGAGTAATTACATGTAATTGCTTTGAATTTTCCATTTAGAAGAAAAGATAATTCAGGTCAGTATATAATTGCAGTTTTTTTCCTATTTCCCAAGCTTAGCTTTTAACACCTAACACTAAAACTAATACTATGTTTCATACCTTGTCATTTTTAACTCTTTTTTTAATTGTAGATGGACAAAATACCTTTGTTTTATTTATTTATTTTTATGTGGTACTGAGGATTGAACCCAGTGCCTCATGTATGCTTGGCAAGCACTCTACTATGGAGCCACAATCCCAGCCCTTGCCATTTATTTTTAAAAATACTTTTACCTCAATCTCTGGCTGTATTCACATAACACAATTAAAAGTGTTGGGTCAACCTTTCCATTTGTCTCAAGTAGAGTAGGTGCTGATTATGATTGTTCTTTGCCCAGAAGGACTAACCAGTCCTGAACTCTGAGGGCAAGCGAATTTCAAAACTTTAAGTTAGAAGTAAAGAATGCCAGTGAAGCTAGGGGGTCATTCTGGATCAAGTAACAATATCTGATAACTTTTCCTTCTTCTTGCAAGTAGTAATAGTAATAATGTCACTTTAATTAGTTTTTATTAAAAATTAATTAAAAACTAATCATGTGATATTTTAGTGAACAACTGAGTATAAAAGGAAATCGTAATAGTTTCTACATAATGTAGATATATCTACGGCCTGCAGGACTATAATTCTAATAAGTTGGCTTTATGGAAGAATATACACATTAGCTAGCAACTTAGAAAATTACACTGTAGCTGTAGAGTATACTGATAAAGAGCAGAGCTGCACTGAAGCTTTAGTTACCCGTCTGTCTTAAAGCATTTACCATCCACACTAAGACTTGAATATGAAGTTGATTTGACATAACACTTAGTAAATTGTAATGTTTCACATAGAAGATGTCAGGGACCTGATAAATGTTACTTACCAAATGGAGCTGACAGCAAGATGGTCAGGAAAAGATTGTCCTTGCCTCAAACAAGCTTCTGAAGCCTAGTCAAATTATTTAGCTCCTTAATATGGGATTCTGGCATCCTGATTTTAATGTGTTCTGAAAACAAAGTGTGTGACTCATGAAATAAAGGACGCTAAACCCAAAATTTGAAATTATGAAAAATTTAGGCCAAAGAGGTAAAATAAAAACAGCTGTTGGGAATGAAAAATGGCTGTAGGAATTTAGTTACAAGTACTTCACAAAAACATTTCATCACATTTACATAATGCAGCATTACAATACAAAGCTAGCTGCTGTCCTGACCAAGCAAGTTCTCTTATCATCTAACAAAAATAATTTAGTTACATTTCGTCACATGGAATTGTCATATATGTTTCCATTTTTGGTACAAAACATAGAAAAAAACATTGGCACATTATGTAGTGATAAGTCATTTTTTTTTCTTCCCATGTACCAGTTTTGAGTGTTCTGCATACCAATTTTAATTTGGAAACAAAAGTATTAGTGATTCAATTATTTCAGTCTCTGTTTATACCTCTTAAAATGCAGCATGGAGTACAGAGAAAGAAAAACAAAGATATTTTGTTTGCCGAGTTTCTAATGTTCATATACATAGAGAAGTGTTGGCTGGTAAAGAAAGGAAAATCTCAAGTCTGACTTTATGTGAAAAGAGCTGTATAAAAATATGCACTTGTGCTTTAGAAGCTTTTAGCATACAGTTAATAGCTTAAAATAGTATTTACTGCCTCTCCATATGCCTATTTTCTGATATATTTACACATCTTGCAATCCCTTTTTTATATCATTAAAGCAAATGGCATGATCTCAAATATAGATAAGTTAAAAATATCTGAACCTTGAAACTTCCCCATCCCCTCCCCAAATATATATGTATAGGTGGTGCACGGCACAACAAACGCCATGGGCTTAGACCCAGAAAATTTAGATTGTTTTAATAAAAATTTTTAACAGCAAATGTATATAAATTTTTCTTTTTTAAAAAAAGCTTGTCCAAGGGCATTCAGATTTAATGGCTTTTATATTAATACTCAGTGTAGTGCCATGTGGCTGCCCCCGTGAGCTGTAAGGGAAAGCTCATGGATTCCCCCCAAGTACAATGCCACTCCCTTCCCAATCATGGATGGCTTTCTGTTAAGATGAATTCCTTTCACAGGAAGGAGGGTGACACAGGCTGCTGATCCTCGTCTAGAGGGGCACATACCAGGCCAAGGCAGCATCCTAATTTGGGTGTCACACCATCAACCCAGAAGATCCACCTAGTCATAGAAGCTGTGAAGCTAGCTAGTCGATCAATAATTTGCTCCTAGTTGTTTTGATCATTTTATGTAGCTTTTTTCTGAGATATATCTGTTCAGATAAGCTTCTTATGAATCCTTTTCTTGAGGAAAATAGTCAAGCTAAACAGTGTTGGTGGCTTTTATGGTAAGAGATGAGCTGAACACTAAGCTAAGCTATTGGTCACCATCCAGGGGATGGGCTCACAGGCGCCAGTCTTTTGTTTCTTGTGTCCTGCTAGTTACAGTGAATCAGCTCCACAGTTTGACAAGGCTTCACAGGATGATGGCACAGCAAAGGAATTTGCCAAGTATTTGATCTGTCACTAAGTGATCATTCAAAAGAACATACATGTATTTTTTTCATGGAACATAATTTTCTAAAAATGAAATTTTCGGACTTGCATGATTCAAGGTCAAATATTAAACATTTGCTCTTTAACCTATACCTGTCATTATAACTATAAAGGAGAGCCTCTTGTTTACACTACTGTGATTCACAGTGCCCTTTGTAGATCAAGAGGTCTCCTACTCTGGCTTGGCTTTAGCTGTCAGACGGAAGCCTCAGACTTTTGCACTTTAGGTCATCTAATGTCTTCCAGTGTTTGTAGTTATCCGCCAAGTGCTGCATCAGGGCTGGCAGATGTGCAAAGGCTGCAAGGACATAAAAGAATCAAAAGAAATCTGTTAAATTGAGTTGTATTGCTGGAGCATTTATCAGGCTGAAGTTTTCTGAGACAAGTTTGGTATTAGAATTGGAGACATACCCAAGGTTAGGCCTTAGGCTGCAAAACAAACAGGTCCTTTTAATTACTTGGAAAGCTGTCCATCAATGACATTAACCTGTAATTCAGAGTGGATGTAATTTTTTTCTTTTTCTTTTGCATTCTTTCTGGAGTTTCCTCCAATGAAAGAATAAATTGCTTTGGAAACATAGCCTTTGAGGAGGTGAAGGCTTGTTTATCCAGTTTTCACATATTCATTGAGTCTTCTGTACTCAAGGCTCTGGGCCAGGTCCTGGGGACACAAAGTACACAAAGTACACACCTCCCTGGCCACAAAAAACTGACAACTAACTTTTGAAAAAAAAGTACTTCCTCTGCCTCAAGGACCAGCCTGTCATTAATGGTGTTCTCTGTGGGTGATGAAGCAGTCACTTACCATCCCACGCATCAAACATATCTGTTATGAAGTAGTCAATGAAGGAGATCTGGGACTTGGGGATGCTGCAGGTATTCCGGTCAAACACTGGCATCACCACTGGTAGACCCCCCTGTCTCTTCTCTTCATCAGTCTGTAAGAAAAACACCACTACACAGGACCATGGGCACATAAGGAGACTTCACAGCAACAGCATGTTTCTCCAAACAACTCTGTGAACATAGGTGATTATCCACTTTTACATATAGAGAAACAGGCTTGGCAAGGTCCTGGGTCTTAGGTAAGTCAGCCACCACACATGCTGAAGAGACTGCACTCAGGTTTCTGACACTCTGAAGTCTTTTATTTCTTATGCTATACCACACTCCCTCCTAGAGCATTAATCTTAGGGGGCTTAGGTTTTTGCCCCTCTCTGTGATCTGTTTTTTTTTTTTTTAATATTTATTTTTTGGTTGGACACATACCTTTATTTTATTTTTATGTGGTGCTAAAGGATTGAACCCAGTGCCTCATGTATGGTAGGTGAGCAGTCTACCTCTGAGCCACAACCCAAGCCCTGTGATCTGTTTTTATTATTTAAAAGTCATAACTATTTTCAAAGTCTGACTGATATTACTACTCATACCACTACTACTAATTGACATACTGAGGGAACCGACGTGAGAGTGGTTAAATCTACTGACAACTTAGCATAAATCAAGGAACTGGCACCAAATGGTATCAAGAGCAATTGTCATTGTATTTTCACTGTCTCATGCTTACGATTAAAAAAAAATTTTTTTCACTTAAGAAGTGACTTCTGGAAGCAGTAATAACTAATAATTTTACTAAATGTTGACCTTTTAAGTATATATCTCTCAATATTCAGCATGAAAAAATGGGAAGTATACAGAAAGCCCGAGTGCTACATACCAGCCTGGTCTAATGGTCATCTCCAGGAATGGCACTTATGCAATTGAGTTGTGAGATGAACTAGTTATTTTTTTTTTTCCCATGGAGCACTGTTTTTACAGAGGAATGACTGACAGGCAAATTATGATTGTTCTGATTTGAGTATTAACCATGCAGTTCTCTCAAGGTATGTGGAAATCTGGGTACTACACACATTATGGTGTAATGTGTGTAAAGCCATACTTCACTAAGCTGCATAGTAAAATCCACATTTCCTGATGCTATATTAAGCCAGAGCCAGCTGATCCGAGGCTGCGTTTGTAACTTTTTTGATTTTTAGGTCACGCTGACTCAGGGAAAAGGATGCCTAAGTAGGAAGCTTACATCAGTGAACTTACCAGTGATTCTCTCCCATTCCCCATTCACACACTGAGAATAACTTGGAGTAGGACTTCAAGTCCTCTCTGTGTGGATCCTAGAAAGCCCGTTAATGGCCTCCTACCAGCGTTTGGCTCTGCTCACTAGTTTCAGGACAGTTGATCAAGCAGCCTTAAAATATCCACTGGTGTTTTTTCCCCTTCTTCTGGCAAGGTCAGAACTGCCTGTCCTACTTTTCTCCAATTGAGCAGCTCCTTCCCAGCCTTGCAAGCTACAGTTCACTTACCCGGTTCTCTGTTGGCCACCTTCCCTCCTAGCCCTGCTAGACAATGTCAGCAATTTGTTATCCTTCCTTAGTAGTACATTCAGCCAAATAGATGCCCCCAAATGCAATCACTGTGGCTACGTATCTTCTGTCATACACATACACACCAATCCTTAGAATTTTTTCTCTGGAAGTAGGGCTAGAGTTCAAATAGCACATGCCAGTCTACTCTATTCTGAATTTTTCTTAATTCCTCTTTGTACTCCCACAGTTAAGGTGAATTACATATTGCTGCTCTCCTTATATAAAAATTCTGTTTTTCCAGAAAGTCTTTTTCTTTTTCTACATTTCTATATCCTTCAGGGGAATAAAAAAAAAATTCTGATATCACTTCCACAAACCCTCCCCCCTTTTATCTGGAAAAAACAACAGCACTTAATATATACACCTCCTTTAGATGTTTATTTTTTTTTTCACGTGGGCCTATCTATGTGCATGTCCCTCCCTGACTGGGCTGTGAATACCCATAGCAGGGATGTGTCTTACTCACGTCTGTGTTCCCAGAATGCATCATGGAGGTGCTCACTAATCATCTGGTAAATGAATGGGGAATTTCCTAGTTCTTGTGGAAATTCAAGATCTGACAATTTGAGGAGAAAATTTACTTCCATCAGCTCAGTCTATTCCCCTTCTCCCAGAGGGACTTCCCTTAGGATACTGGTCACTCCCTTCAGAACCAGAAGTATACACCAGGCAGAGGAGAGCTGCTTCCTTCCAGGGAAGAGTTCAGTAGTTGATAAAAAGTTACTCAGCTGGAGGACCCACCCAGTTCTATGGCTGTGGGCCCACTCCTAGAAAGTAAGTGGAGTCTCCCTTGAGGCAACGCACCTGTGCAAAATACTCCTCGGAGATCCTCCCGGCCCATTCGATGCACAGGTCCAAGGGGCGGCATGGGTTGGCCACATCAGCACACTTAATCATCATGCGCTTGATCAGGATTTGATTTTCTGGAAAGTTCTTCCCAGTAGGGTTGCATTCACAGTCACTGCCCTCAGTCTGGAACACATGATCAGATCAGGCTGATTCACGATGATGGTGAAGTCACAGGTGCCAACTCGCCAGGCACACTTCAGCATGACTAGGACTCAGCAGTCAAGGCTTTTTCTTTCCTTAATTCCATATATAACACGCTGATACAGTTTTTAAAAAAAAAAACACTCAAGTGACAGGATCTAGAGTTTAAAAGGTGAAAAATCCCTGTCACCATCCACCCACCCCTTATTTCCAGGCTTTTAACTAGAGAAGACTACTGGCAATGTTTATGTCTGTGAGCAATTTGGTAGGTAATGTCAAAGAAAGAGGGTCCCTCCTCCCCCCAGTTTTTCAGAAAATGTGTAAAAGCAGAGTTTTCAGTTCTTTAATGTTAAAGGTGGGAAAATTGCACTGGTGACTTCAATTATTTCTTTGTTTTTCCTTGTTCCCACTCGCCAGCTCCCTCTCTCCTGTATCTTCTGTCCTACCCCTCCCATTTTGTTTCATTCTCAGAAGGTATATGTACACTTTTGTTTTCTTGGCTGATCTTTTAAATGGATGGTAGGGAGTGTAAACCATGTAAATTTGGGGTAATTGGAGCAAGAGTGGGCTAGGGCAGGAGTACGTGTGTTCAGTGACATTTGAAGAGATGGTGGTTATGGTTTGGATGTGAGGTGTCCCCCCAAAAATCATGTGTGAGACAAAGTAGGTGGGCTTAGAGGCAAAATGATTATGAAAGCCTCAACCCAATCAGTGTGTTAATCCCCTAATAGGGATTAACTGAATGTTAACTATAAGAGGCAGGGTTTGGCTAGAGGGGGTACGTCCCTGGGGCATGCCATTTTGCCCTTATTGAGAAGAGTGTCCCCCTCTCCCTCTCCCTCCCCCACATCCCCACACCCCACCCCGCTTCCTAATTGTCATGTCCTGAGCTGCTTTTCTCCACCACACTCTTCCACCATGATGTTCTGCCTCACCTTGAACCCCAAGGAATGCAGCCAGCCTTCTATGAACTGAGACCTCTGAAACTGTGAACCCTCAAATAAAAAACTTTTCCTTCTCTAATAGTTCTTTCAGGTATTTTGGTCATAGCAGTGAAAAAATTTGACTAAAACAATGGTCATGTGCCGATACACACTTAATGGGAGGATGTCACTGAGCCACACAGCCAGGTCTGGGAGTGGGTGGGCATACATGCAGTCACAGGCCAGTTACAGAGTCTGGGAAGTTATTCTCCATTCTCAAAGGCACCATTGATTTAATTGTGTGAAAACAGTTAATTAGTTTTCCAGGGCTCTGCCAAACTGAGGGACTGCATGACATGTAGGAAATTTTGTTTTGTTTTGAGACTGGACTTATTTATTAAAGTATTGATAGATATATTTCCTGAAGATTGTTGTGATTGCTGAGCAATGGGAAGACACTTTTTACTATAGACCTCACAGTAAAACATAAATCTCAACACAGAGTTGGGGATCTTACTTGGATAGATGACCTTCTCAATTCTAAATTCTATGATTCTGTGTAGTTTTTCCCCTGAAAATCCCCAGATACTTGCTCCCATAAGATGCTGGGGGAAGGAAAAAGCCCTGGCATTGCACTGTGAAGTTCCTGTTGGAGGGGCTCAATACTGGTGAGATGGACACTATCCTTCTCCCCAAATTAGTCATATGATGTGTTTTACAGTGTTCTTACTGAATGATCATCATGTTACCTTTAAGATAGCCAATCATGATTCTATACTTAGAGGATCCCAAAAATTCCACCAGAAAACGTCTAGATTTAATAAATGAATCCAGCAAAGTAGCAGGATATAAAATCAATACCCATAAATCAAATGCATTTCTATACATCACTGATGAATCCTCTGAGAGAGAAATTAGAAAAACCATCACATTCACAATAGCCTCAAAAAAAAAAAACAACAAAAAAAAACTTGGGAATCAAGTTAACAAAAGAGGTAAAAGACGTCTACAAGGAAAACTACAGAACACTAAAGAAAGAAATTGAAGAAGACCTTAGAAGATGGAAAATCTCCCATGCTCTTGGATAGGCAGAATTAATGTTGTCAAAATGACCATACTACCCAAAGCACTATACAGATTCAATGCTATTCCAATGAAAATCCCAACATCATTTCTTATAGAAATAGAAAAAGCAATCATGAAATTCATTTGGAAAAATAAGAGACCCAGAATAGCCAAAGCAATCCTTAGCAAGAAGAGTGAAGCAGGAGGCATCACAATACCAGACAAACTATACTACAGAACCATAGTAACAAAAACAGCATGGTATTGGCACCAAAACAGACATGTAGACCAATGACATAGAAAAGAAGACACAGGGGCTGGGGCTATAGCTCAGTGGTATAGCACTCATCTTGCATGTGTGGGGCCCTGGGTTCCATTCTCAGCACCACATAAATAAAATAAAGGTATTGTATCCACCTACAACTAAAAAAAAATTAAAAAAAAAAAAAAAAAGAAAAGAAAAGAAGACACAGTGACAAACCCACATTAATACAGTTATCTAATATTAGACAAAGGCACCCAAGACACATACTCTTCAACAAATGATGCTGGGAAAACTGGAAATCCATATGTAGCAAAATTAAATTAAATCCCTATCTATCACTCACCATGCACAAAACTCAGCTCAAAGTGGATCAAGGACCTAGGAATTGAACCAGAGACCCCATGCCTAATAGAAGAAAAAGTAGGCCCAAATCTCCATCAAGTCAGATTAGGCCTCAACTTCCTTAACGAGACTCCTAAAAGAGCAAGAAATAAAATTAAGAATCAATAAATGGGATGGATTGAAACTAAAAAGCTTCTTCCCAACAAAAGAAACGATCAATGAGGTGAAGAGGGAGCAAATTTTTACCACATGCAAATCAGAGCACTAATCTCCAGGATATATAAAGAATTCAAAAACTTAGTACCAAAAATCAAAACAACCCAATCAATAAATGGGCTAAGGAGCTGAACAGACACTTCTCAGAAGAAGCTATATAATTAACAAATATATGAAAAAATGTTCAATATCTCTAGTAATCAGAGAAATGCAAATCAAAACTAAGATTTCATCTCACTCCAGTCAGAATGGCAGTTATCAAGAATACAAGAAACAATAAGTGTTAGCGAGGATGTGGGGGGAAAGGTACACTCATACATTGCTGGTGGGACTGCAAATTGGTGAAGCCAATCTGGAAAGCAGTATGGAGATTCCTTAGAAAACTTGGAATGGAACCACCTTTTGACCCAGCTATCCCACTCCTTGGTCTATACCCAAAGGACTTAAAAACAGCATACTACGGTGACATGGCCATATCAATGTTTACAGCAGCACAATTCACAATGGCTAAACTGTGGAACCAACCTAGATGCCCTTCAACAGATGAATGGATAAAGAAACTGGTATATATACACAGTGGAATATTATTCAGCAGTCAAAGAGAATAAAATTATGCCATTTGCAGGTAAATAGATGGAGTTGGAGAATATCATGTTAAGTGGAGTAAGCCAATCCCCAAAAAAATCAAAGGCCAAATGTTTTCCCTAATAAGTGATGCTAATCCATAATGGTGGGGGGCATGAGATGAGTGGAGGAACTTTGGATAGCAAAAAGGGGAGGTGAGGAAGCGGTATGGGAGTAGGAAAGATGGTGGACTGAGACGGACATCATTACCCTAGGTACATACATGATTGCATGAATGGTGTGACCCTACTTTGGGTATCACCAGAGAAGTCAAAAATTGTGCTCCATTTGTGTACAATGAATTGAAGAGCATTCCGCTGTCATGTATAACTAATTAGAACAAATAAATTTTTAAATTTTTAAAAAAATTATCTGGAAAAATGAAGGAAAACTCTACCAGCACGAATTCCAATTTTGGTTAATATTGTCCTTTAACTTTAAAATTTCAAATAAAGTTTTTTGAATTTTTTTATTTAAAAAAATAAAAAAGCCATTCATCATCCATCCATTTCTCCAACCTCTTCTGCTCCAGAAGTGTGAGCAGAATACCACCTTTGCAGGGCTACAAATGGCTTCATGGTTTCAGAAGACAGTTGATTTCATCTTAAACAATAGAAATGTGAACTTTCTGTCCCTTGTTCCTAAAACCCAGATATATAAGGACCTTAAGGCAGGTTCAAGGTACATCAATAAACTTTAAAAAAAAAGGTAAAAGAAAAACAACTGTCCTTTCCCCTCCCATTTTCATTATAGCCTTCAGATACTGGTATGCTTTTAAGGTGAATCAGCAGGAGTAAGGTTCTTAAAAACATTCTCCAACTGTGAGGTCTCCTAAGAGCTCCAAGAACAGAATTAGAAAGGCCTTTGCTCCCCTAAATTAATGCCACCATTCATACCAGTCTCTGCTGGTCTATGGGCTCCTCCAGCAAATTCTCTGGGCCTACTATAGTTTTGTTACTACTGGCTTTATCTCAGAACCTTTTTTTTTAAAACAGCCCAGAGTTGCTGTGGACCCTGTCAATCTGTTCTCATTTCCAAGAAAAACAAGTAGCCAGGACTTTCAGCCCTTTGCCAGCTCCAAGCAAATAACCTCCTTGCTTTCAAGAGGGAGAAATGCTTTGATGCCAGAGTAGGTGCTCGTGTATCAAAGTACAGTCTGATGCGTCTCATTACATGGGAGATGCTTACCTCAGCTGCCATTGGCTTGTTGATGCTGTTCACAAATTTGTTCACATGTTCAAAGTGTTTTGTCATCTCTGTTGCCAAAACCATGTCAATAATAGCCTGACGCAGCGTTCGATAATGGTTCCTAAAATAACCAGAAGACAAAGGGCCTTGTTCACATCACATCCCAAATTAGAACTGTCCTGCTGCCATTTCACCATGCTTCCCACAACCTGGGAGAAAGCTGGGCCAGAGTTAAATGGGTGCAGATCACAAAAAAGTTTACCTGATCATCCTTCCAATAAGCCAGGATTGTAGACACTATTCCATTGTCCCCAGTGACAGCTGACCCCTCCTCATATGAATAATGGGTATTAAAAGAAAAGAAAGTATCTGTTGTGTGGTGGACTCTTATTTTACAAGGTAAGTCCCCTCTCCCTTCCCTTGAGAACACCAGAGCCAAGGAGGTGGAAGGAAATGATAGGCTGGGACAGCACCCTAATAAGCTGTCCCTCTGCATTCTGTGCAGACAAGTCTCCTATGCAGAGAACTGTCATGATTTCTCCTGATGATGGAATTGGAAGAGGTTTTCCTATTAATAAGCAATTCTCTAGCTTACAACTACTAGAAGTCATAATGGAACCAACATCAATCCCAAATTCCTATTGTCCAATTCCTATTGTTTTCTAACTTTAGGAGCCAGAATGGAGGGGCTGAATAAAATTAGCTATTAGAAAAAATTCTTTCTCACCGGTGGCACCCGCCTATAATCCCAAGCAGCTCAGGAGGCTGAACAAGAGGATCAAAATTTCAAAGCAAGGCACTAAGCAACTTAGTGAGACCCTGTCTAAATAAAATACAAAATAGGGCTTGGGATGTGGCTCAGTGGTCAACTGTCCCTGAATTCAATTCCCAGTACCCCCTCCCCCAAAAAGAAAAAAAAATTATTTATGCAAAAGTTTACAAACAAATCCTTGATACTTGAAACTAATTTCCCCAGATTTCTAGAGACCAAAGTGATAAGCTTAGGTAAGCAAGCAGTCCTGAGGCTCAAGTGAGCTCTGTGTCCTTTCCCAGGAGTTTGCCCAACCACTGCACAGGAAATACCCATAGCCTGACCTTGGGGCTGCTCATAGGCAAGAAAAATTGTTCCTGTCTGGTCACATCTGGCCAGCTCTCAGCAGAAGAGAACTTACCACGAGGCAACCCTTCCTTCCCAACCCTTTGGGCTCCAGCACTTCTGCTGAAACTGACTCACTACCTCAATTTTAAGTGGCCAAAAACTGAGCTGTGAAAAGACAGGAGAGGACATATTTCTTTGAGTTACACAAAAGACAAGATGTCCTCCTGAGAGGGTAAATATATCTGCTAGTCTTATTAGTAATACAATCAATATTTATGCAGTGCTTTGTAGTGTATTAAACATTTTCATGAACTGACTGAACACCGAATGAGATTTAAAAACAGGAAGGCAGTCTGAAAGGTAAAATTAAGTTTACAAAGCTAAGGATTATTTTGTATCAGATGCAATGCTACAACTATTCTTATTTCCACTTTCCCCTAAGAGGAAGCAGCGTATTGAGAGAAGTCAGGGAAAGCTGAGTTTCCCACTTTAGCTTTGCAAACCTGAGCACAGGAGCCCAAGCACAACGAACCTGTCAATGTTCTTGAAAATGTTGCACTTAGTGTCCTTGACTGTGAGCTGGAAGGCCAGGGCTGTGTGGTGACTCTCCAAGACTGCAGTGTCATTGTAGAGCACAGCGAGCTCACTGCCGGCATTGCACAGGAAAGAGTTGGTCCTTCCCGGGTGATCCACGTCATGAACTGTGGCAGCGATCAGGGCTGCTACCTCATCCAGCTGGTCCAGGCTTCCCTGGGATAAGGGAGAAATGATGTTGAGCATTATCCACTGGGTTCTGAAGACCTGTGTCCATTCCTGACTTGGGAGGGGAAGAGCAAGGGAATTGGGGGTTTTTCAGAACGCTCTTTTAGCTTTCTGCTAGCCTTAGCTAAGAGGTGGCCTTGGACACATCATGTCATCTTGTGGTGCTGCTGTTATCCAGAGGGAAATGGAACCCCAAGCTGCAGTTGTAGTCCATACCTAAACTCTTTCCCAGAGCCCATAAACTCCAGTTCTGCAGGAAAAAGCTAAAGGCCTTCTGAATTGCAGGCTATGTAGTATCGCTGTGACTCTCTTCTATAACAGATACAGCAGAGTGGCCTAGCATGACAAATATTACTTATTTTGTTTGCCCACTTCTGAAAATATCTTGAGTGTGCTGGTGGTAAAGGGCACAGAGGTGACAGCACCATTCATACAATGGTAGAGTGATTGGAGCCCAGCAAGAGGATCTTGGGGAAGTATAATTTTACCTGGACCCAAAGCTAAGGGGGGCACTCGCAGCTGACAATGAAATTCAGCTCTGGACCAGCAGGCAGCAAAGGCAAGAAGAGAAATTCTAAAGCTTTCATTATGCAAATTAAGAACACAAACCAGTGCATGTGGGGATACAAATGTGTTCTTAGCTTGAAGCTTTAGGAGGAAGTTATCAAACAGGTTCCTGTTATAGAAGAGATGTCATTCTCTGAGTTAATTCATTCAGTAATTATTTATTAGATGCCTACTGGGTGCCAGTTATCAGGCATAGTGTCATAGTTACAGCAATGATTTATACTAACACAGTCTCTGCATTAATGGAGCTTATCATCTAGAGGGAGAAATAGAAATAAATTTGGAAAGCACACAAATAGAAGTAACTGTGTGGTGTCCTAAGAGGGAATGTGCAAATGCTTTGCGACTATCACCATGGGACCTGGTCTAATTAGGACAGCACTGTCCAGTAAGCATTCTGTGACGATGAAAGGGTTTTCTGTGGGTTCTACTCAATACAGTAAAGCCTGGTCCTGTGTAGCTACTGGAAATTTGCAATGTAGCCAGTGCAGTGGAGGAACTAAACTTTTAGCTTTATTTAATATTAATAGCCACGTGTGGCTAATGGCTACCAAATTGGATGACACAGATCCAGAGGGTGGCCGGGATGGATTTTCTAAGGAAGTGATTTCTTTTTATGCCTGAAGAAAAAACAGGAATTAACCAGACAACAAGTGACAAGAATAGCCTACGTGAAGCTCCTGAGAGGGATTATTCAGGAAAACTAGAGAGCATCAGCATGGCCAAAGGATAGGGGAAAAGGAGGAAAGTGGTCCCCAGAATGAAGCTGAAGGTGTGGCCATCATTTTTGGAGTGCCTAACTTGCTGAAAGGCTTGTGGGAGGGAAAACTGCTGCTCAGGTGACGAGGGCTGAATCTGAGGCCCAGCGCTGTCCTGCACAGACACCTGACATGGGCTGCTCGTGCTTGTGTTGGTTGAGGGCCGTGGTGTGCTTTGCTGAAAGCTCTGCTTCCCTCAAAAGGAGCCATTTCCATTTTTAATCCTAACCTTATGGAGCTGGTAAGCAATAACCTGGATTGGTCCCAGGCAACATGACCAGGTTTCCCAAGCAGCAGTAGATGTTATTCTTTTCACCTCTTTTCAGGGTGGAGTCTGTAGTAAGCAGGCCAAGCCAGCATGACTGACCCTGTTTTGCTGCTTTCAGGAGAGGCCACTGTAACCTGCAAGTGCGGTCAGCTTTCTCCAAGCTCAGGACTCAGAACTGCCTCAACTTGGCCTCTATCTCCAGTGACTCTACCTATACAGTGAGGAGCCCCGGGGCCAAGCTCTGGGCCCCAGCTAGTGCTCCTGTAATGTGTCCAATCCTGCTTGGAGGATTTAAATTTATTTGTTTATTACTATTTTTTTATTTTTAGTTGTAGATGGACACAATACCTTTATTTTATTTATTTACTTTTTTATGTGGTGCTGAGAATCCAACCCAGTGCCTCACATGTGCTAGGCAAGTACTCTACCAGTGAACTACAATCCCAGCCTGCCCACCTCACCAATTTATTTTTAAACTATTCAATGAAATAGAGTCAAGTAACCAGAGTAGAAAACACAGGTGACACCAGAGGAGTCCTGCCTTTCCATCCAGCCTACACTGATTTAAATAAAAAACACAATGACACTTTTACAAAGGTACCAATAACAAGCTGTGTCCTGCTGTTTTGGTGAGGACTAATAATGTACTGCTTTGTAAGAAATGGCTGAGAGGTGGCAACAGCAGACCAGGCTAGATCATCATCAAGGAGAGAGGAAGAAGCAAGGGCCTGCCTAGGTGGTGGTGGAGGTGGAGGGGCTGTTTGTGGAAGAAACTCCCAAACCCGCAGCTGGTGAGACTCCAAATCTCTGGACATGCAGATCACTCTGGATGTGTTTTACTTCTTTAACCAGAAGTAGATTTGGATCCCATGAGGAAGACTGGCCAGGATCAGTTGTTCAAATAGTTCCTTATTCATGATAGTCATTTAGGCCCAGGGAATAAGAAAGGAATGCTGGCTGTCCTGACCTCTACTTGCAGTGGCTCCCATGAATCAGTTAAGAAGGGAAGATGATGGGGTCCATAGCAAGCTGAAGGGGCCTTTCAGCCCTGGAATCACTTTCTCCATGGCTGGATACAGGGTACTTTGTAATAGTGACATTAAGAATTTGACCTTTGGGGCTGGGAGCAAGCTCAGGGGTTGTCCATGTGCTTAGCATGCACAAGGTCCTCAGTTCAAAAATAAGACTGTAGATTTACTGTCCCTAAGAAATTAGAAGGACAAATGAGTCAAGGAAGAGGTAGTACATTTTCCTGACCCTCTTCTTCAGTGGCAACAAGTCTAATAGAAGAGGCCTTAGGAGTAAATCCTACTGCGAGTGCCTCGTAGTGAACCATCTGGTGATCTTGAGCTGGGGACTAAACCTCTGAGCTCAGGAGCCTCTGATATCCCAAGTCTCCAAGGTTCTTTGCAGCTCTATATTTTCTGAATCTCTGGCAGGGACTGCCTGAGTTATAAAATGTCTTGAATTGTAAGCCTTGTTCTTTTTTTTTTTTTTTTTTTTTTTCTTTCTGGTACCGGGGATTGAACACAGGGGCACTCAACCACTGGGCCACATCCCCAGCCCTTTTTGTATTTTATTAGAGACAGGGTCTCCCTGAGTTGCTAAGTACCTCGCCATTGCTGAGGCTGGCTTTGAACTCACAATTCTCCTGCCTCAGCCTCCCAAGTGCTGAGATTACAGGCATGTGCCACTGCGCCTTGTTTCTATGACTGTAGTTTGAGAAATTCAATCAGACTATGAATGCCCTAGCAGAACTTACAAAGTTGAAGGAAAATACCTATTTTGGAGGTAGGGTGGGCAGGGAGATGATGAAGTTGACTAAGCGTCTCCTACTTGATCATATGCTCCATCTGGTTTCCTAGAAGGGCTCTGCTTGGGTGAGGTTCACTTCTCTCTCAAGACTGTAGCTGCTGGGGATCACTCCCATCTCGGTGTTAATGACCTGGATGCTATTCTCAGCTGGTGGTGAGACCTCAGCTGTGTAACATCACATAGTGAAATGGACAGCAGAACCCACAGCAGGATGCAGAGGTGCTGCCGCTCCTCAGAGGGAGGTGTTACAAACACAGGCTGACGTCACGATTACTTTCTTTTTCTAAGTAGAAGACGAAATTCTTCAAAAGCATCATTCTTGGGCCACATTCTTCGCTTTCTTACTGATGAGGGTGAATAACAGTATAAGTCACTGGCAAAACTAATGACACTAGTTTGGATGCCATGTCTGCTCCTTGTAATTGTCCCACCATCTCTACTTAAGCATCCAGGGTCTTGATCCCTCATCAACACTTGTATGGAGAAAACAATCCAATGTCAAGCATTCACAGAGAATTTCAATCTCTGTATAGCATTTCTCCCAAAGGTATCCAAATTTTAAGCTTTAGTTCTAATTGTAGCTAAGAGATTACAAGCTTCACCATGCAATCGATGGTAGTTGAGAGACAGGAGCAATGGGGATCTCCTGCTAGCTTTCCATGGGGAGTACATAAGACCACCCTACACAGCAGCACTCATGCACGACAGCACTGAACTCTAAGAAAGACTGAGGGATGTGGAACTCTTTCCCAGTTAGGTACAAGTCATCGATACACAGATACACAAATTCATATCTACAACCTACACAAAACATACACATATGCATGTTAAGTGAGTAGCTAATTATAATCTGGATTGTAACATTACCAATGGCCAAGTCCTGACACTATAACTTAACCTCAAGACCTAGCAACTATTTGCTATAATAATTAAGTTCTGTCCTGCAACCCAATTTCACAATGCTCCCAGTGAACATCTGGAGCACAGGCTCATGGATCAGCCACTCATGTAAAGGAGTCTCTATAGTGGCATAAATTAACATTTTAAGCATTTTTTGGGAAGTAGGGCTAGGCAAAAGGTACATCTTTTTTTTTTTAAGGTACATGTCTTTATAACACTGAAATGACCAATTTGGTAGCTGCCCCCCCCAAAAAAAAATTCTCTGTCAAATTCACTGCAAAATAGCTCTTTGCCTAATGTGTTTACTAATCCTGAGTCCATGAACCTCTGATCCAGGCAGGCAGTTGGATCATGATATCAAAATCTTACCTTCACTCTTTCCTTTCCAAGGAAGAAAGCCGTGGCATGCAGGACATCTGCAGCATGGGTGGAATTGTGGTAGGCATTGGAGGAGTGGTAGTTGGCTTCAATCACTTGCAGCCAGGCCCGAAGAGTGGTTTCAGAACAGTTTAAAAATTCACATACTCCAAAACGGGAGAAGACCTTTAAGCCCAGGTAAACCAATGGCCTGCAAAATAGGAAAGGAAAAAGAAACCCTGTTTCATTAAATTCCCTGGCCAAGAAACTGTTTTCTTTGATGATATTGGAGAATGGAGGCATTTTACTTTTTCTTCTTATTCTACACGAACAGGGGCATAAAAACATCTCTCCAAATTAGTAGGAGATGCATCTTCTCACCAGCCACCTCTTCAATGAGGTGCCTCAACAGTGTCAATCCAAACTACTTCTAGATCATCTGTAAGTCACAGGCCCTTTGGTGGCTCTGACAACCAAGAGAAATCCCTGGCAGTGCCTTCTTCCTCCACACAAGCCCTGCACCTGCTTTATGCTCCCTGAGGAAGTTACTGAGCCTGAGGACAAAAGGAATGGCAAAGCCACATCATTTAGAGTCATGCTACTTTTTGAGAGTCATTCATATCCCACAGACCAAGACCTCTGGGAAGAAACAGCCTTCTCTGAGTATAAATGAGATTCTTTTAGTTCTCCAGTCTTCTCCCTGACAACAGGATCGATTCAAAGAAAAAGCTATAGAGCTTTTGAATATATTTTGTGGGGCAGGGAGGGGACAGGGTCTCACTATGTTGCCCAGGCTGGCCCCAAATTTCTAGGCTCAAGCAATTCTCCCTTGTCAGCCTCCCAATTAGCTGGGACTACTGGTGTGTGCCACTGAGCCCTGCCTCAAATTCATTGCATAGGGTGGAACTTCAACAAGTTTGGGAATGAGAAAACTTAGAACTCTTGGCTCACTAGCACAAAGAAGTGACCTGAGATCAGAGGACACTTGGGCTGTTCCCAGATCCTCCCCAGTCTATAAAGGAGCTGGCTCAGAACATATGTCCCCCTCAAAGTTTCCAGATGTGAAGGCCTTGGATATGGCCATCAATACCCCCTCGCCTGCAGCGACAGATGTCACATACCTTTTGTGTGTAACCGCTTCCAATTCAAAGATGTTGAAGTCCCAACTTTCCTCATTATCAAGTAATTGGGCAATAGAAGGGGGGACGTCATTGATGGTTATTGGCATTGCAAGGTGACTGTGACTCTGGTGCACATCTAAGCAAACAAATGGGATGGGAAGGCTGGTTAATTGTGAATTATTTATTTATTTATTTATTTATTTATTGTACTGGGGATTGAACTTAGGGGCACTTAAGTACTGAGCCACATCCCCAACCCTTAACTGTGGAATCTTGGGTGCCCCTGAGCATCTGTCACCATCTTCATGGTTGCCACTAGAAAGAAAGTCTTGAACTTACAAAGATAGAAAGATTTTTCACATCAAAGTTTTTCTCTAACGTTTTGAAACCTTGACACCCCCAAACAGAAAATAATTCAGTATAACTGTCTATTTAAATGTATAGAGATCTGCAATTCTTATTCTAACAGTGCTGAATAATTAGGAGACCTCATTTCAAACATGGGCCATAAAGATGCACAAACTCAAGTGAGATCAACTAGAAGTGACACCAAGCCCCCTCCCCACTGAAACAATAATTTCAACACTGGGGATGGCACAGGCTAAAGATGGGTTACTCGTAACAGGTGAATGGATGAAAACTTACTCTTTGTAAACACGTACTCATTTCCTGACAACCTTCTCAAGCCATCCTGGAATAAGAAGAGACACTGTTAGAAGCAGGCTTCACATCCCATCATTGTTCTCTCATTTCCTCCATTAGCCAGAGCTCTGAACCCTCAATGACCACTCAATCTGCAGCCTCAAATAGAGGCAGAGCTCAAAATTAAATCAGAACAACAGCTAGAAGACAGATGATACTCTCTCTTCCGTGGCTACTGTCCTAAGAGGTGCACTAGGACTACAGTGGACATGATTGCGTGTGGCCTCACACCCAAACTGCAGGTTGGCTTGGTTATCATGGCATCTTCTGGCATTGTGAAGCCACATGACGAAAATCATAGAAGAGATCTCACTTTGCATACACATTATTATTATTATTATTATTATTATTATTATTTTGGTACTGGGGATTGAACTCAGGGGCACTCGACCACTGGGTCACATCCCCAGCCCTTTTTTTGTGTTTTATTAGAGACAGGGTCTCACTGAGTTACTAAGTGCCTCGCCATTGCTGAGGCTGGCTTTGAACTCGCGATCCTCCTGCCTCAGCCTCCCAAAGTGCTGGGATTACAGGCGTGCGCCACCGCGCCCGGCCATACACATTATTTTTGATGTGTCCCAAGTCCCTGATAGGGACTGTGTTATTCTTATGTTTTCAGATTTGCACTTTGAAGAGCCAGAAGCATGAGCCCCATTTTGAGGTAACATTCTAATAGAAAGTCTCAAAGAAGCTGGGCCGATGTTTTACTAGTAACTAACATACTTTTTTTTTTCTAGCTAGTTTTTATGTGAGCATTGCTGCTAACCTGTTTAAAAAAAAAAAAAGTTTCTGAGTTTGAGGTCTTTGGAGTGGTAGAATGAGAGTGGACAGAATTTCAGTATTCTGCCATTTATTGGATCTTGAACTTGAATCAATCTCTGTAAAGGTTCTTGGATCTGAAATCCTTGCCTCTACCTCCCATTCCGAAGTACCTCATTATTTAGATCTTTGCTTAAGGGTCATTTTAAATTGCTTGTTACCTGGGAAAAATGTGTACTAAATTTTAAAGTAGTATTGGTTATGAAGGACTCCCCTGAAGTCACATCTTGGATCTTTAGGTCAATAGCTTAATCTTAAAATATAGATAAGTAGGTAAGTAACCACCGCCACACCTGCCCTTCCTCTAAGTCAAGGACAGTAATTCCCCTGCTTTTTCCTTGCCTTTCTTTCTCTAATTCTAAAAGCCACACAAAAATGAGGCAGACATCAGCATGGGTCCTCACAGCATGATCTGGGCAGGAAGCCCAAGAAGATATAGCAATAGAGGAGGGAGGCAAGAAGCTGATTCCTGCAGCTCTGTAGTGGCTGCCCTAGTGCCAGTCTCTTGACAGTGTTCCCGAGAAGTTTCAGTCTACACTGACTTGGAATGGGGCAGCCAAGGCCAGCCCAGGACCAAGAAAGAACAAAAGGTCACTCAAAATATAGGCAGAGAATAGACTGGAAAGCCAAGCAACCCTCAGGATTTGGAGGTAGATAGAAATCTTCAAATTAAACTCCTACATGACTCGTAGGCTAGTTTTAGCATCTGATGAGGAGCCCAAATGAATAATTTTAATTTTCTTCATTTGCTAATAGATAATGATTAATGCCAAACAGATCACAGCAAAACACCAGAGCAGGCTGAGTCCTTAAACACCAGCTGCTCTTAGTGGTCACACACCAGTGCTGTCTCTTGGTGTGTCAATGGAGGGTGGTACCTCCTTCTCTTCCCCCCACTGCCTTTATCTAATTATAAATGGAACTTTATATAAACTAAAGAAAAGGATTCTATATTTTTTTAAAAAAAGATTCTATAGCTAAGATTTTGGAAACTGCTGTTGTCTAAATACAAATCCTTTCATTATACAATCATTCCTTGGTATCCTCAGAGGATTAGTTCCAGGGTCAACCCTAGATACTAAAACTGAGGATGCTAAAAGTCCTTATATAATATGGCATAATATTTACATGCAGTATATGTCCTCCATATACTTTAAATCATCTCTGGATTACTGATAACACCTAAAACAATGCAAACAGTTATTACATTGTTTAGGGAATATTGGCCAAAAAAGTCTGTACATGTTCAGTACAGATACTGTCTTGTGTGTGTAGTTTCTTTTCTTTTCTGTTTTTGGTTGTCATTCTGTGGTTGGCTGAACCTGTAGAGCAGAACCCATGGATGCAGAGGGCCAGCTGTGTAGGTAAATTCGGAGGTCCAAGAAATAGAGCTGTGACCCTCATCCAATACTGTACTCTAGATCGAGGGGAAGAAGCAACATATGAGGGCCTACATCACTCCCATCTTGCATATTTAGCCCTCGGTCACTTGCCGATTTACTCCTTACTGTAGTAGGGATTTGGAAGGGCTGTCTCCCACTACTGTGGTCAATCAGCCTTATGAAAAGAAAATTAATGCAAGAATCACTTTAGAATCACCACACATAATACATAAATTATTGCAGCTGCTTCTTGGTTTCACCGATGTTAGTCTATTAAATAGGTATTTCTGCAACTACAGTGACAGTGGACATGTTAGACTTACACTAGCAGGGGTACTTAAGATGGTCCCCCTGCGTTTCTGGCTCTTCCTCATCACTCACCGTCATTAGGCCTCCGACAAGATCACTGGTATGAGGATCTTCATCTTTGGTCCCCAGCTGAGGGGAATATAATTCTGTGGTCCGTAAAATTTCTAGAACTCTGTCCAAGGCTTCTGCTACTGTGACTGGACTGTTTTCTTGGGCTGCGTTGATTATATTTATAACCTAAGGAAGAGCGCAAGATGAAGTAAAATAAATAATAAATAAATCTGTGGACATAAAGATGCTACTTCTCAGAAGTCATATGTAGGCCTGGAATCCAGAAAAATATCAGTGGACGACCTATCTTACTGTTCAAAAGTCACTCCCTCCCATTCACAGAAGCATGCTTTGTATCCCACACTGTCCTGTGTCCTCCCGCCTCTGAATCACATTTCTCAGGCTCCTTTGTTGCCTGTTCTCTAGCTTTCTTCTCCAGGCTCGAGTTCCTCAGAGACTGGTTCTGGTCCTCTCTCTTATTCTGTGGACCTTTCCAGAAATGATATTTTGTTTCCATGACTCTAGACATTTACAGTCCATAGCTAAGAACGCTCAAGTAGACCTCCCAGCCTCCAGACGTGTAGGTCTGGCTGCCCATCTGACATATCTAGTGGAATATGGTACACATCTGAAACTAAACTCATGACCTTGCTTCCCTTCCCCCAAAGCAACCAAATAAACATTTAAAAAAAAAATCAAAGACAAAAGTTGTGCTCCTTCTCTGGTTCCTAAACTGCAGTAGAGAGCACTTCTATCCACCTCATGCTCTAAGCCGAAACCTGGGAGACCCTGCTTAGCATGTGGCTTTCCCTCATTCCTCTCCCCACCCTAACCTCACCACGTCCAGTTGATTCTAACCCTGATCTACTCATTCCTCTCTATCTCCACCACCTTAATTTTATCTCAGTTGACCCCATTTCTTACCTGGAATTTGATAAAGGCCCCAAATTGGCCTTTTGCCTTGTACACTTGCCATCTTGGATCTATTGTCTGCCTGGCGCTGAGTGTTCTATTTAATAACACCCCTGATTATGCCACCCCTACTCTAAACTCCTCAATGATTTCTGCTGCATATGAACATTAACAGCCTTCTTATGGCTCAGTTGACCAGAATGAGCTGAGATCTGCACAACTCACTTCACTGTCTTCTTCCCTCTACTCACCAAGCTCCTGCTTCCCTCACTTCCTCTCAGGTCATCTGGAAAAATATCTGAGTGCTTTCTTCCTTGCAGTTCCTGCTCCCTGCAGTCTTCTCCTCTGGACCAACATGCTTCAAGTTTTGCTTCAAACTTTTCACCTAGCCTACATTCAGATTCTACTCTCATTTTCTCTCAGAGAGTCTTGTGGTTTTCCTTCAAAGCATTTACTGTATTTTACAACTGTACATTTATTATACGTTTGTTTGTTCAAAATCTGTGTCTCCCACTAGACCATGAACTCCATATCATTTGTAGAATGCATCTCCAGAATAGAGCCCAGGGATAGGGGGCCCTGACTGCAGAGTGAAGGCAGCACCTGCCACTCACCTTTGTGATGGGAGCCTCAATGGTCATGGAGTGGATCCTTGCCATGGACGGATAGCGACGATTCTGCAAGCTTGGTGCTGGCAAGAAGGAAAGTAAGTTGCAATCTGGTTCAGGCTCAGCATGGTCAAGTGTAGCTAAGAAATCTATGGACCAGGAGCCTGACTTTCATGGGACCACCCTCCCACCAAAGAAACAAGGAATTCACACCCATCTCTTCTTCCTAAAAGGCTGACAGCTCAACCTTGACTAGCCCATGCCAGGAAAGACAATCTGGCCTGGGACTTTGGCAGCAGGAGGGCTTGACAAGTTCCTGGTCTACAAAGGGAAGTTCAGAGAAGGCTGATGGGATCCTAAGGCCTGATTCCAACAGCCTAATGATCCTGCAGGACTCCCTTTTCCACAAGTCACCAAGCTCCCAGCAATTTTGTCACTTTCAGTCCTGAGCTGCTGGCCACATGACTGGTTAACTGTGCAGCCCAGAGGGAAGGCACAGGTCACGGCAAGGTGTGGGGCACCAGACCAAGCTTGCTCCCAGCGCCAACTGGGGCTACTCAAACTTTCTTCCTGAGCCTTTAGGTTCATAACACCCAGAGCTCATGGTGGTTCTAGCTGTTTTCTGTAGATAACTTCATTGAAATGCTGATATGTGGTTTAAAATTCAAGAAGTGGAACATCACTTTAAAGGCACTGTTTTCATCAGATTTTCTCACCTCCCCTTGTGAGGCAGGCAGGAGGGGTTAGGTCTCCAGTTCCTAGATGGAACAACTCAGTCCAGACAAAATCAGCAGAGCTGCCCACTCCAGTGCTCTGGTGGCAGCTACCGTGGGCCCTGCCTGTGCTCTTCCACCTCCATTTTGCCCATGTTGGAGACAAGGTGATACCTCCTCAAAATCTCCAAAACCTGAACTAACCCAGTTCAAATGAGCTCATCCATGATCCTTTCCATCTATATGTTCCATCTAATTGTATCCTCAACCTATCTCAAAATAGTTCAATCTATATTCTCCATGGCACATCCTTAGTCTCAATCATTTGCATTCCATGTCAGCCAGTCCATCTTGTTCTATGAATCATCTCTATACTCTTCATTTCTTGCTATTTCAGCCACTTCCCTTAACCCTTCTATTTATTCCTTTAAATCACTACCCTGCACCTCTTTTTTCTCTGACAGGCAATAGCTACCTCCTCCTCATGCCTTAGAACCTGTCCTTCCAGTTGCCAAATAAAAACCAAATGAGGGCTAGGAATATGGCCTAGTGGTACAGTACCTACTTAGCATATGCATGGACCTAGAAGCGATCCCCACTACCACAAAACAACCACCACCACAACAAGAAATGAATGAGTGAAATCTATCAATCTGTTCTCTGTTCTTGAGCTCTGATCACTAGCACTTAACACTGCTGGCCACCCTGTTTCTTGCTACCTTCATGTTCTTGACTGGTGACACTGTGCTCACGTGGCTCACTCCCAGAATCTCTGTTCTCTTCAATCTCCCTATTTCCTGTGCTTCATTGTCATTGAAGGTGGGCCTTCAGGCTCGGGCTTAGGCCCTCTTTTATCACATACACAATCCTTAAAGAAGTTATTCTGCTCATGGCTTCATTTATACCTCTAGGATTCCCAAACCTACATCTCTAGCCCTAGTCCCAGTCTTGCATTTCAGATTCCTAGGCATCTCCACCAAAATAAAACTCATCTTCTCTCAACCCCAACCTGGCCACGCCTAGAGACTCCTATTTCTCTCTAAGTATTACTTATAATTTCCCAGGTACCTAGGAATGACATTTCAGAATCACCCTTGACTTTTCCATCTCCCCACAAATCCAATTGGTTTGTTAGACTGATTCATTGAACTCAAAAACTGTTTTGCTAAATTCTGCCTTGCAGGGCAGAAATGTTTTGCTAAATTCTGACTCACAGTTTCTATGACATTTTATTAAGGGAAAGTAAGTGCATGTAGCAGGTACATGGAAAAACGGGTGTGTGTTGGAGTTGGGAAGCCAGCACACTACCCCACCTTAGCCACTGGCACTAAGAATGACCTTGGCTAGCTGTGGAAGCTGAGCTGCTTAGGTGGTTATATGGCCTAACACAACTTAGACCATGAAGGAAAAAGCATAGAGAGCCTTCAAAAAAAGACAAAAAGGCATAAAAAATCTTAAAAAAACTATGAAAAATTTTCAGCTTACTTAGAGATGGGAGGTGGGGAGCCAGTTTAGTTGAAATCTTTCTTCTTAGAATTTGTATGCTGATGAATTCTTGAACACATTCCTCTATCATTTTCTACATTTTAAAAAGGTCAAAGAAATCTTCAAAACTTCTTACCATCACTGCCTCGAGATGATATGGATTTCACATCAATGGACTCTTTCCTCCTGTTCTTATACCTGAATGAATGAGGTTCTGAGGATTTCAGATCAGAAGAGGAGAAATGATTAGTTTTCAGCACATTCATAAAGTTTACATATTTCTCTCTTATTCCTTAAAGAAAGCAAGGTTACTTTTTAAACTCTGTAAAATATTTTTAGCAAATAATAAACCACTTTCTCTTCAACTCATCAAGACACACAAAATTGCTTGTCCTATTAGTAGTAAAGTGATGTCTTTTTCTTCTGATGCTTTATTACATCATGGACATGAAGATTATCATAAAGGGTTATTTAGTTACATGAGTAAAATATCATTTTGAAAATAACCATTAAAACTTCAAAAATTGGGGGAGATTCATCAACACACACTACATCTGTTCATTTGCATATGAATCTCATATGTAGATTTTATCATAATTTCACTACTTGCTATTTCTACTTCCTAATGTCATAGGTATTTTTTTGATTTATTTATTTTTTAATTCAAAGTTGTATTTGTAGTAGTAGAATGCATTACAATTCATAATACACATATAGAGCCTCTTTTCACATAACACTGTTTGTATAAAAAGTATATTTGTACTATTCAAGTCTTCAATCATGCATTTAGGATAATGATATTCATCTTATTATACCACCTTTTCTTTTTTTTTCATAGGTATTTTTCTACATCAAATTTTTTTGGGGAAAGGGGACTGGGGATTGAACCCAGTAGAGCTACATCCCCAGCCCTTTCTATTTTTTATTCTGAGATAAGGCCTTGCTAAGTTGCTGAGGCTTTTGAATTTGTAATTCTCCTGCCTCGGCTTCGAGAGCTGCTGGGATTATAGGTGTGTGCCACAGCACTCAGGCACTTAGCTCTCCATCAATTTTTAAAACTACTTTACTGACCTAAGAAATCTGTTTCGACTAAAAAATGGCAAAAATAAAAATAAAACCTGAATTGTATTTATACAGCACAAAGTGAAGGCAGAACTGAAATAAGGTTAATCTGAACACTACAACCATAGAACCTTGTCTTAAGTGACCTAACTTAAAATATTTACTCATCCTTTGCCTAATATTCATCTTCCAGACTCTGCCTTAATACTTTTCCTCTCCTTGTATAGGAGTTTCCACTTTCCTTGCAAAGACCTCTACAGACAGTAGTAATTTAAGTGATATTATTAGGGTCAACCCTGAGAAACTAATTTGGTCATTTAATAAGACAAATGTCTTTAGCTTATTCAATAATTTAATCAGATACATTCCTAACATTTATTTACCAAATAATAAGTCTAACTTAAAATTCCTCAAAATGTAGTTTCTAAATACAACTAAAATCAGAGAGCTTGGTTTTAAGGCTAATTTCATTAGAAATTATTCAAAATGGATAATGCTTATGGTCCCAGTTTTAACCAAGAATTAAGAGACTCTATAGCAATAGAAATGATTAATTTTGGAGAAATTATTCTTCAATAAAGGCTAAAATAATGCCATTTAAATCCAAGAATTCATTATTCATTCTTAACAGATGCCTTGTAGAATGAATTTAAATCTAAAGTAGAGAAAAGAAGGATAAAGGTGATTTAAACAGCCATATTTGATGGCAAAAAGTGATATTGTGTCACCAATAAAAAAAAATAGTTACCTCTTATTGATCACCTACTATGTGCCAGGCATTGCTTTATGTACTTTAAATATAATAACTATCTCATTGAATAATTACAATTCTTAAAGTTATATAGTGCTATCCTCATTTTACTGATAAGGAATTTAGGCTTAGAGAAATTATGCAGGTAGCCCAAGGTCAAAGAACTAATAAATGGTGGAGCCTATGGTTTCCAAGATGGAATGATTTCAATTGCTTAATGCTCTGCAAATATTCATTGAATGTCTATTATGTGCAAGGCAATGCTGGGCACTGTAAATGCTTTTTTCAGTTTTGGGCACCAGAAACTCATCAATTTGTTAAAATAATACTTCACTCTAAAGTGTTTCAAGAAACTAAAATATCTGGGAGAAAGTCTGCCTGTGTGTGAAATGTTGTCATGTCATCCAAGGCTGTTCTGGCCTAGAAAATTTTCATAAAAGGGGAAGGAAGATACCATAAACGCCAGGTACTGTTAGATAGTATACATTTTTTTCTTTGTTCCCCATTAACCACAAGACAGACATTAATTTGTCTTACAAATGAAAACACTAAAAGTCAGAAAGAGCAAATGAAATCTTTCTGAGTAGGCTAAATATGGTCATCCTAGAATCAAGGAGAGGGACTAAAGATTTAGCCCAGGACCTGGTTTTAGACACTAACAGGCCAAAGAATGGTTGGTTGCAATTCTTAAAAGAATAAGAATTGAAAATCTTTACTAGCAGGCTGATCTTTTTTCCCTCTAATGGGCCTTTCCACATGTAGAAGTCCTGAGCTCCAGCCCTTCATTTTTTTTTTTTTTTTATACAGTATAAGTCTTTTTTTTCATTATTTATTTACTTATTCATCATGCACAAGTATAGTATCTTTTTACATACAACTGCTTGTATACAAAGTATATAAGTACCATTCAGATCTTCAATCATGCATTTAGGATAATGATATCCATCTCAATCAACCACCAATTTTTTTCCAACCCCCCCCTTACTCCCTCCCTCCCCTCCCTTTCCGTTGACCATTCTAGTGTTCCTCTGATCCTATGTACCCCCTTCCAACAACACTGTGAACCAGCCTCCTTATATCAGAGAAAACATTTGGTACTTGGATTTTTGAGATTGACTAATTTCACTTAGCATTATATTCTCCAACTTCATCCATTTACCTGCAAATGCCATTATTTTATTCTCTCTTATTGCTGAGTAAAATTCCATTTTGTATATATACCATATTTTCTTTATCCACTCATCTACTGAGGGGCATCTAGGTTGGTTCCATAACCTAGCTATTGTGAATTGTTCCAGCCCTTCATTTTAAGGACAAGGAAACCAGAGTACTGCGTATAGTCTTAAGCAAGTAGGTTGGCAGCTGAAATAGGATCTCAGTGCACCTGTCTACCAGGCCAGAGCCCAGCCACATTTTCTAATTGGATGGTCAGTCACCAGTTATTGCAAAGAAAGAAAATAATGGTCATAGTTGAACCATAACCATATTCTCACCTGCTTCCTATCCAACCAGAGTCTCCTCTAGATTTTTGGGCCACTCTATTTTGAATTTATCTGCTCTTTGTAATCTCTAACCAAGATTGGGGAAGCATGGATAAGGATTCAAGGAATTTTCAGAGGTCCTACTTTGTCTCTGGCTCTCCAACCTTCCCATATTAGCACTTGGATTTTAGCAATCCATGCTTTGGCATGGCGGATGTCAACCTAAATTCCGTCACAGCAATTTAGACTTGAACTCACAAATGCCTTCTAAGCATATTAGAGTCAAATTGAAGTACTCACCTGTCTGAGAATTGTCTCCCGAATCACGATGAATCTTGTGAATCTAAAATCATTCAAAAGTTTGGAAGAAATAAGAGAGATTTTAAATAGAGCATTTGCTATATTTCTCAAACAGTTTAGTTTAAAAAAAAAACTCTGAAGATTTCAAGAAAGCAAAAAATTGCAGACAGGATGAATAGATGAAAGATGTACACCACGCGGCAAGACTACAAATGCTCTATCACCATCAGACACTCAGAACAGCTGAGCTGAAGAGCGGGCAAACACCCGAGGACCTACTTTCTAAGCAGGATGGCTATGCTCCAGTCAGCTGTTCTCATGTCGACAGTCTGCAGAAATGCAGAATGACAAAAAGCCATACCTAAATTTAAAGTAACACATATAACCTGTAATTGCTTTTCAGCCTTCTGGCTCAGGCCAAGTCTGTGGTGTGCGTGCTTATCAGTCTAATTATAACCTGTTTGTTTCAGATATTTTATAAATTTTTTCTGTAATATAAAAGTAATCTAAATTTTAGCCCAGGATTTTTTTTTTTCAGACCTTTTGAAAGGTCTTCAAATGCTCCTCAGTTACAGAGCCAATTTATAAAATGTTTCTTCACAATGAGATCTGAACTCGAGAGGCTGTTTTGCACCTATATCTTTCTCATTATCAGATTTCTTTGTGCTAATGATTTTGTGCTAATGCTCAATAAATATCAGTCAAATGACAAAATGAAGCCATTAACACAAGACATAAATACGCTTCCTTGAGGGTTGTGCTTCTCTTGCATTTGTAACCGCCCAAGACGCTGGTGGTGAGGCACATTTTGTTCTATCACACTTATAATTGTGCTACCTCACTGCCAATTCCACTTTCTTCCATCCAGGGCTCAGACTATCAGACCTTTGCGCACTCAACAAAGGGACGAGGTTAACTTGGAAAATGGGATGAGTGTGTGGGACCATCAGTGAAGGAAGGTTAATATGGCTTAGCAACATCAACTGTAATGGCTAGAAATCTCACATGTATCAGACACAGGCAAAATGGTCCAGCCTGACGGAACCACTGAACATAACCGTGTAAAATGTTGTTACTAAAATGAACTATTCAGCTCAGTCCACTCCACATAATTACAGAAACAATTACATGACCCACCTCTGTGAAACCTTGGTCATTATGTCACCAAGGACTGTTGACTCAGTTATCTCATAATTATGAGTCCTTTTACTTATTCTGTGAACAATTATTTTATGTTTTCCTTTAAGAATAAAGATGGCTTGCTATAAAGCTACTAAGCTCAGTGTGAATTTTTATACTATCTTGAAAGAATAAAACTTTTGCCTTGTTTTCTCCATCAGCTTATGCTTACTTTTTCTCTCTGAATCAAAGAATAAAACTTTTGCCTTGTTTTCTTGTCTCCATCAGCTTATGCTTACTTTTTTCTCTCTGAATTAAAATACATCTCCTCTTTAGGAGCAAGGGCTTTCCATATTACCTAAAACTCAAAAAACCCATTCCTCCTATTTTGCAGGCCCATAGGCCAGCTGACTGAATGATGGAGCTCCTGCAACCTCAACATGGGCTATGTGCTGTCTGATGTAGAACCAAATGGAGCATAAGTTCCAGCAGATTTGCAAACCAATCAGGTTTTGCAGGGTGGGAATGTACCCCATCTATTGGGGGAAAAGAGTGACTAGGGAAGGATGCAGAGCACAGGTACCAGTTCCATCTTCTGGGGTGGCTCTGCTGCATCTTACTCCACACAGGATGCTGCATATGGCACTTTCTAAGCTGGACACACTGCCCCCAGATTGGCTCATGGGCCTTTGATCTGCTCGCTCTCTCTCTAGAGGTGCCTACCATCAGCAGCAGAGCCCAGAGATACTCCTTTCTTTGAAAGCAGAGATTCCTCAGGGCTGCATCAGCATCTACTGCCAGGATCCTTTGTTGTGATTCACTTTGTGATGCCTTGTACCAGTGGCAGCACCAGAAGACCTTTCTCTCTCACACTCCGGCAGTGCTGGGTTTTTCATTGAAGCTCTCTGACTGATGATCTGTGTGCCTCTCCTGAATACCCCATTTTACAACTCGAGTTCACCTGGATGACAAATTCTCTCAGAATGAGAATTTCTTCTACAGCTCTAAACCCACCAGTCATTTATAACTTGGTAGGAATTATTCCATCAAAATTATTTTCCTCATAACACTTAGTTGAGCTGAGAATATATAAATAGGGGGGTGAGTGGTTCTGTAGTCCCATGTTCTCTGAGGTGGGCAGCTGGGGGAGGCTCACAGGCTTGAGCACATGGGGCTCAAGCTTCACCCTGTGACAACACTTGTTTCTCAAGGACTGGCAGCTTTCCATTTGCAATCTAATCATTGTAACACCCTTGCAAGGGAGGAAGTAGCACCATTCCTTTGGACAGACAAGGAAGCTGAGGTTTTAAGAGGGTAAGTCACTTCCCTATGACACACAGCTAGTACACAGAGCCCAACATCAAGCCGTGGTCCCTTTAGTTCTAAAACTAATTACTCTGTCACACTGCTTTCTACAGAGAGGCTCCAGGAAGGAATTCTTGGTCCCTGGCTTATTAAAATGGGGTCTAAGGAAATATCTCTTGGATCTACGCAGGACATCTATTTGAAAAATAATTCTCCTTGAGATTTTGAGGATGGTTTGAATTTCTCTTATCAAAAGGTTTTATTACACGCTGCTAAAGCAAAGAGATCAGAATTCAATGTACTCATGCCATCACTCTCTCCACAGTGTGGTGTGTTTTTCCCTTTGTAAAATCTTAAAATGTAGAATGTTTTCATGTGCAGAACTGGCTTAGAATGGTGATACTGTGCATTATTGGAGAACCAGAGGCTTTGGCGCTATGGCTTATGCAACATGAATTCCACCGTCCCTTACCTGTGAAGCTCTCTGTCAGAGCTCAAAACTGAAGTTTCTCAGAATGTTTTTGGAGATTTACAGCTTAAGGGAGGACTCATAATTTTAAACCTTTAATTATTTAAAATACCATAGGTTGCCACAAATTTTGCTGCTGTGCTAAATGCTATATTTACAAACACCTGGTTATGCTTAACTCTACAAAGCACAAGGGACTCTGGATTTGTGTATGCACAGGCTCATACATAATTTCAGGGTCATTGTTTCTTAAAGAATAATCACTTAAAATTATATTTTCTCTTCCACCACCAGAATGTCTAAAACTAAAGAAAAATTTTGTCGAGGATGAAGAATTACTGAAACCTTTAACATGATGTTGGAGGGAATATAAAATGGTATAACCACTTTAAGAAAAGGTCTGGCAGGTTTATATATCTATCTTATGACCCAACAGTTCTATCCCTAAGTATTTACCCAAGAAAAATAAGAGCTTTTATTCACAGAAAGACTTCTGTAAGAATGTTCAAAGTAGCCCAGAGCTAGAAACAGCCCAAGAATCTAATAGCAGAAGTACAATGCAGAGGATTGAGGCAAATGAATAGTTAGTAATAAAAAGACCAAAAAAATTACTGATACATACAAAATAAATGAGTCTCAAAAATGTTGTGATGAGGAAAAGAAGCCAAACACAACAGAGTGCACACTGGATGAAGCTCTCACCAACCTAGGATTAAACATTCACAACAGTGGTTCCATCTAGGGTGGGCAGGACAAGGGAGGAAGGTGCAAAGGGTCATGAGGGAGTTTGGTGGACAGTGAGGCCTGCTCTCCTGATGGCACTGGGGTTGCAGAGCTATCTGCATTTGTCAAAACTCAAAGGAAACTGTACTTAAGATTTGTACATTTCATTATAAATAATTTCTGCCTTAAAAAAATCAACATTAAATTCCAGTTATATGCATGTTGATCTGAAAATGTGCTGACATTTATAACTTTGGAGAGCTGGAAATCTATCAAAAAATAGGATGGACTGGGATGAGTAGAGGGACCCAGTAGATACATGATTGAGCAAAATGCTAATGACAGAACCGAGGTGGTGGGTACACAGTCATTCACGTAAAGTTCTTCTAACTCTTCTACATGTTTAAAACCTTTCATAAAAATGTGTTGGGAAAATTGTGTGTTCCACTGAGTATAAGGATTGATGGTTAAAATTTGGAAGTCTGAGGTACAATTTTAAAATCTGTGAAATAAACAAGATGAAGGAAATTGAGAGCAGCCTGCAACCAAATGAGGTGAATAACACATCACGGTCTCCGGGACTTCCTACCATGAGCCTGAGCATGAGATGATACTCTACCTCAAACCATAACTAGGAGGGAAAAAAAAAAAACATAACTAAGGAATTATAAACAGCAACTGTCAATCTAAGAAGTATAATGTTTACTTAGGTAACCATTTAAAACACTCATTTAATTAATTTGATTGATTTTTGTAAATTGTGGAGAAATTCTTGGAGAAAAGTCCTGAGATATAATGACATGAAAGCATCACTCTTAATGATGATATGTTCAAATCAAGCTTTTAAAAAGATCATAAGATTTTTTAGCAATTAAAATGAGTCAACCCATAGGTTGGCCTCGCATGCATGAGGACCTGGGTTCGATCCTCAGCACCACATAAAAACAAATAAATAACAAATAAAGATATGTGTCCATCTACAACTATATATATATATATATATATATAGAGAGAGAGAGAGAGAGAGAGAGAGAATATATATATAGAGTGTATATATATATAGAGTAGAGTACATATATATATATATACACACAATATATATATATATATAAAGAGTCAACCCAAAAGAAAAAAAAAAAAAAACCCTAGGATACTGACTATAACTTTTAAACCCAAAACTAGTAATGTAGAATTTGATAGAGGAAAGAATAAATAAATAAATAACAATATCTAAAATGAGTCAAAGACAGGATCAATACAACAAACACATCAACAAATAAACACTAGATGCCTCCTTCAACATTCAGTTTAGAATCACCCTGGGAAGGTGAATAGCATTTTGTAGCAAAGTGTGAGTGTGATTTCGTCCTTACTGAACAACAAGGTCAAAGGTATCAGAATCACAATTAAATCAACAGCTACCCCAGTCTTCAAGTATGGAGTCCTCCCTTCTGCTTCCTTTTCGTCCCCTATCCTGTGTCCAGTCCATCATCCAATCCTGTCAGCTCTCTTTCCAATACCCCTGGGATCACTTGCATCTCCCTACCATCAGAATGCAGGCTACCATCAGCGATCTTCTGGCAATACCCCCAGCCCAGTCCATTCTCAACTCTATAGCCAGTACAAGCCTGCACAATCCCTTCACCCTTCTGCTTAAAACTCCCACTTCTCATTGGTCTTGGGGGCAACTCTGGATAGTAATCTGGCTAGGAAGCTCTGCCATTGGCTTGGCCCCTGCCAGCTCTACAGCTGGGACTCTGCCCATTGCTCTCAGCCACAGGCCATACTGGCTTCCTTTATATTCCTCTAATTCTCCCATGCCTTTTATTACCTCATGACCTTTGCACATATGCCGCCTCTGCTCTGGAAGACTCCCAAATCAGTCTTTGTCCTCCAGATTTTAGCTCAGATGTGATTTGCACAAGAAAGGCTTCCCAGATATTTCCTGCCCAGCTTTACAAGGTCAAGCACTACTGTCACATGTTCTCAATGGACTTTTCTCCTATTGGATTTATTGTAGTTCATAACTTTGTTTTTTTTTTTTTACTAACATGTGTTCCCCTGCCAAACTATAAGTTCTATGTACAGGGGCTATTTCTAATTTGATTGCTTTTGTATACCAGTGCTAACACAGTACCTAGTACATAGAGCTAACAAATATAACATGAATCCATAAGATAACATGATTAACCAGACTCTTTTATCTTATAGCTGTGGGGAAGATATTGTTATTAATGATTTGGCCATCATATTGGTCTTTGTTGATTATGTTTAATGTTTATGTCTCTAAAGACATTAATTTGTAAAGTGTTTCATGGTAAAACACATGAAGATTTACCATAAAAGGTGATATACATAATCCTGATACACAAATCAGACAGTCAAAGAGTTTTGTGGGTGAGAAATTTTAGTCATCGAATACCTGAATGCAACCTCATCCCTGATTGGGTTCCCCGAGCCTCTGAGAGATTCTCTTTTAACATTTCTCATTGTATTCAATAGTAAAAATGGTTGATATTATTTAACAAACAAAAATGCTGTTCATATCCATTCATATATTTGTAATAAAATTGGAAGTGACTAAAATATTTCTTGATCTTATAGAAGAATGCTGACTTTGATAAAAGATCTGGATCAATGTTTTCAAAGTCAAATTTTATTGCTATTTTTGTGTGCCCCCCCCCCCAATGTTATGAAAAAGGGTAAAAAGTTGATAAGATGAACAAAAGTACTATTTACTTAAAAAACCAGGGTAGCTTACAAAGTTGGCTATTTAAGAAATCCATTTTTTAAAGACTGAACATTCTTGATCTAAAGCTTCACAACAAAACTGAATGCTTTCATGTATGTGACAAGACCCCTTTGATGAGGTGAAGTTCTAGTGCTGAATGAATTGATCTGAGCACAGAAACAGTCATTTGAGACCCTCCCTTGATTTACATGTAATGACATAGCAGTGTGAGTAGTGTCATATAGAACGTCTTTGATCATCTTTCTTTACTGAAAGTACTTTGATGAGTATTTTCTCAAAAAAATGAAAGATCTGATGCATAGATCAAAGATCTTTTCTGTCTGCTCTGTTTTCAAAAACCACTTCAAAATACACTCCTCAACACTCACACCCAAGCAGTCCCCAAACACAGGAACAAAGCACCTCATGCAACATCCTGGGTCCCTGTCCCCATAATACCTTTGCACAGCCATGGACAAGCTGTGGCCATTTGTGTTCATATATTCTGGGCTTCAGTTCTCAAAATACTGGAGCCTCAAGACAGAAGAGGGTTTTTGCACAGATGCTGAACCTGATCTTTGGGGTAAGTTCTCTTAACATCAGTAAATTTTAAGATTTTTAATAAGCCCAGCACAACAGCGTCCCTCCTCTTTAATCTCAATGGTAATTAAAAATGTTATTTATATCAAAGCAACATGGATTGGTTTGATTTGGATGAAAGGGCATATGAATTTTTAGGATTTCACAAGATTAAAAAGAAAAATTCCAAGCTGTTTTATCAGATCATTTTCCATATGCCAGACAAACATAGGTTTCCTCTCCTCTGTTGCAGATATTTTCTTGGAAAAGTTTAAGCATCCCTCTCCTGTGCGGTGCCAGAGCTACACGTTCAGTTACCACTGGTTGATGAAACGTATCTGATTTTCCAGGGCTTATTTGTGCCCACTGGCTCTACATTCAGCAAGCATGTGTAAGAGCCTTTACAGAGAGGCACTCTCGTGGTTTAGCCCAGTGATAATCATTTTCATATCCTTAGCTCATGGAAAAACAGTAATGCAAACTGCCATTCAGGCTTAAATGCTATACCTTTCTTCCATTGTCCAATTTCTCTTTTAATGATTTTCAAATACCTATGATGTAAAGGCCACTGTGCTTGATAACCTCACAAATACTGAGTTTTGAATCAGAATCACCGAGCCTTGTTTAAAACAGATCTCAGGCCCCCACCCCAAGAATTGCTGAGTCTTGGCCAGACCAAGCATTTGGGTGTCTCAGAGTCCCAGGTCAGGCCCAGGCCTCAGGTAGGGACCATGTGGTAACGTGTGACACCTTCATGCTCAAGGTATGGTTGGTGTACCAGAGATGTTGGCGACACCAGGGAGTCTGTTAAAACTACTAACTCTTTGTCTCTCTCCAGACTTGGGGAATCAGAATCTACATTTGAACACGTAATCTCCAGGTGATTCAATTACACATTATAGTTTGAGAAACACTAGTTAAGTGGAAAGATCATAGGTTTTTGGCAACAGATCTTATACGCCTCCATTTCTAGTTGTACCAACCTGAGGCACTTAGAAGCTTCACCTACTCTCAGTTTCCTTAGGGGTAAATGGTGACCAATACCAATACCTACTGTATTGTAGGGTTGTTCAAAGAAGCAGAACCATCAGGGTATATGGAGAGACATACAAGGGAGGGGAGGTTATGATGCAAATTGTTTCACAGTTTACAGAGACTACGAAGTCCCAACTGCAAGCTGGAGAACCAGGAAGTCTGGTGATGTAAGTTTCAGAGTCCAAAACCCTAAGATCCTGGAACACCAATATCCAAGGGCAGCAAAGACAGACATCCCAGCTCCAGGGAAGAATTCCATCTTCTGTCTTTTTGCTCTACAGGCCTTCAGCCACTGGATGGGGTGCACTGCCTTGGTGAAGATGGATGCTCAGTTCACCCATTCAGATGACAACCTCTTTTGGAAACACCCTCCCAAACATACCCAGAAAGAAGGTTTTACCAACATTTGGGTATTCTTCAACCCAGGCAAGCTGACACTTGAAGTTAACAATTATACTTACTTTTGCAAATCTAAGAGGTTCAAATAAGATAATGTGTGTAAAGTGCCTGGCCTGCAAGCTTCAAGCTGATCTCTGAAGAGCTTGCTAAAACTCTCTTCAGGCTCAGCCCTTGTAGATTCTGGTTCAGCAGTTTGGGTGAGGGTTGAGATTTTGCATTCCTTTCTTTTCTTTTCTCTTCTTTTGTGTGCACGTTGTGGGGTACTGGGGACCAAACCCATATCTTTTCTAAATTTTATTTTCAGACAGGGTCTTACTCAATTGCCAAGGATGGCCTCAAATTTGTGATCCTCTTGCCTCTGTCTCCCAAGTAGTGGGATTATAGGCCTGTGCCACTGCACACAGTAAACTGCATTTCTAACAAGTCCTCAGGTGATGCAGAGGCTGAGAACCCCTGGCCTGGCCCGTACTGTGGCCCAGATAATGCCTGCTCCTTCTGCTTCTCTTTCACAGATGAGTTCTTTTTGTTGAGTGTCTGGATTCAGTGATGCTTAATGCTTGCTATTTCAGGACTGATTTTAGTTTCATTTCCTCCAAAGCTTAAATACGAGCACATGTGGTGTGTTTCTCCGAACGGTTTACATGCAAGCAGCACACTTGTGTTCCTCAATTGCATGCTGTCATTTCCTCCATCCTGTGTCCCCTTAGTGCACAGTGATAAGAAAAACTTAACTACAAACAGCTTCAGGAAGAAATTTCATTTTGCTTAACATTTCTTGTTCTTGAAGAATTGTTAATGATGGATGGCACTTTTGCTACACAAAGTATAAACCCACATGCCTGCTACATTTTGTCAAAAGAATGAGGAAATTACAAAGATCTAACATTTTCCCACTCCTGTTACTTCAGCTCTCAACAGAGAGTCATTAAACTACTTAATGACACCAGGGCTTCATTTGCACTCTGATTAGCATAAGATAGAAGTGATCCTCAGGACCAATGCTTAATAAATCAGGTCTCCAGAGAGCTACCAAGAGCTACTGCAGAGGCGGGGACAGCACAAAGGAAAAATTAGTAATAGCAAGAGGACAGGAACATAAAACAGTTTTATCATTCTGTGTCCCAAGGTTCTGAAAATGTTGTTCATTAGAATCTTTGTTTACATTTGGTAAACAATCATGCCCAGGAGTAAAGGGCATCTCTAATTGATCCCTTATCTGCTAAAGCAACTCAAGAAATGTTTATTGAGGCAAAAATAATTAGATCTCCATCCCTATCCTCAAGGGATTAATTGTCAATAGCAGACAAAGACAGGTGGTGTCACAATTGAGTTCATTCATTGTCGAGCACATACTATGTGCCAGGTAATGTTCTAGATACGGGGGGGTGGGGGGTGGGGTGGCAGAGAACAGGAGAGAAAGCTTCCTCTCTCAAGGACCTAGTTCAAGAATGGCCAAAGATGGCATTTCTCAAAAGCTGGGAAGTAGAAGAGTTAGAAGGTAAGTTGAGGGCATTCCCAAACTTGACACTAAATAAACTTGATCCACACATACACACCATTTGCTTCTTGGGATGCTGCTGCCATTCCTAGTACAGGGCTGATGCTATCCATGGAGAAATCCTAGGACATGAGACCACTCACCCAATTTGTCTGGAAATGCTCCATTAGAAATGAAGGCACAGGAGGGGTATTAAACAACACTCCTGTGCTCTGAAAAAGGCTAGCAAAATGGACATATCAAACCGCATTTGTAATTTTTTAAAAGTATACAAATCTCATGTGGCATGCATAGATTTTTTTTCCCCTGCTAGAATATAAAATATAAAATGTTACCCACAGCCAAGCAGGAGCATGGTTACTAGTATGCTGTAGCTAACTCTTTCTTGGAGCCTAATGCATTGGACTATGAGTGCCGTGATGACAGGCTACTTCCAGGAAGTAAATTCGGTTCTCTGGGGTGACCTGGCTGATGGAAGGGAGATAGGAATAGACAGCAGCCAGTGCAGTCAGGAAACATTCTCACTTTGAACAAATATGACTTTTCTTTCACTGCTGGGGCGGTGCACCTGAGCCTTCATACCAGAGGTCCCCACAGTATACGTATACCCTGGGCCCTCAGGCTGCCTCCAGAGGCAAAACTACCCCTCATGACACTGAAGCTCTATTTCAAGAAAGAAGAATGCGCAGTATGAGCTTAGAAGGTTGTTCATCGCCCTACAAAAACAACTGTTGGGATGATGTCCTAGAACCACAGCTGGAAGCTCTGTTAGTGGCCATATCACTGCACTAGTGGGGCCAAAGCACAGCATCTAAACATCACCTACACAGCAACTATTTTGAAAGTTTCCTGGGAAAAAAATAGCTGGGAAGTGTTTCTCAGTGTCCAAAAATGCCACATTAACAATGCAATTTCTCAAGATTTAGAGACCTTAGAGTTGAGGGAAGTATGTTTGAAACCATGTGATTCCCTCTGCAGTCTGCAGGCAATTAAGGCACCTTATTGACATGCCATAGAGGGAGGCAGCTGATGCCAAGTGGCTAAGGCATTTGCCTAAAGGCACAGAACTTTCCAGAGAGAGGGAAGGACAGAATAAATATGCCTGCTGCCTTACCAATCTTCCATATCAGGAGTGGCAAATATTTGAGCAAATTTTTTCTAAATTTCTATAATATACATATGTTATATGTGTGTGTATAATAACATTGTTTTGTGGATTTTATCATGTATGTAGATGCAATATATGTGTAAACTATAAGATAAAAGATGGGAGGAAAAGTGTAAATGAACCTTTAAATTGCATGGGTTTCTATGTTTCACACGAATTGGCATAATATTAAGTTTAGTAGACTGTGTAAAGTTAAAGGTATATGGTAATCTTTAGAGAAACCATTTAAAAATGCAGATATTTAACTGCAAAGCCAATGGATAAAGTGGAACTTTAAAAACTTGTTCAAATAATCTGAAAGAAGGCCCATACAAAGGAAAAGAGAAAAAAATGAAGAGCACAGGAGCAAACAGAAAACAAATGATAAAATGGTAGACCTGAGTCCAAACTTATTGATAATTACATTAAGTATTAATGAATTAAATGCTACAATTAAAAAAGAGATTGTTAGAATGGATGAAAAGATCAAACCTTAATATGCTCTCCGTAAGAAATATGCCTTAAATAGACATAGATGGAAAGTATGTGGATGAGAAAAGATACATAATGCAAACAAAAAGACATAAGAAGGCTACAGTGCTATATTAATATCAAATAAAATAGATTATAATAGTGTCACTAGACATTAAAAAGGAACATTTTAGAATTACAAAAGGGTTGATTCATCATAAATACATAGTAAAATATGTGTGTGTGCGCGCGCGCGCGGGCGCGACTTTACAATAGAGCTTCAAAACACATGGAAAAAATAATATAGGGAGAAATAAACAAATTCACAATCATAATTAAAGATCTAAGCATTTCTCTCTTGGCATTTTTTAGAAATAGAAAAATATTATGAAATACAGATAATATGTATAACATTATCAATCATTTTGATCTAATTGAGATTTATAGGACCACTCCACCCCATAAGGGAAGAATACATACTCTTTTCAGATAAACTGGGAATACTGACTATCTGGCCCATACATCATGTTTCAATAAGTTTGAATAGACACAAATCACACAAAGTATGTTCTCTGACCACAACAGATTAAATTTGAAACTATTAACAGAAAAATATCTGTAAAATCTCCAAATATTTAGAAATCAAAACGAACAAATTCTGAATATCCCATGAATCAAGAAAAAATTAAAGGGAAATTATAACATATTTTTGAACTGAATGACAAAAACAACCTTGGACTTTGAGTCCCTGGTTGAAAACAATGCATACATCTTGCATTCCACTGCTATGGAAGAGAGGGGAAGAACATTGGGAGCCTATGTATAGTTTCCTCCAGACTCTGCCTGATATATCTTTCCTCTACACTCTGCCTGGTATTTCTTTTCCTCTTTATGACTGCTGTAATAAACTAAAGCTACAAGTAGTACTGCCTTTGAATACTTGTCTTTCTAGTGAATCAACATTTTTGGGAGGCACACAAAGACCTCTCTACTGAAAACTATATAACACTCCAGAAAGAAATTACAGATCTAAATGAATGGAGAACTATACCATATTCATGGATTGGAAGACTATCATTAAATATTGATTCTCTCCAATTGATCTATTGTTTCAATGCATTCCTAATAATAAACTTAGCAGGCTTTGGGGTAAATATTATCAAGCTAATTATAAGTTTTGTATAGAAGTGCAAATAGAATAACTAATCAGTTGGATAACTTACATTATATCACTATGAGAATTCCTATGAGGTAATTAAGAGGGTGTTATGGTTTGGATATGAAGTATCCCCCCAAAACTGTTAATGCAGCTTTTTCCTGTGTTTAATGTAGGTAAAATGATTGGATTGTGGGAGCTGTAACCTAATCAGTCCATCCTAGTTTGAATGGACTGGGTAGTAACTGTAGGCAGATGAGGAATTGTTGCAGGAGGGAGGTCACTAGGGGTATCTTTCCTGTGGCCCCTTCCCTGCCACTCTCTCTGCTTACTGGAGTACTCCTCCACCACGCCCTTCCACCATGATGTGCTGCCTCACCTTAGGCCCAGAACGATAGGCTCAGCTTTCTATGAATTGAGACCTCAGAAACCATGATCCCCAAATGAACTTTCCCTCCTTTACGTTGTTCTAATCAGGTATTTTCAACATAGTTACAAAAAGCTGACTAAAAATGTATATAATTGACATGTGGATTAACAAATATATCAATGTAATAGGATAAAGTCCAGAGGTAGTAATACTGCACAATCATTTTACCTTTGATAAAGGAGCCAAATCAATCCAATGAAGAAAGGAAAGTCATTTCAACGAATGGTTGAATTTCAATTACTAAGTATACAGATGGACAAATATTAAGCTTGATCCTATTTGACACTACAGACAAAAAGCAATTCTAGATGGATTATATATCTACATGTAAGAGAAAACCACAAAGCCTTTAAAGAAAAATACAAAATATCTTTAGGGCTTGGGGATAGGCAAAGTTTTCTGAGGTAAGTCACTGAAAGCAATAACTAAAATATATTGGTAAACTGAACAAATTCTTAATTATAAATTGTCAAATCAAAAACTTCATGAAAATTCTGTTAAATGAATAGGAAAGCTAGAGTGGAAGAAAATATTAGTAAAACATATATCTGGCAATAGATTGATGTATAAAGTATTTCTACTACTCAATAATAAAAAATAGTCCAATAAAAAAATGGCAAAGACTTTAAATAGATACTTTGAATTAACCTTTATGAAAGGTCAATAACACATGGAAAAAATTTGCGACATTAGTCAGCAGAGAAGTGCAAATTAAAACTTAAACACCTAATAGAACAGCTTAGACTGTAAAGATTGGCAACAACTCTCATATGTTGTTCTTGGGAATGTCAAATGATAAAACAAACTACTTTAGGAAAGGAACCAGCAGTTTCTTACAAAAGTAAACATATAATCTGTGACTTAGCAAGTATACTCCTAGGTATTTTCCCAAGAAAAATCAAAATACACATTTACAAAAATGCTTGTATGAGAATGTTCATAGCAGATTTATTCATAATATCCCCAAACTGAACCATCCTAGGCATTGATCAACTGGAAAAAGGACAAACACACCATGGTGTACCAATCCAATGGAATACTACTCAGCAATAAAAAGCACTACACTGATACACTTAAAAACACAAGTTTCTAAAATACTATACTAACTGAAAGGAGTCTTGCACAGATTTGTACATATTGTATGACTCCATTTAGATGAAATTCTTGAACAGCCTAAATTAATCTATGGTGGAAAAAATTCAAAGCAATGGTTGCTTCTGGGGTTAAGGGGCAGAGATCAATTGGGAAACAGAATGAATGAATTTTTGAAATGATAATGTGTTCAATGCCTTGTTAGGGGTTTAGGTCACACCGGTGCATGCATTTGTCAAAGATCATGCAAAAGCATATTTATTATGCATGCATTTCACTGTATGTTAATCTTACATAAAATGTAAGCAAATATAGAATTGTACTTAATGTATGAAATGCATGTTAAGCATTTGGGGGAAGTACTAATACATGAAATTTATTTTAAAAAACAAAGTGGATTGAAGGATGCATAGAAGGATATATATTTGGAGAGATATGATAAGGTAAATATAGTAAAATGTTAAAGGTACAATCTAGGTAGTAGGCATTTAGGTATTTACTGTACATGTCTTTCAACATTGCTTATAATTTTCAAAACAAAATGCCAGGGAAAAAACTTGGTTGGAATGTGAATTGAGGATGAGTTCTGGGTGTCTCTTCCACTGTCTGCTTTCCCCGTGATTTATGACAAGTGGCGGAGTGTACTTTAAGCTGTAATTGGACTGTGCCCGTGAAAACATTGCTGGGAGGGGCTGGGAAATGGTTACAGTATGATGCCAAGCTCTCTCAGTATCAGTTTCTTCATCTGTTGGATGAAGACAATACTATTTTATGGACTGGATGATTAATTGAGATGATGCCTTTTAAAAGCCTAGGCCCTGTCATAAAATAAACACTCAGTAAATTATAGCTATTATGCTTCATTGTATTCAGATATAGTATGTCATTTGGAATCTCCTTGGTGTCCTCTTTCTGCACATCTAAACAGCCACAGGATCCTGTGTGGCTTCAGCCCAGCATACTGAACTAGACTACCTTAGCCTCCCTGCTTTTCTTGTCCAATGGAGATGCTGTTAAGTCACTAGCCAGCCATGAGTGAGTAGGTGGGGAAGGACAATGAAAGGTGATAACTCACAGGGAAGAAGTCAGGGAATCACAGCTAAAATTTGCAGACAAACATCTGGAAAATGGGAACTGGTATGCCAAACCTGCCCCAGCCATAGTTAATTACAACCCCTGCAAGGAACTATTGTTTCAAAAGCATGTCACACCCACCCCAATGACCAGGTCCTCATGACCCTCCCCTTTGGACTAGGTCATTAGGACCCCTCCAAAGGAAATTTGCCAAGGGCTATACAAACAGAAATAAACTACATAGGGGAGAATATGAAACTAAGGCAAGAACAAAGGAACCCAAAACCCTTAACCACCACAAACTCTGTAAGAGCCACGCTGTTCTGTTCAGAGGCCATCCGTGCAGTGCCTAAACTGTGCCTTATCCTTATTTCTCCCTTTTCCAATAAGCTCCTGTCTATATTCTGTGCAAATGGCTTGAAATTATTCCTGTCGGATTGCAAGACTGGTGATTAGAAACACCTGCAGCTGCCCAGGCTCTGTCTCCTGGGCAACAGGGACCTCCATTGGTGCCCATGAGATTCCTGTCCACCTCTAAAGTCATGGAACAGTCAGTGCCTTGGCCATTCCCTTAGGGTCACTCTTTATTCCCCTCTCTGTCTCACACCTCAATACTTCACTTGGCAGATAATCTGGCTCATTGTTTGTTCAAAACATCTCTTATATACATTTCTTCTTTTTCATTTGTGTTTAAGTTAACTGTTTTTCTTTCTGTTTTCATATATTGTTAACTTGACTTAATAAGACTGGGATAGGAGCTGTCTTATTCCTTCTGTGTCATTTATCAAGTATCTTCCAGGGACTGTCTTGAAAGACATGATGTTGGTAACCTAATTAAGACCAATTTTAGGTAATTCAATTTCATCTGAATTTATTAGTCACCTGCCTAGCATAGTGCAAGGCCCTCAGTTGGTGACAGAAGTAGTCAGGATGGGGAAGACACTGAAGGTTGCTTAGGATGACTTGTGTGGTGGGACAAAACCTGACTCAGCACTGGGCTGTGACATAGTAGGCAAGGGTAGCAGGACCTCCAAAAAGACAGCCATTATGAAGGGGACAGACATCCATGGAGGAACTGGATTTCTAAATCTCCTTCTGAATGTACACATGGGAATTGGGAGCCAGCATGAGTGGACTAACAGGAGGCTAAATAGTCGATCCTAAGTCACCAGAGCAAGCCTTATAGGCAACAGGAAGCCAGTGTGTTTTTTATTTTATTTTATTGGTTCTTCTTAGTTATACATGACAGTAGAATCCATTTTTATAAAATTATGTAAGTATAGAATATATCTTATTCTAATTAGAAGCCCAGTCTTGTGTGTAGACACAATGGTGGGGTTCGCTTAGGTAATTTCATATGTGTACATAAGAAAATTATGTTAGATTTATTCAAAGAGAAAAATAAATGATCCTAGTGCCAAGTTGGGGGGGACAAAGCTGGCAGGAATGTGGAATGCACTGGAGAGAAAGATAGCTTTAGCTCAGTGGTTTTTAGAGAAAGTCAAGTTCTTAGGGACAAGAAGAGAGAAGGAGTTGGAAGTCCAAACAGGAAATCATACTTTCTTCTCTAAATGCTGTTACCAAAAATGGGATGCTAAAGGTCAAGATTTCTCCAGGCAATCAAATGATTTTCATACCTGAAGATCTCTCTTCTGGGAGAAAAGAGGAGTCACAAAGGCCATCTGCCTCAGTGGTCCTGGTCCATTGGAGCTGATAATCACACTCCAGAGAGGGAGCCAGGGGGGCTGGTTCAGGAACAAGAACAACTGGTGGGCTGCTTGTGCAAAGCTGTTGGCTTGCTATGACTCACCGGAGCTCTGTGACTCAGTGTTGTTCAGAGCCTTAGGAAAACGTAAAACTCCCCAGGCTACCAGCTGGTATTTCCAGAATCAAAAGTCAAGGTCATGGCCAGAAAGACTAGCTGGAAATTGTACTGTGGGCCTGAGATGAGTTCAACCACAAGAGGCATGGCCCACTCAACAGGCACAGGACTCTCTGCTCTCTACCACTGAACCAAGAGGAATGCAGAAATTAATCAAAACACTGGGTCATGGGCTGGGGGCTAGGGCTCAGTGGTAGAGTACTTGCCTAGCATGTGTGAGGTACTGGGCTCGATTCTCAGTACCACATATAAATAAATGAATAAAATAAAGGTTCATCAACATCTAAAAAAAGTATTTAAAAAAACAAAACAAACAACAAAAACAAAACACTGGGTCACCTTTAGCCACTGCACAGGGAGGAAAGTAATTCTGAGCAAAATGAGGCAATTTTTCCTCCTTCCTTTTTATGTAAAGACACTTGTTTTGTGTGTTTTGGGGAGATCAATGTTTCAACGTTCTCTCTTCTTTGTAAATTTATAAATGTTGTATGAAAAGAACTTATTCATTAGAGCATTAGAGTTACACATAGTAGTTGGGTTCATTTCAGATAAATTCATATAAAGCATTTTATTCTTCCAGTTTTAGTCTCCTGCTCCAATAGAAGTTGATGAGTATGGAGGCCCCGGGGAGTCTGAACCCCCAGAGGTCATCAATGGCTTCTGCCCTGACAGGCTATCAGGCCTAACCTCACATCGTCCTTTGCATAGCCACCCCAGTGGTCCCTGCACTGATTTGCCTTTGCTGACCACAAGGAGGCTGCCAGCCTGGAGCAAGGGCCCAGAGCCCCAACACTTTTGGTTAGGTGTTTTAAAGATGCTCCGGTTTTAATGTCACTTTAATTTACTAGTCCAGGGGCTGGGGTTGTGGCTCAGTGGTAGAGCGCTTGCCTAGCAAGTGTGCGGCCTGGGTTCGATCCTCAGCACCACGTAAAAATAGATTGTGTACAATTTACTAGTCCAGAAAACTCAGGGGCCACTGCTTCAACAGTTCCATCTGAATGCTGATTGGTCAAAAGGTGAGGGGAACACACATAGGTGCCACTCTGGCCCCACAGAGCTGTTGCCGCCCCAGGAGGTTGCGTGCCACCACAGTAGAATCCCCCAGTATAGGAGGTGCTGAGGTACTCAGGTGCAGAGAGCCACTGGCCACATGGAGGGCTGGTGATCTGCCCTCTGGCCTCCACGAAGCACAAAACTGCCCCTGTCTGAGACTGGCCCAATTAACACAGTTCACCATTCCTGGGATGGTCGTTCCTGAGGGGTCCTTCCTATGGGAGTCATACCATCCCTTCACCACCAGAGTGCTGTCCAGGGACATAATTAGGGAGTAAATCCTCAATTATAGTCTTGTCTCATAATGACATTTCTGTCAACATATATGATGGTGGTCCCAAAGATCATATAACCTCGTGACATCATAGCCATTTTCCTGCAAGTACACCATACGATGTTCACACAAAGACACAATCAGCGAACAATGCAGCTCTCAGAACTTGTTGTGTCATTAAGCAGCATATGGTCACTTGCACAGAACATTGTGCTTCTGCAACTAACGGGTTTGCCAAATTGCTATGTCACCTGGGGACCCAGCAGTGACAGGCAGAGAAACAAGACTTGGAGTTTTAACTCAGTAGAGTCACATGGGTTTATCGAAGATGGTTTTTTTTTTTTTTTTTTAAATGGTTCTACTATCCTAAAGGCAACTGGGTGAATTTTTCAAAGTTAAATTGAAACCAACAACTCAATAAATCCTGTTTACACCATTACTTCTCCTACTAGATCTCACAGCCATGAAATATTAATGTGGAAGAGAAATGAAAAACAATATAAACCAAAATCCTGTCAGCTGAATCAGGTAACAAGACTTGGGAGGCAGACCAAGGGATGCATTGTTGCATGTATCCCAAATGTCACTGTGATTAGGAACTACAGTGTAGTTGGGTCAGGCCCTGAGGACAGAGAAGCTCTGGTGCCCAGAACCAGCCCAGGTAGGAAGATTGCCCAGAACTTCATCTGTCCATTTGGAAATGCCTCCCCTCCCATGTGCCAGGTTCTGTGCTAGGTGCTAGAGAGAGAGCTGGGAAGACAGGCAGGGGACGTCCTCAAATCCTCGGGCACTCATCAAGTCCAGTCAGTGGCACTTCCCAGGTTGGCCTTCTGTGGGTCCAAGGCTGCTCCAGAAGCCCAGGCCGCACTCTGTGCTCCCAAGGCCTGTGGAGCAGAGGGCTCCTGGCTCCCGGAAACCACTCCTGCTTCCCACACTTCAGTTCCCTGGATGCAAACTTCATTCAACAGACATTTTCTGTGCCAGGGCCCAGAAGGGAGGTTCAAAGCTGAGGAAGGCCTGGTTCTTGCTTTGGCAGTTCCACAGTGCCTCGTCCTCTCTATAAGAATGACACACAGGCCATCCTTGGAGCAACCTGCCCTCCCATGGCTTTTTAATCAAACCACACTCTAGTCTTCCTCCAAAATGTCCAGCAGGAAAAGTCCCTAGGCTAACATAGCCTGATCACACCAGACCAAATCCCTAAGAGGCTTCGCTTTCAGTCTGGAGATTTCCACCTTGGCAGGACATTGGAATCCCTTGGGGAAGGTCTCAGAAATCCTCATGCCCATCCTGCACCCAGACCCATTCTCTCGGAGCCCCTGAGATGCAGCATCACTGTTTTATACTTTACTTTTTTTTTTTAAATATTTTTTTTTAGTTGTAGATAGACACAATATCTTTATTTTATTTATTTTTATGTGGTGCTGAGGATCCAACCCAGTGCCTCATGTGTGTGAGGCAAGTGCTCTACCACTGAGCCACAACCCCAGCCCCACTGTACTTTATTTTTAACTCTCTAGGTAATTGCAATGAGCAGCCAAGATAAAGGGCCCTTTCACATTCCTTGCCACTTACACGTGCATTTCCACCGTCAAACAGGTCTGGTATTCCTTATGATTACAACCTGCTTCCTATGAATCTGCCTTTGGCTTCCTTTGTAATGCCTGGGTCAGTGTTCTGTAATTAAGCACTTAACATCCTTTTAACAGTTCTACAGATGGAAGCCTTCTCATAATCCTCCATGAGACTCAAAGCAGCGTTTTGTGTAGGCCCTGCCTGTGGTTTTTCTTCACAGTGCCTTAGTTCTGGTTCATGCTTGGTATGAAGTACTCCATAAGCACTTGTGGAATGAAAGGCACCCCGAGGACCCGGCCCTTATCTTACTCCCACTTACTCCAAATACATACGTCACACCTACTCAGCCACCGGCCCACAGCATCTGTTCTTAACTAACAAATAATAAGAATAAGTATTACTTAACTCACTCCTTACATTGCAATTCTGGGTTTAGGGACATGCTGGTCATGAGGATAAGCAAATGCAGCTTTCTTTGGTTTCCTGGAGCTGGGCTCTGAAGTCCCAAACCTGAAACTTAGCCTTCAGCAAACCAGGGTGAGAGACTGATGCAAGTCAGATTTCTCCAAAATGTAGCAGAGCAAATTTAATGAGGAACATTCCAAATTCTTCCTTCCCTTCACTTCTTTTTCTCTCCACAGCAATGGAGAAGGCCACCCTTCTTGGGATTTTGCTCTTGGAAATTGAAGAAGGCACCCAATAAGTGTGAATGAGACTTAGAAGTGTGAATACAATCCTTGGCAATGAATACAGCTCTATGGTTGAGACAAAAGATTCTTTAGGCAAAGGAACAGGTGGCACTATGGTTGGTTGGTAGGTTTGCATTGGCTGCACACTGCCAAGTATAATGAGGAATGAATTCTGAAGGGCTGCAGTTAGAAGTGACGATACTCAACATACACTATTGATGACACCTGGCCCCAGGGCAAGTCACTCTGATGACCTTCAAAAGCGGTGTGGTCCCAGGCTCCAGCTTTTCCTAGGAAAGGCCCCAGGCTCCTCTGTGGACAGCTGGGTACTTCACTGTCTCAGCCTTCCACACCTACCTCCAAGCTGCCCTTCTGTAAGCTACGTTCAAGCACATCACATAAACATACCCATTCATGTGGTATGATTTCCTTTAGTCCAAACAGTTAGCAGCAATGGCTGAGGGACCTGAAGCCCCTAGAGGTAGAGTATGCTGAGGAGCTGGACAGAGGTAGGTATGTGGCCGACGCTGGACCCCAAGTGCACTTGTAGCTCTCGATCTAGCTCACCCACTTTACACCATACCTGGGGATCCACCCACGCCTGGTCCTGCTCTCTTTCCTGTTTCTAGCCACTTTTTGGATTCTGCAGGGATTCCTTCCTTAAGAACACATTCTAACTACTGTTTAAACCCATCTCAGCCAATATCTCCTCTGTGAAATCATCCCTTGGCTTTCTAAGTAAGGGTGACCAATCTCTATGAAATCTCCAAATATGCACTTGAATTTCTTTTGTAACCATGTTGCTAACTACTTTCAGATTTGAATGCTGGATCTGCCACATTTATGCTACCTGACACTTGGACGGATTTCTTCACTCTTCCAAGCCTCAGACTCCTCATTTGTAAAAGAGGGATCCTAGCATCACCTCATGGGGTTGTGGTGAGGGCAACAGGAATTATATATGACAAGCACTGGCACAGTAAGGGGTACAAAGTGCCAGGGCACAATATGTCTTATTATGATACATAAACAGCTTATCCTTGATAAGCTTCAACAATACAACATTTACTGAGTGAGCTTAGTAGAATCAGCAGGAGACGGAGGTACAGAGTCCAAGACAGGATACTGCCCTTGATGATCTGGTCTCATGGGGAAGCAAGAATAAGTGCTGAGTCCACCATGTAGGGAAGAGAAGTGGCCAGGGGCACTTCTAGAGGAGACACTACCTGGGACAGGTGGGCAAGAGATTTCTAGAAGGACAAGAAGAAAGATGAGCAGGCTCAAAAGAGGGAGCAGTGGAAGCAACACCACTGTATGAGCAAACCAAGGTGTGTTTAGAGAACGTCAAAGTGGCAGGGAAGGAGAGGGAGAGTAAGGAGAGTGCCCCTGAACAATGTCTAATGATTGTTTCCTAGATGATGAAGAATCACTGGTGAGCCCTTAGAGTGAGGACTGGGGACTGGATGAGATGATAATCAATGGTGTGTGAGTAAAGATTTAATCACTGACTTGCTGCAAAAGTGCATAGATAGCCCGGCATGGTGGTGCATGCCTCTAAGCCCAGTGACTCCAGAGGCTTAGGCAGGAGGATGGCAAGTTTGAGGCCAGCCTCAGCAACTTAGTGAGACTTTCATCAACTTAGTGAGACTCTGTCTTAAAATAAAAACTTAAGCCAGCACGGTGGCGCACGCCTGTAATCCCAGCACTTTGGGAGGCTGAGGCAGGAGGATTGCGAGTTCAAAGCCAGCCTCAGCAATGGCGAGGCACTTAGCAACTCAGTGAGACCCTGTCTCTAAATAAAATACAAAAAAGGGCTGGGGATGTGGCCTAGTGGTCGAGTGTCCCTGAGTTAAAACCCTGGTACCACAATAAATAAATAAATAAATAAATAAATAAATAAAAAAATATAATAAATAAATAAAAACTTAAAATGGCTGGTGATATAGCTCAGTTATAAAATCTGGATTAGCTCTGGGTTAAATCTCTAGTACTTGAAACAAACAAACAAACAATAAAAAAATCCTCATGGGTATTTGCATATTAGCTTACCATAAATTTTACTGATAAAAAGCAGAAGTCAGTGTTACGGTTTAGATATGAGGTATCCCTCAAAAGCTCATGTGTGAGACAATAAAACAATTTTGAGAGGTGAAATGATTATTTTATGAGAGATGTAACCAAATCAGTGGATTAATCCATGGACATGGATTAACTGGATGGTAACCACAGGCAGGTAGGGTGTGGATGGAGGTTCATATTCTGTGCCTGGTAAGCAGAGCTCTCTCTGCTTCCGGCTGTCATGTCCAGAGCTGCTTTCCTCTGCCATGCCTTTCCGCCACGATGTTCTGCCTCACCTTGGACCCAGAGCAACACAGTTGCTGACAATGGACAGAGAACCTCTACACCATGAGCCAAAATAAACTACTCCTCTCTAAGTTGTTCTTGTCGGGTCTTTTGATCACAGTGATGCAGAGCTGACTAAAAGAGCCAGTAAACTCTGGCCCAGGGACTAGCACCTGCTTTTGTAAATGTAATTTTGTGACACAGCCTTAGCCATTCCTTGACACTTGCTCTGTGGTTACTTACTAAGAGCTAAGTTGAAGTTGCAGCTGAGACTGTAAGGTCTAAAATACTTATAATCAGTTCCTGAAAAAATTTCCCAGCACCTGATTTAAAGAATATATAACTCACAATCCCTAAATAATACCAAAACATAAAATATTCTTTTTTTTGGGGGGGGGGGGGTACCAGGGATTGAACTCAGGAACACTCGACCACTGAGCCACATCCCCAGCCCTGTTTTGTATTTCATTTAGAGACAGAGTCCCACTGAGTTACTTATCACCTCATTTTTGCTGAGGCTGGCTTTAAAACTCATGATCTTCCTGTCTCAGCCTCCTGAGCCACTGGGATTACAGGCGTCTACCACCACCAAGCCTGGCCATAAAATATTCTTTATTGTAAAATTTACATGGCCAATTGACTCTCAAAAATGCTTTTGTTGGTTTTTGCTGACCTCTTGTGCCCGTAGCCCGCTGATGATTGTGACTGATGAATGAGTGGAGTTTCAAGGTGAATGTTAGTTAATCATTTATATTAAGAAGATGAAAGTTAAATAGATTATGTAAAAATTTCATTCATTTGTTAGAGCAACTTCTTGAATCAAATGTTATTTTTTTAATATTTTTTCTTAAGTCTAGAGAACCAACTCCCCAAAAGTTCTTATTTGTAGTATTTGGTAATTTCCTTCTGCCGTGGTTGTTTGTAAACATAATGTCACTGAATGAGGAGTTGGGAAAACATACAAAGCAGCCCACATTTATGAGGCATTTCCACAATAAAGACAAAATAACTGCAAAATCTCTACAATGCAGATAACACACATAGTAACATGCTCAGGAAGTAATGGGTTTTGGATATTTATACTCCTAAAAATAAAATTTGTTCAATTGCATGCTTACATAATTGATTCTTTTTTTTTTTTTTTTTTTTTAATAAGATGGGGTCTGGTCATCTTACCCAGCCTGGGTTTATCCTCCTGGGCTCAAGCGAGCCTCCTGCCTCAGCCTCCTGAGTAGCTGGGACTACAGGTGCACGTCATCACACCCAGCTCTACACTTTAATTTTTGATAATGGTCAATTTAACAAATGACTCACAAAATTCTAGAAAATGAAACCATCAGTTTTCATTAGTGGATACGGTCTGGCTCCAGCACACACTGCACAGAGGCAGAGCAAGGAGGTACAACCAGAGGTCCTAATGAAGGGGCAGTGGATGGAGGAAAGGAGATGGGGTCAAGAGCTGTGATGAAGGCACCATCTTCAGATATAAATGCCTTCCAGGATACCAGGGAATCAGGAAGGCAAGGATGTAAGGATGGTTCCCGGCTTAGGGTGTGGGAGCTGACTGGATGGTGTCCTATTAGCCAAGTCAGGCACAACAGGAGAGCAGGCACAGACGTGGCGAGAGACACAGTGACTTCCCTTGTCAACATCCACCACTGGACCAAAGTGCCAGGTGGTTTCTGCCTCCCACTTAATGAATAAATGGCTGCTTAGGCTGAGCCAAATGTCAAAACCTCAGCCTTTCTCCTTAATGTGAACTGAATGAATCCCTTCTGAAGAGTCAGACAGCAACTATTGCCTTGGAAAAAGAAAAGTCTCCAGAGAGTACTAACACTCATAAATACTAACACACACAGAAAAATTGGTGAATGAGTAAAATGTTAACAAAAGTCAGGACTTGCAATGGGCAAGTCTCCAGAATGAGCAGAATCTTACAATGATACAAATCATAAAGGTGGGACCTCTGAAATTTAAATTAATTTTGGAGGCAAAATCTTCCTCTTCAAAGGCCAACATTGTATCACCTCTTTAAGTCCTGGTTATCTTAAATGCATTAGAGATAAATTACATTATTTTTTAAGAAAGAGCTCAGTTATATCTGTTTCTCATTTATTACCAAACCTATGTTACTTGTCTTAAGTCAAACTAACTTTTCTGTATGATTAGGCCTCCAATTTTGAGGCTGAATTGAGCAGGTCCTCCCTGTTGGAGTAGGTTATTATTGGTGAGGGGGCATTAATGGTTTCATCAGAGGGAAACTTCAGTTACAGTTCAGACTTATCATTCCCTCCCTTCTCTTTCTCCCATCCTACACTGTAGGCCAAGTGTCTTATAAACATCTAGTGATGTGGCAGAGAGGACAAGATGAGAGAACGGGGAAGGCAAAGAAACCCCATATCACTGTGCAGAGCAGACAACTCCAGGCCTGCTGCCCTGCTGGCCACAAGAAGTTGGAGATTCTCTGCCAGGGTGAAGAACACCTGAGTCTACCAATACCTGTGCAGTCTCCTCCCACACCGTGCTGAATGTGGGCACACAGGCTTTGAATGCCTTTAGTTTACCTTCTCCATCATTAGCCAAGTGACTCCCTCTGAACTTCAGACTTCTGATACTAACGAAACACATCATGACCAGTTTCAGCAGCCGCCACCAAGGCCCGACATGAAATTGTCTCTCCCTCCTCTGAACCAAGTCCATGCACGTGATCCTATCTCTCAATGTCCCTCCTGTAGGCTCCTGCAGTCTTGTAGCCTCAGAGGTTCCCATGGTCCCTGACTTGCAGCAGGTCCTCCATTCATGTCTGTTCAAGGCTTGGTTATTCAAAATGTTGTTTCTCAGGGAAAAACAAATGTGGTTTTGCAACACCAGAGGTCTTTCTTTAAATAGCTTTTTGTAAATATGTACTAAAGCTAAATGGAAAAATTTGGATAATTTTGTTTACTTAGTGGCTTTCCCAAATATACCAACAAGTATTTCAGGACACCTGCTGTGTGTACAAACTCTATATTGTGGTAATATGTCAATGACACAAAATATACTTCTGAATGTGAATGGCCACTTTTAGAGGCAGCTGAGGTCATGTTTGCAGCTATAGTAACCTTGTCTTCAATTTTGTTTTAAGAAGTCACACCTAGATGTGTGCTTTGAAGAATACGCAAATATTCTTTGTCTTACCACATGAGACACATATTGCTTATGCACATAATAATTTGGGGGACAGGGAGACCGAGAGGGCAAGAAGAATACTGAAAACAATTTTTTTTCTGACTATTTTTAACTCAGGACAGACCCTGCCCATGGACTAATGATCAGAGTTCACACCATCCCAGTATCAAAGTCATTCATCTTGGCCCATAGCTCTCAAACTTTGGCATGTTTGAAGGCTTGTTAAAATAGTACTGAGGTCTAGCCCCAGAGTTTCTGATTCTGAAGTTCTGATTTTGAAGTTCTAACAAATTCCCAACAATGCTGCTACTGCTGTTGCTCCAAGAAATCATACTTTGGGAATCATCAATCCAGTTCATCCTCCAGTAAATTCCTTGGACAGTTCTCCCCACTGAGTGCTCAGTCTAGTTCTACCCCCACCCCCATACAGTGGGGAACTCACCAGCCATGAAGACTATGAACTTTGGGTCAGTTTCATTAGATGATTTTTCTTTCCCCATCTTAAACCGAATCTGAGCAATCCCTTAAAAACTTTTCCCTGCTTTTGCCTCCAGGGTGTGGACCTTCCTTCCTTCCATGAAGTCTTCACAAAACTGAAGATCCCGTTCTCTCTTTCCTGTTCCTTTATACATCATACCCTCCAGATCTTTCTTTAGACACTTCTGTCTTAACCTTGTGCATTACTATGACAGGAAAGTCCCATTTTTCCTAATTCATACAATTTTAAGATTAAATAGTTTATCATAAAACAAAATATGCATGAATCCAAATAATTTGTATCCCAAAGTAAGATTTCAACATCGTTAACTTGACGGTTTCAGCCCTTTCTGTTCTCATATAAGTTACGTATGTGAAAGTGCTTTTGAAGCTGTGACTTCCAAATGTCAGGCCCCAGGCTAATGTTAGACTGTGACACGCATATATCAGTTTGCAGTGGAAGAAACAAGTTTTTCCATGAAGACTAATTCTTTCTAGTTAAATAGCTATTCTCCATTCAGAGATTATGCCCTTCCTATTTTTCACGGTTGAAATAACATTCTTGCCATGAAATGAGGTTGAGAAGGGAATCAATGGAGTTGCAAAATCAGGGTCCCCACTTTCTAGCTCTGTAAAGCCCTGTACAAAATCAGGTCAAACTGGTCTCATTTTGCCCTCATTCAGCTGTTGTTTTGGGTCGGTCCTGGATTAGCCAGAAAGCAGAACGCGTCCTCTGAGTCTGGCCACATACTTCCCGTATGTACCCCCCACTGTCGTATGGAATGGGGGCATCTTTCTTGGAGCTGCTCATTGTGTGGCCTATGCTCCCTGATTTTGCAAAAGAACTGCTTCCTCTTACAGGACAGGAGATACCTGCAGCTCCTTGAGGGCTTCTTCATGACCCTGTGAAAAGAGGGATTCCACGAGAAGAGGGATCAGGCCATGTGACAGACACTGACAACTGCAACCCTGTCCTCCTCTGCCTACTGACTTCCTGTGTTCTTTCCCATGGGCTCTAAGCCTGCCACTGGCACACTGGTTTTCAGGGCTGCTGTGCCCCTGATATTCTTATGGCCAGGGCTTGGAGGAGTGAGACCAGGGGAGGCTTGTGCAACCATGCTGGGGATAGATACTGTAGGGGTGGCAGCCAGGAGGCCCCTCTGCTTTGACAGGCTCCCCTGGCTCAGGCCCTCCCCTTTCCCAGGCCAGGTTCCGGTAGGGCTTAGGAGGCTCTGATGTAATGTAGGGAGGATCTGATGTTCTGGAGACTTCCTTTCCCTACGCAGTCTCACTCTTGGGCCACGGCTGCAGATCCCCGAGATGTCATGGTTTTAGTCATATATTTGAATTTTTATTTTGACCTGGGGAAAAGACAAAGGCCTCCAGGGACCTATGTCCTCACATCCTTAGGATGCCAGTGTAAAGGGGTGGATACAGGCTTTGAAATAGGACATGGGTTAACATGAAGACAAAGGGTACCCTAAGAGTGTGTGCACTATGGCGGGGGATAGGGATTCTTGGGGATCTGGGACATTACTAGCCTAAGAAAGTAGGAAATTCAAGAAAGAAAATTATCTTCTAGAACTGGAGGTCAGCAGACTTTTTCTATAAAAAGCCACATAGCAAATGCTCTAGGCTTTGCAGGCCCAGTGGTCTGTTGTAACCGTTCCACTCTGCCGTTGTGGTGTGACAGCAGCCACAGAGAGCATGGCTGTGTTCCAATAAAGCTGTATGTACAAAGCAGGCTACCTCTGGCCTGGAGGCTGTAGTTTGTTGCTCTGGTCCTAGACAAAGCCTCAAAAACTCTTTGCCAGCCTCCCTAGGCCCTGAGTTTGGTGCCTTTTCAGCGGTTGGTTGGTTCTTCCCCTGTGTTATGTTTTGTTTTGTTCAATCTGTTTAATTGTCCATGACCCTCGTGGCTTCTAAGGTCAAAACTCCACATCCCTGGTGCCAGCACAGAGCAGGTGTTTTGTACACATCTGGGGAGAAAGTATGTGTGGTGCAGGGGGAGAAAATGTTTATAGCAGACAAACCTCAGTGAGCATTTCCAGTCTCTTGGCAAAAAGCTACAGGGCTCACAGAGGATAAGGAATCTTTACTGATGACAAACACGACCAGTAGTCAGCTGCCTGGCTTACTATTTTGTTCCTTGTTAAAATTCAAACCCACGGGTCGATTTTGACGTCAAAGCTAAACCCCAGAAAGCAGCACCACCGGAACGCCTGCAGACAGGCTGGTCCTCATCCAGGGAGCCCTCCCCAGCACTGAGCCCATGGCCATGCACTCCAGCCTCCTTCAATGAGGAGGAAAAGCACTGTAGACAGCCAGGGGGATAAAAATGCTTTATTATTGGAAAATCTAAGAGTCTCTCTAGGCCTGTGCCGCACCATTAGGTGACGTCAATGGCTCAGGGTATCCGAGCTCTGTGTTTTCTACTCTTCTCAGAACAGCAGCTGATTCACGGCAGTAAAGGCGTTTCTATTTAGAGCTGCAGAAAAGAAGAGGTGGTCCCTTGCTTCTGCATCCTGAAGTCCTGTGCTAACGGACTGTCTGCTCTCCCTGTGCGGCAAGAAGCGTTCATAGCTGGCAGGAAGCCAGGACTGAGACTCTCCACTTGGTTGAAGCTAACCAACAGGTTGAGGGCCTACTACGTGACAGGCAAGTGGGCACACAAATACTGGTGGCCCTCCTAGAGAGGAGAGGGGAGGTTGGCACAAAAACAGCTGTGGACAATGATGGGGGGCAATACAAAGGAAAGAAGGTGCTTTGGGGAGCAAGGTGGTTCTTAACACTTCTTGGGTTGAACTGTGGGGGACTGGTATGATTCAAACATGTGGAATTGCAGGCATACTGGTACTAAGGAGATTGGAGCCCCCATTCATTCTCAGAAAGGGAAGAGGAGGGGGAGTGAGGTCAAATTGGTGGGCCGAATGTGCCTGTGTCCTCTACTGTGGGTCCATAGCCCAGAAGCAGTGGTTTGCACTGCTTGTATTCAGTAAAACACATGCCAGGATTGCCTGTCCCTCTCCCTCCCCCACCTGTGTTACCTCTCATGCAGACCTCATTTCTCCTCCCAGCATGTCTGAGAGGGGCTGTTCAAAGATTTTTTTTTTTTTTTTTTTTTTTTACTATGAAAGTCATTCCCTTTCTTTCCCAGGGGTCTCCAATGATTTGCTGCTCTCTATGTGACTTTATGGTATTACTAGAAAATGTCCTGCTTCCAGATTAAATTCTCAGTGCTAAAGAAAGCATTTTGGATTGGACTAAACATTATGAATGAGCCCAGAGCCATCAATATCTTCGATGTCCTGAGGTACCGACAGACCCAGGCCCACCCTCCCTCCCTCTGGAGCCCCTCTTTATTGGAAGGAGCCCAGGTGGCTACAGTCCTCCCAGGTCAGAGCCAAGTCCTCATTTAACCAGGCTTCACCGCATCCTGCACTTCACAAGTCTCTACCACACGTAAATACAATGGATTCCTCCCTGGGTGCTCTTGAAGTCCCTTAGAGACACTGTCCCTTCTTTAAAAATCTTCATTAAAGGCCATATTTTATAAATTTTCAAAAACAGATTGGCAATTATATTTGTTGTATACTTTTTTAATCAACAAATTATAAAGCATAAGGTGAAAAATCTACAAGATTCGGTGATAAAAGCATAAATCAAGTAGAAAAAAATACCTCTCCCCAGGATGCTCCCTATGATAAAACCACCTTTAAAAGTTCCTGACTATAACAACATACTAAAATTGTTATTTTAGAAGGCAGCCTTCAAATGTACTGCTCTACATGATGTAATGATAAGAATGGTAAGTACTATTTGGAAAGTATTTCTGATCATTTGTAGTGGTGAAATGCTCGAGTGAATATATACTTTATATTTGTTTACAAGATTAAGATAGGAAATAGAACATTTTTTTGTTTGGAAGAAGAATTTTATATCATAAAATACATCAGCTGGGAGAGTCAGCATAAGGTACAGCATAAATGATGTGCACTATCAATAAAGTCAGATTGACTTGTAGAGGAATTTTGGGGAAAAAAATCTGTCAGAGGTATCTAATTTTCTTATAAACCTTCTTCATTGGCAACTACAGTAAGATATGGAGAAAGACAGGCAGAGAGCAGTGGTTGAGATGTAACACATGGCCAAGCTGACAAAGCAAATGGAAGAAGCTGAATACTGTACCTGCTTGTTATTGTCAGTGGTACAACACAGCTTCTTGAGGGAGACAAAATGCCTAATTTTCCTAATAATATAAATAATCAGTTATTAGTCAGATAGGAGAGGATTCAACAAGTCAACAAATGAAAGCATCAACAGTCTTTTTCTTAAAGCAAAACTCCAGGGTCCCTCTTAAAGCAGGTTTAAAATTCAAGCAAAACCCAAGCTATAGGAAACACACTTTCCACCCTGGGCCCACATATGCCTTCAAACACGAGCCTCCCTGGTCATTCTAACTGGCTTGGAAACCTTCCTAATGGGTATTTCATTTTGCAATGGCCTCCTGAAGTTTGGTGCCTAGATATCTTCAGTGATCGAATGAAATGCTACTGCAGATAAATTGGTTTTAATTCAGCTGACATGAATAATTTTATTGCTTATGTAAAAAGCTAAAGACTCATTTGGACAATGATCAAATTTCATGGTTGCTGTTTTTACATTAAATATTCCATATTCTTTCACACTATGGTTGTCATAATGATGGCATTTTTCAGGCAGAGAAAAATCCTCCTATTTCAAGGTCATGAACAGAATCCTGAAACTCAACCTGTGGTCCTGCTCACCACCACAAGGGAAACCACGCAGAAGATGACAGGTGCAAAAAAAAAAGAAAAAGAAAAAAAAAACCAGCTCAGGATGGAGCTACCAAGAGTAAAACCATGAAATCCAGAGAGAGTAGTTAGAATTTTATCCAAGAAGACTTGGGTACATCCTTTCTCTGTCTTTCTGTCTTCCTCTGTCTCTTTCTCTCTCTGGTTTACTGTTCTCTAGATGATTCTGAAGAGAGCTTTAAAAATACTGGTTATTCTATAATGAGTTTCACTCAAATAGGACGGGGTGAAATTTCCCTACTTTTAATCAGAATAGCCTCTGATAGCTCACTGTCTACAATTAGGGAAAATAACACTGGAAATTGTGTCTGGATAAAAGAATTTCTTTCTCTCATCTGTCAAATCAGAAAAAAATTATTCTGACAGCAATTACAAGGCAATAGCATGTCTCCTCTGCTTTGGTTACCCAATGATTTGGTCACAAATACAAAGTGATTTTTAGCTTCAATGTTCTGAGAAGATGGCCTAAGGATGATGATAGAAACAACATGACAGTCACAGGCATTATCTTCCTCCCCTGGTTCTGTGCACTGATGGCTGGTAGGAATGGCCACACTGAGGTGGTGCTGGTCAGGAGGAAGGCCTGGGGAACAGCCTCTTCCCCATGGCTGGGAATCCTTGGTCACAGGCCTGCCAGTGCCCACAACCTCCAGAGTTAAGCCAAAGGGGAGACACAAATGATAAAATGGCATGAAATGCCAGGTGGTGGCCTCTGAACAGACAGAAGGACAATTTTCAAAGTAACCAACAAGTAAAATTGGAGGGGAAATAATCTACAAACAAGGCTGAATTCATGGAATATCTATTTTTCTAATCACATAATGATTTGCAAGGAACTTAGGTTGTCTGGGAGTTATATATGGAACTTTCCGGTTCCAGTCATTGGCATAATAACAACTATCATGATTCCTTCCAAAATGTTACATGTCACATGTGCCATAAAATTCAAACTCTCAGGCTGGTGTTGACCTTCAAGCTAGTTTACAAAGAATCACCCTATTCATTGGTCCTATTTATCTTTGTGAACCTCCTCACAAAATCTGACTGGAAGAAGGAGAAGGTATTGCCTGTTTTCCCATCTCTCTACAGGATATTCTAGTAATCTGGGATTCCATGGGATCGAATGCCCTCAGCTCCTGATCAGACACCTTTCTCTCCCAGGTCAGCAGGCTCCATGGCTCTTTCACCCCTTGTAGAATAAGCCCAGGGTCAGTCTGCAGAGAACCAGCAAAGAGTTGGGGCCTCGAGAAGGAAAGAAGGTTGGCTCCCTGTGGGTTGGGACCGGCAACCCAGGCTGGAGATCACTTGTCATTAAGGGGAAGGGACAGCCTAGACCTTGAATCCACTTAGCAGGTACTAGGAATAATGGGACCACACATGATCAGGTGGGTGTGGACAGTTGGGGAGTGGGGGACAATGCTTCATGAAAGACCATGAGCAGGACAGAGGGTAGGGAAACCACATCCAGAGGTTGTCACTGGCCCAGTGGAGGTGCCCCTGATACAGGCTACATCGGGTCCAAAACCCTGCTGCGTTTGTGGACCTAAGGCTTACACTGGCATCTCAATGTGCAAACCCAATGCCCACAAGGGCCCTGAGTCCTTATCTTCAGCTGAAAGAGTTGAAGAGTTTGCTCTCACCCTCCTTGGCCAATCACTGGGGTGATCTTCACATGCTGTTGGATGCTGTCCCCGGATTTCCGTCTGGCATAGTAAACCCCCTGCCACTCCTACATGGACAAAGAGAACTCTTAAATCCTGCAGGCGAGGCACACAGCTGCTCCTACAGAGGTTCTCAGAAGGCTGTGAGAAAGTTCCCCCATGGTTTTATTACATATTACAAAGCCGCTCCATTTTTGTACCTGTTGCAATGCTATCCTGGTCACAATGCATAAAGACAAGACTAACATGTCCACAGCTATAGTGTTTGTCCTGGGTCCCAGGACACTTGACCAGTGGGTGGAATTTGTACTATCAGCCCTAGGGATTCCATGGCACGAGGTTTGAGAAGTCTCTCTCTCTCGAAATCTTCACCTGTGAGCTTGAGATTATCATCCTTATTTACAGATGGACAAACTGAGGTGCAGAGATTCTCACTGACTTGCACATCAGAAAGTGAAGGATCTGGTTATAATTTTTCAACACTTTAACCCTTCTTGAAGCCCCCACCTTTCTAACATTCCAGCAGCCTCCCAGCCAAGACTTCTCAGGGGCGAGGCTGGCTCCTCACCATTTCCACAGATGATGCCAAGGGGGGCGTGAAGAGTCCTGCTGTCTCTGGACCCTGTGGCTCAGGCTTGAATAAAGAGCCAGGTGACCTCAGAGAGAGAACTCTGGGGCACCTCCACTATTTCTGGGAGGGAGTGGTTAACTCAGAAACTGAGATTCCCTGCAGCTATTTCTTGCCCCCCCCCCACACACACATATGATGTATCTAATGAGTACACATATTAGGGTTGCCAGACCTGTGGCTGGATTCTTTGGGCAAAAATTTTCTGGAGTACTTTATAATGTCCTGTTTCCTTTTCAAGTCTTGTTGCTCCAACTCTTTTTTTTTTTTTTTTTTTTTTTTAAGGAATTTGGGCCCTCGGATAATGCAAACTTATTTTATTCTTATAAAAAGCCTCACTATTCAATGAAGACAGTATTTATTGAACTGGTGCACAGCAGAGAAAGCAAGATGAAAGAAATAATCAGTGAGGAGGCATTTGGAATGCTTACAAGAAAGCGTACAGGCAGTTCAGTTCCAGCTCTGAGGGCCAGAACTCCTCAGGAGGAAGGTGACTAGAGGGGAAATTCCTCCCACATTTCCACCATGCCTTCATGGACCTGGATGAAGTGGGAGCCACTGGGGGAACAGGTGGGGCAGGGAGAAGCAAGCTGCACAGTGGATGCTGCATAGTGATGAACAGCGAGAACAGAAAGACAATAACTGACCAAAAAAACTGAGCCAACCCATCAAGACGGATATTAATTCCTTCTAGTCCCCAGACACTGATCAACTGAAAAACACAGCAGCTCTCTGAGTAGGTTTACAGACAGGCAGGGTCTCCCAGCAATGACAGGTGGGGTATAAGCATGCAATGGATGAAGGGTCCTTTCACAAGGACAAGCATCTTGTTCATATGAGACCCCAAATTAACTAACCCTTGGCTCCTTTGCAAACGTCAAAGATCTTCTCTTTGTTATGACATTATTAAGGAAACCAACATTAAGAATAGGACATAAAAACTCACAAGGTAAAAAGCACTGGGGAGGGGTTTGTGGAGTGGTTTCGTCAGTTCCACCTACCTTTCCCTTCTTGATGCATGTGTTGATGGTGTCGAGAAGGTCTGCACGGTTCTTATCACTCTTGGGCAGGTCGGCGAGTTCCTTCCCCAGAAGCTCCCCTTTGTGATAGCCCATCATTCGTTCAAAGGCTGGGTTGACATACTGTCAATGGGAGGAGAATACATCATCATCAGTATACCCCAGAGAGACGCTTCTGGGCCATAGGAGTATCAAGCAAGAAGTACCCTGGACAACTGCTCTCTAATGAAGGTACACTGGGTCTCTCATTCCCTGACCCCCTGGAGTAGTGGCCTCCCTCCTGGGCAGAGAAATTTATTCATTCAAGTGCTGTTCTGGTCCCCTGTGGGAAACCAGAAGAAACTCTTTAGCAGGAAAAGAACAGGAAGCCCTCATCCAGCAGTCCTGGCCTGTGGAGGGCCTCTTTCACCACCAACTACTCCATGAAATAAGGAAAAAGAAAAACAAAAGAAATAAAAACGGGGCTGGGGGTGTGGCTCAGTGGTAAAGCACTTGCCTAGCATATGTGAGGCCCAGGGTTCAACTCCCAGAACTACAAAATAAATAAATAAGTACAAAATAGCTTAGTTCAAAGGACTGTGGCCTACATTAGTAGACTCGGCAAGGCAGAAATTAGATATCATGTTTCCTTTCCATTTGCCACAATCTATTATCAATGCTATGGCTGGGGCCACTTCTAGTCTAATCTGAAAAATAAATGCAGTTAAATGGCACAGGAAGTAGTCCTTTGGGTACTAGGTTTGAGGCAGGTGAGAAAAGAGCATCCCTACAATACACTCGGGGGTTAGCAGTCTTTCCAAATTCTGCAGGGGGTTCCAGAACTTAGAGCTATTGCCTTAACTAACTCATGGCTCCTGCCCCCATCCACCAATTTCTTTTCAAGGAGCACAGTCACCAGGTGAGAAGCCGAGTAGAGGGGACAAGTAATGCAGAACATGGGGAAACTGTGAGCACACTGCGCCTGGGTCACAGGTTTCTCTGGGCACAATTTCCATCTGTCTGATGCTTCAGAAACAGTCTTGCCAACTGTGATTACTCCTGGCCTCCACGGGGATAAGAGCAGTCATGAACCAGGTGACAAAGTGACACCTGGGGAGCTACTCCCTTGGGAACAGTGTGTCCATTAACACCAGGAGTTGAAGGGGAGGATGTTCTGGCCATCAGGCCCTGTTGGGGTGGCGGAAGAGGAGTCCATGACATTATCGTCACAGATCTCCAGACTCTTTCCGGCCCTGTCACTTGCACAGGGCAGCAGTGTCCTCCCTGTGCAGAGCAGGTCATTGTTCCCAGCATGGTTCCTACTCACAGGCTGGCTGCAGGCCGCTGAGCTGCCTGCAGGTGTTCCTATTCTCTGCACCTTTCCCCACATACTGTCTCCTTAGATGCCCTTCCTCACCTCTGCCTCATCACCTCCAATGTGTCCCTCTCCTCCTCAGAAATCCTTCCTTGACCTCTGCCCAATCTCAGGAGGTGCCACTCCTAAAAGCTCCCACTGACTGAGCAGACTTCCAGTGTCTTAATTATGCTAAATTTAAACTTTTGTTGGTTTTTCTCCACCACTGAACATTTAAATCCTCAAGGAAAGGGCTATTTGGGGAGTAACCTTTGGATACTCAGGGCTATTCAGTAAATATTTGATGAGTAAATAGACAATATATTGTTCTCCTTGTGGCTGTAGTCTTGTACATTTTCAAGTGTGTGTGTGTATGCTTTCCCCATTGGATTGTTAATACAGGTAGAAGTCCTGGCCCTTTTTTAACACTAGGAATCCTATAACCTCAGAATGCAGCAGGTACACCAGGACATAATCTAGAAAGGTGCCCAAGTTCCAATCCTGGCTCTGTCAATTACCAGCTACAGAACTATGGGGAAATTACTTAACTTCTCTGGACTTCTGTTTCCTCATCTGTAAGATGGGTACAATAGTAGTACCTGACTCATAGGATTGTTTAAAGGAATAAATAAATATGTGTAAAATGCTTAGAACTGTGTCATATAAATGTTCAAAGAAAATATGGATAGTTTCAAAAGAGGAATGCAAGAAGAAAGGGATGGATGGATAAACAGATAGATAATAGATATTATTCCTACATTTTAAGTACTACTACCTAACTGCTAAAGAGCAATCACAAAAAGGCACCTAACCATGCAGCTGGAGTGCCCTGAGAAGGCTGCTGGTGCCAAGGAAGAACATACATGCGATAGCCTGTGCATGATGACTCATCCTCGAATTCACAGCACGAGGGTTATTTTAGTATCCCCTTTCCATATAACATCTCAATCCAATTTCTCCCTTCTTCATCTTGCTTTGAGTTTTATATTTCAGATTGCTGATATATCTTTCAAAGTAACACAAAGAGATTCCCCGAGAGAAAAAAACTATAGTCTTATTTCAGAATCCAAGTTTCCCTTTCAGTGCAGCAACTCTCCCTCCATCTCCCCTTTATAGGCGTCAACTGTCCTCACTCTCCTGTTTGTTTCTGTTTCCAGTAGAGATGCTTTCTACCACAGTGGTAACACCATCACCATATTACCTCTCCCAGGGATATGGGTTTACTACCCACCAGCTGCTACCAATGGAATGAAGGACTCAGTTTCCTTCTCAAGTAGTCGTCAATTAGATTACAAGGGGGCAAGGTGTGTAGAAGGCAGGGAATCCCTTCTCCTCATTGGCTGAAACCACAGCCAAGGGGCCTACCATAAGTAGCATTGATTGTTCTAGCCTGGACATAAGTGGGGGGGGGGGGGAGATGTGGGACCTGCACTTGGCTGTAATGGAAATATGCCTGGCTTTCTCTGTGGTCCCAGAGACAGAGCTATGTGCTGGTATGCCACTGACAGCCAGCAACACGAGGGAGCCATCAGCTCAGTTTCAAGGGGCAGCAAGAAAAACAAATTCTAAAAACACATCCAAACAGGAAACCAGGTAGAAAGGTTTTGGAGTCAGAAAGAAGTGAGTACATGTTTTGGTTTGAATGCTTATTACTGGGGCTATCTTTGACCTCGCCTCCATGTTTTCATCTGTATTACAGGGAAGTTTGTCCATTTCGATGGAAACTGGATAACCTAATGAGAAAATGCTGCGGACGGGGCCTAGGCAAGGTGGGCCACTGATGTTGTTGATCTGCAATAAGGCAAGGTGTGTCTATGTGTGCACAGGGGGCTTCAGAGGAGGCTAAGGTGAAGCTCCTGCCATGGGGCCACCATGAGTTGACCACTATTTTTGGTGCTCCACTGATGATAGCAAGTGCTCCTCACACACAGTGACACTGCAAACCTGCTGCAGATAGGCCACCACCAATTAATGGGACGTCTACATTTCAGAGAATTTTTTAAGTGTAGATGTTTTACTCTCCAATAATTACAGTAAGAACACCTTATTTCAACAAAGTTTTGTCTGCTATACACATTTTCTTAGGAAGAGGACATTAGTATAAGAGTGCTTTATAATTAGAATACCAATTGCTGGGGCTGGGGCTCTGTCTCAGCAGAGATTGCTTGTCTTGCATGTATGAGGCCCTAGTTCGATCCTCAGCACCACATAAATAAAATAAAAGGTACTGGGTCCACCTACTAAAAAAAAAAAAAAAAAAAAAAAAAAAAAAAGAATACCAATTGCTGGCAAATAAATATCTTTGAAAACAATCTGCTCCTATAGGCATGCATATGTGTGTGTGTGTGTGTGTGTGTGTGTGTGTGTGTATTTATTCCATAATTCTGATTTATTTCTATGTAAATACTGTCTTAATAGATGACCCAAAGAATTTACCCTGTCACCATCAAAGAAATAACAGGTTCTGACATGAATTAACAATTTTTGTTCTTTATATCTAATCCTTAGCTTAAGTCTATTAGTATTTTTTTTTCATACTTTGATTTTCCTTTCTTCAAGGAAAATGTGAGAACTACAGGAAAGTACTTGGAAAAGGGTGGCTCAAACTTGAAAGGTTCTATTTGACATCTACTGATATAAAGTGTTTCTTTCCATACCTGAATCACGTGGTCATCGCTTGTTATTTCTATGGCTTCGTGACAGTGGTCTAATGCCGTAAACACTGAATTACAGGCCCTGAAAGATGCAAAAGATTGACGTTAGTCCCTCTGAAACAACCATTCACATTTTAGTCTGTTAATTTAACAGAGTAAACAGATCCCAGATTCATTAGAACCATGTACTTTTTGCTATTGCTGTAGTCTGAGGGTTGGTGTCCCCTCAAAATTCAGGTTGGAAACTAATGCCCCATATGATGGTGTTAGAAAGGTAGGGCCTTTGGGAAGTGATTATGTTTGTGAGAGCTCCATCCTCATGAAGGGGAGTAGTGCCCTTATAAAAGAAGCTCCAGTGAGCACCACGATTCCTTCCACCACGTGAGAACATGGAAGTGGCATCTACGAGGAACCAGCCCTCACTAGATGCGGAGCCTGTTGACCCCTTGGTCTTAGACTTCCCAGCCTCCAGAACTGTGAGCAATACATTTTTGTTATTTATAAATTAATTAGCTTCAGGTACCTTGTCATAGCAGCCCGAACAGATGAAGAGAGTTATTAATGTTTTGGAAAAAGAGTCATTTTTCAAGATAAATACATAAACAGAAGAATACATATCTGTATTTATGATTCAAAAAGAAGGATTGTAATTCAGCAAAATCTGAATGGACTATTCATGTGCTGAAGGAAACTTAAACACTGACACAAGAGAATAAGGATGCAGCTGAGACTGTCTTGGAAGTCCCATGTGTTCTCCATCAGTGATGTTCCATTTCCTTCACAGTTGTGGTCAGGGAGAAGTCAAGTCCTCATCAATTAGGAAAAACCTAATTAGGCCCAAATTGGATCTGAGGCATTCTGGCCTTTTGGAACAGACACAGAAAATTTTTTTTATCCTTTATTTTTTTCCTCCTTTTGTGATGTTAACTTGCTTTCAACCATACCCACTGGTATGAGGAAATGCAGATAGGGCAGAGTCCACTTGCCCAGTTCTTTATGCCCATGCACCCCCCAGGTGGCACTTTTCTCGATAACCTGCCCTTTATATGTGGGAAACCACACTCTCAATTTGTGGTTATAATTTTAACTAACTTCCAAATATAGAGCAATTCCAAATACAGTGAGTTATTTACTGTCCTGCACAGCAAATATGTAGCTAGAGCTCTGTTATTTATATTGACTATCTAAAGAATCTCAGCAAAGCCTTTCTTATCCTTCACAAAAATAAAACAAAAGACATTGATTTACTGGTTGATGTTTCTTTTTCTTACAAAACAAACTCTTACCATGCTTTCCAGTCATCAAGGCAATCTAACTTTGCCACCCCATTTTGATCTATTTACAAGGAAAAAGGCAAAAAGTTCTGAGTGAAATCTGGCTCTGTATTTTGCCAGGTACGGAATCTTGTGCGAATTTTTGTCTCTGTTGGCCCTTGGTTTCCTCATCTCTAAAATGAGTACGATGATGTATTCCACAGTTTTTGTAGGGATCAGAAAGGATAATGTATGTGAGGCATATCTCAAAGTGCTTAGGACTATACTGTATAAGAATTCAATAAACAAGTAGCTGTTATTATTTGTAAGATCACAGAATATTTCTTTGTTCTCTGAGGCTTTCGAAAACCTTTGGTGAAAAGAAAAATGAATCGTAACTTATCTTTTCTCATGAGTATAGCTGAAATGTCAAACCAAGAACTGCAATCAATAAGAGTAAGGTAACATGCATTCAGAGTGAAGATTTTAGTCCTCTGACAGAGTGAGTTTCTATGGTTGCAGAGATGAGGAGATCAGTGTGTGATGGTAAGCAAAACAATGAACGTGATACAGGTGAGCAGAGCAGGGAGGAGGAACAGCCTAACGAGACTGGAATTCCTGAGTGGTGCAGTCTGTGCCCTTATTTCAATGCTCCAGTCCTCCTAATTTAAACTGTTTACTGTCCTATTACCATCACTGCATTTATAAACAACCATTTTAAGTAAAAAAAAAAAAAAAAAAAAGAGGAAGCTTAACATTAGTAAAAGGACTTTCCAGGCACCCGGTCCAGAATGGAGCTCAGCACCACAGGAAAGCATTTCTGGGCAGTAACTGTCTCTCAGAAGTTACATGTGGAGAAACACACTCTGTACGGACTAATCTGTCAACTTGGGAAGCTGGATAATTAAGATCTAATTAACACATTTTATCAAATGACAAATTCCTCTCTTGCTAAAGAACTTTCCCTAAGGTATCTGTATGTTTCAACTAAGTATATGAACAGCTACTTTAAACTATTATCATTTTGTCAATTTAAGCAGTGGCCTTTGTGTAAGATCTTAGATCAACCCCCAGAACTGATGTATTAAGCATTCACCTTGTGATTCTCTCTACAAAGCATAAAACCTTCAATAGGTACAATGACCAATAGGACACAGCAAATTGTTATACTGACTGTTGATATGAAAGGATACTACTGATAGGAGCAGCATATTATTCTCTCTCTTACCTCCACCATGACAAACATGACCACACTGCAAAGTTTATATGGACTTTTAAGCTCTTTTGGTTGATGGCTCTATTTAAATAAACCTGCAGCAAAATGGCGTAATCAATTTGAGTCATGTTTCTAGAGTTTGAGTACTTAATTGCCTGTATTAATTATTCATACTCTTCAAGCAGAAGAACCTTAACTTTATTAATTTGTTGTTCTTGAGAACCATATAACTGCTTCAAAAATGTCTTTATTTTTATCCTTTGGGTTAAGAAGTTGGAAAATTGGAAAAAGAAACAAAAGAAAGGAAGGTACCCTAGGTGTAGAAACCCAGGTAGTATGGGCAATATAACTATTACCCCTGCATTTCCCCACCCCAGTATTGGGAATTGAACCTAGGGGCCCTTGACCATGAGATACATTCCCCAGCATATTTATTTATTTATTTATTTATTTAATGTTGAGACAGGGTCTCACTAAGTTTCCTAGGCTGACCTCGAACTTGCGACCCTGCCTCAGGCTCCTGAATACCTGGGATTAAGGAATGTGTCACTGTGCTTGGCTTCCCCTGTTTCAAGAGAAAAGGCAAACATCACCAGAGGGCAGGTAGAAAGTCTATAAAGGACGCAGCGCTAGGATGGAGTGCAAGAGCACAATACTGAAAAGCAGGCTGCCTGATCCTACTCCAGCACTGCTGTCAACAGGCTGGGTAGCAAGCGGCCCCTGACTCTCAGTGTTTTTCTCTGTCAATTGTGGCTGGGTAAATATGTGATCTCCTGTGTCCCTCTGAAAGGTACTCTCTCTGCATGGTACCAAAACACAACACACACACACACACACACACACACACACACACACACACATACACAAGTGCCTCCTAGAACAAGGACAGGGCTAGGCAAGGTAGAGGTTTGAAAGGAGAAAATTCTGGACACAAGTTCACCTTTGAGCAGGGGTTTGGAATGAGTAGGGAGGGGGGAGTGGTAGAGTAAGGGATCACAGACTGGCTATTTGTTCCTAAACAACATGCAGAAGAAGCTGGTTATTTTAAGTGTTTACAGCTCTGCCTCACTCCTATACCTCACTGGCTGTCACACAGAGCCCATGTGAGGATAAAGTGCTCTACAAATGTCTGTTAATACTGAGCAAGGAAAGGTTCCGTGGAAAACAGAGTGTTGCCCATCAGAAACTTTGATTCTTTCTAAAACTGAGGACTACTACCATCTTATGATTTGCAGCAAAATAAACATGATGATTCGGGTGTAACTCCTAGACTGACTAATGATGAAAGAAGAGCTGTAACTGCATTAATATAAACGGATCAGCTAAACCTCCTCATGAGTAACTAAATCATTATCTTTATTTTAGATGAAATAGGTCTTTTCATGATAAAGAGGCATAAGAACATTAGAAGAGACAAATGGTCCTCATTTAGCTCAGATTATCCTAGACACTGCCTTTCATGAATTCTTCTGCTCAGTAGAGTAATTTATCAAATGTACACAGAAATGTGCTTTAGGTCTTACACCTTTAAAAAGTTATTCTACATAAAGGAATCTTAAAATCAGACCACATATTGTGTTTGATCTGATCAGACATGCATGATATTTTATTTTTTCTTGGTGAAGTAAATATGCTCACCATACATGATGTTCTGGACAGAAGTGTCTATAATTGACATCATACTGCTGTACACACTATGTCCTTGCAGAATGACAGTCATGTTACATATTTAGCTGCAGCTGGGGGCGGAATTGTAGGGAAAAGTATTACATAATTAGACTATAATTATTCTGGCATTGTATAATAAAAAGCTCATTTTCCAGTCTAACAAATGACATAGTCATTTGCCTGCCTCAGTGTGCAGGTAGATGCTCTTGATGTCCTTGAATGACCCAAAGAGCTGGAGGGAGGTCATGGCCTGGGTCACTGTCCACATATCTGCTGGGTGCTGTTTTGGTAGACCTGAGAGATTTACATGCACTACACACACATACCTCAAAAGGGCGTGAACTTGGGTAAGGTAGAGAGGCAGAAACAGCTAAAAAACAATAGTGTAGAAAGTAAAAGGATCTGAGAATTAGGCAAGCCCTCCCTCCTGGGGCCACAGCCTCCCTGTGTCAAGTCCACTCACTAGCTTCACACTGATTTGTATTAAGAACCTAAATCTTTTCATTATGATCTCAGCAATGGGTCCAACTTCTCCAACCAGTTCCAGACAGTGAGGACTAAGAAGTCATGGTACTATCATAATGTTAGAAATCAAGTGTTTGAATCTGATAAGACACCCCCCCCCAGACGTTTTCAGCACCCTGGGTCTAAGCAGATTTCACAAGCGCAGTAACCTGAAGCCTTTTCTTTACACCTTTGTGTTGGCTGGGTGTGTTCATTTCAAATTGGTAGGCCTGCCGTGTCCTGCTTGCTGTGGACAAGGTGCCCTAAGATTTCTGAGGTAGCCCCCTCAGAAATGGCAGTGTGTAGTACAAAATCTGTACCAGGGCCCCTTCTGGCATCTAATATGTGCCATCACATTTAATGTTGCCTAAGAAAACAGAAACACCTATCTAAAATAAAATGAGGGAACTGCTCGCCAAAGCTAGAGTGTTGGGCTATTTATTCCTTATTGGAAATAATGCACAAAGAATTAAACAACAATGAAATCTCTTTTTCTAAGTTTATTTATAGAAAAAACATCTCAAATAAAAAATACTAAGACTTTATACCCTCAATTAAAGCAATAGAGACCACTAGGAATACAAACAATTAATGTACATTATTAAAAAGCATAAATCACTGAAGTAAAGGCAATATGGTCTTCTAGAGAAATTCTAAGAAGTTCTCTGAAGAAAAAAAACAAAAACAAAAAAAAAATACAGATAAAAAGAAACCAGGATTTAACTCACTTAAACATTCAGAAAGTTTTTGGCAATATTCCTCACCAAAGGCTTTGAAATATGAGAATTTCCCAAATATCTGAATTCCCACTGATTGGACTTTTTTTTTTCCCCCTAGTACCGGGGATTGAACTCAGGCACACTCCCACTGGGTCATATCCCCAGCCCTTTTTTGTATTTTATTAGAGACAGGGTCTCACAGAGTTGCTAAGTGCCTCTCCATTGCTAAGGCTGGCTTTGAATTCGCAATCCTCCTGTCTCAGCCTCCCAAGTGCTGGGAGTACTTTTCCATTCCAAAAAAAAAAAAAAAAAAAGTATTTATCTTAACACTTTATTTCTTAAAGCTCTTTATTCACCAAAAAGCAACTTCTTAGATCAGGGTGCACCCAGCAGGGAGGCCTGCTTCTGGAGGTTTATACCAATCAATTTTGCTTCCCAGGGACAGAAGAGAGTTAGGTTTAAAAAGGGTATGGTTGCTAGGCTCAGTAGGGCATGCCTATAATCTCAACTACTCAGGAGGCAAGGCAGGAGGATCACAAATTCAAGGCCAACCTAGCCAACCTAGTGAGACCCTGCCTCAAAATAAAAAATAAAAAAAAGAGTAGGGAATATAACTCAGTGATAGAGTATCCTTAGTCAATACCCAGTACTGGAGAAAAAAGCAGGGGGATTGTCATCTTTGAACACAAATTAAGTAATCAAGATAAGAAATAAAATAGTTAAAAGGGTTGGAGATGTAGCTCAGTGGTAGAACACTTGCCTAGCTTGCACGAGGCCCTGGGTTTGATTCCCCACCTCCACCCACCCACCCAACCACACACAAATACATTATCATTACAGAGAGATGCTATCTTGCTAATTTTGCACTGGGCATGAAACTACCAGTGACCTCTCCGTTGGCCAGAGAGAGACGCTCTCCTGCACGATGCCAGGAAGCTGTGAAGGATTGGCCCTTCCAGGAGGGGCATAGGTAGAGAAGAACTTCCTGCCTCTTCCCTCTAGCTTGAGGAGAGGAGGTTGAAGAAATGAGGGTCCTGAGAGCAAGCCAGAGCAGAAACCAGGAAGGCACTTTGTAAGCTGCCTGTCGTGGCCAGCCACAACGCCGCGGGAGAAAAACTCTCGGAGGCAGAGTAAAGCTATTACTACTTTTACTTCTACTTTCTTAGAGAGATCTTAGAGAGAGAAAGATAGAGCTTTTCTTCTTCTTAGAAAGAGCTTAGAGAGAAAGATTAGAGATAGCTTTTTCTTCTTCTTCTTAGAACTTAGAGAGAAAGAGAGAGAGTTTGAAAGAGAGAGATTTCTTCTTTAGAGAGAGAGAGAGCTTAGCTTTTAGAGCTTCTTTCTTCTTTGTTCTTTCTTCTTTCTTCCTCGGGAGCCTCTGCCTGACTCTGACCAGGAATTACTTCTTCTATCTGGTTTCTCTTCTGTAACCGCTCTGCCTACGTTCTGGCCGCTCTGATTCTTTTCTTCTTCTCCGACCCGAACTCTTCTTCCGACCGAGGGACTGCATGACTGACTGAATGAATTAATTCTTCTCCTGACTCCAACCGCTTTCACCCGGTTATATACCTTTAGCTTTGCGGGTACCTCACGTGCATTTACAGGTGCGTCACATACATACTTATTATCAGGTGGAACTTATGGCTTCCAGCTGACCGCAATAGCCATCTCCCTAATTGGGGCTCCTTCAGCACTTAGATCCAGATAGTCCAAGAGAGCCCAAAAGCAGAATATGTCACCGCCCAGTGTCTGGCCAGCAGCAGACAAAAGAGAATCCCAGCTTGGAACTGAGCACCAGTGAGATACCTGCTCTTAAAGCACATTATATCTATAAAGAGAGCTCACATCTATTTCTTAAAGACGCTTTATGCATACTGAAGATGCAAACAGAGTTCATGAAATAACTAATGTGGCTACACAGCAATTATTAAAGCTAGCATAATAATATTTCCATTGGTTTGCCTCTACTCTAAGAATTTAAGCAGGATTTATCAATGTTTTAAGTAGAAAATAGAAAGTAACCTTCAAAGGCTATTCTTAATCTTGGTCTAACTATGTAAAAATTAAATAGAATTTTTCCTAGGTTATAATTTTAAAACTGCTGTAAATAGTGGAAAATATTATCAAAAGAAGAAATGCTTCTAATTTATTTCATTATATCAATGGGCCCCAGTTTAGATGCTGCTGTTGGCCAGCTGCCATTAGCCATTTAGTAGTTTCAAAATCCCTGGGATTTGGCTATGAACCTATGAACATCAGCCTGTTGACAAAGAAGATTTTCTAAAGAATTGCTAACCTCGTGGTACCTACAGCCTTGTTTTGCTACTTACCGTAATTTGAACTGTGAGCGAACTTCCCCATGTTCTATTTGAATCAGTTCATTATAGCAAGCAATTATGCTGCTATTCTCCATAAATCTCTGAAAATAAAGCAAAGATAATACATAAGACATCTCCAATTATTTCTTAGAGAGTCAAATAGAAAAATTTAACAGTTGTTTCTACCCCCAGGTAATGTTATGTAAGGCATCTAGTAGGTAAGATGAGATGAAATACAAAAAATGTCAAGGAATTTGAAATGCTTATTTAAATGTATGAGAAACATAGAAGGTAATACTTACATTTAGCTCCCTTTATAACAAAAGTGGGATAAAATAGTTATAGGAAAATAAACACACAAGGGCTTTGACTGCCTCCCCCAAAGCATTAAACATACCCAAATGTCTTTGCTTCATATTACACTAAAGAAAATCAGCTAAAACCCAAAACTCGACTTGTTCAGTATGCATCACACTATCAATGATCTCTTTCAAGGGGAGAGCTGTTCTTTGCTTCTTTCCTAATCTTCCAAGTGCCTAATGTACAGTTCCTTTAAAAATCAGTGAGATCAACAACAAAAGACAACCCAATGAAAGATTATGCAAGGAACTTGAGGAGACATTTCTCCAAAGAAAACATACAGATCACCAACAAGAGCATGAAAAGATGCTCATCAGTCATTAAAGGAATGCAAATCAAAAGCACAATGAAAGCTGGGCACAGCGGTATATGCTGTGATTCCAAGTCATTCAGGAGGATCACAAGTTCAAAGCCAGTCTGGGCAACTTAACAAGACCATGTCTTGAAATAAAATAAAGAGCTGGGATGTAGTTCAGTAGTAGAGTGCATGAGACCCTTGGGTCAATCCCCAGTGCCACAAAAAAAAAAAAAAAAAAAAAAAAAAATTATGGTATATACATAAAATGAAATATCATTAAAGCCATAAAATGGGAATAAAATACTGATACATGCTACAACATGCATGAACCTCAAAAATATTAAGTGAAAGAAAACAAGCACAAAAATTCATGTATTGTATGATATTGTTTACATAAAATATCAATATCAATCCACAGAGACAGAATGTAGACTGGTGGTTGCCGGGGCTGCAGGGAGGAAGATGGGAGTGACTATTTAATGGGAAAAGAGTTTCTGTTTGGGGCCCATGAGAGAGGTGGTGGTCGCACAACAGTGTGAATAAACTAAATGCCACTGAACTAATCACTTTCAAGCAGTTAATTTTAGTTCATTTTAATTGAAAAAAAGAGAAGACTTTTATGTATTTTTAAAAAAATAACTTAGTGGATGAGTGAATATAGAAAGGCAAATAATAGAGCCAAAGAAAATGCAGGACATAGTCATTCATCAAAGAAGCATTAGCACCCACTCATAGTAGGCATGAGATGCTGAAGCCCAGCACTCCGAGGAGAGTAGGTTTTTTTTAATATATTTTTTTAGTTGTAGATGGACACAATACCTTTATTTTATTTGTTTTATTTTTATGTGGTGCTGGTTGTCCTTGAACTTGGATTTTCCTGCTTCAGTCCTCCTAATAACTGGGATTATAGGTGTACATCACTGCACCTGACTTGAAAATATCTTGCATTTTAACTTATAAAAAATGCACATCATTCAACTCTTTCTAAACATATAACTAGCAAACTATTAAGTGGAAAGATAACCAGACTTCCAAAGTATTCCAAACTTCCCAATCACATATTTACCTCTCAGATAGTTACATAGGTAGAAAGGAACAATAGCAGGCCCTGTTGAAAAACACATTTCTTGAATTTCCTTCAACCAAGTTGGCCAAAGAAAAAAATCAATCATCCTTCCCTGTTCTGTCTTACACACACACACACACACACACACACACACACACTTCCACACATCTGGAGCAAATGCCTTCTCCCTGGTTACTTTCCCTAGGCTTCTGGTCCCTCACTATTCCATATGGAAGCTAAGAAGGACTATGGAAAGAACCATAAATACACACAGAAGGGAAATACTTTCTCTCTGTTTTACAAAGCAAAGTTAAAAATGGTTAGGTTCAACTTGAGAAAATGGATGAAAACTATGCCTCAGCCTACAGCAGAGCTCTGATGTTCTGAAGAAATATTAAACTAATTCTGTGATAAAGTAAGTTTTGATAATGTTGGGATGAATGGAGTTAGCATGCTTCTTACAGGAGCCCTCGGAGCATTCAATATGCATTGCTAATGTGCACCGTGGATTCTCTGGGGGAAGGAGGAGAAATCAAGTCTCCACTGATTCCCCAAAAGGCTATTTCCATGAAACACCTGTTAAGAGCTTTGGGAACACTAGTGTTTCATGGAACAGTTTGGGAAATACTACTTTAGTGGACCCAGGTGCATCTTTGGCTTTGTAATGAACGTGAGTTCTGGCAAGCTATTTAGTTGTTTTGAAACTGTTTTCTCCTCTGCAAAACTTGAGAAAATATTAAATCCCTCATATGTCAAGGAGGATTCAGTAAATCACTGGAACTAAGCCTGACAAATAATAATTTGTAGCTCCCCACTTCTTACTCCACAGAGATCCTCTCCAGGGAGAACCATATCCTGCAGCTGTGCCCCCAGAATGCCTAGCACATTGCATTGCACATAGTCAGAGCTCCGTAAATACTTGTTGAAATGAATAATCATCATTTTGAATATGAGAACAGGCAATGTTTAATGTAAGAACAGCTTCATCTTTGTTAAGAAGCTAGTTTCTAAAAGCATCTGTTCAGTGGGCTGTGTACACGGAGCTCCAAAGGCTTCACAGGGAGTTGTTGGGGATATTTGATGACACAATTTGTTGCTGTATCCCCACTCAAGGACCATACACTGAAGCACTGGCCATCTAGCTAGCTGAGTTTCAGCAAATGATTTAATACAATCAAAACAACTGAGAGAAGGGAAACAACTACACAGAAGTCAAGAATAGATGTCATATTTGGAAGGTGCTTGGGTAGAGATGCCAAAAAAGATTAACAGCCACCTGGAGATCTACCTCAGCTGATCTCGAGCCATAGTAACTCTGGGGAGCCACCGCAGGTACTAAATGCTACCTTAGGAGAGAGCCCCAGTGACTGGGGGCATGCAGACCTAATGGGTAAATGACCTTGATCAGATCTGACCCAGCATTCAGGAACACCTGGTGGTCCCTGACAGGGCTTGGCTTTCATGACCCCTACCCCCGAGGGTTTATTCATCTTGGTTGACTGCAAAAATCAGGGACACATCCAGACCCAGGAAACAAATCCTTCTAGAACAGCATGGACAGGTTACAAAACACACGAAGAGGAAATGATGAACTTTTGTTAAATTTTCTTAAGAACATTTACACCTAAAGAATGGCAATTGTTTCTCCTAAGCTTTTCCATGAGCATATACACAGTCTCAATTCTCCAGTCAAGCTGCTATGGCTCCAAACAAAACCATTCTCAAAACCAGTTGGAGGAAGAAGGATCACTGAACTAAAAGCAGAATTCCAAAGGACCACTCCACAGACCAAGATGGGTCCTAATTGATAAAACCCACAGTGTGTCCACACTGTTCTCCAGGCATCCCCCAGATAATGAAGAAAACTGAAGACCTCACACTCAAGGGTCCTAACTCAGACTTGAAAAGGTCAGCATTGGAAAGGGGTGGAGGAGGATGCCAATATGACAGTGATCTATGAACCTGAGAATAATTGTAGAGTTATTTCTCAGAAAATGAACAAGTAAAGAAAATAAATCTCAGCCACATGGCTTCTTTGTTGACTTTCCTCTGGCAACTCTCCATTCTAAAACTCAGAGCATTGTCTGTATCCTCATTAAACTTCTGCACATAAGGGTAGATTTCCAAACCAAATGCCTACCATCGCAAGAAGATGACAGACCTGAGAAAGTGTCAGGAGAGTGCAGAGTATTGGTAACCAGACACGATCATTTCTTTTACACATGGAGTCACTATGCTGCCCTGAATCTTTCACATAGCACTGCTGCTTCCATGTGAAGCACACCAAAGCACAAAGAGCAGCTTCACAAAGGCAGTTTCTGCTTCTCCACGGTCTATAACCAAGAGGAATTTTCTTTTAAGCCTAGGAGAGCAAAGCACTATTACTTAAAGGACCTAAAGGAATTTTCTTAATCTACAAAGCACAAGCCCTATCCTATTTTAGAAGGGGTATATCATACCAACTCTTTGAGATTCAGGGGTAAGCCCAGTTATTTAGTTGTTGGCAAGTCCACTTGGAGTAATTAATCTCAATCTTAAAATTGAATATCAGTCTTATTCAAGTAGTGATCACTTGAAGAATTTTTCTTTGCTAATATTTATAGTCTAAACCAGGAATTTCACAGGATGGTACAGGTCATTTACTTGAGTTTAGATTATCAACAAAACTCACATAAGTCAACTATGGATCTCAACTCTATTTTTAAGCCAAAGGAATTTTAAATTGGAATAATAAATATGTTTGTTATATAAAAAAAAAATACAAACGTATAAAGTAAGATCCTCTATAGCTTCTCTATGAGAACTTGCTTTCTTAGTTTTTTTTAATTTTTTTTGTTTTAATTAGTTATACATGACAGTAGAATGTATTTATGCACTGTGATATACATAGATGGGATATTATTTCTCATTTTTCTAAATATACATGTTGCAGAATCATATTGGTCATGTAGTCACATATATAATACAGTAATAATGTCTGTTTCATTCCACTATCTTTCCCATCCCCATCTACCTTCCCTCCCCCTCCCTTCACTTCCCTCTACCTAATCTAAGGTAATGCTATTTTTCCCTAGTATCCCCCTTATTGTGAATTAGCATCCACATATTAGAGAAAACATTTGGCCTTTGGTTTTGTGGGATTGGCTTATTTCGCTTAGCATGATATTCTCCAACTCCAACCATTTATTGGCAAATGCCATAATTTCACCCTTCTTTAAAGCTGAGTAATATTCCATTGAGTATATATACCACATTTTCTTTATCCATTCATATTATGAAATATGCTTATTTTAAACATTCATGTTTTAATCATCTTTTCCCATCATCTTTCTCTCCTTTTTAAATTTTAAATCAACTCCATTATTTTCTTTCTATTTGCATGCATCCAATCAAATTTCTACATTCAGAAACCTGGCAAGCCTAGCTATTTCGTTTGTGGATAAGTTTCCTTGGAATCATCAGTTTTAATCTTCCAAGTTGAATATCAGTGTTTTTCACATAGTTGTCACTCAAAGAATTTTTGATGGCATAAACCAGAAGTTCACAGGATGCTGCAGCCACCATGGACCTATCTAGAGCAAAAGCTGTGGCCAGATCCTGGGGAACACAGAATCCCAAGTGCCAATTTGGTGGACTCATCTTTATATGATCACACACACACTAAATCTGATTAACTGAACTGATTTACACAAGACTACTTTGGAACTACAGAAACTTGATCTGATACAATAAGATGTATTTTTATGTCATTACATATCTGTTATATGGTGGAGGAAAAAAGCAAAAAGCTTAACTAGCAGTTGCTCATTACAATCCAATGAAAACAGCTACTTTCTTTCCCTCTAAGTTTTGGGGCTCACATCCCTTAAAAGTTCCCCTGGCTATTTGCTTTGCTGTTATGGGAGGGTCAGAGGGAGGTCCTGCTTCACCTTGTACATACCCCCGGTTGAAGCCTGCATGGAGGAGAGGAAGGACCGAAGCCTCTTCATGGTCATCAGATCTGCAGCAAAGCAGAAAATGTGGTCACTCAGCAGATACAAACCAGGATTCCTCACACTGAAACATGGAGAGAGAGCAATGAGACCATGGGCATTAGCTCTAAGAGTGGCTTCCTGACCAGCATGTGCCTATAGGGTACACTTGCCATCAGGAACACAGACCCCACATCTGCCTTTCAGGCGCAAATAGAACACAGGCAGTGAAGTCCAGGGGTGTGCCTGCAAGTGCCACCTGATACACACGAGTAGTCTGATCCAACTGCGGATTTCTTTTTGTGGTTGGAGCAAATATATGGAAACAATACCATAAAGGACACATCAGGTATGCTAGTCATCCTGAGACTTCTGTCCCCCAACTTTCTGGAAGTATGACTCCCACCTCAAGGCCTGGCTACGTCACTCTCAGTGTGACGTAGACACCTGGCATGAATGGCCGCAGGATCCCACAGCAAGTGGGAAAGAAGCATCAGCAAGAACACAAACTTGGAAAGGAAGAAAACCAAAATTGATCCTTTTCACCCATTTTATGTGGCGGTTTCCTATACTGAGCCTAAACAGTTGGGTCTTGAGTACAAGGTAGGGGTGGGGGCTGACTTCTCATGAAGATATCCTATACCTGTGTTGCTACTGCCGAGACAGAAAGTATCCCAGGACAGCTAGCAAGTGGCATGGGGGTATATACCCTGAAAATATGGGAAGAAAAATGGAACAACAGGATTGGGTGGAAACTGTTGATAGAAAAGAGAAACCCCACTGTTCATTTGTGGCATTGTCCACAGCCAATTGCTGCCCTACAGGAAAATTCGATCCTCTTTCCTCCCTCTTTACCTCGGGAACTTGAGGTTCTGACTTTTCCAAATGGCAAATCAGGAGGGGCATGAAAAGGGTTCCAAAGATATTAATAATATTCTATTTAAGTTGGACAGCATAGACCCAGACCTTCATTTTATGAACACTCTCTCTAGTTGAAGTATTTTATAATAAAAACATAAAACAGATGAAATATCACAACAAATAAGCTACAGTAAACTTTAATGTGTCAAGGACTAATAAACATTTTTGCTCTAGTGTAGGGAAAAAGGTGTTCCATTCTTGGGCCCATGAAGTAAGCCAGACTTGAAGAAAGGCTGTGTGGCCTAGTATGTTTCTGGTATCCATGTTCAAGGCTCTGGGACTCAGCTAAGATCTTAGAGTGTCCAGAAGGCAAAAGTAAGGAAGAGGGCCAAAGGAGGCTGACCTCCTGTCTCAGCTTCCCCCACTCATTCCCTTTGGGATCTCATCTCCCATCGGATGGCATGTCTAAGGAACCGATGGGGAAAATTCTTCACCTTCTTTGGACCACAGACCATGGTAAGTATCAAGTGAAAGGACTCAAGGACTAACATGTAAATTGGGGACCTTGGTCAGGGCAGGACTTTGCAGCCATGATTTCCTACTGCACCAATATGACTTTGGAATGCAGTGTTTCAACTGTTCCCTGGGCTAGCTTGTCTGTAGGAGCTCTATACTTTCTTGTTAGAGTTGCGGGCTTGTCAGTTCCTTCATTGCCGAATCTGTGCCAAATGCCACAATGGGGCCAAGTCTGACAGGTCTTAGGCCCTAATTAAGATCTTGTTCTCTCTGAAGCTAATGACAGACATTAATTGCAACAACTTTTGTCACTTGCAAAGGTTCCAACCACTATAGCTATAACTTATACAAACAGTTGCTTGTTTGTTTTTTCCTTTTTTCTCTTTTCTTTCTTTTTTTGTGAGGGAAGTGGGTACCAGGGATTGAACTCAGGGACATTCTACCACAGAGACATATCCCTAGCCCTATATTGTATATTACTTAGAGACAGGGTCTCACAGAATTGTTTAGCACTTTGCTTTTGCTGAGGCTGGCTTTGAACTTGTATTCCTCCTGCCTCAGCCTCCCAAGCCTCTGGGATTACAGGCATACGCCACCACACCTGGCTCTTTTCTTTTCTTTTTCCTATTGGCTCTTTCATTTTGAGTGCTGGCCATTTCAGATAATAAACCCAGAAGAGCAGTTTCTCATCCATAGTCATATTATACCTATAGCCCAGTCTGCTTCTTCATGGTCTAGTATCAACATAAACCCTACTGTCCTTCTTCCAGTCATACTTCACAAGCCTTTTCTTGCCTCTTTGTTCTCATGCTATAATTTTTATTCTTCTGAAATGAAAAATCAAGTATTTCCCCATTTCTTTTCTTCAAAGAAAAAAGATTAACAGAAACAGTGTTCTCACTAGACCTCCTTTTCTATTCATTTCTGGCATATAATGATGATAAGTAAACTTTTTTCCCTTAGGTATCTGAGAATGTGTTAACAGCAATTATATAAGAGATGAAAACTGAAATATTTCCATAAACTTGTGAAATAAACAAAACCCCCAAAGCAAATTCTAAAATTGGTATTTTAGAACCCAAGAAATGCCCTGTGCATTGCTAGAGCAAAAACTGAATTACATCAGACAAATGTTTCAGAGTGAACAGTAGGGCTTCCAGCTGGGGGCGGGAGTTGAGCTTACGCTTGTGAAACCACAGCAAGGATCACTGTGTGCTCGGAGGGATTCGTGGCCCGGATCGACCTGCAATGAGAACACTCCAAGTCAAACAAGGTGAGCTGGCTTTTGTTATATTAAACAAATATGGAACTTCTTCACAGTGAAAGTGGCCCCAAATCAAATCTTTCTCTAAAGAAAAAGACTTAGAACACATGAAAGACAACAAAGAAAGATGCCCTTGTGGATTAGGACATCTCATTTTTTAAAAAATTATTTTAACTTCTGGGCGATTATCCAACAAGGTCAGACCTGCCAATTTTCCACTTCAAAAAATTGGCAAATTCCACTTACATCTCATGCTTTTTTACTTTTTTTTAAATTTAAATCCCACTCTTTAAAAAAAAAAAAAAAGACATTGGTAATTCTACGATCCTTTAGTTATCAGTTTGTACTGGGGAGACTAATTGGGTTGAATCTTTTTCCTTTTAAAATAATAGATAATTCAGAAAGTCAACCTGTAATAAAAATTAAAAGCATTTGCTGGCAAACAGATACACAAATCCAAGCTTAAAGCCTATTAAAGATGGTTCAAAGGGCTGCCCAAAATTTTCAGTTGTACTGTTATTTGTGCTTAAATATGTTAAGCAATTTGGTCATCTGTTGGGGCTGAGAAACATTGCAATTGGTAGCTGTCACTGTATAATGATATTTGTTGTACTAGGACCACCTGTATACAGTTAGTTTACTTCCTAGAAATTTCATAGGATGAAACTATATAAGGATATAGAATTCTGAGGTTCATGAGTCTTCTTAGAAAATATGCTATGCTGTAGCTCAGATTCTGGACTGTTCTGATCAGGGGATTGTGAACAGGACATACTGTTAATAAAGGAGCACCTTCTTAAATAGTAGTGCAAATCAGCATGCTTGTTTTAACCTATCTCCTACATCTGGCCTTTGCTTGTTTTGAGATCTCTTAAAAAGAAACCACCATCACTAAGGACAGAATTACTCCAGAGTAATTTGTGAAACAATGTGTATTTGTTTTTCGCTCTAGGTATAGGTATTTCTGGTCCTCTCCATATTAATGTGTCTCTGCTACCACCTCCCAGAGACAGTGGCTCCTATTGCTTTATCCCCTTCAACTCCAATATTTCCTGACCCTTCTTAAAAATTTTACCTTCTTCTGTTGCTCCTTGAGACCTCATTCTGTGTGAGTGCAGGCTCAGCTGCCTATTCCTGGGAAGTTAAGTTTCCCTTGTGGGTAAATGGTATTTGAGTGAGCTCCTTTGAAGAGGCAGGGCCAGAGGGCCAGGTCAGCACCCTTTTGGTGCTGGCCCAGATCACTTGCCATTCAGCCACCCCACAGAGCAGATGCTGCCAAGGTGAAGCTGCTTATATTGTATACTTAGGAGCCCACTGGATACTTAGCAGAAGCACCAAATTAAAACAACACGGTGTTTCAGAGGCATGCTCTGATCTCTAGGGAAACACCATGAATTCTAATCTTCATTCAGGCCCAGTGAAGCAGCACGGACACACTGCTAGGCCACACTTTAAGAAGTGGGTCTTACGTGAATAATACGAATATACTTCGCATACAAACAGTATTTTGTAAAAAGGTGCTCTGTATGTGTATTATGAATTGTAATGCATGCTTCTGTTTATATATACAACAACTTCGAATAAAAAAAAAAAAAGAAGTGGGTCTTAGCAAGTCCTTAAAGCGTGTACTAAACCTAACTGGGCTGGAGCATGCACTCTTGGCTTCCTTTCACTTCTGTCTTTCAGGTTGATTCTTGCTGCTTACCTCTTCCCTTCCATCCTTCCAAAGGCGTTTGTGTGGTAAGAGGGACCCAGACCTCCTCCTGGTTGAGAGACTTAAGGTGGATATGAGGTCCAAGCATGTTTGCTAGGCCAAGGTGCAGTCTAGATCAAAAGCCAGGGATCTAGGGTCATCAGTAACAATAAAGAATGCACATCTGCCAAGAGTGTGCCCCCCACTGATCTCCTTTGCTGATAGGTAAGCATTTGGAAATTTATTGGCACCCTCAACAAGACCTGTAGTGGTTGGCAAACACACAGGTATGTATATTTTGCCTTCTGAACTGTACACATTTCCCCATTACTCTTTTGTACAGAAGAGACAGAAGAAGCACACTGGTTATATTCAATGAAGAATGTAAAGCTGATCTGCTGAATGAGGCTTTTGCCTGAAGTAAAAGATTTCTCCCTATTCTTTTTTCCTTTACAATGGAAGCTAAACTTAAATCATTCTATGTATGTTCAAGGACGATGGTTTTTCTATTAAAAACACGTAAGAAAACTAAGTGAAAGTCAGGAAAAAGTTGACATAGTTACAAAGGACCCAATTCTAGCCTGCAAATCATTTAGAAGGAAAATATATTTCTATTTTTTTTAAGAATGGGATTTATTCAAATGGGAAGAAAAAAGACAGAGCTTTCATAGGGTGAGAGGGAACCTAATAAGAGTTGCCCGAAAATATATTTCCTTATAGCATCCAAATATGCTAAATGTGAATTTACGTATATTATTAAATAGGAAAATATTTCTTTTCAGAAAGATACAATTTAAGACCATTAAAACATTATTAAGTTGGTTACTTAAGAAAAATTCTTCTTTGGGAAAATGAAAATCATCAAGGCAATACCTGTGACAAGAAACTTCTTCTAATACATTAATTTCTTGTCAGCATACCACAAGTTCTAGGAAGCAATTTCTTCAGCTTTCCTCTTATTCAAGAGAATTCCAGTTCCATATGTAACTGGACTCTGTCCTGATCTAGCATTTAATTAGTGACCTCTTCCCGTCTAGCTTCAAAGCATTCCACTTCTGCTAAATGGTTCAGTTCATCACAAGCAAACTTCCACGACTGTGCGTTTATTTATGAACAGGCATGTGTTTGCTCCCCAGAGAGCAGGCATTTCTGTAAACAAGCAAGGGCTTGGGCCCTGGAAGACTTTCTGCTGCTACAAAGTGGCTGCCTTCCCTCCATGTCTGGGAAGTCTGCAGCAGGATCTATCCATCTGTGTCACGCATGGGAAAATTTATATTTCACACATTTCTGATGTTCATTTTGGGACAGAATAATGAAGTTTAAAATATATGCTTTAAATCTAAACCATATCTATGCAATACAAACTGTGTGAATTTTAATTTTTTTATGAGCAGTACATGAGGTGGGAAGAGGAATACCCCTGAGCCCAGATCAAATCTTGGAATTCAGTCCAACTCAAATGTGGAAAAACAGGAAGGTGAGAAACATCTACGGGAAAAGCTACAGCTTTTTTTTTTTTTTTCTTTTTTTGGTACCAGGGATTGAACTCAGGGGCACTCGACCACTGGGCCACATCCTCAGCCCTTTTTTGTATTTTATTAGAGACAGGGTCTCACTGAGTTGCTAAGTGCCTCACACCATTGCTGAGGCTGGCTTTGAGCTCGCGATCCTCCTGCCTCAGCCTCCCAAGTGCTGGGATTACAGGCATGCACACCGCGCCCAGCCAAAAGCTACAGCTTTTATCACAAAAATCTGTGCATACTGCTCAGCAAGGTTGACACAGTTTGTAGAAATATTTGGAATAGAACTAAAGATATCTATAACTTTAACCTTGAGCTGCTTAGTGGGCAGTTAGATACTAAGTGCCTTAGAAGGAGGAAGGTACCTGCACACTGATTCTGCATCAAAGCTCCGAGTTTGTCTGTGATCAATCACAATAATCTCATGATGCTTATCTAGAAAGCATTCAAGGGCTGACTCTGGAGTCCGAGCAATGTTGCATCTGTAACCGGCTCTGTCACAGGCCCACCAGAAGCCATCACTCTGGCTATCTTCCTTTGCAAAGATTAGCAAAACCTGAAAAACAGAGAACAGAGCATCTTGACAGAAATCTTTGTCCTCAGAGACTGTACTGAAAAAGGGCCTGTGGCCTACTGGTAAAACATGGGGCACTGAAGGGAAGTATCTGACTTCAAATGTGGGTCCTCCAACCAGTTCTAGGGGTCTTGGAACAAGTTAATTCATCTTCTTGGCCTGTATCTCTTGCTGTGAGATGTGATCAGAAGAGCACCCTATAAGTCTAGTTCTAAGACTTGAATGATTAGACACAGATTGGTGCTCAATCACTCTGGTGGGGTTACTTGCTGCAATTACAAGTGTTCTTTATTTCCTAATTAGCTTTGTTTTTAGGTAAGATAAGCGGTAAAATTATTAACAGGGCAATTCATGCAGATTAGGTGATGAGTTGCACAGGAATATACTTGGCTCCAGTGCAAGTGATATTTGCCTCCAAGTCCCTGGAGGCCCTCCCTCTCTGAACTCACAACTAAAATACCTATAAAGACATAGGAACTCAAAATAACTCAAAACAACCTCAGAAACTAATTTGAACATTCAATCCTTGCCAAAATATGCAAAGAATGATCATGAAATGTGAAGCTGATGGAACTAAATTGAGGAAAATTTACTTCTATTTGCCTCATTGCAAAGTGCAGCCCCACCCACTGAAAAGAAGGTAACAGTGCTTCACACCATTTTCCCTCCTCATCCCCTGGGCTCAGGAACACAGATCTCTACCAACCAGAAAGCCAGAGACAGCCCAACCAACATCTGAGGTTATTTACGTATGATCTATCTCCCCTACTAGAGAACAAAGTATCAGAAAAGCAAGGACCTGCTAGCACTGACTAGCTGCTCAATAAATATGTGGTAAGTGAAAGAGTAACTCTTAGGACTTTTTGAGAAATGCAAGAGGGCTTATTTTTATTTATTTATTTATTTATTTATTTATTATTGAGACAGGGTTTTCCAAAGTTGCCCAGGCTGTTCTCAAACTCATGATCCTCCTGCCTCCGTCTCCTGAGTATCTGGGATTACAGATGAGTGCCACTGTGCTCAGTGAGGGCTTTACTATTAATATGAGTAAGACTACCTCCCAGCAAAAGGTCCAATAAGAAAAACATTAAATATCTCAAAATATTAGTAAGGCATTTAATACTCTTCAGCAGCCACTACTCGTTTAAACGATTAGGAATTGAATGGTAATTTCTCAGCATGAAGGGCTTTTAAGCCAATAGCCAATATCATTCATCATGGTGAAACACCCAGTGCCTGGCATGCATGAGGCACTGGGTTCGATCCTCAGCACCACATGAAAATAAAATAAAGATATTGTGTTTACCTATAACTAAAAAATAGATATTCTTAAAGAAAGAAAGTTATTGTGTCCATCAATGACCAAAAATTTAAAAAATGCAACAATGTATTAAAAAAAGAAATATGCCAAATTGTCCAATAATTACCATTACATTTAGATAGTATTTTATTATTTGAAAATCAGAACTATTAGGAGAGCAGATACGATAATATAATAAAACTCATGCACACATCACCCAGCTTTATCATAGACAGCTGCCAACCAATGTGAGTTCATCTCTACACCTCCCCTTTCCCAGTGCTACTGTTAGATTGCAGGAAATCAGAGAGCGTATCATTTCATCCATACACATCTGTTAAACACTTTTCTAAAATAAAACACACAATACTATTTTATACCTAAACCGCCCCAATAATTCCTTAATATCATTAGATATCCAAATATACATGTTGTCTTATACTTTGAAGCATTTTCTGTTTTCTAACTGCCATGTTTCCAAAAGAGAAATAATGTATTTTTCAGTATGATTTTGACATTAGTTTCTTAACATGTGGCTTAAAACCACACAGCAGTAGCACTTGGGGCAGTCATACTTACTAAAGGCTCACTCTGGCCAGAGCCTATCACTCCGCAGTCCAGGGTACTTCCAATGTCTTCAGACACAGAGTTCCTTTATAAGGGAAAAATGGGATCTCCCAAGAAGACTGAAGGGTACAACCTTGTGTACCTTCATAGTGAAAAGAAAGCCTTCAAACCAAACTATTAACAAGGGAGCCACAATGAGAAAAAGCAGGTAGAATAAACCAGTTTGCAAAAAAAAGTCAATAGCCCTTTACTTGGTGTAGCTGTGGTATTAACCTGAGAAACCCAATATGGAGAGCTGTGGAGCCAGAGAGTGACAGAACTTCTTGTTTCTCGTCTGTCTTGGTGAATGATAGGTTTTTAAACATGAATTTCAACAACTTGTATTTCCTTGATATAATTATGCCTCAATATTTGACGAACATAATAAGAACACACTTTTATTCTCCTGTTGGACATTTCTACAGATACCACTAATTTCATTTTTCTTGTGTCCTTTTAAGACCGAATGTTCCACTTTGGGGAAAATAATAAGCACTTCATACAACACCACCTCCACACCTAGTATTCCTGAACATCTGCTATGTGGCAGGCACTGTTTTTAGCTGATGGACAAGACAAAGATTCTTTGATTGTCATAGCAGAGGGACAAAAACAATAGTACATGAAGAAAGGAGATTGTGTGGGATGTTAAAAAGTAAAAAGTGCTATATAAAATGCAGTAGAGGGGCTGGGGTTGGGGCTCAGTGGTAGCGTACTTGCCTGGCATGTGGGAGGCACTGGGTTCAATTCTCAGGACTACATATAAATAAATAAAATAAAGGTTGATAACAACCAAAAAGTATTTTTGAAAAAATACAGTAGAGCAGTATGAGGGGGCAAGAGTGGGGGGATGGTAGAGGTGTGGAGTGAGTGGCTGGGAAAGGAGTTGACCTCTGAAGGAAACACATGCCAGGCAGAGTTCCAGAAGCCCTACGGGCCATGACGGTGCCTGAGACATCTGACAGACTGTAAGGGATACAGTATGATGGAAGGGAATGTGGGAAGGTCATGTTCACCACAGAGCTGGATCATGTTTTAAGTCTAGGTCATTTAAAAGTGACCTAGACTTCAAAAACTTCACATGGAAACTTCCAAGACACATTGATGGGAAGGAGTTGTATTAACCGTACCTTTTGATTTTCTGTGTTTCTGATGTTTTGACATTTAGGGCTTTGTTGACATTGAAAGGACAGCTTCTCCCAGGGTAAACTAATTCCTAGAGATAGGAAAAGCATGCCTGTAATCCCAACAATTTGGGAGGCTGAGGCAGGAGGATTGCAAACTCCAGGGTAGCCATGGCAAGGTATCTCAAATAAAAAAATAATAATAAAAAGGGCTGGGGGTATAGTTCAGTAGTACAGTATCCCTAGGTTCAATCCCTGGTACAGGGATAAACAAGAAAACACCTCTCCTGTTAGCTCTGCTTTCATACGCAAACCAATATACCCAGAGCCCACACTCTAACTACTTATAGGTCTATCTCCCCTACTAGAGAACAAAGTATCAGAAAAGCAAGGACCTGCTAGCACTGACTAGCTGCTCAATAAATACGTAGTAAGTAAAAGAGTAACAACTCTTAGGACTTTTTGAGAAATGCAAGAGGGCTTTATTTATTTATTTATTTATTTATTTATTTATTTTATTTATTATTGAGACAGGGTCTTCCAAAGTTGCCCAGGCTGTTCTCAAACTCATGATCCTCCTGCCTCAGTCTCCTGAGTAGGCTCTTATAGGACTTTCACCCTCTGGGCTACTACTCTCCTACCCCTGTCATCCCAGGATTAGGTACTAGACAACTAGAAATAACACAAACGTTCTAGACCCCCTGAAATTAACCAGACTAGCCAATTCTAGTAAATTATCCAAACTAGCCAATTCCAAACCAGCCAACCCTGCTTGCCCATTCCTTTCCATGGAAACCATAGCAAAGGCCCTGTCCCAGGCTCCCTGCTCCCTGGCCTCCAGACTGATCCTTATGCTTCCTTGGGTGGCCCTATGTGGTGTAGTATGCCTCCCCCCTCAGGACTTGTGAGTGACAATTTTTTGAATGGCAACTGTCCCTTGAGCTGTTGGCCTTGCCATTCTTAAATAATAATAAAGCCTACATTTTAAAATAGGAGTATTCATATTATAAAGGTACTTACTGGAGAAATTACTTGAGTAGTATTTAAAATTCTTCCCATTTACTAAAAATCATTTTAGAAAAAATCATTTTACTTTCCAATTTTTCTACTTCTAAGCAAAGTGAAAATCTATAGGAATAAAAATATAATATGTAAGTTAAAGTAAAAGTGTTTGCCTAGCTCTGAAAAACTGTGTCTTCTCCAGGATGGTGGATCCAGGATGGTGGATCCAAGTGACCAGGGTTGGACTCTGTGTCCATCTCCCAGGCCACCATGAGACTAAGGGTATTGTGCTTCCAGAAGTTTAGAATTTGAGCAGAAAGATACAGATCCATAGAATGGATGGCCCACTAACAGGCGAAGACACTGAGGGAAGACACTTTAACTCCTGTTGTCAAGTGTTCAGAGGCAGCCATTACCACTCCTCCCAATTCATGACTTTTCATCAAGTCTTCCTTGGATTCTGAAAACATCTGCATTATCTTTCTAATATACTTCTTACTCCTTTATTTACTTTTCATACACAAGGCAGCTGTTACCTGCCACCAAAACATTTTGAAAATCTTAAGTAATACAGCCACTCTTCAGCTTTTTCTTTCTTTTTTCAAATTTATTTTTTATTCTAAGTTGTTAGAAATGACAGCAGAATGTATTACATTTAATATTATACTTGTAGAGCACATTTTTACATATCTCTGGTTGTATACAAAGTATATTCACACCATTCGTGACTTCATACATGCATTTAGGGTAATGATATCCATCTCCTTCTACCATCTTTTATTTTTTCTTCACCTTTTGCCCCCTCCCTTCCCCTCCCTCCCCATTGGCCATTCTAGTGTTCCTCTAATCCTCCTATGCTCCCCATCCCAACCCCACTGTGAATCAACCTCCTTATATCAAAGAAAACATTTGGCATTTGGCTTTTTGGGATTGGCTAACTTCACTTAGCATTATATTCTCTAACTTCATCCATTTACTTGCAAATGCCATGATTTTATTCTCTCTTATTGCTGAATAATACTCCATTGTGTATATATACCACATTTTCTTTATCCATTCATCTACTGAAGGGCATCTAAGTTGGTTCCACAGTTTAGCTATTGTGAATTGTGCTGCTATAAACATTGATGTGGCTGTGTCCCTGTAGTATGCTGTTTTTAAGTCCTTTGGGTATAGACTGAGGAGTGAGATAGCTGGGTCATAAGGTGGTTCCATTCCAAGTTTTCCAATGAATCTCCATACTGCTTTCCTAACGTTCTACATATCAATATTTGTAGTTTCTTTGTTAGGTGTGGTCCTTTGTTATTGTTTATTGACCATTTACTAAAACACATCTCGTAAAATGACTTGGCAAAATATATTTCTAAAAAAATCATTAAAGGCATAAAACTGAACTTGATTTGTAACAGAGAAAAGTAAATTGACCCTGGTGCATGATATGCATAATATACTCAGCATTCACTCAAAAATATTTATTGATGACCAATTATACAAAATGTTAAGAACTGAAGCTAAAAACATGACAAAAACAGCCACAGGCCAGTCTCTCCCCTTAGGTCCCCAGCAGGGGAGAGAGTCAGGGAAGCAGATGATTACAATAAATACACTAATAAGTAGTGACTGAATATCATGCATGGACAAGAAACCAGGCACAGGAGAATAAGCAGAAGGACACAGATTGTCTATGGTGATCTCACTCCAACAACAGTAAACCCAGCAAAATGGTGGAACATAAAGAAAGGATCTGGGCTGAAGCCTGAACAATGAGGAACCGTCTTCTTTCTGGAACGGACCTCAGCCAACCTGGGTTCTATCCAGGGTCAGAACTGACACGCTCATTTTGCATGGGAGAACCACCTCATAAAAATGACCTGAATGCAGCATGATTTTAATAAATGAAGGTAAAAATACATGATCATTCTCTGACCTTTGGAGATTTTTTAAATTGTTTATTTATTTAAAATTTATATCCAAAGAAAATCAACTTTCAATAATTTTTACTCTTTACTTTTAATAAGACTTTTTTTCCCAATGGGATAATCACCAACACAATTACTTTTGGGGACATTGATGATAAACAAATATAAAAAAACATAATTTAAATTTTATAGTTAAAAATAAAAGCATACATTTTGGAATTTTATTAGTAACTTGGGAAATAATGAGATGTTATTTTGCTATCCCCCTTACTAAATATATTTTTTTCTACCACATTTTGCCTAAAGCCAATTAGCTTGCTACTTTTACCAGATAAAAGAAACAGTTCGGGTGTTATTTTGAAAGCTAACTGGTACATGAATATTGTCATGGATGGGATTAAACAGAGTGAATTGTATTGCTAAACAGGTTTTCTAAAAAGTTATGATCAGCTGATTGAGGATATGGGCAAATGATAAGGTAGCTCTCTTGCTTAGGAGAAAAGAAATTTATAAAGATTTGAATAAAAGTAAGTTATAAAAGATACTGTGTTAAAGCAGGAATTTGTTCAATTAATAAAACTTTGGAGATTTTTGTCAGAATATCATTAAGCTATTTCATTCTGGGTTACAAATATATAGGGAAATTTTAAAAATGTAAAATGAATACTTATTCAGTATGCTGTGATTTAAAGCATTAGAAACACTGAGATTTGAAGTGTTTTATTTCCCTTAAAAAATTATCAGGAGTATTTTAAATAATACTTGTCACCTTCTAGCCATGTAAATTATTATAGGAACTAAGCATCTTCTCTGTTCCTTGATGAACTGTCATTCTTCTAAGTTTGGATCAGCTTCCAATATTTTATCCTCTGTGCTTCTAGTGTCATGTGATACCCTCAGAATTCCTTTAATGAGTGTGATGTGGTTTGCTCACCTCACTTCCTCTGTGACATCTTCATTCTTCTTGTCACAAACACTGTTCTCATTGACATCGATGAGCTTATGTTCACTAATTTCTACTGACTACATGTCCATCAGTTATTTCTCTTCTAACTCCATTTACATTCAGTTCAAATTTCACTTACAGAACCATCACTTGGCATTTCTTTGCTGTACTTTCATCTTTGTTGGCTCATTTCCTCTCAATGGTTCACTTTTTCACAAAGTCATGTGGGCTTATCACTAAGAGACAAGAGGAAACACAACTACACTCTTTGCTGTCTGTACTTAAGCTGAATAACAGATAGGCATGGACTAATTACAGAGACTTTGAAATATTGATGAGGATGGTCACTGGTCATGCTGCACATTTGTTATTTGCCTAGTGATTTGTGGACTGAAGAGCTTGCAGTGATGTTTGTATTTTATGCAATTATTCACAGTTAAAACACAATGTAACTGGGCTGGGATTGTGGCTCAGTGGTAGAGCACTCGCCTAGCACGGGCGCGGCCCGGTTCAATCCTCAGCACCACGTACAAATAAACGCATTGTGTACAACTAAAGCAAATAAATAAATATTAAAAAAAAAACACAATGTAACTGCAATCTGAAACACATTTTTGGTGGGGGGCCTGGTGCTAATCTAATTAATCAATGAAATTTGTGCAAAGGGAAGGCTACCTGTATTGCTTTTCAAATGTAACCACAAAGACCTCTCCCCCCTCCTTCTCTAAAAGAACATTGCTTAAACCTTCTTGGAACCACAAAGTTTAATTCACCTTCACCCCAAGCTTATGATGAAATAAGGGCTGACCTAGGGCTGGGCAAGAGGAGGTGGAGGCGCCTGCTGTGGGAGGCTGTGGAGGCGACAAGTACAGGCACTACAGGTGATGGCAATGACAGCAACAGAGGCCAAGGCTCTCAGGCACCCAGAGCAGACTCTGAGTGTCACCTATCCAACCCCATCCCACAGCTGAGGACAGCGACCTCTCTAGCAAAGCAGCAGCAGGGCTGGAGTCCACATCTCCCCAGTCCCTCAGCAGTCTTCCCCCATCTCCAGTCCATGTCACCTTACTTTTCTGGAAATTCTTACAACCATGTTCTGCATAAGTTTTACCAAGAGAGAACAGAGAGAAATTTCTTTTAGAGGATAGCAATTAGCTAAGATAGAATGAAACTATCTTTTTCTGGTAAAGGCTAAAAATGAAAAAGATAAAAACAAAACTAAATTTTTCCTTAAGTGGAAGAAGATAGTATAAGATAAGGGTTAGTTATTACTAGTGTTCTTTCTAAAGCTGTGTCTACATAGCTCCAAATGGATTCTCGGTATCTTCTATCAAACAACCCATTTTCAGAATCCTTGGGTTGGCTTTAAGCCAAACCCTGGTAACAAGGACCTTCTAGATTAGACCATGTAAGTTGTATCCATATAAATATAACATTGAACAGTTGTCCAGTTCCTTCAGAGCACAGGCCAGTTCAGATGAGGGGGGAAAATAACTGGTCTGGGAATTTTCCTTAAATGTCCCTAGGAAGTGGTGCTGATATGAACTATAGCTTGATAAGACATTCATATTATACCCAAAGTACTGGAAATATCCTCTCACTTCATAAACCTTAGCAACTCCAGGGAGGTGGACACCATCCAGATCTTACAGACAGAAACTAAGACTTGGGTGGTGAAGAGACTTGTCTATAGCCACACAGGTAGCAGGATGAGAACTGAGGCTGCCTACTCCAGAGGCTTTGAAATCATTATTTGGGTGGCTTACTCTCTTGTGTTTTATTTTTAATCCCCTAAAATATTAGATCAAAATTTCTAACAGCTCTGTGGTCCCAGGAGACTGGCTGGAGTAGATAGAAGGCACAACGTGGTGGCAACAGGAAGGACAGACGGGAAGGAACATGCCTACTGCAGCAAGTTACCCCGTTTGCCCATCTCCACCAGTCATCTGCATGGCTCGTTTCACTTAATGTGTGGTAGTCAGCTCCCCATGAGGCACAGGATCTCCAATAGGTAAAACCCCCGGTATACAATGTTCTAGAGAAATCCATGCCCATGCAACATGGAAGGATAAGTTTTGAAGGGCAGTGCTAGGAAAAAGCTTCAACCACAGCTGAAGGGGGTCTGATCCCCATTTCACTGGGCAGCCTAGCATGAGGAAGTGAGGACGGGGCCCCCTAAGCAGAAACACATAGATTCAACACACTAGGGAAATAAATGTGCTCCAGGCATTGATGAAGAAAAGGCCACTTGATTTTCAGACAGTATCATGTTGATATGAATTTACTGTCTCATAATATTTCCCTTACTTTTTATTTTCATGCCAAGATTGGAAAATATGACTTTCTCAGTGACTCACACCCACGCACCCGGGAGAGATGTGCTGTACCGCACCACGCTGCATTTCCAATCCATTCCACTCCTACCCATGCTCCTGCCAGTTCTGTGTGGGGCATTCGCAGCCCCATGTTCCATGTCCCAATTTCCCCTGGTGAACTCAGAAATGCACCCTCAAAACAACCACATCCTGAAATATTCTTATCAAGCCATTTCCTTCCAAGCCCTAAAGGCTCTTGGCTGATGGAGCTAATTAATATTTTTGGCATTCCAGTGAAGTAACAAAACAGATATTTTTCTCCAAGAAGAAAAAACTAAAACAAAAATGATAGCACTAAGACACAGCTTCATTTTTCTAAGACAGTTGCAAAGTCAGTAGCAGAAGCTCAATATGAGATTAGCTATCAAAGCCCCTGTTATTAAAGGGTTATAGATAATAAAACCCCTTTCCGGACATCTGCATGTGGTCGGGCAGCATCATGTCATCTCTGCCTCCTGCAGTACCTAGCATGGATCCTTGCACATAGTAGGTATTCAGTAGATTCTTGTTGGATAAATCCATGAGTCAAACTCTATGCTTCAATGAGACCAAGAAGTAGAAGCATTCTTGGTCCTAAGTTGAACATATTATCTTTTTTCAAAGAGTCTCAATTATCCTGTCCCTCACTCAGAGAGGGACACTCAACTGCTTAAGTCTGCTGTCATTTAAAGCCAAATTTATGCAATAGGAACCGGGTAGGATATGTTAAATTTTAGTCCTTGCTTTGGTTGTTGAGTTTACAGTATTCATTTTATCATTATGTTTCAAAGATGGAGTATAAATAAAAATATTTTTGTATCTTTTAATATGTCAAATGTAATAAATTCAAAATTAGAGACAATTGTTTTTCAGTTATTGGGGAGAGATATTTAAATCCTGCAAATGACTATACCATGTTTGAAAGGACAGAAATACAGTATAGCTTGAGACTTTGTTATAAAATTTGGATGCTTAGCATGTATTATCAGATTAAATAAAAATTTAAAACTTCCTCATCAAAATCCAGAGTTATGGAAATTAAGAGCCACAGTATAGCCAGGTGTGGTGGCACACTTCCACAACCCCAGCAACTCGAGAGGCTGGGGCAGGAGGATCGCAAGTTTGCGGCCAGCCTCAGAAACTTAGTGAGACCCTGTCTCAAAATAAAAAAAATTAAAGAAAGGGCTGAGAATGTGGCTCAGTGGTTAATCACCTCTGTGTTCAATCCCTGGTACCAAAAAAAAAAAAAAAAAAAAAAAAAAAAAAAAAAACAGATAGATTGAGAGAAAATGAATGTTCCCAAAATCTTATGAAGGACTTGTAACAAGGATATATAAAGAACTTCTTCAATACAACGGCTTTGAAAAATTAATCCAATAAAAAATGAACAGAAGACTTGACCAAGCACTGCATAGAACAGAGCCAATAAGCAAATGAAAAAGAGCTCATCACTAGTCATAGAGAAATGCAAATTTAAATCACAATAAGAATACCATTCATCCACTAAGCTAACTAAATTAAAAAAACTGACAACACTGAATATTATCAAAGATTTGAAGTAACCAGAAGCCTCATATTGACTGTAGAATTATAAAATGGTACAACCACTTTGAAGAAAGGTTTGGAAGTATCTTTAAAAACTAAACATGCTGACAGGAACAGTGGAGCATACCTGTAATCCCAGCAGCTCAGGAGGCTGAGGCAGGAGAATCACAAGTTCAAAGCCAGCCTCAGCAAAACACCGAAGTGCTAAGCAGCAACTCAGTGAGATCCTGTCTCTAAATAAAATATAAAATAGGGCTGGGTTTGTGGCTCAGTAGTTGAGTGCCCCTGGGTTCAATCCCTGGTACCCAAAAAACAACAACAAAAATTAAACATAGGGGCTGGGGTTGTGGCTCAGAGGTAGAGCGCTCACCTAGCATGCATAAGGCACTGGGTTCGATCCTTAGCACCACATAAAAATAAAACAAAGATATTGTGTCCACCTATAACTAAAAATAAAAATAAAAAACTAAACATAGCATTATTCTTAGAATAGTCTTAGGCAAGAAAAAAATTCATCCAGATTTTGAAAGAAAGATATGATGACAAGATCTTGCATATAGTAATAAACCCTCACATTATGGGAAGCTGATTTTTAAAAAAGGTGCCAAGATAATTCAATGAAGAAAGAGAGGTGTTTTTAAACAAAAACTGCTAGAACAACTAGGTAACCCATGTAAGAAAATGAAGATGGATCCCTACCTCACACTACAGACAAAAATTAACATAAAATGGATCATAAAGTAAAATGGAAAAACTAAAAATGCAAAGCATTTGGAAGAAGAAAACACAATGAATTCTTAGACATGACATCAAATGATATTGAATGAAGAAAACAAATTTCAGAATGATGCTTAAAATGTGACACCTTTCAAATAAAGTTTGAAAGCATTCAAAACAAGAGTGAATATTATGAATGGATATATTCATATGAAGAGTGAGTATCCAAATATGTATCATGGTTATTTTCAGAGAGGAAAGGAAGGAATATATGAAGGGCTAAATAGTATCTGCAATCTGTTGTTTGGACGGGGGAACCTCTCTAAAACAAATAGGGCATAACGTTAATATTTGATAGAAGTGAGTGTGGACACGTACCTTTATGAATATTTGAAATATTTTTTAACAAATTACATTTTTAAAAGAATGAGACATCCTTATCATAAGCATTCACTGCCAGGGCAGCATAGAACAAAAGGAAGATAAGTGAGATTGATCTGCCTATATACTAGTCCCCCAGAAGTGTTGCAGAAATTGCTTTGGGAATAAATCCCTGACACCAGCTCCTTTATTTGTCACTGCCTTTATTCAAAACTGGAGTTACAAAGTACATGCCCTCAGAATGACTACTGGAATTTTCCACTTGTTTTATTCTACACAAATAGTTGTGGCTTGTGTTTATTTTTCTCTCTCTCTCTCTCTCTCTCTCTGCTCCTAAATTTGTTTTCATCATATTTTCCCAAGCTAAAACTCTTCCTTTTGCTTTTTCCTCTCCTAGATTTGCATTTCCTTTTCCAAGCATCTAAAAAACCATCATTTTCTTTTAACTCAAATAGTGTATTTCCTTAGTTTGCTTTCACTGTCATCTATATGTTGGCTGGTTTGTCTACATCTTGTAGGCATCCCAAGCAGAGGCTAAGCTTCCAGGTGCTAACAAGCTACAGCTGTTACAAGGAGGAGGCTCATTTATTTAGGACTAATAGACTGATTTATATGCTGAGGAGGATTTTAAAATGATTTAAACAGGTACAAATTTCCATTGTGGGCTGGGATTGTGGCTCAGAGGTAGAGTGCTCTCCTACCATGCGTGAGGCACTGGGTTCAATCCTCAGTACCACATAAAGATAAAATAAAGATACTGTGTCCACCTATAACTAAAAAATAAATATTCCAAAAAAATTTCCATTGTACGTGTTTGTCAAACAGGAGCATAGGAAACTGACAGGGAGACACTCTTGCTGCCATTGTTAGAGCCAGGTCAGTCCTGTGGGTGGCTGAGCTTTCTCTCCTGGGACCCGAGTTTCCTCCAAGAGCCCAGTAGCTGCTTGGCTTAAGTCACATGGACATGAAAGGGAAGACTTTTATTCCCAAGCAACAATAATAGCTCTCATTTCCACATCCCAGGCACTCCATGCTATTTCATTTCACTTGCAGCTCACTATGAGAAAAGCATCATCTCCACTTTGCAGAAAGGGCACTGGACCACTGGGGTGAAACAATACATGTGAGCTCACACAGCTGATGAAAGGCAGCACTAAGATTCACACCAGCCATGGCAAAATCTGCCTTCCCCACCACACTGCTTCTTCCTCTTCTGGCTGCAGCTATTTTTTGGTAGAAAAGTTGTTCTTCCTCACTATTTACCAGGGAATTTACTCATTATATCTATACCCAATATGGGACAATGTTTAAGTCTTCAAGAAAATAATCTGAGCTGAGCCCAGTGGCACACACCTGTAAACCCAGCTGCTGGGGAGCCTGGGGTAGGAGGATTTCAAGTTCAAGGCCAGCCTAAGCAACATAGTGAGCCCCTCAGCAACTTAGTAAGACCCCATCTTAAAATAAAAAGGGCTAGGCTGTAGCTCGGTGGTAAAGCAATTCTGGGTTCAATCCCCAGTACCTCCCTCCAAAATAAATAAAAATTTAAAAAGAAAATAATAAGTCCTCAATTATGACATTTATAAAGGCAAACATTTGCAAACACGTGTGTGTATATACATATATATATATATGCATATATACATATGTATGTATACACATCCTGTATATATGTGTGTATAAGTGGGGCAAGGATGGCTATCTGAACCCCTTCATGTAACCACGTGCCCTGTCAATAAAGCCCCTGATGAGGAATGGAGGCATACCTGAATAGGGTCCTGCGTCAGTCTCATGGGACCAATGCGTACCTCCGCAGAAGACACCTGCTAAATAAAGGAGAGCACATGAGAAGTGTCAAGCCTTAAACTACAGAAATTGACAAATCCTCCTACACAGCATATTATGCGACTTTGTAGACTCTCATTGGAAGGATCTAACTTACTGACCTAGAGAGAGGTTACAGAACATCGTATACAGTACAATCCTGATTCTATCACAAAATATATACATTTATATGCATTGGAAGTATCTGGAAGGATACATTTCCAACTACTAAGTGGTAGCTTTGCATTACTCCAACTTTCAGGGCCTGGATTTTCACAAAACATGTACTATTTTATGGAGAAAGCAATTCATTAATTATTCACCAAGCCCATAGTATATGCTAGGCACAATGATTATTATAGTTAAAATTCAAAAGAGAATAAAAGTTCCCATTGACCTTAGAAGCTAAAGTATATCTATGGCTTAAAAGCTATTCCTATATTTGAATCTTATTTTTCTTATCTTCATGTTTTAGTATAAACAGCTCACTCTCACCCACATTTACCATGAATATCTTATTCATCTCGGTCAAATTTCCACACATGACCACAGGAGGCTAAACTCTGCCCTGTTGCTCCTGCAGTGAGTCTGGGATCTTAGGTATTCACTGGTCCATACCATCTGATCCCCTTCAGTTGCAGGCAAAGAGCAAATATTTGTCTTTATTTTTAATTACTCTACTTGGATATCTAAAAATGACTTTTCTCCAGACTAATTTGGCTGACGGTCTTGGCCTCACCTCCATGGATCCGATTTTGTTTTTCTCTACAAGGCTGCAGTCCTTTGCCACTACTTGAAAGCTTATCCTGCAAGCTACATAGTGCATTGGCTCCTTGTTAGTCATAAGGAGCCCTGTCAGCAAGCGTCAGAGTTCATATGACCACGGCAACAACCTGGAACCCATTAAAATAAAACAAGAAATGCAGAACTTTGTAGAAATTGTATTTCAGAGGACTAAAACTTTCTCTTCTTTCTAGCTCCCTCTTTTCCCATGTTTAACTCCAGCCACTCATGCTGTGAGTCCTCTCCAAAGTTTCAACATTCTTTTCCGCTGTAGGCAGGATTCTCCCTCCCTACCCTGACATCGCTGTGTAAAGAAATGAGGCTGAGTGCTTTGGCCTCTCACCAAACTGGCCAGCAGAAAACTTGAAAAGCCCTCTCACGAGGGCTCACCTGAGGTTGCTAGCCCTCTACGGTGGTTCTCAAGTGGGCAAAACTGTCCCTTCTGCTCCTCTGGAGAGGTGGCCTCCTTGACCATGGGTCTGCCCCTAAGTGAAACTGACTAGGCCCTCAAGTCCCTGAGGCTGTGAGCCAAAGACAAGTTCCTTCAGCATTTTACTGCTGTGTTCAGGTAAAAGTGACATGCTTGAGTTGTGTGTGTGCCTCTCTTACACTCCTTTTCCCTGAGCAAATCAGCATTTTGCAAGGTGTGCACAACGACACCAGCAGCCTCATGCATGGCCCCAAGAATGAAAGGCCTCCTGCCTCCCTGGGCTGCTGGCCCCACCCAGCTCCACTCCCAAGGCTGAGGCTGTTGGGAACATACACCCTCCTCCAAAGAGCCCAACAGCCAGGACTTTGCTTAAAAAAAAAAAAAAAAAAAAAAAAAAAGATGACGATTAAAAAGTGAACCCAATTTGGCTCAGGTAAGTGCAGCAATCTGGAATATCTTCTCACTCTCCCTGTGAACTCTCCAGAGTTCACAGTATCCATCCTAACAGGAGCCCCCTCCAATGAGGCCACCTGTTAGTGGTTCCTCCAGCAAAACTGGGCTCCTAAAGGGGTTGTCCAGGGACAGAAAATAAATTGATAAAATAATAAATATTAATAAAAGTTTTAAAGGAATGAAATCAAAAGCCACTTGCTTTGGAAGACTAAGAGACTGAGGGGAGAAGGGCACAAACTATCCAAAAAATAAAGATAATTCTCCCCAAACTGATGTGTTGCCTGTACATCTTTGTAAGTGACAATTACACACATGAAGTAGTGATACAGCTAACCTTCTCTATGGCAGGAGGCAGCTAGTTTAAACCTCAGCAGTAGAACGTCTGGTGACTGAACATTCCCTACACCCCTCTGTCCTGGGCCTTGTGCTAGGCACTTTCACATGTGTGATCTTAGCAAGAGACAGGAAACAGCCACCACAGGGGAGCATGGAATTTTAAAAGGGACATTCTATCTAGAAAACACCATTTTCCTACCTAAAAACAGGAAGGCCCCCACAGTTTTCTCCCCTGGTCAGTCCCCTGCTCATTTTAATCTTTGATCCAACTTAGCAGGAGCCACGCTGTGACCTTCTCCCAGCCCCCACTGATCCCATGTCCACCTGTCCTTTGCTTCTCTCCTCCCAGTCCCACATCACTGCAACCTTTCCCGGTGTTGTCACTCTACCACCAAGTCCAGCCTGGGTGCCTCAGTTCACCAGCTCCTCTGGTCCTGACCCCCACTTTGCTTGTGTCTGTTGGTTTCTCTGTTCCTTCTCGGGCTGTGCTCCAGGTCATGTGACCTTGTCTGTTATTTCCAAAAGAGGTCAACTGTCCCTAAAGAACCCTGGCACCCGTCTTTGCTGGCTATGTGGCTGGCCCCAGACAGAGGCCAGCAGAGGAAACTTGCAGCAGGTAGATCTGCACACAGCAGTTTGTTGTTTCTGACGGAGATCTGCTGCCTCCATTTGACCAAGTTACCATTCAGCAATTGTGCACAGACACCTGTGTGGCCTCGCCAAGGCTCTCAACTTCAAAGAGTGAACTCTGAGCAAATACAGATGCACAGAGCCTCAATTAGTATCTGAGCTCTACCTCAGGATGCAACCATGTTTGCCAGGGACAGAGAAACAAGCGTGGGGGTGAAGTCACAGGTAGCAAGGTTCTCCTGTTGAGGGGAGGACAGGGCCACAGAGTGGAGAGACACTTCCCGGCAATTCCAACCACAGGGAGTCCCCAATAGTCTAAAAAGGAAGGACTGTTGAAAACACTGTGGTTTTAACCATACTGTACACCATTGTGTAGTGTGTGTGTGTGTGTGTGTGTGTGTGTGTGTGTGTGTGAAGGATCACCAATTTTCCTTTAGATGAACTGGTTATTTATTTATTTAGGTACCAGGGATTAAACCCAGGGGCATGTAACCACTGAGCCACATATCCAGCTTCTTCTTCTTCTTTTTTTTTTTTTTTTTTTTTTTTCTGAGTTGCTTAGGGTCTCCCTAAGTTGCTGAGGCTGGCTTTGAACTAGTGATCCTCCTGCCTTAGCCTCCTAAGCTACTGGGATTTACAGATGTGAACACCGTGACTGGCTCAGATGAGCTGGCTTTCTCATGGGGAGAAGAGTCCTATTTCATAGCATTTGCTGATTTCCATGGTTTAAATACATTTGCCATGGCTGATCTCAGCCTAGCAATATAGGTTGGCTATGGTAAAATAAAAAGATATATTACTTGACTGTAAGATTGGGAATAGATCTTTTCATTCAGAGAGAGTCTGAGTGGCAAACTCCTTCAGTCTTGGTTGATCTGCAAATGTCTGCTTCCCACTTTTGTTCGATAGTTTAGCTGGATATAGAATTCTAATTACAAGACATTCTCCCTCAGACTTTAAAGTTGAGAGAGAAGAGGTAATTCTGCTTTGGGAGGTGGGGAGATCAAGGAAGACTTCATGAAGGCAGGAAGGTTGTGAAGAATAGGAAGACAGAGAGACTGGGTTGAGGGAGGAGAGTCTAGGCATTATAGAACAGCTCAAACAAAGTCACAAAGTCAGAAAAGTAAAGGTGCCAGTGGGGAAGAAAAGAAGTATCTAAAGAGGCTGGAGTATAAAGTATAATCAAGAGAAGATTGAGTGAGTTGGGGTCAGACCTTTAGAGGTCACTAGAGAGCATCTCCCTTTTCATTCTGTAAGTACCAATCATCACATTGCACATTTTTGAACAGAGGACTCACAGAATCAGATCTTTGACTTGAGAAAATAAAACATTTGGTTTGCCTACTTTCTGAATAAACAAGAACAGAGATTTAGCACAAACAAAACAAACAAAAAACTTCTTTGAGTGGGAACAATAGAAATGAAAAACAAGCGGGAAATTATATAGCAATGACCAAGAAAAAGAATTAGTGAAACAAAAAGCACAGCTTGGCTTCCCTTCAATAGAGAGGGAACTCCAAGACGCAGCCCAGCTGGTGTGGGACAGGTATACGGGACACAGGATACCGTTTGGGTTGGTTAATTCACCTATCATGACGCCACATTCTCTAGAGGCGACTGCCACAACTCTCGGTCCTTTCAGCATTGAGAATCTTGTTAAGAAACTTGGCACCAAGTTTTAGAGCTGCCCTTAGACCAGAGGGCAGCTGAGAATTCGGGAAGGAAAGTGACTGATCTAGCCAGCCCTTCCCTACCTCAGGGGCCCGGCAGCTTGCTCATCCTTTAAGCGCCTGCTCCAGTGCCCTCTGCCACCTGAAGATGCTTAAGCCAAGCTTCACCCAGGCGGAACGAGTAACCCTTACTCTTCAGAGCTCCTTCTACACTTCAGAGCACTTATTTTATTAGTCACTTACCTATCTTGCTCCTTGGCATGACTGCAAGTTTCTTGAGAACACAGATTGTCTTTTTCACCATTTGATCCCCAGTCTCTAGAAGGCGCTCAGTAAAAGTTTTGTGGCATTGGAGTTCCCTGCTTAAGATCACACAGACTTGAAGTGATTTCAGGAATGAGACTTCATTCTTCCTAACTCCCCATTGCACTGTTCTTCCATTATGCTCCCAACTTTCATCACCTACCTTTTTATTAAAGTTTTCTGGACTCCATTAATAATTTTGCAAATTAGATGATCCAGTACCTGGCAATCTCTGCTCATGGCTTCATAGTCTGTTAACAGAGCTGTCACAGCCCCGAGAAGGAAGGGGTATGAGTGTGTGGGCACATGCATGTGTGTGTGTGTCAGGGTGGGGGTGGGGTTTTCATGACTTCTGCCTTCCAGAAACCAGCTCAGTCTGAATCTTCTCCACTTCAAAACGACTTCTCCTTTGGATCCCTTCCTTCCCACAATCTGAGGACTGAGTGATCACACAGAGGCGTATGCACACACAGCTTAGGGCAACCTGACCACTTCACGAGAGGGAAGTGAAGGTCACTTCTCACTCATAAGAGGGACCAGTTGTGGGCATGGGAATGTGCATTTTTCAATGTGCCCTTAATCCACTCTGCCTGATGTCCTTTTGGTTTTAACTTTAAAATAGCACTTGATTATCTCAAGACGTCCTCTGTCCATCCTCCAATCTCAGGCCAACGTGGTTCTCTATTCTTTCGAGCTCTGGGCAAACAAAGGTTGTTTCTGACTTTTGCCTTTTGAATGGGCCGCATCCACTCTCTGGCTGCTGGTCAGAAAGGCCCAGGCACTGCAGCCTCTGGGTGACCCCACCGCGAGGCTAGGCATCTCTGCTCCAATGAGGACCCCCGTCCCCTATCCCACCACTCCAGCAACGGTGCTTAGCACTCCCGGAACACTACTGCTGCCTTCTGTCCTCCCAGGCAGGGCCCACTGGGTAGCCTGGCCCCCATACCATCCTCCAGCCCCACCCTGGCTTTGATCTGGCTGGTCTCCAGGTCCTGCTGGCATTTCTGACACCCTGGACCCTTCAGGGCCCAAGAGGTCATTGGGTGGCTCCTGATCTTCCCTCCTCTTCCTCTGAAACCTCTGGGCTGGGCATTCGCCACCTGTGCCTGGGGAACTGTTAAAATATACCAAAGTCTGGGTCCAGCTCCACACCAAGAGAATAAGAATCTCCAACGAGGGGGCCCAGGCATCCGCGCTTTTTAAATCTCCTTGGATGCACCAGGGGTTCTGAAGCACTATTCTCTTGAGCAGGCCAATGCAAAATAATATTCATTAATTATAATCAAAATCGATAAAAACAACTTTTGTAGTCTATTTTTGTTATACATAGATAGGGAGAAGATTGATCCTAGTCACTAAACATTGACAGTAGTGGCATATCTAACTACTTGGTGTTTTATGTCCTGCATTTTGAATATTACATTAATTTGCAGCATGATGTTTAATCACATATATACAAATATCTACTTATCAAAAGATGCAATTAAATATTTATTAATCTGCTTTAAAATAATAACTTCTATTCACCAAAAACAAAAAAAAAAAAGACCCCTATGACAAAAGAGAAAAGAGATAGACCACATCCAGAGAGATGAAATCTAAAATATGGAAAACCCCAAAATATTAGTAACCAAAATGTATAATAAAAACATTTAAAACAGGAATTGAAAAAATAATCAAGAAGAAAGTTGGACAAAATTTTTAAAAGATTCACAAAAAAAGGTGTTCAACCTTGTTAGTAATCATGAAAAATAAAAATTTCAAATTATAATGGGATACTATGTCATACCCAACCATTTAAATCAGGAAATTGGTGAAGAAAGCAAACTCCATCTAGCAAGGACAAGAAGGTAGACCTACAAGAATGCTTACACCTTGCTGGTGGGTGTGTAAACTGTTCAGCCGCTTTGAAAAACAATTCGGACATTTCTACTAGAGATGAAGAAGAGTATATCCTATAATACAGCTTTCTCTGTGAATATAAAGATGCATTACAAGGATCAGCATTATTTACAAAAGCAAAGTTTAGAAACAGCCTAATTCACAATCCACTAATATCTATCATCATGTAAAATTGATAAATATACCAAGGAATAGCCACACATATGGAATACTATACAGCTATGGAAATGAGTCAATTAGGGCTACCCATTCAAAATGAACAGATCTCTAAAACAAACATGAAGGTAAAAGCTACAATAAAATGCAAGTTTTAGGAGAACACATACCTTAAAATACCACTTAGATAAATTTTTTTTGAAATATTAAAAACAATACTAAACATAGTTTAGGAATATTTGATAACAGTACAAAGAAACACTGACAAGTTCCCAGCTGAGGTAAGTGGTCCTGCAAGTGGAGAAGGGGTGTATTCAAGGACAAGGGACTTTAGCTACCTTGTTAATGATTTTTTCAAAAAATTTTTTTAGTTGTAGTTGGACACAATACCTTTATTTTACTTACTTGTTTTTATGTGGTGCTGAGGATGCAATCCAGCACTTTGCACATGCTAGGTGAGCATTCTACTGCAGAGCCCCAGCCCCAGCCCAAATATTTGTTTTTTTAAGTAGTGAGTAGTTTATTAAACGATACTCTCTGATTGTATATTTTAAGTATTGTAAAATAAACAAAATATATTAAATTTTATTGAAAAGTTCATCTTTTATTTTGGGCTTAATATTAATTAAACAATATTCACTATATAAATATTCTACATTTACTATTTTATTTTCCAGGGAAGCCTTTATTTGGTGAAATAAGATGAGGTATTTAAGATTCCTCAGAATATAGATAGAGTTCCTCTGGAACTTGGTAAAATAAAATAGAAAGTTGACCTGAGAGAGCTGGGGTTGTAGCTCAGTGGTAGAGCACTTTCCTAGCATGTGTGAGGCACTGGGTTCGATTCTCAGCACCAGATATAAATAAATAAAAATAAAGGTCCATCAACAACTAAAAAAATTTTTTTAAAAAGAAAATTGAGCTGAGACTCTAGGGACCTTGTTCAAGATGACTGCTCTGTGTCCCTATAAGAGAAAAGGCAGTTGATGAGTTCCCCACTCACATCATCTCAGGGACTGGTCACAGCAATCCCACAGCAACACAGGGGCCCTTTTCATACTGAAGGAGTTAAAGCTGCCTCGAGAGTAAGCAACTTTCCCACGAGGCTGGGGCTGAGGCTGAGGCTGGGGCCCAGGCCTGCCTCACTGGGAAGCCCATGCTCTAATTCATGTTTTCACTTATGCCTCAGTTTGTTTCAGAAAGGTCTTCAAATGGTGTATGAAGTGACTTTAAATAAGTAAGAGTTTTTTTTTAATGACTTATAAATAAGATGTAAATAATTTGGCTGAGAAATAACAATCTTGGAAAAGATAAAGTGAGTAGGGAGGTAAGTGTCTACAGCATTTGCCACCAAACACACACTCCTGCAGACATGGGCTCCAAATCCAAGAGGCGGCACTGCTGGGGCAAAGATGGAGATAAGGGCTGGGGTTGTGGCTCAGCGTAGAGCGCTTGCCTAGCACGTGGGAGGCCCAGGTTCAATCCTCAGCACCACGTAAAAACACATTGTATACAACTAAAAGCAAATAAATAAATATTTTTTTAAAAAAGATGGAGACAAAACCACCCCCACCCCCACAGCCTGGGACTCACCATGCACTAGACTCAGGGACAGGCCTTCCAATTACCCAGGACAGTTCAGCCCACACATGCCCTCTCCTCTCCTCCATTGTCACTATTGTGACACTCCCCATTGTCACTATTGTGTCACTATTGTGGACAAAGCTGTTCTTTTTTAAGAAGTACTATCACTAGCAGGGCACGGTGGCGTGCACCTGTAATCCCAGCACTTGGGAGGCTGAGGCAGGAGGATCATGAGTTCAAAGCCAGCCTCAGCAATGGTGAGGCACTTAGCAACTCAGTGAGACCCTGTCTCTAAATAAAAATTAAAAAAAAAAATACAAAAAAGGGCTGGGATGCCCAGTGGTGGCGTGCCTCTGAGTTCAATCTCTGGGCATGGTGGCACATACCTGTAATCCCAGCTCCTTGGGAAGCTGAGGCAAAGGGATCACACAAGTTCAAGGTCAGCCTTAGCAATTTAGTGAGATGCTCTCAAAGTAAAAAAAAGGGGGGAGCATGGGGGTGTAGCTCAGTGGTACAATGATGCTGGGTTTGAACCCCAATATGAAGAAGGAGGAGGAAAAGGAGACAGAGAGGGAGGCGAGAGGGAGGGGAAGAGGGTGGGAAAGGAGGAGGAGGAGAAGAACAGCTGCTATCACTGCTCTCTGTGAGCCCTACTAGTTGAGAGGAGGAGAGGATGCTGTATCTCACCATGCCTGGTAAATATGTCAGTGAGAAAAGATAAAAAGGCCATACTCATGTAGCTCTGAAGCAGTAATTTAAAAAAATAAATAAACACAAAAGTCATGAAGATGTCATCAGATCCAAACACAGAAAAACTTGGCTGGCATCATCTAATGAAGAAGTCACTTTCCCTATAAATATCAGATGAAAGAGAAATAATTTATACAATACAGTTATGTCATCCACAGCCATGAAAAAAGAACTCAGCCTGATATCGATTATGTGTTAAAATGGAAAGGAAAAAAAAATGGTCTAGACTTTAACCCGTAAAATGACAAGTACCCTGAGGAGGCCAACACAAGAGGAAAAAAGACCCAACTGTACTTTGATGTATGATTATAAATAACAAAGGGTTTTTCATCACATGCACAGTGCAAGAATCAAGGCATCAAGTTTTCATAAACAAATGCACTAAGCCGAGTGTGTAAACGCAGCACAATTCCCAGATTCCAAAGATCAAACGCAGGGTCTGAAAAGGGGAGCGGAGGAATTTAAAGGCAATGGCAAAAACGTGACATCTCTAACGTCCTCCCTTTGATTAGGGACACCACTGCTACTAGACACTGTCGGATGACTTCAAGCATGTAAAATTGCACTGTGTAACAGAGAATAAGAACAGTTGACCTCTGACTACTCGGGAGGCAATTATCCAGGCTGGAAAAAACCAAGCTTTCATTTCTGGTCCTCATCTGACCCACCATCAGCCTACTGATGCCTCCTCTTCTCCTGAGCATTAAGTGAAGAAGGGAGAAAGGCGAGAGGGACCATATTCAAATCAGTCAATTTTGCTCCATGGTTAGCAGTTCTGGTAAACACATTTGGTGGGCAAGGAAACAAACCATCTGCTAAAAATGAGTTTTAGAGATTTCCTGTGGATTTCAATTACCCATCTTGCCTCTGCCCCCAATTTTACCATTGATAAACCAGAGCTGCCTCAGAGAACCAAGAGTGAAATGTCCTCCTTGCTTGGCTCTACTCTTCACATGAGGTCTTCCGTGACCCTGAAGCAACCCTGAACTTCCAGCCATATCAGGTACCCCACCAAGGATTCAACCAACACTAGCTTTCCTGACTCTGGTGTGTCGGGGCCACTCACACTGGGATGAACCTTGACCTTCAGGCACTGAGTCCACAGGTCACATGGTCCTCAGGGGCAATGAGTGTACACTGGGCACTGACTCCCACTGAAAAAGTAATCCCACCAAAATGAATCCCATTTAAAAGCAGCCCATGTGAGGTCACACGCAAAATGCAAATGCCCACTTTTTTGGAAAGGAATTTTATTTATTTGGTAAAAATGATCATTATTTTAAGGAGTTACTCATAGAAAGTACCTTTCACATCCAAAAGACATAAAACCTGAGTAAAACGCTACACAATTAAAACCTCAACATTTTTAGAAGTTTTGCAAATATGATAGATGACCCAGATCAGCAGGGCTGCTCCCGGGAAGGTCCCCAAGGACTCAGACCCATCCATAGCCCCTCCACTTTAGCTAACACATGTGGAAGATATCCCCACTGTGCTTTGAGCCTCAGAGGCCAGTAAGACAACACCCATGACCTAGCTTCTTCCTTACATTATTTTTAAGATGTAAAGAGGTGGCAAATTGGTGCAGCTAATACGGAAAACAGTATGGAGAATCCTTGGAAAACTGGGAGTGGAACCACCATTTGACCTAGCTATCCCACTCCTCGGTATATACCTAAAGGACTTAAAAACAGCATACTACAGGGACACAGCCACATCAATGTTATAGCAGCACAATTCACAATAGCTAAACTGTGGAACCAACCTAGATGCCCTTCAGTTGATGAATGCATAAAGAAAATGTGGTCTATATACATAATGGAATACTATTCAGCATTAAAGGAGAATAAAATCATGGCATTTGCAGGTAAATGGATGGAGTTGGAGAATATAATGCTAAGTGAAGTTAGCCAATCCCCAAAAAATAAAACCAAATGCTGAATGTTTTCTCTGATATAAAGAGGCTGATTCATAATAGGGATGGGGGAGAGCATGGGAGGATTAGAGGGACTCTAGATAGAGCAAAGGGGAGAGAGGGGAAGGGAGGAGGCATAGGGGTAGGAAAGATGGTGGAATGAGATGGACATCATTACCCTAAGTACATGTATGAAGACACAAATGGTGTGACTCTACTTTGTGTACAATCAGAGACATGAAAAATTGTATTCTATGTGTAATATGGATTGTAAAGCATTCTGCTGTTATATATAACAAATTAGAATAAAAAATTTTAAAAAAGAGAGGTGGGCAGGGGAGCAGCATTGATAGAAGTAGACTGTTTACAGACAGCCAGCCGAGCTGAGGAAGGGTTCCCCAGTAGTACCCCGCTTCCTCCTAGAAACTGCTTAGTTAGAAAGGGGTACAGAAGGAACATGCTCATGGCGGGGGGCAGGCAGAAAACTTCCATAGCATAGCAAAGGGTTAAATAAGTCTCAAAAGACCATTCCATTTTCAACCAAAGTACATTTCTTTTTTAAAAATGGTCCAGATTCATAGCCTACCATGCTTGGATCCACTGACCTCTCTTGGCTGGAGACTAGGCTGGCTACCTTGCCTTTGCCTAAGAGAAGGAGGGCCGGGGACTGATTCCTTTTGTTCCTGCTGTATATTCCTGCCCACTTGCCTGTTCTGGGAGGCCTCAGGTTCTCAGCTTTCTTTACTAAGAGGGTTGAGACTGGAGAACCAGAGATCAAAAAGGAGTTGCTGCAGTGGCCCAACCCGGTGCTTCTTGAGTGTGGTCCCTGAACCCACAGCATCAGCATCTCTCAGTCCCAGATGGACTGAATCAGCATATCTGGACATAAAGCCCAATAATGTGTTCCTGACTGGCCTTTCAGGTAACTATGGCACTTGCTAAAGTTTGAGAACCACCACCAGTGTAGACAAGAGATTTTGAGTGTTTACACTAGGTGTAGTAATGGAGAAATGTAAAGAAGAGGATGAATTAGAAGCAGATGGGGCTGAGAAAAATCAACTGAGACATGGGATACAGCCACATTAGTGGCTGATGGGGCAGAGGAGAAGAAAGAAAATGAAGTTCAAGGATTTTGGCTGTGTGATTGGGTGGGTGATCAAGAATACAGGAGGTGAGCTGCCTGTAATCCTGAAGGCTGAGGCAGGAGGATCGTGAGTTCAAAGCCAGGCTCAGCTACTTAGTGTGCCCTAAGCAACTTAGTGAGACCCTGTCTCAAAATAAAAAAATAAAAAGAGCTGGGGATAAGTGCCCCTGAATTCCCTGGATTCAATCCCTGGTGAAGGGAAGGAAGGAAGGAAGGAAGACAAAGAAAGGGAGGGAGGGAGGAAAAAGAAAGAAAGAATACAGGAGGTAAAGTAGACTTGCAGGGGATAATAAGTTCTGGGTGTGCTGGACATGCTGAGTTTGAAATACCTCTGGGCCACCCACAAGGACATGAGTATGTCAGAAAGACAGAAGTACCTAGGAGAGGCAGATAAAGCCATCACTCAGAGCAGACAGAGCTCTGTTTCCCAGACAGCTCTGGGGAACACCGGTATCAGAGGGCTGAGGACAGGCAGAGAAAAAAAAGAAAATTAGGCTGATCCTCCCAAAACCTTAGTTATTTCCTCAGGACATAGTTAGGTAGGTTTTGTCCCCTTAGAGTATCTATGTATATAATGCACCACAATCCATAAGTCAATACATGATCATCTTCAGAGATGGCAAGATAGCATTTTCATAAAAGTCAACATTCATTTTAAAATTCCTTTAATGATAATGGCTCCAAAATCCATCCCTTATTTTCTCTCCAGGGGTCACTGATTTCTGTTTGGGATCTATGTGGTTCTAAAGAGGACACATGAATATATGTGAACACGGGTGAGCATTTCATTTCCCTGGCCTCGGCCATAGGTGAGGACTTGTCATGTCACTGAAGTTGGTCCAATATAAGCTTATCTCAGGATTTTGCCAACAATGCTAAGAAAAAGCTATTTAATATATATATTTAATGTATATTAATACATAAAAAGCTATCATATATATATGCATATATATTCTAACATCTTGACATCATGTGAAAATGAAAGCAACACCATACAGAATTCTGAAATGTAAAGAAACCCAGATCCCTCGGAACACCCCCCAAATTACCAGCCTTACTTGAAGCCATGTCTACCTCTGGCCTTTTCAGTTATGTGAGCCAATAAATTGCCCCTTTCTTCCTATGAAACAAGGTCAAATGAGCTTTTCTGTACTTAAAACAGGAAGCATCCAATGAAAACAAATTACTTCCCCTTGTTGATATTTGAAAGAGATCTGATAATATGTATCCTCTGAGTAGAGAACAGGCCACACAAACTACAGCTGAATTGGTGTGTGGCTTCCCAAAAGGAAGGATATGAAACCATCATAACCCACAGGACTGGGGACAAGGCCAACAGCTGAGCAGAGGAGAAATGGCATTCCAACTGAGGGATAACAGGCCACATTCACAGCTGTCTTTGGATCAGGAACACTTAAGGGAATCCAGGAAAGTCGGGGGTCTGCACAGAAGCTGGGGGTCTAATGCACCCCATGTCTCATGTGCCAATCAGCAGTCCTCATGCTGAGCTTCTCCAGTCACAGTGGCTGACAGAAGATTCCTCCAGAAGGATTCACAGAAACTCATTCCCTGAGGTCTGGCATGTTCAAATGGTTTGCTGTGGATTTTCTACTTGAAGGTCACTTTGGCTAGAGAGAGAATAGTTTTTTCTTTTCTACATTATCTTTATGTTTCCCCATTGTCTTCTGGCTTAAAGCATTGCTGTCAAGGTCTGGTGCCAGTCTTACTTTCTTTTCCTTGTAAAAGACTTGGTCTTTTGGCTGACCCCAAAAAGATTTATTTATTTTACAGTGAAACTATTCTTTTAGAATATATATTAATGTTGTCCATTCTGGATCAATTTTGCCTGTATGCAATGTGATTTGTTTTTTGTTTTCTGTGACCTCTATATTATATATATATGTGTGTATATATATATACATGTAAATATAATATGTATATATATGTATGTATATAGTATATATTATATATGTATGTATATAGTATGTATTATATACATATATATGTATGTATCTAGTATATATTATATACATATGTGTATGTAGATACTCCATTTTGTGATTATATTATATAATGGTCATTATGTCTACTATATGGATTTCCCTTGCCTATCTTCCTATATTTATTGCTTTCTCTCAAATATTTTTATCTTCTTTTTCATTGTTTCTTCTTCTTCTAATTTCCACTCCTCTTATATTGTTTCAGCAGAGTATGTTCATCCTTATATTATTTCCAGTTAGATCTAAATTTCTTAGATCTCTTTTGCTTTTATTTCTACTTCTTTAGTCAGCCACCAATTCTTTCATATTTTTCTACTCTCTGATCTGTTTTTCTAATTTGTATTCATCCTGTTCTTTCAAAACTTTTAATCGTTTTCTTAATTTCCTCTAGATCATTTTGAGATATCAGGTTGCTGCTTTTCCTCTGTTATATAGGCATATTTTTCTTATGCAACTTCACTACCTGCCAGTTGGACCCATGAAGCCACCTCCACTCTCAGTTATTGGTTTCAAATCAATACCAAGCCCTCCACTCCCAGAGTGACTGCCCCACTTCCTGGGATGAGTGTTAGGGGCAATGTCTGGGTGCCCACCCTTCAGGGTCACTGGAAGTCATCGTCTTTCAGTCATTTCTTCCTGCAGAGTTGCTTGTTGTTACTGGTGGTTTAGCCCCAATCACTTATACTTCTGTGTTCATGGACATAGTTAGACAAAAGTTTTATAAAAGATGCTGCTTGTGTATTATATGCTTCATTTACATTATTTTTCTGTTTTTATGAGGAGATATAAGAATATCTTTAAATTATACCACAAAAGTAGTATCCATGTAAAAAAAATAAAAACCGCTTTCAAAAGACACTGTAAATAGAATGAAAAGACAAACTGCAGATGGGGTGGGGAATGTTTTCAAAACATTTTTGATAAAGGATATCTTATACATAAAATACACAAAGAACCCTTGAAACTCAACATGAAGAAAACAAACAACTAGAATTTTAAAAATAGGCAAAAGATCTGAACAGACAACTCACCAAAGTAAATACACAGAAAGCTTATGGCAATACCTGCTTTATAGATAAGTTAATTGAGGATGTGGACTGCACTCATTCTCAAAAGCAAAAACAAAACCTTAAGAAACAATTGTTTCATTCAAACATTTCTTTAACAAATGTTTACTGAGCATCCACTATGTTGCAGTCACTGGGGAAATTAACATTTGCTCACTGCTGCACAAGCTAATTAATGACATGATTTGAACTTGAACTTGGAGTCTCTGCCTCCAGTCCCTGTGCTTATACCTGCTACATCACCCCCCAGGTAACCTGCATGTTACCAGGAAAGTAAATGAAATGATCCACTGCTTTTATGGGGGAAGGGGGAATCAGGACTGAAAAGATGTCAAGTCTCTCCTAAATTAATCTACATAGTAATTACTATAAATCCTGGGACATTTATTTTTCTATTTAAAAAATTTTAATGGACACATAACTTATAGGGTACAGTGCTCAATACATGGACACCATGCATAATGATCCATCAAAGTAGGGAACTGTAATATCCATCACCTTGAACATTTATCCTTTTTTGTCCTAGGAACACTCAAAATCCTCTCTGTTAGCTATTTTGAATATACATTTAATTGTTGTCAACCATAGAATCCTACTGTGCTATAGAACACTGGAAGTTATTCCTCCTCTCCAACTGCACCACTGTACCCATTAACCATCCTCTCACCACCCCATCTTCCCTCACACCCTTCCCCATCTCTGGTAATGGCCATTCTATTCTCTATTTCTATAAGATCAACTTTTTGTTTTATCATTCATCTATGAGAATATGTAATATTTGTCTTTCTGTGCCTGACTTACTTCACTTAACATAATGTCCCCTAGTTCCATCCATATTCCAGCAGAACATTTTCAACTTGTGAAATGATTCTGAAATCCCTGTAGAAGAATAAATGCCAGCAACTGCAAAGAAGAATTATGATGATTTTGCTCTGCCAGATGTAAAAATGTACTGCAAACATACAATTATCAGAACAATGTGATTCTGGCAGAGATATCAATGAAAGATAACAGAACCTATAACTGACCCAATATGTGTATGCATATGTAATTTTGGTATATATTGATATATATGATTTTAGTATACAATAAAAGTATCATTTCCTATCAGTGGGGAAGAAGTGGATAATTCAATAATAATATTGGGATAACTGGTTAACTATGTTTTAAAAAATGAAGTCAACTCCATGTGTCAGAAATATACCCAATTACTTCCAGACTGGTATAAAATTTCAGATGGAAAAAACTCAGAAAAAATATTGAAAAACAAGAATTCTGCTGTCATGTATAACTGATTAGAACAAACAAATTTTTTTAAAAGTAAAGTTATATGCATTGTCCTCGGAGAGACAAAAAACATATATTGAAAAACAATTAAACACATATCATGCAAAGGTCAGGAAGACTTTTGTTAAAAATAACACCAAAGCTATAAACCATGCAAGAAAAGTTTATTAGATTTTTACTAATAAAAACATTTAAAAGCATAATAAATATTAAAATACAAAACAAACCAATAAAAATATTAGTAATGTATAATATAAAGGCATCGACATCCTTATTAGAGTTTTTTAAGGGTCTAATAAGACGTTAATTAAAAAGGCAAGGCACCCCAATTAAAAATAGGTCAAGAAAAGAACAAGCAATTCACAAAACAAACATGCAAACAGACTGTAAAAATTATGCAACAATGCTCAGCCTTTCTGGCAATCCAAAAATGCAAATTAAAACAACTAAATTCCACTTTCTGCTCATCAAATTCCAAAGATTTTACAATGATGATCATTGGTGCTGATGAGGGTCTGAGGTGACCAGTGTTTTCACACCTTGCCTAAGGGAGAAAAAAACTTTCTCAGAGATTCTGGATACCTAAAACACACACACACACACACACACACACACACACACACACACACACACACATGCCTTTCTGGGCCTTGGTAACAAACAACTAGAATCCTAAACTGTGTCTGAGACTCTTTGAATCTTTGTCTCCTCTCCTCTGTTTATACATCTGATAAATTGGTCACCATAACCACAAACCGTTGGGCGCAGGAGGACCAAGGAGAAAGATGCCAGCTCTATCCAACCACAGTCAGAAAACCAATAAATGATCAGCTGTGACAGGATGCATATCAGCACCCAACGCCCAGATCCATCTGCTACAACCAACACTCACAGATATTTGGTGAGTGGGTGTTTAATTTAATACATCATTAAAAAGCTGAGAAAGCCCTTGGTAAATGAAAGATTACTTTGCTCCTTGGCATAAAATGCAGGCTGCTGGAGAACTAAAGCTGCCAATGTTGCTATTTGGTAAAAGGTTTTTAATATAAGACCAGACTGGAATTCCTTTCTCCCATGTGTAGCTTAGGGATAATAATACTTGCCCCTTGGAGAGGGCAGATGTTGAATCTGTATTACTCATGGATGTATCTTGGCACAGCAGGCAGGTGATAAATGATAGATATTATGACAATGATCTCTCATTCATTCTTTTGGAAAATTCTTACTGAGCCCCAGAGTGAGCCAGAAATGAAACAGGGGCCTTACATTTGTTATCTCACTTAATAAGCTGGGTCATCACAGCATAAACTCTTTCCTTAGTACACACACTTTAGCCACTCAAACACCAATATCCTCACAGAAAAGAGTTGCTTTATGCCCTCACTTTTATTATGACAAAATGCCCTTCAGATGCTGACCTCATGGTGAAGGGTGGCTTCCAAGGATCTGGAAATTGTAAGAATTCCAAGGGGTCATCTTGTCCAACCTTTTGTTTTGTAGGTTATCCAATAATGCCTATGAGGGTACGTGGTATGCCCAAGGCGACACACAAATGGGATATCATACTGGGACAACATTGAGGTCTTTGGGCTGCTGGCCCAGTGATTCTTCCACCTGTTCCACACTTTATTCCTGCTAACCACCCAAATGCCTTCCTTCCAAAAAGAGAAGCATGAAATAAGCACATTTTCAGGCCTGGGGGAAAAAATGTGGCTTTGGGTGCCCATGCTCTTCAAGGCCATTGACAATTCTGAAAGCAGCAGTTGAGAAGTTTAACAGAGCTTTCATCTACTTCACAGATATGGAAGGAACAAACTGGTGTTTGGGACTCATGAGGAAGGAGGGCTCTTGGAAACATGAAAGATTTTCAATGGGACTCCAAAGGGCTGTAACCTAGGAACAGGATTGACCTCGAAATTGACCATCCTTCATATGGATGACACCCTTCTTTAAGTCACCTTACTTGTTGAATTATCATCACCTGCTCCTTACCTAGCAGCCAACTAGAAGCAAAAGTAAAATCTATCTGGAGAAATATGCCATCTTGAACATCAATCTTTTTTTTTTCTAAAATTGCTCTAATTTAATGTTCAACACTCAGCAAAAAAAGGGAGAAAAAAAAGAAAAAAAAATATAGGATTACAAGAGGAAAAAATTGATCAAAAGCCAAAAGAAAAAAATAAAATAGACACACAGAAGATTTAGATACTGGAGTTATCATAGGCAGACTATGATAACTAAATGTGGTTAAACATGTCCAAATAATTAAAAGAGAAGATATAAAATGTTTGGGAAAACTAAGACTACTATTAAAAATTAAGTGGAAAATTTAGTACTTAAAAACACAATAAAATTTGTCACTAAATAGTTGGGTTTATAAGGATATTCAGCACAGTGAACAGAGAACTGGGGAACTAGAATATATGTCACAAAAAGATCTGGAGAAACAAAAGGATGGTAAATATAAGGAGTGTCAGAGACCTCTGGAACACAGAAAAGGTGTCATATACATGTAAATGCACTCCCAGGAGGATTACAAAGAGACTATGAGACAGAAACAACATTTGAAGAGAAAATGACTAAGAATATTCCAAAGCTAAAGAAATAATCAAGTCACTAAGCCAGGAAGCACTAATAACCCTAAGAAGGAATAAAAAGAAAATAATATCTAAGTGCAAGATAGAAGAATCATTGAAAGCAAAATACAAGTAAAAATATTTTTAAATAGCCAAGGACAAAAACAAAATTAGCTTAAAGGAGCAATAATAGTAAGACTAACAGTCAATTTCTTAACAGAAATAATGGGAGGCAAAACACAACGAGAACACTGAAAACAAAAATAAAATACATGCCAACCTGGGATTCTATACTTAATAAAAATATGCTTCAAAACTAATAGTAGGATAAAATTTCCAGACAAACAAAAACTGAGAATTATCACTAGGAGACTGGCACTAAAGAAAATACTAAAGGGAGATCTTTAGTCAGAATGTAAATGATCTCAGCTGGAGGCTCAGAAATGGAAAATATCATGAATGTCCCTGGAAAAAGGCAATTTGTAAGTGGATCCAAATGAACATTGAGTCTAGAAAACAAAAATAATATCTTCTGAAATTTGAAAATATAGAATTAAAATGCATGTCAATAAGAACATAAAATCAGGAGGGAAATAACTGAAATTTAAGTGTCCTAAAGTCCCTCTATTGTCTGGGAGAAAAGTAGAGGTATTAACACTAGGCTATCAAAAAAAATTAAATACTTGAAAATCAATTTAACAAAAGAAGTGAAAGACCTCTACAATGAAAACTACAGAACACTAAAGAAAGAAATTGAAAAAGACCTTAGAAGATGGAAAGATCTCCCATGCTCCTGAATAGATAGAATTAATATTGTAAAAATGGCCATACTACACAAAGTACTATACAGATTCAATGCAATTCCAATGAAAATCCCAATATAATTTCTTATAGAAATAGAAAAAGCAATCATGAAATTCATTTGGAAAAATTAAGAGACCCAGAATAGCCAAAGCAATCCTTAGCAAGAAGAGTGAAGCAGGAGGCAGCACAATACCAAACCTTAAACTATACCACAGAGCAATAGTAACAAAAACAGCATAGTATTGGCACCAAAATAGACATGTAGACCAATGGTACAGAATAGAAGACACAGAGACAAACCCATATAAATACAGTTAAACACACATTGGAGAAAAGATAGCCTCTTCAACAAATGGTACTGGGAAAACTGGAAATCCAAATGTAGCAAAATGAAATCAAACCCATATCTCTCATCATGCACAAAACTCAACTCAAAGTGGATCAAGGACCTAGGAATTAGACCAGAGACTCTGAGCCTAATAGAAGGAAAAGTAGGCCCAAATCTTCATCATGTCGGACTACGCCCAGACTTTCTTAACAAGACTCCAAAAATTCAAGAAATAAAATCAAGAATCAATAAATGGGATGGATTCAAACTAAAAAGCTTCTTCTCAGCAAAAGAAACAATCAATGAGGTAAGCAGAAAGCCTACATTTTGGGAGCAAATGTTTGCCACATGCACATCAGAGCATTAATCTCTAGTATATATAAAGGACTCAAAACACTTAACACCAGGGCTGGGGTTGTGGCTCAGCGGTAGAGCGCTCGCCTAGCACGTGTGCGGCCTGGGTTCGATCCTCAGCATCACGTAAACATAATGAATTGCATTGTGTACAACTAAAGCAAATAAATAAATTTTAAAAAACACTTAACAAAAAAAAAAACACAATAAATGGGCTAAGGAGCTGAATAGACACTTCTCAGAAGATATACATTAGATCAACAAATATATGAAAAAAATGTTCAACATCTCTAGTAATTAGAGAAATGCAAATCAAAACTACCTAAGATTTCATCTCACTCCAGTCAGAATGGCAGTTATCAAAAATACAAACAACAATCAGTGCTGGTGAGGATGTGGGGTGAAAGGCACACTCATATATTGCTGGTAGAACTGCAAATTGGTGCAGCCAATCTGGAAAGCAGTATGGAGATTCCTTAAAAAACCTGGAATGGAACCACCTTTTAACCCAGCTATCTTACTCCTTGGTCTATATCCAAAGGACTTAAAAACAGCATACTACAGTGACATAGCCACATCAATGTTCACAGCAGCATAATTCACAATAGCCAAACTGTGGAACCAACCTAGATGCCCTTCAATAGATGATTGGATAAAGAAACTATGGTATATCTATACAATGGAATATTATTCAGCAATAAAAGAGAATAAAATTATGGCATTTGCAGGTGAATGAACGGAGTTAGGGAATATCATACTAAGTGAAGTAAGCCAATCCCAAAAAATTAAAGGCCGAATGTTTTCTCTCATAAGTGGATGCTAATCCATAAGTTGGGGGGTGGGGGCCATGGATGAGTGGAGGAACTTTGGATGGGGCAAAGGGGAGGGGCAAGGGGCATGGCGGTAGGAAAGATGGTGGAATGACATGAACATCATTACCCTAGATACATGTAAGATTGCACAAATGGTGTGACCCTACTTTGGGTACAGCCAGAGAAGTCAAAAATTGTGCTCCATTTGTGTACAATGAATCGAAGAACATTCTGCTGTCATATAAAACTGATTAGGCTGGGCGTGGTGGCGCACGCCCATAATCCCAGCACTTTGGGAGGCTGAGGCAGGAGGATCGTGAGTTCAAAGCCAGCCTCAGCAATGGCGAGGCACTTAGCAACTCAGTGAGACCCTGTCTCTAATAAAATACAAAAAAGGGCTGGGGATGTGACCCAGTGGTCGAGTGCCCCTGAGTTCAATCTTCAGTACCACTAAAAAAATAAATAATAATAATAATAATAATAATAAACTGATTAGAACAAATAAATAAATTTTTAAAAACCATTAGGCTAATAGATTAATTGTAATGTTGTAATTTTTACCAATTACAAAAAGAATATAAATAGTAAAACTAGTAAGTTAATAGAGAGGAAAATGAAGTTAAATATTTAAACTGATAGAAACCAAGATGAGAAAAGAAACACTAAACCTAGAACAGGTAGGGAAAATAGAAAACAAACTATAGGAAAAAAAGCATTAAATGCAAATATATTGCTAATTATATTTACTATAAATGAACTAGGTCCCTCTTCCAGTAAGAAATAGTAAATTCTGAAACCACCAACCCTGTCTCCAATAACAATGACAAATTCTAAAAAAAAAATATATAAAATAACAACCTAAGGGATCTGGAGAGTGAAAAAAAGCAAGCAGATTTTGGAAGATCCAGTATCTGTTGAGTCCCTGATATGTTTTAGATATGAGGTGTCCTCCAAAAAAGCTCATGTGTGAGACAAGGCACGAAAGTTTAGAGATGACATGATTGGGTATGACCACCTTACCCTAATCAGTGCATTAATCCTCTGATAGGGATTAACTGTGTGGTAACTGTAGGCTGGTAGAGTGTGGCTGGAGGAGGTGGGTCGATGGGGGCATGCCTTTGGAATTTATATTTTGTCCATGGTGAGTACAGTCTCTCTTTCTGCTTCCTGGTGCCATGTCCTGAGCCACTTTCCTCCACCACACTCTTCCACCATAATGGTCTGCCTTACCTCAGGCCCATAGCAATGGAGTTGGACATCTATGGACTGAGACCTCTGAAACCATAAACCCCCAAATTAACTTTTCCTCTAATTGTTTCTGTCATATTTTTGGGTCATATCAGTCAAAAACCTGACTAAAATAGTTCCCCAGGTTTTTGTGGGGTCCCCGCCCCAGGGCTGGGAATTAAACCCAGCTCCCTGCGTATGCTAGGCAAGCATGCACACTATCTTCCTGTGCACACTATTATCTGTACTACTGCCTGGCCCCTTAGAGTTCCCCAGTTCTTTTCACTTTTGTCATGAGGAGAGGACATAGTCATAGTGTGGGATGATCAAACTCAGAATTCAACACTGATATTGCCTCAGGAACCAGAGGACAGAGCCTGGGACAGCCAGTGTTCCCAAGACCGAGGAAAGAATTCCAGCAAGAAGATAACTAGAGAAGGAGACATCTAAATTGTGTGCAGAGGCTCTGCCCAAGTCCCTGGCTGACCCCAGAATCACAAATGCACCGGGGTCTACCATATTGGTAACTGAAGTCCCACCCAAAAAGAAGAAAAAGAATGGGAGGGAGAAGTATTTGGGAAGACACAGACTGAAAAATATCTAAACTTGTTGAAAGATATGTGTTTACATATTTAAGAAGTCAACAAACTACAAACAAAATAGATTTGAAGAAAACCACATCCAGGCACATTATAATTAACCTGCTAAAAATCAATGATAAAGAGCATCCAGTGAAAAACTACACATTATATGTGGCAGAACAATCATTCAAATGACCACTGAATATTTATGAGGAACTGTGGAGCCAGAAGACAAAGGATCAACAATGTTAAACACAAGACATTTCTGAAAAAAGTAAAGCTAAGACAGTTCATTGCCCACAGACCTGCAGTGCAAGGAATACTAAAATAATTATTTAAGGTTTAAGGAAATGATATCAGAAGAAAACTTGACTGCTGAGGAAAGAATAAAGAACATTGGATATGGTAAATATAAAAGGTTACTTTATCTGAGTTGCCATGAAAAAAAAATGAATACGGTAAAATAACACTACTTCTAAAAGATAACATAGGATACTATCTTCACGACCATGGTGTAGGAAAAGATTGCTTGGACTACATTAAATGTCTACTTATCAAGAGACATAGTTTTAAATGTCTGAATGTCATTTTTTCTGAGATATGTTTTAATGGCTCAGAAGGACACTCCTGAGAATGACAGGGAACACAATTCATTATTACTCTGGAAAACTGAGCATAAACTGGGACAGTCAGGCACAAACTACAAATATATGATGCTACCTATCTACTCCAAGGTGAGTACTCAACAGGAATATGCCTACATGTGCATCAAAGGATGTGTATAAGAATGTTCAAGCTGCATTATTCAAAATAGCCCCAAATGGACATTTCAAATATCCATTAATATGAGAATAAATAAATAAATTGTGGTATAACCTAACAGAATATTATATGGCAATGAAAACATTCAATACTGCAACACATAACAATATGGATTCGGCATTGAAGTGTAAACTTAAGCAAAAGAAGTTAGACATAAAATAATACATGCTGAGTGATGTTATTTACAGAAGGTTAAAAAACAGGCAGTGCTACAGTTTTACAAGTTAGAATAGGAAGGGAGAGTGTAATGATCAGGAGGAGCATAAGAGGCTTCTGCGGTTGTGGATCTACTTCCTAACTTACATGAGTGACAGTTATGAATGTGCTCTTTTTGTATTTACTCCTCAGATCATATATTATGATTTTCTATTTTTTGTGAGAATATTGTTCTTCAATTAAAAAATTAATATAAAGGAAACCTAAACCTAACTATAATACCCCAAGCTATAAAACTCCTAGAAGATAACAGAGGGGAAATCTAGATGACCTTGGGTATTGGGTGATGACATTCTAAGTATGATACCAAAATCCTGGCCTACAAGAGAAAAAATTGGTCAGCTGACTTAAAATTTAAAAATTATGCTCTGCTCCCAATGTCATTCTTCAAAGAAATAGAAAAAGCAGTCATGAAATTCATCTGGAAAAATAAGAGACCCAGAATAGCCAAAGCAATCCTGAGCAAGAAAAGTGAAGCAGGGGCATCACCATACCAGACTTTAAATTATACTATAGAGCAATAGTAACAAAAACAGCATGGTATTGGCACCAAAACAAACTGGTAGACCAATGGTACAGAATTGAGGACACAGAGACTAATACATATAATTTCAGCTATCTTATATTAGACAAAGGCACCAAAAATGTACAGTGGAAAAAGGATAGCCTCTTCAACAAATGGTGCTGGAAAAACTGGAAATCCATATGCAACAAAATGAAATTAAACCCTTATCTCTCACCATGCACAAAACTCAATTCAAAGTGGATCAAGGACCTAGGAATTAGACCAGAGACAATACACCTAATAGAAGAAAAAGTAAGGTCCAATTTCCAACATGTCGGATTAGGCCCCAAGTTCCTTAATAAGAATCCTGTAGCGCAAGAATTAATGAATGGGATAGATTCAAACTAAAAAGCTTCTTCTCAGCAAAAGAAACAATCAGTGAGGTGAATAGAGAGCCAACTAATTGGGAACAAATATTTAATATGTGCACATCAGATAGAGCACTGATTTCTAGAATATATTAAGAACTCAAAAAACTTAACACCAAAAAAACAAATAACCCAATCAATAAATGGGCTAAGGAATTGAAAAGACACTTCTCAGAAGAAGATACATAATTAATCAACAAATACATGAAAAAATGCTCAACATCACTGGCAATTAGAGAAATGCAAATCAAAACTACTCTAAGATTTCATTTCACTCCAGTCATAATGGCAGCTATCAAGAACACAAGCAACAATAAAAGGCACACTCATACGTTGCTGGTGGGACTGCAAAATGGTGCAACCGCTATGGAAAGCAGTATGGAGATTTCTTGGAAAACTGGGAATGGAACCACCCTATGACCCAGCTATCCCACTCCTGGGTCTATTCCCAAAGGACTTAAAAACAGCATATTATAGTGACACAGCCACTTCAATGTTTATAGCAGCACAATTCACAATAGCTATGTTGTGGAACCAACCTAGATGTCCCTCAGTAGATGAGTGGATAAAGAAAATGTGGTATATATACAAAATGGAATTTTACTCAGCAATAAAAGAGAATAAAATAATGGCATTCACTGGTAAATGGATGAAGTTGGAGAATATAATGCTAAGTGAAATTAGTCAATCTCAAAAATCCAAATACCAAATGTTTTCTCTGATATAAGGAGGCTAGTTCACAATGTTGTTGGATGGGGGTACATAGGAGGATTAGAGGAACACTAGAATGGTCAAAGAAAAGGGAGGGGAAGGGAGGAAGTAAGGAGGGAGGGAGGGGGGAAAAAAAGAAAAAAAAGTTGGTGGTTGAATGAGATGGATATCATTATCCTAAATGCATGATTGAAGATCTGAATGGTACTTATATACTCTATATACAAACAGTTGTATGTAAAAAGATGCTATATATGTGCATTATGAATTGTAATACATACTACTATTATAAATAAAAAAAGAAAAAATTGCTTTTCATTATAAATCAGACCATTGATTAGATTTATGGTGGTAGCTATGAGATGTAAACTAAATATGTGACATTCTTTAATTGAAATAAATGCTTGTACTTCAAAAAAAATATGCTCTGCAAAAGACATTGTCAAGGGAATGAGAAGACATGCCACAGATTAGAAGAAAATATTTTCAAAATATATGTTGACAAAGGATTGTTATCCAAAAACCATTTAAAACTCTTAAAACTCAACAGCAAGAAAATGAACAACCTGATTTAAAATAGGCAAAAGATCTGAATAGATACCTCACCAAAAGATATACAGATGGCAAAAAAAAAAAGTGAATGAAAATATGATCAAAATCATGTCATGATGAAAATGCAAATTTAAACAACAATGAGATACCAAAACACATCTATCAGAAGGAGAAAAGTCCCAAACGCTGACAACATCAAATGCAGACAAAGATGTGGAACAACAGGAACTCTCATATATTGCTCATGAAAATGCAAAATGATACAGCCACTTTGGAAGACAGTTTGGCAGTTTCTTATAAAACTAAACATACTCTCACCACATGATCCACTGATTGCATTCCTTGACATTTACCCAAAAGATCTGAAAACTGATATCCACACACAACAAAACTGCACACAGATGCGTATGATAGCTTTATTCACAATTGCCAAAACTTGGAAGCAACTAAGATGTCCTTCAGTAGGCAAATGAATAAGCTATGATATGTCCAGACAAACGGAATATTATTCAGAGTTAAGAAAAAATGAGTTATCAAGCCATGAAAAGACACAAAGGAACCTTAAGTGCATATTACTAAGTGAGAGAACTCAATGGGAAAAAGCGTCATATATAGATTTCAACTGTCTGACATTCTGGAAAAGGCAAAACTATGGCGATATTAAAAGGATCAGTGGTCACTGGGATTAGTGGGAAAGGAGGGATGAATAGATGGAGCACAGATGATTCTTAGGGCAGTAAACTTACGCTGTGTGGTACTGTAATGGTGGGTATGTGCCATCACACATTTGTCAAAACCCACAGAATGCATACTCTCATACAGTAAGAGCAAACCTTAATGTAGATTGTGAATTTAGGGTGATAATGATGTGTCAGTGTAGGGTCATCAACTGTAACAAATGTACCACCCTGGAGGGGATGTTGATAAGAGAGGAGGCTGTGAATCTGCATGTGGAAGCAGAGGGTATACGGGAACTCTGTGCTTCCAGCAGTTTTGCTATGAATTTAAAACTACTCTAAAAAATATTCTACTAAAAGAAGACCACTACAGAGCTTACTTATCAGTAATATATCCATACTTTTGTTATTTAAAATGTGTTTAAATTACATGGAATTTAATAAGACTCCTACTCTGGGAGAATGTTCCTGGTGCTGCAGGCCTGGGCTGGAGGACTCTGCGCCAGGAAACCCCCCAGCACAGGAAGCCTCAGGGAGCACTCCCCAAGGTCAAGGAATGATTTAAATGCTAATTCTCATTACACATACTTTTGCTTGGCATCTTGTGGTTCCACCAGTAAGTATTCAGGACAGCTTATCCAGGAAGCCTTCCAAGGAAGCTCAGCTCTACTAGCTGCTTATGGCTCCTTCCTGGGGCTACCAGACAGGGTGTTCTAGATTTTCAGCTTTCCTGCGTGTGCTGGACATTGATCCACCAGGACTTAGAATTCACTGTCAAGAAGGATGACTCAGGGCCTAACAGCCTTTTCCAAAACTCCAGCTGCTTCTGTACCAGCAGAAGCTCTGCATCTGTTGCCAGTATTGCCTTCTAAATGCAAACAGAAGAGTACCAAAGCAGTCAGAAAGAAGGAAAGTTCTCCTTGCAGAACAGGTTGTGAATGCCCTCCAGGGTGCTCCAATGTCTGACTTCCAGCCAGGAATGTTTCAATGACATGTCACACTGAGGCTCCTAAACTCTGTGCATCCTGATAGTAGAGAGCCAGAAAGCTCATCCTGGCTGGTCCATCTTGGGAAGGTGCATTCTGCAAGCTGGCAGGGAAGGGAAAGAAGCTGGGACCATAGGGCCAAGCTGAAGCATGAGTCCTGCCATGTGACAGTCCTTGGGGAGAAAGGCACGTTTTAGCTCTAATCTCAGGGTCTGCCTCTCATATAGAGGGTAAGAACTCTGGCTCTAGAGCCAGACTGCCCAGAATTGGTTGCAGCAACCCTCATTAATTTTTCATAGGACTTTAGGCTATTAAATATCTGACTTCCTTATGGTTTAGCTTCAGTATCCATTGTTGGAAGCCACAGTACCTGGGTTGTTCTGAGTACTAAATGGGGTCATCTATAAAGTCCTTAGAAGAGCATCTGAAATGCAAATCTCTCACAAAGTATTAACTGCCACACTAGCAGTCCCAGACTCTTGACAACTCAGACCACCCCACAAATGACTCCATCTGCCAGCTAGTCAAGTGTATTGCATGTGTATGTATGTGGGGTGGGGGTGGGAGGACAGAAGCAAAACTGACAGTGAGTCAGATGATAATGACATGAATTCCCAAACCTGTTATTGGTAGGCTGAATAATATCCTCCAAAGAGATTTGTGTCCTAATCCCTGGAACCTGTGAATTTTACCTTATGTGGCAAAAGGAACTTTACAGATGTGACTAAGTTAAGGATCTTGAGATGAAAAACATATTTTAGGCATATTTTAGATTATTAGGGTGGGAGGGCCGTACATGTAATCAAAAGTACTGCAATAATAAAGGGATAGAGGGAGATTTGACAACAGAAAGGGAAAAGGTGACATGACAATGGAAGTAGAGGCTGGAGTAATGTGACCAGGAGATGAGAGTACTGGAAGCCACTAGAAGATACAAGAGGCAAGAAAGTAATTCCCCACTAGAGCCTCCAGAAGGACCAGTTCTGCCAATACCTGAATTTTACTCCTTAAGATTCACCTCAAATTTTGGCCTCTAAAACTGTAAGAAAATGAAGTTCTGTTGTGTTAATCCACTAAATATGTGGTAATTTGTTACAGCAACAATTAGCAACTGCTAATCCAACAAATACATTGGATTTGAATCCTGGCTAACAATCAGGCATTTAGACAGCAGAAAATAAGGCAAGATGCTGGAAAGAACTTCTTAATGCTACAGCCACACAAGCTAGGGTCAGGGTTGGGTTCTAGACCCAGAAGAAATCAGAATGAAACTGGGAGCTGGGTTGGAGGCCATGTTCCAAGAAGAACTATCATAGAGGCCAGCAGGGAACGGGCACCACAGCAGACACTGTGATCTGGGGCTTGTCCAAATATCTGCACACTAGTTTACAGCAGCAAATGCAACTCCAAGCCCACTGAAGGTAGACCTGAGACCATATAGGAACTGCCTACTGAATGAAATGGGGTCATCTATAATGTTCTTAGCAGAACATCTGATATACAAATTACCATTAGCTGTCACACCAGAGCCCCCAGACTCTGACAAGTCAGATCACCTCACAAAAAATTCCACCTCTCAACTAGTCTAGTTGGGGCAGAGGGGTTGCATAACAGAAGCAAAATCTATAGTGGGTCCGATGACAATGACATGAATTCCCAAACCAAGTATTGGTAGGCTGAATAATGTCCTCCAAAAAGATTTAGGTCCTAATCCCTGGAACCTTGAATTTTACCTTATATGGCAAAAGGCACTAATAATCTAAAACTGCTTCGGTCAGGGTGGGCTCTGGGCCAGCTTCTCAAAGAGTACTCTGTGTATGATGCTGCTCTGAGAACTACTGCCTAATACCAAGGAGATTAGGACAGAAATTGAGAATAAGCACTTAGAAACTTTCAGCAATGTGGCACTGCCATGACATTTTTGGAAATGTATTGCTATGAATTGTCTAATAAAATGCTATGGCTTACATTTTGTATGCCTTTTTGAAAAACAGTCATTTATTTTAGTAATTCATATTCATCGTATTTCATGAATATTAGTCTGCAATAAGTTAGAAATTTAAAACACACACAGACACACATAATGCTGGTCTTTTACCACCGTAAGACTCTTGGCAATCATGGAGAAGACACCTGAAGGTGAATGGAAAAGAGACAGCAGTGACAGCGCAAGTGTGACCTGCCAGCCCTTCCAGAAGAGGACTCACATGTGACCGCCTCGAATATGAACCTTTGAATTTTACCTTGTGTGGCAAAAGGAACTAATAATCTAAAACTCAGGGCTACGCGAGGCACACTCCATGAGCTCTTCAGTGTCCTGGTTAACTGCTCTCACATAGCCTTGGGAATGAGCCCATCTACCAGATGATAAAAAACAAAGGGAAAGCTCTCAAGTGCATGCCTTTCCTCATTATGATTTTCCTGTTTAATTAGGCATATTGCAGTAACTTGCACTTCCTTGGTGTACATACACACAGAGCTGGGGTGGCAGGATAAACCTGCCCAGGTGGGAGACATTGCTACCTATGATCCAGAAGAAGGAAAATCCGTGCAGAGGAAAGTAAAGTACTCTCCATGCTGTACTACCCATATTGTTCAAGTTCTGAATCCTTTTCTCACTTGTGCCCCTGGATAGCCTCAGGAGAGACTGTCACTCTCACTTTACAGAAATCCCAAAGTTGGCTCAGACAGCAATGCAGGTGGTCCAGGGCAATGAGTCAAGGCAGGCTTTGGAAGACCTGTATTCAAATGCCATTTTTATCCCTAACCAGCTAGAGAACCTTAGGGTTATTTAAGCTCTTTGAGCCTGAGTTTGCGTATTTGTAAATTGTGGATACTAATACATGCACCAGAGTGCTCTGTGATCACTAAGGAGAGCAATGTCTGGAAAACCTTTGAGACAGCTCCTAGATCAAAGTGCACAGCTAAAGAGTGAAGGAGCCAGTGCTCCTGGCTCTAAGGACTGTGTTCTTTCCAATGCTCATGGCACCACCACAATGAGAGCTGGGAAGCTGGGAACTAGAGTAGCATTATAGACACTAGTGGGATTAAAAACACATAACATCTAGAACATCATGAAGGCAAGATATAGCAAAATAAAAGTAACTGACTTGAGAATAGTAACTCTTATTCAATTTGCATACTGTATTTTATAAGGCAGTAAACAATATCCTGTTTATAATACAAACATTAAAGAATTGAAAACTTGGAATTAAGGAAGTTTATTTTTTAGGTGGTGTCCCCACTGAATCTAAATTCCTCTTTCTTATATACACATTCATCATATCTCCACATAATTACCAGTATTTAGTGAAATATGACATAAAAATACAATTATGGATAGAACAGTTTAAAATAGCAATTAAAATGATTTCATAAGGTGGTGTGTATTCATTTTACTTCAGAAATTTATAGTAATTAAAGTACTAAACAAAGCACTGTAATAATAAGTAGTCATATGAGCCACAAAGCTTCCCCACTGTATATTTTATATCCTGAAAGAACTTGGGGGATTTTTTTTTTTTTGAGATACCAATTTAAATTAAAATAGTATTTATCAGGAAAAAAATGGAAATGATGAAGATTGATTTTGTACCATGTTTTCAGTTTGGAAATGATGAAGATTGATTTTGCACCATGTTTTCGCATTAATATGCAAAACCATCCGCTCAAAAATTTGAAAAACTTATCTCTCTTTAAAAATTTAACATGGAATCTTGCTATGATCTGAAGTAGAATTATGCAGAGATACTTGGCTCATGTTGTCCATCTCATGGGAATACAGTGTTGAAAAGCTACAATGAATCATCCTGAGCAAGGCCATCATTAAGGGTTAAGAGATTTACAACGACAATTTAAGATGAAATCCCCCTCTCCCTTTAGCCAGAGGTCAGGTTCCTACCTACCATAACCTAACCAGAGCATGGAGTGTAAGACAATGAACCCGGGAGACTTATGTCTATAGAAGTAGTAGAGGAACATTTGGGCCTTAACTCAGCCAATTGTGTTTACAATGAGGAATAATCAGAAACTACAAAGACCCAGATGGGTGCAGGAAATAGCAGCTGAGACAGGTAAGCAGCAATGACAGAAACATAAGAGCCTCTGGTGCCTAGGAAAACGGCTCTAATGAGCTCAGCAGTCTCCAAACCATCCCTTTCCAGCCTAGACAAGAGAGGAGGCTCTCAAGGCTGGCCTTCACCCAGTCAGGAAAGTTGTATGTTCTAGTGTCTACTTAAGAAACAAGGAACTGTGAAATGTATTTTCAACCATGATTAAAATTAAAACTCTTTTAAAGTTGTAGCAGTTAATGGAAGAAGTCTCATCATCAACGTGGAAAACGTGGTCACCGGAAGGTCTGGAGTATGTAATCAAGACAGCCTGCGATATGGGGGAAGTGATGTACTGACAAGACTCAGCATCTCTGCCCTTCCATTTTCTATAAAATGGAAGAAAGAGGACAAAGAGAAAGAGCACGTAAAATATAAAAGATAGTAAAAACTGGATAATAACAGGACCTGGCTTTCAAAAATACAGCTACTTGATGGCACAGAGGAACACATCTGTAATCCCAGAAACTCAAGAAGCTGAGGCAGGAGGATCGCAAGTTTGAGACTAACCTCAGCAACTTAGCAAGGCCCTAAGCAACTCAGCATGACCCAGTCTTAAAATAAAAAATAAAAAGGGCTAAGGATAGCTATCCCACTCCTCGTTTTATGTCCAAAGGACTTAAAAACAGCACACTACAGGGACACAGCCACATCAATGTTCATAGCAGCACAATTCACAATAGCTAAATTGTGGAACCAACCTAGATGCCCCTCAGTTGATGAATGGATAAAGAAACTATAATATATATACACAATGGAATACTATACAGCATTAAAAGAGAATAAAATCATGGCATTTGCAGGTAAATAGATGGAGTTGGAGAATATAATGCTAAGTAAAGTTAGCCAATCCCAAAAAACAAAATACCTAATGTTTTCTCTGATACAAGGATGCTGATATATAATGGGGATGGGGGAAGCATGGGAGGAAAAAACAAACTTTAGATAGGGCAAAGGGGTGGGAGGGGAAGGGAGGGAGCACAGGGGTAGGAAAGACAATAGAATGAGATGGACATCATTACCCTAAATACATGTGTGAAGACACAAATGGTGTGACTCTACTTTGTGTACAACCAGAGAAATGAAAAATTGTGCTCTATGTGTGTAATAAGAATTGAATTGCATTCTGCTGTCATATATAACAAATTAGAATAAAAAAATTTAAAAAATAAAAATAAAAAATAAAAACAAAAAAGGGGGACTTGGGATGTGGTTCATTGGTAAACCACCCCCAGGTTTGATCCCCAGTTCCAAAATAAATAAATAAATATATATATATATATATATATATATATATGGTATATATTAAAAAGTAAGTCTAAATTTTAAGTATGAAGCAGAGGATGTTATTTTTCACATCAAGAAGAACAAATTTAAATGTGAAATCCCCACCAAATAAACCAAAATTTTTCACTTTGACCCTGCCACTCCTGCTGTAGTGGTTTGTCTTTCAAAGATTCACATATTGGCAGCTTGTCCCCAAGTGTGGCAATGTTGCTGGGTGGTGGAACCTTTAAGAAGTAGGGTCTAATGGGAAAAGAAAGTCTCAGATTGAATTGATGCTGGTCTCCTGGAGTGAAACAAGTTGAGAGAGTGGGTTGTTATAAAAAGAGCAGACCTGGCCCCTTCCTGGCCTCTGGCTTACTCACTACATGATCTTTCCCTCTCACATGCCATCCTGCCGTGAAGCCACCCACCGTGACGTGATGCAGCCAAAGGGGAGACTCATCTGAGGTCAAACAGACGTGGACACTGAATCTTGGATTTCCAGTTTCTAAAACTGTGAGCTAAATAAACATTTCTTTATAAAGTACCCAGTTTCAGGTATTTTGTTTTAGCACCATAAAACAGACTAATACACCTTCTGAAGAACATTAAATGCAAACATAGAAATAATAAGCAGAAACAAAGACCCAAGGAAGGAGCTTTTTGTGTAGAAGATGGTTTAAATTTTTACATCTGACAATTTGTCATAGATGATAGCTGTTTTCTTTAAAGGCAATTTTATTATTTTTTTTTTATTTTTTATTATTATTATTATTTTTTTGGTACCAGGGATTGAACTCAGGGGCAGTTGACCATTGGGCCACATCCCCAGCCCTTTTTTGTATTTTGTTTAGAGACAGGGTCTCACTGAGTTGCTAAGTGCCTCGCCATTGCTGAGGCTGGCTTTGAACTCGCGATCCTCCTGCCTCAGCCCCCCAAAGCGCTGGCATTACAGGCGTGCGCCACCGCGCCCGGCTAAAGGCAATTTTATGAAAGGAATATACATAGCTGATTTCATGACAAGATAAAAAAATATTCATGATATTAAATTCTGCAAGTATAATTTTAAAAAAAAAAAAAATCTCCTTCTGTTTTCTACTCTGTCACCCCTTGGAGAATCAGGGACACATTTGGATAACTTCAGGTTCTCACAGAGTGCAGGGAGCCCAGGATGGTAGGGGAAATGGTGAGAACTTCTACCCTAAATACCTTGCATTAGACTTGGAAGGTCAGTGACTAGGACTTCTGTAACCAGAGCTAGGGGGAGGACATACTGTTGGAGGAACTGGTCAGAGTTATGGCAGAAATGGCATCTCTGTGGGCATAGAGAAAAAACAAAATGTGGATGAAAAACCATACTATAAGGCCACTTCATAATGAGGGCCACGCCATGTTATGGCAGGGTATTTCTATTTAAGAGAGAGGTTCATATGTATCAAGGAGATTTGTATCCTGATTTTACCAAATACCCTTTTTTTATGTATTTCTATCCAATATTTTCTTTTAAGTAAATCTGAGTATCTGAGAGGTGCAGCACTAATCATCTGAAAATCTCACTGAGACCACTATTGTTGAGCAAACCCAGCACAGTGACTTATACACAGCAGACACTCAATACATGGCTGATGCTGAGCAGATAAATGAAGCAATGAGGGAGGAGGAAAGAACAACTGGGGAAGCCCTTTATTCACTTGATAGGTATTTACTGAGAGTCCATAGTCCACTGTGTGTCCAGGCAGAGGCCTACCTTGAAGAATAAACAAACAAGATAATGACGACTGTGGCAAGTGCCATGAATCACATAAAATGACAGTAATTAGAGGGAAAAAAAACACTCTGAATAAGGTGTTCCTGGCAAGCTCTCTGAGATGGAGGGCTCAAGTCCAAAGAGGAGTTAGTCTGGCCTGAGGGAGTGGGGTGTCAGAGGTGCAGCACAGGGACAGCAGGTGCCAAGGTCCTAAGGCAGGAAAGACTTGACTTATTTTAAGGAACAGAAAGGAGGCTGGTCATATTTTCCATGCTAAGTGAAGTAAAGCACACAGAAATGTCATACCCTAGAGACAACTTTCAGATAATTTTACTAAAATCTACACAACTCTACAAATAAATGATGTACCTGACAAATGACAATCACTAAAGTAATTTAGGCAATTCATCACACAGGAACTCCACTCATATTCTGAACTTTATTTTTTATGTAACTAATTCAGCATAAAGGATAATACATGCTACTTACTTCCATTCAGAGGATAATAGTATAGATATTATATCCCACATTCTCTCATTTTTAAGTACCCTTTGGTGTTTTCACAGGATGGGATAATAGTTACTTTTAAGCTTTTCAGTCTCCTGTGGTTAAATTTTTTTTCCTTGTTGAGATATTTAAATGAAATTCAACATTTTAAGAAATATCTTAGAAGCACTTTTCACTTGGGATACAAAGAATTGTAGTCCTCATAACAATTTCTCACAACTTGTCAAGTCTGACTTTAACTGTGGGTGGATTCTTACAAGTTCACTGAGTGACTAGGGAGAACTGTGCAGCAATTAAAGCAATTAAGAGCAAATCCATAACTTCTTCTCTGGAGTCTTTGGTAGTATTTTAGTTGACTCACAGATATTTCTATTCTTCACCCAGGTTTCACATACTATAGAATGCTGTCCCCAGCTGAGCATAGCATCCAGTTTCACAGCCTCACCTACAGTGGCTGAAAACCCTATTGGTGTTTGCACCCTCAAGGGAGCACCCTAAGAACCAAAGATAAATTAATTAACAGAACCAAAGACATATTACATTTAGAAAAGGCAATGGCAGGAAAATATCCTCTTTTCATAAAAAAGAAAATAAAGATTGTGTGTGCAAGCTTAAGTAATAGAATTTGTCAACATGAGTAACAAATTCAAAAAAGATAAACTCCACATTGTTGACAGTGGTTACCTCTAGGGTGGAGCTGGAGGAGATGGTTATGAGGAAGAGTACTTTCATACATATATTTTTAAGTGATGGTATTATGGTTGATTTTTACATTATTTTTTGCTTCTCAGTATTCTCCAAAAAATATATTTTTAAAAATATACCAGTAGATAAAAATTCTGACCATAAAATTTTATCTGGTTGTCAACACAATCTCTCCCTCTTCCTCTCTGTCTCTGAAACATTTACTTGGACTTTTATCTGTATTACAATCGGCATGGTGTAGATGCAGTATCCTCTTGGGCACTCAGGTCTACATCTGCTAAAATTCTAAACTACTAATATTTTCCTAAAATATTTAAGCTGTAGGTTTTGCAACTATGGCATCTACATAACCTCTATTTTTCCATCTATGATTTCTCAGTAAGCACCATGCCTTTTTTTTTTTTTTTTTTTTTTTGTACCAGGGATTGAACTCAGGGTCACTCGACCACTGGGCCACATCCCCAGCCCTTTTTTGTATTTTATTAGAGACAGGGTCTCACTGAGTTGCTAAGTGCCTCACCATTGCTGAGGCTGGCTTTGAACTCGTGATCCTCCTCCCTCAGCCTCCCAAGTGCTGGGATTACAGGCATGCGCCACTACACCCGGCCGCACTGTGCCTTTTCTAATTATTGATGGGGTAACCAATTAAGTCATCTGATGAGATCAATAAGGCCCATTAATCCTCTAATTGACACTTAATTGGAAACCCTTATGTCCCAGAAGAACTGACTTTAACTGTGGCACCTCCATGTGTGCCACACCTTCAGCAGGGAACATAGCACAGCTGAGCCGTGTTACTGGGGAGACCAAATGGCCCACCACTGCATCCCCAGTACTCAATAAATGCTTGGGTATGAATGAATAAGTGTCAGTCATTGTCACAGGAAGGCAGCAGAAGTGGTGGGGAAAGCATGAGCTTTGGAATCAGACAGATCTATTTGGATTCTAACCATGCCATGTTCTACATCTTGAGTGAAATAACTAACTTTTCTGAACCTCAGTTCCTTTACCTGTAAAATGAGTATAATAATATTTCTCTACCTCAAAGGGGTTTTGTGAGGATTAAAACCATATCTATCTACCTATCTACCTATCTATCTAATCTATATCTATATCAATATATAAAGAACGAAATTGTGGGGCCGGGGTTATGGCTCAGTGGTAGAGTACTTGCTGAGCATGCATGAGGCACTGGGTTCGATCCCCAGCACCACATTAAAAAATAAACAAAAATAAAGTATTGTGGACTTCTGCTGGGCCCAGGAATCTATGGATCACCCACATATACTTTGAGACATTCTTTAGATTTCTTCCTGGAAGCCCTGCAACTACCTTAAATTTGAATGTGTTGTAGAACAGACCTATGTGTTCTGGACCATCAATGGAGCCAACCATTCAAAATTTAGATATTGTCTTTGCAGAAAATCTTAGCCGACATTTTTATGGTATCCAAAGAGGTGACATTGTGATTGTAAAAAGCCCAAGTGATCCAAAATCAAATATTTGTAAAAGAGTAATTGGTTTGGAAGGAGACAAAATCCTCACCACTAATCCATCAGATTTCTTTAAAAGCCATATTTATGTGCCAACAGGTCATGTTTGGTTAGAAGGTGATAATTTACGGAATTCTACAGATTCCAGGTATTATGGACCTATTCCATATGGACTAATAAGAGGACGAATCTTCTTTAAGATCTGGCCTCTAAGTGATTTTGGATTTCTACGTGACAGCCCAAATGGCCACAGATTTTCTGATGATTAGCAAGCATTTACTATTTTGACTTGATTATTGTTTCCTGTTCAAGTGAATTTATTACTGCAGTTGAAACCACATACTTACCAATAAACTATTTGCTGTTCAAAAAAAAAAAAGTATTGTGTCTATTCATAACTAAAAAAAAAATTTTTTAAAGAACAAAATTATGGCATTTGCTGGTAAATGGATACAAAGAGAATATCATGCTAAGTGAAATAAGCCAGTCCCCAAAAAAATCAAAGGCTGAAAGTTCTCTCTGATATGTGGATGCTAACCCATAAGAAGGGACAGTAGGGAGGGGACATATTATATATGTGTGTATATATATGTACACATATATACACACACATGGTATTAATTAAATGGTAGATTTTCCTTCTTGTGGCTACTTAAACTTTAAATAATGGAATCATCTGGCAGTTCTCTCTTTTTTATTACAATGTGTTCATGAAAATCAAAGTTTATCTTTATATACTATTTGTCCACCTAATTTTGTCCTATTTCTTTCTGTCAAACCCAGACCTGACCTTAAGGTCAAAATGAACCATCAGCTTTGCCTCAAAGCATCATCCCCTAGCCCCATTCCTGGCCAAAAGCGGGTTATTTTCACTCAGCAAGCACACTACCCTGCCTCCCTCACAGCATGTCTTACATGGTTAAGTTTATTGTCATCTCCACCTGCAATATCTTCCCTTCTAGGCTGTCAGCTTCCTGGAGGACAAAGGTAATTTCTGGTTCATAACTGCATCCCACAAAAGCATTTTCCATAGTGCTTTCCAGGTAAAAGATACTTTGTAAATTTTAAAAGATCAATTTACTAAACTTGATTATATTTTACCACAGGAAGAATAACATAATAGGTGATTACATGCCTGTTTAAGAAAATGATTTAAATTACAGATGTAGTTAACAGGAAAGACACAAAGAATCAAACTATAAAACTTTGCAGCTGATAAAATAGGGCTTCAGATTCCACAAAACACACATAAATGGAAGATATACACAGCATATTGATCACAAGGCTTTAACACAGCACAAAGACATATCTATAAGTTAAAAACAAAACTGCTATGTCATAAATTTGTCCGAACTCTTATAATCAGGTATAATAAGTACAAAGCTTTCTTAAAAGTAGAAATATTTGGAAGACCTAGTTTCTTTAAATCAGTGCCTCTTTCCAACCCATTTTACAACTGACCTTGTAGCAAACACAGCCATTCAAAACCATTCCACATACATGTATATTAAAATATCATGTTTCACACCTTAAAAATATATAGTAACAAGTAAATTTTTTAAAAACCCAACATTCAGGGCTGGGGTTGTGGCTCAGTGGCAGAGCACTTGCCTCGTACATGTGAGGCACTGGGTTCAATCCTCAGCACCACATAAAAATAAATAAACAAAATAAAGATATTGTGTCCATCTATAACTAAAAAAATATTTAAAAAAAACATTCCATGGACTCTTTCTTGTCTTCTCACCTTCTCATTCCAGTACAGAAAACTCTTAGTCAACCATGTCAATATGGCTCTTGCTAGGACCTTTGGTTTTTCTTTTCTCCTCCTTTTATATTATGCCACTCCCCCTTAACCATGTGTTCTTCTAACTCTCAACTCTGTGTGGTTTTACTCCTAGGCTAATACTAGAAGCTAGTTTATGGAGCACTTATTATGTACCAGGCAACATGCCAAGTTCTTCAAAGATCATGTCCCAGCCACAGTCTTGCAGAGTAGCAAGTAGGAGCATGGAGAAGGTGGCCCAAACCATACCAGGGCTATGGATGACCGAGAATAGCTTTCCAGAAGACAGAATTCTCAAATGGAGGTTTAAAAAGTCAAGTCAAGTTGGGGCTGGCTACATTGGGGGCTGAGCTGGTCTGTGCCAGATGGGTCAGGGCCAGGCACCAAGATTCCATCTCAGTCCAGTCAGAATGACAATTATCAAGAATACAAGTAACAATAAATGTTGGCAAGGATGTGGGGCAAAAGGCACACTCATACGTTGCTGGTGGGAATGCAAATTGGTGCAACCAGTATAGAAAGCAGTATGGAGATTCCTTAGAAAACTTGGAATGGAACCACCATTTGACACAGCCCATTCCTCGGCTAATACCCAAAGGACTTAAAATCAGCATACCACATGATGCAGCCACATCAATGTTTATAGCAGCTCAATTCACAATAGCCTATCTAGGTGTCCTTCAACAGATGAATGGATAAAGAAAATGTAGTATATAGACACAATGAAATATTACTCAACCAAAAGAAGAACAAAATCATGGCATTTTCTGGTAAATGGATGGAAATAGAGAATATCAAGCTAAGTGAAATATGCCAGTCCCAAAAAACCAAAGGCTGAATGTTCTCTCTGATATATGGATGGCAACCCATAACAAGCAAGGGTAGGGAGGGGAAGTACAGAAGTTCATTGGATTAGACAAAGGGGAACAAAAGGAAGGGAGGAGGATGGGATTGGGAAAGACAGTAGAATGAATCAGACATATCTTTTCCATGCACATATATGAATATATAACCAGTGTAACTCCACATCATGTTCAACCACAAGAATGGGATCAAAATTGTAATGGGTTGCACTCCATGTATGCCTAATGTGTCATAATACACCCTACTGTCATGTATATCTAAAAACAACAAATTATCATTTAAAAAGTCAAATTAAAGGAAAAAGAGAAGGAATCGTGTGTACAAAGAGAACTGACAGACTGTGAAATAGCAGGGCATGTTTAAAGCACTGAAAATCCTTTGGTAATGTATCAACCAGCTGTGGTTTGACACTCCTACAACAATGAATAGCTGAGAAAAATAGGAAAATAGGTTATATGGGCATTCACTCTGGAAAGTACAATTATATCAACTTATCTGAAGTCATTACCCAGTTTAGTTATAACCAGTGAATTAAGAGGTAGCATAACTTTCTAGAAGCTTTCTCTTTATACATCCCATCCTATTCTTATGACTGTTGTTCCAATTCATCATCCAGTCTCTGCCTTCATCCTGCTCCCTGAGCTCACTCAGCAGGGAGCCAGGCCAACATTCTCAACTCCAAGGTCAGCAGGGGCAGATATTTAGACCAGGGGTCTCAGTCTTCAACATATACACATATCACCTGAGGGTCTTGTCAGATTAAAGGTCTAATTCAGTTGGTCTGAGGACAGAGCTGAGAGTCTCCATTTCTAATAGCTCCCAAGAGGTACCCATGCTGCGTTTCCGAGAACCACCCTTGACCTGTAAAGTTTCAGCACAGCAGACTCTGCCAGTCACATCAGCTGGACTCACATCCTTCCGCCCATTTTTCACCTGGATTAACTTGCCCTAAGTCCCAGTTTTCTCACCTGTTGAATATGCTGTGAAAACCAGGTAAAAATGTGTAAGAACCATCTAGCACCTGGTCAGCCTTCAAGGGGTAAATGGTGGCTTATATTGTCATAGTGAACACGTTTATGGATATCATCCAGAGCCACTTCGGTGTCTCTCCTCTCACCTCCTCCAACTTGTTCTTGATTCCTCTCCTTCTGGCCTGTTCCTGGACCATGACCTATTATTTATTACCCCCCTTTACTAATATTTTCAACATCCCTTTCCTTTCCTCTACCTTCAAAAGTGTTTACCTTGCCAGTAAAGATGCCGCATGCCTGTAATCCCAGTGGCTCTGGAGGCTAAGGCAGGAGGATCACAAGTTCAAAGCCAGCCTCAGCAAAAGCAAGGTGCTAAGCAGAGACCCTGTCCCTAAATAAAATACAAAATGAGGCTTGGGATGTGGCTCAGTGGCTAAGTGCCCCTGAATTCAATCCCCAGCTACCCACCCCCCCCAAAAATAAATGTTTACTTTTCACATCCTAAGAAGTAAACTTTCTGTGTGACCTTTAGTCACTAGTTTATTTCACAGAAATAAATAATATTTCAACTTGAAATATGAAATATACATACTTTGGCTGCTGTCTCAAAGCTCACCCCCCAACTCCTTAAGCCCCCACCAATCTATGGAAACCACACTCTCAACAGTCCACCATTGATCATTAATCCTGGAATAGGGAAATCCTATGGTCTTATGAATTGCCATTCTCCTTTACTTTTTTATTTTGATGACCCACTATCATAGTGACTTGTGAAGAAGCATGTTAAAGGAAGGGCCTGGACACTTAAATGATAGAGTACATCCCTTGCAGTATGGACTCCCTTCTACTGGAGGTGGACAATGCTCCCCATGATGCCATCACCTCACGGATTCCATGAATAGGGTAATCCCTCTAAGGCTGGCTTGATTCCTGAGCAAATGGTAAAGGGCAAGCCTATGATCTACACTGGAAAGGGCACCATTTCGGGAGATTTGGTTTCCTATGTGGCTCTGATCCATCTTAACCCCCATCTGGCTGGTAAGGTAAGCCTGGCCAGGAACAGGAGCGGCTTCTAGAGAAAGCCTGGGCCAGGACCACACCAGACTGCTTGCAGGTCAGAGAAGAGGTGCCTCTGGCTGACCCCTCCACTCGCCAAAGGACTCCTCTGGATTTGGAATATGGGACCAAGTATGACAACAAGCGTCAGGAAAACTTACTATCCTCTGTGCACATATGTTCCCTTGGTGCCTCACAGAGCAGAAGGGTCAAGTAAGATTCAGAAGCTTCAGGGTCCCTCATCCAAATGCCACCATCATGTTACCCTATCTCTTAAGAAGCAGTAGCTCTGGTGATAAGGACACAAAGTAGAGGTTAGAGTGAAGGGTTAAGAGGCAACATGGGAGGGAATGAGACACTGAAATCATAAAAGCTAATGAAGCAGGGGCTAGGGTTGTGGCTCAGTGGTACTTGCCTTGCATGTGTGAGGCACCGAGTTCAATCCTCAACACCATATATAACTAAATGAAAAAAATAAAGGTCCATCAGCAACTAAAAAAATTAAGGGGGGAAAAAAAAAAAAAAAAAAAAGCTAATGAAGGTATCAAATGGCCACTGGTAGTTGCTATTCCCTTCCTGAACCACCTCTCCCATTCCTAAGAACCAACCACCCTTCCACTGGGATTTTAAAACCGGGTAAATAAAGATAATCATTAAGCTAATTCAACATGAAAATACACACAGTTGGGTAAGAAAATCTCTTCGAGGGATTGGTTGTATGTTTTAGAAGACATTTTATTCTAATCTCAACCTAAACAATTTCCCAATCATCCTATAGAGAACTCGTTGGCTCAATAAAGACACCAGCCTCACCTGAACTCTCCTTTCTGACTGCTCTTGTAAACAATCTCTGTGTAATCATTTCACATAATATAAGAAGCCTTGTGAAAATTGACTTAATCACTACCCATTGTCTAGGGATTGGCTCAACACGATGATGGACGAGGCTTGTGAGAAACAAGCTCAGATTAGGATCAAGAGTCACTGAGTGATGCAACAGAAGGCAGTGGCTTCAAAGTGGGTGGCACCCTGGAGCTTCAGCCTCCAGAAGAGACTCCAGTCTCTGCCTGTGCTGCTGTGACTGGAGAGGGCGGGTCCTTCTAGCTCAGGGAGAGAGCCACAAACTCAGAAATAAGGTAGACCTTGCCACTGAACCCACTGTGTAATGCTTTCCTGCTATTTTTAATAGTGATGCTAAACCTCCAGGAAGTGGGAAACAGTGAATGAATCACTCAATTGATCAGCAAGTAAATCTGAATGCAGGGAAATGCGTCAGGTGGGGCTTAAAGGATCTAGAATGAATCAAATTCCATTGTCAACTTTCAAAGACCCATGATGAATACATAAATTTTGATATTCGGAACAAACATCATGGCGATGACTTGGGGATTATTTTTTCATAAAAGCTCAATCCAACACCACATAATATTCTTAACTTGTCAAGTAAAAATTCTCCAGAGAAAACAGATCCAACAAACAAAAATCCCCATGGCTTCGTCCTGGAGGACATGCTTCCCACAAACGTGAGGAATCTCAAGGGCAGGAAAAGAGAAAGTAGAGTCTCATTATCAAAGCAGTTCTAGTCCATAAAGTCATCACATCATCAAGAATTAATGAATGGGATAGATTTAAGCTAAAAAGCTTCTTCTCAGCAAAAGAAACAATCAGTGAGGTGAATCGAGAGCCTACTAATTGGGAACAAATATTTATTACATGCACATCGGATAGAGCACTAATTTCTAGAATATACAAAGAACTCAAAATCTTAACTCCAAAAAAAACAAATAACCCAATCAATAAATGGGCTAAGGAATTGAAAAGACACTTCTCAGAAGAAGATATACGATTCATCAATAGATACATGAAAAAATGCTCAACATCGCTGGCAATTAGAGAAATGCAAATCAAAACTACTCTAAGATTTCATTTCACTCCAGTCAGAATGGCAGCTATCAAAAACACAAACAACAATAAATGTTGGAGAGGATGTGGGGAAAAAGGCACACTCATACATTGCTGGTGGGACTGCAAAATGGTACAATCGTTATGGAAAGCAGTATGGAGATTTCTTGGAAAAATGGGAATGGAACCACCCTATGACCCAGCCATCCCACTCCTGGGTCTATTCCCAAAGGACTTAAAAACAGCATATTACAGTGACACAGCCACTTCAATGTTTATAGCAGCACAATTCACAATAGGTAGGTTGTGGAACCAACCTAGATGTCCCTCAGTAGATGAGTGGATAAAGAAAATGTGGTATATATACACAATGGAATTTTACTCAGCAGTAAAAGAGAATAAAATAATGGCATTTGCTGGTAAATGGATGAAGATGGAGAATATAATGCTAAGTGAAATCAGTCAATCTCAAAAATCCAAACACTGAATGTTTCCTCTGAGGAGGCTGGTTCACAGTATTGTTGGGTCGGGGTACATAGGAGGATTAGAGGAACACTATAATGGTCAAAGAGAAGGGAGGGGAAGGGAGGGAGCAACAGGGGATGGAAGGGAAAAAAAAAGAAAAAGTGGTTGAATAAGATGGATATCATTATTCTAAATGCATGAATGAAGACTTGAATGCTACAAATATACATTGTATACAAACTGTTTTGTATAAAAAGATGCTCTATATGTGCAGTATGAATTGTAATACATAATACCACTATAAATAAAAAGATATTTAAAAAAAAGTCATCAGGTCAGAGGAAAGAATTCAGGCAAGACCTGTGTTGTCATTGAGCCAACAAGGTGTCTATAGACTGACTGGGAATTTGTTTAGTTCAAGATTAGATTAAGATGTTTTCTGAAACATAAACAATGAGCAGATTCTTTGATAAGATTTCATTACAGAACCGCATGTGTTTACATTTCAAATCAGCTAAGTGATTATTCTTATCTTAAGGTACCTTAAATAGTGAAGTAATAAATACTGAATCGTTGCTCCTAGGAAAAAAACAGGATTCGGTTCCTGCAAGCCTCTGGTCACATTTTCGTCAACCAATCAATTCATAACTTTGTTTTATGTTTGTTTCCATTTAAAGACATGTCACTGAATAGATATTTTTTATTTATTAACACTGAACTCATGGCCAGCAGTGCTATAACTTGCACCTTCACAAAATTTATCCAACATTTCTTGCATTCAGGAACAACAGACAGCCCTGCATGTGGGGGCCATTGGAAACAGTGAAAGCACCAATGAGAAGCACAAAAAAGCTGAAAAACATGGCACTAAATAGACACTTGCAAAGAATGCTTTTTACAGTATGAGAGCTGAAACAAGAAGCAGAGCGACCCTTGTTCAACCTCATCTGGGAACATTCATACCAGATGACTAAATTTTTCACCACTCTGCACATGTCCACAAATGACTGCATGAGTACTGAGGATACTGATGTTTGAATTATAAATAAACTCTGGCAAGTAGGTAAATTCTCAAATGCAGAATGCACAGATAATATAGACTGTACTATACTTCCTTCCTACTTTGGGGACAATGCTGCTACACAGCTGGGTGTACAAGGGCATTAGGTCCCTTTGAGGCAACCCACCATGCTAGTGTGAGTGCCCCTGATTCTCTGAGCAGCACAGTCAGACAGTTTGAACTAAGTCTTGAAAGACTTTAGGACTGTGGTAGTTACCTCTTTTGGGGGGTGGTAGGGGTGGAACTGGGGATTGAACTCAGGGGCACTCAACCACTGAACCACATCCCCAGCCCTATTTTGTATTTTATTTAGAGAGAGGGTCTCACTGAGTTGCTTAGTGCCTCACTTTTACTGAGACTGGCTTTGAACTTGTGATCCTCCTTCCTCAGCCTCCAGAGCCACTGGAGTAAAATTTACAGGTGTGCACCACTGAGGTGGGCAGGAGTTACCTCTTTAGTTCTCAGGGAAGTACTCCTACCTGTTCCCCCAAAAGATGGACAATAGTGAGACCATTCTGCATCTACACACTTTAGTCAAGGAGAGCTTTGGTGACCTCAAAATGCCTGCAATTTAGACTTGAGGCTATTTTCCTGCAAGAGATTTAATATTGAGATAAATGTCTCTTTATCAAGCATTTTGCCTTTTCTAATTAAATTCTGTAAGAACACCCAAAGAACATTCTTACGCTTCCCTAGCATGACAAAAGATAACCCCAGATACTGGAGAGCCTAGAGAGGGGTGGCGCCGTTAAGAAAGCCAATTAGTTAAATCAAATCATGAGATTTTCAAGAGGCCTACAATACTGGCAAGAAAAAAGAGTTATACTTTATGGGTGGTTATTTTGAAAAATTATTCAAACTCTTAACTTTCAAAATAAATTGGAAGGTGGCTAATGTTTTTTAAAAACTCATAAGATAAAGACAATTAAAATATGATTACAAACATTGGAAAGAGCACAGACATTTTTATATTCAAAATATTGATGAATTAGTTACTCTGGATGAACAACAACAAAAAATTATCCCTAAGCTTTCTGGCAGCAAAAGGGAATCATTTAGATGTAAGTTTTTATCAACAGATAAAAGGCAACACACTAGATCACCTAATCTAGAGAAAATGCATTTCATGGGTATTAAAGTTCAGCAGGTATTTATTGTGCCAGCACCACTGATTATTTATGCTGTTTCGGCTTCTGGGTCAGCTCATATTCACAATGGTCTTATGGCATCGCCTAACCATTCTGTATGAGCACTGTGAGCTATCACTAGCCCCATGAATCAACTGCCCCAGTGATAAGGCAGAAGGCTGGAGAATTCCACACAAGACATCATCCAAGAACAAGACGAGCTGATCACTAATAATATAAAAAAGAAATAAGATAAAATATATTTGCAAAGCCTAGAAATCCAGAGATGCATTTTGGTGTCAAAAAGATGTTCCTGGGAACAAACAACAGTAAAAGTAATTAAAGATCTGACTGTATTATCTGTTATATATTTGTCTGGAGCCAATTTTGAATGAAATGGCTATGGTTCACTGGTTAAAGTTATTTTACCCATTGAGCATAGATAATCTATTATTGCATCCTCTTATTAAGAGTAATAATATAACTGGCCAATGTAAAAATGATCTTGTGTTTTAAACTTCTGCAGTACTGGGGATCTAACCCAGAGCTTCATCATGCTGGGCAAGTGCTTCACTACTAAGCTACACTGTCAGCCCTAAAAATTATTTTAAAGAGCTTGATTCCTTTCAAAATAAATGTATCCTTGATCCTTGGAAACAATAATAATTACCCACTGGATAGTATAATAAACCTGAATGAGTTCTCCTTGTTGACTAGATTCAACTGCTACTACTTCCTGGTACTTTGCTCCACTCCTCCCAAACCTCCCCATACTTGCCCCTCTTTTGCTATTCAGAGTAGGCATCATTGCTCAGAGCTGCAGAGTAATCAAATGTCCTGGCTAGCTCAAGATATACCTGGCTCACATCTGGTATAAGTGCTCACTTTCATTCTCAAAATTATCTTCACTATAATAAAAAGACAAACAATAACAAATGTTAGCAAAAATGTGGGGGTGCTGGAACTCTCCTAAGCTGTTGACAGTAATATAAAATGGGATAGCTGCTTTGCAAAACAGTCTAGCAGTCCCTTAAAAGGTCAAGTCCACAGTTGTCATATGATCCAGAAATTCCACTCCTATATAAAATATACCCAAAAGAAATGAAAACATATATATACATAAACATACACATGGTGTTTATATCAACATTACTCACAGTAGTCAAAATGTGTAAATATTCCAAATGTCCATTACCTAATGGACAAACAGAATGTGATATATCCATGCAATGGAATGTAATTCAGCAATATGAAGGAATGAAGTACTGATGCATGCTACAAGATGAAGGAGCCTTAAAAACATGCTAAACTGCAAAAGCCAGATATAAAAGGCTATATACTGTATGAACCCAATTACATGAAATGTCCAGAATAAGCAAATTATAGAGACAGAAAGTAAATTTATGTTTTTCTGTGGCTAGAAGATAAAGAGAAAAATGGGTAATGCTTGTTAATGCATAATAGGGTTTCTTTGGAGCAAGATTTAAAATGTTCTAAAATTGATTGCAGTACATAGCTGAACAACTGAGAATAGAATAAAAACCTTCACGAGGTGCATTTTAAACAGGTTAATTGTATAGGCAAATTAAATCTCAATAAAAAGATTCTATAAAAAATAGCAACAAATAACTTAATAATAATACTTTTCATCAGGAAATTAGTTATATGGCCACTGTACACTGTGCAAATACCAAGTATTCAGACCAATTGAAAACCTTTAGCAATGATCTGATGAGATCTCTCCAACTTTAATAAATCAAATCACATAAGCTAATAATCATGTTTCAAATCACCCTATGTTGATAGGCACAGAGGGAAGCAGGATGATGAGTTCCTGCAATTTAGTCTTTCAGTAGAGAAAAATCAAATTTGTTCCTTGTGAAAAATTACTTATCAGAATCTATAAATGCACATCATTTAAAAAGTTCTACCATAGCTTTATAGCTCTTAGTACTAAACAGTAAAAACCTTTATTCACTTAAATATATGATCCAAGAACAAAGGCTTTTATTTACTTAGCTATGTTCCAAGAAGGCTCACTGAGACATCAGAATATATCATTTAACCTACTGCAAGATCAGCATTGGAACCGAATTTCACATTGATCTCAATTTATTAATAACAGAACCTTTCCTATTCACTACCAAAAAAAAAAAGTATTCAGCCCTAAACTGTCACTTAGTCTACAGCCCCACTCCTCTAGTTGCTGCTGATCACTCAAATATTCTCCCTGGTGGCTTCTGTAGGATCCACTAGCCACTTTGTCTCCTCCATTTTCTATTTCAGCAAAAGCCTGGAACACCACCTACAAGATATATGTCTTAAAGTCAACGTGTCCTATTTCTATGAAGTGATAATCATGCTCCTCTCAGGTTCAGAAGAACCTTTTTTTTTTTTTTAATTCAAATTGCATTTTTATTCTTTGTGTGTGTGTGTGTGTGTGGTACTGGGGATTGAATTCAGGGGCACTCGACCACTGGGTCACATCCCCAGACCTTTTTTGTATTTTATTTAGAGACAGGTCTCACTGAGCTGCTAAGTGCCTCGCCATTGCTGAGGCTGGCTTTGAACTCGCGATCCTCCTGCCTCAGCCTCCCAAAGTGCTGGGATTACAGGCGTGCGCCACCGCACCCAGCTCAATTGCATTTTTATTCTTTAAAATTCTTTTAAAATTTATTTGTTATAATCAGTTATACATGACAGCATAATGCTCTTTGATTCATTGTACACAAATAGAGCACAGTTTTTAATCCTCTGGTTGTACACAAAGAACGGTCACACCATTCCTGCAATCATACATGTACCTAGGGGAATGATGTCCATCTCATTCCACTATCTTTCCTATCCTCATGCTCCTTCCCCTCCTCTCCCCCCACCCAAACCCCCAGCTTTACCCAATCCAAAGATCCTCCACTTATCCCATGCCCCCACCACTATAGATTAGCATCTACTTATCAGAGAAAACATTCAGCCTTTGTTTTTTAGGATTGGCTTACTTTACTTAGCATGATATTCTCCAACTCCATCCATTTACCTGCAAATGGTATAATTTTATTCTCTTTTATTGCAGAGTAAGATTCCATTGTGTATATATACCACAGTTTCTTTATCCATTCATCTGTTGGAGGGAATCTAGGTTGGTTCCACAGTTTAGCTATTGTGAATTGTGCTGCTATAAACATTGATATGGCCATGTCACTGTAGTATGCTATTTTTAAGTCCTTTGGGTATAGACCAAGGAGTAAGATAGCTGGGTCAAAAGGTAGTTCCATTCCAAGTTTTTTAAGGAATCTCCATACTACTTTCCAGATTAGTTGTACCAATCTGCAGTCCCACCAGCAATGTATGAGTGTGTCTTTCCCCCCACATCTTCACCAACACTTATTGTTTCTTATATTCTTGATAATTGCCATTCTGACTGGAGTGAGATGAAATCTTAAAGTAGTTTTGATTTGCATTTCTCTAATTACTAGAAATGTTGAACATTTTTCATATATTTGTTGATTGAATGTATATCTTCTTCTGAGAAGTGTCTGTTCAGCTCCTTATCCCATTTATTGATTCGGTTGTTTGTTTTCTTGGTATTAAGTTTTTTGAGTCCTTTCTATATTCTGGAGATTAGTATTCTGAGATGTGTATGGCAAACATTTGCTCCCAAAATGTAGGCTCTGCTCACCTCATTGATTGTTTCTTTTGCTGAGAAGTTTTTTAGTTTAAATCCATCCCATTTATTGATTCTTGATTTTATTTCTGTACTTTAGGAGTCTTGTTAAGGAAGTCAGGGCCTAATTGGACATGATGAAGATTTGGGCCTACTTTTTCTTCTATTAAGCATAGAGTCTCTGGTCTAATACCTAGGTCCTTGATCCACTTTGAGTTGAGTTTTATGCATGGTGAGAGACAGGGGTTTAATTTCATTTTGCTACATATGGATCTTCAGTTTTCCCAGCACCATTTGTTGAAGAGGCGATCTTTTCTCCAATGTATGTTTTAGGAACTTTTGTCTAGTATGAGATAACTGTAATTACATGGGTTTGTCTCTGTGTCTTCTATTCTGTACCACTGGGCAGAGCCTTTTAAAATTACTAAAAATTACTATTATATCAGAAAAAAGAAGAAATCTTCAGTTAAAGACATTATAACATAGGTGAAATGAAAATGAAAAACCAATGCATACTTGGCCTTGTGAAAATAGCAGAGTATGCCTAAGTGGAAGGGTCATGTTCCCACTGCTAAACAAAGTAGGTCCTTGGGTCATGTGGTTCACAGAGCAGACACTGGGAGAGAAATCAAGAGTCTCCCTTGAGTCCAGCAGGCCTCCATGGGAGGCCCTGTAATTATGGGCTACATGGTACAATGGTCTAACAAAGACAATGTACAATCAATTCATATATGCAATAAAAATGCTATCCATAGTATAAAACTAAATAGGATCCGATTTATTTTGTGCACAAATACTGGATAAGACATGCAATGTGCACACTCAATAATAAGTTTTAAGTACAGAAATCAATTTTTGTGTAATAGGCGTATAGTCAACCCTGTCAGTTTCTACTCATGTAATCATGTATTTATGTAAGCATGATACCTCCAGCATAGATTCTTTCTTCAATATTTCACTGGAGGTACAAAGCAAGAGGGATACTTGTCTTCCTCCCTTGGTTCTATTTTTGAAAAATAATACTGATTATGCTTAATAGTCACACAGGGAGATTGTGGACAAGCTAATCAATGAGCTAAAGAACACTGTTAAAAATATAGAGCCGGGCTGGAGTTTTGGCTCAGTGGTAAGAGCACTTGCCTAGCATGTGTGAGGTCCTGGGTTCAATTCTCAGCACCACATGTAAATAAGTGAATAAAGATCCATCAACATCTAAAAAAAATATTTAAAAAATATAGAGAGCCTCCACTGTCTCCCTTTTCTGTGTGAGCTACTATTCTGTCTTCCTATTCTCTCCATTTTCTGCCTTTTTGCCCATTTTTCTCACCAGACTTTTTTACTTGCCCCACCCCTATTCCTGTATGCAGGATTTTTCCATCTGTGTGTGTGTGTGTGTGTGTGTGTGTGTGTATGTGTGTGTTATATTGAAGTTTTAGTTTTTTGATGCTAAATGTTGGATTTTTCCATCTTAACGGGCTACAATATAGACATGAAGTACATTGTTACTATTTGTACTATATTAAATGAATAAAGACTTGAGTTTCCTGCAACTATTTCTAAGGCTTAGTATTCTCACTTTAAAAATACTTTTCATGTATCAAAACAAAAACAAAAAAGCATAGCTCAAGGTTTTTTTACCCTGAACAAAGAAAGGAAAAACAGAAAACAGGAGACTGTCAGTGACATAGAGAGATGTCCTCAAATGTTCCACAGGAATACAAACAGCTCCCCTTGAAACAACAGGCACTTCTCAGAAAAATCTTCTGCTGCTGGGGGCACAGAAGTTAAGCATAGAACCCAGACAAACATCTGTGTTCAGAAGGACACCAGGACAGTCTTTCTCCCATTTGGACACCCTTAGGAGGAACATTACTGAATCCTCTCAGGCATCTGCCAGTACTTTGCTGATGTGAGTATGGAGAGCAAGCCCTGTGGCCGGCAGCTGTCAAGAGGAAGAAGGGGATCTGGCAATGGATGGAGAGACTGCTGGATCTCTCTCATGTGGGGGTAAGAGAGGACTGGTAGTTAACAGCTACTGATTTCACTTGTTTGTTAAAAGGCTAGTGATTAATTAGAAACAGAATGGCATAACTGAGAGCAAAATGTAGAGAAATAAGTGGTTTTTTTCCTAGTCTTGCCAATCTTCAAGAATTATCAATTAGTGTTTCGTTTCATCTTGACATTACATCTTGGTCCACGTTACAGAGAAATGTTTAGTACTACTTTCACTTCCAGCTGTCAAAAGACCTGGGCTTGATGGACATGATGGCACACACCTGTAATCCCAGCTATTAGGGAGACTGAGGCAAAAAGATTGCAAGTTCAAAACCAAACTGGGCGACTTAGCAAGACCTTGTTGCAAAATAAAAAGTAATAAGGGCTGAGGATGTAGCACACCTATTTCAATCCCCAGTACCAAATAAATGGATCAAATAAAAAACAAAACAAAAAAGGGCTTGGTCTTCACACATATCCTAAGGGATTAGAGCTCTTCCTTCCTGGTGTCTTTCCCCTCCCCACAAAGGAGACTTTCCTCATGATCACATATGGATGCATATGTGAGACCCTTTAGTGACAACTACAGGCTGGTTATTACCTCCCTGGGAGAATTCCAACAGGATGGCTTCTGACATTTTGTTAAAGACACTGGGCTCATTTCTAACTGATTATTTAAAGGTTGTCATTTTTATTTCTGAACATTTAAAAACAACAATACAAGTAGCTTTCAAACAGATTTTATGCTACAGTCTTTCCACGTCCCACAGAACTAACAGGTGATCTTGATCAATAGGTCCTAATTTGTTTCTCCATCTTCAGTATTAGAACAGTCGTGACTTGTTTTTCAATCACTTTTCTAATAAAAAAAAAAAAAGGTACTTTGAAGGGAGAGCCTAACCATTGATTTAAGAAGTAAGCTTCATTGAAAATCATCAGTACAATGCCTGAGGATATATTTATTTTTTATTATGAAATTAATATTTGATGTCTATAAAACAGGTATCTATGAAAGTACTTATTATTCCCTAAATTATCAAATATTAAATGTTATATACAAACTTTCCAGAAGTACTTACATAAATGGCAGTTAATTTTTAGATAAAAATTGTTTTATAGGTCTGGGGTTGTAGCTTGGTGTCAGAGCGCTTGCCTAGCATGTATGAGGCACTGGGTTTGGCCTTAGCACCACATAAAAATAAACAAATAAAATAAAGGCATTCTTTCCATACACAACTACAAAAAAATTATTTTATCTAAAAAATTTCTCGACTTTTTGTGATCCTGGGGATTTAGCCCAGAGGTACTCAACCACCCCAAGCACTTTTTATTTCTTTTATTTTGAGACAGGAGCTCCCTAAGTTGCCCAGGCTGGCCTTGAACTTGTAATCCTCCTGCCTCAGCCTCTTGAGTCACTGGGATTATAGGTGTGCGCTACTGTGTGAGCCTTAAGTTTTAAATGTCACTTTTAAAAATACTCCTCATAGGAGAAGGACTCTTCCTTTCCAAATCAGATGGTAAACTGATGAGCTGATTTCAGAGAAATACTTTTAACTGAGCAAGATCTTACATTTCTACCACCATATTGAGTTTTTCAGAAGAATCTTGAGCAACCAAATTAGCTGGTCTTTTAAATTACATTAGAGCAATTAAGTGTGAATGATAGCTATATTCCTATACTCAAACTTTTTTTCCACACAAAACAGGACATTAAATATCTAAAGGATGAAATTTGGATGCACACTATAGAGACATCTCTCACTTCCATGGCACTGGGGTTCAATTTCCAGTACCAAAGAAAACACGCATACATGGCAAGGTTTGCATAGAGTTGCTGGCTTTAGTAGGGACTACTGTAGAGCTGCCCTTCCTTATTTATTTTTTTATTCATCCTGATTTGTTATACATGACAGCAGAATGCATTTCAATTCATAGTACACAAATGGAGCACAATTTTTCATTTCTTTGTACACAAAGTAGAGTCAAATCATTTGTGTCTTCATACATGTACCTAGGGTAATGATGTCCATCCCCCTCCTTCTTAAAGTAGGGAAGTTGTAAGAACCTTTTCCCTCCAAGGGTAGCAACAAGAAGAAAATTTCCCTGAGAGAGGATGTACTTGCCCCCAGGAGGCTGGCAAGTAGATTATTCCAAGCAGAATCCTTGCTGAGGTGCAGGGAAAAAAAAAAAAATAAAAAAAAAAAAAATACTTATAGTCCTCCCCAAGCTACCACTAGAGAAGGTATACAAGAGTTCTTTTTTTTTTTTTTTTTTGGCACCGGGGATTGAACTCAGGGGCACTCGACCACTGGGCCACATCTCCAGCCCTTTTGTGTATTTTTATTAGAGACAGGGTCTCACTGAGTTACTAAGTGCCTCGCCATTGCTGAGGCTGGCTTTGAACTCACGATCCTCCTGCCTCAGCCTCCCAAGTGCTAGGATTACAGGCATGCGCCACCACGCCCGGCTACAAGAGTTCTTAAGAGAGTTGAAGGCATATATAATAAATAACAGCTGCCTAGAACTACCCTGAAGGGAGAGGGCAAGAGGGGAGTGACAGAAGTCCACAATCCTAATGTTTGTGTGGCAAAGACATTACCTTCCCTGTACCAGGCAGACAATGCAGCAGGCAGCAAAGGACTGAAACGCTATCCAGGAGGGCCACCTGCCACTGTGGCAAGGTAATGCTAGCAGAAGAGGCTGAAGTTGTACCCCCCAAAAGCAGGAGCCAAGAAAAAAAGGGTCAAACAAGAAGTCAGTTGGAAAGCACATTCCTCTGGTAAAGTGATAGAAGTAAGTGGGGTGGGGGAGGGGATATACAAAGAATCACCAAAATACTCCATGGGAGAAGGTACTCACTAACAAGAAGAAAGAGTTAAAAGATTCAAAGGATTCCATTTCCACCTTTTTGCCTCTCATTAACCCTGCCAAGATCCTGAAGGACCAAAAGCCTGTGCAGAAATGTGTGGAGGAGCAAGGAGCGTTGAGACAAGGCCATGCAGCTCTGCAGGTCCCCAGGACAAAGGCAGCCCTGAGCTGAAGAAGTGCAGAAGCATCATCTTAGATAATGGAGGGGGAAAGGGGGGTGATTTAGATCAGACTAGACTTTTTAATAACTTTTAAGATTCAAAAGTTGTAATAGATCTCTGAGATACAATCCAGAAATGTAGAAGGAAGACTTAGCAGTACAGGTTTCAAAAGTGATGGGAAAAAAAAAAAAATCTGTTTCCTGATGATATCCTACCAGGTCCAGCCTGTTCTTCAAAGTATGGGGCTCTTTGTCACCTCTTGTTTTCAGTTTTAGGCTGTGGATAAAATTCTAAAAGCCCCCCAATGAGTAAATACTAAATCAAAGTTACAATATAAAGCAAACTTTTAAATTTTTTTTCTTTTTTGTTGGTTCTTATGAGTTGTACATAGCACTGAGATTCATTTTGACATATTACAAAGGTGTGGAACATAATTTGCTCTAATTCAGTCCCCAGTATTTCTCTGTTCTTTCCCTTCCCCCGCCTTCCCCTGTTGCCTTCAGTGCTCCCTTCTGTCTACTTACTGTACTGATCTCTCTTTTATTTACTTTTAGGGGTTTTGTTTTGTTTGTTTTTTAGTGACTTTTTTTTTTAATTTTTTTATTATTTATTTACTTATTCATCATGCACAAGTATAGTATCTTTTTACATACAACTGCTTGTATACAAAGTATATAAGTACCATTCAGATCTTCAATCATGCATTTAGGATAATGATATCCATCTCATTCAACCACCAATTTTTTTTCCTTTTTTTTTCCTTTTTTTTCCTTTTTTTCCATTTTTTTTTTTTTTTTTCCAACCCCCCCCCTTACTCCCTCCCTCCCCTCCCTTTCCGTTGACCATTCTAGTGACTTACTTAGTGACAGTGAGATCCACTGTGGTTTATTCGTATGTACATAGGAAGGTTAGGTTAGATTCATTCCACTGTTCTTCCCATCTCTTTTCCCTTCCCCTCAATCCTTCATCTGGTCCACTGATCTTTATTCTATTTTGATGAAATCCCCCCACCTTTTCCTTCCTTCTTTCTCTTTTGTCTCCCCCTTATTTTGGACTCAGCTTCCACACATCAAACATTTCAGCCTTGATTTTCTCAGTCTGGTTATTTTACTTAGCATGATGGTCTCCACTTCCATCCATTGACCAACAAAGGCCATAATTTCATTCTTCTTTATGGCTGAATAATAATCTATTGTGTATATATACCACATTTTCTTCATGCATTCATCTGCTGAAGGGCACTCTGGTTCCACAGCATGGCCATTGTAAATTGCCAATAACATTGATGTGCCTGTGTCACTATAGTAAGCTGATTTTAGATCTTTTGGATATATACTGAGGAGCTGAATAGCTAGATCATATGGTGATTCCATTCCTAGATTTTTTTAGGAATCTCCATTCTGTTTTACAGACTGGGTGCACTAATTTGCAATCCCACCAACAATGTATAAGTGTACCTTTTCTCCCACATTGTCACCAACACTTATTATTATTTGTATTCTTGAAAATTGGCATTCTGACTGGCGTGAGAGGAAATCTGTAGTTTTTATTTGCATTTCTCTGATTTCTAGAGATGTTGAACATTTTTTTCATGTATTTGTTCAGCATTTGTATTTCTTCTTTCGAGAAATGTCTGTCTGGTTCCTTTGTCCATTTATTAATTTGGTTATTTGTTGTTTTTTTTTGTGTGTGTGTGTGTTAGGTTTTTTGAGTTCTTTATATATTCTGGATATTAATGCCTTATCTGAGGAGCAGATGACAAAGATCTTCTGTAGGCTCTCTCTTCATGTTCTTAATTGTTTCCTTTGCTATACAGAAGCTTTTTAATTCAATGCATCCCACTTATTGATTTTTGGTTTTATTTCTTGCACTTTAGAATTCTTATAAAGGAAGTTAGTTCCTATGCCAACATGTTGGAGTGTTGGGCCTACATTTTCTTCTAGCAGTTGCAGAGTTTCCAGTCTAATTCCTAGGTCTTTGATCCACTTTGAGTTGACTTTTGTGTAGGGTGAAAGACAGAGATCAAGTTTCATTCTTCTACATATGGATTTCCAATTTTCCCAGTACCATTTGTTGAAAAGGCTATAAAGCAAACACTTTTACTCCCCAATCCTATTTTGTGCTTTTTCAAAGTCCTTATAAGGGTCCATTTGATCTTACAAAATCCAGAACCTGCCTGTCTCCCTGGTATATCACAGACAAAGCTTCATCAACTTGCTCTGCTCCAAACACAGTGGCTGCTTTGGGTTCTTCTAACACTAAAACTCTTTTTGACCTCAGGACCTTTGCACCTTTTCTTTTGTCCAGATATTCTTTCCCAAATTATTGTTAAAAAAAGGATGTTGAGGTCTCTGACTATAAATGAAAATATATCTATTTCTCCTTAGTTCTACCCATTTTTAGTTCATATATTTTGAAACCTTATTGTTACATGTATAATCTTTTAGTATTGTTGTATCCTCTTGATTCACTCAGCTCTTATTAATGAATAGGTTATAATATTTATCACTGGCAATATACCTAGTTCTGAAATACATTCTATCTGATATTAATATAGCCATTTCAGCTTTCTTTTGATTCATGTTAGTATGACATACCTTTTTCTATACCTTTGCCTTATTTTTGTTATTTAAAATGGGTTTCTTGAGATCATATAATTGGGTCATGCCCTTTCTCTTATCCTATGTATAATCTCTGCCCTTTAATTGAGATATTTAGACTATTCACATTTAATGTAATCATTGAAGTGGCTGGGTTTGAATCTATTATTGATTGTTTTCAACTTACCTCTTCTGTTCTTGATTTCCCTTTTCCTTCTTTATCTGCCTTCTTTTGAGTTTATTACCTGTTTTTAAAATATTAATGCATTTTATCTTCTGTGTTAGGTTATTAGGCATTTCTAATTTTTAATACCTTTATTTTGTTTATTTATTTTTATGTGGTGCTCAGCATCAAACCCAGTGCCTCACACATGCAAGACAAGAACTTTACCACTGAGCCACAGCCACAGCCCCTCTAATTTTTAATGTCTAATTTAACTTATCACAATCTATGCTATCATTCAATTCACTGCTACTACTCTGTGACCTAAAAATATGCCTAAAACCTAAAGGAGTTTCAATAAATTACTGGTAAATGAATTGAACAGCTGAGCCAAGAAAAATAACAATTCTCAAAAAAAAAGAGCATTCCAGTTAACTGAATTTCTAATCAAATGAAGATTATTCAGAAAACTATATTCTTTAGTCCTTTTTTGGTTTTATGTTTTTTATTTTTTCTGAAAGATAATAGTTGGCTCTTTGTGCCTTAGAAGTTTGGTATACAGGAAATAACTTCACAGTACCTCAGTAGCACCATTCTGAACAGCAATGACACCAACGTCTAAACACAGAATAGGAAGTAAAGGTGTAGAATAAATACATCTGTACAGAACTCAGGATATACTTACAAGAGTTATTTATTTTATCTTTTTTAAATAAAATCTTCCCACTATTGTGTATGATTATAATGTGTGAAAGAAAGAAAATCTTTCTAGGAGAAGTGGTGCATACCTGTAATCCCAGCAACTTGGGATGCTGAGGCAAAGGGTCACAACTTCATGGCCAGCCCCAGCTACTTTGTGAGACCCTAAGCAACGTATGGAGACTCTGTCTCAAAAGAAAAAATAAAAAGGTCTGTAGCTCAGGGGTAGAGTGCCCCTGGGTTCAATCCCCAGTACCAAAAAGAAAGAAAATCTTAGAGCCTTAAAATCTCTGTACTCTGCCTTTATCCTTAATACAAGGAGGGGGACTAAAGACTACTTAGTTCCAATAAAGTATTTGCTGTATGGTGAAATAGAATAAGAGTTAAAAAAAAAAAACTGTTTTGGTATTACACTTACAGAAACCACTATAGAATTTTAGAAATAAAAGTGAATCAGATGAGATTATAAGAATAATGATGCACTAGTAAAAGTTGAATGCATAATGAATTTGCCCACACACTTACACTTAGTCAAGGCATAAGTGAACCAAATGATGCATTAGAGCAGCTCCCACAGCGCTGTACTTCTTTTGTGGTACATAAAATATGACCTACCTTTGCTTTCATGTATTACCTACAGTTTACATTCCTCAAGGGAAAAAGCTATTCTGAAGATAGAAAAATAATTTTATCACTATAACTAATAATTAGGTGATGATGAACAGCAAATACTTGCAAATTAAAATGTTGGCAGAGATAAAGAACACCCGTAAATTTAAATAACACTGTCTGAAGTACAGGTATTAAATAGTGATTAGCAACAAATACGGATCACCTTCTAAACCTGAAAATCTTTGATTCAAAGAGAATAATCTAAAAACTGCAAAATTTGAAGGTCAACTAAACTAGCATTTTCTCTGTAAACCACAGCAATGATGAACATCCATTAGCCAGTAGGTATTCTCATGGAATTTCCAGAAGATGGGGTAAATAGAGTGTTATCAAACAGGGTCCTTAAGCATGCATCTTTTTGAGTTTATTTCTCCTTCATGATTGGGCTATGTTGGTGTTACTACATGCAGTACTTGTGCAATAGTATTTACTTAATGATCAAACACCGAGCCTGTGTATGCATGTGTAAGGGGGTGTACATACATGCACACAAAAAAATAAATGTAAGAGTAGTCCCTCCATTTATTGATAGGAGTATTGCTCCCTTAATGAACTGCTAAACTCCTCGCTCAAAGTGTGCCAGGTCCCAGGCTGATCCATACTATCACTGCCCCATCACCTAATGCTTCCCAGTATAGTCACACAGACAAAAGAAAACAGTAAACACCCAAGTCAGAAACCAACAGGATCTGCCAACTCCCTATCTCTGAACTCACTAAATGACTCTAAAATCTGGAAAACAAAAATGTTCCGTCTGCTGAGGCCTAGAAAGCATGGAGCAGATAAGGCCTGGAGGTTTTTGTTGGTTGTTCTGTGTTTTGTTTTGCTTCATTTCAGGCCTGGAGTTCTTAAGAGGCTAGAGTGGGTCCTGCCTTTGTAACCTGGGACACATAACATCTAGGGCCAATATCTGTCTTCCCAAAAAGGCAGAAGATATGCATCTACATTTATGAACATGCATATAGGTTACTTTACCCACCCACTGCACCTTCAAGGATGAAGAATAAGGATGTTCCTCAATCATCATTGAACAGATATCTCTATCTATCTATCTATCTATCTACTTATCTATCTCACTCCTTTCCTTCTTCCTTCCCTGACCAGAGACTGCCCTTAGCAAAGACTACACCCTCAATGCATTGGTGCTAAGGGCATAGACCTAGAGATTGGTGAAGAAAACCTACAATCCATGAAAAGAGACTTGGTCCCTAAGAAAAAAAAGATCAAACTGAAATCAGATAGACCACGCTGATATCAGAGCCTACAGCAAACACTGAAGGACAAAGAAATGCAAACCCTTAAAGTAATGTAAGTAGAATATTTTAAAAATATTTTCTGAACTAAAAAGATACTGGAAATATTTTAAATTCAATAACCTAACTTGAAAGAAAGTATTCACTCTTGAGAACAAAATATATAGTCTGGAAGAGGGGCCAACAAACCTTTTCTTTAAAGGTCAAGTTAAAATATTTTTTAAATTTGTGGCCATATATATGGTCTCTGGGGAACTTGCTCAACTCTGCCACTGTAGCAAGAACACAACAATAGTTAATAAATATATAAATAAGACTGCCTATGTTCCAATACAATTTTATTTCAGAAATGGACATCAAGATGGCTTTGGCAAGGGGCCTGAAATTTATAGATTCCTGGTCTAAAGCAAATGAAAATCTATCAAAATACATGAGAAAAAAATTGAGAATAGATCTAGGAGACAAAAAACTGCAAAATTACTAACTCTAAAGGAAAAAATGGAACAAAGAAAGAACACATAATTGAAGAAATAATAAATAAACAATTTTCCTTAGAAATACTTATACCTTTGGACTTAACAAAGTATATTCTTCTAAAATACATAAACTACCAGAATAAATAGAAAATTTTATAAACTTTCATTCAGAAAGAAAAGCTCAGCTGGGGTTGTGGCTCAGTGGTAGAGCGCTTGCCTAGCATGCATGAGGCACTGGGTTTGATCCCCAAAACCACATGAAAGTAAACAAATAAAATAAAGTTTAAAAAAAAAGAAAAGCTTACCCAGTAAAGAGAATTAGTACATATTAGATTTTTCAACATCAACATTGAAAGCTTCAAAATAAAATAATTTTAGTAAGATGGCTAGAAATAAGATAAACAACTGAAAACTAATAGTTTTCCTCTATAGAAAAAATAATTCCATCCATAACAGCAACAACAGGTATAAAATATAGAAAAGAAACTGATAAATATTAAGAAAATTACACACATATTTTAAATTAATATTTCAACTTTAATTTATAAAATTCCATCCAAGTCTCAATAGAGTTTTTGGAGGAAATGGAAGCAACTATTTTAAAGCTCATGTGGAAGAGTACCTTAGAATTGCCAAAAAGACTTTGCAAAATAGAGAATAATGAGGCAATATTTGTTTCACCACATAAAATAATGAAGCCCTAAACTAAAATAATGCGCCTTGGCATAGGAGTACACAAATTTATTAGCAGAACAGGATAGCAAATCCAGAAATAGATCCAAGTATACGTAGAAACATAATACAGGATAAATTACAGAAAGGAAGGACTTCTTTCATAAATGATACTGGGCTACAATAACTACCTATCTGAAAGGAAACAAAGTTATGTGAGACACAAAAATAAAGTTAATATATATTAAATAGTTTTAAATATAAGAAATTTAGAAGACTTTTTATAACTTTAGCATTGCAATTTTTTCAGCAAGTCAAGAAACACCAAAACAACAAGAAAACAACAGACGTATTTAATTTTAGTGATTTTATGGCAAAGACATCATTAAGTCAAATGACAAATGGTAATTGAAAAAACTCTTGCCACATAGATGAAAGAGGTTAATCGCCCCAGTGTTCTGATAGCAAAATGTATACAATGGATGAATAAGACATTCACAGGAAATGCAAGTAGCTAATAAATATGTGACAAGTAACTTGACCTCACAACAATTAGAAAAATGCAAATCAAGACCACTGTTCATGTAAATAAGAATTTACAAGACTGAAAATTTCCAGTGTTGGCAATAGTATGGGGAAAAGGGCAACTTATACACTGCTGTGGGAGTGCGAATCCCTCCGATCTTTTAGGAAATTAATATGCCCTTAGTCTTGAACTTTTTTTTTTTTTTTTTTTTTTTTTTTGTGGTACCGGGGATTGAACTCAGGGGCACTCGACCACTGGGCCACATCCCCAGCCCTTTTTTGGATTTTATTAGAGACAGGGTCTCACTGAGTTGCTAAGTGCCTCACCATTGCTGAGGCTGGCTTTGAACTCGCGATCCTCCTGCCTCAGCCTCCCAAAGTGCTGGGATTACAGGCGTGCGCCACCGCGCCCGGCTTGAACTTTTATTTTTAAGGAATTTATTATCACAAACTAAAACTAAATATAAGTATACAAATAATAGAAACCTATTTGCTGCCTCGTTGATAGCATTAAAACAGTGGAAACAACTTAAACATCCATCATTACAAGACTTGGAAATAAAAGATGGAAATCTATGGATAGAGAACATGATGTTATTAAAAAGAATGAATTGGATCCACATATATTGAAATAGACTTTCAGGTTGTCAAGATATAAGCATTTTTGCCATATCCCTAATAACTCCACATTCCTTGAGTATATGTATTTCGGCATATATAAATACGTAAGTCTGTTATGTGTGTATGTATGTTGTGTTCATGTTACATGATCACACATACACAGCAATGTGAACACGTGTCACTTTGGAAGAGAGAAAGATCTGGATGTTGACTTTTACTTTGTAAATATGTATGTTACTTGTTTTGTTGCAAACAGCATGAATTGCTTCTACAGTAGGGGAAGAGAATCAATAAAGCAAATTAAAGGAAATCAAGAACTTCCAACTTCTCAGGAGATAATGACAGCTTCCTCAGTTTGAATCTTTCTGAAAACTTTTGAAATCAACCAGGACAGCAAACGACCCATAACTCACCAATAACTTTATAGCCAGGGCCCATCATGAAATGGGGAGGGCCCAATCCAAAATTAAAATAAGGGACCCCCAGCTGGGGACAGAAAAGTCAATCTCCCCTTCCTAGGAGCCTATCACCTTAGGAAATTGTAACTTCTCTTCTAAGACATGCTATGTACCTGGGTCAGCCATGGACAAGAGGACCCCACTGAGTCACCCACTAAATGCACAGTGTCAGTGCCAAGCTGTGACCCCCAACCCTTCCTTTCCAGGCCCGAGAGAGTATAGAGGACTAGGACAGAACATGGACCTCCACCCATAATACAACCCAACACCACCCAGCCAGAGGACCACAGTAATGGCTGGGCCCAGCTGGGGTGACTGAGAACTCATCCAGGGAAGGTGAAAGAGAGGCTGCATAGAGCCAAGGCTTTGAGGTCCTGACACATGCTTCATTGTCCCACAAGACTTCACTTACAAAACACAAATTCTAAAATCAAATTATTAAGAATTTCAGGGCTGAGCCCAGTGGCGCTCGCCTGTAATCCCAGCACTTGGGAGGCTGAGGCAAGAGGATCGCGAGTTCAAAGCCAGCCTCAGCAATGGCGAGGCACTTGGCAACTCAGTGAGACCCTGTCTCTAATAAAATACAAAAAAGGGCTGGGGATGTGGTCCAGTGGTCAAGTGCCCCTGAGTTCAATCCCCGGTACCAAATAAAAAATAAATAAATAAATGAATTTCAGGACCATGACTAAAGAGCATTAAACCCCAAGCATGAGGCCCTTCTGAGAATGAGGCTCTGTGCAACTGCATTGGTGGCATGCCTGTGAAGCCAGCCCTGCCCACAGCACATCAGGAGATGGAGCATACGCCAAGCTTCAATTAATGCATAGGGAGGGAAATGAACACCTGAAACCAACAGAAATCTTGCCAGGACAGCGAATCAGAATGCTGAGCCTGGTAGTGGAATAGATGAAAGTCACCCCCAGTAAGCGTCCCACCTTGAGTGCAGAAATACAGAGAACAAGTCTGATCTTGACCACAGAAGAAATGCAGTGCTGGAAGGTTTGCAGGACCCAAGAGGGCAGTCTTCAGAAGGCAAAACACTTGGGGGTGGGAAGCAACTTTGAGGGTCACATCCCCAGGATGCTTGATTGTGAAAAGAAGCAAGCAACAGAGACTGAGGGTCCTTTAGAAATGAAAGACTCAAATCACATGACTCTTTAATCCACCCTTTCTTCCCAAAAGGTATTATTTATTTCAAATGCTGCACCTCCTAATACCCACAAAAGGTACCCACAAACTGAGACACATAGGGTAGGCTCAGAATCATCTGTTATTGCTGGTCTATCCACAAAGATGTAAGACATTTCAAGAACAGAAAATTGCAGGCACAAAAGAAATCAGTTAATGTTGAATAGCTGATAAAACAATCAAAAGAAATTTATTCCAATTATGATTCTTTTCATTTCAAGTTACAATTTATGTTCCAACCATTAATCAACTGTACTTCAGAGGTGGAAACTTGATAGGAAAAAAAAAAATGAACAAAACAAGAAAATAAATTAACAGAAAGTAGAAGATCAGACCCTTTGTAAGAAAGCAGAAGGACAAAGTGCATTATTACACATCTGGCTTAGGGGCTTGGTGTAACAACAGTGACTACAGAAAAGAGGCAAGTGAAAAAAAAAAAAAAAAAACATTAGTGATGGGAATCTTAAAACAGAGTCAACCTACCATTCTTCCATGCAATTATCTGAATTTTTTAAAAAACCAAATTCTCCAAATTGGAAAGCACTTATTCAAATAGTTCTGAGATCTTTTCCATCTACTTTTGGGAGCGTTTGTTACTATAGTTCTTTCCTGAGCACCATTCAAGTCTCCTTTAAAGAGATTCATGATATCCAAGATATCTCTCAGTTATCTGATAAGTTTACACTTAAAAGTTCTTTCAAGAAGTTCCATTGTATGTGATCTAGTTGCTAAGCAATCAGATGCTGTGACCCACAATGAATAAAAAAATGGATCTGAGGGGCTGGGGTTGTAGCTCAGCAGTAGAGCACTTGCCTAGCACATGTGTGGCCAGGTTTGATGCTCACTACCATGTAAAAATAAAGACATTGTATACAACTAAAACAAATAAATAAATATTTTTTAAAAAGTGGATCTGAAAGGAACATAGTAAAATTTTTCAAGCAAGAATACAATAATAAAGATTGTCCTACTTGCTGATTTCCCATAAATGCCTTACTTAACTTTTGAGTTGCCCTTTAGGCCATATTAACGAAGAGAAGTGAAAGCATACTTCGTATGGATTGTAACTAGAACATAAAATTCAGAATATTTGAACTTTTTTTGGTACTGGGGACTGAACCCATGAGTGCTTCACCACCGAGCTACATCCCCAGACCTTTTTTTTTTTTTTTTAATATTTTTTGTTGTTGTTGTTGTAGATGGACACAATACCTTTATTTTGTTTATTTCTTTTTATGTGGTACTGAGGATCAAACCCAGTGCCTCACACATGTGAGGCAAGTGCTCTACCACCGAGCCACAACTCCAGCACCCCAGACCTTTTTTATTTTCTATTTTGACAGAGTCTCCCTAAGTTGCTGAAGGTTTTGGTAAGTTGCTAAGGCTGGCTTCGAACTTGCAATCCTACTGCCTTAGCCTCTCAAGTGTCACTGGGATTTCAGGCATGTGCTATCACATCCAGCAGAATAGTCCAACATTACCATAATCCAATCTATACTCAATAAGTCCATCCAGTTAGGAGCTAGGTATATATTTATTAATAGAATTTAAAAATAGAAAAGCATTTCATTTTCTATAATACATCTGTAACCAATGATATCACCTAAGATTTCCCTCTTTGCTGGGATTCAATTTTACATAAAGAATCAGGGATGTACAACTAAAAACTTCCATTATCCCAAGCTTTTACTCCAAAACTTTTGTACCAGTATTTTAGGCCATCTTTAAAAGATAATGTCAAATAAAGAAGGCCAACCAAGAACTATATTCACTATAAGTTATGTTCGTGCCAATGAAATTTCAAGCAAATAAAATAAACTTATATGGAACAATCTTTAATTTTTCTCTTCTGCTTTTTTTTTTTTTTTTGTGTGTGTGTGTGTGTGTGTGTGTGTGTGTGTGTGTGTGTGCGTGTGTGGTACCACGGATTGAACTCAGGGGCACTCGACCACTGGGGTCACATCCCCAGCCCTTTTTTTGTATTTTATTAGTGAGACTCTGTCTCACTGAGTTGCTAAGTGCCTCGCCATTGCTGAGGCTGGCTTTGAACTCGCGATCCTCCTGCCTCGGCCTCCCAAAGTGCTGGGATTACAGGCGTGAGCCACCGCGCCCGGCTTTAATTTTTCTCTTCTACTTGGAGGGTTTCTTCTAAAGAAATGGGATAAAAATGTTTGAATGCCTTTTACTGGTCATTCTGAAACTTGATGCTTTAGAGAGGAGTTTAGAATCTGTAAAGACATAAAGGAGGAAAGCTGCTAGGGAAAAAAATATGTATCAACAGCAATGAACAAAATCTCATGGGTAGCTATCTTCCTCTCCAAGTTCATCTCTCTGCAGATGAAGAACAGATTTCAAGTACTACCTTGTCACTGCAATAATTTATTTTTCACATTTTATACATGTTTAAAATAATATTGCAACACACTTAGAACACTGTTTTCTTCATAACTACTTTGAGTCAATATATTCATGTATGAAAATACAAACTTCCCTCAGAGGAATCCCTGATATTGCCCTAAAAACATGTTAACTCAGAGAATCAGAAGATCGGCTCCTGTTCCTTGAACATACTTTTCTTGCTGCTTCTCCTTCAGCTGTGTTATTTGGGGAAAATAAAAAATCAATTCTGTCACATAAATGGTATTCGCCCTCTAACAATACAATGTTTTCCTCTATGACAGGACGTGATGTCATAAGTGGAAGCACTAGACTTGGTAAAAAAGGGACCTCCACAGGAGGGTTAAAATAGAGAATTATCTGCTCAAACTCTGATGTTTTAAAGAAGGCAAGATAAAAACTGAGAGAAAATGTGAATCGGAAGTACTCTTCTTTTCTACCAAAGCACCAGTGTGCTACCATTCAAAATTTCCACTCCTCAAAGGCTACCTCTGCCAGGAGAGAGGCAATAACTCTTCCTAGGCCTTTCCAAATGAATAAATATATACCTACTCCATTCTACTCTTTCTCAAAAGGGGAAATGGGCAGAAAAAGGTGTCATGAAAGTATCTTCCTCAAACAAGAAACATGAGAAGGCCACCAATCTTGTATCAAAGTCCAGATAGGGGGCTGCTTCTTCTAGTCTGCCACACTAGGCAATTCAAACCAACTTGTTTTGCCCCAGTCCCCACCAGGCAGGAAGGCCTGGCCTCACCCTAGAACCACTGTAGAGAAATAAAAGGAAAAGTAGACACTGGGCCCCACCAACAGTGAGAACAAGGACCTCCAAATCACATGACCTTGCTTTAATTTTCAGCCATAAAAGAGAAAAGCCTTGAATGAGTTAGTTAGCAAATCTACTGACTAATTTGTAAAATGTGAATGATGCTGTCTATCTCACAGAACTGTTGTAAAGATATAAATCAACAAACCCATTTGAAAAGCCTAGCACAGAGCTTGATACAGGGCAGGCAGACAATAAACGACACCCTCTTATCCCTCCTCCAGGTAGGATGAGATAGAAGCCATCCATAGGTACATGTTTTTCCCTGTAGATGCTAGTCTCATGCTATTTTTCTTTTGAAAATTGAGGTAATTGAGAAAAGTAGTAAAGTAGTGTCTTAGTCCAATTTGTGCAGCTATAACAGAATCCCTGAGACTGGATAATTCATAAAGAACAGAAATATACTCCGTATAGTCCTGGAGACTTAGAAGTTCAAGATCAAGGGGCCAGCATCTGGTAAGAGCCTTTGTGCTCCATCATCTTGTGGCAGAAGGTAGAAGGCAAGAAGCAGAGAAAAAGGGTCAAACTTGCCCTTTCTACTGGCACTGATCCCAAGAAGGGGAGCCCTTCTAGCCTCACCCCCTGTTAAAGTCCAACCTCTTCATGGCAAATGAACTTCAACACAAGTTTTGAAGGGACACCTCATTCGATCCACAGCACACAGGAATGGTGCAACAGGGACGTGTGCAGACAGCCCGCCCACGGATAGAACCTCAGCACACACTTCACACAAGGCCCAGTGCTGACTCGCTGTTTTTGTTTTCACAAGCCTTCCTGATTTCTGAAGGATCAAGTCTAACCCTGCAGACACTTCAGTCGAATGGTTTCTTTTGTGTGGGAATGCTTGTCCAAGAAACTTAATTCCTCTAATTTTCATCAGTGGAAAATGATGTGCTTCTAAAGTGGCATGCTTCAGGCAAACAGGAGCAAATGGCCTTGACAGCTGATAAGTGTGGATGCTGCTAATGCCTTCCCCAATTCTTCTTCTCCTGCCTCGTAATTGTTGCAAATGTGGCATATTGCATCCCACACATTTCTGAGACATCCATTGCTGTCAGGTAAATTAAGGACAAAGACAAAACCTTCATTCTAAATTTTCCCGATTTCTCCTTGAGTTACAGTGCTTTTATTTTGAGGGCTTTTTTTTTCTTTTAAATCTCTCTTTTTTCTTTTCCCTCATTTGGTAGATATTGTCATTAAACAGAGAATCTGAACTATTTCCCTAAGTCTACATAGCCTTGTCCAAGAGACAAAAACCTGGATAGGGTTCAACTTTGCCACTTAAAAACTGCGGGGACTTAGACAACATATTTAACCTCTCACAGCCTGAATTTCCTTACCTTAGACAATAACACAATGCTAATATGGAAATTAAAGTGGACAATGTTTGTGGCGCACCTTTTTAAACAAAAAATAATTAAGCACAGCTTTTACTGTTGTGAAAATATAGATCATTGTGTCTGCTACTTATTTTGATTAACAATTTTTTAACTACTAAAAGCATCATTTGAAGAATTCGCCTTCTGCTGTTGAAGATTTAAAGACTTTCCAGCCAGATCCTAGATGTATACATGGATGCATTATGAGAAAACAGGTGTATTAGTCCACACAGGGCATCATAACAAAATACCAGACTGTGATTCTTAAGCAACAGAAATTCATTTTCTCTCAGTTCTGGAGGCTGGAAGGTCCAAGATCAAGGTCCAGCAGCCTTGGGTCCTGGAGAAGGCTCTCTGGCTGGCTTGCAGAGGGCTGCCTTCTTGTCATGTTCTACACGGTGGAGAAAAAGCAAGCTCTCATATCTCTACTAATAAAGACACTAATCCTGTTGGATGAGGTCTCTGACCCTGTGACCTCACTTGGCCTAATCACCTCTTAAAAGCCCTACTCCAATCTACAGACACAGGTGGAGTTAGGGCTTCAACATATAAAAATGGGAAGGACACAATTTAGTACACACATCACCTTTGATGTGTAAATTTCCAGAAATTCTTTGGCATGTATAGATTTTCCCTTTTCCCACAGACAAGCAGGATTCTGCAAGTGCACCTAATGTGTTGCCCATGGGGTGGTCAGGCCTCACCAAAGGTGTGTGTGGAATTTTTCTTGTAAAGATGACATATACTGGGCTGAGGAAGTTTGTGTCACTCAAGGCCAGTGATCCATGCAGTGAATGGGGAAGAAATTGAAGCACAGTAAGCAACAACAACAATATAAACTAATTAAACTTGGGGTTTTTCAATTCCTGAAGACAAAAAGTGTACCATCCAGTGCACAGTCATTCTCTCCTTTGCTCCCAGGCCCAATAGGAAGCTCTAATCGATCCGCACCCAGCCTCATGAAGACTCTCAATGACTTCCGAGAGTGTTCAGTTGGTGCTTTCTATGAGTCTGTCACTTCCCTGAGCACTTGAGATCCAATAATGAGTGAAACAGGCAACAATCCCTGCCCTCCCTGAGCTGGTGGTCTGGCTAATGCTCATCACCCTCCACTAGTCACTGTGGTTTCAGAGTCAGAGTGAGGCTTGAGACTGGAACTTTGAGACTCTGCACCTCTTTTTTCTCAGTTGTCCCATGGGGGATGAACAGGCCTGGCTGAGATGTGCTGTTAAATCCAAACACCACTAAGTTGTTTAAGTACCTTGGATTTTACTCTGTTTACTTGCTTATAATCTCAGACCTTCCTACATGGATCCCAGGACAAAACATACACACACACACACACACACACACAAACACACACACACATACACACACCAAACACCCACTTCACGTGATGCTTTCAAAAGATAAATGTGGCCAGGGATGAGGAAATGAGGTAGCCAAAGGTCGGGGACAGAAAGGACCCACAATTATCTGACTGGGGATGCTTCTCCTTTTCTAGAGGGAAACCACATCTCTACAGAACACTGACCTGGAGAGGGGAAAGGGCACGACGAACCCTAACTACACAGGGACATTTATCCGAAGCACTGTAGCAACTCTCCCCAACCATGAGATGAGTATAGTGCTTCTCTGCAGGGAGTTCATGAGGATGAAGAATGATGTGTGCAAACACCTGGCCCAAGGTTTATGTAGGTGATAATGATGAATCTGCCAGACAGCCAGGCCTTAGCAGGTCATAGGGTGATCACAGAGCATGGCTCCACCTCCACTCTGAGTTAAGGTTCAAGGACACATTCATTGTGACATGATATGACATGAAGGGAGACCCATGTGAAAATGAAAATTCCAGACATCATTATTTAATCTGTAAACTTTCGATAAGTATGGCCAAGTTTGTGACCCTGAGGGACTAAGCACATCACAACAGTACTAGCACATCAGGCCTCCCGCAGTGGAGTCTTGGAACAGAGAACAGAAGCCTCAGGAAAGGGAAGGATAGGGAGGTAATGATGCAGGAGAAAGAGGAGAAAGGTATATTACAGGCCACAGGGCCTATGCTGGGGACAGAAAGGTCTCAGAAGACCAGAGGGTCTCATAATTCTGAGAGCAGGGTGCTGTCCAGATAGACTAAGTTTGGGAGACTACTAGAGTGTAAGCTGCCTGTTGTGGCCAGCCACGGTGCCACGGGAAAATTCTCGGAGGCAGAGTATAGCTTTTACTACTTTTACTTCTACTTTCTTAGAGCTTAGAGAGGGAAAGAAAGATTTTTCTTCTTAGCTTAGAGTAGAGTAGCTTAGAGTAAAGAAAGATAGAGCTTAGCTTTTCTTCTTAGCTTAGAGTAGAGTAAAGAAAGATAGAGCTTAGCTTAGAGAAAGACTAGAGCTTCTTTCTTCTCTCTTCTTTCTTCCTTCTTCTGTCTTCTGTCTTCTGTCTTCTGTCTTCCTCGGGAGCCTCGGCCTTACTCTGACCAGTCCTCTGGAGCCTCGGCCTAACTCTGGCCAGTCATTACTTCTTCTATCTGGTTTCTCTTCTGTAACCGCTCTGCCTACGTTCTGGCCGCTCTGATTCTTCTGACCGACCGAGTGACTGCCCGGCTGACTGAATTCTCCGTTCTCCTAACTCGGACCGCTTTCACCCGGTTATATACCTTCAGGTTTGCGGGTGCCTACAGGTGCGTCACATACATATCAGGTGGAACCCATGGCTTCCAGCTAGCTACAACAGCCCTTCCTAATTAGGGCTCCTTCACTAGAGTCTTGGTGTACCTAACCTAGATAGCACACTGTGACATGAAGATAAACAAGAATTATCTTCCTTCTACATTATAATTACATGAAAAATCACTGTTTGAATGATTTGTGTATAACTATAATCCTTATAACAACCTATGAGTTAGGAACTATTATTATCCCAATTTTACAGATTTGGAAATTGAGGCACAGATAGGTTAAGTAACTTGCCCAAAGTAATACAGGTGGAGTTGAGATCAAGCCAGATCTAAGGAGCTCTTACTCAGAGAGAACCCTGTGCTGCTCACTGCCTCCTTCTCCCTTCTAAAGGTCAGTCAATTTCCTCAGCAAGACCCATCTCTCCAATCTGCTCCAATAGACCACAGTCTGGCAAACTTTCTCTGTAAAAAGCCAGAGAGTAAAATTTTTTGTTTGATTGTTTTGCAGGCTATTTTCACAACTATTCAACTCTGCCAGTATAGCCATCATAGGCAAATAAGCAAATGAATGGGTGTGGCTAGTTCAAAGCACACTGTTTATGTCCACTGAAGTTGGAATTTCAGATAATTTTCATCTGTCACAAAATCTTCTTTTGCTAAAGTCTTTCACATAAATCATGAGTTGTATAAAAATAGGCAATGAGCCAAATTTGGTCCTTAGACCAAAGTTTGCTGATCCCTGCAATAGATGGTAAGTAAGCAAGACTCTGCCCCTCTTATCCTGACCTCACATGGCTGGGAGTCCCAGCAAACAACCTAACTGTCCTGAGTCCCTGCCTCCTGAGAGAGGCCCCATGTCCAAGGCCCCACTGACACATTCAGTCATTTGTAGATCAACAGGTGGATGCAGCATGCAATGACAAATCCATCTAAGGACCTAGGAACATATTAGCATATTAAGCAACAATAATACTAATTAAACTTGGAGTTCTTAATTCTTGAGGACAGAACTATAGCACCTGGGACACTGTCACACTCTCTCCTTTGCTCCCCATCCCAACAGGAAGCTCCTAGTCCATCCACACCCAGCCACAACAGGACTCTCTACAACTTCAACCCATGTTTGATGGGCACTTCCCATAAGCCCATTAAATATGATGATCAATGGAGAAGGAAAGCTTAAAGGTGATGGTAGAGAGAAGGAAAGATCCAAAATTCATAATGGTGAGAACACAGATTCTGATCAGAACAGCCTTGGATAAGTTACTCCGACTCTAAACCTCAATTTCCTCTTCTGTAAAATGAAAAGAATAATGTATCTACCTCATAGGTCTGCTGTGAAAATCAAGTGAGATCATGCACATAAATGCTAGCACGACGCATGGCACTCAGTAAACACACACACAACACACACACACACACACACACACACACACACACATACACAGCCTCCCCCATGAAATGAAGACCAAAGAGAAAGAGGAAATGAGACCACCGGTATAGGAGGCCCAAGGATCCTCATCTCACTTGATCTTCTAAACTCTAAGTTCCTACAGGACTAAGCCTTATATTCTTTATGATCAGGAAACTGGATGCTCAATAAATAGTTGTTCATGATGAAGTTTTCCACATGCCTCTTAAGAGAATCTCATCTCTAGCATATAAACTCATTGAGAAGTTATAAAGCATTGATGCTTTGACTTCAACACGATTTTTCATGTTACTCCCCCCAAAAAAAACCAAAAAGCTATTTCATTCAAAATATTATTCATTTTTAAACCTCACTGGTATATTCAGTATTTTGCTAATTTGAAGAATAGAAGATAGCTTACTCAAATCAATGGAATGGACACAATCATGTAAAGTCTGTATGACAATATTCTAGTTCATTGCTACTGTGCCTATCTTAGACACACCTCAAAGAGTAGCTTTGGATGGAAGAATTTTTGGTTATTTTAAGCAATTTAAGGAATGTTTCACATTTCACATAAGGTTTCATTTTACATACGATATTTTTACCTGTCTATACTATAAGTATGGCCTCTCATTGGAATCTGTAACTGTCTGTATGATTTTTTTTTTTTTTTGTATTAAACTTTCAACTAGGGTTTTGCATCTCCTGTCTTGAACTTCCCAGCCACTTCTTCTGGTTGACAAGTTGCAGACTTGATGCAGGCAGCAGTGCCAAGGATGACGATGAGGGGCACATAGCTCAGAGGGTAAGAGGATGGCTATGTTGGAATTATCACTTAGCTACGTGCTAGTAGTGTGACCTTGGGCAGTTCAACTAATTTTTTTTTTATGCTCTAAGATCTTGATAAACAAAAAAGAACAAAAAGTATCTATCTAACAGGGTTGCAATGATAAACAAATTAACAGACACCTAAAATACTTAGTAAGAAATGAGTGCCATACAAACTCCAGACTGGGATGCCCAAACTGAACTGCTCCAAATCACAACTTTGGCACTGTCTAAATCAGAAGCTCAAAAACCCCCATGCCGGGCTGGGATTGTGGCTCAGCAGTAAAGCACTCACCTCACATGTGCATGACCAGGGTTCCATCCTCAGCACCATGTAAACATAAATGCATTGCATTGTGTACAACTAAAGTAAATAAATAAATATTTTTTAAAAAAAAAAGAGATGTGTTCTTCTCTGCATCTTCGCTGCCAGCCCTGGGGCCAGTGTGGTTTTCCAGGCACAGCTCTTCAGAACTTCCTCTCTGACCTGCCCCCATCCCTGTATCTGACCTTATGTCTCTGTCTAAATTTAGATGTCCAGAGCTGTAGTCTTGCCATGAGCCTCAAGCAAAGAGCTGTTATTGTTTCCAATCTTCCTATCCAGAGCTGAGCCCACATCTGAGGTCCCACTCTGCCCAAGAGTCCCATTTCAGAAAACGGCTGCCACCAGTCCTAAATCATTCTAACTCCCATCTGAATAGTTTCTTGGTCTGCTACTGCAGTCTGCAAGCCTGGGTGTCCCATAGTCCTTTCCTCACCTCTGCTTGTGTAGTCTAAGCCAATCCCCTTGCACCCATCCTGCCACAGGAGAGGTAATGGTAGAGGGTCTTCTCCAACTCTCCCCTACACTCCTGCTCTTAAGCTCAGACCAAATATTAATCATGTAATCAAAAAGAAAATTATGCAATGGTAGCAGTAGGTCTGTAGTATGTCATGAGTATTTTGGAAAACAATTGCACAGTTCCTTAAAAAGTTACCTTACAATCCTGACTCCACTCACATTAATCTACTTAACAGAAATAATGAAAACATCTTATTATTTCACACAAAAACATGTATTCAAATGTTCATCACAGCATTCTTTATAATATTAAAATTTAGGAACAGCCAAAATGTCTATCAGCTGATGAATGGGTAAATAAAATGTGGTATATCCATAATAGACTACTACTCAGCAATAAAAAGGCATAAACTACTCTAGTGTACTACAATACAAACCTTAAAAAAACATTAAGTGAAAGAACCCAGACATAAAAGTTTATATATTATATGATTTCACTTATATGATATTCCCAAAAAAGGTAAAATCAACAGGAAGAAGATCAGTGGTTGCCTAGGTCTGAGAGTAGGCTCAACTATAATCAGGTACTGGGGTTCTTCTAAGGGTAGTGAAATTTTTCTAAAACTGATTTTTTGTAATATTTATAAAACTATTAAAATTTACTAAAATTCATAAACCTGTAACACTTAAAATGGATGCACTTCATGGTATATAAATAAAAATGTTCTTTTAAAAATACATATAAAATATGCAATAATAACTCCTAAAATGCTTACTGTAAATATAGAGTATCATTTTTGGTAGAACAGATGGCTTTACACAACGTAATTACATTTTTTATCATAACTGTACCATAGAAGGCATCTTCTGAGAAGCTCCCCTTTAGCTCCCCAAAAAGTTATACTCCAGCTATTGAATTATAACTACAGGTTCACCATAAACTTTTCTCACCAACTTCATTGCAAATCTTGATCAATCAAAAGAAACCACTTTTTAAAAATAGAAGAAATATGTTGTTGTAGTTGACACACATACACACACACACACAAAAGTAAAACTGATTCCTTATTCAGAATGCTATGTCTTATGAGAAAAATTAATTTGACTGCTATTTTAGTAGAAAACTTCTAACAGAAGGGGTTGATATCTTACCTGAAGTCTCATTAATAAAATCTAACCATGATAAACTTGATCTCCAAATAATACTTATTATTTTGCCAAATTAGAAATGTATCTAGTTTCTGAGCTGGGCTCAGCGGCACTTGACTATAATCCCAGCGACTCAGAAGGCTGAGGCAGGAGGACAGCAAAGTCTGAAGTCACCCTTGGCAATTTAGAAGCCCTAAGCAACTTAGTGAGACCCTGTCTCAAAATAAAAAAACAAAAATGACTGCAGATGTAGCTCAGTGGTAAAGCTCCCCTAGGTTCAATCCCCAGTACCCCCCCACCCCAAATTATCTAGTTCCTTTTAATGGTTTACACATGGCTTAATTCCACACAGCTATGGACTGCCACTATTCCATTTGCCTGTATCTAACATCCTGCACCATAGTGGTCTTTGAAATACACTTTAAAACATGCCGATACAGATGAAATAGGTTAGCTAATAACTGTGACAACTTCTTGAGCACTTTTGCTGCTGATCTCTGGTCACTTTTTCTCTAATTCTTTGTATAATTAACAACACTAATCTTTGCTCTCCTTTATCGGAGCACTTCAGTATGGAAAATAACGCCCAAGCTCTCTGAAGTGAAAATCCACACTTTCAGTGAAAACAGCCAGATCTCTTGTTTATTGTGTCTCCCTAACAAACATGGCGCCTCAGCTTGGTTCTGAAGATCCAGGATGAGGTTAAAACACATTCCTGTTCAGAGTTTTCCTTGTCATAACCCAGGCTGGTCTCTCCAGAATACTCTTCTACTTGGGTGGCTTTTAAAGCATGTTTGTTTATTGCTGTTACTGGTTCACTATCCCCTGGGAACACAATGTTCTGTAGGGGGTCCTCAAGTCGGGTAACACCAGGAAGCACTTGAATGCCAGTCTCTCCGCGTGCATCCAAGTTCAAGTGCTGGGCTTCCTTCATCAGTACTTTTTCTGTGATGCTTCCATTTCAAAGCTCTCCAGTGACAACATAGGACAGAAATTAAAATAAAACCTTTTTTTTTTTTAAATTTTGTCTTAGTCATTCAATGGAGAGTTTTTCAGAAAAGCAATTTAAATTTTAATTAAAACTCAGGGCTCATAGGAAGTCCTGCAGATGGGATTCTACTCATGTAGAAAGAAAATAAGTATAACCTACAACATAGTCTAATATACGCTGTCTTGTCACTGGGCAAACAACCCTATGCCACTGTCTTCTCCATCACAGGGAACTAATTATTAAAATATTTCCAGTAAAATATTCAATACAAAATGTTATACCCACACTAATTATTCAAAAGCATTCAAATTTAAATTAACTGAGCCCGCAATTATTCGGCATCTATTTTATGCAATAGGTGTTTGAAAGGGAATAAAAAAAGAAAATACGTAATTCTTACCTCCAAGAAGCTGCCTGATTTGCATTTCTACAAAATAAAATTATTTTGCCTTTCAAATACAGGTTTTCAAATGTGGAGGGATACAATGTTCAAGGGGCCATTCGAATAAGATACAGTTACAACCAAGCAGCATTTTGGTAAGTAAGCACTTTCACAAAACTTCCTAAGAAGTGACCAGATTGTTGTTCATTTCAGTAAACACATAATGAGGTGTGTTAAAAGAGAAAACATATAAACATTAAGGATGAACAAACAGAAATTGCATTTACAGAGGAGACAGCTTAAAAAGAGTTTTTCCAGGTATTCTCCAGTGGAGCCTGTCTCCAGGGACAGCTCTTAAGAGAAAACATCCAGGATTGGTTGACATGTGACTTCAGCACAAGCACATCATCGCTTGTCTTTGGTAAGTACTAGGAGGACCTCAGCATTGTAATCAAATATCTGTTCAAATACTTCATTACAGAATATCGTAGTTCTAAGCATATTATTCTTGAGTCTTAGGAAAGAATTTTACTTAATGTCTAATATGAACTGAAATATTGAGAGAGAAAGGGTGATTAGATACTATGTATTTCAACAGATGAAGAGGAATCTGAAAGGATACACAGGCACATTTTACTTCTGACACCAAGACAGTCACAGTAAGAATAATCACTCCGATGTATTGAGCAGCACGTAATGAGTATTTTTTTTTAAATGTTTAGTTATAGATGGATACAATACCTTTATTTATTTATGTGGTGCTGAGGGTTGAACCCAGTGCCCCATGCATGCAAGGCAAGCACTCTACCACTGAGCCACAGCCCCAACCCAACATGACGAGTATTGAGCCTACACTTCCTCATGGACCCGTGGCAATCCTGCCCTGTAAGCATGGTGATAACTGTCTGCATTTCACTCATGAAGGAACAGAGGCTAGAGAAGCTCATTGGCTTTACCAAGGTCACTTAGTTACTAAGTGACCAGGCCAAGACTGGGTCCACATCTCTGTGAGATTCAAGGCCAGCTCCCAGCCCCCTTTCCTGCCTTTCTCATGAGATAATGTGCTCTTAAAGCAAAGTTCACATTAGCTTAGGATGATTTCTCTGGGGAACTCGCAAACCTACTTTAATTTGCTAAAGAAACCACAAGAGTCTGGCCAACTTGTATTTCAAACTTTGCTTTAAAGTTTCAAAGTTATCACTGTAAAAAGAGCTACTGTTGCTGCTAAAATGCCTCTGATAAAAGATGCCAGCACCTTGCTCACCACCAAAGTCATGTACTGTGCATGCCAGTGAGCCTTTGATGAAACATCCAGAGGTTCTAGTTTTTGGGTAAGATGGAGGAAATACACTCTGCTCTGTCTCACCAAACTGAAGCAATTATAAAACCAGGAGACTATGCATGGAGCAGTTATTTGAGAATATTGAAAAGCAAACAGTAGCATGTATATTGGGAAGAGAGCCAGAATTTATAAAGTATCACCAAGCTGGTGTTGAGGTTGCCAATCCCCCAACCCCACAGGTGTTCTGCCTATATTCAGTCCAGCCAGAAAATCATTAGTCTCTCAAAAGTGAATTTCAATGTCCTTAGTTCTGATTAAGAGAGAGAGAGATCCTTTAGCAATTGGTGGGGAGACTCTCCATTTGTTTTTCTTCTTTCTCCATCCTGTATCACCCCAGCTCTCATGCTATCCTGTGGTGGAAGCAGCAACAACTCATGGAGACTTAAACTTGAAAAGAAGAAAACTTCCTGATTAGAGAAGCTGTGGTCCCAAGAGGGAAGGGTGAATTCCTGATACTCTTTTTGTCTTTCTCTGTTCTCTCATCGCTTGGCTCTGAATGTGGCCACAGTCATGTGTGTGAATAAGGTAAAGAAAGTCCTAGATTGCTGATCAGGGGAACCCAAAAGGAGAGATCCAGAAAACCAGAAAAATACCAGGACTGAGTAGAAGGAAGAGCTTAGAAAAGCAAAGCCATAAGCTATTTATGTGTGCTTGGGATCACATACAGGTTGCAAATATGTAGATAGCATGCTGGACAGCATACTATAAAAGTTGAGAATAAAATTATGAGATTGATCACTTTTAGGTCACAGTCTGACCACTGGATTATACATACACACTGGACAAATGCAAAGAGCACCATGAAGGCTTGGACAATGGAACTGATAAAGAAACGCCAACACTCAGAAGGCTGATTGGAACTCACAGCCTAAACTCAAATGAGTTGATTCTCTACCAAAACAAAAATGTCAAAATTCACCTTAGACTTCATTAAGGTACAAAGTCTCATAATATGATGAAATCCAAAATTCCTGGATATAAGAACCAAGAAAATAACAAGTTACCTGGGAAAAGATAACAAATACTATAATGGTGAATTTTCTATGTCAACTTGACTGAGCTAAGGGGGTGCCTAGATAGCTTATAAAACATGTGTTTTTGGTGTACATTTGTGAGGAGGTTTCTAGAATAAATTAGCATTTAAATGGATAGACAGTAAAGAAGATCCATCCTCACCAATGTAAGGGCACATCATCCAATTCATTGAAGGCCTAATTAGAACAAATAGCATGGGAAAGGCAAAGTTGAGCTATCCAGCGTCTCCTGCCCTTGGATATCTTTGCTTCTGGTTCTTGGGCCTTCATACTCAGGCTAGGACTTACACTACTGCCTTCTCTGGTTCTCAGGCCTTCAGATTTGAACTAGAACTGGGACTCCAACTATACATAGCAGATGGAGAATACTCAGTCTCTAGCTTCACAAGGCAGATCAAAAATTCTCAGCCTTGGGCTGGGGTTGGGGCTCAGAGGTAGTGCACTTGCCTGCCATGTGTGAGGCACTGGGTTCAATTCTCAGCACCACATAAAAATAAATAAATAAAATAAAGGTCTATCAACAACTAAAAAAATTTTTTTAAATTCTCAGCCTCCCTATTTTATATAAACTAATCTCCATAATAAATATCTTCTTATATAAATATGTATATCCTATTGATTCTGTTTCTCTGTAGAACCCTGACTAACGCAGATATGACATAAGGATGACAAAGATGCTAGAAAGATCTGAAGATGACTTTTAAGCAATTATTATGAAAAAAAACCCGATATGTAAGTAACAATACCTGAAGCAAGTGAAAGAATAGAATATATAAAAAAGAATCAAATGGAGATTTTAAGACTATAAGATAGAATAAAGAAAAAAACTAACTGGACAGGCTCAATATTAGGATGGAGATAAAAGAGAGTGAACTTGAAGATGGATCAATAAAATTTTCCATTTTAAACAACAGAGAGAAAAGACTGAATGAAAAATGAACAGAGCACTACGGACTGTGGAAAATTTATAAAGGTCCAACATCATGTCACAAGAATTCCAGAAGAGGAGGATAAAGAAGATATTTGAATAAATAATGGCTGAAAGCATTCCAATTGTAGCGAAAGTCATCAACCTACATATTCAATAAGCGTAGCAAACTCCAAACAGGATAAATTCAAAGAAACCCATGTACAAAAACACTAAAATCAAACTACTGAAAACAAAAAAGAATTAAAAATTCTTGAAAGCAGCCAGAGAAATTTGCTTTTAGAGGAAATGACTTAAACAACAGAAGATTTCACACCAGAAATCATAGAGAATGGAAGGAAATGAAGTGACATCTTCAAAGTACTCAAAAAAAAATGTCATTTCAGGATCTTATATTCAGTGAAAATATCCATAAGGAATAAAGGTGAAATAAAGAAATTCTTCAAAAAAAGGAAAACGGAATAGGTTGTCAAAAGCCTTTCTCTCAAAGAATTCTAAAGAAATTCCCTTCAGATGGAAGGGAATTAATACTAGAAAGAAACTGAAAAATCAGGATGAAGAAAGAACAACAGAAATTATGACTATCTACATAACTAAAGCAGACAGTTCTCCTCTTGGATTTTTCAGAGTACGTTTGACAGTTGAAAGAAACTTTTCTTCTTTTGGTACCGGTATTGAATCCAGAGGTGCTTAACCAATGAGCCACATTCCCAGCTTACTCTTGTATTTTTATTTAGAGACAGGGTCTCATTGAGTTGCTTAGGCCTCCCTAAGTTGCTAAGGCTGGCTTTTAATTTGTGATCCTCCTGACTCAGCCACCCAAGCCTCTGGGATTACAAGCATGAGCTGCTATGCCCAGCTGAAAGAAACATTTATAACATTGTGTGATGGAATTTTTAATATATGTAGATCTAGTATATAAAACAACCATGGGGCTGGGGTTGTGGCTCAGAGGACAAGCACTCACCTAGCATGTGTGAGGCACTGGGTTCAATCCTTAGCACCACATAAAAATAAAATAAAGGTATTGTGTCCACCTACAACTAAAAAATAAATGTTTAAAATAAAATGGCAGACTTTAAAATAAAATAAAACAACCATAACACAAAGAGAATAGTGTAAAAGTACCCCTACGGAAATTTCTTCATACCACTTGAAATAGTAGAACATTATTTCCAAGCAGTCTGAGAAAAATTAAGTGTGTATCAATAAAGTTTTATTCAGCCATAAAGAAAAATGAAATTATGTCATTTTCAGGAAAATGGATGGAACTAGAGACCATCATGTTATGTGAAATAAGTCAAGCTGAGAATGTCAAGGGTCATATATTTTCTCTAATATGCAGAAGCTAGAGAGGAAAAATGAAAAGAAAGGTTGCAAAGGGATCTCATGAAAATCAAAGGAAGATCAATAGAGGAAAGGGATTAAGAGGTGAAAGATGGGGAGAGGGAGGATGTGTTGGGAAGTGATAGTAGCCAAATTATATTGTTATATTGTGTGCATGCACCAGTATGTAACAACAAATCCCATCATTAGGTACAAATATAATGCATCAATTAAAAATGTGGGAAAAAATTAAGTGCACAGATAATTATGTCCGAAAAAATTACATGTATGTGTATATGCGTGTATGCACATAAAATCTCCCTACAGCAATGACTAGAAATAATTTATACAATGAGATACAATACATAAATTAAAATCGAATACCAAAAATGTTCAAATAACTCAAAGCAGAAAAGAGAGAAAATCAAATAGAAGAAGGAAACTGGAAACAAATTAATAATTACAGACCTAAACTAAAGCATATAAATAACTATATTAAATGTTAATGGCCTAAGAAAACCAATTAAAAACAAAAATTGTTAGAATAGGTTTAAAACACATTACTCAACTATATGTTATCTATGAGAAACTCATCTCAAATTTATAGTTGGCTAAAAGTAAAAGAATGGGAAAAGATATATCATGTAAAATTAATCAAAATAAGAAAGAACATTATATTAATATCTGCCATGCACAGGTAGTCACTTGGCTTTCTCCCTTACCTACTTCAAGTTTCATCTGAAAATACCAACAAAGCCTGTTCTGACATCCTCTCTAACAAAACAACACAGCAGTTAAGAGCCTGGCCAGCCTAGGTTCTAATTCTCTCTCTGCTACTACCTAGTGGTATGACCTTGAGCAAATTACCTAATCTCTCTAGGCTTCCATTTCTTCATCTTTTAAAAGAGGTTAATAATAGTACTGTCTCACTCCATTTTTTCTGCTATGACAGAATACCACAGACTGGATAATTTAAAATAAACAGGAATTTATTTGGCATAGTTCTGAAGGCTAGGAACTCCAAGATCAAGGAGCTGCATTTGGTGAAAGCCTTCTTGCTATGTTACAATATGGCAGAAAGCATCACATAGTGAGAGAATACATGACAGCAGAGCAAAAGGGAGCCAAACTTTTTTTTATAACAGTTCACTCTTGCAAAACCTACTTCTACAATAATGGCATTAATCCATTCATGAAGACAGAGTCTTCATGACCTAATCACTTCTCATTAGGCCCCACATCCCAGCACTGTCACATTGGGGATTAAGTTTCCAACACATGCACTTTGGGGGACATATGCAAACCTTAGCAAGTACCATCCTGAGAAGTCTGTCGTGAGAATTCCATGAATTAATTTAATTTCTAAGAGTAGTGCTGGCACATAGCAAGGGCTGCCATATTTATTATATCTAAGATGCTGTGCATTATAAGACATGCCATTCTTTTATCTACCACTTAAAAAATACTGCCAATTAAAGTAGAAATACTATCAATTATAAGGTGCATCCTAATTTTAGAGTTGTAAAAAATATTTTTTGATGAAGTGCACCTTCAAAATCAATGAAATTTAACATGCATGAACTATATTGGATCACTTCTTTTCCCCTTCTCTGAAATGGTTTCCTCATAACAATTATCATTAACTATTATATTTTTATTTTAGTTATTTATATTTTGATGGTCTCATCCAACTAGAATGTATGCTCCAACAAAACAGGAAGTTCTGGTCTATTTCACCGTCATAACCCAGTGTCTCAAAAATTGCCAGACAAATATTTGGCCCCTAATCAATATTTGCTAAACAAATAAATGAATGAAAGTACAAGGGAAGAAAGAGAAGAATATGAAAGAAGTACTCCTTATTGATCATAAGATGAACATACAAAATTTCAAGATGTGTTGAAGGAATGAAGAAATGAAAATAATTAATGAATTATAACAAAATCTCCATGAGAGCAAGTACCTTGTTTGTATCTCCTGAATCAAGAACACAGTAGGCATTCAGCATATACTTGATGCATGATTGAATGAATGAATGCCCTGTTTTCTGTCTCCTGGTCCTTGAACTGGAAAATAGATACACCCTAACGGGCAGAGGCACCAGCATAGCCCAGAGAATCTTGTTCTCATGAAAAAAGGCTGGGCGCTGTGATTCACACATGAAATAAACAGCAAAGTCTATTCTGAATATTCATCCATTGAATAATGTGTTAAAAGATTAATCAGTGGAGCATATTTTTAGCCTATGCCCCCACTTCTCTGTTTTCCAACTTGGAGTTCACATATGCAAGAGCACACATACAAATACAATCTACAGGTAAATATTGGAAGGAAGGTAGGGACATGAGTTTTTGTGATCAAGGGGAAGCCAAGGTATAAGATAAACCACAGTTCACAGATCTCTGCAGAGCATTATGTCAGGTGAAGCTTATGATAGTTATGCTGAAGCTAGGAGAGCTAAGAATGGTCCTCATTCTTAGGGTAGGGAGACCAATGGAGAGGGAGGCATTTCCAATAATAGTAGGATGACAAACATTCACTGAGTGTCAGGCAGTTCTCTGAGTGCTTTGCATGCATGTTCTCATCTAATCCTCACTAATTCTAGATGAGCTAGGCATTACTTTTACCCCCAATCCATGAATAAAAAAAAACAGATGAAATAATATTCATCTAGCAAGAGTAGGAGATGGAATTCCAGACCCAAAGCTCTCAAACTCTTAATTTTCAAAGATGACATATATCCTGGAAGAGTCTTAGCCTCAACTGGTTTGAATTTTCAGGGTCCAAGAATCTCGGAGAGGACTCTGAAAGAGAGATGATAAAGGTCAAAAAAGTTATCCATGATTACCCTAAATACATGTATGAAGACACAATTGTTGTAAAAAGACTTTATATTAAACCAGCAACTCGAAAAGAAAAATTCATCTCATCAAAATTGATAGTAGAGGGGCCTGGGGTTGTGGCTCAGTGGTAAAGTGTTTGCCTAGCATGCATGAGGCACTGGGTTCGATCCTCAGCACCACATAAAAATAAATAAAGACACTGTTCCACCTAAAACTAAAAAAATAAATATTTTTTAAAAATTGATAGTGCAATAGTTTCTACCAGAAGTTTCCAAGAGTAGATGGAAGGGAGAAATAGGAAAAAAAAATGATTAATTGGTACTAAATTATAGTTAGGTAGAAGAAATAGTTTCTGGAGTTCTAGTGCACAGTAGGATGACTATAGATAACAAGGATGAACTGTGTATTTCGAAAAACCTAGAAGAAAGGATTTTACATGTTTTCACCACAAAGAAATGATAAATGTCTGAAGAGATAGCTATTCACACTGATTAGAATATATGGAATATATGCATGTGTCAAAATATCAAATGGGATCTCACGAATATGTACAAATTTTAATATGTCCATAAAATAAATAAATATCATCAAATTAAAAAAATGTCTATGGAAAGGCACTGGGTAGGGAAAGACAGACTAGAGCAGCTGGTGGATTGCAAAGAGCTTCCTATAACAAAAAGAAACAGAGTTGAGTTGCTGAGTGAGCACTCAGCTTGCTCTATCATCTTTGGGTCTTTAGTGAAGTCCTCTTGAACAGGACAGTTTTGCCTCATCCATGGTCTGGAAGTGCAGACAGAATCTTAGGTACATGAGACTAGTAGGGCCTCTTACTCTTACCCTGAGGCCCACATGTGGGTGGAAAGCAGTAGAGATCAAAGCAGAAGTAAAACATGTTGGGTCAGTCACTCTGTCTTTCCAGCCCTAGGTTCTGGGCACCATTTCATCAACAAAAATAACACTGCCTACAGAAAGTCAATACTGGAAGGTCATACGGAAATACTGAGCTTATACATCACATTGTCATCAGGAGCTACAGCCAAAACTATGGAACAGGAGAAACAGTCAGTTAAGGGAAGTAAGTCACCGGAACACAGGGACCTCAGTTCAGAGATCAGATCCCAATATGGCCGCCAGATGGCATCCTTCCAGTCTGCAGCTGCTCTGGCCTGGCCTCAGGTTCTGCCTGGCCTTTGCCTTCAGCACCTTAAAGGTACCTCCCGGATCCTGGCAATTCTTTTGTACATAATAGGTGCACCAGAAGTGCCTGGCACAAAACAGTTGCTGAGAAAATATATGCTAAATGAGAAAATTAATATAGATTTGGGGCTTAAATTTCATTCAGTGACACACTGATTTAATTTGATTTGTTTTCATTATCTATCTTCCATTATCTAACTCATGCCTGGAGTTAAACCTTTCCCCCTTAAATGCAAAAAAGAAAAAAGAAAAACCTCAAATATTCATTAAATTGTAAAATATTAAAATATTAATATTGTATATTAATAAAAGGTATTTTCAGAAGGTACAAACAAATGAACTGATTTAATCCAATGTAACAAACACCCACAGCTGGTAGGGGTGGGGTGAGGGCTAAACCCTAGAAGCTAACCTCCATGGAAGTAGATGAATAGCTAAATACAGTATTATGTCTCCTTTCAGTTCAGTTTTCCTATACTGATTAAGTACTTTTATTTGAAAGTTTATCCCAGTAACCCACTGATCAAGATACAAGCAGCATCCATCAACATCTGAAGTATAGAAGGTTTTGTCCCCAATGCACTAAAGAGGTTTTCTCTTACTTGAGGGCCCTTAAAACCAGCACAAGGAAGTCAGGGCAGCGGAATGAAGGGGTGCTCAGCACAGAGAACAAGCCCTGGGCACCATTTCCGTGTGACAGACCTTTATGGACGGTAGAACTGGCAGTATCACCAGCAGGGAAGGCAGCCAGAGGGAGTCAGGGGCAAGTAAAACCAATCAACCAACAAAAGAACAAAACCCTGGCTATTTCACTGAGCCTCACGGTGACAATGTGCTGTCTCCCACTTCACTTATGTGCTCAAGAGCTGGGGTCAGTAATAAAACCCCACAGCAATAAGCCACAAGGCGAAAGACGCGAAGGAAAACAAACTGGTTAGCTCCTGTCACCTCACACAGCCAAGCCCTTACCAACGTGACTTTCACAATAAATACTCTTGCCATTAGCACAGGGAAATCTCCCATGTCAAAAGATTTCTACTTATAAAAGTGTTCTCTTTAAAGTTATTGGTGTTTGTGTTGCATTTATTATGATTTGTGTGCATTCACCCTGGATTGGAATTTTTTATCATTAAAAGATAAATTACTCAGACAAGGCAATGATGCACATGGTTTCCACGACAACGCTTCAAAAAAAAGTTCAACCTGCTGCATCACCACAGAGCACTTTGAAATCATTTCCTAGCAACCCCATAGGCATCCAGAGACACAGACCTTCATCTCAGCCCTTTACTCAGACCTAAGAGAATATGCATGACACAGAAAAAAACAGGTCACTTGGTTAGCACAAACATTTCAAGTTTGTATATTTCATTCATGTGTGGAGCAAAATAATTCCCAGCTCTGTCTGCAAGGAGATCTATGCAGCTATATAAGGCAATATATGCAGCTATGTGGATATCTCTAACCCACTGCATCTTCTCCCTCAGCTATAAGCTACAAAAGACATTAAACTAAAGTCCATTTTGATCAATTTGAAGACAAATAACCACCTTTCAACAATTCACAAATACACATTAACCTAGAAAAGTGGAACATAAAAACACCTCTGCCAATCTGAAGGTAAAACACCTCTGTCAATCTGAAAGACAGCCTGGCTCTGTTTCAGACTTATCACAGTACAAGGATATGCACCAATGTATTGGAAAAATAAGAAAAAAGTACAAAACAAGTTTAAGAGATTTCATGACAAAGTTTGTCACATAAAAACAAAACAAGAAGTTTTATAAAAATAAATGTGAAATGCAGTAGAATTTTTTTATTTGAAGATGTTGTATATATAACAGTAGCATGCATTATAATTCATAATACACATATAGAGCACCTTTTTACATATCACTGTATACAAAGTATATTCATACTATTCATGTCTTCAAACATGCACTTAGGGTAATGATATCCATCTCATTCTACCATCTTTTTTATTTTTCAAAAGATAAGAAATAGATGATTTTCTATCTTGTAAAACTTTGGGGTTTTCCAAAATAACACATTCTAAAATTAACAAAATGTAGAATAGAATTCTAGAATTAACAACACCCAAAAAAATCATAGTAAAATAGTTGATTATTGTGCAAGTTATCCTCCAAATGCAAACCACCATGCCTGTTCACATTCAGTGTCCTACCCTGGTCAGGGCCCTGGGAGGCTGGTTTCTGCAGCCTAGACCAGCCTCCCTGGAGCAGTCTCACACTAGGTGTAGCCAATGGGAGGTGCTAGGAAGGCACTGAAGAAGAAAGTGGTCAGATCACTTCTTTCTACCCCTTGTCTGTATCAGTGCCATGTTTTGGTAATAGCTTGTATCTTCAAGAGCACAGTGCCTGCCAGAGCCCCCTCTGCCAGTAATGCCAGACCTGGTGAGGGCTTCATACAGTTGCTAGTCTGGGCATCTCACTGTCCCTTGTTTTGCTTTATCTCTGTTCACAACTCTGTATGCAGAATGACACACTAAAGTCTTGATTAGAACCAATCAGAGTAAATTGTTTCCCCTGGGACAGGGACTGATGCAACTTTGACAACTGCAATCAATTCTGAATTAACATGTAGCAAAACCTTTAGTCACATAGTTCCCTTTTGACATTGTTGCCATTATTATCATTCCTACTTGCTCTGATTATCACACAAAGGAAAAGAAATTGACTTGAAATTCCATCCTTTTAAGACTAGATCCAACTCTTTCCACTATAACCAGATGAGAAAAGCCTGCAGATAAACAGTGTTTCCTTAGGTACTGTGTCTATCAAAAGGCAACACTATTTAATGCAAGCAATAAGCAGGAAGAGTCAAAATGTGGGAAGAGGGGGGCTGGGCAATGGCTCAGCAGTAGAGCGCTTGTCTCACATGTGCGAGGCCCTGGGTTCAATCCTCAGCACCACATAAATAAGATAAAGGTATTGTGTCCACCTACAACTAAAAAAAAAAAAAAAAAAAAAAAAATGTGGAAAGAGGACATTCCCACAGACTTTGCCTAATTACTTTTAAACCTGGTCTCTGTAGCCTGGTTTCTTAGTTGTGTTTGCTGTACTGCTAATTTCCATATTGTCAGCTATATCTGCCTTTAAACATACATGTAGAAAACATGTTCCAAGAGGCTGAGGCTGTAGCTCAGTGGCAGAGCACTTGCCTAGTATGCATGAGGCACTGGGTTCGATCCTTAGCACCACATAAAAACAAATAAAGGTATTCTGTACATCTACAACAACAGAAAAAGAAAAGAAAGAAAAACATGTTCCAAAACAACTACTCATGGATTTTGCATGAGTTACCATTTGGGAATTATTTTTACTACCATTTCCTCTGTATTACCAAATGAAATATCAAAATCCAACACAGTCTGTATTACTCCCTGTGCCCAAACCAGTGCATTCAACTGTAGTGCTTTCAATTATTTTGTATTAATGTTAAGCTTTGAAGCAAATTTAAACTTACAGAAGTGGTGACAACTCTCCAGCTCCTGTGAATGGCATTTGCTCAGTAGCGCCTCCCATGGTGGCAAATAAAGGTGCTGCTTAAGGACTCCTGAGACCCAACTCTCTTGCTTTTCTCAGGCAAGGATTCTCAACTGTTTGCTTTATATCCACACTGAACTTGTACCTTTTAAAACATACACAAACTGGCAGGCCCCAGAGATTATGATTCCAGAGCTCTGGGACAGAGTTCCACAGGGGATTTGAGCAAACATCACTTTAAAGTGTTGGAGCCACACCTGTACTCTGCCTTTCTGAACTAAAAAGCTGGAGTGTAAATAAAACCGACATGGAATACTAATACAGCTATTTTGGAAGTCCCACAAATCTAGCAGAGAGCTAAGACCCAAAATCATGTTGAGACTTCACATATGGTATCTTAAGAACAAGCCCTAATTAGCCATCAGGGAAGTGCAACTCAAACCACATGATACACCACTGCACACCCACTAGCATGGTTATAATAAAAAAGACAAACAATAGCAAGTGTTGGCAAGAACACAGAGAACTGGGGATCTTCATACATACTGGTGTGGAGAAAAAATTGTGCAGCTGCTTTGGAGCACAGTTTAGTGGTTCCTCAAATAGTTCAACATAGAGTTATGAGTCAGCAGTTCCACTCCTAGCATGTACCCAAGAATGTTCACAGCAGTATTACTCACCATAGTCAAAAAAGTGGAAACAATGCAAATGTCTATAAATAGATAAATAGATAAATAAAATGTAGTCTATCTGTACGAAAGAATACTATTCAGTAGTAAAGAAGAATGTAATACTATTACATGCTTCAACATGGAATGCTAAGTGGGGGGAAAAAAGGCAGACACAAAAGACTACGTATTTTGTGAGTTCTTCTATATGAAATGTCCAGAATAAGCAAAGCTATAGAGACAGAAAAGTAATTTAGTGGTTGCCAGTGGTTCCTGGGTGGAAGCAGTACACATTCAATAGAAACCAAACCTGCAACTTTGTTTCCTGGACCCATGATATGCAGTACAATACTCTCACAATGCTGGGCAGCAGCAGGGATCCACAACCACCAGCGAAAACAATTGACACTCTACAGTGTTGCTAGAGTTTTCTGGTTTTTGTGTTATATGCTTTTATATGCCATCATGTCTACAAAATGTCCATCTGTGTGTGTGCATCAGCTATTTGTTATCATAAAATAGACTTTTATTAGACGATTTTATCACTATAGGTTAATGTAAGCATTCTGAGCACCTTTGAAGTAAGCTAAGCTATGATCTTTAGTAGGTCAGGTAATGCATTAAATGCATCTTTCACTTAATGAAATTTTCAACTCATGAAGGGCTTCTAAGGGATGCAACACCATCTTAATTTGAGAAGCATCTGCACTAAAAATCACCAAACTGTACACTTCAGAATGATGAATTTCATGTTTTGCAAGTTATAATCTCAGTGTTCAAGAAAAAGTCAGTTACATAACACTTTATATCTAGTATTGGAATTCTGTGCTATTACATGCATGCAAGTGCCATAGTACAATATTCCAAGCACTAGATAGAACTGGTAGATCCCCATGTTTGGCCTAGGCTTACTAAAATTATGATACCAAATTTCTTATATCAAACTGCTTGAAAGAAAGGTAAATTCAGTATTTGACTCTGTCTCCTAACAGTGGAACATATGGTCTAACTAGAAAGTAAATGTATATAGTTACATTGATTAAATTGAGAACGAAATGCTGTAAAGAATATTTTGAATTACACTCTCCTGTAGCCAGTCACTTAATTTATAACCTACATAAACACAGATCTCTCCCCTCCACACCTTCCTTTCCTTGTCTCCTTCCCTTTGCCCTGTTCCCCAACAAAGATGTTCTGCCAAAACTAAGCAAAAACCTGGACATCCTTCCAAGTTATCCTATCATGCCTTGTCCAAACATCATATAACTTCCTAATTTAAAAAACAAAAATGAATTCTTTCCTCTCTATTGCTACTACTTTAATACAAGTCCTCTTTTGTCAGGCCTCTGAATCATTACAAAGGTCACTAACATCAATCTCCACACCAATGAAATCACAACTCTGTCACTCCCCTGCTTAAAATTCTCCCAGTATTCCCTTGATAAAGTCCTCATTCTTTATCCTGGCAAAGGAAAAACACCAAAATCTGGTCCTTGCCCAGAATTTCTTCCATTTCTGACTCTTCCTACATGTCTTCCACATACCGTTCCACTGAACTACTTGGGTGGAGCTCCTCAGACTACATTATTCCACCTCTTTGATATGGCTCATGTTGTTCCCTCTGCATGGGACTCCTCCCACCACCACCTGCGCTCCCCATAGGCATTTATATACCAAGCTAATCTTTATTTGTCCTTATGGTCACACTCAGACATACTGTCACTGGATTATTTGAGAAGCCCTTTACGTGCCAGGCTGGGATGGATGTTCTTCTCCCTTCATGCTCCCAAGGAACACGAACTCTCTCAGACATTATAGAACTACAGTAAACACCTCTGTGGTGAGCAGGTTCCACTGGAGTCCCCAGTGATTCCACCTCCTGGGATTCTTGCCCTTGTGGAACCCCCGCCTCCGTATCTGTGATGGGCTACATAAGATCATGACCACCATCTTACTTAATGGCAGACTGTTTCTCTTTCTGGCTTTGACTAGGCATGTTGTCATGGCAGGTCGGCCAGTGTGGCAAGGAACTAAGGATGGCTTCTGGCCAATAGTCAGCAAGGAACTGAAGCCCCTCTCTACCAGCTGTCAAAGAACTAGCAACCATCTAAAAGAACTTAGAAGATCTGCATCTCTCAAGCCTTCAGGTAAGACCCAGCCCTAGCCAACACCTCAACTGCAGCATCCTTAGAATACATCCTGTGTAGAGAACCCCTGTGAGCTGCGCCCAGATTCCTACTTCACAGAAACTAATAAAATAAAATAAAATAAATGTGTGTGTTAAATCCCTAAATCTGTGGTGATGTGTTTTATAGTAGTAGATAATAACCTGTTTACATGTCATCCCTATCCCAACTAGAACATAAACTTTCCTAGAGAAGCAATCATCTTATTTATGTTTGGATTCCTAAGTCTAATGCAGGTGCTTGATTCTCAGACCCTCAAATACATGTTTATTGGATTGAACTAGTCTGCCCCAAAGTTCCTGCATGTTTGACCCCAATCCTGTTTACCCCTCCTGAACTTCCTGAGATCTGTGTTCCATCTTTAGTGACACGTATCCATGCTACTCCACCTCCAAGGGGACCTCTGTTAGACATGCACACATCCACTCGTTGTAGCACTTTCTCCATCTTTCAGTTCCCACCTGTGACCCTTACATTTCTCTCTAATTCATATTTTCTCTCTTTTCTTGGTGTTTCTGCTCCTCCCCATCTTCCTTACTGTGCTCCACCCCAATTTCCAGTGTCTCACTCACTCATTCACAGTATCTCACTCACTCATTCACACAGCCATGAGCCGAGAAACTGCCTTGAGCATTGCTAGTTGATAAGATTAATACATCTGTAAAAGGAAAATAATGATACACTTACAAATGAAACTGACAAATAAGAAATATTCCTATCAATAAGAAAGCAAGTAGACATTACGTTTTAAAAGAAAAGAATCCCCTTTGACAAAAGTGTCATCATAGATCAGCTGTGTGAGTCTATCACAAAGACAAAATCAGATTTTTCAAACATGCACAAAAATATAAATCTACTTCTAAGGTAGAAGAAAAAGCCTGACTTTGGGTCTTGATAATTAACCTCAAGATAAGGTGTTGATTGTGCTCTAGGCTCTCAGGAATGCTCAAGGAAGTTCTTTGAAGTCATGATGCTGAGCCCCTGTGGCATTCTGTGAGGGCTAACAGGGCTCATGCCCTTGTAAAGGGAAGACTCTTTAAGGCTAGTGGAAAGGCAAGAGTGAAGATGAAGCAGCAGTCACTGTTCTTCCCAAACCACACTGCTGTCATGATAAGGGAGGAGAATTACAGTGTCCAATATGTACGCCTTTAAAAGAACAAATGCTCTAGTAAATTGGTCTCAGAGATCTCCTACCTCCATGAAAACCAAAGCACAGCTGGGTGAAAAGCAGACAAGAGCAGGTTTGACTCATGGAAAACCCTCTGGTAGAGATGTTAAGCTTAAGCTTGAACTAACACTGTGTTACTATTTTATAATTCCCAGAGAACCAAAGGGCCCAGTGAAAGACTCTATGGTATGGGCAGAAGTTAGTTCTCTGGATAGGTGAATATGTGTGAACATGTCCTGTCTGAAAAACATTTATTTTACAATTATGTGAAATAATCTAAAAAATCATCAATAGTGTATTGGTTGAATAAACCACTGTATAGCCATGCTTCTATAAAAGGAATTCAAAAGGGGCTGGGGATATAGCTCAGTTGGTGGAGTGCTTGCCTTGCATGCAGAAGGCCCTAGGTTTAATCCCCAGCACCACAAAAACAACAAACAAATAAATTTTTAAAAGGAATTCAAAATATCTTTTTTTTTTTTTTCTTTTTTTTAGGTTTTAGAGATTGAAACCAGGGGCACTTAACCACTGAGCCATATTCCTATCCTTTTTTTTTTTTTTTTTTTTTTTTTTTTTTTTTTTTTTTTTGGTACTGGGGATTGAACTCAGGGCACTCGACCACTGGGCCACATCCCCAGCCCTTTTTTGTATTTTATTTGAGAGTGCCTTGACTGAGGCTGGCTTTGAACTCGCAATCCTCCTGTCTCAGCCTCCCAAGAGACGGGGTCTCACTGAGTTGCTAAGTGCCTTGCCATTGCTGAGGCTGGCTTTGAACTCGCAATCCTCCTGTCTCAGCCTCCCAAGTGCTGGGATTACAGGCGTGCACCACCGTGCCTGGCTATTCCTATTCCTTTTTATTTTTCATTTTGACACTGGGTCTTACTAATTTGTTTAGGGCCTCGGTTGCTGAGACTGGACTCAAACTTGTGATGCTCCTGCCTCAGCCTCGAAAGCTGCTGGGATTATAGGCATGTACTACCATGCCCAGCCCAGAGCACTTTAATGAATTATAATGAAGTGATCTCAAGAATATATTAAGTGAAAAAAAGAAAAATGCAGAACAGTGAGCTATACACTACCATGCATTTAACACATGGAGGATCAAAACATATGTCTGTATATATTATGAAATGTATAAAAATTTAAAATATAGTTACCTATAAAAGGCATAGAATGTAAAAAACAGGGATAAAATCTGAACATCTTTGAATATATGTTACATATTTGACTTTGGAACATGTAAACAATTTATATATTTTTAAATTTTTTTTTAGTTGTAGATGGACACAACACCTTTATTTTATTTATTTTTATGTGGTGCCAGGGATTGAACCCATTGCCTCATGCATGCTAGGTAAGCACCCTACCACTGAGCCACAACCCCAGCCCCAACAATTTATATTTTATATCACAAAATTAAGCTTTAAAAAACAATCAAAAGTAAAATGAAACAAATTAACCTGTCTTAAATTAAGCAGTAATTATTCCACTGTTAGAAGAGCTACACAAAAAGAAACTGATTCAAATTACTTTAAAACACATTAATTTGCCTGTTCATCCCTACTGGGAGATACCCTAACATCAAAACTGACTAGAAAAAATTAAATTGTTTTCAGTGATTGTTCATGAAGTAGTGTTGATCACTCTTATTCTGAAACGTGTATATGTTATAAGATAGAACAAATGACAAATTATCATGATGCTGTGAAGAACCAGGACTTGGGTTCATAGAGAAGAAAAAAAAGAAATGTAACACTGGTGGGATTTAAAGAACCACCTTATGGTCTCAAATTTGAATTAGAAGTATAAATTCAAGGTACATTTTTATCTTTAAAAAGCACTTCCTGGCTATGTCTACTTAGAAGTTCAGAAATAAACTGGGCGCAGTGGCGCACACCTGTAATCCCAGCACTTGGGAGGCTGAGGCAGGAGGATCACGAGTTCAAAGCCAGCCTCAGCAATGGCGAGGCACTTAGCAACTCAGTGAGACCCTGTCTCTAACAAAATACAAAAAAGGACTGGAGATGTGGCCCAGTGGTCAAGTGCCCCTGAGTTCAATTCCCAGTACCAAAAAAAAAAAAAAAGAAGTTCAGAAATAATGACCAGTTCATTATCAACGAACACCTCACTGCCCAAACCATGCCTCTAAATCTCATTCGTATAATAAAAAGAAGTAGGTTGCAGGGAGGAATGACTGATCCTCTAGATCAGCAGCAGGGAATGAACACAATGGGCCTGGAACATCATGTCAGGTCATAATGCAAAAACTCTCCTGGACATTACCAGAGCACAAGGAAAGGGATAAAGGAGCCAATGTGGACAAAGATAGGACAAGAACTCAATAACAGCAATGGACTCAGACATATCTAATATGTATAAACTGAAAAGGTTTTGTTTTGTTTTGTTTTGTTTTTGGGTACTGGAGGTTGAACCCAGAAGTACTTAACCACTGAGCTGCATCCCCAGCCCTTTGTATTTTTTTATTTTAAGACAAGGTCTCACTAAGTTGCTTAGAGCCTTGCTAAGTTGCTGAGGCTGACCTTGAACTTTGCAATCCTCCAGTCTCAGCCTCCTGAGCCTCTGGGATTACAGGTGTTAGCCACCAGGCCCAGCTAAACTGAGAAGTTCATGACAACACTAAACACACCACTGGTTACCTTTGGGAATGCCACAGAACTAGAAAATTGAAGAGAAGTAAGAAGCAAGTATTTACTCAGCCTTTCCCATATGAACTGTACTTGAGGATAACCAAATAGTTGATGAAGGGAAAGTGCTCTCTACAGAATGATTCCAGAAACACTGTAGAATGAGCAGCAGGCTTCGTAATGCCAAAGGATTTAACGGAATTAGGTAACAACTGGCAATGACTGCTAACATCACAAAAAGAGTCAGCCAGACATTGTGTCTCCTGACATAGGTACACAACATGACCTATAATGTAGTCTTCCCAAAAAGAATTCAACAAGTAAACCTGGATCTGATCAAGTCTATGGATCTAACTACCAATATCCAGGGAATATGGGGCCAGCAGAATGTGGTAAAGGACACCACAGAATGTAATCAGCAAAATCCAGACTGTGGGAAACTCTGCTGGACAAATGACCCAGTTTCTTCAACAAATAAACTGTGATGAAAAAGAGAGAGAACGGGGGGAGTGGGACCTGCAGTTTAAAAAATGCTTAAGAAACATACCAACTAAATGCAATGGGTAGATCTTATTCTCAAGATAATTCAAACAAAAATATTTTTAATGAAAACATTTATGAGATAACCAGGAAAATGTGAACACTGTCTTGGTATTTGATAATGTTAAGAAATTATTTTAATCTGGAGGCATGCTAAGACTATTATGTTTTTTTTTAATGGTCCTTATCTTTTAGAGTTACATGCTGAAATAGTTACAGCTGAAATAATAAGATGTTTTAGATTTGCTTTCAAATAATCCCAGAATAGGGGGAGAGTAGGTGGTATAGATAAAAGAGTAGGCTTCATTTTGAAACTGTTGAAGCTGGGTGGTGTGTACATGAAGTTTTATTATACTCCTCTCTCCACTTCTGTATATATTTTCCCTAATAAGAAAAATGTTAAATGATGAGCCTTTGAAGCTTGTATATTGTATAGTGTTATCCACAACAAGCAACACTTGCTGAGAGTTCTAGTCAAAGCTAACAACAGCACATATATTAATTATATCATATTCACAGCAACGTTATCAGTTTGGTACTTTTACTATCCATCCTAAACAGAGGAAGAGAGTGAAAATTAGACAAGTTGAGTCACAGAACTAAGTGGGTGGTACACATGAGATTATAACCTAGTTATCTCTGACTTCATGTCCCCAGTGTCTGGTGAAAAAATCTGGTGAAACCACCCCACATTAAAGGAGAAATAGGCATAGAGAACTGTTTATCTGGGTGTTGGATGCTATGGAAGAGCAAAAGAAAGAGAGAAGTAGAGATGGAGAAACCAATAAGACGAAGAAGCAGCATTCAGAGATGAGAAGCTGCTAACACGCTGGACTGGAACCCACAGCCCATACTCAGGCTGATCAGCAGAGGGCTGGCTCTGCAACCTGCAGTCACCACCACTGCCACTGGATAGGAGTGGCTGCCATTGCCTCTTCCTTTCTCCCACGTTCCAATTTCCTGCCAGTATCTCCTCCTTGCAAAACCTAAGAGGAGACCATCTGGCAGAGGAATCTGGAAGATGCAGTTTGTAGACTTCAAGCTCCATTATAATTCAGAGAAGGACAGAGAAAAAACAAAACCAAGGGACAAATAACCAACAAAACTTCTGTGCCTCATTTCTTGTCAAGTTGCAATGTCAAACTATAATTGTTTGACTCAAAACTCTGTTGTGGGCTGAGGTTGTGCTCAGTGGTAGAGCGCTCGCCTAGCATGGGTGCGGCCCAGGTTTGATCCTCAGCACCACGTAAACATAAATGCATTGCATTGTGTACAACTAAAGCAAATAAATAAATATTTTTTTAAAAACTCTGTTGTGAATTTTCACCTTCTTCCCCTTTTCCACTATGCAGCTACTTTTGTGGCCATTATGAACCTAAAATGTAGTTTGTCTATACTGACACGTACTGTAACCGTGACATGTGTTCCTGATTTCAAAGACAGTTTCAAAAAATTTTTAAGAAAAGGATGCAGATTATCTCATTAAATATGTTATAATGAGTACATGTTAAAATGATAATATTCTTAATATATTGGTTAGATACTTATTAAATAATTCTGTTTCTTTTTACTTTCTAAAAAATGGTGAATAATAGAAAATTCAAAATCTCTATGTTTGGGTTTTATCTGGGACTCACATTACATTTCTGTGGACGATGCTGCTCTAGAGCTTCAGCCCAAGGCAAGCCATACCTGCCAGTGTACAAATCACATCACCCAAGGGTCAGCCATCAACTTCACCAAACTTCAAGTTCATTCTTAATCACTTCTCTTGGATCCTATCTGCATCTGGTAGGTTTGAGCTCTGGGCTTAAAAAGCCTGACCTTAGCCGGGCGCGGTGGCGCACGCCTGTAATTCCAGCACTTTGGGAGGCTGAGGCAGGAGGATCGCGAGTTCAAAGCCAGCCTCAGCAATGGCGAGGCACTTAGCAACTCAGTGAGACCCTGTCTCTAATAAAAACACAAAAAAGGGCTGGGGATGTGGCCCAGTGGTCGAGTGCCCCTGAGTTCAATCCACGGTACAAAAAAAAAAAAAAAAAAAAAGCCTGACCTTAATTTTTCCTATGGCCTCTAAACATGATGGTATCTGTGATCACATAGTTGTCTGCTCCGTGGTGACTTGTCCCTTGGGCTCACCATTCATTTTTCCCCAGCTTCCTCTCAAAGAACTCAGTCCCTAACCCCTAACTCCTGCTAACACTCAGTACACTACTTTGCTACAATGGAGTGCTAAGAATGAACACTCCTGAAAGACAAAACTGTTTGATTCATTTTTTAATCCCCCAAACCTAGAGTAGTGCCTAATATAAAACAGGAAACGTGCATGCACGCGCAAGCGCGCAGGCACGCACGCACGCACACACACACACACACACACACACACACAAGAATCTATAAGGTTTACAGGAATTGTTCCTCTTCATACTTGTACCAATCTTTTTGGCAGTGTATCATCCCCATCCTCTGAGGAGGGATTATATACATTCTCCAAGGTTGTGAAATTTGTGTAGGATGAAGCAAGAACTCAAGCCTGGGCCAGTGAGTACCTTGCCATCATCTCAGGTTGCCCTTTGGTAGCCACAAAAATTACAGGAAAGGAGCTGTAGAAAGGCCTTGTGAAATGCCTCCTCTTAAAGGCTCTGTGGTGTTTGGGGCCTTGGAATGACTCAGAATGGCACAGTGGACACCAAGATATGCCTCCGGTTCCAGGACACCCAGTGAGTCCTTGTCTACAAACAAGATATTAAGAATAACGAGGGGCTGGGGCTATGGCTCAGCGGTAGAGCACTCGTCTCACATGTGTGAGGCCCTGGGTTCGATCCTCAGCACCACATACATAAAAATAAAGGTTAAAAAAAAAGAATAATGACAAAACTTCATCAATTTAGCCAGAACTTTTTCTTCAAAACAAGTGCCTCACCAACTTGAATCAGCTCCCTCTAACCTAAAATGGGCAATTATAATAATTTTAATGCATTTGAATACAATATATATAAATCCATAAGTATTTGAAATGATACTAAGCTTTTCTCTGCAGTGATCTGGGATCCACTAGGATTGTGAGGCCTTGAGGGTGGCCAACTCAGAACACAGCCCTCATTTCTTTGGAGGAACTGGTGAGGGGAGGGGTATGTGGTCCAATTAGCCTGACCTAGGTAAGGGGAGTGGTAGGAAGGAACGTCACAGGTATATTCTTCTCTTCCCCTTGTTGGTTGAGATTTTCATGAAGGAAGAAGGTAGGGCCAAAGGCCAGAAGAACTTCTATGTGTCAAAAATGAGAACTTTGAATCCTAAAAATCAATCAGGAAATGCTTTGGATCAATGTAAAAGGCAATTCTCATTTTTACATGCAGATTATATGACACACAAAAAGTTTAAAGGCACCCAGTTGATATTAGGAAAGGATTTTCATATAGAAACAATTTTCTATGTGGCATTTAGGTTTCTAGGTTAATCCAAAAAAGTATTTAACCCATTATGTTGCTGGGATATATTTACACTGCTGAAACAATACTGCCATGAGAGAAACATAAAATTGAATTAGAAATGGTTTCTTTCGTGCATGTGTCCCTTGGGAGAAGTGGGTTTAATTAGAGGGTGATGAAGCAGGTGAGGGAGAACTTGGGCAGTCCCTTCAGGGAGTAGTTGTCAGGGCGTAGTTACGGGAAGTGATCCTTGCTGTTCTGAGGAGGTGAGGGGCTCAGGTGGTGTTATTAACCCCACAACTCTAGGGACAAACCTGAAGCACAGAGGCTCAAGTGGCTTGATCACAATCAAGATCACACAGCAGGGATTCAGAGTTATACCTGCCCTACTGTCCTCTTTCCATCCTGCTATTTTACCTCCAGGTAAGTAGGGGTGTGTCTGATTTCATTAAAGCACTTACTTTCTGTTCCACCTACAAATATTCCATTATGTATTTTTTTAATTTAAGCACTCTTTTTTTAAAAAATCACCAAACATTATATATGAGGAAATGTAATGATTAAATATCAATCACATCTTCCTAATTGTTTTGCTAACTATTCTTTTATGTTCATTGGTATCCAATTAAGATCCGTTCATCACAATTGGCTGGTATGTCTCTTAAGCATCTTTTAATTTATCAGTTTCCCTTTCTTTCTCTTTTCTCCATTTGCAATTTATTTGTTGAGAAATTTGGGTTGTGTGTTGTGTAGATTTCCCCCAATCTTTATATCACATGATGCATTCCTATGGTACATCTAAAACACTTCCCTACTTCTGTGTTTGCCAGAAACTAGTAGTTAGATTTAGAAGTCTAGTCAGATGATAACTGAATTTCACAGGGTGAGGGTGGGGTAAATACATTTTATTTTTTAATACTGCATTATAATTACATATAAAAGTGGAATTCATTGTGATATATTCATACATATGCAGAACATAATTTGGTCTATTTCATTCTCCAGTCCCTTGTTTTTCCTTCCCTCCTCTCTCCCCACACTCCTCTTCCTCTACTCTCCATTCTATTTTTGTCAGATGCCTTTTTTATTCCTTTTAACTCACTTCCACTTTTGAAAGAAAACATATGACTCTTGACTTTCCGAGTCTGGCTTATGTTACTTAGCCTGATGGTCTCCAGTTCCATTCATTTGCCACCAAATGACATAATTTCATTCTTCTTTTTGGCTGAGTAAAACTCCATTGTGTAAATATACCACATTTTTAAAAATCCATTTATCTGTGAACAGAAATCTAGGCTGGTTCCCTAATTTGGCTATTGTGAATTGCACTACTATAAATACGGGTGTGCATGTATTACTATAGTATTCTGACTTTAGTTCTTTTGGGTAAAATATCAAGGACTGGTAGGTATAGTTGGGTCACATGGTGGTTCCCTTCCTAGTCTTTTGAAGATCTCCATACTACTTTCTATAGTGGTTGCATTAATTTGCAGTCCAACCAATAATGTATGTGTTCCTTTTCCTATACCATCTTTGCCAGCAATTATTACTAGGTAAGATACATTTCAGATGACATTGTATTCACATATCAGGAAACACCATGGTTGTATTTTCTGTGATGCTAACCCTTGTTAGTGATCATGGCTTATGTCCATTAGTTATTAAGAATTGTAAAATGGTAATATTCTTGTTCTGTTATTTGATCTAATTCATTAGCTGGAATAGCTCTAGAAAGAGAAACTTCTCACTAACTAGTTGACTTCCCTGGGATACAGTTTCTATAGGAAAGGCAGATTAAAACTATTATTTCTAGTTTTCAAAATAATGAGTTGATTTCCTGGTATTCTCCTAAAGTGACAAGGAGGATTTTTTGCTTATTTGCATGCTTAGTATCATTTCAAATCCTTATGGATTTATTTGCACAGCCATTAGCAAAGTTGATACTTGCTTCATTCTGTCTTTATTTGGCCATCATTTGTTTTCTAAATATCATGCTTTCTTGATTATGGGGAGAGACTCCTAGTTCCAATTAAAAATCAGCTCAAGACTATTGGTGGCTTTTGGTCTCCTCACAGTCACCCAGTTTCTCAGGCAAGACTATCAGGTTTTGGTTTTGGGTTTTTTTCGTTTGTTAGTTTGTTTGTTTGTTTGTTTTTTGTTTTAAATAGGCAGACACAATACCTTTTTTTTTTTTTTTTTTTCCTAATGTGGTGCTGAACCCAGGGCCTCACACATGCGAGACTAGCTCTCTACCACTGAGCCATAGCCCCATCCCTGTCAGTTTTTTAAGCTAAAAATAAAAAATAAAAAAGCATGTCCCATGTGGCCCAGAGACCACCAGCAGGTGAGGTATGGACAGCCAGACCATTGCTGACCTTCACAAATGTATTTGCTCTCCATTTAGCCACAGCTATTGCTAGATGGTCCCTCAGCAGGAACCCTGGAGCAGAAAAAAAGCCCTATCCATCCTGAATTCTGTCATCTTCCAGTTCCACCGCTTTAATGTTATTTGTGGTTCTGACGTCAAAAAAATGTACCCTGTTTTTTTATGTTCCCCTGCATGATAGGTTGCTTAAAAGTCTCTCGTGTGTCTTTCTATAAAAATTTCCAGAATTCAGGGTCTTCTCTCAGTTCCGTGACTCACACAGGCAACTGGGTCCTTGGAGCTAATCATTATACTTCCTATTTGAGAAAACAGGTCTTAGATTTATAGTGTGTAACTTTCCCAACAACCTACTATATCAGACAGTACCTGAAAAGAAGCAATACAAAAACTAGCAGCACTCATGCAAAATGGTTCTAAGCATAATCACAAACCAAGTTACAGGTTGACAAAGATTCCATGTGGAACCATCTCAACATAACACCAAAGACCGTGACCTTTAAATACTGCTTGTGCAGGCCCACCAGCCATGGAACCCAAACCACAGCATGAGCTGTCAACTGGCAGAATTCCCCTGGGTCTTCTCCTTTGGAAATCCAGTTGAAGCAGACCAAATCCGGGTCCATGGTTGTGGTTTTTCGAACCTTCCAGATAACACATCTCTAGATAAGCCCAGTTTGTTTATGTTAGCCAAATCAATCTACTTGAAAGTATAGGATATATTTTCCAATACCTTGTTTCAAAAATATTTAAATAACCAAAATCTCATTTTAACTACCAAAATGGTAATAATGGCAACACACGAATATTAGCAGCTACTCTTTGTACAGCACAGCACTAACAAAGTGTCAAGCATCGAGTCCAGTGAAAATAATGTCATGTTGTACCAAAACTTCTTGAATTTTGAGTGCATCAGACATTCTACACTAACCTCAAAACAATACTCCAGTTTAAGCTCATAGAACGGGAGACAGTGGATGTGTATGAGGAAAACTCTGTTCCCAAGAACCCTGCTTTGATGCCGCAACCTCTTTGCTCCAAACAACTCTGCATTTAGCACCAGTCATAGGTCAGCCTTGGGCCTGGCTGTCCACAGGTCCCAAAAAGTCTCTCAAGTGTCTTTATATAAAAATTTCTAGAATTCAGGGTCTCCTCTCAGTTTCATCACCTCACCTAAGGAATGGATCATGTGGTGAGAGGCCATAAAGCTCAGTGGTTGAGAACCTTGGGATTGGCTTCAAATAAGCTTGCATTCAAATTTCATCTCTCACCTTGAGCAATTTATTCCACCTCTTGCAGCCTCACTTTCCTCATTTTTAAAATGGAAATAATAATTTGTAGCTCTGTACATTAGGTGAAATAAAGTAGATTAGGTGAAATGATGTATATAAAGTGCTCAGCAAATAGCAAGGACTTAAATAATAACTAATGTTATTATATCCAGCCTATTTACCTTGTAAAATCTATGAACCATGCATGAAAACTTGAATCACCTGGGAAACAAAAGACGGCCACAAAATGTTATTTTCTTTCATTGATGGATTATCCAAAAGTAAAATAGGTTCCTGGGTTTTATTACAGCAATCACAAGCTTCTCAAAGCAAACTGTCAGCAGAGTAAGATAACATGTCAGGAACTATTTTTCTGTGGATGGTCCCTAAGGAGGCAGAAAGGGGGAAGTAATGAAGTCAATGGTATAGAGTAAAGCAAGGAAATTCTAAATAAAAGCTGTTTTATCTGCCAATGGGAGATGAGAGGAAATGCAGGAGGAGCCATCAGTAGCCAATTCTAAATTAATCTATAGTACAACTTGTTAAAAAGCAATGTTCTCTATTAAAACACAGTAAACTACCAAGACTTCCATTATAAGAAAAAGGTAACCCCACCTAAAAACAAACCCCAGCAACAGGGGGGTGCAGCTCAGAGGCAGAGTGCTTGACCACCACGCAGGACACCCTGGGTTCAATCCCAAGCCTCTGATAAAGAACTAAGTAAAAACTCCAGAGCACATTTTACTATTTTTAAAAGATGTACTAAGATACATACTTTATTGAAAATATCAGTTAATAAACATATTACAAAATTCTTTTTTTAGTTTTTATTTAGTTTTTGTGGGCAGAATGTTGTAGAGATTGGGGAAGTACAAATTGAGAAAAAAAAATGGACTAAAATGATGAAACTGGCTCTCCAGGCTCTCATGAGGAATACTGTGTTCTGTCTCCACACCAACCACTGGGTTTTGAGTTGAGTTGGGGAAAGAAGGGCAGCAGGCAAGGCACAGAGGAAGTGAGATAAACACATCTCAGCAGAGTCAGAGTCATGAACTCAGGAGGAGGATACGTCTACAGCAATTTAGAGATCTCCAACAAAGATCACTGAACACATTTTAATATCACAAGTGATTAAACAGGAAACACAAACAATGAAATTTTTAAATGCCATTATTTTAGACAACCATCAACACTGCCCATCTTAATTTGAGTTCATCTGCACCTCAGTATCTCTAACGATGTTGAAAAACTCTTTAACACTTTTCACAGAAAGCCAATGGGATATGCTCAGGATTTGCCCCTCCAAACCCACTCTCCACCCTGCCTTGTACGCTGGAAACCTTGACCAATAAGACCCTTTTCAATCAAAATCAACAGGCTGATTTTCAGATGTGTTTAGCCAAAAGAAGGCACAGGCAGAAGATCCATGAAAGGGAAGGTAATATAAAAAGGAAAAATGAGGTGGGGGGAAGAAGAAAGAAAGGGAGGACAATGACATGGAGATATTTACTCCCTTGGCTCCCTCCCCGTCCACCTCTCTCCCTCCAAACACTACCTGTCCCCCTTTAGATCACAGCTTCTGGGACCTTCCCTATCCTAGAGATTTGGTTTCTTGGGTTCCCATAACTGCTCCTTCCCCTTGACCTTCTAGCATGGTAATAGCTCCCTCCTTCCTTCGTCCTGCCAACACATCTGAAATAATCCTCCATGAGATTGTTTTCAGATGAACTTATTTGTACTTATAATCTGTTTCCTTCCCAGATACTGTTCTATCAGGGGACAAGGAAGGTGTAATTGGTTGATCTCATCTCATCCAGGTGCAAGGTTTATCTATAGCCCTCTGATTAGTCACTGCTGCCTCCTGTGGCTCTGAGCTCTTCATCCTCAACAGAGAGCACCCAAAAGAATGGAACGCAAAGAGCTTCTATTTCCCAATCTGAATTATCAACCTGGTTCAGTAGCCCTCATCTTTGGGGAACCCATCAGCTCCAGATTTTACTTGCCCACCTGGCCTTAAAATTTTCATGTGCTCCTCCCCAACTCTGTAGATTTTCCAAACTCTGCACTTTATCTTCCTATCTGATTCTATGGGTTCACTCCCTCCTTCCTATTTGGATTCCTGGCCTTAGAACCATCACCAGTCTGGTGCCACAGAACCTATCCTACCCTTTCCCATTTTCTCTATCTTGCTGAAGCCCAAGTCCTACCTGATGGTCACCAGAGTAGGATTCTAATACAAACCCTCTCACCTCTAAAAAGCTGGAAGCTTGCACTACTTAGTTACTTTCTGGCTTAAGGTCTTTTTTAATGGAGTCAAAAGAAGGTATTACCTGACTGTCCCTAAAAACTAATGTAACTATAAATGAAAGCAGTGAACTATTAGGAAACTGTGATTACTGGCTCTAAATTAGTGTGTTGACAGGAGCAGGGGTGAAACTATGATAAAATGATACAATGGCAAAGGTAAATTGGGGCTTTACTAAAGCAACTTGCAGGGTTCAATTGAGCTAACCCAACTTTTTGCTCCATTTTAAATTGAAAAATGAGGATGAAAGGACTAGCAAGAACTACAAGAGTTGAGGATAGAAAATGGGCCTGGAGCATGAGCCATCCAGCCCCTTCTTAGGCTCCTTCCTTGCCTGGCAGTTTCCCATCATGTAGACATGGCCCCTCCAGGACAGAGGAAATGAGGAAATCTAAGGGGAAAGCGGGGCATCAAGACCTGCGCAAACCCAAGAGGATTCTATGAAAAACTGAACCTCATAAACCCAAATGGGCTACATGGTCCAGTGCTCTCCCCACTTACAGACTTTCCAGACAAACTTTTGAGGACTCAGAATTTGACATCATGAACAGAGATGGCAGGTTTTCCACACACACACACAAAAAAAAGTAAACTGAGATGAAGGGCTATGATTAGTGCCCCAAATATAGGTAGTGTGGCACCATATTCTCTGCTACAGGCAGTCCCACCTAATTCATCTGGTCAACAAAACAATTTAGTTCACTTAAAAGGAGTGGTTCTCAAAGTGTGGCCCCCCAAATCAACAACATTAGCATCTCCTGAAAACTCACTAAAAATTCAAATTCTCAGGCCCCACCAAAGACCTACTAAATCTGAAGTTCCGGGAGTGAGGTGAGCAGTTTGTATTTTAGCAAGCCCTCTAGGTGATTCTGGTATATATTGAAGTTTGAGAATATTGAGTTAGAAAACAAACAAAAAATGACTTTTTAAAATATCTTCACCATTCCCTCAAATAATACCTCAATGATATTACATTACATAAGGTCAGAAAAAATATTTATTTATTTTCCTTTTAAACAGAGTTAACATGAGATTATCCTGATTCTTGAATGCCATGGAACATATTGTAGAAGTCACTAATAACTGGTTTAGGCACACCCTTTTGCAACAGTTTGACCCTCCCCTTAGGCTTTGCTAACCAAATTTCATGGATATTTCCTGAATTTCTAGCACTACAACAGAGTCTGGAATAAATACTGGCTCAATAAATAAATGAATACAATGCATGGAGGAGATGGGGATGTTGGAGATGCTGGCTATCAGCACAGTCACTTATAAACTAACAACCTCTTAAGCCTCATCCACAAAACAGTCAACCTCTACAGCCGTTTCTGCAAGTTGATGATATCGTCAATGAAAACTAAACTACAACTGGCTGCTTAGTCCTGGATACTCCCAAATAGCAACAGCTGGTATGAGAAAAGATTTGTAAGAATCCCTGGCTCCTCCCAGAGAGAGGTTCAACCATCTCCTCTAAGGATTTCCAAACATGAATTATAAAACTGGCACAATATCAGGAGTGAGCATCCTGCAGGATTCTCCTGTTGGAGTACTATTTTTAAAAAGGCAAGCAAGAGGGAGATAAATTGCTAGGAAGTTGCAGTTTTACAGCAATTGGGAGACAAATCTAACTTCTTACCAGAAATGGAAACCCATGTAATATCATTGTACTGCATATGAATTATTAATGTTTATAATCTTTTTTTGCCAATTAGGTATTCAAGAAGGTTCCTGTTGACATCATGTTTGACATCATAATGCTTTATCATTCTAAAAGCATAATGAAATGAATTATTGCTAGAAAAAGAAAAAGAGATGAAGCACACATATTTGCACTCTGGGAAACACCAGAGCCCAAGTAGATAATGAGGATATTGTCTATAAGGGATGTAAAAAGAGGGAGAAAAAAAAACTATTGAAACCCACCACCACTATAAATAGAACAAAATAGCAAAGACTTTATTTTTCTACCTGAACATTTCAGGAAGGGGTGGAGACACACATAGCTAGCAACTAGCAACTATCTCAAACTCCTCTTTTTTTTTTTTTTTTTTTTGCGTTTTATTCAATGCATTTTATTTGTACGTGGTGCTGAGGATCGAACCCGGGTCGCCCACATGCTAGGCGAGCGCTCTACCGCTGAGCCACAATCCCAGCCCATCAAACTCCTTTTTTTAACTACCTCCAATTCTTAAGGCAAAAGAAAAATTCTTATTCTAAAATGAAATGAAAGTAAAGTTTTTATAAAATTAATCTCATCCACAAAAGGATACAGAACATGTGAACTTTAAGACTGGAAAAGACAATACAACACTGAGTCACAGGCTTAAAAGGATACTATTAAATATTTTAGGGCAATTATGCAATAAAATGCTGTATGATTTGTATAAATAATTCTGGTCATAAATTTAATTTCAAATATATAATTTCTGAGATCTACACAATGCAAATTAGTATTGAATCACTGAGGTAGCAGTTTCATTTCCAACATTCTTAGTAATGGGTTGGAATGAATTAAGTTCTTATTTGACAATCTTGTTGGTAAAACAAAATGAGTTAAATTCCTTTCCAGGTCAAGCCTTTTAACACTTAAGCCAAGTAGCAATGAGATTTATATAAGTTTCTTCTAGCTGCTAATAACTGGGACTAATTTTCTCTCTAGTTTTTACTCCATTTGGTCTCTAAGTAGCCTCTTGAGGGAAGCATTAAAACACATAGAATGGGTTCATTCATTATTCTTTCTCTCACTAAACAAACACAGAGTAGCCAGGGTTGCCAGGTACTAAAATGAGGTCCTTGCTACTATGGAAGGCAAAAATGCACAATTTCTCTTGAGCAACAAGAAAAAAAGCACCAAGCAGTTCATGAGGGGTCACCATTCTGAACTACTGCCTCAGGTCTTCAAATTTCCTTTTCAGCAAGAAGGTAAAAGGATAGTCCTTCTTGATAACATTCCAATTTAATGCTATCACCAATAATAACATTTTAATCCCTTGAAATGGCTCCTAAAGCTTGCTTTATGTGAAACAGTGTCAGGAAATGGAGCAGGGACCAAAAAGAGCAAAGTTACTGAGTTCAGCACATGCCTTTGGAACAAATGTGTAATCAATAGATAATACTGTCATGAATCCAGGTCTCTAGTCTTTTGATTATTCTCTGCCAAGGAGGCACTGTTAACACACAATAATAAGAAAAGAAGCTTGTTCCTTGCTTATAGTAGATGCTCAATAAATGGTATTTTTATTCTAATGGTGATTATGATTACTACCAGAGAAACACTGCACCTAAACTAAACATCAGTTTAGTTATATGTTGCTAAATCAGATGCTATTTTTAAAAGATTAAGTTCATTAAAAGAAGGTTTTGGTCTTCCAGACTGAAGTCAGCACACACTACCTCTTCTCTTCACTTCTCTACTGTGGGCTGACTTCATCCAATGAAGACCAGGAACCTCCTCACACTAGGTCAACCGTTCAACAATGTTTTTACTAGTAAATACACAATTGTGTGTTGGCCAAAGAATCATGGAATGGTTCCCAGTAATCTGCTGGCCATGTAAAGCTGTGTCTATCTAACATTGAGTTATAGAGATGGCTGGGTGCAGTGGCACACACCTGTAATTCCAGTGACTCTGGAGGCTGAGGCAAGAGGAGCACAAGTTCAAAGACAGCCTCAGCAACTCAGCCAGGCCTGAGGTAACTTAAAGAGACCCTGTCTAAAAATAAAACACAAAGGGAAGGAGGGTGGCTGGGGATGCAGCTCAGGGGTTAAACACCCCTATGTTCAATTCCCAGTAAAAAAAAAAAAAAAAAACTGTCATAGAGATGTATTTTTTTTTTTCCTCTACACATTATGCCATTGTCATTGTTTGCTATAAGGAAAAAGGCCCAATGTCCAAATTGACACAATGAAAATATTCTTAGATATAAGAGTAGTTTGAAAACACATAGGACTAAACTACTAGAATAATCATTTTCATATGACATTAAAAATATCTACTAATCATTAAATGTTTTTTCAACATCCTCATAATTCCTTTTCCCAAAGATCAAATGTCTGTGCAAAATCTTCATCTTCAGACAGCTGCACTGTACTGGAAACCATGTCCCCTCACTGTATGTAGCTCAAGGCTGGGTTCTCTCATTGATGACCACAATAAGCCAACCCAGAGAAATGCGAAATCTACAAACAGGTTCCACTATCTCTAGTGCTCCTCTATCTCTAGTGTCTTCCTATCTCTCTCTCTGAAAACACAAACACTCTCATTCATTCACAAATCCCGGCGCTGGATCCCTGTGTTGAGATTCCAGCCAGCCTGACTGGCTTTCCCAGGTAAAAATGTGAATATCCTGATGCTGGGTCTGCACCAGTTACCTACAACGCATGCAAATCCTGCTAGGTGGATTTCATTCAGCTGGACTTGCCCTGAATGCTCTCAATGATATATACCCAACCCTGCTGCTGCATACTCCGAGCCTTCCTTCCCCAGTGAGAAACAGGCCACCCCACTGCTTCCCACTGCGCTCCTTTCTCCATCTAGCCCCCAAGATCAGCTTAGGTCTCTTCGTGAACCCCTCTGGGAGTCTTTTTCTGTTCCCATTTCTTGGGCCCTTATCACCCCCTCAAATGAAAAGTAAACTCCTTAGTGACACTCTCCCCAAACCAGCGGCGTCACGGCCCCTCAACTCCACCAGAGCCCCCTGCCCGTGGGAACCCTGCTCAGACGGGGCGGGCGGACCCCTACCAGTCGGTGTCAGCGCCTAGCATTTACCTTGACGCTGGTGTAGCTGGTCTGGGTCTCCGCCTCGGCGCTGCTGCAGCAGTGACGCCTCCGGCCCCTGCAGGTGGTCGTGGCGGGGGCTGCAGAGCCCGCGCTGCTACCGCTGCCCAGCTCAGCACGGGCCCTGCGGACGCGGATAGCGCCCAGGGGTCCGGACGCACGGCTCGGAGGAATGGCGTCGGCGGCGTCGGTCTGAACGAAGAGGCCGTGCAGGGGGGCCGCGGGGCCCTGCGACACACTGGTGGTCTGGCGGGGCGAGTTGGACTCGTCCGAGTCCCGGCAGTAGATCACGCCGCTCTGCGAGACATGGATGCTAGGGGCGCAGCCCATCCCTCGGCCGGGTCTCCCGCGCTCCCGCCCGAGCCCAGGGCCGCCCGGACCCTGCGCACCCGCTGCCACCTGCAGTGAGGGGGCGGGCGCGGCAGCAGCGGCGGCGCCCGGACTGCGCGCCCCCCGGCTTGTGTGGCCGCCGCTCCGTCGGGCTCGCCGCGATGACCCCCGCCGAGCCTCCGGGAGCCACGCGCGTCACCCCAACTTTCCCTTCTGGGCCATCTTCTTCCCGGAGCGGGAGAGCGTGCACACACAGCGCCCCGCGCGCACCGGCGGCGCCACCCTCCCCGCCGCGGCGCCCCAAAACACGCTCCCCGCGCCTCCGCCTTCCCCTCCTCCCTCGGCTCGACTCGGCCCGCGCCGCCGCCCAGCTCGACCTCGCCAGGCTGTTGTGCTTGCGGCCCCGGGCCAGGGCGCCCGCCCGCCCGCCTGCACAGTCCTTCACACTTTTCAGTCTGCGTAGTCTCCCTCCTTTCTCGCTTCCTCCCTCCACCCTCCTCAGGTGACCCCGCTCTGCGGCCGCCCGGTCCCAGTGCGCCCCTCAGCGCCACCCGCCTCGGGCTCTTGGACTGGGCAGAGAGTGCCCGCCTCTCGTCTGGGCCCGCGCCCCAGGGCGCAGCAACTGGCACCACGCCTTAGCGCCCTCCCCTCCTCCGCTGTCCAAAGGCCTATCCCTTCTGCACCCATCCCGACGCCGCCCCCTAGTGCCTCAGTCCCTAGTCCCGGTAGGCATATACCCCTGGCCAAGCCCTGAAGGGCTGGGTAGCCTGAGTAGAACCTCAGTAAGTCCTCACTTCTTTAGCACATCCCGGAGCAAAATATCAGGATGTCCCTCCAGAAATAATAGAGAACCCACAACCCAGGCCCACCCAACTGATTTGCTTGCCTCTCAACACACTCCGATAGTTAAGGAGAGACCTCACACTTCCATAATACAATGCTTTTGTGCTCAACCCCCACCGGCACCCCACCTTCCCACATACTCTGAGGGCTTAAGTTGGATGGTGGCTCAGGCTTCAGAAGCCCATTCCCTGTCTACTCATCATTTGGAAGTTCATGCCAAGGGATGGGAGGCCCTGCAGAGAAATGTATCCTTAAACACATAAATTTGCACAGAAGATTCAAGGGAAGAGCAGAAAGAAGCTGTCTGTATGCTTCTTGGTTTTCTCTCCCTGAGTTTTGACCTCTTGCCAGGATGTCACAAAATCTTCACCCTGACTTCTACTCCTTGGAGCCTCCAGTTATGAACTGCTCAGTCAAAAATGACTTCCTTCACTTGCCTTAATGATGCATGGGAGGACTAAACTTCATTACAGGAGAATAAGAATGCCTTTAGAAACAAGGCTGCTGTTCATTCTTTCCCTGACATGAATTCTGGGTTACAGCTGTCAGGCACCACTGCCCACTCATTCATGGGCTTCTTCAGTAATTCTTGCCACAGCCACAGTGACACAAGGAAGATACTGAGATGGTCTACTAAAGAATTTTATCTAGAGTTGTTTATAAGGGCAAAAGCAAAACCACAAAGTCTTGGTGCAAAGCCCAAATAAGTATTCAATTAGAAACAATGTCTTTCATTTTTCCCGTCCTTTCCCCATACCATCAATTCTTAAGGTGACCCATTGAAGACTTCAAATGATGGCATCTAACCTTCATAGAAAAGCAAGATATCACTCCCAATCTCAAAATCAGATAGGGAAGGGAAAGAGTTAGTCTAACTTTATTCTTCTACTTTTGCTTCTCATCTCTATTCAGCTTTTATTTTTTCTTTTTTAGTTGAAGTTGGACACAGTACCTTTATTTTATTTTATTTTTATGTGATGCTGAGGATCAAACCCAGTGCCCTGCACGTGCTAGGCAAGCGCTCCAATGCTGAGCCACAACCCCAGCCCCTTCTTTTTCTTTTAATGACAGGAAAATGTCCATTTGGAAAAAGTCTATGCTACATTTTCTAATGTAGCAAATTGTTCATAATATTTCTGCACAGATTGGGTTCCCCAAGAAGCAGATTCGGAGATGGTATTAATTAGAAAGTGCTCCTGTAATCAACTTTTGTGAAAGGACAGAAAACAAGAGGAGGCTGGGGAAAGTTTAAGCAGAGACAACTGACCTAGCCTCAGGCATCCCTGCAGGGAGGTTTCTGAAAATGGGATGACACTTTGGAGTGTCCCAGACTGAGAGAATAGGCCTGTATAGGCCCACACCCACATGGATGGGTTATTAAGAGAAGACCACTTCAGTGACCTTGGGCAAGCTGGCTGTCTTCAACTGAGGCATTCCCCTTACAAATCAGCACCTGAGCCAAGGGTTTTCTGCTGGCAGCACTCCCAGTAGCTGGAAGGGTAAGTCAGTCCTTTCCCGGCATCTCAGCTTCCCCCATGGTTTCCTTGCTGGCTGCCTAGGGCCCATGCCTATAAGAACACCACATTAAATGATCCAGACAGATATGGGACAATCATTCATTTAAAACTAAGCCTGGTAGCTACCATCTGTCCTACTTCCAAGGGACCATTTAGGACCTGAGCAAACAACATCAGAGCTAGATTATAAAAACACTGGTCTCCATTCTAATCCCTGGTGTATTGTTAAAAGTCAGGAGTTAATCATTCCTAAAGCTCATCTGTGATTCTCTCTTATGCACCCATTGCAGTCATTAGCCTTCACGGAGCTGCTGGTGGCAGCTTTAACAGACTGAAATTTAGAGCCATAATTCTCATGCCACGTGTCTACATTTTCAGTTTTCTTGAGGAATTACTCAGGAAACAACCCAGAGAAAAGCACCAGTCACTTACTGAGGCTTTTGAAGCCATGATTATGATTTAAAAAATAGAACTTATAACCAATCTTTTGGTAGAGAATATTAGGAGCTGAATCATAAAGGTATAAGTCATTCAGTAACAAATTTAGGTTGAACTTTCCACATTAAAAATAAATGGGAAGCCAGGCGCGATGGCGCATGCCTGTAATCCCAGCACTTGGGAGGCTGAGGCAGGAGGATCAAGAGTTCAAAGCCAGCCAAAGCAATGGCGAGGCACTAAGCAACTCAGTGAGACCATCTCTAGTAAAATACAAAAACGGGCTGGGGATGTGGCCCAGTGGTCGAGTGCCCCTGAGTTCAATCCCTGGTACCAAAAAAAAAAAAAAAAGGGGGAGCCGGGTATGGTGGTACATGCCTATAATCCCAGTAACTAGGAAGCCTGAGACAGGAGGATCACAAGTTCAAGGCCAGCCTCAGCAATTTAGCAAGGCCCTAAACAACTTAGTGAGAATTGTCTCAACATTTTTTAAAAAATAAAAATTAAAAGGGCTGAGGGATGTAATTCAGTGGTAAAGCACTCCTGGGGTAAACCCCCAGTACCCTAAATAAATAGGGCTGGGAATGTAGCTCAGTGGTAGAGTGTTTGCCTAGCATACACAAGGCCCTGGGTTTGATCCGCAGCAGTCAAAAAAAAAAAAAAAATTAAGCCTTGGGGAACAGATAACACCAAGGTAGTTTGTTAGTGAATAGGACTGAGTTGCTTTAGTGGGTGTTATGATTTTGGGTGTCCCCCAAAAGCTCATGTGTGAGACAATGAAAGAAAGTTTAGAGGTGAAATGATTGGGTTATAAGAGCCTTAACCTAATCAGTGCATTAATCCACTGATAGGGATTGGGCAGGTAGGGTGTGGTAGAAGAGATGGGTTGTTAGAGGCATACTTTTGGGGCATATATTTTGTCAGTGGTGAAGGGAGTCTCTCTCTCTCTTTGCTTCCTGGTGCCATATTCCCAGCTACTGTCCTCCACCACACTCTTGTGCCATGACGTTCTGCCTTACCTCAGGCCCTGAGGAATGACATTGACCATTGATGGACTGAGACCTCTGAAACCATGAGCACCCAATAAACTTCCACCTCCAAAACTGTTCTTTTTAGGTCTTTTGGTTGCAGCAACAAAATAAGCTGACTGAAACAGTGGGTTAATTGCACACTTCATATTGGGACCAGTGTCTTGCTGAAAGTAAGTTCTTCGAAGGAAAAGAAGATAAAAGAAGAAATGCACTACATATACATTTTTCCTCCCATTTCCAAAGCAGCAATAGCTCAGGCAGCTTCCACTGCCAATTCTGGCTTAGTGAAAGGAAAAAATAATGTATCCCTATAATCTCCACCAAGTGTTCTCAGTGGGAATATGCAAACTGCCCCCATTGCTGGAACAGATCTGATCGCTGAAACTTGCACAAATGTGTAAGTGGAGGAAAAATGATTTCACTAAAATCATTTCCCCAGCTTAATTCTGAGTCCTGAGTTTTTTGCCTATATAAATGACTTCTGAACTGATTCTCATGTAACTACTTCAGTGCATCCCAGAAAAATTTGACAGCAAAGTCTACGATCTCAGACACTGCAGATATAATTTAGACCCAAGTTACAGAACGAGGCCAAGAAACCCAACATTATATTTAAAAACATTTAATTAAGTGGAGAAAAATTTAGCAACATGTCCAAGAAACGAATCAGAAGAAAGCAAACCAAATTAGAAATGTATTTAAAAAACCAAACCTCAGATATATTCAAGGTCAGATGAATGGCTTTTATGTTTTATAATGATATTAAGTAAGAGCTTACTTCAAAATTATGACCCAGAGTCACTGCAAGATACTGAATAATTAAGGTCCATTCCAATTCTAAAATGGTAAGAATCTTCCAAAATTCCTCTAAAGAAACAGAAAATGTGATTAATACATTTTCAGTGATTTTTTTTTTTTTTTTTTTTTTTTTTTTTTTTTTTTTTTGTGGTACTGGGGATTGAACTCAGGGGCACTCGACCACTGGGCCACATCCCCAGCCCTTTTTTGTATTTTATTAGAGACAGGGTCTCACTGAGTTGCTAAGTGCCTCGCCATTGCTGAGGCTGGCTTTGAACTCGTGATCCTCCTGCCTCAGCCTCCCAAAGTGCTGGGATTACAGGCGTGCGCCACCGCGCCCGGCTTATTTTCAGTGATTTTTAACCAAAGAGGTTAAAGCTATAGCAGCTATCTGATTCATCTTTGAATAACCAAACATTTAAGCAACCAATATAGCTTCTGAGTTCAGACCATGTTCCTAATGGTGGAATTTATTGGGAATCTAACCACCTGATAAGTGAAATGATACTGTTTATTAATCAAACCAGTAGAGTGGAAAGTGCATTAAACTTTGAGTTAGAAGGGTGAATATGAAATCTGGTTTTGCATTTTAGAGCTGTATAACTTTGGACAAGTCACTTAACCTCTATTTTCTAGAAAATCACCAAAGTTTCTAACTCACCAATATTCAAGATGCTATAAAAGTTTTTATCTTTTTATGAAGTTATTTTAAGTTAGAACTGTGAGGTTTATTTGGTTTTGTTTTGTTTTGTTTTTTAACTGAGAGAGCAGTCCCAAACCATTACATTAGAATCAGTACATTAGAATCTCCCTGAGGAATTTGTCAGAAATACAACAGTTCCTTAGTCCTATCCTAAAGACTTGGATTCAGATGTTAAGGACTGGATGTAGCAGGTGCCCTTTTGGAGAAAATGAATCCAGCATGGCCTTTCCACAGTCTCCTATGGGAAGAAGAGTAAAGGCTGAAGTCCTTACAGGTGCCTAGGAGCCTCTACACAATTGGGCACCTGCTAATCTCTTACTGAGCTCTCTTCCTTCTTGTCCTCACTCTCTGCTCCAAATCTACAGGCCTCCCTGCTGTTTCTCCAGGAGATTCTATGTTCCCCAGGAGCTGTCCCTTCTGCCAGTTATGCAGTTACATCCATACTTGCATGGCTAATTTCCTCACTTCCTTTAAACCTCTGCTCAGACACCCCCTACTCAACTCAGCCTATCCCCAACCTCTGTTTAAAATCAAATGAGTGTAAGGTTACCTGAATCTCTCCTCAAAATATTTTTAGCTCATTATGTTTTCTTTCATGGACTTCCAGAGATGCTTTTCCCCTCAAACAAGGTAGAAGATGGAAAAAAATTGAAAAAGGTAGAGAATCAGAGATGACGGAAGTCAGAGAAATTAATGCACATGCATTTGCAAAGAAAATACAGAATCAGATACGCTGAGACAGAGGCAAAAAGAAAATGAAAGACACACAGCCATTTTTTTATGGTAAAATAGCCATACCAAGTGAGTTTATAGATGTAACTCTTTAAAGAGAGTAAAAGTGAGCTGTATTTTTAATTATAGTTTCATCACTTCTTGGTTCTTCTGCCAAAGACCAAATGAAATTAAAGAGAAGATTTGGCCCATAGGACAATTTTCTCTTGGCAGATGTAGAACATGCAAATAGAGAAGATATCAGAAGAGATTCAGCCAACATCTGACTCCCTTAGGTCAACATCATTGAACATGGATTGCACTGAATGCTGGTCCCTGCGTAGCACAAACGTGATCTGTTCTTCCAATTTATAAGAACACCACAGGAAGGGGCTGGATCAGCCCCAAGAGGGACTTCAGAAGGCCCTTGATCTTCACCCAGAATTCCCCTGGACCCAAACAATCAGGCTATGAGGGATGGAACATTCATTTCCAAGAGTTTTATAAGTACATTTCACAAAATGAGTCATGAGAGGACATACAAATGAAACACAAGGTACAGTTCCACTAGAAAGGAGCTTATAGAGCAATCAAGGGTGTGAAGTTATAAGAAAATAACAGAACATAATACATGGGTATCAAAGTACAAGAGCAAAAATGAGCAGCTCTGTCAATTCTTTTTACGGTAGTTATGATACTTGGGAAAGGCTTGCTGGAGAAAGAGGCTTGTCATCCTCCTGAACCAGGATAACTCTTTAGAAAAGGAATCAGTGTGAGCAAAGACACAGAGGCAGAACTTACCTTAGTGGAACCAGAATCAGTGTGCAGATCAGACAACTGGACAGCGACTCCGGAGGTAAGGATAATAAAACTTACAGATAAAAGACCTGAAACTTTTATATGTATAAGTCACTGCAGGTTCTACCACCCTTCAGGAAATGCCCTGTGTGAAAATCCAATTTAGAATATAAAACATTGTCTAGAAAAAGAAAGTTTTGTTTGCCAAATGATTAAATGTTGGCTTTCTTTCAAATAGTAGACTCCATGGCTCCTTTAATACTCTCATATAGCATTTTGAGTTTTTTCGGTATGCTTAGTCAGGGTACAAATTATAAATTCACACCAATTTTTTAAAAATATATATAATGTATAAAACAAGGCACAGGCATATTTGTTTCTAAATTAGTGTGAGATTTCCTAGATGCCTCATGGGTAATTTTTTTTTTTCAGTGCTGAGGAGGATCAAAATTTTTTTTTCAGTGCCTCGCACATGCTAAATAAACACTCTACCAACTGAGCCGCATCCTAATTTTTAGAAGTCAGATTTCTAAGTAGGCCCTCCCCTGCCTACATGCATACCTTGCTAGGCATACACCATCCATCCTAAAAGATTTCATCATACTATGTGATGCTAAGTTCATTCATTCATTTTATTCAGCAAATATTAACTGAACGCCTACCATGTATCAGATACTAAATAAATACCAGGGAACAAGAGAGAAATAGTCTCTGTTTCAATTTGGGGAGGTTGAAAGGACAAATAATAAAATTCTCTGATAATCATGAAGGGATTTTAAAATGTTGATGTGACAGTGACTATGGTCAAGTTATGGAAGTTTTCTCAGAGAAGATGACACTAGGTTAAGATTCTCAGAAAACTTTTTCAAAGGGAATCTTCATTCATTCCTTTTCCATCTATCCACCCATCCATCCACTCATTCAATGAGAACACTGAGTACCACCACTGTGCCCAGCACAGTGAAGGATACAAAGAAGTAAAATACTCACTACTCACCCTCAGACAGTCTGGCCAGGAACACAGACATACACACAAAAGAAGTGTGTTAACATTTGCTTTGAAATAAAAATCCAAGCCCAGAAAGAAAGATCACTGTGGGTGGAAGTGATGGGGAAGATGTCACTGAGGAGATAGTGTGTGGCTCCTGGAAGAAAGGCAGTGTTTAAAAATGAAGAAAAAAGGACATTCCAGGGAGAATAATGCACACAAAAGCTTATAGGTAGGAACACTCACTGACAGCTTGAAGAACAATGAAGGAGATGATTCAAAATGCTCTGTGGTGTATAAGAATAGCATTATTTTGGCTGATAAGGTATGCTGTTACCAGGGAAGCAAATGTCAGACTATGGAGTTTGGCTAAACTCTAGTCACTGGGAATCACTCTAGTTTTTAACAAGACTATAACTTTAAAAGTTCTATTTCACTGAGATGAATCTGGTTGCATACTCAAGGGCTGTGAAGGGAGTCAGTAATGAGGACCAAGAAGGAGCTATAATAATCCAGAAATGGCACCTGTAATCCTAGCTTCCTAGGAGGCTAAGGCAGGAGGATTGCAAATTCAAGACCAGTCTCAGCAACATAGTGAGATACCCTGTTTCAAAATAAAAATGAAAAGAGCTACATGTAGGAATGTATGAACTACATGTAGCTACGTGTAGTTCAGTTGTAAAGTACCCCTAGGTTCAATCTTCAGTACCAAAAAAACAAACAAAATCAACAAAAAATAATTCAGGATAGGATAATAGGGATTGCTATGGACTGAATTTTGTCTTCTCAAAATCTATATGCTAGAAGCTGGGTGTGGTGGCACACACTTATAATCCCAGCACTTGGGAAGCTGAGGCAGGAAGATCGTGAGTTCAAAGCCAGCCTCAGCAATGGCGAGGTACTTAGTAACTCAATGAGACCCTTTCTCTAATAAAATACAAAAAAGGGCTGGGTATGTGGCCCAGTGGTCAAGTGCCCCTGAGTTCAATTCCCAGTATCAAAAAAAAAAAAAAATCTATATGCTGGAACCCTAATCTTCAAGGTTAATTTATTTGAGTTAATTACCTTGAAGGAGAGAATTAAGGTTAAATGAGATCATAAAGCTGAGGCCCTTGTCCAATAGGACTGGTGTCCTTATAAGAAAAGGAAGAGACACCAGAGCTGCATGCACACACAGAGGAAGGGCCACGTGAACTCACAGAGAGATGGCACCACCTGCAATCCCAGGAGGAGGGCCTTGCCCACTCTGCCGGCCCTTTGATCATGCATTTCCAGGCTACAGATTTGTGAGAACATAAGTTTGTATTGTCTAAACCACCCAGTCTGTGATATTTTGTTATGGAACCCCCAGGGGATATCAAGTAGATTAAATGTGTGGGAACAGAGGGGAAAAGGTAGGGAATTATACAGACCTTACCAACAATCAATCCCTGGGATCTGACGCCTGATTCGGTGAGGGGACAGGAAGCTGGTGATATCAAAAGCGATTACAAAATTCCCACCTTAGTTTGGTAGGATAATGGGTGAGAACGGGGAGTATTCTCAGAGAAATGAGCCTTGTCTATAAAAGGAATTCTTCCCCCAGATTTGCATTTTTGGGGTCCAGAAGCTTGAATCTAGAAACCAGAAAGTATCTATTTAACCATCTCTAGAACATAACCACAACCTGAGAGACATGAGGCCAAGAATCGCTTTTGAGTCCATGGCTAGATCTCTAGTACTTACAACCAGAAATAAGACATGTTTCAGTATTTGTTGAAAGAATCATGAAGACAGTTCAATGTGTTAGCCTCCAGGTCCTCCTCACCTTCCCCACATGGTTGAGACAACCTTCCCTTTGCCAAGACTTTCTTGGGCTTCCCTACAGTCAGGCCCACACATGGATGTTAGTTTCTTGCTTCCTGTCGGGATTACTAAAGTCAGCCTTTGATACTTTTGTCTCAAGAAAAGCTTTTGAGCCCTGGGATTTGACTTCTTCACTAGCTCCAGGTGCCTCCAGGCTGTAGCTTTGCCTGAGGGCCCAGCATTAGCACCTTCTGTTCTGCTTGTGTTTTAATCCTCTCACTTTGGCTGCTGGGACTGTGAAAGGAGGTATTCTAGAAGCCTTCTGGCAGAGAGTGTCTTCCTTCTTGGAGTTTGACATTTGCTCTGCAGCGTGGCACTTTCCCATGTTACTCCATTAAACATCTCCAAGGCAACGATAGCTGGGGGCACAACTGATTACTTCTTCATACTTCATATTACGTGGCTTATAATATCACAATGCACAAAAGTGGATTGAGTTACATGGAGAGGAGCTTTCCAGGTTCTCCACACCAATGGTTATCAAATGGTAGCGATTATCAGAGTTACCTAAAACACAGACTGCAAGGTCTGAGAATTTGAGTTTCTCACTCATTCCCAAGTCTTGTGAATGCCACTCATCCAGGGATCACACTTTGAAAATCACTACTACACCCAAAGTAAGATAATACAAAACAAAAGCAATGACACAAACACAACCCCTCACTTAAGATGTTTTATTTTCTGAAACATAAAATATGCTTAAACCTGAAGCTTCATTACACGAAGGACCACCACAGAGCACTATCATCTGGCAATTTACAAGAAATGAAATGTTATGGATTTCAGGAATTTGTCTCCCCAAACCAGGAACTTTGAAGGACAGTTTTTAATACTCTTGATCCTTTCTGAAAACAGTGAGTGGGGGTGGAGAAGGGAAGTTTACATATACACCAACAGAACTGTATACATTTCCAGTAGAGTACCTGATTTTCTTTTTCTTAATACAAGTCCACTATCCTTTGGGAATAAGAAAGTTCTAGAAAGCAGAGATAGGGATGGGAGGCAAATGGGAAAGGCAGCATGAATTCAATATAGTGTATGTATACAGACAAAAGTGAATAATAGTAATAATGGCATCATTTTGCAAATAACTTCCTGTCTTACAATCTTGTACTTTGCATGTATTATTTATGTATGCTTCTCTTGTGATTTTACCCTTTAGATATGAAATTTCTCAATATCTCCTTTTTGTTTACCATTAACCTGAATTCCCACCTACCTTGGTTAAGTAATTACTTGCTTTCTGCTGAGCATGGAGTCATCAAATATTTATAGGTTATAAAAATCTTATAGACCTTTACAGAAGAAAAATGGCTAATGCCAAATTCATTTCTTTTCTCACTGAAATCTGAAAGATATGATTCAGATCCTTCATAACAGGGATTCTGATCTTATTTAAGTCACCAACATCAGCTTGAAAAAGAAAAAAAGTAACCAACTTTTTGGACTTTTGAAGTAAAAGCGACCCGTTGGGAGATATGTATATGAGAATTGTCTTTCGTTCTTGAATTAATGTCTTCACTTTGCATCACTGTGACCAAAATACCTGACAAGAACAACTTAGAAGAGGAAAGGTTTATTTCATCTCATGGTTTCAGAGGTTCATTCCATGGACAACTAGCTACAAGGCAGAACATTATAGCAGGAGGATGTGACAGAGGGAAGCTGTCAGCTCGTGGCAGCTAGAAAGCGGACAGAGAAAGAGGAACCCAGGACAAGACAAGGTCCCCAAGGGCATGCCTCCAGGGACCTACCTCTTCCAGTTACCTACAGTTACCACCCAGTAGTCAATTCAAATTATTAATCCATCAAATAGATTAACTCACTCAAGAGCACCATCTCTGGTGCTGCATTGTGGACCATGTTTCAGCACATAAACTTTTCAGGGGACATTCAAGATCCAAATCATAACAAAAAAGAAATCAAGCTGGTATTTAAGATTTTCCTTCTTGTAACACTTTTTTGGAAGAGATGGAGCTAAACCACAAAGTCTACGCCTTTCTAAGATGTTTTAAGCACTAAGTTGCAGAAGTTCTGTAAAAAGCTCATGGCCCACTACAATTCAGATGACATGAATTTTCACATTAATTGCATTTTTAATTTCCTGTTTCTGTGTGTATGTACAAGTGATTATAAAACATATAATAATGAGTTAGAGATGTTGTACCTACAAGTAACCTACAGTTTTGAGAAACATAGGAAGAAAACTATTGGCCCTTCATAGAATTCCTGATATGAGGATCTTAGAAATTCTGTTAGAGATTAATATCCAAAATATATAAAGAACTCAAAAAACACGAAAAATAACCCACCCACCAAATAACCCAATTAATGAGCAAAATAAATAGACCCTTCTCAAAAGAAGAAATAAAAATGGTCAAAAAATATTTGAAAAATGTTCAAATGTCCCTAGCAATCAGGGAAATGCATATCAAAACTACATTGAAATTTCATCTCATTCCAGTTAGAATGGCAATCATTAAGAATACTAAATGCTAGCAAGGATGTGGGGAGAAAGATACACTCATACTATTGGTGGGATTGCAAATTAGTATAAACACTTTGGAAAGCAGTACTGTGATTCCTCAAAAGACTAGGAATAGAACCACCAGCTATCCCACTCTTCGGTATTTCTCCAAAAGAATTGAAATCAGCATAAGGTAGCGATACAGGCATATCCATGTTTAGAGCTGCCTAATTCACTACAGCTGAATTATGGAACAAGCTTAGGGGCCCATGGACAGATGAATGGATAAAGATAAGGGGATATATGGACTTTTACTCAGCCATAAAGAAGAATGAAATTATGGCATTTGCTGGTAAATAAGTAGAATTAGAGCACATCATGCTAACTGAAATAAACCAGATTCAGAAAGTCAAGGGTTGAATATTTTCTCTCATATGTGGAAGCTAGACCAAAATAAGGGAGGAAACATGGGAGGAATCCAATGAAAATAGAAGGGAGATCTGTAGATCAGAGGAAGGGGATTGAGGGAGAGGTAGGAGGGATGGGGAAAGAGGGGAATAGTGGAATGAAATTGACCAAATTATGCAATGTACATATACAAATATAACACAGTGAATTTCACCTTTAGGCATATCTATAAAGCACTACTTTAAAAAAACAATAAATAAACAGAAGGAAGACCAGTAGAGGAAAGAGAACAGGGGGAGGAAGGAAGGGAGGGAAAGGGGTAGCACTGGGAACTAAAGTAGAGCAAATTATTCTCCATGCATGTATGATTATGTCAAAATGAACCCCAATAGTATGTATAACTATAATGCACTACTAAAAACTATCACATACATACATACACATGTGTATGTGTGTGTGTGTGTGTGTGTGTGTGTGTGTGTGTGTTTATGTGTGTTCGTGTGTATTTTCTCTGCCTGGAAAGTTTGGAAAACCATTTAAGAACCTAAATATTCCTTAAAATGTCACATCAGCCCAATTTGGAGTGGGTGGGTAGGAAAAGGAGACTAAGTCATAGGAACTATTATGGGAAAACAAAAATTCTGTAATGACAAATGAAAACAATGGAGTACAATCTTGCACATTTGTTTGGTATATCCATAGTTGTGTGTGTGTGCTGTGCTTGTCTGTGTTATGTGTATGCTTACATGTATGTGTGTAAGAAGAATGAATAAAAGAGCACAAACATCTCCGAGTACACCTTCAAAGAGAATAATGTGTGTGTGTGTGTGTGTGTGTGTGTGTGTCTGAACTCAGGACCTAGCACATGCAAGGCAAGCATTCTACCACTGAGTTAATATTCCCAACCTTAGAATAGTATCTTAAGATGGCAACCTTTTGCCTTTTTATATAGGATCATGAATAAAATTTTCATTTGTTTCCGGCCATGAATAAAAAACAGGAGCCAAATTTACCCTCCTTCTATTAACAACTAGCAAATCAGATAAAATATATGAAAAACTATTGTCAGACATTAGAAAATAGGTAGCTCAAGACTGCTGTTTATGAGAAAAGGGAAATGAGATATACAATGTGATTATCCCAGCATTCAACCTGAAGGCAAATTCTAAACCTCAGAATAGGGAAGGAATTCCAAGAAGAACACAGCGACTGACAAGAGAAGACCAAGATCAGAGTTTAGAGAAGCTTCTGTGGCTAGAAGTCATGGTGCAGAGTTTCAGAAAGAGGGAGCCTCATGTAATAAAGAACATAGAGGGGCACTTGAGAGTTTATTAAATACTAAGAAACGCATGAGTAGAATGAAATTCCACTGATCAGGAAGATCAAGAAGAGAGTCACTATAAAGTTATAAGCTGAACCATTCACAGAACTTATACAGAAGTCAAAAGCTATCCAAGTTCTGACCAGCCAAAGTGGAGAATCACTGTTAATCACTCAGAGCACTCAGCAGAGAACTCAACTGGGTATTGCCTTAACAATGAGATTACAGAGGAAAACCCCAGATATACTTTTTTTTTTTTAATTTAAACTTGAAAATATCAAACTGAGTGAAAATTAACTTAATTTTCTTTTTTTTTTATTTAATTGTTTTTGTATGTGGTGCTGAGTTTGAGCCCAGTGCCTCATATGTTCTAGGCAAGTACTCTACCACTGAGCCAGAACGCCAGCCCTTAACTTAATTTTCTAGCCAACCTCCAAACATCATTAAAGGAAGATTACAAAACCTAACCACTGAACAATGTAAGATTCAAAATGTCTAATGTACAATCAAAATTACTAGATATTCCATGAAGCAAAGAAAGGTGACCAATAATCAAAAGAGATCAGTAAACAGAAACAGAAATATTGGAACTATCAGACAAGAACATTAGAACAGCTATTATAATTATTGTTCAAATATTGAAAGAAAACAAGCATTGTGAAAGGAGAAATGGAAGATCAAAAAGGAACCAAATGGAATTTTTAGAAATGAAAAATATAAGTTCTGAAATGAAACTGTCACTGGATAAAACTAAAAGCAGTTTAAACACTGTAGAAGAAAATATCAGTGAACTAGAAGACATGCTAATTAAAACCATTCAAATAGAATCACAAAAGAAAACAGAAAAAAGTTAAACAACAACACAAAGACAAATATTTAAGAAGAAGGGAATACTAACCACCGCAATTTGATCATTACACATTATATACATATATACTGAATTATTACACTTATATTGATTATTACAATCATATACATATATTGAATTATTACATCCCATAAGTATGTACAACTATTACATGTCAAATAAACAAAGTGGATATTAATAATAGAAAACAGGGCTGGGGATATAGCTCAGTTGGTAGTGTGCTTGCCTTGCATGCACAAGGCACTGGGTTCAATCCCCAGCACCAAAACATAATAATTAATAAATAAAAATAAGTAAATAAACAAGTAAACAATAGACAAACTCAATGAATACAAAAGCTGGCAGATGACCCAATTTAAGACTGGACAAAATAGTTGAATCAAATACTTCACAATACATAAAATAAAAAATGGCCAGTAAACACATGAAAAGATGTTCAGTATCAATTAGTCATCAGTGAAATGTAAATAAAACTACAATGAAATATCACTATGTAGCCATTAATGGGACTAAAATGCAAAAGATTGATAATAACATCCTTAGTAAGGATATAGAACAACTGGAATTCTCGTATATGCCATGTAAATGGGTACAACCACTTCTGGAACACAGTCTTAAACAGTTCCTTATCAAACATACAGTACACTTACATAGAACCATGAAATTTCACTTCTAGTCTTTTACCCAAGAGCAATGAAAATATATGTCAAAAGGCTTCTCTATTGATGTTCATGGCAGCTTTTTTTTTTAATGTTTATTTATTTGCTTTAGTTGTACACAATGCAATGCATTTTTACGTTTACGTGGTGCTGAGGATCCAACCCAGGCCGCGAACCCAGGCCGCGCACATGCTAGGCGAGCGCTCTACTGCTGAGCCACAACCCCAGCCCGGCAGCTTTTTAATAGTAGTCCTAAACTGGAAACAAACCAAATGTTCATTGGCAGATGAATAAATAAATATATTGTGGTATACTCATAAAATGAAACACTAAAAGAGTGACAAACTAATGATCAATACAACAACATACAAGAATCTCAAGTCCTTCATACTATGTGAAAGGAGACACAAAAAGCTATATGTATGATTTCATTGGCATTAAACTATAATAGACAACTCTACAGGAATAGAAGAAAGATCTGTGACTACTAGCAGAGTCTGTTCGGGGGACTGGAAATGGACTAGAAAAAGCACGTGGGACTAGAAGAAGCAGGCAGAAGGAGCTGGCCTGTATCTAGATTGTGGTGATTGCATGAGCACATCATAGGATGATGATTTTGTCAAAATTCATCAAGCTGCACATTTAAAAGGTACATATTTGATTTTACATATATTAGACCTCAATAACATTTTTTTTTTTAACTTACAGCATTTACTTCATGTTATGAACTAAAGCATGTCTCACCAAATTTCTAGGTGGGAGCCATAACCCCCAGTGTGACTATACTTGGAGACAGGGCCTTCAGGGAGGTAATTAGGTTAAATGAGAATAAAGGTGGGTCACAATTGAATATAATGGTATCCTCATACAAAGAGGAAGAGACACCACAGAGCTCCCTCTCCACACATGCACCAGAGAAAAACCACGTGAAGTTACAATAAGAAGGCAGCTATGTATAAGTCAGGCAGATAGGACTCACCAGAAACCAACCCTGACAGCATCTTGGTCTTCCAGACTTCAGAATGGAGAGGAAAGAATTTTCTGTTGTTAAGGCCACCCAGCATGTGGTATTGTTACAGCAGCCTGAGAAGGCTAATACATCTAAGCTCCAAGAATAAGAAAATAATAGATTTACCATTCCTTGCTAATCACAGCATTTCTGTGACTATTTGATCTTCAGTCAATTGATATTTTCCAAGTATGTATTTAGAACACAAAAGTTGTTTTAATTCTGCAGGAGGCCTTGGCCAACAGATCAGACAGCTGATACCTGTGTTACGACCAAAGTGGTGCTGGGAATATAACTTTTAGGCTTCTAGAAGCAATCACTGAATTCCAGACAGACCCACTGGGGCCAAGTCAAAAGGAGGTCACAGGAGCACCTCTGTCACACCCCAACTATGTGTCAGATCAGATCTTAGTGAAACAATTGCTTTCAATTGGCTTCTGATTGAGCCTCACTTGGCACTGTCCCCTAAAAAAGAGATGTGGGTCTCTCTCTCTCTCTCTCTCTCTCTCTCTCTCTCTCTCTCTCCTCTCTTTCTGTCATCTCATTTATCAAAACAAAACAAAACAAAAGGTCTATAATCAATGATTTCATTGATTGAGTCTCATCTTTCCACTGGCTATGATTAATTCACTAAGAATAATATTTTTCAGCCAAACAAACTTTGACACTTAGGGACACTCGAAGTTTGGTTATAAGGGAAGGCTTCCAGAGGGAGGGGATCCTTGATTTTGACCATGGCATGTTGAGTTGTTGCACAGCCTGGCCTTAGATCTCCCTAGAAGGGAACAGCAGACTCGTTCTTGTCAACAGACAAGAACCAAGCCACACCGTGGTCACTCTTCATATCAACCCACATCATCTGAGATAACTCATGAAGAAGAATTCATGAGGATATGGGCAAAGGACAGTGTACAGGTAGCAAGCCTCCCCAACACAGCTGAGGACCAAATATTATTCCATGCTAGTGCTGGAAGGGGACTTGGAGAGATTCTGCCATCCTAGACCTTTCTCTCACCCCATGTTCCATCTGCCAGCAAATCTTGTTAGTTCCACTTTGAAAATAAATTTAGAGGGCCTGGGGTTGTGGCTCAGTGGTAGAGCACTTGCTTGCCTAGCATGTGTGAGGGATTGGGTTCAATTCTCACCACCACATATAAGTAAATTAGATAAAGGTCCATTGACAACTAAAAAAAAAAATTTTAAATCAATTTAGAATCTTACCATCTCCTACCATGTCCACTGCTTCCATTTAAGTTATGATGATGGCCTCCAAGCACAGCCCCCAGCTTCACCTTGCTCCCCTGTGGCTAGTTTACATAAGTAACCTGAGTGAATTTCCTACAACTTCAGCCAGATCCCATCCCTTCCCATCCGACCCAGTCTTTACAGCAGACCATAAGGTCCCAAGCAGTCTGGCTCTCTATGACCTCTCCACCCTCAGTTTCTACTGCATTTCCTTGCTCCCTCGCTCCTGCTACACTAGCCTCCTTCCTGTGCCTCAAACACAAGGATGGGCCCCTTTCGGGCCTTTGCACCTGCTTCCTCCTACTTGGAATGCTTTCCCCCAAATATCCACATGGCTCACTCCCCAGTTCCTTCAGGCCTCAGCTCAAACGTTACCTTACCAAGGAGACCATCTCTGACCACCTACACAATAGAGCCAACCTTCCCCACCCCATCCTGGCTGTTCTTATCTTTCTCATGTTATCTTTCTCCCTGTTACTATAATTTTTTTCTCCCTCTTCCCTTCCTTTCCATCTCCACTTTCTCACCACACTAAAAGGGAAAGCCAAAAGAGGGGAAGAACATTGGTCCACATTAGATGCTCCACAATTGTTTCATTAGGAGTAGAAACAATTCTTCTTTTACCAGTGAGAAGTCAGGGTGAGGAAGCAACTGTCCCACACTGCCTTTGTCCTCCTCTGTGCTCATAGCTATCATCACCCTTCAGACTTCAAGTCACATGGACAGTGGTGGCAGCATTTAAGGTTCCAAAAGTCTGAGTGAGCACCTCTAAAGGCAGAGGAAAGGACTTGGGGGAGAACCAGGAGGGCTAGCTACACGGGGGCCTATCTGTGTGTCTGAGGAAAGCAGGAACAGGTGATGCAGTGTCCCCAGCCTCTTCTCCGTCCTCCCCCTTTCTTGCTTTACCTTAGAGCTTCCTCACCAATATACTGACCTACTGGTACAGAAATGACAGGATATTGGTTCTCCAGTCTACTGGTCATTTATGTAGGGCCTGGAGCAGAAACATCCTTGTCCGCGGACTCCAATGCCTAAGACAATATCACCATGGTTCCCTGTATGCTTTGATGCCAAAGGATGGAACACACTTCTTCCCAACCCTTCCTCCAGGCAGCCTTCCTTCCTATTCCTTCCACTATCTTCTCCAACTTCCACCTTCCTGCTGATTTTCCTTTTGTATACTCCTTGCAGCCATGGGGTCTGTTCTGCTGCTGTAGAGATCAGTGGGTAAGCTCTGGTCTTCCTGAGGAAATTATTCCTACAGCACAAGTAATAGCACATGGAGAACTCTGAGTGCATGCCACATTACAAGATCCAAAATGCCCTTCCATAAATGGAAAACCCTGTTCAATAAAAGACAGATGGCAAAAATACTTCAGTGGCCACTGTCCCTCTCAAAGTGCTATTCTGGAATAAAACTGAGTTTTTCCTCTTTAAGACATGAAAATGAATGTTGCAAAATGGTGCTCTCTGAGCAGAAACAGTGATCAATGGATTATATGACAAAGAGGTTCATGGTAAACCCTACATCAATATTATTTATCTCAGTCTCCTAATGGCATTTCATCACCAGCCAGTAAAGGACCCAGAACTACTCCTCAACCTTATAAAGCACCTTTAAGTTGCTAAGAGCTCTCCTGTATAGTTTTGGTGCACCTCCCTGAACAAGTTAATTCTCCTCTTTTTATTCCATTATGATACAACAAATATGGTCTTGAATACTCTTTCATAAAATTCTAAATGGAAGTAGAAAACAGATGTAAAAATTTAGAGAAATCATTTGTTTTCCTATTGTGTAATCAGTGATGACCTTCTAGCATGTGTTCATGGTAAAGAACACACGGACTGTAAATGCATTTATTAAGTCACTTAACTTCTCATTATATCCCAACCTTAGTAATGCTCTCCATTGATCTCCCTCAGAAGAAGTGATATTCACAATGGAAGATATTTGCAGGCCATGTGTGGTTAGACAGTTGCTGTTCATCCCTTTATACGTCTGCGTACCTGCAGAGATAGCACCATGCGGACACTACCAAGTTTTAGTATTTGTGGTTCACGATTCTGGAGGCTCTAAAATCCAAAAGCATGGTTGCAGGCACCTTCTTAGTTTCTGGTGAGGGATTTCTTGCTGCATCATAACATAGCAGAGAGCGTCACATGATGAGACGGAGCAAGCATGCCTGCTCAGGTCTCTCTTCCTCTCTTTATAAAACCATTTATTGCATCACAGGAGTCCAGAGGACAGAATAATTTCAGGGGAAAGGCCACTTCCCAGGGACCACCTCAGGTCTCTACTCCACATGTTCAGCACAATGTTCCTTGGCTGCTCTGACCATAACTCAAGCCCAGGTGTAGTTAGGTCACTGCTCTAGAGGGCACAAGTAATAAAGGTTGATGCTGTCTGTGTGGTGCTGATGCTGCAGGCATGCAAAATGTAAGAGCTATGGAATCATGGCTTCCTCCACCTAGATTTCAGAGATACACTAAACAGCCATGGTGCCCAGTAAAGAATTATTGCATGGACAGAGAGTCCCTACCAGGGCAATGCTGAGTAGAACTGTGGGATCAGAGCTGCTGCCGAGAATCCCCACAGGGAAATGCTTAATGAAGAGTCAGGGGTGGGACTGCCATCAAGACTCTAGAACTGTAAGAAATAAATCTCTTTATAATGACCCAGTTTGGGGTATTCAGTTGTAACAACAGAAAACAGACTAAGACATAATGGAAATGTCTATGCTATAACTTGTTTGATTTCACAGGCTCATGTCTGGAGAATAATTTGCCTTAGGATTAATTGTGCTTTGAGTCTCACCCATTTCTGATTTAGATAAGACTCTGGACTTTAGACTTTAGACTTTTGGTGGTGGAATGAGTTAAGACTCCGAGGGCTATTGGGATGGAATGAACGTATTGTATATGTGAGAAGGACATGGAATTTGGGGAGCTAAAGGCAAAATGTTGTGATCTAAGTGTGTCCCCTGAAACACATGTGTTTAAAACTTAATCCCTGATGCAAAACACATGTGTTAAAAATTTAATCCCTAATCCCTAGCACCTTTGAGGAGGCTCCACCTTAACGACTGGATTAATGTGTTGTTAAAGGGCTTTACATAGGGAGTTTTTCCTCCTCCTTTCTACCCTCCGGTGCCTTCCACCATGTGAGGACACAGTGTTCCTTCCCTTTGGAGGTTGCAGCAATAAGGCACCATCTTGGGAACACAGAGCAGCCTTCACTGGAAAACCAAACCTGCCGGAGCCTTGATCTTGAACTTTCCAACCTACAGAACTGAGAGAAAATACATTTCTATTGTTTACAAATTAATCAGTCTCCAGTATTCTGTTAAAGCAGCACAAATAGACTAAAACAAGAGGTGCTTCACTCCTAAGGAGGCACTCACTCACTCTCTGGGTCGTGCAAGTGTCTATGCCACCAACCTAGAAGCTGGAGTCAGATGACACCTGGACAGGGAATGTGTACATTGGTGTAGGGAGGAAAAAGTAGACTGCTTGAGAGATAGGAGCTCTAGGTTCCAGTCTTTGCCATCTCTGCTGGACTTCTTCACATGTCAGATAAAACTGATGATATAAAACACCATCCCTTTTTGTATTACTAAGAAAAAAAATGCTGCTCATTAATCAATGACATAATGGCCTGATGAGAGTCCAAGGGGATATAAAAATGGGTCCCACTAGTCTCACTGCTTTGAATTTTTTTTCCCTCTATACCAAGGGGTTAGGCAATTTCTCCTGCCGTCAGCTTAGTTACTTAACAAGTAATTGATAATCCTTTGCACACAGCTCAGTAACAAAACATAAATCTAGCCTCACATACGTGGGGGTAGCCTTTCCTTCTTAAAAGCATCTAGCTTTTATTTTGCAAAACAGACAAAGCAAAACTGAAACTAAGTCACTTCTCCGATGACAAATATTTGCTTCATCAACATCAAATTTATACCTTATGCTCTATGTTTTTGACTCCTGTGTAAACAATAACTTTGCTTCAATGCTAAATCACAGTGTGACCTTTCGAAATCATCTTAATCAGCAATGAAACACAACTCACGTATTACCAACAATGCACCCACCTCTATTGAAAATTTGAAAACATGAAAAGCTAAAACTGTGTACATATATTCACAGAAAATGACAAATCCATTACAACACTGCCTGGCTAATAGCAATTTATAAGATGCTGCTTGGCCAGCAGCAGTGGCCATAGATTCAGACTCGTAATCAATTCACCAGGCACCAGGCTTTATTCTACCACCGCCTTAACTTAGTTCTACAGCAGGAACCAGGTCAGGAAACATAGTATGCACAGTCTGCAGTCTCAGAGGAAGGCCCAGCAACCACCTACAATTGCAGAGTCTTGGCCCCACTTCACCCACAAGGGGGTGCTCACAGTGGCCAGGGATGAAGTGGGCAGTTCACCCAGACCAGAAGTCACTTGGTTTCCTACTGGACTGTACATTGCTCCAATCATGCAGGCCCAAAGTCACAGGTCAATTCATGGCTTTCCCAGTTCCAGGTCAGTCCTAGGAATCAACAGTTTCACAATAATCAAGACAAATAATCCACCACAGGTACAGAGCAATCCAACAACTTATGTTTGAACAAGGATAAGATGGCGTGAGAAGGTAAGTCTCAAGTTGTCTTCCCAGACAGGCCAATGGGAGAAGGTTCTATGCCTAACTCTCCAATATTTTTGGGTGTAAAACACATCCTGATCCTAGTGTCATTAAAATAAGAGAGATAAAAGGCACATCTCAGAAAAACTACAATTTTGCTGTTACAAATCACAGTAACTGCCAATCCTAGTTGCCTCATAGTCATTCCTTGTGTTCTTTTTTGGATCTAAATTCTAACTTGAAACCTGTGACTTTAATGTGTATAAGCTGTGTGTTAAAATGATAATGCAATTACTTTCATTCTAAGAAATACATGCTTTCTGGGAGTGCCATGGAAACACTGAGAAGCTCATATAACAAGCCCTCTGGGCTCTCTGTGGACCAGAGGCACACTGGACTTGAAGGGTTCCATAAGCTTCCAAACTTGCAAATGATAGTAGTCAACTATTTTTTTGATCCTCTACTATATGTTAATCCCTTTACATGTATCACCTCATTTAATTAGGACAATAACTCTGAAAGGAAGTATGACTCTCCCCATTTTACAGATGAGAAAACATTGCTGATAAGTGCTAGAGCTGGGATTAGAGCACAGGCAGTCTGCACTGAGGCTCATGCTATTTACCACGATGTTGGCTATCTCTCATTTACAGTCACCCTCCTCACAGTAGAGTCAGTGCCATCAATAAAAGGTTACTTGATGCAAGTCATAGTAATGTTGGGCTCCTTTATTAACACAAAGGGAATTTGGAAAATCACACTTTTTGTTAGGAAAGGGTCTGGGGGAGACGGATGTGATGTAAAGAGGAAGATGATTCTCTAGTGTGGCTTCATGAGCTTAAGCAGCCTCCTCAAGTAAAAACAGTGTGGTCATATCTCAGTATGTACTGGCTTATAGTCACAATGCACTATAAGTTGAATTGTGTTTCCCCAAATTCACATGTTGAATTCGAACCTCCATTACCTCAAAATGTGATTATATTTGGAGATAGAGTTCATAAAGAGGAATTCATATTAAAAGAGGTCATAGTGTAGGCCTAATCCAATATGGCAGGTATCTTTATAAGCAAAGAGCAGGACAGACCACAGAGGGAAGACCATGTAAAGAAACAAGGAGATGACTATCTACAAGCCAAGAAGAGAAGTCCTCAGAAGAAACCAATCCTGCTGGTACCTTGATACTGGGCTTCTAGCCTCCAGAACTATGAGGGAGTAAATTTGTATTATGTAAACCACCAGCCATTAGTACTTTGGGATGGCAGCTCAGACACTATTTCAGAGTACTACTGTATTTACCATTTCCTCTTCCTGGTCACACAGGAAAACAACATTTCCCTATCTTGTGCATCACAATGAGGTCCCTCTGAGTCGTTCTGACCAAAGGACTTTAAATAAAAGAAAGATGCTTTATTCCTGTGATAAGGCATTTAAGAGCAGGTACTAATTCTCCATTCTGTCTCTCCCCTGCCAGGAGACCACCAAGACTACAAGTTCTAAACAGTGTGTTCTAAACAGTGTACAAGACAGAAGAACTTGTATCAGCCTGGCTTCCTGAGTTACTGTGTGGAGCAGGTACTCTGCTCTCAATATAAAATGTGAGTGAGAAATAAGCCTTTTTTATTTGAGCTATTAAAGTTTCAGGTTGACTCATAACTAAGGCATAGGCACACACACAAAAGCTACCTCACAAAAGCTAGGGCACCAGAAACAGCCCTGAAGTTCCTATGCTGTTAGGTTGTTTTAGAAGGTAAAGAAAAAAAAAATTCATCCAGTCAACCTCTAGTTGAACATATCTGTAGAATCTTACAATTTGAAGAGAACTTGGCCACCAACTAGTCATCTCTAGTTTACAGATAATATACCTAAGACTACTTCAGAGTAAAGGATTTACCAAAGTCCAAAGACAGGTCAGTGGATGAACTACACCAAAATTAGAAAAAAATAATTTTTTTTTTTGGAAAGACAAGTTGGTAGTATGTAGTAAAAACTATGTATCTAGGGCTGGGGTTGTGGCTCAGCAGTAGAGCACTTGCCTGGCATGTGTGAGGCACTGGGTTCAATCCTCAGCACCACATAAAAATAAACAAATAAAATAAAGGTATTCTGTCTATCTACAACTACAAAAAAAATTTTTTTAACTATGTATATAATAGTAACTATGCTTTTTCACATAGCAATGCCATCCCTAGAAATTGACCCACCAGATATATCTGAACAGGTGTACAGAAATATACAAATATGTAGAAGTATACATATATAAGTATATAAAGATTCACTATGCTAGTAATATACATGATTGTAAACATTTGGAAATAATCCAAATGCCCATTCACAGGGAATTGGTTAAGTAAATCTTGGTTTATCCCTCTGCACTGAAGCCTATATAGTTAAAAAAGAAAGAGGTCAGTCTCTTTGTTGACCAGAAAACACCCAAATCTTATGTAATGATTACAATTTGAAGTAAAAACAAGGAAATATAAGTTGAAAAGGAAAAGGAAATTGCCTCTCACAAAATATTTTTAATTTAAATGCACTTAGATGAACAAGGTATCTGACACCTAGTAGGCAATTTTTGTCCTCCTTATTCCCTCTTTCATACTGCTTAGATCTTTGTAAATAAACCAAGATAGCTGGCCCAGCTCCACCATCTACTAACTGTGTGATCTCAAGCAAGAAGCTTCAGTTCCCTCATCTGTAAAATTGAAAGAAACAGTCATAGCACTTCCTTCAGAAGGTGCTGATAGGATTACATGAGACTGTGTACATAAAGTGCTTAGTACAATCCCTAGCACACAGCAAGTACTTAACATTCAGCATGATGCTGAGATTCACCTCTGAAGACTTGAAGAAATAAGATTGCTTGTGGCTTGTGTTGTATTTACTTATGTTCTTTTATCTTGTAAAAAATTTTGGTAGTTTTTAAAAAGCATCCTGCTTATTTTCCTTCCTAAAACTAAATTAAAAGTTGCATTTGTTTTTCCTTAAGCAGTGCTTACCCCAAAATACTCTGACAATATAGGGCATTCCAATATGTAATATAGCTTATAAAGACAATTTCATAGTTTTGTTACCAAACTGATAGACTACTTTTCTGATAGTTAAAATTAACTGAGTCATTACATAGTAAATAAATTGTTTGTCAGGTATAAAAGAAGGGGCCTCTATGAGATATGCAGCACTGTGGGCCCTCTTCTAGTAAGTGGCCAATTGGGGGCTTCTTCACTCATGCCTTTGGGAGGGTGGTTAAGGATAGGGTCTTGCAAATACACAGAACAGATCTCATCCTTCCAGAGTTATGCAACCACACTCTAGCTCAACCAGACTTTCTAAGTAGGCCCTTCCCAGTGCATTCTAAGTATTAATGAAACCAGTCAGGCTTATTTCCACAAATTTTAAGCCTGAAAAAAAACCTGCATCTCTATAAACAGACTGGAATTAAAATACAATTCATCCACAGTCCTGATCCAATACATCTTCAATACATGAACGCTCTTTAGAACTCAGTAAAATCTATGGCAAGATGGCAAAGAACTAGTGGGTACCAGTGAGCTAGCTATCTAAAGTTGGCAGATTTTTACCGGGTCCACTGGACCACAGAACTGAAGGCTCCCTTTGAGTCCTTGTGACAGCTGTGGTCAAAAAACAGGGTGTGTATGAAATATTACTCAGCATTAAAAAAGAATAAAATTGTGGCATTTGTAGGTAAATGGATGGAGTTGGAGAATATCATGCTAAGCGAAGTAAACTAATCCCAAAAAAACAAAGGCCAAATGTTCTCTCTGGTAAGTATATGCTGATCCATAACAGGGAGGGGGGATGGGAAAAATGGAGGACGGGTGATTGGGCATTGGGGAGGGAGGGGAGGGTGTGCAGGGGAGGGGGCATGGGGGCAGGAAAGGTGGTGGAATGAGGTAGACATCATTACCCTAGCTATAGGTATGACTGCACATATGGTGCAACACTATGTCCTGTACAACCAGAGAAATGAGAAGTTGCACCGCAATTGTGTACAATGAATCAAAATGCACTCTGCTGTCATATATGCTTAATTAGAATAAATAAATTTAAAAAAAAAAAAAAAAAAAAACAGGGTGTGCAGCTTGCTGGTTTCACAACTGGTCAGTGGTATAGCAGCTCAGACCAGAACCCAGCTCCTGCTTCTCATTCCCCAACAATTCCCACTGCTGGTGAGTTATCATTCTTCCCTTTCTGCTTCTTGGAAAACCAAGCCTCTGCAAAGTTAAAATAGCACATTCAAGGTCAGAAGGGCAGTCAGGCTAGAACTGGCAATGTGAAACCAGCGATTATAAATCCTAGAGGGCGGGTTTCCTGGCCCTCACCTACCCCAGGAGCCCTGTGCAAATGTTTTTGTTGATAGTCTCCCAACACACAGTCCAAAGGAAGACTCAGAACTCTAAGTCAGTACTGCACGTTTAAACTTCAGGTTCAGAGTCCTTAACCCTCAGCAAGCACGCCCCCCAGTCTCCTGACCTCATGGCTGGGCGAAGGTTACTGGGGCAGATACCCAACCCTCAACTACAGTGGTCTTAGTGTGCTATCAACTCGCAGTTCGCCCATCATTGGTGTTTTCCTGAGGATAGCAACCTGGAGACAGTAAACTAGTGTCAAGATTATGCCAGAAGCAGAATAGATGGGCATGCTAATCTTGAGGCAAGCCCCACCTCCCCCAACACCGGAGGGACCGAATTTACAAGATTCTGGTAACTAAATGCACTTCAGGTGACACCCCTAAGTAGAACGCCCTCAAGTCCACAGTGCCAGCTCAGACCTTAGTCATACTTTCCTGAGATCCCACGTGAGAGACCTTTCTTTATACACACATTCCTTCTCTCCCAAGCCCCCTGCTTGCCTCCCCCTCCACACATCCCTTCCCACTGGCGCTGGAACGGGAGGTGGCGCTTGGTCTATCCGCCCAACACCTTCTGGGGAACTGAGTGCGAAGGCGGGAGTGGGTCCTTGGAACGTGGAAGCACCTCGAGGCGCTAGAGCGAGCGCACACACCTGCACCCACATCCACACTCAGGCTAGGGCTACAGTGCTTCGCTTCCAGGGAAGGCAGCTATGCAGCCATTGGAAACACTTGGGGATAGCGGGGCTTGGAGCGCGCATTGAGAGCTTGGGAAATGCGGGACGCAACAGGAGGCAGTGGAGCGGATCCAATGCGACGCAGCAAAGACAGGGAAGCTCCGGGATCACTGCGAAGTGCTGGGTAGACACGAACAGCAGCTGCTTGTGGGAGATTATTATCACTGGGAATTATAAGCCAGATGCGTACAACACAGGCTCCGAGCGCTTCCCGCCTGGGAAGGAAAAAGAGCCGGGCACCAGAACATGCAGAGACTAGGGGCGCGGGGTGGAGCGGGCAGCAGCTAGGCGCTTGAAGGCAGGCTGGGGGAAACCACTCCGGGCTTGTGCGTGCGCACCCTGAGCACCTTAGCCGGGCTCCTCCTGGCTCCCAGGTACCCAGGTGTCAGGGTCTGCCCTCGACCCCATGCTGGGGGCTCACCTGGTGCGTGCTTGGTGGGCAGCGCTGCTGGTCCATGTCGGCGGCTAGCGGGTGCCGGAGTACTGCAGGTGCGGATCCCGGTACCGCAGCCCTGCACTGAGGCTCACCCCGCACGCCTCGTACCCACGTGAAGAGTATGGTCCTTGGTCCTCTGGAGGGACTCTGGCTGTGAGCCTGAGCCTCCTCGAGCCTTCACTCCCTAGATACCTCCCGAGGCCAGCGGGTGCCTGGGTCCTAGCGCCCCTCCCAGGATGTGGAGCCCCGACTTTGAGTCCACTGTGTTCCTCTAGCTGCTCTTCTCTGGGCAACGCCTCCCTGTCCCCTCGAGGGAAGACAATCTCGCTGGAGCTGCTGAATCTGGCACCTTTCTTGGGGCTTGGGATTGGGAGTTCCAAGTATCCTGTTAACTATGCCCATGGCTCCCCACTCTCCCCTTATGGGGCGTCTACCCGCAAGAAAACGTTTAAACTGGTTTGCCTGCATCTCTTAGCTCAAATTCATGTGCATTACTTCAAAGAGACTTTTAAAGTGAGCGATATTGGATATATATATATATATATAGATATGTGTATATATGAGATACATATGTGTGTATATATTCCCACATAAAATAGCAAATAAAGATCGTTCTTCCTCAAAATGAAAGACCTGTATTCAAATAAATATGTAAATAACGTACTATGGTATGTGTTGGGAAATGGCGATTATCCCTCAGTCTTAATTACGTAGACAATTTGCAAACATGAGTCACACATGATCAAGCCAAAAAGGTGCAGCTACCCTTCCTGAGCTCTCACCCCACCCCCCACCAATCTGTTTAGGGAGCTGGAATCATTAGAGGTCTAAACAGAACTATGAATCTTTCCAGCAGTTTCAAAAAGTAACAAATTATCCTTAATTAAATGCCTCAATTGTAAATAGACCTGGCATTTTGCTTCCAGTTTATCCCATGAGTGCTCATACCTGGCTTCCCTAGGGTGGAGGAATTTCTAACAAAGACCTAGAGAGAACTGACAAGGGCTTTTCCTTTCTCAGCTACCCACAAAGCTGAGTCAGTCCAGCCAAAACCAAGACCAAACAATCTGTTCCTGCTGACTTTCTCATCCAGAGAAGCTGAAGAGATTTCTAATGGCAGAAAACAAGTCATTTTTAGAAATGAAACCTAGTTTGTAAGGACATGGAAGAGAGAAAGAGGAAAAATTATTCTGGTGTCAGCCATAATCTATAAAGTACTACCATAATGCGTGACAGCAGTATTAATATACTTTAAGGTTTTTTTCTAGAAGCTCAAAGGTATTTGTCCACAAAAGCATTCCTTCTTGTGTGAACAGATTCTAGGATGGCCCCCAACTGTACTCGGCCCCTGTGTTCATGCCCTGGGTCATCCCCTTGAGTATGTGACTTGCTGCCTGCAAATGGAATATGGCAATCAGAATGTCACCACACGGATTAGGCTATATAGTCTTGCTAGGACCTGACTCTTTCTCTTGCACACTTTGATAAAGCAAGCAGTCTTGGTAGGGAGTCCTGTATGGCAAGGAAATGGCCAAGAGTCTATAAGAAAGTTGAGCCCTGAGATCAACCAACTGAATGGACCCGAATCCTGCTAACAAGCAAAGTGCCTGAAAATGAGTCATTCCCTAGCCCCAGCCTTGAGGTGAGACTGCAGTCCCAGCTGACCCAGTGAATGCAGCTTTTAAAGGAGCTCCTAAAACAGAATGCAAAAAGCCATGACCAGACTTCTGACCCAATGAAACTGATGAAATGTGCTGTTTTAAACCACTAAATGTGTGTGTGCATGTGTGCGTGTGTGTGTGTGTGTTATCATCTAGCAATAGAAAACTAATACACTTCTACTTTCTGGAGATGGAAAAATGTAGCAGTAGGGGGCTAGGTCGAAGGACCAGGGTCATTTAAATTAGCAGCATGTCTATCATTATTTCATACTCATAGCCCTAGGCCTGTACAGACAGGGAAAAGCAGGATGGCAAAAGCACTGGAAGCCTAAATGATCAAGTTCAGGTTGAGATTTGGTGGGAGATAAAGCAAAAGAAAAACTTCAGGTTTGAGACAAAAATAACCCAGTAGGTGAATGGACAGTTTGAAAAACTCAGGGTAAATTGACCATAGCAAAAAATAAAAACTCTGAAAGACGAGTAAATAAATTAAAAGGAGAACAATAAAGGAAAACAACAACAAAGAGATGATGGGAAGGGTTGAAGTATCAATTCCTTGGAATCCCTCTTCTAATGTTCTATAAAAGAAAAACAAAAGCCATATTATTTGCTCCTCTGAGTATGGGAATTTTCCAGAAGAGCTCTCAAGAGCTAGGAGGATGTCTGTGCACAGTACGTGCCTGTGGCAACCAGCAAATAGTCTATTGTTTCAGAGATATTGCATAAAAAAAGGCGTCTCAACACACTTACCCCCAGTTCTGAAGGTTTGCATGAATTGTTAGGTTTTAAGTATCTTTGGTTACCTAGCATTCAAAAGTTCTGTGTTCCATCCATGCTATAATACCACAAAATAGAGACCAACACTTAACCCACTGGGTATTTTTATCTACCCTGCACCTTGAAGGGGACTATGAAGTGGTGTGTGATTTTAAAAGAGGAAAAGAGAAAAAAAGAAAGAAAGAAAAAAGGAAGGGAAAGGAATGAAAAGGAAAAAAGAAGGAAAGGGAAGGGACAGAAGGAAGAAAGAGAAGGAAAAGGTTCTAAACCAAAAGGAAAATAAAAAAGAAACCAAAAGCACAGAGTTCCCAGGCTAGCTGGGATAGGACAAGGGAACCTAAAATTACATAATGAAGCTCTTCTACCACACTTCCCATTAGACACTGGATGTATCTAAGTGTGAGTCCTACCCATAGCTCATAGTCAAAGCTTCCTTTCTGATTCCAACTACTAACCACTCCAAAGTCAAACCACAGCTATCTGGTCTTCCTCTTTCTCTCCTGCTCTCTGAACTAACCAGTCACACTTCCATGATAGTATCATTGGTCTATCACCCTTTCTTTGCATCCCTAACACCAGGAATGAAATGAAGCCTGCCCCAACCCCTGTCAGCTCCCTCTGAACAAAGCTAAGTACATAAGCGATAGCTAACATGGCATGATTCAACACAGATGCAGCAGAGAATCCATCTCTCCCCTGCTCATACCCAGAAATATCTTCCTCTCCCAGATTTGATAGGGCTTGAAATTTCCTTCATGTGTTTTCTTTTTTCTTCTCTTTTTCCTAATTGGTTCAGCTTGCTTTATCCTAAATATTGTAAATATTTTTATTTGTGGTAACTTTGTGTGCCCCTAAAGTCTTCATGAGACCACTTATCAGATACTCCCTGCTTCCCCTGCTGCTTACTCACAGAAAGTAGGCATTGCTGGGGTAGCTTTGCTAATGGCTCCCTGTGTATCTACTATTTGGAATATGCATAGGAATAAGGTGACTTCTGTTTCACTGTTGGCTTGTTGGCTTTCTGGCGATTCCAGATGTGCAGTCTTACCTCCTGTTTCAGATCTAGAACTACTCAACAAGCAGAGATTGGGAAGGGGAAAAAAAAGTGGTTTTGTCAAAGAAAACAAATAGAAACCCAATGACTCAAGGGTACATGATCAACATTATCTATCGATAACATAATTCTTGTTCCATTAAGAAGGTTAAAACAAATGGGATGTACCATTTAGGTTCCTTTGAACATGTTGTTAGTCATTCTTCCCCAGAGATTGAAGAATTTGATGGTGCTGATAAGTTGATGTTTGCCACAGTATGAAAGACCAGTGCTGTTGAGTGCTAATGTTGTTTGACAGTTTCTGGAAAAACTAAGTCCATGGTTTACCTTCCATGATTATCAAAGTCACTAGTAACACATACATTATACTGCCCCCTTGCAATTCATTCATCCAGTTGGCAGAGCATCATCCCATCAACACCATCCCTACTCCCAAGCCAAAGAACTACACAAATGGTAACTGGAACAGACTATGAGAAGCTATCTGGTATCACCTATGATCTCCCTCACTCTAACTCTGTGAGTAAATTTGGGATCCTAGCTCCAATTTGTATTAATATTTTTCAAATCTCAGACAGAATCAACCAAAGATACTCTGAGAAAACCAAAAACTACTTCCATATACTTCTAAACCAGACATTTTCCAACTGGATCCTTGCCCTCATGTCAGAAAGAGAGAAAAACTGAAAGTTCATAGTATACCTGCAGCTATCACAGAGAAGAGCATTGGCTCTGTGGCTTAGAGTTACAAGTTTGCAAAGGTTAAATGCATACTGGTTAGTTCAGCATTATCACTAAAATCTCTCTCATTATTTATCAGCAGGAGCCCTAAGAGGGACACTCTTGTATCTGAGGAGAGGCCACAGTGTTGAGTAGCTGCCACACATTTCAGTCCCTCTCATTCTTCATTGATACTTATACCATGACTTTAATTTGGATGTTGAATGTCCCCACAAAGCTCCACATCTTAAAGGCTTGATCCGCAGTGCAGCACTACTAAGAGGTGGTGGAACCTTTAGGATATGGGCCAGAGGTCACTAGGTCACTGGGGGCATACCTGGGAAAGGGATAGAAGTACCGCGGCCCCTTCCTCTTTCTCACCTTCGCTTCCTGGCTCTGAGGTGAGTAGACGTCCTCCGCTGTACACTCCTGACATAATGCGCTGCCTTGCCACAGGCCCAAAGTGAAATACCAATTGAACCAATAGAACCTCCAAAACTGTGAGCCAAAATAAACCTTTTCTCTTTATACATTAATCATCTGAAGCATTTTTTTCATAGTGATGGAAAGCTAACAAAAGTCTCTCCCTACCTATCCCCTGTGTGTATATGTGTGTATATATATATAAATGTATATTATATCTATACAGTATATATTTGTAAGAAAGTTATTTCCCACAGAGGCAAGTTTGTTCAATTATGTACTCATTTATTTGCTCAGCAAATTTCCTTATTTTCCAATGCTGAGAATTGATCCCAGGGCCTTGCACATGCTAGGCGAAAACTCTACCACTGAACTACATCCCCAGCCCTCAACAAATAGTTTTGAGCAACTACTATGTGCCAGAAATCAAGTGCTGAGGACAGATTGTAACCAAAATAAATCTATACTTGTGGATACAGTGATGTTTACCTTCTAGTAAAAGGAAAAAAGACAATTTACAGATAAAGAAGAAAGAAAAAGATAATTGTGTCCTGATCTGAAGATAATAAATTACTGTAATAGAAAGAAACTGAGAGGGAGGCCACTGTAGTTTGGGAGATCAGAGAAGGCTTCTCTTTGAAGGGATCTTTGAATTGGCAAATGCATTATCCAAAGTGGCTGGGAATGCAAAGATCTGGGGGAAGAGGATCCCAGAGGAGCGAAAAGCAAATGCAAGATCCTCAAGGTAGGAACCTGCTATCCGAGTTCAAGGAAGTGACAGGACATCAGTGTGACTGCAGTGCAACTGGCGGCCTTGGAAGGGTTTAAGCAGAAAAGAAACATAATATCATTTGCTTTTTGAAAAGATCACTCTGGCTACTGGATGGAGAATCAATTGTAAGGTATCACAGCTAGAAGCTGGTAGAGTACTAGGAGGCTGTTGCTACAATCCAAGTGAGAGATGGTAGTGACTAGGGAGAAAGCAATGGAGACTGACAGAAACAGGCAGGTGTGGGATGCATGTATTTTTTAAAAAATATTTTTATTAATTGTTGATGAACCTTTATTTTATTTTATTTACACGTGGTGCTAAGAATTGAACCCAGTGCCTCACACGTGCTAGGCAAGCACTCTACCACTCAACCACAACCCCAGCCCCGGGATGCATGAATTTTGAGCGCAGTGATTTAACAGGATTTGTGATGAATTGGATATGGGGAGTATAAGGAGAGAGAAGAAAGAAAATAACCTGTAGGCTTTTGGCCTGAGCAGTTGGGTGTTTACATTCCAGTGAAGGGCATGTGCCGAGCATGTGCAAGGCCCTGGGATCAATTCCCAGTGTTGCAAAAGAAGAAAATCTGCTGAGCAAATGAATGAATTCATAATTGAACAAATTTGCCTCTGTGGTAGTTCCCTTTCTAACAAATGTATACCATATTTATAATATATACATATAAAGGTATATACACACAGGGGGATAGGGAGGGAGAGAGTTTTGTTAGCTTTCCATCACTGAAAAAAAAAAAAAAAAAAAAAAAAAAAAAAAACTTCAAATTTCATTCACTGAGATGAGAAGGGCCAAAGAGGAGCAGGAAAAGACTGGATAGGAAACCAAGAGGTCTACTTTGGCCTTGTTAAGTGTGACCCCGATCAGACATGCAAGGGAAGGTGTTAAGGAGGCAGTTGGATCTACGTGCCTGGAGCTCGGCAGAAAGGTTTATGTTAAAGCCATAAATTTGGGAGTCATCTATGTACAGATGCTACTGGGAACTGTAGGACTTGGGAGATGACCTACAGGGGGGGCCTGTCACCATAAAGTAGAAGAGTGTGGAAAACCACACTCTGGGCTACCAACTCTTTAAGGGTGAGCAGAGGAGGAGATGTAATCAGACACTAAGAAACTGGGACTGTGAGATGAAGCAAACCTGAACAAAGACAGTAGAACTAAAATGACTTTTCCACTGATGGGAAGAGCTAGAATATGGGGAACTCCTGAAAGACTTCATATGAAAAAGATATGGGATGTGTGCATAACTATAAAACCATAACTATTTTTAATTTTTTATTTATTCTAATTAGTTATATATGACAGCATAATGCAATTCCATTCATATTACACAAAATAGAGCATAATTTTTCATGTCTCTGGTTGAACACAAAGTAGAGTCACACCATTTGTGTTTTCATACATGTACTTAGGGTAATAATGCCCTTCTCATTCCACTGTCTTTCCTATCCCCATATAACCCCCTTCCTCTCCCTCCCCTTTGCCCTATCTAAAATTTGTTTATTCCTCACATGATCTCCCCATCATCCCCCCTATGAATCAGTATCCTTTTATCAGAGAAGACATTGTGCATTTGGTTTTTTGGGATTGGCTAACTTCACTTAGCATTATATTCTCCAACTCCATCCATTTACCTGCAAATGCCATGATTTTATTCTCTTTTAATGCTGAGTAATATTCCACTATGTATATATACCATATTTTCTTTATCCATTCATCTACTGAAGTCTATCTAGGTTATTCCACAACTTAGCTATAGTGAATTGTGCTGCCGTAAACATTGATGTGGCTGTGTCCCTCTAGTACGCTGTTTTTAAGTCCTTTGGGTATAAACCAAGGAGTGGGATAGCTGGGTCAAATGGTTGTTCCATTCCCTGTTTTCCAAGGAATCTCCATACTGCTTTCCAGATTGGTTGCACCAATTTGTAGTCCAAACCATAACTATTAACCTGGTGGATGAGAAAAGCATGGAGTAGCATTTGTCTCAATGGGGACAGAGAGATCGTTAATAATAATCCAGGGGCTGGGGCTGTAGCTCAGTGGTAGAGCACTTGCCTAGCATGTGTGAGGCACTGGGTTCAATCCTCAGCACCACATAAAAATACGTAAATAAAATAAAGGTATTATGTCCATCTACAACTAAAAAAAATTTTTTAAATAAAAATAATCCAGAAAGAGCTTGTAAGAGCAGTGGCTTTAGGAATGGACAAGAAAGGAAGAGGAGGAAAGAAATTCAGGGGTAGAAAAGGACTTGGGAACCTATGAGCTATATGTGGGTGACTCTATGATGCTGGTACCTCCCACAGGATACCTTGCCCAACCTTGGGCAAGACCAAGCCCTGATGCAGAGAAGTTCTGAGCATGTTGGATTTGAGATACCCAATTTCACCCAGGAAAGATTTCTAGTAGATAAGAGGAAACAGGTCTGCAGGTGAAGGGAAATGTTTGAGTTAGCCAAAAAGGCCAGCAGCATCAATAGGTCAGAGTGGAAGCTCTGAGCAGGAGACCTAGGGGTCCAGCCTCAAAAATGATTACCAACTTTCCAGAGGAACAGAGAAAAAGGATGGGACAAGTCAGATTTGAGCAGCTGGCAGGAAGGTACAAGAATCAGCTCAGAGGCCAGTGGTTGGTCCCAACATAACTTCTTCCAAGCCAAGGACTAAGTATGTTAATAGTAAAGAAAGGTCAGCAAAATGCTAAATGCCCTAAAGATTACAAGTGTGCAGAGTCCAATCCTAACCAAAATAATGTTCTTATAGAAAATGAAACACACACATACACACATACACTTAAGCAACACTTTCTAGATCTATAAGGAACTTTTCACTCCATTAAAAACTGAGGTGTGGGGCTGGGGTTGTGGCTCAGCGGTAGAGCTCTCACCTAGCACGTGCATGGCCCGGGTTTGATCCTCAGCACCACGTAAACATAAAATGCATTTCATTGTGTACAACTAAAGTAAATAAATACATATTTTAAAAAATAAAAAAATAAACGCATTGTGTTAAAACCAAATAAATAAAATTTTTTTTAAAAAACTGAGGTGTTCATGGGTGCAGGGGAGAAGATTTTAAAATACCTGCATTTCCCAAACTTATCTAAGAATTAAAATGCATTTTCACAAAATTCTCATAACTACCAGTAGGCTTTTTACAGAGGGTAATAAAGGCAAATTGGGAAATTTTTGGTACTTGGACTTTGACCTGCACTATATTTTTTTTTATTTTTCCTGCTCTGCTTTTCTTCCCCCAATTTTTTCCCCTGCCATTACTATTCATTATCCTCAAATACACAAATATCTCATTTAACAAAACCCTCTGAGAAAGAAGCAATTTTATAACAAAATTGCCCATGTTTTAAAAGTAGCCAACCACCCTTATAAATCAGATGAACCAGTGTTGACATGGATTGTGCAGGCCCTAACAACAGTTCTGAGAACTTGTATCCTACCTTCAGTTGCTAGAAGTTAAAAATCAAACCAACAAACAACCCTCTTCGTATACTTTCTATTTGAGAAGAACTGGAGGTAAATATTATTGATTATCCAACAAAATCAGTTGTTCATGAGGTTTATCTACAGGGTTCCCAGCCTCCCTTCCTGTATCTGTTTTTTTGCTCTTTCCAATCCAGATATTCCCTCTGTCCCCTCCTGACCTCTTGTACCCTTCTCTACCAAGAACTGATGCTATGGTTTAGATATCCCACTGGGTCCCCAGTGTGGAGATGTTAAGAGGTGGTAGGACCTCAAAGAAGTGGAGCTTAGAGGGAGTTTGGTTATGTCATTAAGGGCATTGACCTCAGAAGGAACTAATATGGTTCTCATGGGACCCTGTTATAAAACAACAAGCCCTTCTCCGGCCTCTTGGCTTCCTTTCTCACCATGTGATTTTTCCCAGGCACACACGCTCCCACCATGATGTTGTGTGCTATGAGGCCTTCACCAGAGCCAGCGCCATGCTGCATGGACCTTCAGCCTCCAAAACAGTGAGGTGAATAAACCTATTTTATTTATAAGTTCTCAGTTTTAGGTTATTTCATTATAGTAATGGGAAACAAGCCAATAAAACTGTATTCTTTTCATCTGTTTATAGAGTAGCTTATGAAATGGAATCTCTACATGTATTCATTGGTTGGTTGATGGCACTTTGGTGTAAATGCATCTACATTAAAGTGCTACTTCAGTAGGGAATTGTGAGCCATTTATGTAGTGAAGTATTCTGTGGGTGGAAGTGGCAGAGGGATGGGTAGGTTGTGGTGATGAAGGGGTAAAATGGATGACAGAGATAAGTAAACACGGGAAAGTCCTTCAGTATTCAACTTACCTGCTCTGACACCACAGACTATATTAAGTGCCCCTCTATACCTTCCACACAGCCCACATTTCCCCTAGTCAGCACTAGTATTGCAATTTCCTAATGTCCTATCTCCTCCTACTACTGGACTAAACACCTTGAGTGCTGAGGCTATATCTTTCTTAATTTTAGATTCCCAGACACAAAATAAGTACTCAATACATACATACACACACACACACACACATACACACACACACACACACACACACATATATATATATATATATATATATATATATATATATTTTTTTTTTTTTAGTACCAGGGATTGAACCCAGGGGTGCTTAACCACTGAACCACATCCCCAGCCCTTTTTTATATTTTATTTAGCAACAGGGTCTTTCTGAGTTGCTAAGTGCCTTGATAATCTGCTGAGGCTGGCTTTGAACTCAAGATCCTCCTGCCTCAGCCTCCCAAGTTGCTGGGATTACAGGCTTGCACCACTGTGCCCAGCTTAATACATTTTTACTAAATGAATAAATGGATGAACTATTGAGGTTTGGATGCAGAGGTTATAATGTTTTTCTTTTAAATGACTAGAAAAGATTGAGAAAAGGACAATTCTTTATCTTTCCACCATCATCAAATGGTTAAAAATTACTAAAGGCCAAATTATATTGTTATATTATGCATACGTACAAATATGTAACAACAAATCCCATCATATGTACAACTATAATGCACCAATAAAAAATGTAGAAAAATATTCAGCCTTTGGTTTTTTGGGATTGGTTTATTTCACTTAGCATGATATTCTCCAACTCCATCCATTTACTGACAAATGCCATAATTTCATTCTTCTTTAAAGCTGAGTAATATTCCATTGCATATATATATATATAATATACATATATATATATATATACCACATTTTCTTTCTTTTAAGAATTTTTTTAATCAATCCTTTTTTTTAAATCTTTATTTACTCTTATGTGGTGCTGAGGATTGAACCCAGGGCCTCGCATGAGCTAGGTGAGCACTCTACCACTGAGCCACAACCCCAGCCCCACATTTTCTTTATCCATGATATGAAGATGTTAAAAAAAATGCAGATGCTAATTCACAATAAGGCAGGGGGCACTAGAGAAGAATGGCATTACCTTAGATTAGATAGAGGGAAGTGAAGGGAGGGGAGGTGATGTGGGGTTAGGAAAGATAGACTACATGACCAATATGACTCTACAACACATACACTCAGAAAAATAAGAAATTATATCCCATCTATGTATGATATATCAAAGTGCATAAATGAATTCTACTATTACGTGTAACTAATTAAAACAAATTAAAAAAAAAATTTTAAGGCAAAAAATGTGGAAAAAATAAAAGTTACTAGAAGCAGAAAAGCAAATACTGTCACCATCTGCTTCTCCTGGGTCCAAGAATGTTAGCCCCTGACCCTAATTTTGAGTTTCCCTGTACTAAAACTACAAATGCACATTTATGTTGCTGGGTGCTCTTGGTGTTTCATTAATCAAGTGTTCAAAACAATGTTTATTAAGCATCTACTAAGCTCCAGGCACAGTGCTAGGCACTGAGGATATAACAACGGCCAACCAGGCCCAGTCCCTGTGTTCACCGACCTTACCATTTGATTGAGTTACTACTTAGTGAAATGTCTCAGTCAGATACTTCTTCATGATCCATCCATTTGTCTATCCAATCAATTTGTTTCCTGTGTATCTTTTATATAAATTTCTGAGAACAAAATGAATATTTGGAATATATTTGTCAAATGAAAGCATACTGTAGCTTGGGTTGTTTTGGAATAATACAAATATTAAAACTAGAGCTGGGCACCGTGGCTCACACCTGTAATCCCAGCAACTTGGGAGGCTGAGGCAGGAGGATCGCAAATTCAAAGCCAGCCTCAGCAAAAGCAAGGCGCTAAGCAACTCAGTGAGTCCCAGTCTCTAAATAAAATACAAAAGAGGGCTGGGGATGTGGCTGAGTGGTCAAGTGCCCCTGAATTCAATCCCCAGTACCCCTCTCCCCCACCTAAAAAAAAAAAAAAAAAAGAATATTAAAATTTGAGAGGGTTGTGCTGGGAAATTTGAGAGAGGTGGGTTCCTGGGCTACATCCCCAGCCCTTTCTATTTTTTGTTTTCAGACAGAGTCTCACTAAATTGCTAAAGCTGGCCTTGAACTTGCAATCCTTCTGCCTCAGACTCCTGAGCAGCTGGGATTACAGGAATGAGCTAGCCTACCCAGCTTGTGCTGGGATTTTTTTATGCTACATCTGATTGTCCCTCCTAACTGGCTCTCTGTCCTTCCTTCCTCCCACCCCGCACCCTAGGAAGCTGATCTGTAAGGTGTATCAGTGGGCCCCTGCCCTCTCACTTCCAGGCAGGTTCAGACAACTGGTAGTATCAGAACAGGACTGGGAGAATGGGAGGGAGCTGTGTCCTTCCATGATAGCCCAGACCTCCTTCCCAGTTCCAATATCTGCTTCCTCCTGTGTCACATTACCACCTGCCTAGGGGCAGGAGCAGCTTCCTGGCTTCCACTAGCCCACAGGCACTATGCCATCCCTTTACTCTGTCCACACCTGCGTAAATAAGCATTCATCCTTTTTCTGAGTGGACTCTGATTCAAAACCCGTGTCCTTCAACCTCCAGATGTGGAAATATAAAATCCTGAAGAAAAGGCTCTACTTTCAGTCTGTGACCTTTAAAACTATTTGGAGCCACATTGTGATTTTACTACTACATAGATTGATATTTTTTGAAAGAAAAAAAAAAAGTATCATAGGTTAGACAAAATTTTGCCAAGTCTAAGGTCAAGCGTGAGATGCCAACTGAAACAAATGTCCAAGGAACCATGTGACAAATACTTGGCATGTCAAATTCCAAGTAGTCACAGCAGGGGGAATCGTGTTCAAACTTTACTGTGAGGCTGGCATTTACCTATGTCAGCTCTTTCACCAAGTTATATTCCTAAACCCAACAAAGCACCATTTCCAACTGATCTCAAGTTACCTACCTATTTTGTTCACAGATTTTCCTCTGCCTAGGATAGCTACCCCCATTCTTGTTTCTGTACATCCAGTCCCTTCCCACCCTACACAGCCAATGCAACAGCTTCTTCTCCATAAATGGTCAAACTTTCTTTGGTCAACCCAACCATTAAACAGATTGTTTTCCTCTTGATCCTTGGATCACTGTGTTTGCACGCTCACTTACTACCCACTTGGGTCAGAATTATTTATGGTCAGGTATTTTTCTCACTCCTGGGCTTTGAAGGATCCTGAGGGCAGGACTGTGTCATATGTTTTTATGTCCCTGACTGATTGCAGGACTTCACAAGTTGAAATTTCTAACTAAATGTTTGTTGACTGACAAAATAAATGAATGGACAAATCAGCAACTGAAATCATTTTTGCTTGGGATGGTGATGTAATTTCTTCTGAGTCTCAGAAGACCAAACCATATTTCACACATTCATCCAGAAATAGAAAATTCACAAAAGCAAGTGGCACTATATTTAAGGAGAAATATTTTCAGATTGTTTCCATATGTGTTTCTATATATAATGGTTTATGTAATATTTTAAATCAAATTCAACACCACGTGACCACATATCTGCTGGAAGCTCTTAACAATGATTTAGGTCAGAGCTTAAAAACAATAATAAAAAAATTCTTAAAGGAGATTTGTTCATTTATCCTCCAGTTCTGTTAATTCTCTAGAAGTTTCCTTTCCAGGCTTGGCTCTGACATCACCGGCTATCTGTGACCTTCTCTGACTTCCCCAGACAGAACTGGGGAATAAAGCTCCAGAGTTTTTATTGCCCTTTGTACAGGCCTTTGGTTGTGGCTTTTATCCCACTGCCCTGTGGAAGTTCATATGTCCATCTCCCAATAAGACTGTGTACTCCTTAAGAGCAGGGAGTCAGTCTTCTTCACCTTGGCTTCTCCAGCAACTATCATAGCACTCAGCACAAAGACAGCACTCAATAAATGTGGCTGTAATTGAACTGGTCAAATGCCAGTTTTGCTCCCAAAACCTAACCCATACTTTCTTTGGTTTAAATCCTATGGCATTTATGAACTGGGTGTGATTGAGGAAAAACACACACACACACACGCACAGCTGCTCTTAGCAAATGGTATCCAAATTTCTTATCTGTAGACACCTACTTGACCAGATCCCAGTTTAGGTATCATGAATCACCTCCAAATCAACTCTTTTTGCTCCAGGTGTAGGGTTGCACCTCAGCACCAACTCAGCAACATGTTCTCTTAGAGCTAAAATAGGTAACATGAGATAGGGCCAAATTTCAAGTCATGGAATGGAGGAGGAGAGAAAATTAAATGGTTTGAGCCTCTACCCTGTGCTCAGCCCTTTGTGTACCTCAACACTGTAAGCCCTCACAGGGTCTGCAGTATCATACAGTTGTATTATCCCACGTTGCAGCAGGACATCTCCAGGGGGTGGACAGTACATTCTTAAACACACTACAACTGGAGAAGCTCTGTTGCAGTGAGTTTCAGGATGGGGACAAGGGTCCAGTTCTCCACAGCCACTAGACCACTGTGTTTTCATCAGCTTTTACGCTGCTGTGACTAAAAGACCAAACAAGAACAATTTTAGTGGAGGAGAAGTTTATTTGGGGCTCACGGTTTCAGAGGTCTCAGTCCACAGACAGCCAGCTTCATTCCTTGGGGCTCGAGGTGAGGGTGAACATCATGGCAGGAGTGTGGTGGAGGGAAGTGGCTCACATGATGATCAGAAAGTAGAGAGAAAGACTGTACTTGCCAGATACAAATATATACCCCAAAGCCACGCCCCCAGGTACCCACCTCCTCCAGCCACACCCCGCCCTCCTTCAGTTACCACACAGTTAATCCCATCAGAACATTAATTCACTGATTGGATTAAGGTTTTCATGCCCAACCGTTTCTCCTATAAACCTTGTCTTACACATAAGCTTTTGGGGGACGCCTCACATTCAAACCATAACACACTGATTCTCTCTCGTCCAGACATACTACCCTCTTTCCATTCCTTAAAACCAGCACACTCTCTTCACCTGGCTAATGACCATGGTCCTCTAATCCAGTGAGTCTCCAACTGTGGTCTCCAAACTAGGGGCTTCAACGTTGTTCAGGAACTTGCTAGCAAGGGCAAATTTTCTTTGTTATACTTGAGTCTAGGACTGTCTGACTATAAATTTTGAGCACTTGCCCCAAACAGCCCTCCAGTGAGCCCTTGGGAAAGGATTGCTGGGTGACATGAGCATCCCAGAATACAACCTAGAGTTTTCAGTTATATGCTGAGTCCACCCTCGGCCTGTGGGCCCGTGACGGTGGGATAACAAGTCAGCTTGAAAGGTGTTCCCTCTGGATGATAGTTGATTGCACGCCATTTTACCCCAATTGCCAGAGAAAAGTGACAGAGAAGTAGGCCACACTAAGTCAAGTGTATGAACTACAACAGATTCAATAAAACACATATCCTGTTTTGCTGGTGCTCCTGGAAACCTTTGTTTCCAAACAAAAACAAACAATACAAAACCACACACAACAACCAGGGTCAGTGTCATGAAAATTCACTGATACTCATTTCTAAATATCCTGGAAGATTACAGGTGACAGGAATGGACCCCGTGTCACCTTGCAAGGTGTGTCTGTCTTTGTGCTTCTTGGTTTCTTTAAATCCTCAGACCCTGCTGGTTTACTAACTGGGAAGGCCTGAGGCCTCCCTTATCTCTGCATCAGAATCTTGAATAACAAACATCTTCTGGACTGAGTACAAGGAAGTCTGATTTCTCTGGGGCCAGAGGCTGAAAAACATTGTTGCAAAGCTGGTGACAGGAGGCCCTCCTGAAAGAGCAGTAGGTGCATGGGGACTCAGGGGCAGTTGTTATTTCAGGCCAGGAAGAGAGATCTATGTTAGAGATGCTGTCTGTGGGTTCAAGGCCCTAAGTAATAATAGAAGGAGGCTGTTGGTAGGGCCAAGGACCCTCTTTCAGCAGTAGAACAAGAATTTGGGATAAGCCCGCTCTCTCCACTTACTGGATAGAGATATATATGTATATCATTCTTTCCACTATGGGATATACCCAAAAGCTGTTCCTACACATGGGGTATAACTTGCCTTTGTCCCAGCCATTCCTTCCAGATTCATCTCTGCTCCTTTATTTGTCCTATTACTTCGAGGGGGCAGAAGAAGTGGGACTGCACCAGAGTTCAGGCAGCTGGGCAGCCCCTGCATGGGCAGTTCTGGGTCAGGGAGCTGGAACCACACTTGAGGGGCCAGAGCCCTGTTGCATGCCCGGACAGCAGCTGAGGCTCTGTGCCAAGGCTGCTGTGTGGCCTCACTGATCCTGGTCTCTCTCCAGCACCCGTGCCAGGAAGGAGCAGCCTGTCCTGGGTAAGAAATGGCCAACTAGATATTTGCAGCTCTGACTTTTCAGGCAAACATGCCCTGCAGGAGTGTGATCCCTTGGCTTTCTGGATGGTTAGTTTAGCCATGAAAGGGAAGAGGGGGCTATGGGAAGAAAGAGATAGACACAGATTCCTGTATGGTCCCTGCCTTTAAATTTAAAATACTATTTTTTTTCCAGGCTCAGACACAAATTCACTTGTCATCACTTGGTTCCTAACAGAGGAAAAAATACAATGGAAAATTAGATCCCGTGTCACAATGTCATGGGTATAAATAAAATGAAAGGCAAGCTTGACGTCAGCAGTGAGGATTCTCACATTCCACTTAACTTCCTCATCATCAGAGAGTCAGCTCAATTTACCCTCCTGGGTGGTGGAAGCTGTTAGTGTAAACAGGTGGGGGCTCGGTCAACGGGGACCACGGTTCTCTCACAGTCCCACGGGGTGGGCCTCGCTCCCTGGGCTGGGTGTTTCTTGGGTTGGAGGCGACATTCCTAAAAATGTCACAATTCCTTCTACTCGTCCTCTCAGCTTTCCCCAGTGTGTGTTCTCCCACTCAAATGTCCTTCCTCAGAGGCAGCCAGCTTGTCCCTCCATCAGACTTCCTAGGGACATAATAAGGGGACATTTCTCTTCCTGGAGAGAAAGGAGAAGGGGAGACCTGAGGGTCTCTTTGCACCAGGAGGGGTGGGTGTGGATGGTGGTCTCTGCTCTCCCCTCAACTTCAATGTGCAGCTGGAACGTGGTGTTCAAATCAGCCTGGGAGTGTTGATTTATATTTTAAACATACCCTAGAATATGACCGACTGAAGGAAGCTCATGGTAAACAACTTTGTAGTACAAACATCAACTGCAAGTTCTTTTTAAATCTTTTTAATTCCTGTATTGGGTTTTCTCAAATAGTGTCAAGTGCCCTTGTGCTCAGAAGCCAAAAATAGACACGATCTGGTGTATGATCCAACACATCTTTATCACCAAATGGCATCTGGTTTCAAAGTATGCCAAGGAATGCCAGCAAACAATGCCGCACTTAGGAATACACCGATAACCGTTACTACAGGTACCAGGAGTAGTGTCTGCCATTGTCTGGCTTTATGTCTTGACTCTTGGGTCAGAATCACTTCAACTCACTGCACCTAGGAGAGTGGCAGCGTCTTCCCAATTCATAAGCTGCCACTCAAACATTCAGATGCTAAGTCTTTGCTTTGAAATCACTACATTTAGCAAAAGTTTGTGAACTCGACTCTGTGCTCTGTACCGTTCTGGGGCTGGTTATTCTAAGATGACGATGACCCAATTCCTCTGGCAATCTCTGGTCTGATGAAGAAAGTACTTAAGAGCAGCACAGCACAGGAAAAAGACAGTGGCTTTTGGTGTCTGCTAGATTAGTTTAAAGCATAGTTCTATCTCTTTGTAATTGTTTGACTTTGGACTTGTTACTCAGCCTTTCTCTGTGCTAAAATCACCCATCTCCAAGGTTTGCAAGCATTGTATGAGATAATCGAGAAAAGGTGCTATGCGCAGTACCTGGGTCCTGAGAGGTCCTGAGAGGTCCTCGGCAGCACGGGCTCCTTCCATCCCTTTCCCTGCTCAAGTTGCATCTCCTGCCTAAAAAGAAAATATAAAAATAGGAGAGAAAATTACTGTTATCCACCAGGTATCATTCATCCTCTCATACCACCCTTTACATGCAAACATATGTGTGCACACACATGAAAATTTTAACCTGGCTTTACACAGGTGTGATTTAGAATGGCCACATCTTTCTTTGTTATTTTTAGAGTTACATTTCTAACACTGCTCCCACTCAAGAAGAAGTAGATTGGCTTGATAATGGACTGAAATGGCACTTGGCCAATTTTCTTTCTGTTTTTACTCCATGGGGAAGGATTGAGTAGGACCTAGACCTCAGGTCCTTCTTATTTTATGTCCCATTATGGTGTGGAGAACAACTCTGTGGCCTGAATTCTGGGAGTCCTATTTTATAAGAATATATATTTTTTCTTTACTGAAAGAATCTCACAAGGGAACATAGTTCTTCAAGAACTGTGCCAGGACCAGCCCAGGGCAGAATCATGAATTGCAGGGAGTTGGTTTCCCCGCCCTCCCCCCATCATTTTTGGTGCTTCCTTTCACAACCTGTGCATCTAGCAGTCAAATACCATAGTTGGATTCCAGAACCTTCTGGAGGTGTCCTCTTTGACTCTGTTCAGGTCCCATCTTCCATCCTTTTCCCTGCCCCAGTTCTGGGGATTGAACCCAGGGTCTCGTGAATGCAAAGCATATGTTCTACCACTGAGCTACATGTCCAGACCAAGCTCCTCTCTTCCTTACATCTCAAAATTCACCCTTTCTGTAACCCTGGACTCCCAGGTCTACTCTCTGCTAAATGGATATAGTTGAATCCATAAGGTAAGATGAAAAATTTTTGACAGCCAAGGAAAGGCTGTTGGTTTTTGTTGTAGTTGTTCATCAAAGAAGCCCTGTTGTGCCAGGTGTGCTGGAACATACCTGTAATCCCCACATCTCAGGAGGCTGAGGCAGGAGGATTACAAGTTTGAGGTCAGCCTCAGCAACTTAGTGAGACCTTGTCTCAAAATAAAAATAAAAATATCTGGGTGGGGCTGGGATTGTGGCTCAGCGGTAGAGCGCTCGCCTAGCATGTGGGCGACCCGGGTTCGATCCTCAGCACCACGTACAAATAAAACGCATTGAATAAAATGCATTGTGTACAACTAAAAGCAAATAAATAAAAATGTTTAAAAAAAAATATCTGGGGTGGGTGGGGCTGAAGTTGTGGCTCAGTGGTAAAGTGCTTGCCTCGCATGTGTGAAGCCCTGGGTTTGATCCTCAGTACAAGGAAGGAGGAAGGAAGGAAGGAAGGAAGGAAGGAAGGAAGGAAGGAAGGAAGGAAGGAAGGAAGGAAGGGGAGGAAGGAAAGACTGGGAAGGAAGGATCCATTGACAACTAAAAATATTTTTTAAAAAATACGTGGGGGCAATAGCTTAGTAGTGTAGAACACCGGCATATTTTTTTTAAAAATACGTAACACCCATGGGTTAAATCCTCAGCACCAAAAAAAGAAGCCCTATTATTTGTCATAAGTTCATTTAGGGCTCTTCTCCTGCCAGGGTAGGGATGAATGGGAGTCAGGAGCCTTGTACTCTCTGTAAAGGTTGGATATTATGTTATACTTACACATTCAGATTTTTGTCTTTTCCTTTGGACCCAATGGCATGCTAGAACTGGTCTGTATTGCCTCAAGGGAGCTGAGTGTCAATATTTCAGGAATTCTGTAAGATGGTTGTCATTCTTGTCCTTATTAAATTAATAAATATGACAATATTAAATTATATGGGCATACAATTAAATTATGTTACAAACAAAAATAATCAATACTTAAAAACCTCATCATACCCTAATTATTTCATTATACTTCCTCTTTTCCATGCACCTAAAGTCACTTATGTCTAGTGAATCTTTTTTTTTTTTTTTTTTTTTTGGTACTGGGGATTGAACTCAGGGGCACTCGACCACTGGATCACATCCCCAGCCCTTTTTTTTGTATTTTTATTAGAGACAGGGTCTCACTGAGTTACTAAGTGCCTCGCCATTGCTGAGGCTTTGAACTCACGATCCTCCTGCCTCAGCCTCCCAAAGTGCTGGGATTACAGGCGTGCGCCACCGCGTCTTAGTGAATCTTCATGGGTGGGAATACTACTCAGCTATGGTGGGAGCATTTACACCAGAAAATCTGGCAAACACTATAAGGACCTTATTTCTCCCACCAAGCCAGTTATTAAGCATTTGTCAGCATACCACTGCTATGTGCCACCAGCAGGCTCAGAGTTGGGCTCATGGTCAGCCACAATCACCAATATCCAAGTTCATGGATGTTCATAGAGAAATATAGAACTTCCCCAAAGCTCTGCCTGTGATTTCCTCAAGTCACTTTGCCTAGGTATTTTCTTATACCCTCAAGTGCTCCTGCTGTGTCCCTTCCCTGCCACAGAGACATGTGCACTCTCCTCCCACCACTCTCATAACCAATATTCTCTGCTTCCAGTGAATTCTGTTAACACCCCTGCAAGTTGGGGTGGTGGAAGGAACATTGGTTCTTACATGTAAGAGGAAAGAAGCAAGCCAGGTGTGGTGGTGCACGCCTGTAATCCCAGCACTTGGGAGGCTGAGGCAGGAGGATCGCGAGTTCAAAGCCAGCCTCAGCAATGGTGAGGCACTTAGCAACTCAGTGAGACCCTGTCTCTAATAAAATACAAAACAGGGCTAGAGATGTGGTCCAGTGGTCGAGTGCCCGAGTTCAATCCCCAGTACCAAAAAAAAAAAAAAAAAGAAGAAGAAGAAGAAGCAGAGCAAATGCAATGCTTTGAATATGAAGTTGCTGTTCATACTATTTCTTATCACCATTTAGTCCTTGTAGTTGAGAGTTGAGTGATTCTTCTCAGCTCTCCATCCTAGACATTGTCTTGGCAGGCACAAATTGAACAAGTTGGGAGGGCTGAGCAAGTAAACTTGTAGTTTCGATCTATCATTTTCAGAACATTTGCTTTTTTATTTTTCTCAGAGTGAATGGGTCAAAGGGTATCATCCCTAAAAGAATTCACATTATTTTGTACTTTACAAAGTCATATTGCATTTCTGATTATGCACAATTTTTATAAGAACACCATGAGATAGGCACAACACATGCACTGCTAATCCCATCATGAACAAAAGTGGCCCCAAATTAAGAAGCAGCCTAATTGACCATTGCCCACTTGGCTCATTTACTGAAGAGCTGGACTAGGCTCCACAGTGCCCACCTTCCACAGGAGGAAGCATGCTGTGCTGGTTATTTCATCCTGAAGTCCACCAAGTCACCCCAAGTGCTTTTCTCTTCCTCCTCCTCCTGCAGGACTCTCTTGCACCAGATTCCACAGCACTAAGCTATTTAGAGTTTCATCTTGGCCATGTGCACCATTTATTTACTAGAAAGCAAGATTAGAGGTTGGCCTTCAATGTCCTTAACAGATGACAGCAGAATACAAAGAAGACAACAAGGTCATGGGATCACAAGGCCACATTTAACTGATCCAGGGGGAAAGCTACAAATCCTGAGGAAGCTCTGCTTGTAAAGAACATGGAGTTCTTGGAATGTGACTCCGCATACCATAAGCTCCTAAACAATGTTATGAGATTTGGGCCTATAATTTTATAATTTCTGACTAAAAAGACTGGATGACATGAAGTCTTATTAATTTACTGGCCAGTTGGGCAGAGACTGTGATAGGAAGGAGGTGAGTGGCCAGCTTTTGTGAAACAGCTGCTCAGCCGGTCCTTGAACTGGGGAAAGAAATGACTTATTATATCCTTGTAATGGAAGTGGCCCATTTTTGTTTTATAAGCAGTGACTGGAAAAATTGGTACCAAACTGTTAATAGTGGTTATTTGAGGGGAAATGAAGATTTCTTTTTTAAGTTTCATGATCAACAGTTTTCAGTAAGCAACCACTTTTTTTTTTTCCATCTTCCTTATACATTCAGAAGCACGATAACACCTCCTTAAATTTATAAGGCATGTCAACCTCTACAAAGTGTTCTTGTCCATTACTTCAACTAAGTCATGTGAACACCCTATATAAAAATCCTATCTCTAAATATATTGAAGCAAAATCTCCCCAAAGACCAAAGAAATGTGGAGAGAGAGACAGTTTTCACAGGGCAGGGATTGCTCTGCAAGCCATCTCCCCAGTCCTCTCTAATCCCAAATTTCTGTGCTCTCCTATGGTCTCCTTAACCCCACTTCTGACCTTCACTTCTACCCCAAAATTGAGTTCCAGAGGTAGTCTGCTTGTTCTTTCTCTGGTATTTATTTACATGCCTGCCTCATGGGTAAAATCAATGACAAATGGCTACTTTGAAAGATAAAATGAAAATCATTTCCAATGAGTAAGATTAATGTTCTCTTTTAACCTTTTTATTCGAAGTCAACTCTATTTAGTCCTTAGGTCTTGTTAAAGCAAATATGGAACCAACTCTTTGTGCAAATAAGCCAAATACCACTAAGAACTATTTTGAATTGTTAATAATTCTGTGGGCCACTGACAGACTTGGACCCTGGAAAAGGCAATTTATAAATTAGACTCCCATGATTTGAAAAAGTGACAAATTTTTCTCCCTACCCATTGGAATTATTGGGTAATAAACAGACTAGCTTTCCATTAGCTTTAACACCCCCATTTCTGCATTCTCTCTCCAAGTAAACACAGCTTAGGTATTAAAATCAAGAATGTTCTCACTAAACCCAAATATAATATCAAGATGATTTGGGAAAAAGAGGGCTGGCATGGAGAACAATTAGAAATCAACATAATCTTTAGGGAAAAGAGAGGAAAGAGGAGGAGAAGGAGAGAGGTGGAAAGAGAAGCAGCTAGAAGGAAGAATGGGAGAAGGAAAAGAGAACGAAAAAAACGTGTCAGCATTCACAGGGTACCAAAAAAAAAAAAAAAGAAAAGAAAAGAAAAAACTGTACCAATAAAAATGTTTAGCTATTGCCATGTCTGGAAAACAGAATAAATGACCCAGAGCAGACCCAAATGTCCATAAGTATTTAAGATTTAATAAATATGAAATTTTAAATTGGTAGGGCAGATGGAACATCAATAAATAGTATTAGGATAATTTGGTAAACTTTTATTTTAGTTTGTTTTTTGTTTTTTGCTGTGCTGGGGATTAAACCCAGGACCTCACATATGCTAGGCAAGCACTCTACCACATAGCGACAGTCCCAGCCCAGTTTGGAAACATTAACTTTCAAGTTAATTCAGAAATATTTATTTGTTTGTTTGTTTGTTTGTTTGTTTATTTTTGGTACCGGGGATTGAACTCAGGGGCACTCAACCACTGGGCCACATCCCCAGCCCTTTTTTGCATTTTATTAGAGACAGGGTCTCACTGAGTTGCTAAGTGCCTCGCCATTGCTGAGGCTAGCTTTGAACTCATGATCCTCCTGCCTCAGCCTCCCAAGTGCTGGGATAACAGGCGTGCGCCACCATGCCTGGCAGAAATAATAAATTTTTAAATGTTTTGATGTTAGATTATAATTTTAACATTCATTAAAATGTCAGAAGGGCTGGGGTTGTAGCTCTGTGGTAGAGTGCTTGCCTCGCACATGTGAGGTACTGGGTTCGATCCTCAGCACAACATAAAAATAAAATAAAGGTATTATGTCCATCTTCAACTAAAAAAATATTTTTAAAAATGTCAGAAAATTGTAAATGAATATTTTTATAAAGTTGGGATTAATAGAATCTTTCTAAGAACAATGCCAAAAGAATAAGTCACAAAGAAAAAGACTGATAAATTTGTATAAAATTTTAAAACTTTACATATCAAAAACATCTATAATACAAGACCCTCATCAAACATATATATATTTTACATGTTCTCCCATACCATGGCTCATCTTTTCATTTCATTAATTATTTTGAAACAGAAGATTATGATAAAATTCAACTTTTTGTTTTTTATGTTTAGTAATTTTTGTGTCCTAAGAAAATTCTGTCTACCCCCAAAGTCACAGAGATATTTCTCTAGTGTTTTGTTCCAGAATTGTAAAGTTCTAGCTTTTATGTTTAAGTCTCTGGCTCTTTTCAATTTCTTTGCAGTGGTTGAAATATGTGTTGAGGAACATTTTTCTTTGAGGCAGATATACAGATATTCCCACACCATTTATTGAAAAGACTCTTTTCCTCATTAAAGTGATCTTTGTAAAAGATCAACTGTTCATGTATTTATGGGTCTATTCTTGGACTCTTTTTTGTTTGATTGATCTATTTTTTCCACTTATACCACATTGACTTGATTACTATAATTTTATTCTAAGTTTTTTTTGTTTTGTTTTGTTTTTGTGTGTGTGTATGTAGTGGTAGTGGTGGTGGTGATTGAACCCAGGGCTTTTGCACGTGAGGCAAGCACTCTACCAACTGAGCTATACACCCAGCCCTTATTCTAAGTCTTGAAATCAGCACAAGTCATCCTACTTTGTTCTTCTATTTTATAAAATGTTCAACATTTGTAGGTACTTTCTGCTTCAATATAAATTTTAAAGTCAACTTGTCAATTTCTATAAAATAGCCTGAAAGATTTGATTGGAGTTGGTCAAATCTATATTTGGGGGAAACTGACATCTTACCAATAGTAAATCTAATATATAAACACAGCATACTCCTTCACTAGAGCATATCTTTTAATTTCTCTCAGCACTATTTTGTAGTTTTTGCATATACACACTTGGAAATGTTTTATTTATATTTATCCCTAAATAGTTTAGGGTTTTGATAGTGTGAATAATAATTTAAATTTCATGTTCCAATTTTTTGTTGCTGGCATATAAAAATACAATCAATTCTTGGATATTGGCCTTGTATCCTACAACCTTTCTAAATTCAGTTATTAGTTCCAGAAAAGTTTGTTTATTTTGGGGGGATATACTCCCTAGAATTGTTTACATGTGTGATTATGCTATCCTCAAATAAAAATCTCTTAACAACTCAAAAACAATACAACCCAATAAGAATGAACAAAATATTTAAAACAACAACAAAAGAAGGTATACAAATATCCAATAAGCACATAAAACAATGTTTACAGCTTTAGTCATCAGGAAGCACAAATAAACAACAAGATACCAAAAACATCTATTATAATGGCTAAAATTAAGCAGACTATAATACTAAAGGTACTAAAGGTTGAAAATCATTTGAAGCAACAGAAACTCTCATCAACTTTGGTGGGAGTGGAAAATGAGTTTGCTAGTGTCTTGTAAAGTTAAACACCATAAGATGTAGCAATTCTGCTTCTAGATATTTACTCAAAGAAATGAAAACATATGTCTACAAAAAGATCTATATTCAAATGTCCACAACTGGAAAATACTCCTATGTTCACCAAAAGGTGAATGGATAAGCAAATTGTGGCATAGTCATGTAATAAAATATGATGCAATAAGAAAAAAGGAAAAGGGCTGGGGTTGTGGCTCAGCGGTAGAGCGCTCGCCTAGCACGTGCGCAGCCCAGGTTCGATCCTCAGCACCACGTAAAAATAAAATGCATTGTGTACAACTAAAGCAAATTAATAAATATTTTTTTAAAAAAAAGAAAAAGGGAAAAACTACTGATACACACAACAGCATGAATAAGCTTAAAAATCATTACACTTTGTGAAATAAGTACCTATCATATGATTTCATTTATAGAAAGTTCTAGAATAAGAACAAACTCATCAATCTGGAAATCTGATCTGTATAAGATGGCACAAGAAAACCTTTTGGTGTGACAGAAATGTTCTATCTTTATTGTGGTCATAGTCACTTGGGTATATATACATTTATCAGAATTCAGTGAATTGTACACTTGAACTGTATGTATTTTGCTGTGTAGAAATTATACTGCAATTATAGTCTTTAAATCATAATAAACATTCAAAGAAAATGACAAAATATTTGCCACCTCTAAGGTAGATAAGTTTGAGAGGTCCTTATTATACAAAGAACACTAAAAAGTCCATAAGAAAGTGATGTACACACCAATAGGAAACTGCAAAATTATCCAAAGGATTAATTCACAAAAAGAAGAAATATAGATGGATAATAAATATGAAAATGACTCTAACTCCTTAGAAATGAAAAATAAGAACCAGAATAACAACAATATAACTTGTTATCTATCAAATTGATTTTTTTTTAATTAAATACCTGGGTTTGGTGAAGCCAGGGAGGAAAAGTTACTTCCAGATCTTTAGTGGAAATGTAAGTTGGTATAATCTTTCTGGGAAAAAAAATATTTTTTGTCAACATATTTACAACGTCCTTCTGCTATAATAGAATGCCAGAAAGTAAGGCCTATGTGTGGCCATGACTGTTTTCCCTCCTCAAATCACCTCAGATGATTTATACCTCTATTATGTGCTTCTGCCCCAGGAAACAAAGCATAATCTTAACCTCAAATGTAACTGTTATGTGTCTCTGTCCCAGCAAGTAAATTTAACCTTACTTGGAGTAACCAGACTAACACTGTGAAGGCCCCAAGTCTCCAAAGCAACTATCATCTGAGTGTCTGAATGTACACCCATCAAGAAACCAGAGAAGACTCCTCACTCATATCGTGGGTGGGAATGGGTCTACAGCCCATGAGACTGCAGAACGTTCCCCAGTGTTGGTTCATATGCGATCCTGCTAAATGCTGCTCTCCTGCAGTTCAAGGCTAGCACAGCTGGAGAGGAGGAGGCCTACCTGTTTTCCAGGCTTGGCTCAATAACTATGGCAGGAGGGATGGAGTAGTCTGACGGACCAGCTGGATTATATCCTTTCCTCTATGGTAGGAGACAGCATATTAGATCAAGACCACTTTAGACCATATAAATTAGGAAGGGAGTGCCTGAAGGGAAAAAATGACAGGGTAAGAAGATAGAGATGTTACTGTATGCACAGGTGTTCTCTCACCTCACCACTGAGACACTCCGAGTTCTTGAGGACATTTTTCTGTGTTACCTAATAATAAGTATACACCATCAAGTAAGTAAACTCAAGTTTCCTGTGTTATTGTCACTCCTTGGGCTGGGAGAGATGGCGCCTTTTCTCAGCTCCAGTGGAATCCATCTTCCCTGCTATGATCACAGGTGATGTGTGGAGAAAGTCCACACTTAAAGGAAAAGCCAGAGTCCCAGAAAAAGTCTGTTTCAACCTAGAAATATGCATATACAAAATGGGTCTGCAGTGGGGTGATCAAAGGTATTCCACCCAGAACTCATCCAGGCTACACCCCCAGGAGCCCAGAGCTGGACAATCAATCAGATGCCCTGCTCCAGTACAGAGGAACTTCTCCCTCCTTTAACTTCCCCTGGCAATTTGCATCAGTCCACTGGGGACCTCCTAATTGCTCTTGCATTGTTTCAAAGGCATTCATAGATCTCCTTAAACAGCAGAAAGCCACAAGTTAAATCTGACCTCCCTCCTTGAGCCTCCTTGATTACTTCAGACCAGGATGACTTCCCTCCCTGTTATCCCTGCCATTCAGACTGGCAGTGATCCCATTCTGGTCTGTGGCAGCTCTTCTTTTGCTGCCTTGAATTACCACACATTTTTAGTATCGAGTTTACTCTTTGAATATTCATACCTTTTTTTCCCAAGGGGTTTGGCTTAACATTTCTTTATATCCCAGCTGTATACAGTGCACAGTGCTAGGCAGTCCATTCTAGTGCCCACACCTGGGCCTTCGAGTCGGGTACCTGAGCATACTCTGCCACTTATTAGCTGTGTGACCTGCCACAAGTTCCTCAGTCTCTATCCTCTTTAGGAAGAAAGATACCCACATCACTGGGCCATTAGGAGGGTTGAGACAAAGGTGTGGTATGTGTTTAGCAGGTGCCTGACAGGTTTTAAATGCTTACTAAATGTCCGTTTAAAAAGTATTTATAAATACCTGCTTATCTAAAAGTATTTATAAATACCTGCTTATCTAAAAGTATTTATAAATACCTGCTTATTGAATGGCACTAATCAAGGAACTATATTAAGTAAATAGAGAGAGGGGCCTGGAAGCAGTGTGAATTCCAGGATGACCTGAAAGGGAAAGTAGAAACCTGAAGACAGTGTGCAATGAACTCCATGGGACAGGCCGAGTGGAGTTTTAGCTAGGGGAAAGCAATGTGGGGAAGAAAGAGCTCAACTAAGGTTTTGTAACACAAATAAGTTACTCAAATATTATTAAAGCACTCAACAAATATTTATTGAGCACCTATTATGTGCCAGGAAAATAAGAAATTTCTTTTCTTGGAAATAAGAGAATAATAGCGAGGGTGTGTCCTCTCCTCCTTAGCCATCAAGCTGTTACACATAGTCTAAGGCTCAGCGACTTCTGTCCTGAACCTTGTGCTCATCTCTTCACTAGTCTACATGCCCACCATGCTCTTGTCTTTACTAATCTTCACTGAGCAGAACTGGTTAAATGAGTTTTCTAAAATACCTAAATACTTCCTTTTCTTCCTGAAAGTCTTTTAGTGTCTCTCCACTGATGGGGTTGTCTGTTCCTCTGGGAACCCTATACTCCAGAGTCTCACATTTGCAAGTATATTTAGGACACAAACTTCCCTGGATGTCTACCTAGCAAATGCCTACCTAGCAAATGCCTTCTCATTCTTTAAGAACCAGCTCAAATACCCAGAAATACAGAAATACAGAAACCACTCAGAATTACAGAAATAGAATGAATTTCACACAGGCATTGGTTTTACAGGTGCTAGGAAAACTAAGCCACCAACCAGGGGACAGTGGGGCAGCTGGTAACATCCTGAAGGTGAAGAGGCCATCAACGGAAGTTATCAGAGCCCAGGAGCCATTGTCCCTCTGCTGAGCCAGAGGGCAGCTGCTTTGAACCACTAACGATGCCAACTGCAGAGGAACAGCAGAGCTACCCTGACTCCCCTTTCCGGTTCCCGTGTCTGTTGCCAGTGTCCCCCATACACTGAAACAGTCAAAGGCCAGCTGACCCTGAGCCTGCACCCCACACCTAACCCCCAGCCCTCCCACTCTCTGCTCTGCTTCTCCCCTCCCCCACCCTGGAAACTGAATGAGTAAAGCAGGTTTGAGGGACAGATGCCTCACCTGCCTCCTCAGGCAAAGAGATTCCCTCTCTTCTCTGCTCTTTCTGCTCTGATCTTGTCTTTTTTTTTTTTTTTTTTTTTACAGCACTGATTCAACTGGGCTGCAATATCTGTTTTTCTTACCAGATTGTGGAGTTCCACAGGGACAGACAATGGCCTTATTCATTGGTATCCTCAGCAACAGGCAAAATTCACAGTTCGTAATAGGCATTTAATCGTCTATGGATAGCAATTGAAGGAAAGCTGTTGGGGTCACCTCCAGCTGGCTCTCCTTTTTTTTTTTGACCTACCTACCTTGACTGTCTGAACTCTGCAAAGCACTGAAGAATGAACCAGAAGCATGAGGTCCATTCACTTCTCCCAGTCTGCAACCTGTAACCTTGCATTTAAATACAACAACAAAATCACAATAGTTATTATTCCCAGAGTATCCTCAATATATCAGCCTTCTACCTTCCCATAGCTGCATGAGAATCATCCATGGAAATTCCCTCCGATTTCAAAATATCCTCAGTTTCTACCACCTAAGATGCTTCTAGGCCACCTCTCCCTACTGTTAATCAGTGTGTGTTCAGGATAAACAAGCCAATTTTAAAATCAGCTTAAGCAAAACACAATTAGGAAGATAAATTATCTGCCCCCCAAATTGCATAATGAATGCCCAAGCTGAAATTATTTTTATTATCCACCACTTTTTATTTTCTGTGTAACGTTTTCCCTTCCATCACTGCAGATGATGCTGAGCTCACAGCAGAAGGAAAAATCACCAAACTTAACTTCTGACCTTGATTGTCTACACAATGGTTGCCATTGATAAAAACTGAATTTTTCGTTTTTCTTATCTTGAATGTAAAACATCAGCCTACTGCTAAAGCAAGTAGGCAAAGACTTAGAGTCAGACTCGCAGTATTCAACTTTTGGTTCTGATTTATAGCTGGGCAATCATTGACAAGTTAGGAACCTCTGAGAAATCAGTTTCCTCACCTGCACAATGAAGATGACATCGCCTGTGTCAATGATAGTGAGAGCCAACACCTGCTTACTTTGTGGTTGCAAGCACTTGATATGAATTAATTCCTTTAATCTTTACCATGACCTCATAAGTTATATGCTATTATTATTTGCATCTGAGAAAACAGGCATAGAGAAAGTTGTTCAAAGGTATATTATGAAAATTGGACGTGATCGAATACATTGAAATCAGGAAGCAATGATCTGAAACACAGTAGATGCTCAACTAGTTTTTTCTTTTTTTTTAAATATTTTTATTTATTTGCTTTTAGTTGTACACAATGCATTTTATTCAATGTGTTTTATTTGTACGTGGTGCTGAGGATCGAACCCGGGTCGCCCACATGCTAGGCGAGTGCTCTACCGCTGAGCCACAATCCCAACCCATAGTTTTTTCTTTTACAAGTTTCTCCACCATAAAAATACTAACTAGTCTTCATAGGAACTAGTATTTTTATTAAAGCTGCCTGGGAAAAAGGCCTGGCTCCTTCAGCCCTGCTCTGCCCTCGCTGGACTCCGTGTTTCTGTTTCCCCCTATGTACAATGTTAGACTCTATCAGCAGCTGTCAATCAATGGCCATTGAACCAGACTGGCCTGCAGTTATATTTTGTTGCATTACATAATGTTTACTTTTTGAAAAGTAATTGTCAATATCAAAAATCAGTAGATCTCAATCTTTCTCTGTAACACACACACACACACACACACACACACACACACACAGACTTCAGGACTCTTGAAAATGAGCTCTTCTGGCTACATGAAATCTCATTTCCACAGGACAACATTCACCTTAAATTGAGCACCTTCTATTACAAGGGGCAAATATGCAGCAATTTCTCCTTGCCCCCATTCCTCATGCAGACATGATACTACAACTTTCAGACTCACTGATCATTAAGTTCTCTCTCCCTTGAACCACTGAGAGTCCAAGATTCCTTGACAACTTGACAGAATTCTCCAGAGGAAGAAGGCACTATAAGACACAATAGATTTTTTGCAGAATATAACTGTCACATCGTGTGACCAATTTCATCACAGTTTAACTTTTCAGACTGAAAGTCCTGCATCCTGGAAATTCTTTTTTTTTTTTAATTTTTAAAAATTTTATTAGTTATTGATGGACCTTTATTTATTTGTTTATATGCAGTTCTGAGAATCAAACCCAGTGCCTCACACATGCTAAGCAAGTGCTCTACCACTGAGCCACAACCCCAGCCCCCAGGAAATTCTTATGTCCTAGGCAAACCAGGTTGGTCTTCCAATGTGTTACATCACAAGATCACCCCCTAAGGTGGCCCCTCCAACTTGGGAAATGATCATGCCATACTACATCCTAGTGCTCCTAAGTCTCATTGGGTGGCTCCTGCAGTACAAATAAAGGAAGCCTAGCATCCCACTCCCACCCCAGGAGGAGGTAGGGTAGACCACCACAAGCAGAGGACCTAGATCTGGTTACTAGTTATGTGACCATTTCTCCTGATGGGGCTCTGGATGGCCTTAAAAAAGTGGTCATTCAGTCCCTGGGCTTCATTCAACAAATATTCAGTAAATGCCATCCTAGACACTGAGGATACAGTAATGAATAGGTGAGAATGCCTTTGCCCTTGGAAAACTCAAATCTAGAAGAAGAAAGAGATATAAAATGTGTTAACATATCTTCGCCTGCTGGAGATGTAGCTCTGTGATGTAGTACCTGCCAAGGCCCTGGGTTCAATCTCTAGCACTAAAAAAATAAATATAAGAACACACAGACTGTGTAAGGAAAGAAGTCTACAAGGCCATCAGCAATTTGGGTAAGTGCCAAGAAGTACCAGAAATGAGTCAAGATTTCACACTGTAAAACACTTAACTTTGAGGTTTTCTGACTCAAGGGGTATACTTAGCAATTTAATTAAATATTTCTTCCTTGATGAAAAACAGCTTTATGGCTACAATCCATATCAAAGTCAAGTCTGTTTTTACACAGGTGAATTGAAATTTATGAAGTCAAATTCATCCAAACAATAGCACAAGGTTGAGAAATCTGACAACATTTTAATTAAACAAAGTGCAGCTGGAGACAGGGCCCCATGTGCTAAAACCCAAAGCAGAAAAGTAAGTAACTAACTAAATAAATAAATTGATTTCCAATATCTCCTCCCAGCTACCCCCAAAAGATGTAGATTGCCCTAAGGAAGGAAACAGCCACATTATAACAAGTTTAGTAAGGACATTTTAAAGTGTGTCATTCATTAAACAACTAGCTATTGAGAATTACTATATACAGAGACCCCAATCCATAAATACAGATGATACTTGGGATCCCAACATTTATCTATATTTTAAATAACCCTTATTTTATTCTATGATTATAATAATTGTAATTTATATATGTATGTATACATATGTGCGTGTGTCCCCACCTCACCCCTGGTGCTGGGGATCTAACCCAAAGCCTTATGCATGTAAGGCAAATGTGCGCGCGCGCGTACACACACACACATATATACACACACACACACACACACACACACTCAGCTACCCCCCACCCCTCATAATCTTTAAGTTTAAAAACGTAATGAAATGGCGAGGCACTTAGCAACTCAGTGAGACCCTGTCTCTAAATAAAAATACAAAAAAGGGCTGGGGATGTGGCCCAGTGGTCGAGTGCCCCTGAGTTCAATCCCCAGTACCAAAAAAAAAAAAGGTAATGAAAGCCTTCCTTTAAGCCAGTTTCTCTCAAGTCTCAGCACTGCTGACAGGGGACTGGATAATTCTCACGGGGGGGGGGGGGGGGGGCTGTCTTATGCATTGCAGGATGTTCTCAGTGTGTTGGCCTCTACCCAGTAATGCAGGTGGCTCTACAAACCCCTTCACCTCTCAATTCACTGCCATCAGAAATCCCTCCGGGTATTATAAATGTTCCCTGAGGGAAATCCCTCTAGTTTGAGAACTGTAGCTTTAAGCAATTCACTTTTCTCTCAAATTGGGGCTCCGAAGTGTAAGCACGTGGAGTGGCTCTTTTCATTCCGCATACAAACAAACAGAATACCCCTCTGGAAGAGGCCAAGCACAGCCCCTCCACTCCTGGCCAGGGACGCAGCCCTCCAGACAAAGGTGGGGCCAGTCTAGGTCTGTGGGGGCGGGCGGGGCGGGGGGGGCGGGGTGGGGGAGGAGCGGCTCGGCTCCGGCTGCAGATCTGGAGCCTCTGGGTTTATGGCGTGCGTCACGGCTGCCATCCTGGCTGTGCCCCAGACTGCACTCATACCAATGAGCTTTGCTAACAAGGCTGGGGAAAGCCTCCTCCGTGCAGGCTTACCCACCCACCTGTGAGTTCAGCCGTGTGTGGCTCCTCTAAACCAGTCGGGTTAAAATTGGACTGTGTTCATGTTGAGCATTGTCACAGCAGGTCTCCAAAGCTGGAGGCAGGGGACGCCTGCCTTTGGCCGCTCCCTGCCAAGTGGACTTTACAAAGAATCTATTGTATACAAGCTAATCTAAGAGAGAACCAACGCACCTGGCTGGGAATGGTTATTAGGGAACAAACACTATGTATATGTATAGGAGCAAATATTTTCAGTTGGTAAAAATGCCAATAGAACCCAGGTCAGGCACAGCATTTATAGATACCTGTAACCTGGGTCCTGGCTGCTTGGAACAAAAGAAAAATTTGCACCCAGATTCAGCGGTTTCCCAGTCACAGAAAAGAGAATTGGGGGCTGGGGCTCAGTGGTGGAGCGCTTGCCTCCCATGCATGAGGCACTGGATTTGATCCTCAGCACCACATAAAAATAAATAAATAAAAATAAAGATATTGGGGGGAGATATTGTGTCCATCTACAGCTTAAAAAAAAAAAAAAAAAAAAAGAAAGAAAAAGAAAAGAGAATTGGGAGAAAAGGAAGAGTCAGAGGATCCAGGTTCTGTTCAAACTTATTGATAAATATTGAGGGGCTGGGGTTGTGGCTTAGCGGTAGAGCTCTCGCCTAGCACGCTCGCGGCCTGGGTTGGATCCTCAGCACCATGTAAAAATAAACGCATTGTGTACAACTAAAGCAAATAAATAAATATTTTTTAAAAAACTAATCGAGTCCTTATGGTGTGCCCAGAAACTGTACTGTGGTGGAAAACTTGGCTTTGGTTGGAACCTTTCAGGGTCCACAAATTGAAAAGCTTCCAAAGCCTGACAGTAACCTAAAAGAGGGGGCTGTGGGAATGCTCGCCCTTGGGGGGCCCAAGTCTTAGGTGTTGCCAAGATGGTCTGTAAACCCAGTTTTTGCCAGATTTTTCAAACTTTTCAAAAGAAATTGGAAAACAGGAATTTTATGTGAAATCTTTTAAATTTTAAATACAGGCTAAAATTTTAAAAGAACAAAACAAAAAGCTGTGCATGGATGAAACAAACCCAGCCTACAATCCTTCAAACCATAACTTTTGCTTTTGAGACAGTGAGGACTAGTGATTAAGAGGGAGTGCCTGGAAGGGGTGAGAAGGGTGTCTGGTCTAACCCCTTTGCTCGCCGTGTGACCTTGGGCAAGTTATCTAACCTCTCTGTGCCTCGCTTTCCTCATGTATAAAATTGAGCATGATAAAGCATATTGTAGACTTAAATGAGAGGATGTGTATATATGCCTGACCCATAACAATTCAATACATGTCAGCTATTATTTTTACAAGCCATCTGGTCTGCTCTCCCAGGAATCACTTTTACAGCATCCTTGACTGTTGAACATTCAACCACTGCTTGTATGCTTCCTGAGAAAGAACTTATTGCTTCTTAGAGAATGCCAGCTATAGATCAACCCTCCTCTCAGTGGCTCAATCCAGTGTGGGTTGGATTACTGCTCACACCCCAGTCCAATGTGATCAACAGGTGCCATGGACCACGATCAGTGCACCCTGTACCTGGGGCTGGGCCATCTCCTAGGTCCTTCCCAGAATCCTCTGCTGGGTTCTCTGCTTTCAGCCATCAGAGAGAGAGCATGAATGAATGAGTCACACCACATCTGTCTCATTTGCCAGCCCCTCACTCCCCTGACCGCTGCTCCTTGGATGTCTTCCGGTTTTAAGAAGTACCTTGACTAACTGCTTTAGTTTGGATTTATCTGAAATGTAGACCCTGAGACAGGGACTTTGGTGCAAATAATTTGGGGGCAAGTGTTTTGAAAACAGAAATGAGAGAAAAGAGAAGGGGAGGAAATAAAAAAGTGAGTGGATTACAGGTTTGGGTTGATAGGAATGTAAAATTGGAAAAGAGCTTAACAGTTTTTTTTTTTTAAGTTAGATATTTGTTAACCATACAATCTAGTGATTCCACTTCTAGGAATCTACCCAAGAGAAATAAAAACATATTCACCCAAAGACTTGTCATGAATATTTATAGTGGCATTATGCATAATTGTCAAGAACTGGAAACAACCCAAACTTCCATTTGGTGATGGATGGAGAAACCACAACATAATATAACAATATACGAATTCACCTAGTAGCCACAGTGAACTTTTGAAAGTGAAAATTTGACTTGTGATTTCAAAGTTAGATGTATAAGACAATTGTACCAAGTATGTTAATAGTTATACAACATTTGACTATGTAAGCTTGTAGAGCATTGTGTTTTGGCACCTGTGTGAGTCACTTTGGAGTTGTCACACATCGTTGCTCATCTGCTGACTCACCTTGTTGGCGTGAAGCAGCATCTGGGCTTGTGATTGCTCTACTTTCCTGGATTTGCCTTCAGTTTTCTGACTCAGTTTTTTTAGCCAGGTGTATTCATTTAGCTCCACAGTGAAGGACCACAGCCTCTGCAGAATATCCCTGTCAACAAGGTCAAAGGCAACAAAAATGAACCTGGGTTTCAATCCATCCTTATGGGGCTCTGGGTCATGTTCAAGGGATACCAACTTTCTGTGATCTTCCCTTCCGGCCTCCTGATCTCAGTTGATAGGAATGTAAAATTGGGAAATAGTTAAATAGTTGTGTTTTTTTTTTTTTTTAAGTTAAACATCCTTTTACAGACTCCTACGAATCTACTCATGTTTCACCAAGATCACCTGTTTCCAAGCTCAGTTGGCTGTTTGAGCCTTCAGTTTCTTGCAGGTTGTCAGTCTGAGGACTTCATTTTCTTGCTCTTTGTCAGTTGGAGCCTTCCTTAAGCTCCTTGCTGCATGGACCTCATCAGATAATAGTTAATAATATGGCAACTTGCTCCTTCAAAGCCAGCAAAGGAGAGAGAACCTCCTAGAAAGATGGATTAAGGTAACACACACGTAATCACATTTGTCCCATCACTTTTGCCAAATTGGACCAGCTAAAAGACAGCTAGCTACAGGTCCCACTCATAGTCAAGGGGAGGATATCACAAAAGGGTGAAACCAGAAGCTGGGATCCTGGGGACACCCTAGAATCTGTCCTCCACAGCTCATCCTATGGCCCTCAACGATCCACCTGCAAAATACATCTCCCTTCCAAGGTCCATAATAACCTCAATCTGTGACAGACCTCCTCAAAATCCAGAATCTCTTCATCTAAATCTAGTCCAGGCATGGATGAGTATCTTTGGCTATAGTTCAATCTACAAAACTAAAAACAAGTTATCTGACTCCTAACACACAATGTAGGAACAGGTATAATAAAATAGTTGCAGATTGTTTTAGTCAGCTTTTTTTCCCCACTGTGACTAAAAGATCTGACTAGAGCAATTTTAGGGGAAGAAAAGTTTATTTAAGGGCTCATGGTTTCAGAGGTCTCAAACCATCGAAGGCCAGCTCCATTCCTCCAGGCTTGAAGTGAGGCAGAACATCATGGTGGAAGAGCGTGGCAGAGGAAAGCAGCTCACATGGTGATCAGAAAGCACAGAGAGAGAGGTTTCCACTTGCCAGATACAAACATATATCCCAAGGCCACGCCCCAATTCGAACCTCCTCTAGCCACACCCTACCACTTCAGTTACCACTCAGTGAATCCCTATTAGGGGATTAATTTCACTGATTGGGTTAAGACCCTGAACCTTCTTGCGTTGTCTCACATGTGAGCTTTTGGGGGACACCTTCATCCAAACCATAATACAAACACTCCCATTTAAAAACGGGTGGGCAATAGAAAGTTAAAAGGAGTTGCCAACCTAAAACTCAAACCAGAATTTTTTGTTTAGATTTCAGGGACTAGAAATAACCCCCCATAGCTGTTGGTTCCGTCCTCTGAGTCATATTTTTTTTTCATGAAGATAGCACATGTGTGCAGCTGAGAAGTTCTATCATCCCGCTTCCTGCCAGTAGAATTTTGAAATCTATCAGCCTCCTTTCATTTTATACTTTTGCTGTCTCTTAAGTTGGCAGTGGTTTTGTGGAAATAATTTTCTCAAATGCTTTGTGGATCCCCTATGCATTTCCCTTTACACAAAAGCCATCCCCAGTTAGTTTGTTTTCAATATTTGTTTGTTTTAGTTGTACACAATGCCTGTATTTTTATGTGGTGCTGAGGATCGAACCTGGGCTGTGCACGTGCTAGGCGAGCGATCTACCGCTGAGCCACAACCCCAGCCTCTGGTTGGTTTGTTTTTTAATAGGCCCTCATCTATCTGGGGTCCTGATGAGATGGTTAAAAGACAACTCAATTAAGATTCCCTAAAGCCCTATTCCTTGAAAGCTTCTATGAGCTACATCCTTCATCTCTGGAGAGGTCCCATGTGTGACTGAAGACTATCCTGATCCTTTAACCTTCCTGAGGTTTTAACAAAGACTGTATAATCACCACTGGGCTCTTTTGAGGGGGTCAGGATTTATCTCTTATGCCACATGCTCAAAAGATATTTCTTCATTTTAACATCTTATGCCATCAGGAGAGATTGAAAATTGTCAAAATCACCAAGTCTTGGTTCCTGTTTGGTTAACAGGAAAGCTTTCCTCTGTCTCTCTCCCTCTTCTTACATTTTACTATAAGCACCAAGAAGAAACCAGGTGGCACCTTCAATATTTTGCTAGGAAATCTCAGCTACATAACCAAATTCATCACTTACTTTGTATATGTATCACTGGGATGATTCATTTGTGTATTTCTGTTGTTAGGGCATTTGAAGCACTTAAGACATTCAGATATAGTTGTGCTTTAAGAAGAATATATATGATTATACATCTGTTAGTTAATGTTGCTGTTATTTAATTACAAAGCCTTTTTTAAAAGATTTTTTTTTTTTGTAGATGGACAGCATACCTTTATTTTATTTGTTTATTTTTATGTGGTGCTAAGGATCGAACCCAGTGCCCCACACATGCAAGGCAAGTGCTCTACCACTGAGCTACAGCCCCAGCCCTAATTATAAAGGCTTTTATAAATCCAAAAAGAAGAATATGTATATAACGAGAATTCAATTAGTTTATAAATTACTGTTTAAATGTTTGGAAAAGCTTACATAAAATTGATTTAAAATTGTTACAAAATTGATAAATTTGATTTTTAGTTATTTAAGGAGGTCTTTAATTTTTAAAAGAAACCTGCTTATTCCATTTGTGTAATAAATAAATCAAGCATTAAACAGATTACAAATAGCAATGATAGGGCCTCTCTACATAGAGGTCCCTCAGACATGGATCAGTTTAATAAAATGTAAGCATTCCAGAAAGATTCGTGAGGATGATATTGGAAGATGCAGAATTAAGGAGACAAAAGCCAGGACTGGTACCAGTTGCTGTGTGACTGAAGAGAGCAGATGGTGGCACTGCCATGCTGCTGTCCTGAGTCCCTCTAGTGGTTAAGACTACAAAGTTCACCTTTCCTGAGCACAGAGAGAAAAGCACGTTGGTTTAAAAAAAAAAAAAAAAAAGAACCTAGAAATTCTTCCTCCCTCGTTCCTATGAGATGCTTATCTAGTGTCTGCACGCAAATACTTCTGCGTCACTAGGCACCACAATCCCCTTTGAACATCTTTAATGATCATTAAGTGCTTCCGTCTTTTCAGCTGACACTCTGTCCTTGTAACCTGAACTCACCGGCCCCACATTGGCCCTGCACAGCACAATTTTAATCTCTCTTCCACCTGACAGCACTTCAAATATTTGAAAATAGCTTCTCTCCACTGCCCCCCCACCCCCAGGTGTGTCTGCCTTCTCCAGGCCAACACACACAGTTCCTTGAACTGTTCTATATTTGACTCGGTTTCCAGATTCTTCTCTCATCTCAGTTTCTCTCTTCTGATTTGTCAACAGTCCCTGGAGACACACTAACTTCCAGGAGCCCCTGAGATGTAGCCCAGCTGTCCCACAGTGTGGTGGGGCTGGTACCACTACATGCCAAACACTCAACTCCCAGTACCCACTCTTTTTTGAGCAGCTTTGTAAAATGATGGACCAAAGGCTGAGATTTGTCTGAATTTTCCCCATTTCAGGTGACTTCACACCTGCCTTACTGTACCCTCTCCGTTGCTCTGAAACATTTTCTGTTCTTGGACAGAACTCATTAGTTTCCCAAATATAAATAATGGATGTAAACAATTGCAAGCAGGTCACCAGATTTGTGTGAACTTTGCCTGCTAGTGATCAGAGAGCTAAAAAAGAAAAAAACTCAGGAATGACCCACTCTCTGGTGAGATGGAAGCTTGGGAACTTGAGAGTGGGTCTCTGATCTTCATGTTGGGAGCAGATGACCATCCTAAATCCCTTCTGCTGTGGTGTAAACTCATTTCCTCTACTATTGCCCTCTGTGGACTCAGAGAAAAAAGACTCGATGTCAATAATGTGGCATCCCTCTGTAGTTTGAAGACTAATATTCAGTCCACTCACACCTCTCTTCTCTGAGCTAATGTAGACTTCTCCCTGAAGAGCTATTTTTCAAAACCTTTCATCATTTACTTTGCCTCCCCTGGCTCCTTTCCAATCTTTCCATAACATCTTCCACTTATGGGCCCCAAGACTGAAGAGTATGTTTTAATGACTGATATTGGCTATGGATTAAGAGTTATATCTGTGAAAATATTTCCACTATAACATAGCTCATTGTTACAAGGATTTATATATGTAAGGAGTCCCTGGAGTATAACAAGTGAGGTTTCAAAACTTTCTTTGGAGATCAGGTATTTTACATTGGGGCTCATTTTTCCACAGAAACAATGCTATAGCTGGCACCTGGGCTCCCAGCCCAGGCAACAAGAGCCGATTTAATCCACAAGGCAATAACAATATCAGATTGGATTTAGAGAATAAGAATTCTGTGATTGTGAAACAAGAGATGCAGGAAGATGGAATGGGAATTTCTTCTGTGAGTTTCTCAACAGAGGCTGCCCAAGGGTACATTATGCAATGGGTAACGTTTAACCTTGGCTGTCTTCCCATATTCTTTTCTAGCCTTTTCTATCTTTGGGTCCTTTTACCAGCATCCTAGTTCCCTGCATCCTGGAGATGCCCAAAATCTCCCAGGTGCTGCCTCACTCTGATTTCCCTACAGCCCCCAGTACCCACAATTCAATACAGCCTAGCTCCTCTCTCCCAGGATCCAAACCACCATTCCTTTAGGAAAGCTAAAGGTCAGGTGACTGTTAGGATAGCTGCTGTTTCATTGAACAATTTCCCTGAATGAATCCTCCTGACCCTTCAGACTTCAAATCGGTTCCTTAGTTATCCAGAAGACTCATCTGTGCACTTTCAGGCAGTGGCACAAAACAAACAAATGCAGTTTACCTGAGGGAATATCTGTGGAGTATGGAAAGCATTATAGTACATTTGCTCGTTGTGTTTGCTCAAGAGTCTATCCTAAGTGGCGCTGCTTTCCGTAGATTCCTTCCTTCCTCCATTTCTGAATCACAGATTATATGCTCCAGTTTACTCCCCAGCAGTCCCAAGATTTTAAAAATTGTCTTTATTTTGAGAAATTGCTGGATGAAAGCAGCCAGATACCTCCTCAGAAGAAGAATACGTGCTGTGTGGGCTGGGGTTGTGGCTCAGTGGTAGAGTGCACACCTAGCACATGCACGGTCCAGGTTCGATCCTCAGCACCACCTAAAAACAAAGGCATTGCGTACAACTAAAACAAATAAATGAATATTTTCTTAAAGATGAAGAATACATGCTGTAGAATTTCACTTATGTAAAAATTTTAAAAAGCAAACTCATTTATAGTGATAGAAAGCAGATTCGTGGTTTCCGAGGTCAGGGAAGAGGGAAAAGTGGATTACCAAGGGACCTGAGGGAACAATTCTGGTGATAGAAAGGCCCTTCCTTTGTCTTGATTGTAGTAAAGATTTCATGAGTCTGTACCTGTGATGTTTGAAGAGTGTCCCTCAAAAGTCCATGTGTTAAAGGCTTAGTGCCCAGCCCGTGGAGCTACCAAGAGGTAGTGGAACCCTCAGGAGGTGGGACATATCAACAGTGTTCTAGTTGCATGAGGGTGTAACTTTGATGGGATATTGGGACCCTGGACCCCCCTCCTCCTCCTCTCTTTTTTTTTTGGGGGGGTACCGGGGATTAAACTCAGGGACACTCTACCACTGGGCCACATCCCCAGCCCTTTTTTGTATTTTATTTAGAGACAGGGTCTCACTGAGTTGCTAAGTGCCTCACCATTGCTGAGGCTGGCTTTGAACTCATGATCCTCCTGCCTCAGCCTCCCAATAGTGCTGGGATTACAGGCGTGCGCCACCCGCGCCAGGCCTCCTCCTCTCTTTTTACTTCCCCACCGTCATAAGGTGAACAGTTTGCTCCCCCAACCACTCCCTGGTGTGATATACTGCTTCACCATGGGCCCAGGAGCAATGGGGCCAAATGACCATGGACTGAAAACTAAACCTGTTCTCTTTTGTGTTTTTTCTTTTCCTTTTTTTCTTTCTTCCTTCCTTCCTTCCTTCCTTCCTTCCTTCCTTTCTTTCTTTCTTTGTGTGTGTGTGTGTGTGTGTTTGTGTGTGTGTGTGTGTGTGTGTGTGTGTTGGTCTGTTGTATTTTATTTTGTGTTATTTGTTTTGGGTACTGGGGATTGGACCCAAGGGAACTGTCCACTGAGCTATATCCCCAACCCATTTTATTTTTTCATTTTGAGACAGGGTCTCGCTAAGTTGCTGAGACTGGCCTCAAATGTGGTGATCCTCCTCCCTCAGCCTCCCAAGTCTCTAGGATTATAGGCATGGGCCATGATGGCTAGATCTTATTCTCTTTTTAGATGAATTATCTCAGATATTTTGTTACAATAATGGAAAGCAAATAACATAATACATTTGCCAAAACTCATCACATTATACATTTTAAACATGTGTGGTTTATTGTACATCAATTATACCTCAATAAATTGAGAAATGCAAAAGTTTAATATGCAAGGAGATTGACATTTATTGACAGCTTATCATATTTGCCTCAAGTATTATAGAATACTCATATGTAAAACAAATTAAATGAAACAGATAAAAATGAAGCATATCATGAATTTAGTGTATAACTCAACCAACCAGTCCTTAAACCATATATATTATATATGTGTATTTTTAAATTTGTATATGTGACATGTATATTTTATTCTATTAATTCCTTTTTTATTGTTATGTGTTGGTACTATATATAGTTATTTTACACATATTACTACATATGCATGCAATCCATTTATAGTTGTTATAATAATTCATATGCTAATATAAAGGAATATTGCAAAAGCTCATATCACAATATCATGTGAATGTACTACATTTTTATCCATTCTCCCTCTGAGGGGCATTCAGGTGTTTCCTATTTTTCATAATTACACGCAATATTGTAATTACAAGGTTTTCAAAATAAATCTCATGGTATGGGCAATAGGATTCACTAGCTGGAAACTACTAGGTAGGTGTATAGATGGGTCTCCAGTGAGTCAGATGTAAAGTGTTGTTTCAGGATCAATGAACTGCATAAAAATAGCCAAGATCAAATATGACCTTTTCTCAAAGGGGAATGAAGGGAAGGGAGAAGGGAAAGACAGTAGAATGATTTTGACTCTCCTGTGTACAAATTATGAATACACCACAGGAATCTCACCATCATGTACAACCACAACACTGTGCTCCTAATTAGTATAAGATGTACTTCATGTTTGTATAAATATGTCAAAATATTCTCTACTGTCATGTATAACTAAAAAGAACAAAAATTTTTAAAAAATAATATGACTCTCTAAATATCAACACAACAAATCAGAACTCTTATGCATGCTGCATAGCCAGAGTTGATTCAGTGGCCCCCGAGTTGAGATGGACTTGGATACTCTAGAGACCCATGAAACCGCATGCCTTAGGCAGGGACAATGCCTTAGGCAGCAAGCCATGGCAGTTCAACTCCCTCCAATACTGTTTAAATGCTGTTCGAGCCCTTGGGACTGTTATGGTCAAGCAAACATCAAAATATGTATATTCACTGCTTCTAGGTTACAAATTTGAAATATTATATTAAACCTACCTTGTTTCTAGTATTTTTCAGATACCTTTATTGTGGTTAATTGTCACTTTCTTGATTTGGCAGACTCAGTGTAGCATGTTAAAACATCCCATTACTATTGTGTTTCTAGCAATTTTTCTAACAATAAGTATATATTAGGTTCTCAAATGTTATCTTTGTTGTGATTTTTACCTTTCATTATTATAAAATTATATCTCAAAATGGGAGTGGTGGTATATACCATAAAGCCCAGTGACTCAAGAGGTTAAGACAGGAGAATCACAAGTTCAAGGCCAGACTTGGCAACATAGTGAGACCCTGGCTGAAAAGAAAAAAGTAAAGGTCTGGTAATGTAGCTCAGTGATTGAGCTCCTCTGGGTTCAACACCCAGTACCATACACACTCATCATCACCATCATCATCATCATCATCATCATCATCATCTCAAAAGTATGGAGGAGAGAATTTCCGGCAATATAGTGAACTAAGATGATACAGAAGAATTCCCCTTCAGCTACTGTTACAGAGAAAGAAAGACTAAGCAGAAAAAGTTTTGCGTGTGTGTGTGTGTGTGTGTGTGTGTGTGTGTGTGTATTTATATATATAAAGAGAGAAAGAGAGAACAAGCCCAAAGGCATTCTTGAGGAAAGAGAACACCAGAGCATTAAGTAAGAGCCACTCTAGCCTCTGCCAGATTTGGACTAGCTATGGGCCCTTGATGTTTCTGGAATTTTAACACCCTTGTAAGCCAATAAGAGATGTTGTCTCTGATGTAAACAAGGAAGGCAACCAGAATTGAGCACTTTGCAAAATCTGAGTTTCTAAGGCAAAAATAAGATCAGATAAGCTCTTGTGTTCTCACACTATAGGTAAAAATGTCACACAAAACTCAGCCCATGCTATGCAATGAGCTCCAATTTCCCACTGTAAGTTTGAGATACTAAGCTGAGAAAACACAGTCAAGCTGGCTGAGGACTGGGGATATCTGTAGGACCCCAGCAGAAGAAAGATGGATCAGCAAGAAGGAGAAAATGAGTCTTTGCTAAATGGCTTCCTAAAACATGAATTTGTCCCAGCCAATAAGTAGGAGCTAGGAAATATTTGTTTTCTATAAACTTCACATAGAGTTTTTGATAAACAATCTGTTAGGAAATAAGGACGTTTTGCTAATAATCACAGCAGACTTTAAAATTAGAGCAGCCCTTTCACCTCTGTTCTGGAAATACCTCAATCTAGAACAGACAGTGAAACCACAGTCTCACAGCCCAGGACACACAGATCTTCACCAGAGGAAAATCCCAAACTCCAAACCACAGGAGGAAACCACTTTGAGAGTCAGATCATGAAATTAATGGGAAAATTAATGACTCAAGAGGAAGAGAAACAGATCAATCAAAACATAATTTGAGGGGCTGGGGTTGTGGCTCAGCGGCAGAGTGCTTGCCTGGGACGTGCGCGGCCCGGGTTCGATCCTCAGCACCACGTAAACATAAATGCATTGCATTGTGTACAACTAAAGCAAATAAATAAATATTAAAAAAAAACATAATTTGAGCCAGGCGGGGTGGCACACGCCTGTAATCCCAGCACTTGGGAGGCTTAGGCAGGAGGATCACGAGTTCAAAGCCAGCCTCAGCAATGGCGAGGCAATTAGCAATTCAGTGAGACCCAGTCTCTAATAAAATACAAAAAAGGGCTGGGGATCCCTATCCCACTCCTGGGTCTATTCCCAAAGGACTTAAAAACAGCATATTACAGTGACACAGCCACTTCAATGTTTATAGCAGCACAATTCACAATAGGTAGGTTGTGGAACCAACCTAGATGTCCCTCAGTAGATGAGTGGATAAAGAAAATGTGGTATATATACAAAATGGAATTTTACTCAGCAATAAAAGAGAATAAAATAATGGCATTTTCAGGTAAATGGATGAAGTTGGAGAATATAATGCTAAGCGAAATTAGTCAATCTCAAAAATCCAAATACCAAATGTTTTCTCTGATATAAGGAGGCTAGTTCACAGTGTTGTTGGATGGGGGTACATAGGAGGATTAGAGGAACACTAGAATGGTCAAAGGAAAGGGAGGGGAAGGGAGGGAGTAAGGGGGAGGGAGGGGGGGAAAAAGGAAAAAAAAATTGGTGGTTGAATGAGATGGATATCATTATCCTAAATGCATGATTGAAGATCTGAATGGTACTTATATACTTTGTATACAAACAGTTGTATGTAAAAAGATGCTATATATGTGCATTATGAATTGTAATAGAAAAGAAAAAGAGGTATAACTCAGCTGAGATCCATCAAAAAATAAATAAATAAATAAGGCTGGGGATGTGGCCCAGTGGTTGAGTGCCCCTGAGTTCAATCACCGGTACCAAAAAAAAAAAAAAAAATTTTTTTTTAAACAGATCAAAAAAACATTAAAAAAATAGGAAAGCATGGAAAAAGAAAAGGTAGCAGCATGTGGTGGTGGGCACCTGTACTCCCATCCACATAGGAGGCCGAGGCAGAAGAAGGATGGCTGGATCTCAGGAGTTCTAGGCCAGCCAGGACAACAGGGCAAGATGCCATGTTTAAAAAAAAAAAAAAAAAAAAAAATTCCAAAAGGTATTTTTCATAAATGAAACTTGTAGCCTTTAAACTCAAAACTAAATAGACTTCATGGAATATCAAAAAAAGGAAAGAAAGAAATGACCCAGAATGTAGCACTGAAAAATGGGAGGGAAATATTCACAAGTGACAGGACAGATAGCCAATAAGAGGAAGGGATGAATTGAAAATGGGAAAGAAGTAAAATTTAAAGTGACGATAATTGAGAATCTTTTCAGAATTGAGGAGACAGAAAATTTTACATTGAAAAACATACCATATTGATATCTAATGTCATGTAACAAACCACCCCAGAAATCCATGGATTAAAACAACCTCCATTTCTTTAGCCCACGGTTTTGTGGGTCGGCAACTTAGTCTTGGTGGGTTCACTCATGCATTTATGGCCAGCTGGCAGATGTGGTCAGTGCACGGTGGCCATGCTCACATCAGCCCACTGAGAACCAAAGGGGGAAAAGAAGGAGCCTTAGTCCACGAGGGTTCCCTGCAGAGGGCGCTCTCTGTGGCACTCGGCAGCTACCATGGCTCAAGCAAGTTAGCCTCAAGAACACAGAGGTGTTCTGGTGTTTAATGTGTTGCAGCCGGGTTTTCAAATGTCCCGTTGTGTAGCATGTTCTGCCCTTTTACACAGATTGTGACAGATGTTGGCTAACTGGGAACAACTTGGTTCCAGAGGGAAATTACAGTCATTTTAATTAATGGCTTGACATTTCTTTGCTGCTGTTACAGGCCTGGGGTAACTAATTATTAGTTTTACTGATGACCACTTCACCCTCCAGATCCAGCTCCAAGTATCCAAGTTTAAAAAAAAAAAAAAAAAAAAAAAAGTCACTTTGGTCAATGTTAAAATTTGTGCTGCCAGGACTGTAGTACTAAGACTTCTTTTCTTGTTTGAATTATGGTTATGTTTAAAAGACTCAACAAGAATGTTCTTTATTTTTACACAGTACATTAGATTGGGGGATGGAGAAAGTAGGAAAGATCAGTCTGGATTGTAGGAAATAAAAGCAGGTAAGAAATAAAATGAAAAGATAGATCAGCAAGAAGGAGAAGATGAGTCTTTGCTAAATGGCTTCCTAAAACGTGAATTCTTCCCAGATGATAAGTGGGAGCTAGGAAATCATTTGTTTTCTGCAAAGTTCACATAGAGTTTTTGATAAACAAACTGATGGGAAATAAGGACATTTTGCTAATAATCACAGTAGACTTCAAAATCAGAGCAGCCCATTCACCTGTTCTGGAAATACCTCAATCTAGAAAGGATTCTCAAGCAGATAATCCTTGCACAATTGTTCTATTAAAAATAAAAAAATTACATTGGGTAGGGGGGAACTGAGGGGCAAGAGGGAAAAGTGCCACTTGCCTTAAGAAACTCTTAACCCATTTTAGACCCTAAAGCTGTGCCATAGAGGGAAGTGTGGGGACAAACCACTGAGGTGGCTTCAGGCAGAGATGGAGCTAAGGAGATGACACCCAGGACTCCAAACTCCCAAGGATGGTATTGACTTCAAATATTCAATTTCCCTGTCTTCATAAATGCCCTTGGACAATCACATCAGAATTTCAGATAGTTGGTTTAAAATTTGGTTACTATCAACATGAGAAACCAGAATGGGTAGAGCGGTAGGAGCCTTTCTGCTCACTGAGCAAACATTCTTTTTTTTTTTTTTTTTTTTTTTTTTTTTTTTTGGTACCGGAGATTGAACTCAGGGGCACTTGACCACTGGGCCATGTCCCCAGCCCTTTTTTGTATTTTATTAGAGACAGGGTCTCACTGAGTTGCTAAGTGACTCGCCATTGCTGAGGCTGGCTTTGAACTCGCGATCCTCCTGCCTCAGCCTCCCAAGTGCTGGGATTACAGGCATGTGCCACCGCGCCCGGCACATTCTTATCTTTAATGGCTTCTGAGGTGGCGCAAAGAGTCTGTGCCTTAGTTCTGTCAGTTGTAGATTTGGTGTCCTCTCCCTTTTTTTTTTTTTTTTTTTTTTTTTGGTACCGGGGATTGAACTCAGGGGCACTCAACCACTGGGCCACACCCCCAGCCCTTTTTTGTATTTTTTTTTTATTAGAGACAGGGTCTCACTGAGTTGCTAAGTGCCTCGCCATGGCTGAGGCTGGCTTTGAACTCGCGATCCTCCTGCCTCGGCCTCCCAAGTGCTGGGATTACAGGCGTGCGCCACCGCGCCCGGCCCTCTCCCTTTTTTTTAGTGATGAATCTCTAGCCACCTCACCCCACGTACACCATGTCTATTTTACTCCTGTAGGTGGAAAAATACCCAACTGGACAAGATCCACAACCTGGGAGGGCCAAGTACTTACTGCTTATAGCTAGAGCAGAAGTGCACCATGGGCATTTCAAAAAGGAGGCTCTTTTTCCAGGTACACAGAAGGCCAGTTCAGGACACTGGAATTTGGCCACTGCTATGCCTTACTTTTTGTGAAGACAATGAGAACCAGGAAGCAGTCTTGCCTCTGGTGGTAGTATCAGGCAGAACTGGCATGGCCACTAGAGAAGCTTGGATAGAAATTTAAATAGGATGCTTCCACCTTGACTTTGCCTTGGCTAGTCCATTGACATCAGAGCATCTCATATCTGTCCCTCTTCCACATCTGAATGAGTCCACCCTCAAGCCCATTGCAGTTCCATCCTCTTTTGGAATAGACCATTTGGAAACCTGCTTTTCCCCAGCTACATCATGCTTTCTGCTCTTGACATTCTACCTGGCTGCATCTGTGCACCCCCACTGATGGTTCCCCCATTCCTCCTGGACCAGGCTCTCCTGGGATAGTCTGTGCATATTAGTGATGAATTAGGCATTTACTATTTTAACATGAATACACTGGAAGGACTTCCCATTTAAAATGATGGAGAAAAGACCATTCTTTTCCTTTCCTCTTCCAGCCACAAGTAGCATGAGAAACATAAGCAGCACTGGTGAAGCAGGAGGACCTTTTCTCTCAAATCACAACATAAAGACGGAAAGTAATTGCAGGATTCTGGTCTTAACTGGAGAATTCTTAGCAGAGTAAACAAAGGTGAAATTTAGAAAACTGCAAGGAATGAAATCACCAAGAAAAAATTGATTGTCCACTGTACTACCCCAGAAATGCTCAGGCTTTGAACACTAGATGTGATGAGGCAACTGATGAACATAAACATTGGAGGTGTTTTCTATTACTATAACACATTACCTGAGATAGGGTACTATATAAAGAAAACAGGTCTATTTAGCTCACAGTTTTGAAGGCTGAAAGTCCAAACAGCATGGCGCTGGCTTTGCCAAGATGGCAACATGGTGGAAATAAGTATGAGAAAGAGAGAGATCCAATGGTGAGATAAGGAGACAGAGCTGGGGAAGGGGACAGACTTCCCTTTCATAACAACCCTCTCTAGAGAACTAACCAGGAATTTCTTTCAAGGGCAGTGCCCTCAGCAATCTAATTACTTCCCATAAAAGGCCCCAGGTGTTAAAGTTCCCACCATCTGTTAACATCACCCCACTGAGGACCATGCTTCTAACTTGAGTGGGGAAACTCTCAAACCGTATCAGGGGAGATTTATTTAAAAATTGACTTAATGAGAATATGGTCCTCACCCATGCCCGAAAGTGATAAAAATCTTTCCCTACTTTTTCAGAAAAGTTAACCTGAAAGTTTCTATATATGGTGTGGATTAGATTCCGAAAAATACCGAATAATGCAAATGTCCCCCTTGTCTCAGCTACAGAAATACCAGGTGCTAGGCTGAGACCCTTCAAAGGGAGATTGGAAGAGTCTTCTCTCCAGACATAAGTGATCCCTGGATGAAGTCCAGTAGATGTTGACATCTGCGTTTCTCCCACTGACAAAGCCAGCTTACTGCAGTACACCTGCTGCGGAGCCAAGGTGGTGACAAGCCCCACCCCCGCCCTCAATTTTCTATTTAGCCAGTTAACAATTCACTTCTCAATAGGAACATATAATCAAGAAGCATTAGCCATTCAAAAAAAGGTTCCAGCAAAAAAAAAAGACAGAAATAAAAACCAAGCTAAACCAAAATCAGAACATAACAAACAGAAGGCCTGTTACAGGAAGTGGAGACAATGTAGGGAATAAAAGAATGCTTCAGAAACAAAGTTAGAAATAACATCCTGAAATATACAGGAAGAGAGAGTGTATTCATGAAATGAAACAAAATACCAAAGTAAACAAACAACTAGAAAATAAGAAAGAGCTGCTGAAAATTTAGAAGAAATAAACTAAAATGTGAAGAGTTGATAGAAAAGTTGAAAGATAAGCTGAGAAAGTCTCCTAGAAAATAGAACTAAAAGACAAAGATACGGGAATAAGAAAAGATATTTTTAAAAATTGCAAACTCAATCCTAGTGACCCAACATCCAACTCCTAAGAGATCCAGAGAGAGAGAGAAATAAGCAAAGAAGGTTTTCAAATAAGAAATCAAATCTCCTCTGAGAGTCTTGAGTTTCTCAACTGAAGGAGTCCCCAAGCATCCAGCACAAGGAATGAAAACCACTCAGAGTGATAGTATATTGATTAGCTATCACCCCCCACACAAAAAAAATGCTGTTATACATTTATATCATTTTGGATCCTCTGAGAAGATATCAAGATGGGTTTAGATGTGCAAGAGATTTGTTGGGGAAAATGCCTCTGAAGGATAAAGGGAGAGAGCAGGAGCAGTGGGGAGAGACCTCAGATCACTGTGCAGGTCTGGTAGCTGTGAAAGGAGCAATTGTAGAGTAGGAAAAGCTTCAGACACCAGCATGATTTGGAGAAAGTCTCAGTCAGAATGAAGAGAAGTCTCTGAGGCAAAGGTTGTTTGTTAGAGGAGCTCACGTCAGGTAGGCAGAGCCTGGCTCTAACATCCTCACCCTATGCTGCCATTGACTGGGAGCCATCCGGGAGGAGTACAGCCTCGGTCCACATGGGAGTGTGTGAAGGCTGGTGCTGTCAGTCACCAGTGCCTTCCACAGCAGGTTAACTTGAAGGGCCATCTAAGGAGTGTGCCTCTGTGACTGTCACAATGCATTTCTTGTCCTGTGAAGATCTCAGCCTCCATGGTTACTGTGGGCCTCTCTTCTTGAGGAAAAAATTAGAAGAAGGAAGTTAGTGGAACTACAGGCCCTGGGGCTACTGTTTGTCTTGAAGTCACAAGAGACATTCATCCTCACCCACCGGCACTATCCAATCCAAATTCCCCTCCCTCTCAGTTCAGCACTTTCAGACATGTCTTAGTCATTGACAATCAATCACATTCATTTCAGGGAGAATTTCTTGCTCATGTCCCTTCAGAGTTGGAGGATGAGCGTGTGGAAGGAGGGGCTCGCGAGGATCACTCAGAATCCACACCCATTCCTCTCTGCACCCATTGTATCCTACAGCCCCACATCCCCTGTCGATCAAGGCCGATAATCTCTGTCAGGATCATGATTCCTCTTTTCACCTGCTCCTCTTTGGATATAAAGCATCCCAAATGCCCTGGTGGCAGTCACAGGATGCAGTTCAATGGAATCCTCACTGTATCTCCTGTGAGGAGTGTACCTCATTTGTGGACCAGAACCTCTAATCCTGCAGAACCCAGAGTTCTGGAGATAGGAAACTCAAAGTTCCCCAGGGTTGGGGGATCATCGGGAGCCATAAGTGGGGTCACTCTTATTTCCACCTCTTGGTTCCCAAGCCCATGTATTCTTTCTATCCAGAACAAGGAAGTTTATAGAAGATCCCAAGAGAGCAGGAGCAGGTGGAGAGAGTCTTCAGAGCACAGTGCAGGTCTGGTACCTAGAGCAAGAAAAGAGAATCCACAATAGGAAAATCTTCAGACACCAGCATGATTCAGATAAAGTCTCATCCAGAGCAAAGAGGATGTGCAGAGGATTACAGAGGGCTTCCTGAGGGCGGTGCCCTGGCCTTTCAGAGTATCACCTCCCAGCCGGAGCTTCAGCTATGCATTAGCACCCAAGCCAGTGATTCATGAGGCTGGATCCTTCTCGATGCTGCAATATGTGAAATGACCAGTGGATCCCATGGTCATGGGCCTACTGCCATACTTGGTTTGCCATGAACTGGGTCCCTTGATGGATATTATGTTGTGTGTGATTCCATGACTAGGTCAGGCATTCATGAACACCAGGTAGTGATGCTTGCCGAAGCTCTGTGGGCAAGAAAGACAGACGGCAGCCAGTACAGGCATCTAATCCTGAGAGGATGGGCTGCAGAACCTTCCAGGAGAGAAGCCCAGTGTAATTTACTTACCACAAAGTACCAAGTTGTCGATGAGAAGATTTTATTTTCCAACTCAGCGAGTCCCAGAATTCCAGGGCTGTCTCTAGTCCATCTACATTTTCCTTGAAAACCACTGGTTCTTTCCTGAACCCCTCTTTTGTAGTACAGGATCTATTATATGCAGCTGAAAAACAGCTAGCTCACATTTCCATCACTTTGTCTGGAGATATCGCAGCACAAATCCAAATATTTTTTGGATCACATTCTAACTTCCAAGTTGCCAAAGTGATGCTTTTATAAAATAATTCCATCCTTACATAACATGGATTATCATTTTCTTTCCAGCTCCTATCACAGTTTTCTTGTGCCCACTAGACACTCTCTAAAACAAAGCCATTTATTTTTTGTTTTTCTTATGTCTCTATCACACAATTAGATATCAATGTCTTATAGCAAAAGCTATTGCCCCAAAATGCTACATAGAAAACATCCAAAAATTCAGTGAATTAAAATAGCAAAAACATACTTACCATTGATCTGTGAGTGGGTTGAATGTGGGCAGACCTAGGCTGGGCTCAGCCTGGGCAGCTCTGTTGATTCAGTAGAGTTTGGCCAGGACTGACTGGCTTCGTTCCATGTGTTATTCCTCTTTCTCCTTGGACCAGGGGGCTAGCCATCAGCATGTTCTGCTGCTTCTCTTGGCACAACCCAGAGGAGAACAAGTCCAGCAGGCATTGCAGTCCATGCCTGTAATCCCAGCAACTCGGGAAGCTGAGGCAAGAGGATTGCAAGTTCCAGGCCAACCTTGGCATCTTAGTGAGATCCTCATCCTTAGCAAGACCTTATCTCAAAATAAAAAATTAAAAAAAAAAATGAGGACTAGGGATCAGAAGGGGGAAGAGAGAGAGAGAGAGAGAGAGAGAAACAAGCCCAGTTGCACAAGTGCTTTTTAAGACTGCTTGCTGCATATCTGCTAATACCCCATTAGCCAAAGTAAGTCTCGTGGTCAGGCTTAGAATCAGAAGCAGGAAGTCACCCCACTCAGGTAAGTGGGAGGGGAAAGGAGAAGAGTAAATAAAAGTGGGAGGGGGAAAAGAGGAAAGCAAATATTTTTTAGCAATAATCTAATCTATCACATGTTTTATTGTGGAATTTTATATAACCTCCAAAGAGGAAAAGTTACCAGGTACCAAGGAGTAGGAACAAAGATGGCAGAACCTCTCAGGAGCAATACCAGAAGCTGTGAGACATGAAAAGCCTTCCAAATTCTAAGTGAAGTGATTTTATACTTAGAATTTTATGGCTGTTCAAACTATCAGTCAGTTATAAGGCTAGAATAAAGACATGAGACATGCAGAGTTAATTTGCCTCCCATATACCTTTCCTTGGGAAGCTACTGCAGAATAAGATTATTCAAATAGAAAGACTAAACCAGGAAAGAAGAAGATAGGAAATCCAACGTAAGAGAGAGATGAAGGGATTTTCCAGTATGATAGCACATGGAAGCTCCATATTGTTGCCCAGAGAGCTTCAAGACCAGTTTGGACACAGACATGCAGGTGGGCTCCATGCTCTCAGCAGTGTGAGGAGTTTGATTGTGTGAAAAAAATACACAAAATGTGGGAAAACTCTAAAATTGGCATACTACAGTGATGCAGCCACATCAATGTTTATAGCAGCTCAATTCACAATAGTTAAGCTATGGAACCAGCCAAGATGTCCTTCAACAGATGAATGGATAAAGAAACTGTGGTATATATACACCATGGAATATTATGCAGCCATTAAGAAGAATGGCTTTATGACATTTGCTGGTGAATGAATGGATCTGGAGACTATCGTACTAAGGGAAATAAACCAATCCCCAAAACACCAAAGGTCAAATGGTCTCTCTGATACGAAGATACTAACACACACAAAAAATCGGTGGGGGGAGATTAGAAGTTCAGTGGATTAGACAACGGGGAATAAAGAGAAGGGAGGGGGATGGGGATAGGAAAGACAGTAGAATGAATCTGATAACTTTCCTAAGTACATATATGAATATACCACAGTGAATTTCAATATCTTGTACATACACAAGACTGGGATCCTAATTCCAATAAGATATGTTCCATGTTTGTGTAAATATGTAAAAATAGACTCTACTGGCATGTATAACTAAAAAGAATGAATAAAAATAAAAAAAACAAAGGGAAAACTCAAGCATAGGTACAATGAAAACCTAAACAAATGTAAAATTAGCACAATTATTAACTCCCCCAAAATTGTAAGATGTTTATTAAATGAAATGTAATCATAGTCTACTATTTTGTTCTGCTATAATCAGCATTTCATGTTGTGATGGTTTTAAAAATTGAGAAAATGGGAAGAAGACAGAGAAATCTGTATCTACCATCATAGAAAGTCAGTAGGTAATATCTGAGGTCAACAGAGAGGAGGAAATATAATACATATTATTTAGCAGTATGGAAGAAATGTATCAGTTCTGAAAAGTGGAGTTAGAAAAGATGAGGACTGGAACATGGAGTTGTTATTTGACTCTTTTGCAAAAATATAGGCCTATACTGCTCTGATTAATTTTTAAGGCTTGCTAGATGCGGTGGCACACACCTATAATCCCAGCACTTGGGAGGCTAAGGCAGGAGGATCACAAGTTCAAAGCCAGCCTCAGCAATGGCGAGGCATTTAGCAACTCAGTGAGACCCTGTCTCTAAATGAAATACAAAAAAGGGCTGGGGATGTGGCCCAGTGGTCGAGTGCCCCTGAGTTCAATCCCCAGTACCAAAATCTTTAAGGCTTGGGTAAGGATTATACCATAACTCTACATAATCACTTGGGGAGAAAATTTTTATCCATTTAATCACTTATCACATAAACATTTATGCTTCATTCTAGGTATCAAAATACTATCATGCTGGGCACAGCAACACATGCTTATAGTCCCAGCTATTCAGAAGGCTGAAGCAGGAGGATGTTGCTGCCTGAAGTGATTGCCGCTTGGAGCAACAACGCGGTGGGAGAAAATTCGGAGGCAGGATGGAAATGAAAAAGTTCTTTTATTCTTCTCTCTCCGGCTCCAGCAACCTCCAATGCCATACACACTCCTACAAACACCACCACACCACACAGACAATGGCGTTGACCCCATCTGCCCTGTCCCGGGCCAAGTCTCCCGAGACCATGCAAATGGCGCCAACCCGATCCACAATGTCCCGGGCCAAGTCTCACGAGACCATGGAAGATGGTAATGCTTATGGCTCACAGCTAACCACAATCTTAGCTATCTCCTAAATTAGGGCTCCTACAGGAGGACTGCTCCATCAAGCCCAAGAGTTTGAGGCCAGCTTGGGCAACACAATAAGACCAAAAACAAAGCAAAAATTAAATAAATAAATAAAACCCATACTATTAATATTGAATAGTATTTAATGATTATGAAACAGATTTGCATGTATTTATTCTTGTGATTCAACTGTCACATCTCTTATGAGGCTGATGAATCTCAAGCTTCAGGACTCCTAACTCCAGGAAGGGGTCCTAGCGATATATCCACACAAATGTGTTTGTAAATTATACCCCCAAAATGCCCTTCTATTGAGATCATTCCAACTTCTAGTGTATCAGAGTAAACTTATTGCCTCCTTGGTAGCCATGGGCATCCTTCTCCTCGGGTAGTCACAGGCATTATTTCTAAATAAATGCACATTTGTACCTGATTCGTATTTATGGGTTTGTATTCTTTTGTTTAAAGAGGGTGCCTCAAAAACAGTAGGAACCGCCACAGAATCTGAATTTATCCTGGGTAATGATCAGCTATCCTGTTTTACAAATGGACGGAGGGGGCTGAATGGCTTTGCCTGAGTTTGCCATCTAGCCCATCTCTAAATGGCAGAAGGAGACTTTCGTTAGTTCCTTTCCTGGGAAAATTTGTTCTGAAACATGGGTGGAAAGGAGCAAGCCTGAGCTTGCTCACATAATGTTCTGGGGAACAGCTGGTGGCAAAAGATTCAAAAGGAAAGGTCACCTTAGATAAATGACAATGACACATCATTTTTTCTTGGGCTGTCTCTGCAGAGTGGTAGGGGAACATTAGACTAAAATGCCTCCTGTAAAGACACAAGACGAATGCCAGCGGCTCGGGAGGCTGAGACAGGAGGATCTCGAGTTCAAAGCCAGCCTCAGCCAAAAGCGAGGTGCCAAGCAATTCGGTGAGACTCTGTCTCTAAATAAAATACAAAATAGGGCTGAGGATGTGGCTCAGTGGTCAAGTGCCCCTAAGTTCAATCCCAGTACCAAAAAAAAAAAAAAAAAAAAAAAAAAACCACAGGAAGCAAGTTGGAGTAGAACAGGGGGTCACCTTTTTCCAGATGGTTTTTATTGCAGCCTGATCTCTAGAAACAACCAAAAGCCAGTTTAAGATAGAGGCCAGAGAGTCAAAGACTCCGAGTGCTAAGGTGTTTCAGGGCAGCACCCCCAGAAGTGGAGTCCAGTGTACTGAGATGACACTCCAGGGAGCAGCTGAGGACACAGCTTGAGTCAGGCTTTGATCTGTACAATTTTGAGCAACTTATTTAATCTCTGTGCCTCAGTTTCTTCAAATATAAAAGAGGGATGACAACATTCCTTATCTGGAATCAGAATCCAAAAAAAAAAAAAAAAAAAAAACCAAAAAACTACTTCAAAATAATAGCAAAATCTATCCTAACTCATTTCAGGGTATTTATTCTATCTAATGTAAAAATCCAAGCTGGGCGTGGTAGCGCACGCCTGTAATCCCAGCACTTTGGGAGGCTGATACAGGAGGATCACGAGTTCAAAGCCAGCCTCAGCAATGGCGAGGCACTTAGCAACTCAGTGAGACCCTGTCTCTAAATAAAATACAAAAAAGGGCTGGGGATGTGACCCAGTGGTCGAGTGCCCCTGAGTTCAATCCCTGGTACCAAAAAAAAAAAAAAAAAATCCATATGCTTTATCACATAAATACATTTGATTAAAGAGTACAGTCCTGGGGGAATGTTTTCTAATATAATGTATTCATGTGCCATGTAAATTATCAAAATCCAGAAAATTAAGGATTTTGAAACATGTCAGGTCCTAAGGTTTTTTAGATAAAAACCTATGAATCTGAAGTGCCTATCTTATAAGGTTGCTGTGAGGATTAAATTAGTAATATGGGAAAGGTGCCCCCAAACCACCCTAGATAGGTTTGCTATTATGGGGACCCATATTATCTAAAAACACTTTAGAAGTATATTTATGAGAAATGTGATCTAGTATTTATCTGACACCCAGGGAGGGAATGCACTTCTTTCTGAGTCAATCCAGCTTAAATGTTAGGTATTTCTAATCTTACATCATAAGCTGAATTTTTTCTCTTGCTAACTTTCCCACACTGGTCACAGTTATATTTTAATACAGCTTTTGCAGATAGCTACTGTCTCCCCTGAGCCTTCTTTTCTCCATGGCTGATTGTTCATCATACATTGCTCAGACCAACCTGTTAGCTTTCCCCCAGATGCACTCCAGTTTGCCAATATATCCTTCCAAATGCAGTGCCCAAAATAAAACTCAGAGGCCCATATGGGTTCTGATCACCATAGAATACAGTCCACATTTTTTTCTGGGCTCCAGACTGGGAAAAACAAATGTGTCTCAGTGTGAAAACAGAAGAGAGATGGGAGGAGATTTGGAAAACACAATCGAGGCCATTGGGGAGTTTATTAGAAAAACATACTTTTTAAAAAAATCAATTTCAAAGCAATTTTTTTTCTGGTTTCCCTGAAAAAAAAAAAATGGATGGAAAAACAGTGAGCAGCCTAGACTGATCGAAATGCAAAAGTCAAACAATGTAGAAGGTCGGTGACGTTATACCAATTCATTTACTGTGAAATACTATAGTCAGTCATGCTGGAGCCAGTGTGAAGGTCACGGACCGTATCCCACAGTCCAAGAAAAACCAATGATATTCTGACAGAAGGAGAAGAAGAACAAAGTTAAAATAAAACTTTGACAAGTATCAGCACCAATTTACAGCAAATTACTGAGAAACAGGAGGACAGGGCTCCCTCCAGTGGGCACAGTTAGACCCTGCCTGGTGCCTGGCCGTGACCCTGATTCCCTCTGGTTAAAGGGAACCTGAGCAAATAAACCCACCGGAGAGGTAATAATCCATTTGCAAGGTGGGTGATGTGCTCACTCGTTCAAGCTGTGACAAGAATGTTGAGAAAAAGGTTCTTCTGTTACAACAACCGTCTTGGCTACCTACAAATTACGCTTAGAATTCTGGATTCCTTTGGTATCTTGGTAAAGGTCACCTAAGGACTGGCTGATGGGAGCACAGGGATTAAGTATTTTATTCTTTCTACTTTGTGTATGTTTGAGATTTTCCATACTAAAACATCTTTAAAAATCCTGAAGTAATTATAACATTCTAAAACTAGTGAATATTTATGATGACAGTCTAATTAATTACATCTATCCTCATATTGGAGACGTTTTTAAAATCTGAAGGTGCTGCCTGTAATAAACTAGTTGGGGAAATATTGGTAAATTGTTATCAGGATACAATAGATCATAAAATATATTTCAGATCTAATAACTAAACTGGAATAAACTATTCAGCTTCACACTATGTTGTTCACAACTACCTGTAAATAAAATCACTATCAGGTTAATGTCTGATGAAATCCAAGGATGTTAAACTTGGAACTCATTAGCTTGGTTTCTCCTTTAGTCCACTGAGTCAAGGATCATGGTCCTGGAACTCAGACCAAATCCAGTATCAGAATCACACAGGTAGGCGGGGTTGTGGCTCAGCAGTAGAGCCCTGGCCTAGCATGTGCACGGCCCGGTTGGATCCTCAGCACCACGTAAAAATGAAGGCATTGTGTACAACTAAAACAAATAAATAAATATTAAAAAAGAATCACACAGGTCAATGGGATATTGATTAAGCAAGTAGATTTTGACACCATTCTGGTCAAATGCATCTAGGAATTGACGTCCTATATACATGTGTTCAAGTAAATGCTCAGTAATGAGCTGGCAATATTTTGTATGTAACACTCAACTACACGCAGAGCCTCCATGGTGCCAGAATCTTGAGTACTACTTATTGAAGGGCAAAACATCACACCGGGGACAGCCGTGCAGCCAAGAGATTTATTCAACAGCCTTCGTGGCTGGTAGCAAAACCAGAGAAGAGGTGCTCTGGTCGAAGGTCAAAGAGGTGCTGGGAGAGGGGAGGCAGGGAGAAGGGAGTGTGCAAGCTCTGAACAGAAGGTGGGTGCTTGGTCGCACCGGCCGGGATCTCTGGAGCTATCAGCTAAAGCAGCTGCTGTCTGGATGGAGGCTGGAGCTGTCGGCTGGGGCAGCTGCTGTTGGCTGGAGGCGATGTGTCTGGAACTGTTGCAGTGGCTTCCTCCTCTCCGCAGGGTCGAGCTGATGTGTCTGGGTGGCTTCCTCCTCTCAGCAGCTACGAGCTGATGTGTGTGTCTGTGTGTGTTCTGAGTCTCTCAAACAGGGCCCTATATAAGGATTTCTGGTGGGAGGTGCACCAGAGCAACCCCAACGCCATTGGCTCTTTGCCCATAGAACAGGGCGACCTTTAAGCCTATTGGCTCTTGCCCGGGGAAAAGAAACATCCTGCCCAGGGAATGAAACAAGGTTGCTTCTCTCAGGATGTGGAAAACTCGGGTGGGGGAGGGTAGCCCATCTATCACTTATGGTGCCAGAATCTTGAGTACTACTTTGCATGCTGTTGACCCAGACATTCACTCCAGCCACAGGTATAAACAGTCTCATGTGGGCATTGGCCGGCTTCACATGGCCAGATATAACCTGAGAGTGCCTCCATCCAGATACTGAACCTCCAGATTTTGCTCCAGGGCTTCTCTGACACCAATACCTGTGATGCTGTGGAAAGCTGATTGGCAGTCACAAGTGCATAATCCACAAGACTGGACAATTACCACTTCTGAGCTCCCTTTGTATGGAATGTTGCAGGTGGACAGAAATAAGGAACCCATTTGTGTGTGTGTGTGTGTGTGTGTGTGTGTGTGTGTGTTACTAGGATTGAACCCAGGGCCTCATACATGCTAGGCAAGCACTCTACCAATAAAGAAAGAAAATAAAGGTTTTGTGTCCATCTACAACTAAAAATATTTTTAAAAGATTATAGGACTCACATAGATGCCATTTTACAGAAATGATTTCCTCAAGCACTTTGGTTTTTTTTAAATATTTATTTATTTGCTTTAGTTGTACACAATGCAATGCATTTATGTTTACTTGGTGCTGAGGATCGAACCAGGGCCGCACCGTGCTAGGCGAGCGCTCCACCGCTGAGCCACAACCCCAGCCCCTAGCACTTTGATTTTTAAAAATATTTTTTGTTTTAGTTGTACCTTTATTTTATTTATTTATTCATTTTTACGTGGTGCTGAGGATCGAACCCAGTGCCTTGCACCTGCTAGGCCAGCACTCTACCGCTGAGCCACAAACCCCAGCCCAAGCACTTTAATTTTTAACATCATCACCAAATGACCTATACTTGCAAATGATGCACAATTTATTCTTGAACAATGGTGACTAACTTTTAATAAGTTTTATTTATTGTAGTAAAAGAGAGCATAAAATTTATCCATTTTAAGTGTTCAATTCAGTGTCATTAAGTGTGATCCAACTGTCATTCAGCCATCAGTACCCTCCACCTCCAGAGATTTTTCATCATCTCAAATTGAAACCCTGTGCCCATTATGCCGTAACTCCCCTCTCTTCTTCTCTTCCTCCAGTTCCAGGCAACCTTTATTTTACTTTCTGTCTTTATGAACTTCATATTAGTGAAATCATACAATATTTTTCCGTATACAATATTATTCCTTTAGTGTTTGGTTTATTTCACTTAGCATAGTGTTTTCAAGGTTCATCCATGCTATAGCATGTATTGGAATTTCATTGTTTTAAAAAATGAATAATAGTCTATTGTATATGTATACTATATTTTGTTCATCCATTCATCTGTTTTGACAATTGGGTTGTTTCTGTATTTTGGCTTTTGCAAATAATGCTTCTATGAACATTGATACAGAAGCACCATTTTGGGTCCCTAGTTTAATTCTTTAGGTTATATACTTAAAGGTGGAATTTCTGGACTACACGGTAATTCTATGTCTAATTTCTGAGGAAACATCAAATTGTTTACCATAGCAGCTACACAATTTTACATTCCCATCAGCAATGCACAAAGTTTCCAACTTCTCTACATCCTTGCCCAAACTAGTTATTTCTCTTTTTCAGAAAATGATAGCATCCTAACAAATGTGAAGAATTTAGAAAATTTCTATTACTCTTTCAAGCATTTTTCTTCTTGTTTCTTTCCTTTTCTTCTGATAGATCAAATACATACATATAGATGATTCGATATTACTCTACAACTCGTTGATGTTGTTTTCTTAGTCTTTTCTCTTTGTATTTCAATTCAGAAAGTTTCAATTTTTCTTTCTTTTTTCCTTTATCTTGTTTTCTTTTATTTTTGTTTATTTATGTAGGCAATACTGGGGATTGAGCCCAGAACACTCTACTACTGAGCCACATCCCCAACCCTTTTTATTTTTTATTTAGAGACAGGGTCTCACTAAATTGTCCAGGCTGGCCTTAAACTTGCAATCCTCCTGCCTCTGTCTTGCAAGTTGCTGGAGTTACAGGCATGCACCATATTCCTGAGTAGTTTGGTGTTCAGACAAGATTTAAGGGGATTGCTATAAAGTGCCTTGAGCTCTGTTTTTGTTCACATTCCTCTTAAATACACTGCCTTATACATCATAGGTATCTTGGTTTTCTCAAACAATGGCATTTGTCCATTTAACTTGGTGAGAATTGCTACATTCTTATGATTTGCTCTCACTGAAACATTGCCTGGGAGTTACCCAAAGGCAGAAAGACCTTGCCATGGTACATTTCACCCTTTTTGTTTTCCTTATCACAGTGTTACCATCTTGTTTTCTGCTTGTCTAATGTCTGAAAATAATTATAGCCTACATTTCATTCAGTTTTCTATTTGTTTACATTCAAAATACAATTCAAGACTGGCTTACTCTCTCATGACTAAAAGCAGACATTCTTGCAAAGGCCTTTTCTTATAATCTCAGAAACAACATCCTGTTGGTTTTGTCACCATCCTGCAGAATGTTATATATATGTGCTAAAACTACAGCTGGTATATGGTGCTATGACCCCAATGTCTAGCAATAGTGATCCAGGAAACATAAGGTAGAAGTAGAATTGACCTGTCTCACCATTACTTCTCATGATCCATTTAACAACGTGTTTCCCATCCCCACAGGCTAAGATTCTGCTGAATTAATTGTCCTACTTTCAGGTAACAGAACATGTTCACTAGAGGAAATGGCTGAGCTTCCACTCAAAGTAAGGTTCTGATTACCATCTGTAAACTTGGAGCAGCTCATGGTTTTAGACCAGCAAGCAAAGAAAGATGTTACCATACTGAAAGGAGTAACTGACTCTGATTATCATAAACAGCTGAGGCTACTGTACGTAATGTGCGGCAATTACTGTATCTGGAACACAGGAGATTTCCTGGGGCACCTATTGATATTCCTATGACCAGTGGTGGAGCATGAGCAATTGCAGTGATCACAGCATTCGATCTTCCACCATTAAGTATGATGCCACCTGTAGAATTTTCAGATGCCCCTTATTAGGTTAAGGGAGTTCCTTCTATCCCAAGATTGCTAAGAACTTTTGTCTTGAATGGGTGTTGAATCTTGTCAAATGTTTTTGATTCAGGGAATTACAGAACTCTGCTTGATACATAACTACCAAAGGGAATTGGCTGAATGGAAGATAAGAGTCAGACGGACATAGAGAAGGTGATACTGTCTGAAATAATTGGGTGCATTACATTCCAGTGAAAGGGGTCAGCTAGAGGCCATCTGGCAGTCCCTGCTGTCTCCATGATTCAAAGGCAACATTGTGCAGGCCTTGAAACTACTGATTCAATCTCCATCCAAGGCTGACAACTGGCACCCATTCTGCAATGTGCAGAGCAGCATCTTAGAATTCCTCTGAAAGGCCACAACTTTTATCCATTTCTGCTACCTTGCTGTCCTGTGACAATAGCAATTATGACATAACCAACAGGAAATTGGATGCAGATTACCCACTGTTCTCTGGCAGTCCTTGTAATTAGCTATTAAGCTTCAGTTTGCCAAACCCCCAATGCAAATCTATTCAGAGAACAATTAATTAAACTTGACTTTCTCATTAGAAACCCACAGTTTCCCTAACCTTTCATTCAGGCCATGGATTCCATGTGATGAACATCACCTTACAATCTGTCATATCAGTTATGTATCTTTTGTCTTAGAGCTTACTTAAAATAGCTTCTGATTTTGCAGAAGGATGTTTAGAGGACAAAGCATCAGTCATCTAATCATTAAAGATATTGTGATAACAAAAGACACTAAAGTATGTTTCAGTAATTTATTTCTATTTTATCAGCATTCTCAAATTCTCACTGCCTTGGCCATCCTTCTATATGCATGGTGCTCAAACTTCAGGATGAATTCTACCCACTGGCACACTTGACTGAGGGTAGATTCCTGAGTCCTTAGATGTGTGTCAGTAGTTCTGGAAGTCCTCCAAGTGATTCTGATGTGGGTGATCCATGAACACCTTGGCAAGCTCTGATCTCTGATAATGAACGTGCCTCTGCCAGGAGTAGGACAGCACCAGGCATGGGTCTCTGTCTCCGTATTCCAGCTAACACAGAGGTGGGTTGGAGCTGAGCATCCAGGAGAAGTCTCCAGGGCCAACATATCATTGGTTAACCAACAATGGAGTCTGCCCTATACCTGAGAAAAAGGTAGCCGATCACAGTCTGTAATGGGACTGAGTTCAAGTAAAATAGCTGAGGACAAGATTCATTAGTTTGCCTTTTTAAAATGTTTAAATATTTAACTGCCTTACTGTCCTTCCTGCTCCATTCATCAAAGTCTCCAGAGCCTTTTCTTTTAATATTTACTTTTTAGTTGTAGTTGGGCACAATACCTTTATTTTATCTATTTACTTTTACCTGGTGCTGAGGATCGAACCCAGGGCCACACACGTGCTAGGTGAGCACTCTACCACTGAGCCTCAACTCCAACCCTCCAGAGCCTTTTCTTGGTTCATTAATTAATACAAGCAAAAACAACAACAGTAATACTAACCTCTTATATTTCATGCAATAAGACACTCATTGAATTTCAGAACCAGAATAAATCATTGAGATTGCCTCACTCACCCCTGAGAAGTGAAAAGTAAATGATATGGTGACAGGAAAGAGTCTTGATCCTCGATCCAGGGTCTTCAGTCTAGAAGTTTTAAAAATCATCTTATGGCTATTCATCATTAATACATCTGTCTTACTTGTGTCCCTGCCTCAGGAAAAAAAAAAAAAAAAAGTTCCCCAGAAGACAAATAATCATGAACAACCACACTCTTAGACTCATAGGCAGACAATTGCCTGAGGCTGGCTCTGAGCAGACTTCACCCACTGACCCAGAAGCTGCACCCATGACCCATGGAGCACCTCACCCTTCTTCTCTATGCTAAAATTATTGTCACAAATAGCCAACCTAAGATGAATAAAAACAATCACCAGAAAAGAAATGCTGAGACTGGGAGTGACACAAGCCTGTGGTACCAGCTACTCTGGAGGCTGGGGCAGGAGAATTACAAGTTTAAGGCCAGCCTCTGCAATCTAGTAAGAGCCTGTTTCAAAATAAAAATAAAAGGACTGGGGGCAAAGCTCCATGGTAGAGTACCTCTGGGTTAAATCCCCAGTGAACACTCTCTCTCTCTCTCTCTCTCTCTCTCTCACACACACACACACACACACACACACACACACACACACACAAATGTTGACAATAAAAGCTTTCTTTTATTGAATGCAGTCCATATATGTATGTTAATAAAACAAAAAGTTAAAAAATTAAGATATGGGGCTGGGGTTGTGGCTCAGAGGTAGAGTGCTCGTCTAGCATGTGTGTGACCCGGGTTCGATCCTCAGCTCCACGTAAAAATAAACGCATTGTGTACAACTAAAGCAAATAAATAAATATTTTTTAAAAATTAAAATATTACAGTATAAACATGCAAAAGTAATGAGTGATCATTTTTATTTCTTTAATTTTTAAAAGCCTAGATCTACATATTGGTCTGTTGTAGAAATGAATAATATTATAATTAAATAAAAAATAACAGCAAGGAGCCAGGCGCGGTGGCGCACGCCTGTAATCCCAGCACTTTGGGAGGCTGAGGCAGGAGGATCACGAGTTCAAAGCCAGCCTCAGCAATGGCGAGGCACTTAGCAACTCAGTGAGACCCTGTCTCTAAATAAAATACAAAAAGGGCCAGGGATGTGGCCCAGTGGTTGAGTGCCCCTGAGTTCAATCCCTGGTACCACAAAACAAAACAAAACAAAAAAAAATAACAGCAAGGATAGCAATTAGAGTGAAGAAACTTTTAAGAATATGACTGCAATCAGTAAACTATTCCATATATGAATGAAAATTTGCCCTTACCAAACAAAAATATTACACCTCACAGTTTTACGGTTTTGAATTATAAACACAAACAAAACTCCCTGGTCATGTAGTTGACAGAATTGAAGTTCTGTTCCTTCATCTTTGCAATCATGTGCTGTGATGGTTTATTTGGACTCCATAGTATAAAGCAGGAGTCACAAACTGCACCGGAAGCAAGCTGGAGTGATTTCAATCTATAACAAATTTCTTCTCCAAAGAAAGTGTGCAGCTGGGTTAGTGTGGGAAGTACCAGGGAGAGCGGGAGGAAACAGGACAATATAACTAGGAATTCTCATAATTAACTTCCACGTATAATATAATTACTAAAGGGTAATTGATAAAAAACATACATTTGAAGTTTACATATATAAACCAATTAAACACAATGGTAACTTTAACAATTGTTTGGAACTTAGACCAACCAAAGATATTTTATCATTGACTTTGTTTAAAATTGGCAGAGCATGGTAATACTTAAAAGCAGACTATATTTTGTGACATCTATGAAAAATATACCACTAATTATCAAATTTAATGGTGAAAGACTGAATATTTCTCCTTAAGGTGGTGAACAAGCAAGGACCCTCTCTCATCAGTTCTAGTCAATATTTCACTGAAAGTCCTAACCATTGCAAAAATGGCATGAAAAGGAAAGAAAAGGCATAGATATTGGACAGGAAAATAATAAAACAATCTTTTTCACAGATGATATTATTGTGTTAGAAAGTCCAAAGGAATCTACAAAAAGAAAAAAACTACCAGAACTAATAAGTTGAATTTAGAAAGGTCATAAGATAGAAGGTCAATATATAAATTCAATTGTATTACTATATACCAGTAATGAACACTTATTAAATAAAATTCAAAACACAATTCCATTTAAAATGCCATAAAAAACATGACATACTTTGGGATAAATTTACCACATTTTTATAAGACCTGTACACTGAAAACTATAAACGTTGCTAAAAAATTAAATCAGACCTAAATAGAGACATATATCATGTTCATGAATCTGAAGAGTCAATACTGTTAAGATAGCAATTCTCACCAAATTGATTCAAAGATTGAACACAATCCCAATCAAAATTCCAACAGTTTTTTTTTTTTAGAGCTTGACAAGCTGATTCTGAACTTTATAAGGAAATGAAAAAAACCTAATATAACCAAAACAATTTTAAGACTTTATATAAAACAAACAGTCATATATATATATATATATATACAGTGTGAGTTTGAGACTAGCCTGGGCAAGATAATGAGATCCCAATTCAAGAGGAAGGGTGGGGAATGTGAGATACTTTAAAGTGATAGTCAAGAGCATTAATAAAATAAAGACTGCCCAGAAATGTGTATGTGTGTGTGTATGTATATCTATATATATACATATATAGATATACATATATACACATACACATATATGTGTATATATACATTTTGGCTCACATACGTGTGTGTAGATATACATATATACATATATGTATATATGTGTGTATGTGTGTGTATATGTATATATATACATATATATATGGTAAAGTGATTGTCAAAAAAGGTGTCAAGACACTTCAATGGGGAAAAGTGATACTTCAATAAATGGTCCTGGTACAACTGGTTATCTATGTAAAAAAGGTAAGTATGTCCCTTATCTCACAGCATATTAAATAATTAATTAAAAATGTATAAAAGTGAAACTGTAAAACTCCTAGAAGAAAACCTAGGAGAAAGTATTTTCAACTTTGGTAGAGACAGATATTTCATACATAGGATCTAAGTCTCACAACTGTTTTTTTTGTTTGTTTGTTTGTTTGTTTGTTTGTTTGTTTTTTTCCTGTGCTGGGGGTTGAGCCCCAGGGCACTCTACCACTGAGCTACATCCACAGCCCTTTTTATTTTTATTTTGAGACAGGGTCTCACTAATTTGCCCAGGTGGGTCTCAAACTTGCAATCCTCCTGTCTCAGCCTCCCAAGTCCCCAGAATTACAGGCAGATGCCTGGTAAAGCCCACAAACTAGTAAAGACATAATTTGTAAATTTGGCTTTTATAAAATTAACATTTTTGCTCACCAAAAAACACTGTTAGGAAAATTAAAAGAAAGCCACAGAAAAATACAAATATCTGACATATAACTTATATGCAGAATATGTAATGTACTAATATAATTCAGCCATGAACAGAGAAATCAATTAAACAGAGGCAAAATATTTGAAGACACTCCACAAAGGAAGATACATGAATGATTAATAAGCACTTGTTATGACCTTACAACAACATCAGTAAGGAAAATGTAAGTAGGGATTAGGAAAACTCAAGTTAAAACCAAAAATGAAACACTACTTCACATCTACTATGGTTTGGACACGAGGTGTCTCCTAAGAGCTGCCGCGTTAATGCAGGAATACTCAGAGGAGAAATGAGGGCTGTAACCTAATCGGCGCTTGCTAGTTTGTTTGAAGGGACTAGCTGGGGGGGTCACCTTAGGCAGGTGGGGCCTGGCTGAAGGAGGTGGGTCACTGGAGGGTATCCTGGAAGGGTTTGTCTTCCCTGAAGCCCCTTCCCCACCCCCTCTGCTTTCCAGTTGCTGTGAAGGAACGGTTTTCCTCGGCCACACACCCCTCCGCCATGAGGCTCCACCTCACTTCCCCACCCCAGAGCAATGAAGTAGGCCAACCACGGACTGAACCTCTGAAACTGTGAGCCAAAATAAACTTTTCCTCCTCTTAAGTTGTTCTTGTCAGGTATTTTACAGGAATAAAATGTTACTGCTATTTTGGAAAACATTCTGGCAGTTTCATAAATTTAAACTTGAACTTACCATATCAATCCCACTTCAGGCATTTTATCAAAAAGAAGTGAAAACTTGTACTCACACAAATATTTGTATACAAATGTTCATAGTAGTTCTTTAATATATACGTAATATACCCCAAATCAGAAACCACTCAAATGTGTGTCAAGGGAATGGACAAATTGTGGCATATCTACAGAATGGAATACAACTCAGTGATAAAAAAGGAAGACTCCACTGATGCATGCAACAACATGCACCTATGATATTAATAAATGAAAGAAGCCTGACACATTCCCTGTGTAAAAAAATTCCAGTAAATGCAAACTTTTCTATAGTGATAGAAAGCAAATCAGTGTTTGCTAAGGGATGGGGAGAAGAAGAAATTAATTGAACAGGATATAAGGGAATTCAAGTTTATGGATTTTTTGTCTCAATTGATATAGTGTTTTCATATACTATATACAGTTTTCAAAATACATCAAACTGTACATTTAAAATGGAGGCATATCTATAAATACCACAAAAAGCCTCACTAAAAACAAAAACATAACCGGTTCTTGAATTCTCAATTAGCTGCCTTTCTTAGTCCTTTCCTGCTGCTACAGTGAGTACCATAACCATGGTTTAGGTGTGGTTTAATCGTTTAATTATGTTCCCTAAGAATCCATTGTGATTGGTCCTTGAGGTGATGCTGGTGGAAACTTTGGGGCATGGAGCCTAGTGGAAGGTCCTCAGAAGGCAGTTCTCCTGGGACTCCTTGGTAGCTCTCTCCAGGGCATTGCTATAGAAGCCTGAGTTCGACCCCAACCACTCTATGCTCCTTGTTTGAGAGGTAATTAATTGCTTGCTCCCACCATTGCCATCCACTATGTGCCATGAGGTGAGGCAGTCCAGGGGCAGCCCTCACCAAGCCCTTGCTAAGAAATATGGACTTGGAACCATCAAAACTGTGAGCTAAATAAATCTCCTTTTCTTCCTAAGTAGCCTCTGGTATTTCATTATAATAGTGAAAGCTGTTTAATATGGATACAAACTGAGCAATTTATAAAGAATAGAATGTTTATCATAGTTCTGGAGGCTGAAAAGTCCAACAACAAGAGCCTGGTACACTCAGTATCTGGTGAGGGCTGCACTCTGCTTTAAGATGGTGCCTTGTTGCCAGATGCTCCAGAAGGAATGAATGCTGTGTCCTTCCATGGTGTAAAGCAGAAAGACAAGAAGGACCAAAGACCATGTGAGTGTGTTGTAGGGACAGACGAGGCAAGGCACCGGAGATAGCAGGAAACAGTTTTATTTGGCTGCAGCCTGGTTCAGAGGGTACAGCTTTCGCTGTGATCAATTAATCCCCTGAACCCCAAGTTCAGGTAGTTTCAGAATTTTATACCCAGCATGTAAGGGGAGGGACTCAGAAGTTTACAGTTTACAGAAGTTCACATATAAGCAGCTTTTTCTTTCACTATTCTGGGCAAGTTAACCCTTCAAGGACCACACCTGAGAAGGGGAGAGCTTCTTCTCCCCTTTCTTTCCTCTCACTGCCAGCTGTTACCATGGAGCCCGACTGGTAACTTTTCTTATCTTAAAAATGTAGACATCTCTGTGAAGTTCCAGCTCAAGGCCAGAAACTTGTTAAAGAATTTGTCTTTTTATTATCACATTTTGCATTTGCAAACACACTTCTACAAACTACTATACTGGATACATGTTTGTGAAAAACAAGTAAAGGGGCATCCAGCACCTGGAGTACTGATTTCTTTTAGGCCAGTGGCCAAGTAATAGAGCAACAGGAAAACAGAAAGCTTATCTACATTGAACTCTTCTGTAGAGACTCTTTTGCTGACAATCCTAAAATCAGCCATGGTGAAGATTTCTGGAGAAGCTTAGTTAAGATTTTCTGTGGAGGAGGGGGTGCCACTACAGGTGCTCTTTATAAAGGTCTTAATCTTATTCACCAGGGAAAAGCCCCATAATCTAATCACCTTTCAAGAACCCACCTGTTGATACAATTTCTTTGAGGATTAAGTTTCAATATGAGTTTTGGAGGGTACAGACAAAAGCCATGGCACTTCTCATTGTCAACCACAGTGTAAAGGGAACGTCCACTATGTTAAGAATGCACTTGGTCTCCCAAGCAGTTGTGTGGTTTCCCACCCTGGTGACGAGAGCCGGGTCCGCATGAACGTCTCACATGAGGCAGGCACAAGGGACTCCCCCAACCCTTGGATACCATTTAGCTCTTTGAGGGGAATGAAGAGTTCTTTCTTCCAAGTAGAGATCTTTCCTCAGCTACCAGGCTTCCAAAGGGATAAACTAGAGAAGGAAGAAAACAGAATAGAAAGTTGGACCCTTGTCCAGCTTTATAACGCAGGAACCCTAAGCATTGCTCGTTGATGGCCTCTCCAACGAAAGCACTGTGGTGGGAGTTTCCGTGTGTCATCTTATTAAATTCTTATAACAACCCTAAGTACAACTCCCGTTATTCAGTTTTACAGAGAAAAAGCAAAAGGAACAGAGAGGCCGAGAGGCTGTCCAGCCTTTCGGAGCCAGTGCATAGCAGAATGGACCACCAGAAACTTGATGTCAAAGCCTGTGTTCTCAACTGCTGTTCTCTGCCTTTCCTCCTGATTGTTTGTACCCATCTGTCCCCTCTGCCCCCTCCCCAGGTGCATACTGTCAGCAGTGGGCTTCTGATCAGAACAGACTGAACCAAGTTGCAGAGCACAGAGTTCTAGTCTCTGCTGTGCTCCAGCTACATAAACAGGCCCCAAGTTTATCATCCTATTAAGTAATGTTAACTATACTTTAAATACGGCAGTAACTTCAGGACATATGCAGCATTTCTGCATTTCTTATGTACTACAAATATGTAAATTATGGGGAAAATGAGAATTTTGTGTCATATTCAAATGGAGAACTATTTGAAGAAAGGGGGAAAATATCTCAACACAATGAGTCATGGAGAATAATAACTACAGTATATCATACCAGTAAATAGGATTATAAAAGTAGCTTCTGTTTGGAAGTATAAATTAAATGTTCATGCAGACTTACATTTCAAGTTTTTTCATTAGGCATTATTTACTTGTTTGTTTGTTTGTTCTAACCCATTATACATGACAGTAGAAAGTTCTTCAATTCGTTGTGCACGAATGGAACACAATTTTTTACTTCTCTGGTTGTACATGAAGTAGAGTCACACCATTCCTGTCTTCATATATGTACCTAGGGTAATGATGTCCGTCTCATTCCACCATCTTTCCTACCTCCATGTTCCCTCCCTCTCTCCCCTTTGCCCCATCCAAAGTTCCTTCACTCATCCCATGTCCCCCCGCATTATAGATTAGCATCCACTTATCAAAGAAAACATTTGGCCTTTGTGTTTTGGGGATTGGCTTACTTCACTTAGCACGATATTCTCTAACTCCATCCACTTACCTGCAAATGCCATAATTTTATTCTCTTTTACTGCTGAGTAATACTCCATTGTGTATATATATACCACAGTTTCTTTATCCATTCATCTACTGAAGGGCATCTAGGTTGGTTCCACAGTTTGGCTATTGTGAATTATGCTGCTATGAACAATGATGTGGCTGCATCATTTTCATTTTCACAACCTGATAAATTTCCCTATATATGACAGAGGTCAAATAATTTTAGATGTCAATTTGAAAGCTTTTAAGATAAGCACACTGAACACTCTTTGAAGTGTTTTCTGAAAACAGATATCATAGCATATAGGTCATTGTCAGTAAGGAAGAGGTCATTGAGGTGGGCCCATGGCTGCTATTTCTTGGGCTTGCCCAGAGAACATCTCAGAGCAGGTGGACCCTCATTTGTCCTTTCCCACCATTCCTGTTTTCCAGCAGCCTTCTTTGTTGGAACAGCTGCCCAGCACTCTGATGTGCTTGAATGAAACTTGAACTAAAGAAAGAAGCACAACTGGGACATGTGAGCCCAGGATCCATGGGCAGCTTGTCTCTGGGTGGGTGGGGAAAGTCAGTCTGAGAGAAAGCTCTGACACTCTGGGTGGGGCTGTTCCCCCACCAACACCCAGGTGCCTTCCAGGGGTGGTTACATGTGGGAGCACACATCATAGACAAGGCACCTTTTCAAGACCGGGGGTCTGCATCTGTTCTCAAACCCACACTTAAGTCACAGAATGAAAGAATTCTCAGCAGGCATATGAATTGCCATGGCTTCCAGCTCCTGCTCCACCTCAGGTCCTCGGCAGGCATTTGATGCAATTCATATCATTTAATCCTCACCAAAATCCTATGGAGGTTGGTACTATTATTATATCCATTTTACACATGAAAAACAAAACCAAATGAATTTGAGACTCTGAGATGTTAAGTAACTTGCCGACTGTCACTTCATCACTAAGTTTTTTACCATCACTCTGAGGGAAACTTTCTCTGAAGTAGATTTGAACAGTTCTTTTGTAGACACAAACTACAAAAACAAATCTAAACAAAAATCCTGATACAACTAGAATGTTAGAAAGTGTACACATTGGTGGCATAGGTACGAACAGCCACATAGTTGTGCAAACATTACCACCATCTGCCTCCAGAATTCTTTTATCTTCCCAAACTGCAACTTTGTACACATTAAAAGCTGTCTCCCCACTCCTTGTCCAGCCTCTGGCAACCATCAGTATGCTTCCTTTTTGTTGTTGTTGTTCTGTGCATCAAACTCAGGGACTAGTTTGAACAAGTGGGCCAAGGTAGCAACGTTCTCTGGGGCCGGGCTGTTTGCAGAGGTCCAGCCTCAGCAAGGGGTGCAAAGTAGCGCAGTCGGGGTGCGAGTAGCACGTTGGGGGTGCAAAAGGCACGTTGGGGTGCAAAAGGCACGTTGGGTAAGCATTGACAAAAAAGAACACATTCACAGTCTCTTGGAGGCTTCACACACACTTACTCTGTTTTTTTTCTCCAGTTTTTATAGCCCAGCAAACACAGAAATTCGCATTACAGCTTTTGAAGTTACATCAAAGAGTTTCAAGGTTATACATTCTGGGAGAAACAGAGTGTTTTTTCTAAGTACATACCACTGCTTAATCTATCTAAAGACAGAGAAAAAGTGTATGTGGATTAATCTTAAATGTTAATGAAGTACAAAACATGTTTTTTTACTTAAACCTATTCCCATGACCCCCTAAGTCTAAACAATTTCACCTATAATGTTTTATGGCTGAATCACCCTAACACCTTCAATTAAGCTCAAAATTCCTAGGTTCCTTCGTTCCCTATAATGACTTTGTTTTGAACTTAGGAAAAAGGGAGTATGGCTGTTTTTCAGAAGTCGAGCTAACAGGTGTTTTCATTAGCTAAGAGTTAGGCCTGAAGGACTTCTACCCTAAGGAACTTGTATATATCTATCTTAAACTACTTCTAAAGTAAAGGAATCCTTATCAATCACAAAAAGACCTTTAAAGCTTTTTCTTGGTGGATATGATTATAATGAGAAGAGGTCAAACAGTGGGCATTTACAAAAGCTGTTTCCTAACTAGAGACCTGCTATATAGTACAACTTTAGAAAATGTTTTTATGCTTCCAACTCAGATTCCATAAGGCTATAATTTCCAGAACCAATTTCTTCTTAATAATTAATGTATTCACACCTGGTGGCTATATGAGCAGGAAACAAAGACAGTAAGAGTATAGGATTATGGGCTGGGGTTGTGGCTTAGCGTAGAGCACTCGCCTAGCACGTGTGTGGCCCAGGTTCGATCCTCAGCACCATGTAAACATAAATGCATTGCATTGTGTACAACTAAAGCAAATAAATAATTTTTTTAAAAAAAAAAAGAGTATAGGATCAGAATTAGCCATATTTATGCTACATCTTCTCTTAGGGGAGCTGCCTTGCGCTCCTCCCAGATGGACAGACTCTGCTGCCCATGATGGAGATGCCTTTGCTCACCATCAGAAAGAAGATGCTGCATTTGTGCAGGGTCACCTCCCCATGTCCTGTCTGGTCTTTACCACTGGGCTACATGTCCAGCCTGGCTTCTAATGTTGAATTTTCAATCCTTCCAAGGACACTGAGACCTAATTGCTCAGCATTAGATAAGGCTTTAGAGGGGTGGAGGAGATATATGAGATCTGATTGCTGCCTGTTATGGTTTAGGTATTAGGTGTCCCCCAAAAGCTCATGTGTGAAACAATGCAATGTTTAGAGGTGAAATGATTGGGTTATGAGAGCCTTGACCTAATCAGTGCATTGATCCCTAGTAGGAATTATCTGGGCAGTAACTGTAGGCAGGTAAGATGTGGCTGGAGCACATGGGTCCCTAGGGACGTGTACTTGGAGTATATATTTTGTCCTTGTTGAGAGGAGCTCTCTCTCTTCTTCCTGGTGTCATGTTCCCAGATGCTTTCCTCCACCGCACACTTCTACCATGATATTCTGCTTTACTTGGAGCCCCAAGGAACAGAGTCAACCATCTATGATTAAGACCTCTGAAACCATGTGCCTGAAAATGAACTCTCCCTCCTCTAATTGTACGTCTCCGGTCTTTTGGTCACAGCAATGAAAGAGCGGACTAAAACACAGCTATTGAGATCTTACAGTGGAGCTATGAAGGCAGGACTAGCTTCTAGGAAACAATGTGCTAGGAGTTTGATACTTACTGAGAAGACAAGAGAAATTTAGACAAAGGAAAGACCCTTATAAGATGGTGTAGCCTAAGAAATCTTCCGGGACTCAAAGAGCTAGTAGGAGGTCTGGTTGGTCAGAGAGAAAGATTCTGAATTGATTAAATCATAATTCCAGGCAAGCAGGCTGGGTCATTCCAAGGAGACCTAACCAAAACCAAAATGCAAAAACATCCTGATAGTTTCTCAGAGAACACAGCAATAAACCCTATATCTGTAAATCGGACTTCTGCTCGTCCCCAAAAGCCACACATACACAGATAATAATTTACTCTTTTTCCATTGCAAAATAGACACAACATAAAATAATTTAATGCTGGGGGAGGATGTTGCTCTTTTATCTCAGAAAATAGATACAGCAGCCCTTTTGTGAAAGTTATCTTTTTCCATTGGCAAAAGGAGTTCATAAAAACTTTGAAACTTGTGTGGAATGTCTGATCACTTGGGTCAGGTCACATCAACCCAGACTACGGTTGGAGAGATGAACTCCTGGAATCATAGTGAGATGAGTCTGCAGATGTCCCCTCCAGCCAGTCACACCAGTGTTTTACACGAAAAATAGGGACCCCCTGATCCCACCCTGTCAGCTCTTTGAACAAGTGGGCCAATGTAGCAAAGTTCTCTGGGGCCAGGCTGTTTGTGCAGGTCACCTCCGTGCATCCTGTCTGCTCTGCTCTCTTCTGCTCATCCAAGCATAAGCTTCACCTAGGGACCCTGGTGGGTGAGTAGGAACAGTAGTCCTACCACTGTCACTTGTATTGCTTCGCTTTTTCTTTTCTCTCTTATCCTACTATGGCTTGGATATGGTTTGAGTGTGTCCCCTGCAATTTCCCCAGATGCCTTATATTTCTTCTGGAACCTTGGTCCCCAGTATGGTTGAGAGGTGGAGCCTGGTAAAAGATGGTTAGGTCAGGGGCTGCCACACAGGGAAGGGATTAATACAGGCCTGTGACTGGATTTGTTCCGAAAGGAATGGGTTGTTACGAGGGAGTCTGGCGTCTCTTCTGACTCCCTCTTCTACATGTGGCACTCACCACTATCACAGGTGCTCCCATCACTGTGATGCCATCTACCAGAACTGAGCATGGTACCATGCTCTGGAACCTCCGGAACTGTGAGCTAAATAAACCTATTTCTTTAAAATATACCTAGTCTTGGGTATTTTGTTATAGCAATGAAAAATAGTCTAAAGCACCCACCCCTTCTCTTTGAAATGTAGCAATTTTTTTAAAAGTTGCACCCAACTTTTAGGGGAAAAATATATTTCTGAGTGTGTCCCACAGCACTCAGGTTTTGATTGTCACTGTCCAGTCATCTGCATGTGTGTTGGAAGAAAATGCAAATATGGAACTAAACGAAGAAGAGCACCAGGGGCCTTTCTGAGGCATCTTAGAATCATGGAAGAAAAAGAACGTGAGGTGGCAGAGGGTGGTTTTTGCCTGCGTTACTTCCTAGCTTCCCCCAGTCTTAGGGAATGTAGTAGTTCACGGGTACTAAATGCATAAACCCACTATAGGAGGGTGGACTAATGGATTCTGAAAAGGAGTTGAAATTCTGGAACAAATATCTGAGCCATTTCTTCCTAATAGCTCTGACAAATATAAAATAACTTCTAACACCTTATAACGACTCTCATAGAAATACAGCCATTTCTTTCTGCTACCAAAAGAATGTGGTCCAGGCACACAGCTTGGTATTTCATGTCTTTGAGACAATCTCCATAACTATTTTTCTCAAACTGAACAGCATGGCTCCACTGACACCTTGATTTTGACTTCTAACCTCTACGCCTACGGAAGAACAAATACCTGATGTTTTAAGTCATTCAGTTTGTGTGCTTTGGCAGCCCTAAGAAACTAACAGAGTGGATATTCTGTATTTGACTCTTTGCCTGCCTGGCAGCTAACACAAGAAAACAAGTCTGTTACATAATCCTCAGTGGGATTAAAAGGTTCCATTTATTCAGGAGATGCAGAGCTTTCCTTGACACTGAGACCTCAAAGAAAGGTCTCGGGACTGGGGTTGTGGCTCAGCGGTAGAGCGCTTGCCTGGACCGTGCGCGGCCCGGGTTCGATCCTCAGCACCACATACAAATAAACCCATTGTGTACAGCTAAAGCAAATAAATAAATATTTAAAAAAAAGAAAGAAAGAAAGGTCTCCTCTGGACCCTACAGAGAAAACGCTGCAGGATGCAGTAGAAAGCTGTGTTAAGTGCCATCATGACACTACATCTGATAATTAATTTTATGCAACTATTTCCTACAAGGTGCCTCACAATAAGCAGATGGCATGACACTACAGGAGCGCTTAGTAAAAGCACAACTAGGAAACAGAAGAAAGAGGGGACATTTTATCAACTTACAGAAATAAAGGAATTTGAAGGAATACTATGGACAACTATATACCATTAGATAATGTAAAGAAAAGGTTGTTTATTTATTGTTAAATTAATAATGAAAGTTAGGAGAACTCCCACTACCAAGAGAAGAAAAAGTGTTTTCCCTGCTGAAACTTCAACAAGGAATATGAGATGAAGAACAGTGGTTAGATATTTGAGACACATTTTATAATTTAAATTTACAACTATAAGGAAGAGATTTCTGGGGGCTGGGATTGTGGGTCAGCGGTAGAGCGCTCGCCTAGCACGTGCGCGGCCCGGGTTCGATCCTCAGCACCATGTAAAGATAAAGGCATTGTGTACAACTAAGGCAAACAAATAAATATTAAACAAAAAAAAGGAAGAGATTTCTAATAATAGAAAGTTTAAACATTGAATGAAACATGGGGAAAACAAGTTCCTTTTCTCTGGACTTTAAAAATAAATGAAATACACATCTAGTTATGATAATGAATGTGTAATGCCAGGAGTCCAAATTCCACCATTCTCCTGGTCTTGTTTAAATGCTGCCACACTGAAAAATATGTAGCTGTTCTCAATTTAGAATGACACTTGAATGCTTCCTCTTACACTGTCACTTTCTTCCTAGAGTTGCATTTATCCTACCCTCTTAACTGGAGTGTTATCTTCTTGAGGGCAGGAATGGTCTTTTGAAATTCTGGACTCCTACTCAGGCTTAAAATCCTACTTGGCAAGCCAGGCACAAGTGCAACTTTGTAATCCCAGCTTCTTGGAGGCTGAGACAGGAGGATTGCAAGTTCAAGGCCAGCCTCATCAACTTAGTAAGACCCTTTCTCAAAATAAAGATAAAAAAGGCTGGAAAAGGGTAAAGCTCAGAGGTAGAGCAGCCCTGTGTTCAATCCCTGGTTAAAAAAAAAAAAAAAAAAAAAAAAAAGAGGCACTTACTGAAAACTATTCTGTAAACTAATGAAAAAAATCTTGTATCTTATTACATGGTCATTTTAAAGAAAAATGGATTTTTAAGGCATTCAAAACATTAAAGTTGGGCTGGGATTGTGGCTCAGCAGTAGAGCGCTTGCCTAGCACATGTGAGGCCCTGGGTTCAATCCTCAGCACTACATAAAAATAATAAATAAAATAAAGGTATTGGAAAAAAAAAAGCATTAAAGCCTTGGCTGGGACATAACTCAACTTGCCTAACATGCAAAAAAAGGACCTGGGGTCAACCCCCAGCACTGAAAATAAAATAAAGTCTCTTGTTAAAAGGGTTGCCAGATACAACAAGCTTAAAAAGTTGTTCATATAGTAAAACATGAATTAAATACAGTTTTAACCTGATTGATTTAGTCTAGTTATTTTTTTTAATCAGATGTCTACAGCCATAAGTATCCTTTCAGTTGGATTAAAAAAAATGTAACCTAATAGTTAACATTTACATTGCAAATTTCTCTCTTTAAAAGACATCCAACTAGTTTTTTCTTCTGAAATCATTCTTGGAATGGTAAGGAGAAATTCTATTAAATAGACTTTGCAACTCTAGTTTCTAGAAAGAATCAGGTTAAAAATATTAATTGAGGATTTGGGGATGCAGCTCAGTGGCAGAGCACTTGCCTAGCATGTGTAAGGCACTGGGTTCAGTCCTTAGCACCACATAAAAACAAACAAATAAAATAAAGGCATTCTGTCCATCTACAACTACAATAATAATAATGATAATAATAAATAGTGGCTAGAGTTGTGGCTCAGTGGTAGAGCACTTGCCTAGTATGTGTGTGGTACTGGGGTAGATTCTCAGCACCACATATAAATAAATAAAATAAATGTCCATCAACAACTAAAAAAAATTTAATAATAATAAAGAATATTAATTGAGGGTCTGGGGATGCAGCTCAGTGGTAGAACACTCACTTAGCTCTTAGCTTAGTGATTTGGGTTAGAACCATAGCATGAAAATGACAAAACAAACACAAACAACAAAAACTTGAACCAAAGCAGGTAGGGTGAATTGTACTGTGCTCAGTAATTCTTATTCTGTTTTAAGGGAATTATACACCTCTCTGCTCATTGTCACCTGACTTACAAATATCCCTTATAGGTGTATGGAAGCACGCTTTCTTGTCCTTTGGCTTGGTTGGTCATGTGACTTTGCTTTGGTCAATAAAATGCAAGCAGAATTCAGGGCCCCACAATGTTTTAAGAGCAGCATGTGTCAGTTGTGTACAAGAGCTGATAGTTACATCCAGGAACTTGGCAAGGCTCTTATTAAACATGGCAGATTGAAATTGGCCATGGTGGGAGTGATACCGCCATTTACCGGTGATGAGTTCTGCTCCCCAAAATGTTGAAGTTTGAACATTAGAGAAGCAGGCCAAGGCAAGCATCTAAAGCAGGGTTTATTTAAAAGAGGTAACATAGACTTCTCCCAGGAGGGAGAAGGGGACCATTGCTGGTATTCTGGTGTTCCCAGGTGTCCCCCAAAGCGTGGCAGGTCTGCCTTTTTATATATCCCAGGGCTTCCTTTGTTCTCCTGCTCTCTTCTCCTTCCCTGTATGTGACCAGGTCTGGTGGGATGGCCAAAAGGTGGGCTGATGGGGGAAGGACAGGATGGAGCAGCCCAGGACACTTTAACAACTTCAAAGCAAAAGGTTGGGGCAGGGTTTTGATAAGGATGGAGGAAGGGCTCTGAGGCAATTAACATTCCAATTCCTCAGGCCAACAAGTCTCCAGCTTCCCAGGACTCACTCAAAATTGTCTTTCTTGGTCCTACCTGACTTGATTTACCCATCTATACTAACTGCCTAAAAGAGTCTGGCTTCAGGAGTATTTACACCATTGAAATAGCAAACATTACAAATCAGGACTTTCCTCCTCCCCAAAGTTGGTTTACCAGCACTCCAGTAAGCATGTTTCAAAAAGTTAATCTTTAACCTGGGTCCTGGAATAAAGAAAATTGGTAGAATAGGGCCAAACTTGCATGTAACTGATGTAATTTTCTTAAGAAATGGACCTTTGTTATAAATCACTGAGTTGTAGGGACTGTTTGTAACTAGGCAAAACTGGTACACCATGCTGCCTTTATCTGTCCAGACCTTGCTTGGGGGGATTTCTTCTAACAACTTGTGACTTCACAGCCCAGAACCTGAAAGGATGAAAACTGCGCTCTGAGCTCAAGACACGGAATCAGGTCTTGGAAGGTTAACGCAAAGACTTAAAATAGTCACATTTTAAACTTCACTAAGCTATTGCATCACTTAAAAACCCTGGCAAACATGTGTATCCCTCGTGGGCCTGGATGATTTAAGAGTAACCCCCCCACCGCTTTCTCTTAAAGGCCACCACTAGTCTCCGTCCTCCTTCTCACTCACAGACACTTGAATTGAGCGCTGTGTCTTTAAGGGGGAAGCGGAGGTTTCCGTTGGGGACAAAATGTCTGCGAGGAGCCTGGAGGGGATGGGGATCTGGACTCGAGGCCCGCAGGGGACTGCCGCCGGTGTCGCGGGCCACGCGGTGAGTGTGGGCCTGGCATCTCGCGCGCTGCGCCAGGGCCAGCAGCCGGGGCGTGGCAGGCCGCTGCGGGAAGGTCGGGGGCCGCGGCGACGTGAACCAAAACAGCAGCCCGCGTCGCGGCCACCCGCCAACGATCGCTGGGACCACGGGGACGCCAGTTGGCCGCAGACAACCGGCCCGCGCACCGGGGGGCTGCGTTGTGCGGGCCGCTGGGCGTGCCTTAACTGTTGTGGTTATTGCGGAAGGTGCACTGGATGTGGGGTTCTACGTAAAGGCCCCGCTTGCCTTCTTTCCAGCACCTCCTTTTTCACCTTCCTTACAGACTCCCTTCAACAAACTTTTTCGGAATATCGAAAACCATCGCCACTTTCCTACGGTCTCTTTATAAAGTTTTGCTTTATTGCAGTGAGACTTTTAACAGCGCCAAGGGCTGGGCGCCCTGCAGTGAGCTCTTCCTCTAATTGGGACTTTTGTGTCCCACCTGTGGAGCGAGAACCCCAATGCAAGCCCGATGCTCTAACTAGAATCCCCACCCCCACTCTTTCTGCTGTGGTCTTCCAACAAAAGGATTTCCTGATCTTTTTGGAGCGTACCGAGCAGTTAGCTGTAAATACTTTGCTGTAAATACAGTAACCAAAAGTGCAGAGCTTTACCAACCAGTATGTTTTCCTCTCTTGGAAAGAGAGAAAAAAAAAAAAAAAAAAAAAAAAGAGTATTTTCGACCAATTGAACTTTCAAATAGCTCAAATTACAAAGATAAGGCGTTTAAGAACTTCTGTTGCAGAAAGCTTAATAAGTTGACATAATTAGAGCCATTCTTTGCTGTACCTTTTATTAATATTTGTAGTTTTTCTGGCCAAAATGTAGTTCAAGATAACCAACAACAGAAAGCATGCAATTTGTAAAAATGTCAAGAGCCCAAACTGGGTCTCAATTTAAAAATCTTTTTTAGTTAGAAAGGCCTTCGAAGTAGGACACCTTTAAATCCCTCTAATTCATATTAAATTATGCATTTCTACAGGATAAAATGAATGGCCACCCTTCCTTTTAGAATCTTATGTATGAAATAAAGTAATGCAGATCTGAAATAAAGGTCCACTTTAGAGCAGAATGTTTTACAATTTTCATTTTAAAAAATGCATTAATAGGGAGAGAGTGAGTGAGAGTGCTCCGCTGCCTTTTAGCTAATGGTAGAAATATCTAAGAATTTGGCTTATGACATTTAGGGCACATCTCTGATTCACCAGATAATTAGCTGTGGGTCCAATAAATTTTTTACAATCCATAAATAACCTTTTTCAAAATGTTTCACACCTAACCCTTTATTCCCCAACCCACGTATCCACAATTTAGTTTGGAGTCATTTTTACTTGCTTTTTAAAACCATAAGCCTCATGATTGCAAACTAATTTTTCTAATTGTCTGGATTTGTTTATAGATAGATGGATACATGGCAGCAAACTAATAGGTCAACAGAGATGGACAGATAACTGGTGAATGAACTGTGGTTTCCTGACATTTCAGTTGTCAAAGCTAATTATTTCTTTTACTTATTATGTTCTGCTTTGGTTTGTCACTGGTGGATGGAATTAATGAAAATCTTTCTTAGTGTTTCCACACAATCTGTATGAATTTCACATTAGTGTGGACTTCTCACCTAATCCAGGGTTCAACCAACATATATTTGTTTTTCTCCCTGACTAATCCAACTAAAGCGATAAGCTGTGATTGCAGAAGGACAAATAGAACTGTAATTCAATTGTTCTTTTGAGAACATTATTTGGTTCTTTGGTCTTTAGCCTGCTTAATATTTTTTATGGTTATAAGCATAAATATATAAAATAAAATTAACTTTCATAGGTAGTTCATAGGATGACTAAATTAAAGTAATGTGGGTCTGAAATAAATGTCTCCTTAAGAGAAGAATGCTTTACAATTTACATTTTTTAAAATGCATTAATAAGGGGTGGGGTATGTGTAGCTCAGTGGTAGAAGACTCTGGGTTCAATCCCCAGAACAAACAGACAAAAACCTTGAGAGTCTCTGCCTTTTAGCTAATGGCAAAAGTATCTAAGTTGGACTTATAATAATATTTATATAATATTTGCAAAATTGAGCTCTTCTTTCACTCTCTACATTGGCATTCAGGGGGATCATACTGAGGCCCCAGCTTTAACCTGATAGATTATTAGAATAGAACTTGTTCAGGATTAGACTCAAATGCAAAGATACTAGTGTGAATTTTTTGTTTTCCACAGTCTTAGACATCATATCTTCCAGATAACAGATACTCAAATGAAATTCAGCCATAGAAGTGTTTACAGGCATAGCACCAATAATAATGCCCTCTCCCTTTCCAGAAAAAAATCTACATTTGTATCATGAGGATTTCTTCCCCCTGAAATTGGACACAAAAATTTCCATTGTTAAATTAATTTCATGCTGGCAGTACTTTTATGTAGCTTCAAGATATTTCATTCTTTAGTTATACTAAAGAATTAAAATTTATTGGCATCAAGCACTAATGGTAATAATGGTGATGAGTTTTGTTGGTAATGGGCTTTGGTGGTAGATAACACAGTGAATTTTATACCCAGTGGGGGAGGGCAGAGAAGAGATGCTGAGCACTATTAAGGTCAGTGTCAGGGACAACAAGGCCTTGGCGCCAAGGAGCTGCCCCTTGCCTTCCCCTTCTGCTTTGTGAACATAGTATGATGGAATTCACCCTAATGAGTGAATACTGATCTATCTTTATCAGGATATCAGAATTATTGTTGGAAACAATAATTTTGTGTTTTTTGTTGTTGTTGTTGTTTCTTTCCCCACCAGGTGGTGAGTTTCCTGAAGGCAGAGGATATGTGGTATTCTTGAAATGCTCAGCAGCAGGCACGCGCGTTTGACCCTGAGCAGGTGCACAGTGAGCATTTGAACAGAGCTGGGTGGAATGAATGAATGTAAGCAAAGTAATAACATCTGTTGGCACCTTCATAGTTGTTTTAAAAAATGTTTAAGGAAATATTAAGGGAGCTCTTATTTTCCATTATTAGCTTATCACACAATAAATGCCCATGTTTTTTGTTATTGAGTACTTGGAAAGGGACAAATGCATATCAGTCTTCAGCTAACCAAACTGTCCCCATTATCTCCTTTGGCCTAAGTGATGGGCAACTTATTTTACATGAAGGTTGGTTTAGAAGTAAAAATAAATTTGGAGACTGAGGGCCTTGGATCTGTTAATTCTTTCTTACTTGCTTTTTGTATTAAGAAAGTTGTGAGGGAATTCTTCCAATTTAGACTATTACTGTTTTGAATAATAGAATGTCCAACAGAAAAACAAATTTTAGCCACTAAAATCTCAATGTGGGCATGTCTAAACAGTAAATACTAGTAGCTTCTTTGTTGTTTATGACTTAAATTTATATAACGCTGTGGAGTCCAGCAGTGAGATCATTTGCATTATCTGATTTTAGCCACTTGTTTAATGGCAGATAATCTTTTTTAAAAAAAATATCTATTTTTTAGTTGTAGTTGGACACAGTACCTTTATTTTATCTATTTATTTTTACTTGGTGCTGAGGATCAAACCCAGGGCCACACACGTGCTAGGCAAGTGCTCTATTGCTGAGCCCCAACACCAGCCCATAATAGCAAATATCTTTTCATTTCCTTTGACATGTGGGGAGATTAAGGCTCAATTAGTTGCAGCTACAAAACATAGGGCCAGGTTAATCTCATTGAAAACAGCATCCCAGAGTGTCCACCCTGTGCCAAGGGAATGAGTGAGGTGAGCTTCTCTCTGCTTGTGTCCTGTACCTCCTGTGGGTATAGAATCTCCTTCTGCTTAGGCAGGGCACCAGGAACCAAGACATTAAGCAACTCCATGCACTGGGTTTCCTCCGGGCTAGATGGCAGCATTCTTTGCATGCAGTTCTTCCAAGGGGCCCAGCAATGGGCTTCACAATGAGACTGGCCCCTCCAGCTTCCTTAGGTAAGGGTGGCCTAGCCCAGTGTTATGGTTTACATATGAGGTGTCCCCCAAAAGCTCAGGTGTGAGACAATACTAGAATATTTAGAAGTGAAATGATTGGGTCATGAGAGCCTTAACTTAATCAGTGCATTAATCCACTGATAGGGATTACCTGGGTGGTAACTCTAGGCTAGTAGTATGTGGCCAGAGGTGGTGGGTCGTTGGGGATGTGTCTTCGGGGTACATAATTTTGTACCTGACAAATGGAGTCTCTCTGCTTCCTGGTAGCTACATCCTGAGCTACATTCTTCTACCAGACTCTTTCACCATAATATTCTGCCACATCTTGGGCCCAGAGCAATGGAACCAGCTGCCTGTGGACTGAGACCTCTGAAGCCATGAGCCCCAAGTAAACTTTTCCTTCTCTAGAATTGTTATTGTCAGGGCTTTTTTGTCATAGTGGCAAAACAGATAGCTAAAACACCCTGCCTGAGCTCATATGTCTGAGGAGCCAAGCATTGTTTTATAGTTACTTTTTATTTATATATAAATCCTGGCACATATACATATACTCTGCCTAAAAGTATGTATATGATCATATGCATAAGTACCTGTTTTTCTTTTGCTTTTTTATCTCCCTCTTCCTCTTTTCCCTCCTTTTATATCAGCTACCATCACATCAAATCAGGGTCTCCTTCCTTATTTTTCTTCATATATATTTATACAGATGTATACATATGTATATACACATGCATACATGTACATACCTATATATTTATGCATATATATTTATACAAGATGTGGCAGAAAACTTGCATTGATTTGACTTGGGAATTTTTGACTTTATAATGGTGTGAAAGTCACGTGCATTCTGTAAAAACCATACTTTGAACTTTGATCTTTTTCTGGGATAGCAATGTGCAGTGCAATTCTCATGTGATTCTGGGCAGCAGCATGCAGCTGCAGCTCCCAATCAGCCATGTGATCACAAAGGGTAATGACTGATACTACAGTGTACTGCATTGCTAACCTAGAATGTTGAATGTCTTTTTTGCTATTCTAAATAATGTTTCGATAAACATCCTGCCACATATGACTTTGTATATTGGTGTTTTTAGTTTTACAGAATAGATATTACATCTATTTTTAATTAATATGGAAATTATCAGATTGCATTCCCAAAAGCTGTCACATCTTCACTAATTATGTGTGAGTATGTTCTTTTCTCAGCTTCCCTTCTAGCTTCGGCTGATAAACCTCTTCACTTTTGTTAGAATGATGGATGTAAAATGATACCTTACTGTTAACTCTTATACCATTTCCCTGAATAAGAGATGTGTGTTTTTACAAGTTTCCCAGCCATCTGAGTTCATTCTTTGGTCATTTGCCTACTTGAATTTCTTGCCCATTTTTCTATTTGGTGGCATGCTTTGTTCGTGTGAGATTGTAAGAGCTTTTTGCATGTTCTGTTGTGACTCGAGAGTTCCCAGACGCTCTCTTCCAAGTTAGATGGCTGCAAGTGGGGCTTCTACTCTGCACCGAAGGATCAGTTAAGATGATCTCAGGGATGTCTTCCAGAGCTGGGCAGGCTGTATGACTGTGTTCATCAGCTGTGGATCACTCTTTGGATGTTGAGTCTGAAAAGCAGAACATATTGAGCCAGAAGGCTGCCCAGTGTGGAGGACTGAGAAGGTGAGGCAGTCCCATACCATACTGCTTTCTACCGGTTAAGACCTCCAACAGCGAAGGGTTGCCCAGGCAGAGGATGTCCCTCTGCCAGCCTCGGAGGGGCAGCACTGTGCTGGCCGACATTTGTGGTACTGCTTGTCCCTGGCTCAGATGAGGCTTTCTACTAAGTCCACAGGGTCACAACAGTACAATCAGTGCTTCTCACCCTCTGCACATCTTAACAGATGGCATTTACACAGGTGACACTCCTCTGGGTATCCTAGAATTTTCAAGAAACCAAGAGACATCTTGCACAGAGGTAAAAAGCATGGTAGAAATGGGTCACCTCTGGCACTGTTAGGGGAAATATCAGCAAAGATGACTCTCAGGCTTTGGCCTGAGTATAGAATCCACAGGTTGTGTACAGGTTCCTACCCCTACCTCAGGAAAGCATATCAAAATGCAAAATAGTGGCCTTGATGTTACTGAGAAAGTTTAATTTTTTTTAACTTATGAAATAAACCATAGAAATCCATTACAACACTACTTCCATTTGTGTATATCCATCAATTTAAAAAAATAAAGGAACTATGGAAAGATTATACACAAGGTAAAAGGAAACAGAATTCTAAAATGAAAACAGAAAATTTGAGGGTTAAGAAAAATGTTTCTAATACTAAAATCTTACTCTGTTTACTAACCATAATATTACAGACCCATAATATTTACTAACCATAAAAATATCCTCCTTGAAGGTGTCTATACCCTCTCATCCTACCTACTCCTACTTTTGGGACTTCAGCAATTTAATAAATCTCTTGAGGGAAATGTAGGATTTTATTTCTAAAGAACTTTTGCTTATCATGAATAACCATATTTAAATTAATTCCTGTGTATCCGAAGATACATAGCCATTTTTTTAATGCTAGAAGAGGTCAAATATATGTCTTTTATGATGATTCTGATAGGTTATCTTTTTTTTTTTTTTTTAATGTGAGAGATCTGCTAAATGGCATGAGTGGACTTGCTTGGTGGGAAAAGGAATAAATTAGGTTTAAAAAATTGTAATGCGGGCTGGGCCATGGCTCAGTGGTAGCACACTTGCCTGGCATGTGTGAGGCACTGGGTTCGATTCTCAGCACCACATATAAATAAAAAATAAAGATCTATCAACAACTAAAAAAATTTTGTTTTAATTGTAATGTATCTCTGACAAAATTATTAGCAATTGAATTAAGAGGGTCCACTAACTGCTATTATTAAAAGTAGCTTATCTTTCCTGTTCTCATCTGTCTTCAGTCATTCCCAGTTGTGTTTAACTAGAGAGATTCTGGAACTTTATCATCTCCACTGCTGCTGATTCAGAACCTGACAGTGTACACAGGTACTGGACAGATAGTTCACTGATCCAGTTTCTCCCACCTTAACCTTGAGGCTAAGATAAGTTGTCAGAAGAGTTTAAGGGATCTGCCATATGTTCTCCTATTGTTTTTAAATTTTCAAAGTAAGATTGTCCAAAATCATACATTTGGGTCTTCAATAACTTATTCTTAAGGAACAAACTTCACCTTTCCTCCACCTTTTTGGGGATATGTTATTGTAATAATGAGTTGCTTTCCTAATATAAGAGACTGCAGTGATAGTTATCACCTTACATTTGAATTCCTTTAACACAGATAATTTTGTTAGACAAAACAATACACTGTTTTCCCCTTAGATACAAGTATTGTGCAAACCTTCAGAACTTGCAAATATACAGAGTTAGGATGAGAAATGAATATAACTAGTTTTAGCTGGGCATGCCTGTAATCCCAGCAATTCCTGAGGCTGAGGTCAGATTGCAAATTTGAGGCCAGCCTGGACAATTTAGTGAGACCTTGTCTCAAAATAAAAAATAAGAAGAGCTGAGGATGTAGCTCAGTAATAGAGCACCACTTTCAACACCCAAGGCTGAGAAAGAAAAAGAAAGGCTGTTCATCACTTGCACTTCCACTGCTTAAGTCTAGAAACAAAATTTTCATTCCCAAAATTTATTTTCTGCTTGTTTCTGAAGTTTACTCTGCAACACTCTGAGAATGATACATAAGAGAACCTCACCCTTTTTCTGAAAAGGAAAAATAGTGTATGTTAGTTTTAACTAGTCTTAAAACTACATTTACTTAAGCTAGTTTTTATCTGCTCAAGAACCTTAACTTCCCACAGTTAGCATATAATACATGGGACATGGGGACCCACTGGATTTCAAAGAGAATTCCTAAGGCTGGACAATTATAACATGTTTTTGTGATACATCAGCACTTAATACTATTAAGAAGAAACCAACCCAGACAACTATTGCATTTGCACATGTAATGAAAGGGAGGCAAGATTTCTTCATTGGCTAACTACAATCATAGTTTTGTGTGTAGATGATGATAATGATTCCTTTTCTTCCCCCTCTGGATGCAGACACTGCAGAAAGAATGAGGAGTGAGGAGCTGGCCCAGACCATGGGAGAAAGCAGCAAGCAGGACGACGCAGAAGCACCCTGCGGCCAGTGTCCGGGACTGCCGCTGGCGCCTGCCGGCCTGCTGGGGGCTCCATACTCCGAGGCCTGGGGGTACTTTCATCTGGCCCCAGCACGCGCAGGGCACCCGTCAGGCCACTGGGCCACCTGCCGGCTCTGTGGAGAACAGGTGGGACGTGGCCCTGGCTTTCAGGCGGGAACCTCCGCACTGTGGAAGCACCTGAAGAGCGTGCACCGCTGGGAGCTGGAAAAGAGCGGCGCCCAGCGCTCGCCTCCTGCACCACCCGGGCGCCTCTCTTCTCCTGCTCCACCTTTTCCGCTGCCGCCGTCCAACCCCGACGCAGCCGCAGAAGGCGACTGGGCACACTTGTTAGAGGAGATGTGTGCGCTGGCAGTGCGCTGCAGCAGGCGGGAGCGGGAACTAGAGCGGCGAGAGGCCGCGGTGGAGCTGGGCGAGCGCGCCCTGGAGCGCAGGCGCCGGGAGCTTCAGTTGGAGGAGCGCGCCGCAGTGCGAGCGCGCCGTGAGTTGCAGGCTGAGCGAGAAGCTCTGCAGGCGCGGCTGGCGGGGCTGCGGGAGGTAAGCCATAGCGAGGGCTCCCTGCACTGGGCCGCCGCGTCGTCCCCACCTTTCAAAGAGGAAGCCGAGGAGGGAAGAGATGGCTGCGTCGTCACGAAGGTTCTGCTGTAGAGGACCTTGGTTATTTCCACCAGCGCGGCAGCGCTCCTGCAAGTGGGCCTCGGACCAGCGTTCTCAGCATCCCCTAGGCACAGAATGTGTGGGCCTTCCACGTGATTCTGATGCCAGAGTAGAACCAAAATCATTTCTTCTCTGGGTACCTGGGGAAAGAGCCCCTTTGGCTTCCTCTGCTGTCAGCCTTTGTTGGACAAAGGAATGGAGTTGCACAAGCAGAGGAAAACAGCCTTAGTAACTCCAGTGAGAAGTTTCTTTTCACACTAAGAACTTATACTATGTGCCTATACACCATGCCAGACCAAGGAGGAGGCACGAAAATGAGGATGAAGGTTTTTACCCACAGGAGAGTTTTACTCATCTAATGCATAATGTTTGCCCAATACCAAGTTGTGAGGAAAAATGATCTTTAGATTCCATGAATGCTCTATATTTATCAGCTCTAGAACTTCTCATCAGGGCAATCTTGGAGAGCCCAGTTTTATTCTCCTACCTCCACTTGCTCAACCAGTGCCAGGTGCAACCAGTTTCACCTAGTCATATTCAAACCCAGTGGCAGGTGTAGTACTTTTCCCCTTCCTGCCACCATAATAGCAAGACATCCTGCCATTAGGAAGAGCAGTTCCTTCCCCACATCTTCATGGTCCCCACTTCTGGACCAAACAGAAAGCATCCTTCCATCTAAGGCTACTTCTTCCTGCCATATATTCATACCCTTCCTTTTCCACACAGGTGTTTGCTCTCCTAGCATTCCTCATGAGTCTTACTTCCTTCCCCTTCCTGAGTATCTTCCCCAGCTATGTTCATTTTTTCTGTACCAAAGAGACTCAGCCCAGAAGGGTCAAGTAATCCTTGCTGCCTATACTTCCTCCCCATTTATTACTTCTTCACTGCAAGTCAGCTTTCCATGCAACATTCCTCTCTTTCCAAGCCACAACAATGATTTATTTTCAGCCTTATTTTAATTAGTCTCTCCTTTTTTGAAATCCCTCTATTGGTAGGTGGAACGTGCTTTTCCTCCAAAGAATTCCTTTTCCTGGTGTGAGCTGGTTCCCAAATAGTTTTTCCTCAGGCCTCCTTTCTACTCATATTTTAATATTGAAAAGCTCCATCAGGGCAAGGTTAGTAAAATGAATACCCCATATACATACCATCTACCTACACTGAACAATTGTTAATATTTTGCCTTACTGACATTTTCTTCTCTGTGCCCTATGCATGTGTAATGATGTTCCACCCAAAAGGATTTCAGTATGTATCACCCAAGAATGAAGCCACAATTACAGTAACTTTCGTATAGCCTCTAATACAAGTCCTGAAACAAGATTTTTGTCTTTTTTTTTTTTTTTTTAAACAAGGTCCATGGGTTAGGGTTGTGGCTCAGCAGTAGAGCGCTCGCATAGCACGTGCGTGGCCTGGGGTTCAATCCTCAACAAATAAAAATAAAGGCATTGTATACAACTAAAAATAAATATCTTTTTAAAAAAATATTTATTTGCTTTTAGTTGTACACAATGCGTTTTTACGTGGTGCTGAGGATCGAACCCGGGCAGCACACGTGCTAGGTGAGTGCTCTACCACTGAGCCACAACCCCAGCCCCAAATAAATATCTTTAAAAAAAAATAAAACAAGGTCCAAAGTCCATACATTACTACTGGTTATAACTCGTCCATCTCATAGTTTAGAACAGCCCTCTGATGATTTTTCCTGTGACACTTTTTGAAGCTTCTACCTATATTCTGGATTTGGCTGATTATTTTCCAGGACAATCTCTATTCTATACTCCTTGCTCATCTCATAGAGCTACAATGAACTGTGCCAGCAACTCCTATCTCCAGGCTCAAATATTCTTCCTGGGTCTAACCCTTCATGCCCAGTCCCATTATATGTCACTTGCCCCTATTTGCATATCTTGCCATCACAAATGGAAGGAGGAAACTATTCAACTGCATCCTGTCTTTCACCACATAATGAATATTTTCTAGGCACTTAAAGTATATCAGGCATATAATACATACTCTACATGTATTATCTCACTTTATTCTTACAGAAGATCCATGGGAGAGATTGACACTATTTTTTACAAATAAGGAAAGGGAGATAAAGGGGTTAAGTAGCTTGTGCAAGATCACAGTGAGTAGGGATGGGATCAAGTGTAGTAAGTCCTTCAAGATACAATGCTCCTAGCTACTGTACTGCTTCCAGAGAGCTGCACATCCCTCTTAGTCACCCAGATGGATACCTATTTCCTTCCTAACTCCATTTTTAGTTACTAAAATTAACTGGGCATTTACCAGGTTTCACAGCTGGGCTAAATGCCTTACAAGAATAATTCTGCAACACAGCAACCCCATGCATACACCCATTTTGTAGATGAGATAGGCTCAGAGAACTTAATGTCTTCATAATCATATAACTGCTAAAAAGCAGAACAGGATTTGAACTTCAGTCTCAGTGAATCCTAGGCACCTACTCTACCAAGTCTATTTCTGCAAAATGTTGCTCCTGCCTGCCTTCTGTTGTCATGGCTCAGAATTCATTTGTCATTCATCTGGGGATTCATCTTTCCATCCTTGTCTTCCCATACCAGCCACTACCTAACACCTTGGCCAAAAAAACTGTCTGTCTGAAGTTCATGTTGATTACATCAATTTTCCTGCTAAAAAGTCGAGATTATACATCACTTACTTATTATAGCAAACTTTGTGGCCTTACATTTTCTTCCCCTACCCCCACCCTGTGCCAGTCTTATCTACCCCCTCCCCTACATGTGCTATATGCTCCAACCAAACTAAACTCTGACATGACCTGATCTTGGCACCTCTGTGCCTCATTCTGCCTTCCCTCTACTTAAACCCCTTCAATCTGAAAATGAAAAATCCCACCCAAGAATGGGGGTATAGCTTAGTGGTACAGCCCTTGCCAAGCATGTACAAGGCCCTGGTTTCAATCCCCAGCACCACGGAAAAAAAAGAAAAGAAAGAGACAAAAATTATCCCCAATTCCCACAAAACTTGTTTTGATCTCTCCTTATTTAGAGGCATTTCTTACCTCCTTGGACTCTTGCTAGCATTTTGTTTCACAACTCTTAGTGCATGGCTGTGTGGGTTCTTGTCTTACCAAACCTGTCAGACCTGAGCCCTTGTTCTCATTCTTCTACAGTGCCTTGCAAAATAATAAATGCTCAATAAATATTTGAGGTATGGAATCCACTTTGTTTAAGACTTTCTTACAAGTTAGTTTTCCTGTAATCAGTAATATAATTCTCTTGTCTTTAATTCTCTGAGTATAAGTCCTAACAGAAAAAATAGCACAAAAGGAAGTAGCAATCATTTCCTGAAGCTCTTTAGTCAATAAAGATTTAAAAAGTTCCAGTTATTAGGCTGTTTGTTTGGTTTGAATCCAATAAACTATTCTTACATATGTTTTTTCAGGAATACTTTTTTTTTTTTTTTTGGTACTGGGGATTGAACTCAAGGTACTCGACCACTGGGCCACATCCCCAGCCCTTTTCTGTATTTTATTAGAGACAGGGTCTCACTGAGTTGCTAAGTGCCTCGCCATTGCTGAGGGGGAATACTTTTTGTAAAACTATTTTTCTCATTATATAATTAATATAAATATAATGCCACAACCTATGAATAACTGCAGGAAAAAAAAATCCTTTAATGTCCTGTCATTTCTTTTGTCTTTTCAAAGTTCTGTATTACTCTAATAACAGTACAAGTTATTTCTCTTACTTATTGGAATTTTTAACTTCTTCATGTGGATTTATAAATTGGGCTGTAAGAGCTGATCTAAAAGCAAAACAGACATAAATATTACTCTTCAATTTCACCAATTTTCAGAACCATTAAAATGAAGTGCAGATTTACTTTTAGAATCTTACACATTCCCTCAAGAAAATACTGATGGGAGGCTGAATGGCATGTTCAGGGGACAAGAGAGAACAAGTAGCCTGAACCCTGCCTGGTGCTGGCTGTGGAAAGTAAGGGGCCTGATTTTACTCTGCTCTACATGCTTCTGCACTGCTGTAACTTTTTATATCAAGCATGAATTACTTTTATAAAAGAAATTCATTTACATTTTACAAATAACAAATCCTCTCCCCTCAGCATCCAGCTTCTGTAGTTGAACAAAACTTCCACTACAATAGTGCTGGATATAATCGCCCATTTCTAGAAAATCCTAGAGAAAAATGTGGCCCTGTCACTCTATCATTTGACAGATCAGGATCCCAGAGAGTAATCTGTTCACTCTTAGAATATTGTAGTGGTGGCAGGTCATCTGACTCCAGTTTCCTCAATAGATATTGTGCCTCTTTAGCCTTGAAGACTCCTCCTTGCTCATCTGGCAAAGCGTGAAGTCCAGAACCAAGCAGCTGAGCTGGCACTCAGCTAGCAGCTAAGGAGTGGGATTTGAATGCAGAGGTGGGTTCTGAGGATTAGATCTACCCCTCTAGCTGTGGCAGGATGCTCAAAAAGAGCTGTCAGTGATAACTGGTGATGGTGATACCCCTCGTGTGTATCAATAGGGTTCCCCTGGTTTACATGACTGGCCTTGCTGATGGCACCATTGTGTACTTTTTTGGTACCGGGAATTGAAGCCAGGGGCACTTAACCACTGAGCCACATCCCCAGTCCATATATATACATATATATGTATATGTGTGTGTGTGTATATATTTTGAGGCAGTGTCTTGCTAAGTTGCTTAGGGATTCGCTAAATTGCTGAGACTGGCTTTGAATTCATGATCCTCCTGCCTCTCAGCCTCCAGGATTATAGGTGTGTGCCATCATGCCTGGTTCACCCTGTACTTTTGAGAGGGATACATGCAGTGGCAAGGTGGGTAGCTGGAACTGGCATACAGACTGTGTCCTGGAACTCAATTCCTAGTGTTGTAAGGTGCCTATTGATTCTTCAGGTTTAACTCTGGCAGGGAGGAGGGGGTGAGGGAAAGCAGGATAATGACAACTAAACTTGAAATGACTAGGGCCCTTTAAGAAACTAGGTTGTTGTCCATGGAAGCTAGAGAAGGGCTTGATTTGGGTTAAGCCGGGTTTCTGCTTCAAATAACTGTTTCCTCAAAATCTCAGAAGAGATTCATAAACACTGCATTTAAAAAATTTCTGTATTGCCTTGGACTCATTAAAGAGGTCTGGTGGGTTTTTTCCCCCTTGTTTGTTACAGTACAGGGGATTAAACCCAGGAGGGTCCTACCACTGAACTACACCACAGCTCTTTTTATTTTGAGACAGAGTCTTTTTTTTTTTTAATATTTATTTATTTATTTTAGTTGTACACAATGCCTTTATTTATTTCTACGTGGTGCTGAGGATCGAACCCGGGCCGCGCACGTGCTAGACGAGCGCTCTACCGCTGAGCCGCAATCCCAGCCCGAGACAGAGTCTTATTAAGCTGCCCAGGCTGGCTTTGAATTTGTGATCATCCTGCCTCAGCCTCCAGTGCTGCTGGGATTATAAATTGTGACAGGGTGTCTAGCCAAGGAATTCTGTTTCAAAAGGTCTAACCTTCTTACCTTTCAACAACCTGAATGTGCTTCTTTACCTGGAAAATGGATGAGGTGATTATTAAGGTCCTCTTTGGCTCTAATATGCTACGATTACAGGAAATACATTAAAACATTAATTGGACATTTTAGTGAATCAGTTGATTGGTTTAAATGGATTTTCTTGTTAACAGCAGATTCAGTGGAAAACATTGAAAGTCACACACATCTTTTGCTAAAAATTATTATTAAAAGTAATAACAATATTAAGGTACTAATTCCATCAGATTCACTACCAAGAGCTGAACCTATGTGTAGCAGTCATCAGCCCACTCTCTATAATTCTACTCCTTTTGTCCTCACAACCCCTTGCAGGCAGAGCAGAAAGAATTGCTCATGGCTCACAAATGACACCCCAGACTTCCAAAAGATAAAGTAGCTTTCAGAAGACCACACAGCTAGTAAGTAACAGGTTAGGGGCTGAAGCTCAGTCCATGGGTCCATTGATATCTGTGACTAAACAGCTGCACTTCCTTCAGAGCCTCTCTTAATCTAGCCCATCTCTTTGGCAGTACTGGGAGTTATCTTGGTCTGCATGTTTTGCTAACACTTGAGTTTATGTTGATACCACAAGCTGTAGTATCAGGGATAGGCCTGACAGCTTCCCCAGCAGAAGTGAGGTTGGGCTTTTTATTAGTTTCCTATTGATACTGTACTAGATTACACATTTTGGTGACTTTTAAAACATCACAAATTAGTTTTACAGTTCTGTAGTTCAGAAGTCCCAAGTAGATCTCAAAGTGTTGGCAGGCCTATGTTCTTTCCTGGAGGATCTAGGAGACAATCTGGGTTTTGCCTTTTTTTTTTTTTTTTCTTTTTTTTTTTTTTTTTTTTGTGGTACCAGGGATCGAACTCAGGGGCACTCGACCACTAGGCCACATCCCCAGCCCTTTTTTGTATTTTATTTAGAGACAGGGTCTCACTGAGTTGCTAAGTGCCTCGCCATTGCTGAGGCTGGCTTTGAACTTGCAATCCTCCTGCCTCAGCCTCCCAAAGTGCTGGGATTACAGGCGTGCGCCACCGCGCCCAGGTAGTTTTTGTCTTTTACAGTTAAGGACTATCCATATTCTTTGTCTTGTGGCCCCCTTCTATCTCCAAGGGTAGCATGGGTCAGTCAAGTCTCTCACAATACATTACTCGCTTAAAAGACCCTCTTTATGTTAAGCTCAGCTAGTTAGCAACCTAATTCTATCTACAACCTTAACCCCTATTCCCAATGTAACATATTGATAAATTCCAAGGATTGGGATACAGACATTCCTACAGGGAGTACATTATTCTGCCTGCTACAGCATTATATGGTGGGCTAAGGCAGATGTGAGAAAGGGATGTGCCTGATGGGTGAGCCCTTCTATCACAGAAAATTAACACTACAGTGAGGGGTGGGGGGTCCTTATCTATACCTACTTGTATTCATCTCTCTGCCCAGAGCAGGGAAGACTTGTACTTTTCTGGGACAGATACCTGGAAGATGAGTGCTCTACTGCTGAGCCACAACCCCAGCCCCAGGAGAAGGATATTCTTTAGGAAAATTCTGATATATGGTTTGAACTCAATGGCTACAATTTCTATTTCTATTTCTCTTATTTACCAAAGAGGATCTCAAAAACAATCCTAAGGGCCTCAGAAAGGGCAGGTCCCTTGGGAGGGTTCCTGAAAGTAGTTACATGCAAACCACAAAGGTTTGCCAAGTCATTCTCCTTCCCAACAGAACTATTTTTCTACCAAAACAAAATTTTCATTCTTTTTTATTTTTTATTCTAAGTTGTTATAACAAAATTTTCATTCTTTTTTTTATATTTATTTATTTGCTTTAGTTGTACACAATGCAATGCATTTATGTTTATGTGGTGCTGAGGATCGAACCCGGGGCGCACACGCGTGAGGCGAGAACTCTACCGCTGAGCCACAATCCCAGCCCAAAATTTTCATTCTTGATTTGCTAAAGAGCTGCTCCAGTCAACACTCCATGTGGCTTGTAATTACTAAGTAATCTGATATGTCTTACAAGTGAATATGTAATAATCTGAGATAGTTTTTAAAGTGCTTCCATGCTTAAAATTTTTCTGGAATTCATCTTGTTTTTAGAGTGGACACTGGAGTCTCTAGCACATTCTTTAAAATATCCTTAAGTTAGTGTATACTCATATTTCCAGGATAAATTTTTAAAAATAGTTGCCAATTAGTCAGAGCCCAGATTAACATTTATGGTTAATAAGGCGAGATTATAATAAAGCAATGATAATTACTTTTGTGTAGCTAATAAATTGGTCTTGATAGCATTGTATATTAAGGTTAAGTAAAGGTAGCATGGTCATGGTAAAGATTAAAGCCCATTTTAGCTGGTTTATGATGTGAATGAATTCAGGTAGCACTGGGAGTCATTACATATTTAAATGGTATTAAATGGTTTTTTAAATGAAAGTCTTAATTATGACATTCTCTGAAATCTGATTTCACAGTATTAAAATGAGGTTTTAAAGAAAAACATTAAATGATAATGAGAGCTTTATTCTTTCAGTATATATTCTCATGGGCTTTTGGTCAAGATAAGTAATGATCAGATGAATGAGCTGGTAACCTTCCTGCCCTCTGAAGTCTGCTAGTAATTGGAAGCTAAGTAATATGTTGTCACATGTTTAAGTACATTTGATAATATTCTACCAACTTTTCCCTGTCTTCTGCTTGCGGGGCAATGAAATACATAGCATTTTAACACAGATGAAGCCAGCTAGCTTTTTTTTTTTTTAACTTTTTTATTTGTTTTAATTAGTTATACATGACGTAGAATGCATTTATGCACTGGGACAGCTAGCTTTTTGATGGAAGAATTCCTCAAAAGTCATTCCTCCTTAGCAGTCAGAGACATTATTTGCCACCATTAATACCAGCTTTTGCAACTGGGTCTGCTCTTCAACCTGTATGGATTTTCTTTTGATTTATGTGTTTGTCGCCAACACCAACTTCCAGTGACTTGATTAATGGTTTTTATTGTGTTTTGCTATTTTTTAAAATACTTTAATAATCTGCTGCTCAGATTTAGAACTGTAAACCCAAATGTCTGTTCAGGCAATTACTATTATTCTCAAGCAACTAGAGGGACTAGAGACTCGGTAAGGTTTTACTACTGACTACAAGTCCCAAACTCTCAAAAACATACCTAAAATCCCCATCAAAATACCAATGGCATTCTTCAGAGAACCAGAAAATACAATCCTAAAATTTACATGGAAGCATTAAAAACCCCAAAGAACCACGGCAATCCTCAGCAAAAGAAGCAATGTTAGAGGAATCACAAATATACTACAGAGATATTATTACAAAAACAGCCTGTTATTGGTATAAAAACAGACAGGAAGAGCAATGGAAAAGAACAGAGGACCCAGAAATAAACCAATGCACCTATAGTCATCTGATTCTTAATAAAGATACCAAAAGCACATATTGGATATAAGATACCCTCTTCAAAAAATGATGCTGGACCATATGATCCAGCTATACCACTTCTCAGTATTTACCCTGAATTCTTTAAGGCATCTTACTACAGTGATACATGCATGCCCATGTTTATATCAGCACAATTCACAATAGCCCATGGAACCAGCGTAAGTGTCTATCAACAGAAGAACAGATAAAGAAAAGGTGGTATATAAACACAATGGAGTTTTATTTGGCCATTAAAAAATGAAATTATGGCATTTGCAGGAAAATGGATGGAATTAGAGACCATGATGTTAAGGAAATAAGTCAAGATCAGGAGGTTAAGGGTCTTAAGTTTTCTCTCATATGCAGAAAATAGAGAGGAAAAAGGAAAACAAAGGTGAAGATGGATCTCCTAAAAATCAAAAGAGATTAGTAGAGGAAAGGGACAAAGGGGTGGGAGATAGGGAGGGAGTGGGGAAATGCTGGGAAGTGATAGTGGCCAAATTATATTGTTACATTGTGTACATGTATGAATATGTAGCAACAAATTCCATCAATATGTACAATTATAATGCACCAATAAAAAGTAAGGGAAAATGGTGCTGGAAAAACTAGATTACGCCGGGAGCAATGGCGCACTCCTGTAATCTTAGCACTTGGGAGGCTGAGGCAGGAGGATCGCGAGTTCAAAGCCAGCCTCAGCCATGGTGAGGCACTTAGCAACTCAGTGAGACCCTGTCTCTAAATAAAATACAAAAAAGGGCTGGGGATGTGGCCCAGTGGTCGAGTGCCCCCCCCAAAAAAAAACTAGATTACTACATGTAGAAGATTGAAACTAGATTGCTATCTCTCATCCTGTACAAAACAAAACAAAACAAAAAACTCAAATGGATCAAAGATCTTAATGTAAGATTTGAAACTTTGAAACAGTTCGAGAAAAGACAGGGGAGACACTCCAAGATATTGGCACTGGCAACAATTTTCTGAATAAGACTCTGATAGCTCAGGAAATAAAAGCAAAGTTGAAAATGGAAATACATCAAATTAAAAAAGCTTCTGGGGCTGGGGTTGTGGTTCAGCGGCAGAGCACTCGCCTCGCCCGTGCGCGGCCCGGGTTTGATCCTCAGCACCACATAGACATAAATGCATTGTATTGTGTACAACTAAAGTAAATAAATAAATATTTAAAAAAGCTTCTGCATATAAAAGAAATAATCAACAAAGAGACAACCTACAGTGAGGAAAATCTTGGAGGAAATCTTTGCCAACTATTCATCTGACATAGGATTAATATTCAGAATATATTAAGAACTCAAAAGAGTTAATCAAAGAGTAAGCAATCCAGTCGATAAATGGGCAAATGACCTGAACAGACATTTCTCCAAAAAAGAAAAGAAAAGTTCAATGAAAAAAGGCTTGACATCTTTAGCCTTTGGGAAATGGAAATCAAAATTTCACTGAGATTCCATCTTACCCAAATCAGAATGCCTATCATCGAAAAACAAAAAAAAAAAAAAAAAAAAAAAAAAAAAAATGCTGGCAAGGATATGGAGAAAAAGGAAGGATTATCCACTACTGGTAGGAATGTAAAATACAGACCCTGGAAATGAGTATGGGCGATTCCTCAAAAAACTAGGGAGATAGAGGTGATGGCATATACCAATAATCCCAGCAACTCAGGAGGCTGAGCCAGGAGAATTGCAGGTTTGAAGTCAGCCTCACAAACTTAGTGAAACCTTGTCTCAAAGTAAAAATTTTAGTATGAATATATAACAACAAATCCCACTATTATTTAGAATTATAATGAACCAACAAAAATGAGGGGGAAAAAACTTTAATGGTGTAAGGATATAGTTCAATGGGAATAAACCTTAGGTTCAATCCCTAGTACTTCTACCCCACAAAACCTAAAAATAGAACTACCATACCACTCCTGGATATATATCTGAAGGAAACAAAGAGAAACCAGCATACCCATATTTATTGCAGCACTACTCACAATAGCCAAGATATGGAATCAGTCTAGATGCCCATAAACAGATGAATGGATTAAAAAAAATACTCTGTATGTGTGTAAATACACACACACACACACACACACACACACACACACACACAATGGAGTTTTATTGAGCCATGAAGAATAAAATCTTCAGGAAAATGGATGGAATTGGAGGTTATCACATTACATGAAATTAGCCAGACACAGAAAGGTAAGTATTGAATGTTTTCTCTCCTATGTAAAAACAAAGAGAGAGAGAGAGAGAGAGAGAGAGAGAGAGAGAGAGAGAGAGAGAGACTGACTGGAAAGTTGAAGATAGACTCATTAGGGAAAGGGAAAGGAATGGAGGAGGGGGAAAAGAGAAGAGGAAAAGAATAGGTAGTAGGAAGGGTAGATACAATGAAAGCATAACATATGCATGTATGGAAGTGTCATAATGAAACCCATTAATTTTGTTTTTTAGTACTCTTATCATTGAGCTATATCCCCAAATTTATTTTTCTGAGTATAAAAGAGTAGGATTTGGGGCTGGGACTATGGCTCAGTGGTAGAGCACTTGTTTCGCATGTGTGAGGCCCTGGGTTTGATCCTCAGCACCACATAAATAAAAAATAAAAGTATTGTATCCACCTACAAATAAAAAAATATTAATTTAAAAAAAGAGTAGGATTTATGCAAGTGAGAAGAGATAGAGCTCCTGCAGGGCAAGAGGTGACTGACCTACAGGGGTTTCTGTAAACTCATTAATATAATTAATAATGTTTAATATTGGAGAAAAGATAGCCTCTTCGACAAATGGTGCTGGGAAAACTGAAAATCCATATGCAACAAAATGAAATTAAACCCCTATCTCTCACCATGCACAAAACTCAACTCAAAGTTGATCAAAGACCTAGGAATTAAACCAGAGACCCTGCACCTAACAGAAGAAAAAGTAGGCTCAAATCTCCATCATGCAGGATTAGGCCCTGATTTCCTCAATAAGACTCCTGTAGCGCAAGAATTAAAATCAAGAATCAATAAATGGGATGAATTCACACTCAAAAGCTTCTTCTCAGCAAAAGAAACAATCAGTGAAGTGAATAGAGAGCCTACAGAATGGGAGCAAATTTTTACCACACACACATCAGAGCACTAATCTCTAGGATATATAAAGAACTCACCAAGGGCTGGGGTTGTGGCTCAGCAGTAGAGCACTCACCTAGCCCTGGGTTCGATCCTCAGCACCACATAAAAATAGATAAAATAAAGGTATTGTGTCCAACTACAACTAAAATAAATTAAAAAAAAAAAAATCTTAACAGGGCTGGGGTTGTGGCTCAGTGATACAGCGCTCACCTAGCACATACGCAGCCTGGGTTTGATCCTCAGCACCACGTAAAAATAAAGGCATTGTGTACAACTAAAACAAATAAATAAATATTTCTAAAAAATCTTAACACCAAAAAAACCCCCAAATAATCCAATCAATAAATGAGCCAAGGAGCTGAACAGACACTTCTCAGAAGATGATATACAATCAATCAACAAATATATGAAAAAATGTTCAACATCTCTAGTAATTAGAGAAATGCAAATCAAAACTACTCTCTCAGTCAGAATGGCAGGTATTGAGAATACAAACAACAATAAGAATTGGCGAGGATGTGGGGAAAAGGACACACACTCTTACATTGCTGGTGGGACTGCAAATTGGTACAATCAATCTGGAAAGCAGTATGGAGATTCCTTGGAAAACTGGCAAAGGAACCACCATTTGACCCAGCTATCCCACTCTTCGGTTTATACCCAAAGGACTTAAAATCAGCACATTACAGGGACACAGCCACATCAATGTTTATAGCAGCATAATTCCTAATAGCTAAATTGTGGATCCAACCTAGATACCCTTCAGTAGATGAATGGATAAATAAAATATGGTATATATACACAATGGAATATTACTCAGCATTAAAAGAGAATAAAATCATGGCATTTGCAGGTAAATAGAGTTGGAGAATATAATGCTAAGCCAATCTCAAAAAAACAAATGCCGAATGTCTTCTCTGATATAAGGATGCTTATTCATAATTGGGATGGGAGGTGGGGAGCATGGGAGGAATAAATGAACTTTAGATAGGGCTAAGGGGGGAGAGTGGGGAAGGGGGGATATAGGGGTAGGAAAGACAGTGGAATGAGACAGACATCATTACACTAAGTACATGTATGACAAATGGTGTGACTCTACTTTTTGTTCAAACAGAGACATGAAAAAATTGTGTTCTATTTGTGTAATATAAATTGAATTACATTCTGCTGTATTATATACCTAATAAAATAAAAAATTTTTAAAAATTAATGTTTAAATATGTGTCTCTAAAGTTCAAGGCCAGCCTTGGCAACTTAAAGAAACCTTATTTCAAAATAATAATTTAAAAAATGGCTGGGATGTAGCTCAGTGATAGAGTGCCACTGGATTCAATCCCTAGAAGCACAATGTAATAAACCAATACACAAAACCCCAACAAGTCCCTCTTCCTTTCCCCCAACCCACAAACTCTGGAATGCAAACACTTTGGGATTAATTCTCTAAGGAAATATCAGGGTCTTCATGTATTACTTGGCCTTTACAGTCTACCAAATACAGTTTACAAGAAAATGTATGTCCATGAAGGCAAACAGTTTTGTCTGTTTTGTTCATTACTATATCCCTAGTGACTGGAACAGTACCTGGCCTATGCTAAGTGCTTAATGGCTTCTTGCTGAATTAATGTATGCTGCTGAAGGATTTTGACATACAAGTATCTGAAATCTAGTTCTTCTTGGAGTTAACCTAGCAGTTCCTGTGCTCCCATGAGATACTGAGAGCTAGGACTGGCCTGCTAGACCTCACCATCATTTCTCCAAATGGCTCCTTTCCTAAAGTCATATAGAAGCCAGGCATGGTGGTGTTCACCTGTAGTCCTAGCTACTTGGGAGGCTGAGGTGGGAGAATCATTTGAGCCCAGGAGTCTGAGACCAAGGTAGGCAATATGAGGCCTTATCTCAAATAAAATCATGTAGGACCCACTTTTCCTTTGAGGATGACAGGGATCACCTACAATATCTTCTATAATTTCTCACCTCCCAATCTCCTCCTTATGACCCAATTTACATTAAGAAATCCAGTTCCTGACTCAAGTCTCTTTGTCTACACCTAACTCCTGTCATTACCTGAGGAAATGAAGAGGATCCATGCACTTGCCAGCCTCATTCTTAATTTTGCCTCCCTTCAACAACCACTCTTTCCACTTCAGGATTCTAATCCTATAGCCATATGCTTGGTGGTAGCAGCATGGATAACCGTGCTAATAAACACTAGTATTTGAGGGTTGATTATGCACTGGATACTATGCACAGTATCACATAGGCTTTATCTCATTTAATCTACCTAACGTCCCCATGAAGACACTGAGGTAGCTTTAAACGCTTTTAAAGGTCATTCAGCTCAAAAGTGGAGCTGTAATTTGAACCCATGTCAATCATTCTTCAGTTTATGCTCTTAACCACCCCACTATTATGAAAAATATTGAGATTGAAACCTCTTCTCTGCCACTTCTGTCACACAGGCTTTTTGATCTTGAGCAAAATAAAAAACTCTAAAGCTTCAGTTTTGGTTTGGTACTAGGGACAGAACCCAAGGTCATTTAACCACCATGCCACACACATCCCCAGACTTTTTTTATTTTGAGACAGGCTCTCAATAATTTGCTTAGGACCCTGCTAAGTTGCTGAGGCTGGCTTGAACTTGCCATCCTCTTGCCTCAGCCTCCCGAGTTGCTGGGATTACAGGTGTGTGCCACTGTGCTGGCTTAAGTCTCAGTTTTTGAATTCACAAAAACAAGGTGGGAGGAATCAAGAACATGTTAAGTACCTAGCATAGTGCCTGACACTATAAATGTGCAGTACATTCTAGCAGCAAATGCTTACTGAGGGCCTTCTAAGCATCCAGTCCTGTGCTGAAGATATAGCAGTGAAAAATAAAAAAACAAACAAAATTTCTTGACCTGCAAAGCATTTGCTGGATGCACAATAAATATTTTCTATACAAAATAAGTCTTCAAGGAGGTCAGGTGACTCTCAAGGAGGTTTCCAGCCTCCACCCTGCCTCTCTTTAATAAACCATAATTAATTTTGATAAAAATTTGATAAAAAATAATCTAATGACAGTCCTTCCCTTTCCTGCTTAAAATCCTCTAGTCATGGTACAGCATTTGCCTAGCATGTGTGAGGCCCTAGGTTGGATCCCTAGTACCACCACCAACAAAAAAAATTATTTCTTATTGTGAATCATGGTCAAAATAGTATGAAAGCCATTGCTTTACATCCTCTAGGTAGCTTCAATTTCCATGTTGTCACAAAAGATTCCATTAAGTTGTTTGCCATTCCCCAAACCCATCTTGATCTTTAGCTTCCTTCTAGGCCTACAGGAGTATAAGCCAGGCATGGAGTTAGGCACTAGAGATGCAGCGGTAAACTAAAATGAGGTGCTACTCACATGAAACTTAAGACTCTAGGGAGACAAATAGTATAGTAACCTCAGTAACTAATATGTAACTGTAAACCAAGATAAATGGTCTAAATTAAAGAGATCTGATTTTTCATGAACATGAAAAAGGTAATTAAACCAGTTTAGGGGGGCAAAGGAGGCATTCTTAAAAAATAATTAGCAGATGGGCTGGGGTTGTGGCTCAGTGCAGAGCACTTGCCGAGCATGTGTGAGGCAATGGTTTCAATTCTCAGCACCACATAAAAAATAAATAAATAAAATAAAGTTCCATTAACAACTGAAAAAATTTTATTTAAAAAAAAATAATTAGCAGTCTCTCCGCCGCATCCCCCAACCCCCACCCCGAGCTGCTTATGCTGTTCTGCATCCTTGATCCCAGAGCTATGAAGTCAGCCAACTGTGGACTGAACTTCTGAAACTGGGCTCATGGTGAGAGTTTACCTCAAGTCTTAGAGGAGACTTTGAACTTGGACTTTGGGGAAATGCTGGAATTAAGACGACAGGGACCCTTGGAAATGGACTAAAGGGTCCTCCAGCTCTGACACTGGCTTCTGTTATGCCCCATCTGTACAATAGGTAATGTATCTTCCTGGTAACAACATTGACTCAGGACAACACAAGCACAGAGAAATGAAATCACTCCAAATCTGCAGCAGTGAGGTGAATAAATTTCAGCTCAGAGATGTGAGGCCATTTGCTCCGGTCTGCCTTCTGAGCTCTCTCCCCAACCCTCTCCCTCCTTCCTCCCTCCCTGCCTCTCTCCCTAACTTCCTTTCTTTCTTCTTAAAGAATTGGAATCACAAAAACAAAGAATTGTAAGTCTCGCCATAGAATAGAGTATGTAAACGGATGAGTTTTGACTCCACATCTCAAGAGGAGTGGAATGCGCCATGTCGTGCTGTGGTGCTGACGTGCATGCGTGTGCAGGCCTGTGTGTCTTCTCTTCCTCTGAAGCCCAAAGCCCGAACTGAAAGGGCAACACTGCATCCCTGACTAGGGGGTGGGAAGATGTGAAGAATACAGAGGAAAGACATGTGCTTTGCATGTTCTTTGTGCCACCATCATGGCCAGGGAAAGGACACATGTGTTTGGCCCTTTGTCCCAGGATGAGCAAGAGACATTTATGATGCAGAGTGCTTCCTCCCACCAACCCACACTCGTGAGAAGTAGGTGCTGGCTGCTTTGTACCATGTGGTTGTGGGGTTGCTTGTTATGCGGCAGTAGTCAACTGATACACCAGGGACACATTGTTAAGTGACTCAGTTGCATCATCTGAAAAACAGGGATAGTAGTAATGCCCTCCTGAGAGGGCTCTCCTGAGAGGGCTCTCGCATGGGTCCAGAGGGCTGCTAGCTGCACAGCTGGTGGTGAGCACGCCATTAGTATTAGCTATTATTAATGCAGAACCTTCAGTGATGTGATGTTTTCCAATGACACAACCCACTAATGGGCCTGAAATCGACACACTGTGTCACTACCAGCATTTTCTTCTGATAGGGTAGGAAAGAAGAGAAAGTTATCATAATACTTCACAATCATGAAGGGTAAATAGGAGTGGAGGTGGGGCACAGGCAGGGGACACTAAGGGCAAATGTCTATGTTCATTTTTTAACAAATAGTTATTGAGCTCCTCTCAAGTGGGAAGCATCATGGATGGTACCCAGTAAGCACTTAATAAATAGCAGTCATTATTAAAAAAAATAATAATAATAATTAGCAGAGATCGAAAGACTATGTCAGAATATGTAAAATATAGAGGAAGAGCATACCAAATATTAATAATATTAAGAAGCCCTATGGATGAAGAGAACATGACTGACAAATTGAAAAGGCCAAAATGCTAAAGCCCAAAGATCAAGTGACACAAGATAAGACTGAGAAAACTGGCAGTGGCCAGACAATTTAGGATTTTAGGGGCCAGGAATTTTATTTTCTGTCTTAAGTAAGTGGAAGCCAAATAGGAGATGGTGAGATAGGAACTATGAAGACATATGTCTGAAATGTGTAGGATGGAATGGAAGGAGGAAGGAGTGATTAGAGAGAAACTACCAGTGAGAAGACCAGGTGAGTGATGACAGTGAGTTAATATACTGGAGACTGGGGTTGGGGTGGGAGAGGAGGCTGGTGATAGTGAAATAGAAGCTGACTCTTAGGATTCCACACAGACAAATGGACAGATGTTACCAGCTTGAGAGCCACATGGAAGAAGAAGGGTTTTGACAAAGGCACCAAAAACATAACACTGGAGAAAAGATAGTCTCTTCAACAAATGGTGCTGGGAAAACTGGAAATCCATATGTAGCAAAATGAAATTAAACCCCTATCTCTCACCCTGCACAAAAGTCAACTCAAAGTGGATCAAAGACTTAGGCACTAGAACAGAGACCCTGTGCCTAACATGAGAAAAAGTACACCTAAATTTCCATCATGTCAGCTTACGAACTGATTTCCTTAACCAGACTCCTAAAGGATAAGAAGTAAAATCAAGAATCAATAAATGGGATGGAATTAAACTAAAACGCTTCTTCAAAGCAAAGGAAACAATAATGTGAAGAGAGAGCCTATGGAATGAGAAAAAATCTTTACCACACGCACTTCAGAGCATTAATTTCCAGGATATATAAAGAACTCAAAAAACTTAACATCAAAGAAACCCCAAATAACCCAATCAATAAATGGGCAATGGAACTGAACAGATACTTCACAGAATACAATCGATCAACAAACGTGGAAAAAATGTTCAACATCTCTAGCAATTAGAGAAATGCAAATCAAAACTACAGAGATTCCATCTCACTCCAGTCACAATGGCAATCATCAAGCATACGGGTGTCAATAAATGTTGGCGAGGATGTGGAGAAAAAGGTACACTCATACATTGCTGGTGGGACTGCAAACTGGTACAACCACTATGGAAAGCAGTATAGCGATTCCTAAAAAAACCTGGAATGAAACCACCATTTGACCTAATCACCCCACTCCTAGGTTTATACCCAAATTATTTAAAAGCATACTACAGGGAAGCAGCCACGTCAATCTTTATAGCTGCTCAACTCACAATAGCTGAACTATGGAACCAACCTAGGTGTCCTTCAACAGATGAATGGATAAAGAAAACCTGGTATATATACACAATGGAATAATACTCACCTTAAAAAAGAACAAAATTATGGTATTTGCTGGTAAATGGATAGAATTGGAAAATATTATGCTAAGCAAAGTAAGCCAATCCCAAAGAACAAAAGGCTGAATATTTTCTCTGATATGCGGATGCTAATTCACAATAAGAGGGAGAGAAGAGAATAGAGGTAATTTGGACTAGACAGAGGGAAGTGAAGGGAGGGGAGGGGCATGGGGTAGAAATAATAGTAGAATGAATTGGACATTATTACACTATGTGCATTTATGATTACATTACCTGTGTAAAACTACATGTACAACCAGATGAATGAGAAGTTACACTCCATTTATGTAGGATATGTCAAAATGCATTCTACTGTCATATATAGCTAATTAGAACAAATTTTAAAATATATTAAAAAAAGATTGAGGGTTTTATCAAATAAACTGTACTAAAGGTGATTTTGAGATCAATGTGTAGGCCATGAACTCACAATCAACATCCTGAAGTCATGGGTATATTGACAATAAAATAAACTGGGCACACATGAGAGTGAAAAAAGTACCTGGGGTTGAACCTTGAAGGCTACCCCACTTACAGGTGAATTCTTATATACTAAAAATGTATGTGTATAGACACAGTGAACCACATAATTACACTTGTTACTTTTTTTTTTTTTTAAACTGTACCCAGGACCCAGGGGTACTTAATCACTGAGCCATATCCCCAACCCTTTTTTATTGAGATAAAGTCTAGCTAAGTTGCTGAGGCTAGCCTGAAACTTGAATTCCTCCTGCCTCAGCCTCCTGAGTCACTGGGATTTCAGGAATCTGCCTCTGTGCCCAACTGGCTTACCCTTAAAAGTTCAAATTTAGCTGGGCACAGTGGTGCATACCTGTAATCCCAGTAACTTGGGAGGCTGAGGCAGGAGGATTGCAAGTTCTAGGCCAGCCTAAGGAATTTTTAGACCCTGTCTCCAACTAAAAGAAAAAGAACTGTAGATATAGTTCAGTGGTAAAACACTCTGGGTTCAACCCCCAGTACTGAAAACAAATTTTTTTTTTTTAAAGTTTAAATTTAGAGTTGGGTACAGTGGCATTCATGTACCTATAGTCTCAGCTACTTGGGAGGCTGAAGCAGGAGGAATATTTCAGCCCAGCGTTCAAGAAGGCCAACCTGAGTGACAGCAAGACCCTGTCTTAAAAGAAATTAATGAATGAGCAACCAACCACAAAAAGTAAAGTTCAGGGCTGGGGTTGTAAGTCAAGTGGCTGAGCACTTGCCTTGCATGCATGAGGCACTGGGTTCAATCCCCAGCACCACATAAAAAAAATAAATAAGTAAAACAAAGATATTGTATCTATCTTCAACTAAAAAAAAAAAAAAAAAAAAAAAAAAAAAAAAAAAAAAAATTTTTTAAAAAGTAAAGTTCAAATGCAAAAATAATAAAATAAGAAGTGACAGTCTATTCACTTACTGAGCCATTAATATTAAAAATTCAATATGTATCCCTATATTTTAAAAATAAAAAAAATGACATTATGCTACAAAAAACTCAAAAAATAGTGATAGATTATTCTTCTTCATTGGGGTTTAGAATGTTCTATCTTATTCACTTGAATGACTACAAAATATTACATAGTAAGGATGCTTCACAATTTTATCAACCCCTTGGTCTCTATTAGTAGAGTTAGGATATCTGCTAGACACCTGCTCATTCAATATCTACTTCAGCTTTGTTCATTAAACCCCAACTTTTTCCAATGTCAACATGCTCTGTCCCAAGTGATGGTTCATGATTGGCTTAAGCCAACTGTTGCTTGCTTTTAGAGCATCCCTTCTATGGGTAGTCATGCTTTGTGGTTCTGTGTGGAAGGCTAAGGACCATAAGAAGTCAATGGTGATGTTTTCTGAGTATAATTTTGCTTTCCTGATAAAGAAGAACTAGTACTGAACACTGTTCTTTCCCCATTCTTCCTGTTTGAGACATGACTACAATGGCTAAAGTCCAAGTCACTTTGCAACTATAAGGCCAGAAGTCAACACTGAAACAAATAAAGTAGGAGGCATAAACACTGCTTTACAGAATCCAAATATATTTCTACTTTCAATTCTGAAAAATTGAAATGTTTTAAATCAAAGAATCAGAGCAGAGATATCAGTGATGCTCTATATTTCTGCATACTTAGAACATGACTTTAGGGAAAATACTTTGAACTGTTCCTGAGAACATCCTTAGAAATTGTGCCCCAATGTGTTTTATCTATCTTGCAACTTTGTACAATGACCTTTGCCTACAAGCTCTGAAATCTCTTTCCCTTGTTTGAGATTTTTATTTTCTTGTGCCTGCTCTTCAAAAATTTCCCAAATTAATAAATACATGAACTGGAAGGCTTCTGATTTGAATAAATAACTGCTTTTCATAAATTTACACCTAGAATAAAAATGAAACACTGGAAGTAAAACATTCTAAAAGCAGAAAAATGTTCCTCTTATTTAGGATAAGAATGCTTCTTTTACAATTCAATATCAGAAAGTTTCTGTAAATTGAATATGAAAAGTTTCTTCAGTTCTCATGTTCTGGCAAAAATATGTGAGATTTCTTAAAATTTAGTAACCTGTAGCTATATCTAAAATGAATACCTAAAAAGCTATTTTTAAATTAGCATATTTATACTATAACTAATATTTAAAATTTTACACATAAAACAATTTTATGTGCTATCCAAATTGTATATAACTCACATTATGCTCCTAACCAACTAGAAGCTCATGTTTGTATGACTTATACAGTTCACAGAGTTCTTATATGTATATTTTCTCATTTGCTATTCAATGCAGACATGTGAGATAAGTATGTATCATTCTTATTTTTACAGATGGAAAGAAACCCAGACATTATTCAGTATATTAATCACTATGCATTGTAGCCCTGAGACTTGGTATCTTCAAGGGGGTTTAATAATGTAAATACTATATACATTTCAATTTTTACCACCATTTTTAAGTTTTCCATTTTCTTCGGGGAAAAAAAATTATCTCCCAAAATACAACTATGAAAAACATTTTCCTAAATGTCAAAATGAAAGGGGGAAACATTATATACAATTGTACTCTAATGAAATCCACCAGAAGCAAAATCTGTTTTGAGGTTCTTATATTGTTACCTATTCGGGGCGCCAGCAGCAGAACCACATTTAGATCAATAGGTATTTGTTTTGTTTTAGAAAAAAATAATGCAGGGCATTTTTACTACCTTCAAGTCTAATGTACATACATATCAAAGTGTGTAGGTGGCCAGGAAGCATATGGAGTACTTTATCCAAAATCAGGAATTATAGGATGTAATTATCACAGCCTAAGCCTCTAGGGACTTGACTTTGGTCATGTCTCTTACCTTTAGTCATAATTTATTTTTCTTTCCCCATCACCCTTTCTCCGTAAGTACCCTGTGTACCATGCAAATCTGAATTCTAAAAGGGTGCCTTTCTTTCTGAATTATCTTCTGTAGTATATACCTTTTATTTTCAGAGTTTTCTTTTCCTTATTTCTAAATCTTGATGATATTTATTCATGGTAGATGACATAGCTACAGTTTATATTCACTCCTCTAAAAGGGTCAATTCCAGTGTTAAAAGATAGTGATAACTGGCAGAGCAGTGACACCTGTACTCCAATGGCTGCACTGCAGTTCTCTAACATTGGAGGGTATCCTTTTTTTATTTTATCAATTTAAAGAGGAAAACTCTGGTTGGTTGCAAATTCAAAGTAGATCAACATGTTTAAATCACTGTCTCAATGAACTGGTCTTTTAAATGTTAAAATGATTTTTATTGCATTCAAGGACATTTTCAATAAATATCTTGAGTTTGAGACTGTGGCTAGGTAATCCATTTCCACTAGCAATCAGATTTCTCTGACACAACTCCATTGCCTGCAATGGTATTTATCAAAACTACAAATGCTAGCACACTGAATACTGTATTCAGTTGTTCATATCTAAATATTTCATCAGCTAAGAAACAAACTAAATGTAAATGCTAAATATATAGTACAAATCAACGAATTCTTCACAGAAGAAAACAATAAACGACTAATTTTCTATAACATGACACCTGTTCCTTAGTTCTTCAATAATGTTACTTTACCTTTTTCACGGATAATACCATGTTTTCTGGCCATTTTTTTATCTAAGTTCTAAAGGGCATAAACAAGGATGCACATAATCAGAATTGTTTTCATAACTTTGGATGTTTCCTTCCTTTGCTGGACGTCTTGTAATAATGAATTTATGGAGACAAGGACAAGTGTACATTCAAGATATTAGAGGTTACATGTATTTTGCTTCATGGCTAGTTGCTTATATGGATGTAGTAAATTACAAGATAAAATAAAGTTTGATAAGCTTATCCATGCCCTGTGAACTTTAGTCCACTCACTGCATAACTTGATTCAGTCACTATTTATTGGTTTAAAAAAATGTTTTTAAAAATTGCAAACCACACTTTATTACACATTTCTGAACCAGGAGAGGGTAATTTGTGATACAGTTTCCTTGTGTCACTGACTGTTTTGGGGAGAAAGTTTCTGCAATAAAATAAAGAGTTTCCAAACTCTTTAAAAAACAAACAAAACAAAAAAACTTCGATTTTGTTCTATGACTGACCTTCACTCTACAGTCCCTTTTACCCAAGGCATGGTCCCTGGTGCATCTTTTGGAGGTTTAGTTTCTGGGAAGTTTTCAGCAAACCTCTCTCGAGCTTTGTCCCAGTTTTTTTTACTCTTGTTCTGGAGAAGATGAACCTCTTCAATAGAGGATGGTTTGCCTGTCCCCAAGCCTGCATGTGTTCGCCGAAGCTGAAGCTGGATCTGTTATCAAAAATTGAGCAGAGGACTTATTTTAGCATCTAGACATTAAAATCTGAAGTGTCCAACTTGCTATTCTAACTTGATTATTCCTTGATTTATTAAAGATACAAAAAAAAATTAAAAAAAAAAAAAAAGCTGTCAAATGCATCAAATACATGCAGGAGTAAGTATACCATTATCTGTGGACCATTTCTACATTGTCTTGCTTGTTGTCACTAAGTACAGCCAATTTTTGAAGAAAATGGAATGGTCCTTAAATAGCAACTGCCAAACTTCATCTTGATGTTGCAGAATATTATCATTCCCTTCTAACCAAAAGTAAAAGCCATGGATGTATTTGAACCTCCTGTCCCTATCCTAACCTAATTAAGTGAACAAGAAGGTTAAACATTAAGAATAATAAAGATGGGCTGGGTATATAATAGTTCAACAGGAGAATGCTTGTCTGGCATTCTAGAAGACCTGGGTTTGATCCCCAGCACTGAGTATCTGATAAAAGGTACCATGCTTATAGACTTTATTTTCAGACATCCTAGGAAAATAGTTAATACCCCATTTTACATAAGAAAATTGAAGTTCCTTGCCCAAGGCTATATAGCTCATTTATGATAGAGCACATACATATTCTAACCTAGGATTGATTACAAAACTGAGACAAGGATTTTGTAGTCTTTTCTGCTACCTGTAGAAATTTGGTGTTACATGTATAGTGATCCATCTATTTATTTAGGTACGAGTTAATTATCATGAACATTTTACAGTCAGGTTATTTTTTAAGGTTTTTTTTTGTGTGTGAAAGTCAGCTGGAACCCCCTATCATCCAAGGGACTACAGAATTAAACTACTGCATATTTCAAAGAGTATTCTCTATTTTCCAGGTTACATTGCTCTAATTCTTGAACCTAATAGATTTCCCAGCTAATATAAAATCTGCTTGTTGGTAAACTAACACTAAACTGTTTTTGCAATGTTCAATGCCAGGCAATGAGAAAGATGTCATTAACAAGAAGTGAACAAGTTAGACATGTAACACAACAGTGGAGTGTTTGCATACCAGGTGCAAAGTTCTGGGTTCAATTCCTAACATTGCAAAACAAAGAAAAAACTATACAACTAAAGGATACAGAAGAACCCTTGTCTCAGGAAATAATACTTATAGTCTAGCCTAGATATAGGGGAAAAATTCTAAATGAAACTTTCTCAAAACATAAAATGCCAAACAAAAAAAAACTCATGTTCAGTAATTTGAACGCCACAAAGGTAGTAATCTGTTTTGGCTTGCTATTATATTGCTAGTACGTAAGGCAATGCCTGTCATATTAATTGTGCACGCTAACTATCTCCTATAAGAATAAATGAATCTGGATGGGCTGGAGATATAGCTCAGTTGGTAGAGTGCTTGCTTTGCATGCACAAGGCCATAGGTTCTAATTCCCAGCACTGCAAAAAAAAAAAAAAAAAGGAGAGAGAGAGAGAGAGAGAGAGAAAAGAATAAATGAATCTGGGGGCTGAGGTTGTGGCTCAGTGGTAGAGTGCTTGGTTAGCATGTGTGAGGCACTGGGTTCAATTCTTAGCACCCCATATAAATAAATAAAGGTCCATTGACAAAAAAAGAAAAAAACAAAGAATAAATGAATCTGAGGCTGGGGTTGTGGCTCAGCAGTAGAGTGCCTGCCTCATACATGCGAGGCACTGGGTTCCATCCTCAGCACCACATAAAAATAAATAAATAAAGGTATTGTGTCCGACTACAACTGAAAAAAAAAAAAAAAAAAAAAAAAACAAAGAATAAATGAATCAAAGGAAATGCAAGTCTTACCGGAGTTTTCATTCCTCCACCATCCTTTCCCAGGCCCTCTCCTTTTTTCCAACCCATCTTCTCCAACATCTTCCGGCCTTTATTGCTATCAGTAATTTCACTTTAAGGAAAATTAAAAGGACAAATGATTTTAAAAAGACCTTTTAAGCCACATTTAGAGTAAATTCATGAATTAAAAATACTTGGTACAGTGACTTTAGAAAACTGCTTGATAATACCTAATAAAATTAAAGACAAAAACTCTAGTCCTACATGAATTACATCAGAGAAAAGCAAGCACAGGTGCACTAAATGACATGTACAAGGATGTTCTTCTAGCAAATTTAATAGCAACAAATGGGAAACAATTCAGATATCCATTAATGATAAAATGAACAGATAAACAAGGTTAATAAAATAAAATATTATACGACACTGAAAATAAACTATATCTAAAAATATCACATGGAACAATGAGATTACAAACACGAAATAAATGCTAAATTGTTCATTTATTTAAAATTTAAAAATAGGTAGTTAATTATATATAACACTGCTTTATTCTCATGTTTGCAAAGAGTTAAAGTAGCTTTGGAAACACATATTCTTGGGACCTTCTACAGACTTCATAGAAAGCCAGACACATAAAAACAGGCAATAGTCCTACAATTAAATGAAAATTCAGTTCCCTTTCTCTTTAATCCACTTTTGTACTTCAATAAGAAGACCGTGGACAATTGAAAACAGGTGGTTAAGACTTGCTAGTCTGTTTCTTTGGAGGGTGACAGAAGCAAGTAAAATCAGTAGAAAGAAACTGTTCTGGTTAATCTGAGACCAACTCAATCCACATTAAAGAGTTACAGGTGCATCCTGATGCCTTATTGATTTTCCTGTTACCCCTTAAATTGAAATTTATAAAATATACTAATGTCCTGAATATTTAAAAATACATAATGCAAAATAGAGAGGAGACATTATAAAAACAGCATCCAAATAAATGAAGCAGCCTGAATTTCAAGATTATCTTTGTCACTAGTTATGTAGTTTCAGTCAAGGGTTTAATGGCTTTTGGTCTGTTTTCTTCTTATATTAGAACAGATGGCATAAAATATCTCAAAAAAAGCTGGGAACTGTTGACTTGTAATACCTAACTACTAAAACTGGTAGGTACGGTGTCACTGTTAATAGGCATTACTATGAATTTTTTTTTTTTTTTTTTGGTACCAGGGATTGAACTCAGGGGCACTCAACCATTGGACCACATCCCTGGACCCCACCCCCCCATTTTTTTTGTACTTTATTAGAGAGGCATTACTATGAACTTTTACTGTGTAAGTTAGTTGGGGATTTTATTATCTAAATTACTACTTTGATGTTCTATAAAGTATTTGCATTTTCACAGAAAAGTAACTGCATTCAAAAATTTCATAAGCTAATATGAAATTAAAACACCAAAAGTTAAAAAAAAAAAAAATAGGTAGTTAACCTATTGAGAGGATAGTGGTTACCTTTAGGGATGAAAGCAGGATAGTGATTACCATGAACAAGGGGCAAAAGGAGTATAGGCTTCTGGGGTTACTGATAAGCTGCTTTTTCTTGTCCAGGAAATGTATGTTCTGTAATGTGTTAATCTTACGATATACCATTGAGCTGGATATTTACCATTTGCATACTTTCCTGTGTATGTGTTATACATTAATAAAAAAGGTAAATTAAGGTGAAATAAAACTTATCATTAACTATTGGCATCTTGTGCTGTAACTTTATATTCTGCAAAATTAAGGTGTTTTAATTTCACATTCTCCAATATCTTATTAGTTCTACAAAATATGCAAATTTAGCTGTTCATTTTTTATTCTTGTCCTCTAATTTAATTCTAATGTAATCTTAATATTCTCCAGCAATTATTTTAAAAATACGCAGCTTAAAAAATGTTTACCATATCTAAGTTATAACACTGTTACATCAAATCTGACTCTAAGAGTTTTAAGATGTGCCACTGTTTATGTACCATTAAGAAAAAACTTGCTATTTGTAGTAGCACAATTCATAATAGCCAAACCATGGAACCAGTCTAGGTGTCCATCAATAGATGAAGATAAAGAAAATGTAGTATATATATATATATATATATATATATATATATATATACACAATGGAGTTTTATTCAGCCATAAAGAAAAATAAAATCATGTCATGTGAAGGAAAATGGATGGAATTTGAGAACATTATGAAATAAGCCCAATTCAGGAGGTTAAGGGTCGTATGTTTTCTCTCATATGTGGAAACTAGAGAGAATAAAGGAAAGAAAGGTGGGGAGGAATCTCATAAAATCAAAGGAGATCTGTAGAATAGATGAAAGGGACCAGGGGAAGGAATGAGGGAAGGAAAAGAAGAAATACTGGAGAATGATACTGGACAAATTATATTGTTACATTGTACACATGTATGAATATGTAACAACAAATCCCAATATTACTATAATACATTAATAAAAGAATGTGGGGAATAAAACTCTGCTATTTGTAATTGTAAAATTAGCACAAGTAGTGTATCTTTGTATTGGTGAAATATTTAGTCAAAATTTTATACTTACCACTTCTACATGGAAGATTTAAAATTCTGACTCAACTTAGAATGGAAAAATGTACCTAACATGATTAAATGCAGAAATAGTGATAACGTAGAAACTCACATTTTTCACATTTACCAAAGCAATCTTACCAAGAAAAAAGAACTCAATCAAATAAAAATAAGCAAAATACTATCTCAGAGTCAACAACAACAACAAAAAAAAGGATTTGAGGGCTAAAAAAAAATTATTAAAAGTCAGGTATATGGGCTGGGATTGTGGCTCAGCGGTAGAGCGCTCGTCTAGCACGTGGGCGACCCGGGTTCGATCCTCAGCACCACGTACAAATAAAATGCATTGAATAAAAAACGCATTGTGTACAACTAAAGCAAATAAAAAAAAAAAAAAAAAAAAAAAAGTCAGGTATGGTGGTGCATGCCAGTAATCCCAGCTACTTGGGAATTTGAGGTGGGAGGATGGAAAGTCTGAGGCAACTCGGGAGACCTGTCCCAAAATAAAAATTTTATAAAAAGTGCTGGGAATGGTGTTCAGCACTAGAGCAATTGCCTAGGATGTGTGAGACCCTAAGTTAAATCTTTAGTCCCATAAAAAATACAGCCGGGCTGGCCAGGGGAAGGGAGGGGGCAAAAGGGTGAAGGAAAAAAAAAAAAAAAAAAAGATGGTAGAATGAGATGGATATCATTACCCTAAGTGCATGTATGAAGTCACGAGTGGTGTCAATATACTTTGTATACAACCAGAGATATGTAAAAATGTGCTCTATAAGTATAATATGAAATGTAATACATTCTGCTGTCATTTCTAACAACTTAGAATAAAAAATAAGTTTAAGAAAAAAAAAAAAATACAGCCGGGCACGGTGGCACACGCCTGTAATCCCAGCACTTGGGAGGCTGAGGGAGGAGGACTACAAGTTCAAAGGCAGCCTCAGCAATGGCAAGGCACTTAGCAACTCAGCGAGACCCTGTCTCTAATAAAATACAAAAAAGGGCTGGGAGCCGGGCGCGGTGGCACACGCCTGTAATCCCAGCACTTTGGGAGGCTGAGACAGGAGGATGGGAGTTCAAAAGCCAGCCTCAGCAATGGCGAGGCACTTAGCAACTCAGTGAGACCCTGTCTCTAAATAAAATACAAAAAAGGGCTGGGGATGTGACCCAGTGGTCGAGTGCCCCTGAGTTCAATCCCCAGTACCACACACACACACACACACACACACACACACACACACACAAAGGGCTGGGGATGTGGCCCAGTGGAAGTGCCCTGGAGTTCAATCCCTGGTACCAAAAATAAATAAATAAATAAAAAATACTAGCTCATAACAATTTCTTACTAGCCCAGGCTTCTAGATAATGTGGTACATAAAAGTATACTTACACAATGGGGTGTCTAGAATGTCACCATGTATATGTATGGATGAGTAAAAGTATGCATGTGCACATATAAATTTCTGGCAAATAATGGAAAGCTAGTATCAGAATACGGTAAAAATACTTATTTACATCTTGTTCTCACCATTCCTTTAAAAGCTACCTATCAGAATATACTGCCCTGTCAGACTACCCTATAAATGTAATTATGAACCAAAGAATGTCTCAAGCAATATCATTCAATACTCACGAGTGAACTGATGCAGGAGCATCATCTCTTTGGAAAGTTCCTTCACTTCCAACCTGCTCCCTGCGTTTTCCAGCTCTATCTTTATATTTCGGATTCTTCAATGTCTTTTCATCTTCATAGTCTGTATTCTTAAGAAACACAAAATATTTGTTGAGAAAAAATAGCTAATCATAATTTCTGTACATTTGCCTTACTTTGCAAGTATGATTCAATGCAGCCTCTACAATGGAATAAAACAAGCTATGGTAAAGACAACTGTGCTATTAGATATGCTGTTTTTATTATATGCTCTTTAAATTTTTTATATTATTTCAAGTTGAGTCATGCTTAAGTATAAAGAGTAAGCATAAAACATGGCACAAATGTACATTTTGCCTTAATGTTGTGCTCCCCTATGATCACACAAATTTTCAAAGAAAAATATAGGTCCCCCACCCCAGGGTTCAGGAAAGAAATCTATTTTCACTCTTCTCAATGGAACTGAAAGTTCCAAAGGACCTAAAGTAGTTTGATACTGTTTCTTGGAAAGGAAAACATAGATAAAAAGGAAAATACCCTTTCATCCTGGTGATAAAAATAGATGTTTGCTTCAATAAAACTCCATTTATATGGGCTGGGATTGTGGCTCAGCGGTGGAGCGCTCGCCTAGCACATGGGCGACCGGGTTCGATCCTCAGCACCATGTACAAATAAAACGCATTGAATAAAACACATTGTGTACAACTAAAGCAAATAAATAAAAAAAAAATTAAAAAAAAAAAAACTCCATTTATATGACTAATCCACCACCCAAAAACTGAGTATAGAGTGTGTTAAAACTCCACACTAGGTGATGGAACACAATACAATTAACAATTCCTAAGAGAAGACATACATAATTTTTAGCCTGCTATAGTATAACTGGTTCAAGAATAAAGGTATATCAGTGGCACAAAGAGGTAGTCAATTTATCCTAGGGCTCTGGAGAATATTTCCCCTTCCTGCTATTACTGGCTGATTTTTCTTCTTCTTCTTCTTCTTTTTTTTTTTGTACCAGGATTGACCCCCAGGGGTGCTTAACCACTGAGCTACATCCCCAGCCCTTTTTATTTTAAATTTTAAGACAGGGTCTTGCTCAGTTGCTGAGGCTGGCTTTGAACTTGTGATCATCCTGCCTCAGGCTCGTTAGCTACTGGGATTCCCTGCAAGTGCCAACTATCTGCTTCTTGTTGATCTTTACATAAAAACTATGACATTCATCCAGAGATGCTACGAACTAAAGAATAACTCAAGGGAAGTACTGCAAAAGTTTTAATTTTGTTATTAAACAGAGAAGAAAATTATGGAACCATCTACCCAATGAGTTTCCCCCCACCCCCAAAGAAAAATACAAAAACGGAGTCAAAATTTTTCAGAGCAAGACATGGTGGCGCTGCCTGTAATCCCAGCAGCTGGGGAGGCTAAGGAAGGAGGATCAGGAGTTCAAAGCCAGACTCAGCAACTTAGCGAGGCTATAAGCAACCTAGTGAGACCCTGTCTCAAAATAAAATATAAAAAGGGCTGGAGAAATGGTTCGGTGGTTGAGCTTTCCTATACCAAAAAATAAATAAATAAAACCACAAATTTTCAGAGAGCATTTTATTCTCTGTCGTTGCCTTCTAAACTGGAGTGAGATGAAATCTCATTGTAGCTTTAATTTACATTTCTCTAATTGCTAGAGATGTTGAACGCATTTTCATACATTTGTTGACCATTCGTATTTCTTCTGTGAAGTGCCTGTTCAATTCCTTTGCCCATTTATTGATTGAGTTATTTGGGTTTTTTTGGTGTTTTTTGTGTTCTTTATATAGCCTGGAGATTATTGCTCTAGCTGAGGTACGGGGGGGGGCAAAGATTTCTCCCACTTTGTAAGCTCTGTCTTCACATTGTTTCCTTTTCTGTGAACAAACTTTTTAGTTTGAAACAATCTCATTTATTGATTCTTGATTTTACTTCTGCTTTAGGAGTCTTGTTGAGAAAGTTGGTACCTAAGCCAACATGATGGAAAGTTGGGTGGTAGCAACTTCTTATTCTACATTGTCCTGAAGAGTAAAAAGCACCAGACAATCATGCTTAATACCTATAAGATGTCTAGGTCTGCCATTTAGTAGTTGGGGACAACGAGCTTCAGTTTTTTAAAAGTAAACTAAAAACACTAATTAATTTCCTTCCTGTTCTACTTAAAGGATTTAAATGGTAACTTTTTTAACAGCTTTACTGAAGTATCATTAACAACAATAAATTACACATTCAATGTACAATGAGATACTTTGGAGATTGACATATCTATAAAATAATCACCACATGCAAGAAAATAAACATATCCATCTTCCCCAAAATTTCTCTTTCCGACCTAGGTTTTTTGTTTGTTTGCAATGCTAAGGACAGAACCCAGGGCCTTGCATATCAAGGCAAGCACCCTCCCACTGAGCTACATTTCCATTCCTCCCTATCCCTTTTCGTTCCCAACACTCCAGATCTTCCCTGGATATCCATCTTCTTTGTGTTCAGAAAACAAAATCTTTTTGTCACAATATTTCAGTTTGCTCATCTAAAAGTTTATAGAAATGGTGCAGGACAGTTCTCTCGGTGTCCTTGGAATAACCCAATTCTCCGCCTTTCTCACTTGTAGTTCTTAAAACTACTGTGGAATATGTTGGAATGTAAAACCCTGAGATATAGAAGGACTGACTGCAAGAGCCCAGGCTCTGTTCCAGTCCCCACCTAAAACAGGATGTTCTTCAACATGTCAGCCCAGTGAGTCACATAACTTCATGTATGAGCAGGTTGCTTTCTGGGGTCCCTTATCTGCAGTGCAAGTGGGACACAAATGGTTGAGATTCCATCTACCGAGAATGCAGGTTTCTGAGCCCTGGGGACTAGTTCATATGAATCCTTCTACTATTCCTTGTTGCTTATTTATAAGTAATAAATCTGTTTCACACAACTTGTTAGATATGAGTGTGGTCTTTCTCACTAGACTCAGACTAGTTGGAAACCAGGTAGACAGTGAACCTACTTCACAAGTGAAAGCACACTGTATGTACTCATTTGACTGTCTTCTTTCACACAACATAATTGAGATTCACTAAGGTGGTAGCCTATATCAACAGTTCTTCCTTTTTTAATCAACAAATAGTTTTCCACTTTATGACTATACTGTAGTTTGTTTATCCATGTATGATGGACGTTTAAGATTCTCAGTTCTGTTTTATATCTATTGCCTGTTAGTGGTGTTAGATAAAATTCAGGCTGGTAGGCCATACCCCCAGGTGCCCTAAATTAGCCATGCCCCAGGTGCATTAGGTTATCCTGTAAGCCTGAACTTTAACTTCCCGGAAGTGCCCATCTCTCCCGAGAATCCACCTTTGAAGCATGCCACCTTTGGCAGGCTCCAAGTTCCCGCCCTTAATCCCTAGAATACTCACTCCCCTCTCGTGGGAATTCATCTGGGGGCAGGCTCTCCCTTTCTGAGCCAATCCTGAGCATACAAGTCTCACTTCCGACCCCAGGGAAGCCTATGGAGTCAGGGGTCCTTCAGACCACCCAAGTTGCTACTTAAACCCCCCACCAGGCAGGAACTCATCCCTTTTTTCCTTCTTCACCCCATCTGTGCCCTCTCCTCCCCGCCGGTACCCTTCCCTCTCCCTTCTTCCCTTTCCTCTCCTCCACATGCCCCTTTAGTCCCCACCAGCATTAGGGGCTGGTTAATAAACCCCCTCTTACTACACAGTGGTTTCTGGCATGGGTTTTTGCCCTTCAAGTGGTTTTGCAGAAATATTACTTCTCACAGAAAAACATTAATTAATTTGAATGCTGTCTTGCAGTATTAATACCAACTTCAATTAAAAAGGGATGACTGTAAAATTATACATATAACCCATTTAGTAATAACCATATAGTTATAACCCATTACTCCCACTTTTTAAATTTTTAGTTGTAGGTGGACACAATACCTTTATTTTATTTTTATGTGGCGCTGAGGATCAAACCCAGTGCCTCATGCATGCCAGGTGAGCGCTCTACCACTGAGCCACAGTCCCAGCCCCCCATTACTCCCACTTTAAGACTGGCCTGCTGAGCCAGGCGCGCTGACACACGCCTGTAATCCCAGCACTTGGGAGGCTGAGGCAGGAGGATCGCGAGTTCAAAGCCAGCCTCAGCAATGGTGAGGCACTCAGCAACTCAGTGAGACCCTGTCTCTAATAAAATACAAAAAAAAGGTCTGGGGATGTGGCCCAGTGGTCGAGTGCCCCTGAGTCAATCCCTGGCACCCACCCACCCCCCCAAAAAAAATAAAAGACTGGCCTGCTGGATGTTTAAAACCAATAATTTGGGAGACCAAAGTCAAGGAACTAAAAGGGCCAAGGGAAAAGCAGCCAACATTTTGACCCTTTCCCTCTAAGGCCAGCCAGGACCCAGAGAATGATGTGACCCGTCTCTGGGCCCCGCAACTCTGGTGAGTCACCCAATCTGCTGATTAGGGAGATCAAGAAGACCCCAGAGAACAGGAAGTCAACCAGTGCACATTCTGCAAAGAAGAGGGTCATGGAGAGAGGAATGTCCCTAATGCTTCCAAGGGAAGCCATGTACAGTCAGCAAAACCCTGACCCATCCTGGCAGATGGCACAACTGGTAAAGGAAACCTAAAGGAGCCAAGAAACTTTGCACATGTTCCCAAGAGTGATCTCTGAATAATCTCAGCTCTTTTTTATTTTTGGGGGGGATTGGTGGGGGGCCTGGGGTTGAACCCAGAGGCACTTAACCACTGAGCCACATCCTCAGCTCTTTTTTGTATTTCAAAAGAGGATCTTGGGGCTGGGATTGTGGCTCAGCGGTAGAGCGCTCGCCTAGCGCATGGGCCACCCGGGTTCGATCCTCAGCACCACGTACAAATAAAATGCATTGAATAAAACGCATTGTGTACAACTAAAGCAAATAAATAAAAATATTAAAAAAAAAAAAAAAAAAAAAGAGGATCTTGCTGAGTTGCTGAGGATGCCTTTAAACTCGTGATCCCTGCCTTAGCCTCCCAAGCTACTGGGATTACAGGCATGTGCCACTGCACCTGGCTCAGCTTTTTTTTATTTTGTTTTTAATATTTTATTAGTTGTAGGTGGACAGAATACCTTTATTTTATTTATGTAGTGCTGAGGATCCAACCCAGGGCCTCACACATGCGAGACAAGCGCTCTACTGAGACAAGCGCTCTATGGCTGAGCCATAGCCCCAGCCCCTAGCTGACTCTTAACAGCAGATAGGAACGACTTGACCAACTTGGTCTTAACACCTGGCAGAAGAGTATAACCAAAGCATAGTCCTACATGGACATTTGAAAGGAAAGACAATGTTTTTTTCCTAAATGTAACTTAAGATGTATGTCAGCCCTATCAAAAGTAAGTTAGAAACTATAAAGTAAGGGTTTTTGTGTAGGAGTGCCTAAGAATGATCACAAAGGACTCTAGAGTCACAGGTTTGTCCTGAGTTAATTTGAGTCTCATCTCATAGACCTACAAATCTGCCTAACCTCCTACACAGATAAAATTCCTGTTTTTCACTGATATAATTATAAATTACTATCTTCATGGTTTTCACAGACTGGCTGAAATACTAATCGCTTTTGTGCTGTTTACAAAAAAGGAATACTTTGCTATCTTGTTTATTGTTGTCTTAGCATGATCCCTGCCCTATGTATGTATGCCTTGTCCAGTCACCTGCTATCTGCCACTGTGGATATATGCACTGCCCTGTTGCTGAACACTCTTTTAACTGTCCACACCCCACATAATATAGAAGAAGGACTTTGGGTTACTTCCCCCAGCTTCGCCCTTTCTTAGCAGGAAGCAACTTGGAGAAGTCATTGCCCACTTTTCCACGGAAATAGAAGGTAGATTTTTTTGTTTTTGTTTTGGTACCAGGGTTTGAACCCAGGATGCATAACCACTGAGCTACATCCCCAACCCTTTTCAAAAATATTTTATTTAGGGCTGGGATTGTGGCTCAGCGGTAGAGCACTCACCTAGCATATGCGCAGCCCAGGTTCGATCCTCAGCGCCACGTAAAAATAAAGGTATTGTACACAACTAAAACAAATAAATAAATACTTAAAAAATATTTTATTTAGAGACAGGGTCTCGCTGAGTTGCTTAGAGCCTCACTAAGTTGCTGAAGCTGGCTGTGAATTCATAATCTTCCTTCATCAGCCTCTGGAGATGCTGGAATTACAAGCATGTGCCACCGAGCCCAGTGGAATTTAGAATTGACAGTGGGAAATGTAACGGTGGTCTACTTTATGATTTAAATATAGCCCTTGCTGATCTGTCACAACTTATTTTTAAAATGGACATGTTTCTTTCTCTTCCTTGCTCCCTGCTCCTCCCTAATCTCTCCCCTTCCCTAATCTCAGGGGAAACAGTACTGCCTTTCTTCCTCATCCAAGGAAGAGTTATCTGTCCTTGAGCACCTAGAACAGGAACAAAGTAATTCAGACTTTGGGGATAGCACCAGAAGATCACAAAAAGACTCCCTCCCAAATTAACAAGTGAATTACAACTCCAACAGAGAATACATGGGATGTAGCTTTGAACCATCTCTTTAAAAGCTCCCTATTCCCCTTGATGGGCAAAATCACAGCCTATGGGGCAAGAGTCCTCTGTGCTTCTCCTTTTCTAGCAAAGCAATAAAACTTATCCTTTTTCTCAAAAAAAAAAAAAAGGATTCTCAGTTTTGAGCTATTAAAAAAATGCAGCTATATCCCCTCCTGTTCTTCCATGGCTAACTGTTACGTTTAAAGGTTGAAAGTTGGAATTTAAAAAAAAAAAAAAAAAATGCAGCTATGAACATTTCTTTATTAAGTCTTTGAATCAAAATATGCATGTATAGGGGCTGGGGCTATGGCTCAGAGGTAGAGTGCTCATCTCACATGTGTGAGGCCCTGTGTTCGATCCTTATTACCACATAAATAAAATAAAGGTATTTGTATCCACCTACAACTACAAAAATATATTTTTTTAAATATGCTTTTTTTTTTGTGTGTGTGGTACCAGGGATTGAACTCAAGGGCGTTCAACCACTGAGCCACATCCCTACCCCTTTTTTGTATTTTATTTAGAGATAGGGTTTCACTGAGTTGCTAAGTGCCTCACCATTGCTGAGGCTGGCTTTGAACTCGCAATCCTCCTGTCTCAGCCTCCCAAGTGCTGGGATCACAGGCGTGCGCCACTGCGCCCAGCTACAGAAAAAAAAAAAAAAAAGGAAAAAAAAAAAGGCATGTATAATATGTCAGAAAACACTCTACTTCATGAATATCCAGAAGGAAAAAATTTTAAAAAGCTGGGCGCGGTAGCGCACGCCTGTAATCCTAGCACTTGGGAGGCTGAGACAGGAGGATTGAGAGTTCAAAGCCAGCCTCAGCAATGGCAAGGCACTTAGCAACTCAGTGAGACCCTGTCTCTAATAAAATATAAAAAAGGGCTGGGGGTGTGGCCCAGTGGTCGAGTGCCCCTGAGTTCAATCCCTGGTACCAAAAAAATAAAAATAAAAAAAAATAAAGCCAGGGGAAAAAAATATGCTTGCGCTTCTCTTTGGTAAATACCTTTAAGTGGAAGAGATGAATCATAGTAGGTATATTTTTTTTTAAATATTTTTATTAGTTGCTCATGGACCTTCATTTTATTTACTTATTTATATGTGGTGCTGAGAATTGAACACAGGGCCTCACAAATGCTAGACAAGCCCTCTACCACTGAGCCACAATCCCAGCCTAGTAGGTGTATTTTTAACTTTTGTTTTGGTTTTGTGGGGCTAGGGATCTAACTTAAAGAGTCTCGCACATGCTGAGCAAGCACCCTACCCTGAACAACAGCCCAAACCCCTTTAGCTTTTTTTTTTTTAAATATTTATTTGTTTGTTTCAGTTGTACACAATGCCTTATTTTTACATGGTGCTGAGGATCGAACCCAGGCCGTGCACATGCTAGGCGAGTGATCTACCGCTTAGCCACAATCCCAGCAATCCCCTTTAGCTTTTAAAAAAACAACCAAACTATCTTTCAAAGAAACTATAACATTTTACATTCCTAGCAGCAGTATGAGTGTTCTAGTTTCTCACCTTCTACCACCTAATATGGTTTTAAAATTCTTAGCCTTCTAATAGATGTTTAAGTAGTATCTCACTGTGGTTTTAATTCACAATTTCTTAAGGACTAAAATACTGAAAATATTCTCATATTTATTTGCCATCTATGTATCTTCTTTGGTAACATATCTATTCACATATTTTGCCCAGTAATCCTAGAGACTTGAAAGGCTGGGGCAGGAGGATTGCAAATTCAAGGTGAGCCTCAGCGACTTAGCAAGGCCCTTAACAACTTAGTAAGACCCTATCTCAAAATAAAAAATAAAAAAGGGCTAGAGATGTGACTCAGTGGTTAAGCATCCCTGGGTTCAATCCTTGGTTTACAAAAAAAAAAAAAAAAGTTACTCAGACTGGGCCTTTTGCTGTGGGGCTAAAGTGATCCTTCTGAGCCAGTCTCCCAAGTAGCTGGGACTATAAGTGTGCATCATTGTGCAAGATAGTCCATTTTTTAACTGTTCTCTCATTACTGAGTTTTGAGTTTTATATTCTAAATATAAGTCTTTTGTCAGACACATCATTTGCAAATATATTTCCCAGTCTATAGGCTTGTCTTTTCATTCTCTTAAATGAAATTTTAAATTTCGGGAAATATAGATTATCAATTTATTCTTATGGATTGTGCTTTTAATGTTAGATAAACCTTATTTTTTATTAAAAGGTTTCTAGTTTTAAAGTTTTAGGTTTTATATTCCTATCTGTGATATAAAGTAATTTTTGTATAAAATATAAGGCACGGATCAACACTCTTTGTTGCTGTTGTTCATTCTTTCAGTTTTCTTTCCTTTACATAAAGCCAATTATTCTAGCAATATTTATTAGAAACAAAACAACCTTTCATATGCTTGTTTAAAATCAGTTGTCCATACATATGTGTATATATATGTGTAATGTACATGCATATGTGTTTGTGTGCATATTTATTTACATTTTTCTAGATTCAAGTTCCATCAACTATTTGCTTTATCTTTATTTCAATATTATAGTGTCTTAATTGCTAGAATTTATAAGTCTTGTAATCAGATAAAATTAGTCTTCTATGTTTTTCTATGACATCTTAATGCAAGTTTTTTGAAAATCAGAAATGTTGACTCAAATGCAGATTATGATTATCATTCTCCTAGTCCAACCTCAGCAGTTGTTATATTATGAATACCAAAACTAATAGAAATTACATAAACCTAAAATCATACTATGTAGCTCTTTTTTTATTATATATAATATACTTAGCATTCTGAAGCCAGATGTACAGTTCAACATATGAAACAATATTTAACATCCTTACCTGCAAACCATATTTTACCCTTATTTTCTTTAATTCTTTTCTTCTTTCCAACTCTTTTTCTTCCTTACTTAATGCTGGGCCAACTAAAAAGAAAAAAATTGTCTTTGGTTTTAAAAAAATGCAATAAATCTAATAGACTTTGTTGAAAGCTAATACTAATGTTAATAAAAAAGGCTGGTGTTGACACAACTCAGTGGTAGAATACCCTTGGGTTCAATCCCCAGTACTACAAAAAAAGGGAGAAACATTGATAGTATTAATACCCCCATTAGGAAACAACCTACTTAGAAAGCAAACCCAAGATTCATGCTGTTATGTAATGTGCCATACTCACAAATTAATTAGAAAAAATAACCAATAAATATGCATACTTTGTATTTATAAGAAAAACTGATGTCTAAAAAGATGACCTCTTACTTGTTCAAAGTCTCTACTTAAACTTCAGGGGCTTTAGATAGGTGAGTTTAAAGCACTAAAGCAATTCCCTATAGACTGATATTTATTATTTTTAAAATTAGTATATACCAACAATATACCAGTATCAACTATCAATAGAACAGAAAACATATCAATAACCCTTAACACTTTTGGCCCATTATTTTCCATGTTAGTATTATATAAAAAAGGCAGGCCAAGGAGATAACTCATTGGTAGAGCACTTGCCTTGCATGTGAAAGGCCCTAGGCTCAATCCAACACGGGGGGGGGGGGGGGGGGGTGGGACAAGATTTAACTATGGATACCTTTTTTATATCAGTAAACAGATATTAAAAGGAAACCAGAGCTGTGAATATAGACAGAGCATGTACTTAGCATTAGTGAGGCCCTCGTTTCAAACTCTAGCACCACAAAATGATGGGGGGATAAATAAATTTTTATTATGTCACTTTTTTTGGTGTGGTACGGGGATTGAACTCAGGGGCACTCGACCACTGGGCCACATCCCCAGCCCTTTTTTGTATTTTATTTGGAGACAGGGTCTCACTGAGTTGCTAAGTGCCTCGTCATTGCTGAGGCTGGCTTTTGAACTCGCGATCCTCCTGCCTCAGCCTCCCAAAGTGCTGGGATTACAGGCGTGCGCCACCGTGCCTGGCTATTATGTCACTTTTAAAATCACTTGTTTACTTGAATAGACAAAGCTTGTATATATACTATACCCATGATGTTTTGATATTTTAATATATACACACATTGCGGAATGGCAAACTCTAGCTAATTAACACATATTTTACCTCAAATACTTTTTTTGTTTTGTTTTTTGCTTTTGTGGTGAGCAAACTTTAAATCTACTCCTTTAAGACTGGAGGTGTGGGCTGGGGTTGTGGCTCAGTGGTAGAGCGCTCACCTAGCTCCCTAGCTCGCCTAGCACATGCGCAGCCTGGTAGATCCTCAGCACTATGTAAAAGTAAAGGCATTGTGTACAACTAAAACAAATAAATAAATGTTTAAAAAAGAAAAAAGACTGGAGGTGTGCTGAGTGCAGTGGCGCAAGCCTGTAATCCCAGCACTTGGGAGGCTGAGGCAGGAAGATCGGGAGTTCAAAGCCAGCCTCAGCAACGGTGAGGCACTTAGTAACTCACTGAGACCCTGTCTCTAAATAAAATACAAAAAAGGGGTAGGGATGTGGCCCCGTGGTCAAGGGCCCTGAGTTCAATCCCCGATACCAAAAAAAAAAAAAAAAAAGAAAAGAAAAAAAAGACTGGAGGTGTAAGTCAGTGGTAGGGGCTTGCCTACCCCTGGTATGTATCCCCACAACAAAAATAAACAAACAAATAATTAGGAGGAAAAAGAAAAAAGAAACCTATTCGTACCAATTTCAAGCACAATTACTCTTGAAGGACCTTTAACTACCACTGCATTCTACCTACTAAACCAGATTAACAAATAGTTATTTAGTTGGTTGGCTTCCTTATTGGTTTACAAGAGATATTTTTCTTTTCTAGGAAAGAAAAGAAAACTTTGTCTATTAAAGTATTGCAAAGATTTTTCTCCTAAAAAAAGTTATTTAGTATCTTTCTTCTGGTTAGAAAGTGTCTAATGCTACACCATCACATGGCTAAATTATTAAACAAAAAAGTCAAATACAATCATAAGCTATTAGCCTACATCTCAAATTTCAAATATATGTCTTTCTTAGTTTTATGATAACATTCACTGAAATATAAATGTATCTCAACCCATTATTACATCAAGTAGAGATAAGGCTGACAGTTTCATATACCTCAATACATATGTCAATTAGATATGAACACAGTAGCTGACTGATACTTTTATAGAAAATCACTAATTTTTTTTTTGGGGGGGGAGGGTACTGGGAATTAAACCCAGGGGGCTTAACCATTGAGCCACATCCCCAGCCCTTTATATATATTTTATTTTGAGACAGGGTCTCACTAAGTTGCTTAGGACCTTGATAAGTTGCTGAGGCTGGCTTTGAACTTGTGGTCCTTCTTTCTCAGTCTCCCGAGCTGCTGGGGCATCAGGCGTGTGCCACCGTGTCAAGCTTAAGTCACTAAATATATTAACTGAGTGTTAGAACTAAACATTTTAAAGTATCAGTCATACCCACGTTTAACAATATGTTTCACATACCAAAAGATTCATCTTTCTTATCAAGGCGAAGGTGAGCTCTAACTTGCCCTGGTTCACAACCATCACAGGTATCACTGCCAGGGTGAATGTGAAAGGACAACACAGTCTCTCCAATTTTCACTTCATCTCCATGCTCAAGTACATAAGGATCACATTTAGTTTTTGGCTAGAGGGGGAACATTTAATACAACAAACCCAAAACAGTCACATATGGTATTTTATGTCCACTACAAGTAATGTCAGATTAAAATAAATATTTAAAATGATTCTCAATGAGATATGCACACACTTCTATAACTTGATGAATGACCCATAAATAATAATCTACAACAGGCTAGGAATATAGCTCAGTGGTAGATTGCATGCTTAACAGGCCCTGGATTCAATCCTCAGCACCAAGAAAAGTAAAGTTTCCTACCAGTGGAGAAGATATCTGAATTGAGCAATTTCTATCTTATCAAAACACAAAAATCTCCCTAACTTCATGCCCAAACCAAAAAGAAATGCCCAACTCTGGACTTCAAACAACTTGGTACCAAAACACATAATCATTAGAGTCAAAAAAGATAAAAGTGTTAGGACAAAGGGATAAGTATACCACCTCTCCTTTCTTCCTCCCTCTTCTTTTCTCAATAATTTTTTTCATTTGTTACACTTAATAAAAATGAGGCCCAGGGCTGGAGTTGTGGCTCAGTGGCAGAGAGCATTTGCCTTGCACATGTTGAGGCATTGGGTTTGATCCTCAGCACCACATAAAAATAAATAAACGAAATAAAGGTCTATAACAACAACCAAAAAAATTTTTTAAAAGCCCCTCTCTCCTTATTCTGTATACTTTTTTAATGTATGCCAAGGACTTTGCTACCTGCTAAAGATATATGCATATTAACTGGATACATATAACACCTGCTTTCAAGGAGTTTCCAGTTTAGCAACATTTCCATTAAAACAATTTAAAAGAAAAAAATAAGAGCTGGGAGTGTAGCTCACTGGTAGATCATTTGCTTAGCATGCACGAGGCCCAAGTTTCAATCCACAAAACTGCAAAAAGAAAAATAAAAGGGCCCCTAAAGCACTGTAAGAATATTTAAATAGTTTTACAGTACATATATATCTAAAAATAAGGCACAGATACATCATTAGAACTCAAATTCAACAGCTAAGAATCTACTCATTATGTACTCTTTTTTAGTCCTTCCTGAAAATTTCCTTCCAAGTAACACATTTGGACTTCAACACTGATCTGAATCTAATGATATTTATAATGACTATGGTCTAGAGAAATAAAAGCTTTCAGTTCAGTTTTTAAAATAATTTCAGTTAGTTTTAATAATAAAGTACAGGCAAATAATACATATTCACTCACCTGAAGAATCTGTTTTCCATTAACAATTGTGCCATTCTGACTGCCTTGATCCACAAGGACATAGCTTTGTAAGTCATGATCAAAATAAATTTCTGCATGAAACTTAAGAAAAAAGAAACCAAACAATTAAGTACTACAAAAAAAAAAAAAAGTACTATGTTTTTTTCATGTATGTATGCATGTGTATATGTGTTTTAAAGCATGGATAACAATGTAGAAGAATTGAGACTAGATCCTTGTACATCACCCTGCACAAAGCTCAACTTGAAATGGATCAAAGACCTAGGAATTAGACCAGAAACTGTGCAATTCCTAAAAGAAAACATAGGGTTAACACTCTGACATACATACATAGGCAACAACTTCCTTAAAAGACTCCTAAAGCTCAGGAAATAATACCAAGAATTAATAAATATGATGGCATGAAATCAAAAAGCTCTGCACAGCAAAGGAAACAAGAATGTGAAGAAAGAATGGGAGAAAATTGTTGCTAGCTGCTCTTCGAACAGAGGATTAATATTCAGAAATATATAAAGGACTGAAAAAACTTAATACCAAAAGACAAATAACCCAATTAATAAATGAGCAGATGAACTAAAAGACATTTCTCAGCACTACATATAAATAAAGGTACATCAAAAACTAAAAAATATTTAAAAAAATAATAATAAGGAATGGAACTACCATATGACCCAGCTAAACCACTCCTTGGTATTTATCCTGTATTAAAGTCAGCATAATACAGTGATAACTACATACCCATGTTTATAACAACACAATTCATAATAATTGGAACAATGGAACCAGCCTAAGTGTCTATCAATAGATAAGTGGATTAAAAAAAAAATCGCAGTCTATATACACAGTGGAGTTCTATATACTCATAAAGAAAAATGAAATTACGTCATCTGCAAGAAAAATGGATGGAACATGAGAACATTATGTTAAGCAAAATAAGCCAAACTAAGGAAGTCAAGGATTTTCTCTCAGATGTGGAAACTAAACAAGAAAAGGATAAGAAAGGTTGCCAGGGGATTTCAAGAAGACCAAACGGATATGTATAGACTACAGGAAAGGGACTGGGGGAGAGAAAGGAGGGAAAAGGGAAATAATAGGGAATAAATACTGGCCAAATTATATTATTATACTGTGTGCATGTATGACTATATAACAACAAATCCCACTATTATGTGTGGCTATAATACATTAATAAAAAAATACGAGGAAAAACCCCCAAAACTAAAAACCATTGATAACAATTTCTATATGATATAATAAAGTGGGCTTTAGTCTCTTGATTATTTATTTTTGGTACCAGGGACTGAACCCAGGTGCTCTTAACCACTGAGTCATATCCCCAACCCTTCTTATATTTTATTTAGAGAGAGGGTCTCACTAAGTTTCTTAGGGCCTCACTAAGTTGCTGAGGCTGGATTTGAACTAGCAATCCTTCTGCCTCAGCTTCCTGAATCACTGGGATTACAGGTATGTGCCACCGCGCTTGGCTAACTTTCATCATTTTTAATACATTTTCCTGAATATAAATTATACGTGATTCTGGTAGAAATAATAGAGGCTACAGAAAGAAAATTCATCTACAATTTCACCTTTTTTTTTTGGAACTGGGGGTTGAACCCAGGGCTTTGGGAATGCAAGTCTGATGCTTTGCCACTGAGCTACATCCCAGCCCTCCACTTTTAACTACTATTATTTAGTGTACATCCTATTCTACTTTTTAAACATACTTGAGATTATTAATACTATTTGAATTTTTTATCTAATGTAATTGTCCATATTATTAAAAATTCTTAATACAAAAGGTAATTTGAAACACTCAAGGCCAACTTCTCAGCATTTTCCAGATTATCAGTACTCAAGACTGATCACTTCTTCCTCGTTCCATAGCATTTTGTTTCATATTCCTCTCTGCCTCTTAGGCTTAACATTATATCATGAGGTTCATCCACTTTGGGGGCAGAGTTGTACTATATTCACTTTGCTGAACCTGCTGTATAACCTATAATACAGTCTTCTAAAAATGGACATCTAAGTTTTTTAGGATTTTATTTATTTTAATTGCTGAGGCTTCTTGTACATTTAATCTCTTTGTATATTATTCAAATGTTTTTTCTAGGGTATAAACCTAGGAAAATAATTAATTACTAAATCATAGCATATGCAAATCTTAGTCTAGATATTGCCATATTGCTTTGTTTATTTATTTTTACATGGTGCTGAGAAACAAACCCAATGCCTCACACATGCTAGGCAAGCCATATTGCTTTCCAAAGTGCTGATTACACTCCCCAGCACTCTCTTGAAAATTCCTGTCACTCTAAGCATCCTTAACCAAAACTTGGTATTGTCAGAATTTAAATTTTTGTTAGCCTCGCAGGTATGACATGAAATTTTATCATTGTAACTGTAATTTGCATTTCTCTGATTACTACTAAAAACCTTACATGTATTAACAATTTGGGTTTCTTTTTCTGTAACTTTTCTCTTTATGTCCTTTGTGTATTTTTTAAAAATTAGGATTAGAATAATAACAATATTGAAGAACTTAAAGAGTTTTAAGTCTTTTGACACTGCTAAATCCTATTCCAAATAACTCTTCTAAATTATCTCCCGATAGTAGTAAATATTTTTAATAAATATGATGAATAAAAATGACAAATTGGATTCATCTGTATCTTAGATTACTAGAAAGACTGAATGGTTTTCATTTATTAATCACGATATTTCCTCTACTGTGAATCGCCTATTTAAGTCCTTTACTCACTTACCTATCAGTGTCACAATAGGGTTTGAGAACATAAACTTTTGTGCAATTTTTAAAGTACAAAGGAAATATATTTTGTCACATTTGTTGCAGCTGTCCCAGTCAGGCTTTTAAACTTTTTTCTTGACATATAAATAGCTTCATACTTAATCAAAACTATTTATCCACACTGTGGCTGTAGCTCAGCCCACTTGCCTGGCATGTGTGAGGCACTGGGTCCAATTCTCAGCACCGCATATAAATAAATCAAATAAAGGTCTATCAACAACTAAAAATATTTTTTTAAAAAAAATTATTTATCCTACTTTATACTTAGTATGAAGTACTTCGGCTTTACCATATTTTTAACTCAGGAAATATGTCCTGTGGTTAAATATCTGAATATTTGTTTGTTCCCATAACATTAATATGAGGGGTTTTTTCAATAAGTATTTTTCATCCACATAGATATGCAGTAGCAATTTTGCCAACAAACTAGCTAGTCCACCAATGGATATTAATTTAAAAGAAAGAAAAATCAAATGTCACTAGGGAACTACCTATATTTTAGATTGAAGGTAGAAAAGATCTTCTTTACTCTTTAAGTTACAGATTAAGTTTTGTTTGCAGACAAGAAACATGGGTCATAGAAAAATTTTTAAATGTCAGATAATTTGATTAGAGTTAAGATTATGAGAATTTTCCTTCATTTAAACGAATCCAAAAACATAAAAGTAATAACTTTTAAACAAATAATGGGAATCAAATTTCATTCCCTAAAACCAAAAATCACATAAATCTATTTTAGATTGATATTCTACTCCATTAAATAAAAACAAAATGGGAACTAGAGGTGTAGTGAGTGATAGAATGTTTGCCTACCATGTGCAAGGCCCTGGCAATGCATAGATAAATACATAAAACAAAATTAGCAAAAAAGAAATGAGTTAACAACCATAAAGGGAGAAGGAAAAACAACAGAAAAAAGTTAAGAAAAGAGAGAAACAGAGAAATATGAACTTTATACAAAGCCTCAAGAGCTAACTCTTTTGGGTTTTGTTTGAGACGGGGTATTGCTGTCTTGCTCAGTCTGGTTCTGAATGTCTGTGTTCAAATGATCCTCTGGCTTCAGCCTCCCAAGTGCTGGGACTACAAGTCCAGGACATCCAGCCTGGCTTGTGCTTTTTCTATTTTTATCTTAAATCACAATTCTATTTTTACTGTTCATTTTTAAAACTCAGCTGTTTGTTTCCCTGAAGCCACTGGAGGCTCAACTGGAAAACACTGGAAATAAAAGTCAGTGCTTATCATCTACAGGTGGTAGATGATAAAATTATTCATGAATTGTGAAATATTTTGGACTCTGGACTGGAGATATTCTACTACTGGAGATAGTGTATTTGCTGGGTATGCTAGAAGACCTGAGTTCAATTCCCAGCCCAAGAGCTTGGGGAGGAGGACAAGAGGTGGTTTGACTGGGCAGCATACTTTGAGCCCAAAGTCATTACCTACTAGAGTAGACCTGAATCCAGGTCTGATTTATTTTTGAAGTGCCAAATTATGTATCATATTTGCTCAACAAACGTGTTAAATGGCTACCATTTTAATACTGAGATTAAATAAATCCACATTTTCTACTCCTGATTCAGACTATTATAATACAGACACAATTAGTAAGATACAGCTTCTTGAGAGGCTGAGGCAGGAAGATTATTTGAACCTACAAGTTCAAGATCAGCCTGGCATCATAGATCCTATTTGTCTGTGTCTATGTGTGTGTGTGTGTGTGTGTGTCTGTCTGTCTGTCTCTCTCTCTCTCATGCACACACACACACACACACAAATTTAGTTTACTGAACCTGTGATAAAGATTTTTTCTTTCCTCAAACACTGGAATAAATAAATCTGCACTGTCTTCATTACCATTACTATACTGAACATTAATCTTTTCATTTAATGAGAAAAACTTCAAGCTTTCAACTATAATGATTTTTTTTTAATTTTTATAGAATGATCATTTTAAAATTATATCTAGGAGGCTATACTTGAGAAATCAAAGATCTTACCTTACTGACACCAACCTCAGGGATTCGGAGAGTATGCTCCATATCTTTCTCTCTGCAGAATTGAATAAAGTGTCATTAACAATTTTTAAGGCATATATAAATAAAATAAAGATTGACATGGTAAGAATTTTTTGAAGTAGATGTTGAAAGGCAAGGCCTCTCATTAGATCTCTTGATTACAGATTATCCTTACTGCTACTTTAGATTTGTTATGCTTTCACATAGTAATTATTTGTTTACATGTCCTTTTTTCTTCAAATGTGCTTTCTCTGGGTAGAAACCTTACTTTAGTCCTCCTTGTATCCACAGCACATAAAACAATGCTAGCATAATAAAGCCTCTTTGTAGTCGGGCGCGGTGGCACATGCCTGTAATCCCAGCACTTGGGAGGCTGAGGCAGGAGGATCGCGAGTTCAAAGCCAGCCTCAGCAATGGCGAGGCACTTAGGAACTCAGTGAGACCCTGTCTCTAATAAAATACAAAAAAGGGCTGGGGATGTGGCCCAGTGGTCAAGTGCCCCTGAGTTCAATCCCCGGTACAAAAAAAAAAGAATAATAATAATAAAAAAAAATAAAGCCTCTTTGAAATAAATGAAAGAATGATATAATAATATTAACCATTTTTACCTTCCAATCGTAGCAGGATTTACAGCTGTAATGATAAAAAGTGATCCTGTCTGCAGCACTGGTGATCTAATAACAATTACTCTAATACATGGGGGCCAAATTTTTTCTTCATCTGCCAAGGAAAGAAGTAGGCAAACATTAATTCAAATGCTATGTAAATAAAATAAAATTTACCTAGATATAAAGGAGGCATCCATAAAAACAAAAAAAATGTTTTCATCAGGGTTAAGGGTGTTGCTCAGTGGTAGAGCATGGCCTTAGGAAACACGAGGCCTGAATGCAAGCCCCAGCACCACACATACATAAATAAAAAATGTACTGGTTGCTGGGCACAGTGGTGCACACCTATAATCCCAGTGGCTCAGGAGGCTGAGGCAGGATGATGACAAGTTCAAAGTCAGCCTCAACAACTTAGCAAGATGCTGTCTTAGGGGGAAAAAAAGTAAAATTAAAAAGGATGTGGCTCAGTGGTTCAGTACCCCTGGGTTCAATCCCAAGTACAAAAAAAAAGGATTGGTCAAAATCTTAATTCTGGAGTTGGGGTGAGGTGGACCTCAGTGGTAGAGTGCTTGCCTACCATACAAAAATGCCTGGATTCAACCCCTACCAGGGCAAAAAACAAACAAACAAAAAACCTTCATTCTAACTAAAACAAACTTGTTAAATTCTATGATATCATATATAAGCAACCAATAAGCCTAATGTTATTATTATAGTGAACAGCATAAGGTGTGCAGCATATTAAGTATCTACCATAGTAATTAAAAAAAAAAAAAAATCAACTCTCTTTCTTAAGGTCTTGAAAATTGAAAATATCTCAAATATTTTTTATTATTTTAAGCTAGAAAAATTTAGTCCACTTATTAAAAATAAGAGAAATCCCACTAAAAATAAAAGAAAAAATTAATTCATATACTATAATATGAAATCCTGTGTTTTAAGAAAGTATGCCTTTATATCTTTGGGTAAAAAATTCTAGATTTGCCATAATATATATGTAACTGAATTCATGAGCTACACTTTTTAAACACAACTTACTTTTTCTTCCTAAATTGTAAAAGTAGGCTACCTGTATCTAATCCACTAAATAGCTTTAATATATACTTTAAGGTTAGAATGCAGGAAGTTTGGTTTTATGTTCTATTGATTAGGCTACTCGATACAATGAAACTTTCTTAAGGTCCAAAGTATTAGTCATTTATTCACGTTCTTCTTTCTAAAAATTACCAAGTAAGGTCACATAATTTTCAATAATATCAACAAAATAATCACTAGGGGCTGGGGTTGTGGCTCAGTGGTAGAGCGCTCGCCTAGCACATGCGCGGCCCGGGTTCAATTCTCAGCACCACATAAAAATAAAGGCATTGTGTACAACTAAAAGTGAATAAATAAATATTTTTTTAAAAAATAATAATCAGCCAGGCATGGTGGCACACCCCTGTAATCCCCGCACTTGGGAGGCTGAGGCAGGAGGATCGTGAGTTCAAACCCAGCCTCAGCAATGGTGAGGCACTTAGCCACTCAGTGAGACCCTGTCTCTAATAAAATACAAAAAAGGGCTGGGGATGTGGACCAGTGGTCGAGTGCCCCTGAGTTCAATCCCCGGTACCAAAAAAAAAAAAAAAAAAAAAAAAATCACTATATTTTGGGCTGATATATCTATGAGTCACTAACATTTTTAACTGTTTTACTCTCTTACAATTACCAGACTGAGTTGTATTTAATTAAAATTCAATAACGGTTACTTACTTACCTTCCTCCTCTGTTTCTTCAACAGTTACACTGTCTTCACTGGTATTATCCTCATCATAACTGTCCTCCGTCTGAGAGTCTGTAATTTCACCTTCTTCTGGCTCACTATCACTCTCTATGGTTTTCTCATCTTTAAGTGAAGCTGAATTACAGATGTTTTCACTAAGAGGAGATGCTATAGTGTTTCCACTAACTGGAACAGTGAGTTTAGGGGAACTATTTTTGTAATAAATGTCTATTTTGGCCTTCTTTTTCACATTTGCAAAAATTTCTCCTTCACTGCAGTTTATATATTCAACACTGGAGGCTTTCTGATCTTCTGAATTCAAATCCTGGAAAGGAATAGATATGTGGGAAGAGGGGAGAATAACTTTAAACATCACTCTCCTACATAAAGTTTCAGTGAATGTGAAGATATAATGTATAGTGAAAAAACAATAAACTGTGGCAACTCTCTCATATTCCTCTTCTCAGTTAATGAATGACATTATCATTGTCTTAGCATCCAAATTAAAAATCTTATACCTAGGGCTAGGGGTGTGGCTAAGCGCTTGCCTAGCACTGGTGAGGCCCTGAGTTCAATCCTCAGTACCAGGTAAAAAACAACAAATAAAAAATTAATAAATAAATGTTAAATTCTTCAAAAAAAAAATCTTATACCTATCTTGACACCCCTTAACCACTACATGGAGTCAATTAAAGTGCTACAGACTCCATCTACAACTGATTCCAAATCTGTCTCCCCTATTTATTCTCAATGTCCTAATATTACCCAGTCCAGGCACTCAATGTGTATTGCTTGGACCATGTGATAACCTCTACCAAGGCTGTCCAATTAAAATATAATATAAGCAACATTTGTAGTTTCAAATTTCCTAGTGGCCATATTTTTTTGTTAATATTTATTTGTTTTAGTTGTACACAATGCCTTTATTTTTACGTGGTGCTGAGAATCGAACACAGGCCATGCACGTGCTAGGTGAGCACTCTACTGCTGAGCCACAACCCCAGCCCTAGTGTCCATATTTTAAAAAGAAAAATTATTAATGAGAACGTTTCCATTTTTTCTAAGACGACTTCAAAATCCAGACATATTTTACACATACAACATACCAAACTTGGTCTAGCTTCATTTCAATAGGTCATCAGCCACATGGAGCTAAGATAGCTACCTTACTGGACGGACAGTGGAGGGCTAGAGTATTCACGTACCTACTTTCAATTTTCCTTTCAAACTCTTACCAAATAACAAGTCAGTGCAAATAAAATACAGAAATGATTTTACATATAACATGAAATTAAAAATCCAAATGTACCTGATTATATTTAGAGTTGGCTTCATAACGCCCCAAGATTTTAAATATAGACAAATTATATATCTTTTATTCTAAAATTGATGTCTGCTTTATTCCAAAATTTTAACTTATCTGGCATAAGCATTGTATTATTAACTTGTACAGGTATAGTTGGCATGCTTTATGGCAAAAGAACAAATCTATTATTTTTTCTTAACTTTTTCTTTTAGTTATCAATGGACCTTTTTTTGAAACTTTTACAATTTACTCTTCTGTTCACCCTACATACATGCTTACTACTTCAAACATTATGAATTATATTAAAAAATAAATTAGAAACTACATATTTAAAGGGAAGGAAAAAAAATCACCCTACATTCAATCACACAGTTAGATGCTCTTGTTATTCTATACAAACCCTTTGAGATTTTTTTCCATTAATTTTATGTAGATATACCACTGGCATCACAACACATTCTGTTCTTATTCTGTTGCTACTAAGTACTTTTACTACTCTTCTACATCAAGAAGCCCATAGACCTTTATTTTTTAATTTATTTTTATAGGTGGTGCATGAGAATCGAACCCAGTGCCTCACACATGCTAGGCAAGTGCTCTACCACTGAGCCACAACCCCAGCCCCCATATCTATTATTTTTAATACACAAATAAATTTTTATCATATACAACACAATGTTTCAAAATATATGTACATGAATTATACATACATCAAATTACTGAATCAAGCTATTTAACATGTACATTACATATTTTTGAGGTGAGAAAATTTCAAATTAACTCTTGTACTGACTTTCAAAAATACAACACATGGGACATAAGCTCAGCCTAGCATGTGTGAGGCCCTGAGTTCAATCCCCAGCTCCACTAAAAATAAAAATAAAAATATAGTCCTCATTTTATACAACAGACAACTCTGTTATTTTAGCCTTGGAAGAAAAAAACAATTATATTTCTCTTTTCCCTTCAGTTTGTAACACACTTGCAATTTTCTATCTCAGAACAACATGATAAAGTGAATCTGTGTGTTCTTCCACGATTTTATAAAATATGACAGTAACTTATACACATATTTTTAATAGCAGCATAAATTCAGTTTGGAGACTAGCTAAGCTTTTGCAGTGTGATAAAGTATATACACTGCCAGTAATACAAATTCATCAAGGACAAAAACAAGGACAAGAAGCTGAAAAACAATTAGGAGCTTTATAGGCCATGTAAATTATAGCCAAAAAAAAAAAAAACCTTATCTATCTATTTATATATGTGTACATATGTGTGTGTGTGTATATATACATATGTATGTATGTGTGTGTACGTATATATACGTATATATATATATTTTTTTTTAAAGCAGTTTCCAATCTTGTATACTTTGTTACTATTATTTATTGAACAACCTACATAGAGAGTAAATAAGTGAAACTGCCCAAAGTGCTATTTTTAATAAGCTGTTTGCCAGTATCAAATGTTAGATATCCACTAAGAAATGAGAAAGGGCTTACATGTATGCATTCAGGAACAATGTATATTTCAAGTTATTTACTCCAGTCTCTTCACACCACTGCCTCACATCCATATATTCTCACCTACAAAAAGTGAGGTTTAAAAGTATCTTTAAAAATAAAGCAAATACTGCCCTAAATTTACCTCCTTCAATTTTTGAGAAATTTCTTCTTTAATCTAGTGATTGAGAATTTGTGGAAAGGCCATGGTTGCTCCATCTTAACTTTCCTTGGTTGTTGCATTCTAATATTTTAATAAATGTTATTGAAACACAGTTACAGAACAATTTTTGGTTTCATAAGAAAATGCTGCCTTACTTACATTATCAAAATTATGTAAAATTTTAAAATTAAAAAGACATTACCTTTTCCTCATTTGTTATAGAACAATCTGGATCCCTTCTTTTCTTCTTCAATTTTTTATCTTTACTTTGTTTTGTGCTAGAAGTCTGATAAGGTTGCAAATCTACTCGAGAATGAAATTGATATCGACCACTTTCCACATCACAGTAGTAATAAATCCCAGTTGAAGGATCATAATATAGTTGATTTTCCTTTCAAAGTCAAGAAAACAATAAGTGCTATTTATCTATGATGAAATACAGTAGAAAAACAAACCTAACAGAAATGCCAAATCCATTCAAATACAGTAAATGTGTGTCTTTTAACAACTGTAGTATTTTCAGGAGATACTGAATTAAAAGAAAATAAAAAATTTTTCCAAAATACTTTGCCAATATCTGCTTTAACTTTCCTAGTATGAAAAACAAATCTAAATGAAATCACATGAAATGGCCACTATTTGATGATTTTTCATTTTAAAAGAAACTAAACTTTCTTATGGTTCAACTTAATACATTAACAAAAAATGATAACAAGAAACCTTTTTGAAAATATGAAAACTAAGGCATGCATTAGAAAAACTGCATATGGAAGCAATTTCAAACTCATCATTCTTTTTTTTTAATATTTTATTTATTTTCTTTTAGTTGTACACAATGTATTTTTATGTGGTGCTGAGGATCGAACTCGAGCCCTGCACATGCTAGGCAAGCACCCTACTGCTGAGCCACATCCCAGCCCCAAACTCATCATTCTTTTTTTTTTTTTTTTTTGTGGTACCGGGGATTGAACTCAGGGGCACTCGACCACTGGGTCACATCCCCACACCTTTTTTGTATTTTATTTAGAGACAGGGTCTCACTGAGTTGCTAAGTGCCTCACCATTGCTGAGGCTGGCTTTGAACTCATGATCCTCCTGCCTCAGCCTCCCAAGTGCTGGGATTACAGGCGTGTGCCACCGCGCCCGGCTCTCATCATTCTTAATGACTGCACAATAATGGTCTAATACCATCAACCCCCAAACCTTTCCCTCAGTATGTAATGTTCATTACAAAAAGTCACTGAAGAAAATTTGAAGGGGAAAAAAAAAAAAAAAAAAAAAACCCTTAAAACTTATAAAAACCACAACATAACACTCTATAGAAAGAACCTGGTAAACAATTGCCTTCACTAATTAATTCTACATTAAAGTTAAGTAAGTAAGACTTGAGTAGGACAGTCATGCATAAATGAATTTTAGCAAATTATGAATTAAAAACCATAAAGATAAAATTACATAATCACCTACATTTATGAGACACTGGTTAAGACTCCAAAAATCAAGATTTAACTGACTAAGCTATTTTATCTACATCATAAATCCACACAGAACATACCTGAAAACATGATGTGCTGAGATGGAGCAATAAAACTTTCTGAAAAAGGTAGGTTTTTTTGTTTGTTTTTGTTTTCAAATATTTATTTATTTGCTTTAGTTTTACACAATGCGTTTTATTTTTACATGGTGCTGAGGATCGAACCCAGGCTGCGCATGTGCCAGGCCAGTGCTCTACCACTGAGCCACAACCCCAGCCCCTGAAAAAAGTACTTTTATTTTATTTATTTATTAGTTTATTTTTATGACTATTACAATTTATTTATTTTATTTTTTGGTATCAGGAATTTTAATCCTGAGGCACTTAACCACTGAGCCACATCCCCAGCCTTTTTTAATATTTTATTTAGAGACAGGGTCTCCGAGTTGCTTAGGACCTCTTTAAGTTGCTGAAGCTGGCTTTGAACTCGTGATCCTCCTGTCTCAGCCTCCCAAGCTTCTGAGATTATAAGCATGAGCCACCATATCCAGCAATATATCATTTTGCAGATTTCTTTTAAAAATATTTAGAATTCTCACCATCTTTTCTTTAAGAAATTTAATGACACTTTCTAATTTTATTTCTAGTGATAATGGAACTTTTATAACTTAGACCTTTAAAATCTGCTAAATCTGTCAATCCAATATGTAGGCATTTGCAAAATACAAGAAAAATGTTATTTAATTAAAATAAAATGAAAACTAGCACCACATGGGCAAAACAAGAATGTTCCCAATCTACTTAGAAATATAACATACAGAATGTAACTACTTCAGAACAGATGTCAAGAGAAAAGATACAAGCAGGAAGGTAGAAAAATGACAAACCTGCCGGGCGCGGTGGCGCACGCCTGTAATCCCAGCACTTGGGAGGCTGAGGCAGGAGGATCGTGAGTTCAAAGCCAGCCTCAGCAATGGCAAGGCACTTAGCAACTCAGTGAAACCCTGTCTCTAATAAAATACAAAAAAGGGCTGGGGATGTGGCCCAGGGGTCGAGTGCCCCTGAGTTCAATCCCCGGTACAAAAAAAAAAAAAAAAGAAAAATGACAAACCTAATTTCTACTTGGAAACAGTATTTTCCTTAAAACGAAATAAGTAATAGTTTTGGTAAGAGTTTAACTTTCTGGATATTAAACAGCAATGTCAATTAGCATATTCCCATGAAAAAAAATCTCTTTGTGAAAGACTTTTAAAGCAGTCTACCATGTGCAGATAAACTAATAGAATCTCTAATCTCAATTATGGATGTGGCTCACTGGTAAAAGCACCCCTGGGTTCATTCAATTCCCAGTACTAAAAAGAATAAATAATTAATTTAAAAATGTTTTCAATCGCACCCCTAACCTATAATTAACAATTTCACTTCCTTACAAAATCTAAATAAAAAACATATACTTACGTTCTTAAACATTTTATAATAATTAATGATCTAATTTTACTAATAAAAGATCATTGTAACATGTTACTTTACATATAAAAGGTTATTAGGAGCCAGGTACAATGGTGCATGCCTATAATCCTAGATAGGAGGCTGAGAAGGATGATCACAAGTTCAAGGTCAGCTTAAGTAAATTATTGAGACCCTGTCTCAAAATAAAAAAGAGCTCAGGAGGTAGCTCAGTGGTAGAGTACTTGTTGAGCATGCATAAGGCCATGGATTCAAACACCAAAATCACACACACAAAAAAAATGTTATTAGATTGCTCCAAAATACTAATCTATAATAACCATAATTAGCAAATTTATCTTACTCAAAAATCTAAAAGTGTAGTATCATGAGCTATTTTATAATCCTTTTGTCAAAAAGCTTCGAATAAAAACATAATTTTTAAATGCCATATCTTGCTTTTACTTCAGCTTAGGATTTGGTATTTGCTAACAAGCAGCTATATATATAAAATCATTCAGTATTTTAAAAAAATCCAAGACACTTACAGAATCATAATAGAAACCAGTGCTGTGATCAAAATACAGTCCAGTACTTTCATCATAAGTAAATCCAGTCTGCGACACAGCAGCTTCTGCTGCAGCTCTCAAACTCTCAGCTAATGATGAACCTTCTAAGGATGTACCTTCTGTTGCTAATGCAGACGTTAACTCCTATAGAAAACACAGTCAAATAAAATAAGACAAAACTTCTGTATATCAATCCAAAAATTATCAGAATTCAAAATAAGTAGAAAGAAAGCTATGTTTAAATAATGACTTCCATTTCTACAATGGAAAGATGTGACTACCAATTACAATTGGACCTGTTTTAACAAATGTTTACTACTATGTCATTTAATTCAACTTTGACCGAGTTTTTTGTTTGTTACAATGGTGGAGATGCAATAAAGGAATCTGTGCATACTAGGAGAGTACTCTGGCAGTAACTACACCTCCAGCCCCTTGATCCAGTTTTAAAGACACTAAAACTAAGACAGTAACAATCATGCAAAAATAAACGTATGAGCTGCGTGTAACAATTATTAAAAAATAAATATATGAGCCGGACGATGTGGCACATGTCTGCAATCCCAGAGGCTCAGGAGGCTGAGGCAGAGGATCTAGAGTTCAGAGCCAGCCTCAGCAATGGCAAGGCACTAAGCAACTCAGTGAGAACCTGTCTCTAGATAAAATACAAAATAGGGCTGGGGATATAGCTCCATGGTTCAGTGCCCGTGAGGTGAATCCCTGGTACCTAAAAAAAAATTAAATTTAATTAAAAAAAAAAAAAAAGTATGGGGGCTGGGGTTATAGCTCAGTGATACAGCACTTGCCTAGCACATGTGAGGCACTGGGTTCAATCCTCAGCACCACATGAAATAAAATGAATGTATTTGTGTCCATCTATAACTAATAAAATATTTTTTAAAATAAATAAATGTATGATACCATAGGGAAACAACCTACATAAAACAGACCATGAAATATTCTTTAAGACAAAAGATCTAGATTGTTTAATAATTATATGTTCAATGAGAAAAACACTTCAAAAAGAGAGAGGGGGAAGAAAGTTACAGAGTAAATAAGACATAATAATTCTTATTCAAACAAATTATAAAAATCAAATGTATAAAACATTTAGGGAAATTTGAACAGGGAGAGGTTATTTAACATAAAAGAATTTTTTTTTTTTTTTTTTACAGCTAGGAACACAGTTCAACGGCAGAGCACTTGCCTAGTATGCACAAGACCCTGGGTTCAATATCTGGTACTAGGAGGAAAAATTGTTCTTAAATATAGGTGAATGCACAAGGCTGAGGTAGGAGGATCACTTAAGCCCAGGAGTTTGAGGTCATCCCAGAAGACATACCAAGACCCTATACTCCCCCAAAATATCTTTTTACATGTAAACATGATATTGTGTATGCTGCCCAAAGCTCTTTAACTGAGTCAAAATATACTGACAAATTTTCTTTGTTTGGTTTGTACACATCACAAAATTTTAGAGCACATTGTAGCAGGAAAATAATTATACATGTAAGTTCTGATGGGGGTAGTTACTGGGCATTGAAGCCAGTTGTTCTCTATCACTGAGCTACATATCCAGACCTTTGTATTTTTTTATTTTGAGACAGAAGCCTGAAAAGTTGCTATGGCTGGCCTTGAACTTGCAATCCAGCTGCCTTAGCCTCCTGAGTCACTGGGATTACAGATATGAGCCACCACATCCAGCCTAAATTTTGCTTTTAAAAACTGTTGGAGCCGGGCGCAGTGGCTCACGCCTGTAATCCCAGCACTTTGGGAGGCTGAGGCAGGAGGATCCTGAGTTCAAAGCCAGCCTCAGCAGTGGTGAGGCACTTAGCAACTCAGTGAGACCCTGTCTCTAAATAAAATACAAAAAAGGGCTGGGGATGTGACCCAGTGGACGAGTGCCCCTGAGTTCAATCCCCGGTACCAAAAAAAAAAAAAAAAAAAACTGTTGGAAGGAATGCTGGTAATCCAAGCAGCTTGGGAGGCTAAGGATTGCAAGGTCAAAAGTCAGCCTTGGCAACTTGGAGAGGCCCTAAGCAATTTAGTGAGATCCTGTCTCAAAAACAAAAAATTAAAAAACGGCTAGGGATGTGGTTCAGTGTTAAATGCCCCTGGGTTCAACCTCTGGTATAAATAAATAAGTAAATAAATAAATAGAACTGTTGTCAGGTGAAGTATGATGTAATCCCAGTTACTTAGGAAACAGAGGCAGGAGGATTCCAGTGCTGAGGCCAGGCTCCACCACCTGCCAAAACCCTGTCTCAAAATAAAAAGGACTAGGGATGTAGTTCAACAGTATAGCCTGGGGGTTCAATTTCAGAGACAAGAAGAAGAAAAAAAACTTGCAAGACACAGTGGCATGGGCCTGTAGACACAGCTACTTGAAAGCTGAAACATGATAATCATGTGAGCCCAGAGATTTGAGACCAGCCTGGGCAACATAGCATAGCACAACCTCTTCTCAAAACATAAAACAAAATAAAGTGTACTATTCTTTGGACAATTGAATGTTTATAACCCTAGTATGTTATAATGCACCAAATGAGTCTATCTTTCTACATAACAATGAAAAATAAGGACAAGTTTTTCAGCAATTAAGAATTTCATGTTGCCAGGTGTGATGGCATATGCCTGTAATCCCAGCAACTTAGAAGGCTGAGGAATGAATGAAGTTCAAGACCCATCTCAGCAATATAGTAAGACCCTGTCCAAAATAAAATAAAAAGGGCCAGGGATTTAGCTTAGTGGTAAACCACCCCTGGGTTCAATCCCCAGCACCATGAAAAAAAGCTTCAATTTAGCATTTTATTACCTGTGAATGTGAGGTAAAATGATCCCCATGTTCACATTTAACATTTTCTGTTACAACAGTACCAGTGAAAATATCACTTTCTATTTGTGACTGGTCTTCAGAACTACAAGTAGGAGCATCAGTATTCTGACAATGTTGAACTGAGTGTTCAGTCACCTTATTTGTAAGACTATCATCATTATAGTACGCCTGATAAAAACCTGTAGCAAAAGCAAATTAAGTGACATATTAGAATAGTGTACATAAAACAGGCTTAATTCTGAAACATTGGCTCTAAGTACAAAACAGCACACATTGCAAATAAATCATGATCTTTACAATTGTACATATTTTAAAAGATTAAAACTGATGATGCATATAAAACTACAAATTGTGTGTCTTTAATTCCACTGTCTCCATCAGTACCCAAGTTATCAAGCTATAGAGAAAGGCCAGGTGGGGCTGGGGCTATGGCTCAGCTGGTAAAGCACTTGTCTCGCATGTGTGAGATCCTGGGTTCGATCCTCAGCACCACATAAATAAAATAAAGATGATGTGTCCACTTACAACTAAAAAAAAAAATGAGAGAGAGAGAGAGAAAAGCCAGGTGAACAGATTTGGAATTTCCACATCAAGGGTAAAGAAGAGCTGGGCACAGCAGCTCTCACCTCTAATCCCAGCAACTTGGGAGGCTGAGGCAAGAGGATCAAAAGTTCAGAGCCTGCCTCAACAACTTAGCGAGACCCTGTCTCAAAATAAAATATAAAATAGGGCTGGGGATGTGGCTCAGTGGTTAAGCACCCCTGCATTAAATCCCCAGTCCAAAAAAAAAAAAAGACAGGAGGCTGAGGCAGGAGGCTTACAAGTTCAAAGCCAGCCTCAGCAATTTACTGAGACCCTAAGTAACTTAGGGAGATCCTGTACAAAATAAAAAAATATTAAAAGGGCTAAGGATGTGGCTCAGTGGTTAAGCGCCTCTAGGTTCAATCCCTGGTACTATAAATAAATAAATAAATAAGGCTAGGGATATAGCTCAGTGGTATAGCAACACTGGGTTCAATCATCAGTATTGAAAAAAAAGGGTAAAATAGAAATATGTAGATAGCTTGTATTCTGTAAAAAAAACTCTAGCAACTCTTAACATCTTACCAAATACCTTAATATTGTTGCTTATCAACTGACAACAAAATAAAAAGAAAGTATCAGGATTTGATTTTGCTGTCCAATTTCTCATGCTGAGAAAAATTTAATATCATACATATATAAGGTTAATGCTATTGATATGTTTAGAAATTTACCTATATGTCATGAATGAAGCAACGTAAAACATAATGGGAAAGACTACTTCTTATGATCCATGCTAATTAAAACTCAATGGCTCAATTATTTTGTGTTATAATATAATGCAATTGATGAAGCTATCATGATAGGTTTACCATTCCCCCAAGGGTCTAAGAGACTAGCACTAAATATAATGCTAAGTGGAACACATCAACAAGAAAACCTGAGCCCCTGGACACAAAAAAGGCCAGATATGAGAGTATCTGCATGACACAATTTACTCAGTAAGGCAGGCATGATGAAGAGTTCTGGCAGTCCCAGAGTCTAAAGTGGGAGGATCACTTGAACCCAGGAGTTTGAGACCAGCCTGGAAAACACAATGAGACCCTCATGTCAAAAACAAAAAATAATGGGGCTGGGGTTGTGGCTCAGTGGCAGAGCACTCACCTCGCACGTGCGCGGCCCGGGTTCAATCCTCAGCACCACGTAAACATAAATGCATTGCATTGTGTACAACTAAAATAAATAAATAAATATTAAAAAAAAAAAAAAAAAGCCGGGCTCAGTGGCGCTCAACTGTAATCCCAGCACGTGGGAGGCTGAGGCAGGAAGATCACGAGTTCAAAGCCAGCCTCAGCAATGGCGAGGCACTTAGCAACTCAGTGAGACCCTGTCTCTAATAAAATATAAAAAAGGGCTGGGGATGTGGCCCAGTGGTCGAGTTCCCGAGTTCAATCCCCAGTAGCAAAAAAAAGAAAGAAAGAAAGAAATAACAGTACCAGAAAGCAAATTAATTATCTGAAAATACCAAATTATGTGAAAAGAAGTCAATATTATGACAGTTCTCATATTTATGTAGGTCATGATGTAAAAAAAATATATAATAAAAACACTATGTTAACATGATCTGAATGTTAGAGTATTAGGATATTCTCACTAGATGAATACCTGAAATTGACCAAGGAGTATGGTTCTCTGTTTGTACTTCTACATCAAACTTTTTATTTTCTTCATTTCTCCCACAATGAAGTATTTTACTGAGTTCTTCCACCTGGATGGAAACAAAAGCTTTAGAAAAAAATCATAAAGCAAACTACTACATAAACCATTCTCTTCATACTAAAACAAGAAATTATTTTTCTTGGTAAAAGTTTCAGACAAGTGGCAACCCCTATCACATCTCCTCTCACCTTGCAAGAGTTCTCTTTTTTCTTACTTGAATAAATCCTATTATTTTATGTTTAAAAGTTTTAAAGAAGTGCCAAAGGAGGGTTTGTTTCTTTTTCAGAAACACTAAAAATACTTACAAACCTTAGAGTTGCCAGGCGCAGTGGCGCATGCCTATAATCCCAGCACTTGGGAGGCTGAGGCAGGAGGATCGAGAGTTGAAAGCCAGCCTCATCAATGGCGAGGCACCTAGCAACTCAGTGAGACCCTGTCTCTAATAAAATACAAAAAAAGAGCTGGGGATGTGGCCCAGTGGTCGAGTGCCCCTGAGTTTAATCCCCGGTACCCAAAAAAAAAAAACTTAAAGAGTTAATTTTCAGACTTTTTTTCTTTTGAGATGAGTATCTCACTATGTTGACTAGATTGGTCTGGATACTCCTGGGCTGAAATGATCCTCCCGCCTTAGCTTCCCAACTGCTGGCACTATAAGCACATGACACCATTCTTGGCTCAGAGATGTTTTTATTCTTAAATTTGCTTGCCAAGGGTTGGCTGGGGTTGTGGCTCAGCGGAAGAGCACTCGCCTACCACATGTGCGGCCTGGGTTCGATCCTCAGCACCATGTAAGCATAAATGCATTGCATTGTGTACAACTAAAGCAAATAAATAAATATTTAAAAATTTTTTTTGCTTGCCAAGCCAGGAGCGGTGGTGCATACCTGTAATCCTAGCGGCTTGGGAGGCTGAGACAGGAGGATTGTGAGTTGAAAGCCAGCTTCAGCAAAAGCAAGGCGCTAAGCAATTTAGTAGGACCCTCTCTCTAAATAAAATACAAAATGGGGCTGGCTGGGGATGCGGCTCAGTGGTCAAGTGTCCCTGAGTTCAATCCCAAGTAAAAAAAAAAAAAATCGGCTTGCCAAGCATACAAATACCATCCTCCAAATTAATCTGGCCAAACTAAGTAATGGGACTTCATGAACAGAATCCTTCATTTCTAACCAATAGGACCAATTGGGGCTGAGTGGTTGAGTGCTTGCCTAACATGCACCAGGCCCCAGGTTAAACACACAGCACTGCCAAAAAAGCAAGAACTAAAAAGAAACCAACTGAACACACACACAAGAATTTTTTTATGCTACTAGAATTTTTTATGCTACTATTTAAAAGGCCAGTGGTTCTAAAGAAATAGAAAATCTAGACAGGCACAGTGACACAGGCCTATAATTCCACCTAGTCAGGAGGCTGAGGTGGGAGGATCCCAAGGTTCAAGGACACACTGGGCAAATTAAGGATACCCTGTCTCAAAAAATAAAAAAGACTAGCCGGGTGCAGTGGCGCACGCCTGTAATCCCAGCACTTTGGGAGGCCGAGGCAGGAGGATCACGAGTTCAAAGCCAGCCTCAGCAATGGCAAGGCACTTAGCAACTCAGTGAGACCCTGTCTCTAAATAAAATACAAAAAAGGGCTGGGGATGTGACCCAGTGGTCGAGTGCCCGAGTTCAATCCCCAGTACCACACAAAAAATAAATAAATAAATAAATAAAAATAAAAAAATAAAAAAGACTGGGGATGAAGCTCAGTGGTAGAGGACTTGCTGAGAAAGTGTAAAGTCCTGTATTCAATCCCCAATAACACACACACCCACGCACAATTAGAAAAATCTATAAAAACTACAAATTCCGTCCATACTGAATTATCTAGTATCACTCAGTGTCCTTCATCAGGAATTAGCTATTCACTTAAATACATTAATGCCATTTATATGCTTTAATGCACATTTATTTTCTTTAAATAGTAGTCTTATGACTAAATAACTGCAGTAGAAGGAACAGAGAACAAGGCCATCTGAGAGGGGTATCTATCTTCCACATGCCTCATACATTAAAATGCCCTTGAAAGGATACTGCATTGATCAGAGCAACACAGTGTGGACATACCCATAAGCAGATGAGTAGCTGCCTTAGTTAATTCTTCTCAGTCTGAAAGGTTCTTAGTGTGAGACAATATCTACTATATGCATGAAACCAACTTAAAAAAAAAAAAAAAAAGGCTTCAAAATATTTAAGATACATTACCTTAAATAGATGAAGGTGTAAGACAGATTATATACAGATTATCTAAGCACTTTATGAGTTATCAGACCTGCTCTTATTACCAGGACTGGAACTAGGGTGAAGCAAGCAAGATACCTTAAGGTGACAAATCTAAGGAGACACTCTCTTGCAGATCCATAAAAGTATAGGGTCCATACTTGAAAATAAGTGCCCCTTTAGCTTCCTCATCTTGGAAGCCTGACTACTTTGCCCTAATTCTGGCTCTGGCTGCTACCACTATTACATGCACTAGATTATCTGGTATTTACTAAACACAAAGCATTACACTGGTGCTTTGGATGACATCTCCTTAATTCACACCACTGCCTTACAAATTAGTTATCTTAATGCCAATTTTACATATAAAATACCTGGAGACAAGTAATTTACACATGGTCTTTTGACCCCAAAGCCAGATCCTGCACATATTATGGTTTTCTATTAGTTCATCCTCAATTCTCAAGCCTACTTTTTACTGCTCCAAATTAAACATGAATAATTTGGTATGACAGTTAACCAAAGTCCTCCCTCCCAGGGGAGGCTGACTAAGAGAATAGAGTTACTACTATAAGTTGGTACTTATAACCACTACTAAAGTTGGTACTTTAGTTAGTATTTCTAAGTTGGTTTGATGTTTTTTAGTTAGTATTTCTAAGTTGGTTTGATGTTTTTGAGGTGCTGGGGATCCAACCCAGGACCTTACAAATGCTAAGCACGAGCTCTACAGCTGAGCTACATCCCTGGCATTTTTTTTTTTTTTTTTTTTTTTTTTTTTAAGATGAGGTCTCCTGAGGTTGCCCAGGCTATGTTGCCCAGGCTAGTCTTGAACTCCTAGGCTCAAATGATCTCCAGTCTTGGCCTCCCAAATAATGGAGACTATGGGCACAAGCCACCTACCCCACCTTACATTTCCATTTCTTTTTTTTCCCTCCCCCTCAGAGAAAATCACTTTATTCTAATTAACTCACAAAGAATATCAGAACAGCTGGTTTAAAGAGGCTACATAAACTTCATCCCAACCCCAAATTCTGTACCAACTCAGGGAACTTCCATATAATTAGAATACTCTCTTCCATTGCCATTCAGAAACAACAGAGCTATTAAGTGAGGTTTTACATTGTGGTTTTACATTTCGTATTTTCACTATCAATCACATTTTTATACTAATGTAACTTGGTCATCAGAATCAATTTTCCACTTCTTCAATTTGAACTTTATTTTTTCTTTTTGATACCAGGGATTGAACTCAGGGGCACTCAACCACTGGGCCACATCCCCAGCCCTTTTTTTTGTATTTTATTAGAGACAGGGTCTCACAGTGTTGCTAAGTGCCTCACCATTGCTGAGGCTAAGCTTTGAACTCGCGATCCTTTCTGCCTCAGCCTCCCAAGTGCTGGGATTACAGTCGTGCGCCACCATGCCCGGCTGAACTTCTTGATTAGACTAATCTGTTTGCAATTCTGCACTATTTCAACACTTCACTGAAATCTTCACAGGGCTTAACATCACCCTGATTCTGGGCACACTCTAAAAATTGTTTTATCTCATAAAGGCAAGAGCCACCAAGCTGCTTCTGCTGTGCTGGCTGGGTTCCCTAAGGCTCCCAGTAAATGTCAGGCTCTGAGGGCTTAGTATTACTCCCCCCACTGAAGCCCACAGTGATGGCATGCCTCAGTGTGTGCCTAACAGCAAAGCCCACAGCCAGCAGCAGTGGTTGCTATCTGGGCCATCAGACCTGACTGCCCCTGTGCAGCAGATGGTAGGGCTTCTTCTGGTGGCTGAACTGCTGGTGCTGGCCTAGCTGCAGCTCTCATCTGAGGGGCCTAGCTGGCTGGGGTTGAGGGGTGGGGAGGGGATATGCAATGTGCAGCTTCAGCTTCTGTGCAACATGCAGTGCGCAAGTTTCAGAGTCCAGAAAGCTAGTGGGGCGACCCCACTAGAAAGCCAGCAGAAGCCAGGGGTGCATATTTCCATTTTTGATGATGGACCACTATCAAGTTTACATTAATAAGAAAATTCTGGCTCTTGGAAGATTAGTGAAATGTTTTCTTCAAGAATCTTTAAGACAAGCAGTATTTTAACAATTCATAACCGTCAGAGTTTTATTTAAGGCTATTATATTTTGGTCTCCTCCCAATTCCTACACATAAGTGGAATTAAAGAACTAGCACTGAGTAAAAAAAAAAAAAAAAATCTTTCTATGCCATAATGTCAACAACTGTAACTAATGGGTATAGAAGTCATTTCAACTCAGCAGTTAATTTTCAAAGCACATTTTTCCTTGGCAGTATTGGGGATTGAACCCAAGGACACCACCACTGAGCTACATTCCCAGCCTTTTTTCTTTAAACACAGGGTCTTGATAAGTTGCCGAGGCTGGCCTTGAATTTGCGATCCTCCTGCTCAGCCTCATGAAGGTTGCTGGGATTATAAGCGGGCATCACCACTCCATGCTAGAAAAAATATTACAAGGCTGGGAACGTAGCTCAGAGTTAAGAGCGCCTAGAATGTGTGAAGCCCTGGGTTCGAGTCCTCATTACAACACACACACACACACACACACACACACACAACTGCTAATGGGACGTTGGGACAAGTGAGAAGACCATCTGGCCAAAGCACTGGAGTTAATTCACGCCAGCCACAAGGGACTCTTAAATCAAGTACAACTCAACTCTTAGATTCCAAGTATAGCTGGAGCTATACTTGGAATTACAACTCGAGGCTTTCGTTTACTCCAGTTACTCTATAAAGTAGTTCTGGAGCCCTTCTGAAGCCATCAAAGGCTTCGAAGACTTCACGGGGCTGGAAGGGGCTCGGAGCTAGAGGCGGACAACGCACCTGCGTGCGGAGCTCCTGGTTGTTGCTTTCTGCGCTCTGGTACAGCCGCTCCGTGTGATGCAGCAGCTTCTCTATCTCCCGCACCTGACGCTTGCAGCTCTGCAGCTCGCGTTCCAACTTCTCCACCTTCCGTCTCAGCTGGGCCAGTTCTGGCTCGGGAGAGGTGGGTGGCGACAGTGACAACGAAGGCGACGGCGGTGGGGACGGCGCCTCGCAAGCCATAAGGTCTGGCGAGAGGTGGCCCGCGTGTGCGGAGGCTCTACGCTCAGACCAAGACTGATGCCGGCGGCCCCAGAGGCCACGGGAGAGCGCGGGCTGCGAAAGGTGGCCTCACACCCTGCCTGCCGCGGTGGCCCCTGGCCATGACGCCCTGAAACTTGTCACCTGTGGTCGAACGGGTTGGCGAACCTACGAGCAAGGGGACGGAGGACGGCCCCTGCCCGATCTGTGCGAAACAATTTGTTGACAATAACCTTTCACAGCGACCGAAATGCCGAGAGGCGACTTGGAGAAGTACTCGGGTTAGAGAACTACAAGGTAGAAGCGCTCCGCAGTTCCCGGGCAGAACCGGAAACGATGTACCGGAGGCGGGCGGGGCCAGGACGGAAAAGGAAGCGACGGGAAGCGGGAAGGGCCTGTTGGTGCTATTGCGCACCTCCCGCCTGCGTGCCGGGGCCGCACAAGGGGGCGTGGAGAGCTGGTAGGAAAGTGGTTGTAGAAGATCTCGCGGGGTAGAAATTTCTCTACATGCCGACCTTCATTGAGAAAACCTTTTGTTTGGAGTTCAATTCCCAGTTCCGTATTTTCCAGATGTGAACACTGAGTCACATCTGGAAATGATTTGCCAGGGATTATAGAGATAATGATAAGTTAGAACTAGAACGTAGTATTCTGACGCCCTGCTTACTTGGTCTGCTGATTCCACGAGTTTAGACACCCTGGAAAGAGGACAAATTCATTAGGTCTGACTTGCAGACAAGAGAATCCTTGGTGAGGAAGTAAGAGAAAATACTCTGGAACAGGAGAGAAAAACACTCATCGTTTGGTAGGTTTATTTGAGTTATCCTGTATGAACCCTAGCTTCGCTTCACCAGTCTTTAAATCCTTGGGCTTCTTCAAACACACTTCCTCCTTCCTCAAGATCTCTTAAATTAGATCCTGGGTTCAGAAAGCTGGCCTGAGATTTGCCAGAGGTCAACCATTTCACGTTGCTTCGCCTCTCTCAGATTCCAGCACGGTGTATGTCAGGCAGGTGTCCATAAATGGTTGCTAAACACAGCTACATACAAGAATACTGTTTGCTCTCCTAGTTCACTGGCTACGTTGATAAAAATATGAAGGAAAAAGAACACCATTTTTTGCTTGTTATTTCTCAGTTCTTTATATAAACAGGAAGAAAAAGGCTAAGTAGTTTTAAAAAAAACAAAAGTCATTTGGACTCCAATACTGGCAGCATATTTAATGAGACACTTGTTTACACGGATTTGCATAGATAATCCTCTCTGGAGGCACCCTCTGAGACTCTGCACCAACATGTATGTCAGTCTTGCTAGCGCAGTCAAATCCTGTCCCAACTGTGTCTTACCAGTTTTAGATATTGCAGTTATCTTCTCCCAGTCTTTTATTTGCCAGAAATCTTTAATTTTTATGTAGCCAAATCAGACTTTATTTTACTTCATTTCACCTGTTTTGCAGTTTAGACGTTTGGATTTTATTCATGAAGTCTTTCCTCATCCATAATCATATTTCTTCTATTGGCCTTATAACTTAACTTGAATTTTCACATTTTATTCTATACTGCAATTGGGGGATCCGCACGTGACTTAGTTTTTTAAAAATCATGTTCATTACATTGTTTTGCATTACCATTATCATCTGTCAAGTTCTCATCTCTATTTATGGGTCTATTTCTGAGCTGAATGTTCTTTTCCATTTGTATATTAGTCTGTTCCTATACCAGAACCATTCTATTATCATCACTTTAGTTCTGTAGGATGTCTTTTTGTTAATCTGAATGAAATATTTATTTTAATTTCAAGTAATTTCTTCAAATTTTGGGGTGCATTGTTTGAAATTTCACTCAAAAATGCAAAGGGACTGGGAGTGTAGCTCAGAGGTGGAGCAGGTAGAGTATGTGTTAGCATGCACAAAGCTCTGGATTTAGTTGCCAGCACTCCCCCTCCCCCCTAAAAAAAAAGATACAAAGAGTTAATGAATGGTTCATTAAGTCACACACAAAAAAACCACTTTTGAAGAAAGCTTATCTCTGCAAGACCAGTTTTCAGGGAATCCATATTTGCACCTGCAGTTTCACACTGAAAAGAAAGAAAAGGTCATTGTTCATCTCGTTGCCACCTTCACATTTACAGCATTTGGTGTATTCACACCTCTTGTTTTAGACATTAGAACAGGACAACAAACATTGTACATTATACATTGTGAGGTCAATTTACAAAATAAAATGTTCCCTTGAACAAAAGGGCTATCCTGGAATTTATTTTATTGATTAAGTTCTTAAAAAGAATTACTTAAAATTTAGTAATCTTAAATATTACTATAGTAATTTAGTAATCTTAAAAATTACTAAAAAAAGCAAGACCCAAAATAACACTTTTACATACTACTGATTGGTCAATCCTTGCAGCCGCAACCCCTACCGCCAGCCGCCCTCAGTTCAGCTGGCCACCACCGCTGGCCGGCCTCTCTGGTCGGTGGGAGCAAGGTTGTAGATGGGCAGTTCTACAGCTCGGGTGCAGCTTCTCCATTGGGCTAGCCCATGGCGCTGGGTGCTTTAAGATTTCCACTGCTGGTCAGGGGACACAGGGTTTGGAATTCCAGGAGAAATTATCTTTATGAGAAACTGGAAATAATTTCTTAAATTTCATCTCTTAGTTTTCCATCTTGTTGCATTTCTGAGGCACTTGGAGAAACCATGAATAACTGTAGTAATGAAGAGTTCGACTGCCACTTCCTTGATGAAGACTTTACTGCCAAGGACATTATGGACCAAAAAAATTAATGAAGTGTCTTGTTCTGATGATAAGGATGCCTTTTCTGTCACAGACCATGGAGACATTCTAAAGAACCATCCAAGATGGTTAAAAGCTCTTCCCCCCTTTAGTGTAGTCAAATGCAATGATAGCAGAGCCATAGTGAAGACCTTAGCTGCCATTAGGGCAGGATTTGACTGTGCAAGCAAGACTGAAATACAGTTGGTGCAGTCTCAGAGTGCCTCCAGAGAAGAGTATCTATGCAATCCTTGTAAACAAGTGTCTCATTAAATTTGCTTCCAATATCGGAGTCCAAATGATGACTTTTTAAAAAACTACTTAGCCTGTATTTTATTTGTTTATTTTATTTTTTAATGCGGTGCTGAGGATCAACCCAGTGCCTCACGTGTTCAAGGCAAGCACTCTACCACTGAGCCACAACCCCAGCTCTCAAATGATGACTTTTGACAGTGAAGTCGACTTGACAAAAGTTGCCAGAGCACATCCAAAGGCAAAGTTGGTTTTGCAAATTGCCACTGACAAGTCCAAAGCAATCTGTTGCCTCAGTGTTAAATTTGGTACCACACTCAAAACCAGAAGACTTCTTTTGGAATGAGCTAAAGAATTAAATATTGATGTTATTGGTGTCAGCTTTCACAAGGGGAGTGCCTGCACTGATCCTGAAACCTTCATGCAGGCCATCTCTGATGCCCGTTGTGTCTTTGATAAAGGAGCTGAGGTTGTTTTCAGCATGTATCTTCTTGATGTTGCTGGTGGCTTTCTTGGATCTGAGGATACGAAAATTAAATTTGAGGAGATCTCCAGTGTGATCAACCCAGCATTGGACAAATACTTTCCGTCAGACTCTGGAGTGAGGATCATAGCTGAGCCAGGCAGATATTATGTTGCTTCAGCTTTAACAGTTGTAGTTAATATCATTGCCAAAAAAAAAAAAAAATCATATTAAAGGAACAAGCAGGCTCTGATGATAAAGATGAGATGTGAACAGACCTTTATGTATTATGTGAATAATGGAGTATACGGATCATTTCATTGCATCCTAACCAGATAAGGAGTATTATTCATCCAGTATACAGGGACCAACATGTGATGGCCTTGATTGAATTGTCTATCCCGAAATGCAGGTGGGTGATTGGATGCCTTTTGAAAACACAGGCACATACACTATTGCCGCTGCTTCTATTTTCAGTGGATTCAGGACCAATATGGCAATTCATGCAGCATATCCAGAACCATGGCTTCCCACCCGAAGTGGAGGAACAAGACATAGGTACTCTGCCTGTGTCTTGTGCTCAGGAAAGCAGTATGAAACGTCACTCAGCAGCATGTGCCTCCACTGGTATCAATGTGTAAATGCCACTCTGTAGTTGTTAACTGCAAGTTTAGCTTAAGGGATCTGGGGTAACCATTTAACCTAATTACTGCTACATTTGAAATGTCTTTGTAGGAGTAGGGTTGGCACAGATGCAGCAATATGGAAGACTAGAAGATAGGGCCACACTTGAAACTATTTGAATATTTGTTTTATGTGGATTTTTATTTACTTTTCAAACAAGCTACTGAAGAGTGCTCCCTCAGCTGCCAAGCAAGCATTTGTAGCTTGTACAATGGCAGTATGGACAAAAAGCTTAATGTTGTGATCTGTTTTGAAAATAAAATATCTTTAAATAAATAGTACTGACTACAGCTAAACCTGATAGGAATTACCCATGATGAGTTGCCAAACATTCCATTTATTCTCCACCTCCAGAGAAAAGTATCCAAATTTCCTACAATCACAACAAAAGGAAACAGTAACTATGAATCTAACCATAATTCTAGTCTCAGACTGAATCCTTTTTAAAAAAAAAAAATGTTTTAGTTGTAGATGGACATATACCTTTATTTTAGTTATTCATTTTCACGTGGTGCTGAGAATCCAACTCAGTGCCTCACAAATGCTAGGCAAGCACTCTACCACTAAGCTACAACCCCAGCCCTCATTCCCACATTTTTGAAAGGCCTTGAAACTTTGGATTCTGTCATTTTTCTGCTAAATGTCCTCAAGACTCATTCTAATGGCATCAGAAAATAACATTTCAGTGGCATCTCTTTAGACAAGGTTGACTTTGGGGAAAACTTCCATGTTTTTCTTTTGGTACTGGGGTTTGGACCCAGGGGTGCTTTACTACTGAGTTACATTCCCAGCCCTTTTTATTTTTTATTTTGAGACAGGGTCTCTCTAAGTTGCTTAGGGCCTTGCTAATGCCAAGGTTGACCTGGAACTTGCAATCCTCTTACCTAAACCCCAGAATTGCTGGGATTACAAGCATGCACCACCACACCCAAAATTTTCCATTATCTGTATTCTGTATTCTTTTTCCTTCAAAGCTCTCCATCATCAAACTAGGCAATACCCACAGAAATGGTGTGGTTAACCAGAATGTCAGAACAGCAGTGGCAAGAAAATTCACTAACAGAAACCTAAGGGCCAATGCTTGTGAGACAGACATCTTTGTCAAGACTCGTCATGTTCAGGTCATTTTTCTGAGGCTCCTCCATATCTTAGCAAATTCTAGAATCCACAGACAGAAGATTTCCAAATTCAATGACTGCTACAAAGCATCATTAAATCATTCCATTCCTCCTAGGATAACAGGGTCAATCATCACCCACTGCCCAGACCCTGGGGAAGCTGAAGAGTTATGTTTTGTGTTAATAACTGATAAGGTAAATCTTCACTTTGCTTTTTTTTTCAAAATTGATTTAATGGTCCGGATATGGTGGCGCATAACTGTAATTGCAATGACTGGGCTAGCTAAGGCAGGAGGATTGCAAGTTCAAGGCCAGCCTCAGCAACTTAGCACAGCCCTAAGCAACCTGTCTCAAAATAAAAATAATAAGAGCTGGGGATGTGGCTCAGTGGTAAAGTGACCCTGGGTTCAATCTCTGGTACCAAAAAATAAATAAATAAATTGATTTAGTGGAATTAGGGGGTGTGTAGCTCAGTATTGGCATGTGCTTAGCATGAGCCATGTTCAATCCCCAACATCACACACACAAAAAAGATATAATTGACTTAATTATCATGAATCTCCTCTGTTTTTCCATATAAATTTTTAGAGTCAGTTTTCTCAATTCCTCAAGCAATTTAATGGGACTTTTTTGAAAAGTACATTCAAATATATAGATTAATTGGGGATAGAATTAACACAAAAGTTTACCAATTCACATGCCTCCTTGTTTACTTTATTCCTTCTGTTTTTATTTTTTCTTTTACTTTGTGTGTGTGTGTGTGTGTGTGTGTGTGTGTGTGTGTGTGATTTTTCACAGCCTCACACATACTAGGCAAAAGCTTTACTTCTGAGTTATGTTCCCACCAGCCCCTTACGTTGGTATAGTTCTTTTTTTAATTTTTTTTTTTTTTAGTTTTAGATGGATACAATACCTTTGATTTATTTGTTTATTTATTTGTTCGTTTGTTTATATGTGGTGCTGAGAATCATACATGCCAGGCAGGTTCTCTACCACCAAGCCACAACCCCAGCCCAAGTTGGTAGTTTTTAAAAAAATATTTATTTTTTAATTGTATTTGGACACAATACCATTATTATTATTATTATTTTTTAATGTGGTGCTGAGGATCAAACCCAGGGCCATGCACATGCTAGGTGAGCGCTCTACTGCTGAGTCACAACCCCAGCTCCCCAAGTTGGTATAGTTTTAACACTGTTTCTGAAAAGGTCTTGGGCATACTTTTAGAGGGGAGATATTATAGATTTAACCCCACTGAACTACTTCCTCAGCCCTTTTTGTTTTTTAATTTGAGACAGGGTCTCAATAACTTGCTTAGGGCCCAAGCTAAGTTGCTGAGGCTGGCCTTGAACTTGCAATCCTCCTGCCTTGGCCTCCTGAGTTGTGGAGGTTACAGATGTGCCTGGATGATTATATCCAGTTTGAGGTACCTGCAGGACCCCTGTACCAATGTCCAGTAGGGAATGAACACTTCAGAAACGTGACTGAAGCTCAAGAAACAGATCTGACTGTATAGCTAGTACTCGGTGGAGAACTTCACACAGGTTCAGGGTGAAAGAGATAAAGCAAATGAGTGCACAGGGCAGCCAGACACTACTACTGGGTTCCAAGGACCATGGAAGCTTGTGGGAAGGGGACACCCTGTCTTACACAGCTTTTTATTTTTTGAGAAAAAGCAAAAAACTGTGTTTTTTTTTTTTTTTTAAGTGAAGCCCCAGTTTAAAAACAATGGTTCGGGTTAGAAAGATAATTTCTGTCATTATTCGTTACTTGTTATTCCATCCTTTTCACCATCCATGTTTGCTTCAGATACAGCTCCAGGGTCTTCTCATTTTTACCGTCACTACCCCTGCTGTGTTTGTCCCTTTCCTCCCCATTCTTTGCTCTTCTTCTCTTACTTTTCCTTCCTTTCATGTTTTCATCTGAAGAAAGTTCAACTCTCTATGAATCATCACTTGATAGATATCTTTCCTTCAAGGTAATAAGTCAGGGTTTTTCCAGATAAATAGAACCAATGTGAGAAATTACATATGTACACATATGTATGTAATTTCTCCCATTGGTAATTTTATATTTATATATGTATATACATATATATACATATATATATATTTAGAGAGAGAGACAGAGAGAGAGAGAGAGACAGACAGAGAAAGAGAGGTGAGGGAAATATAAGGAATTGGCTCTACTGATTATGAAGACTAAGAAGTCATACAAAGTATTGCCTACAAGCCAGAGAACCAGGAAAGCTGGTGGTATAGTTCAAAGGCCTCTGAGTTTGGTAGCCAATTATGTAGTTTCCAATTCAAGTCTGAAGGCCCGAGAATCAGGAGTGCCTAGGTCAGAAGAAAAATGGTGCTTCACTCCAGCAGGTGGGCAGAGCGACAAGTCAACTAACCACTGCCTTTTATTCTGTTCAGGTCCTCTGTGTGTTGCCTAATGTCCATTCACATGAGAGGTGGGCAGGGTGGGGGGGGTGGCAATCTGCTTAACTCAGTTCATCAAATCAAGTGCTAATCTCTTCTGAAATCAACCTCATGCAGAAATAACATTTAAGGAGATATCCAGGCACTAAGTAGCCCAGTCAAGCTGACACATTAGGTGACCACCACACTTTGGAGGTCCAGATAATGACTTCTATCTGTTATCTGTTCTGTGCTCATATCCCTTACCATGATTTTGTAGTTTTCCTTATTAAAGAGGGATATTTTCACCAAGTGTTGTGCACCTGTAATTATAGCTACTCCAGAGGCTGAAGCAGGTAGATTGCAAATTCGTGGCTGGCTTTGGCCACTTGCAGAGACCCTGTTTCAAAATATAAAATAACCAAGAAGGCCAGGTGCAGTGATCCCAGCCACTCATAAGGCTTAGGCAGGAAGATTGCAAGTTCAAAGCCATCCTCAGCAACTTAATGAGGCCCTAAGCAATTTAGCGAGACCGTATCTCAAAATAAAAAGGGCTGGGGATGTGGCCCAGTGGTTAGGTGCTCCTGGGTTCAATCCCCAGTATCAGATAAATAAATAAGAAAATAACAAAGAGCTTGGGATATAGCTCCATGGTAGAGCACCCCTGAGCTCAATCTCTGTAACAACAACAACAAAGAAAGATTCTCCACTCTGCCTTTGAGTCTGGAGTTTGACCATGTAATTTGCTTCAGTCAGTAGAATGAGGTGATGTGCCAGAAGAGAAAACCCCTTCCAAACCTAGTTCTCTAGAGGACTCAGTAATATGTCTGCTCTCTGGGATTCTGTTGGACTCAGGAGGAGGAAGAGTTCCACATGGAGCAGATCTGTTCCAGCTAAAATGCTCCAGAGCTAAGCCCAGCCAGAGCAGAGGCTCCAGGGAACCCTCAGAAACATTATCAATGCCAGTGGTGATCAGCCAGCCCACTCACAACCCTCAAGCTTGTGGGAAATAATAAGTGGTTGTTTGAAGCTATTAAAGTTTTGGGTGTTCCATATGCAGCAATAGCTAACCAATGCTCAGGCTGACCTAGAGCTATTCCAGGAGCCTGAGAGTTTTAGCAGATGGATTCCAAATACCTGAAATACTACATATTCCACAACCAAGGAATACTATCAACTCAACAAAGCCTAATTTATGTCCCATGTCTTTTAGACATCGGCTTTTTTATTTAATGAACATTCACCTGTCATAATTTATATTGGATCTTGTGGGTAGCCAACTCCCCACTACCTGATCCTACTCCTTGATGTCACAGAAGGCTGTCTGGGGAGCCATAGCTTTTCAATAGTTCTGACTTATTGCTCCATATTACCTTTGGTCAATTGACCATTGCCTGTTTCCTCCTCTGGAGGCCCAAGAAAAAAATTGCTGGGTGTAACATTAAAACACTGGAGTGATGGTAAAGGAAGCCAAAGAAAACTAGATAAGCCCCTCTTCTCCACCCCCAACTGATACCCTTACATTTATACCTTTATTTTATGATTGTATATGATTTTAAAAATTGCTAAGCCGAGTGTGGGAGTGCACACCTGTAGTCTAAGTTACTTGGGAGGGGATAAGCAGGAAATTGTTTGAGCCCAAGAGTTTGAGGCCAGCCTGGGCAACATAGCCAGAACTTATCACTAAAGCACAAAATAAGGGCTGGGGATGTAGCTCAGTGATAGAGTGCTTCACTGGCATGGGGTTGGGGCTGTGTAAAGGGTGGAGTCCCTGGGTTTAATCCCCAACACCATTAAATAAATATATTACTATATTATAAATGTTCCTACACTTTCCTTCCCTCTTTCTTCCCCCAGTAATGAGAATGGTGACCTCAGAGAACAGTGTGTCTCCACAGGACTAATCCTAGGTCTTCAAGATGCAAGATCAAAGATTTATCCTGGAGCTGAACCTCTCAAACTATTTGGTGAAGGACAGTGTAATAAAATGTTTCAATTCGTTTTGGATCCATGTGTTTGTAATATGCAACAAAATGTGTGAGTTAATGGGGTGGAGAGGGTACATAGAGAACATGGATGCAAGAAGGGCTGCTGGATACTATGAAGTGGAGCTTTAATAGTTTTTAAGAGATGCAAATTTAGTTTGGATTTTTAAAAAGTTATGATTTGAGCTGTGCTTCTTTGACTGTGACTGGCTTATTTCTATTTTTCGGTACTGAAATTGGCTACAAAAAGCAAAAATTAGCAATTCTGCATCGCTGTTAAATTCTTTTGAAGGTGTTCATTACACCAGGTGTGGTGGCACATATCTGTAATCCCAGGGACTCAAGAGGCTGAGGCAGAAAGATTGCAAGTTCCAGGCTAGTCTTGGCAACTTAGTGAGGCCCTCGGCAACTCAGAAAGACTCTGTCTCAAAATAAGAAATAAAAAGAACTGCAGATGTAGCTCAGTGTTAAGCCCTGCTGGGTTCAATCCCTAGTACCAAAAACCTCACTCAAGCCAGCCCATCCATGCTGAACTTTAATAGTCTCTTGGTAATATCTTTGGCCTAGGCCCGTAAAAAACTTATAATCAAAACCTTAAATAAATCATTCATTTTCTCACTGTTTCCAAACAGCCTGTGAGTTGACACTTTCTGATTTCTATTGATTGATTGATTGATTGATACCAGGGATTGAAATCAGGTGTGCTCAACCACTGGGCCACATCCCCAGTTCTTTTTATTTTTTTATTTTGAGACAGGGTCTTCCTGAGTCACTTAGGACCTCGTTAAATTGCTGAGGCTGGCTTTGAACATGTGCTCCTCCTGCCTCAGCCTTCCCAGCTACATATACCACAGCACCTGGCTCTGAATTTTATTTTTAAAACTTTTTGGGGATAGACACTGCTAGGTTGTTAACCTAATAGCCATTCCCCCCACTTCCTTACAAAGGAACTTGTTGGGGCCCAACCTCCTGAAGTCATGGAGAGGGCACCCTAAGGAAGCCAAACACAGAGTTCTGTTTATTAGCCGAAGCCAAGGAGGCTAGAATGCTGAATGTGAGGACAGCAATAACTCCCCACGCTAGGCTAATTCTTTGGGGGCATGGTGACCCTGATTAAGGAGAAAAATAAGGCCCCAACTGTACTACCTGCTATGTACTTTAGGTGTATGTTTCCTGGCATTTTATGAGAACATATCCTGTTTTGTCACTGGGGAAATGTTTTCTTAGTACTAGCAAACCAGTTAGTTGTTTTCAGTGTGTTATGCCATAGTTAAGATTTAACCTCACACTGACCTGTAAAAGATGTGCTGTGCAAGAACAAAGCAGGCTGCAGCTTCACAGTCTTCCCAGCTCCCCCATTAAACAAACTGTCAACTCTAGGACTCAGTCTTCGTGCACAATCATGGGACCAAACTCTCACCAGTAGTTCAATCGCAGTAAGTGCTCACATTTTGTTTAAGGTGGAAATACATCTAATAAAGTCTGTATTTCTGATCCTTCTTTGTGGCTGGTTGACCATGTGACAAAATTATGGACAATGAGGTAAACGTAGCAGTCTAGAGGCAAGATTTCTGGGAAAGCTATTGCTTTCTGTTAAAACAAAGAACAGATCCAGGCTTTTGTTTTAATCTTTCTTTTTTTTTTCTGATTCCCCTTACCTGGAAGGTGGATATTATATTGAAGTTAGTCTTGACAGGTTATTGAGATCTGGTCTCAAAATATTTTGTGACCATAAGGCAATCATGGAAGTGACCACCATACTCAGGAAAGGAACAACAAGAGGAAGCGGAGATGTTAAATGTGCTGTGAACTGCCTGTCTCTGGACTTCCTCTTAAGTCAAAAAACTAAACCCCATTTGATTAAATCATTATATTGGGGTTTTATTTCATTCAGCCAAAAGGAATGCCTGTATACTTTGTTAGATGTCTTAGTAATTTTTAATAATTTTAAATGACTAAACTACTTACTATACTAGTCTCTAGACATGCTTTACGAGAATTTCAATTCAAAGAATGATTGCTGAAGCCCAGCATCATGGCGCACACCTGTAATCCCAGCAGCTTGGAAGGCTGAGGTATGAGGATCTCAAGTTCAAAGCCAGCCTCAGCAATTTAGCAAAGCCCTAAGCAACTCAGCGAGACCCTGTCTCTAAATAAAATATAAAAAGGGCTGGAAGAGTGGTTCAGTGATTGAGTGCCCCTGAGTTCAATCCCTGATACCTAAAAAGAAAAAGAAAAAAGAATGATTGCTGACACTACATTTAGGAACCTTTAGTTGAGCGTTGTGGCACATGCCTATAGTTCCAGCAATTTAGTGAGACCCTTTCTTAAAAAAATTATTTTTTTAATAAAGGGGCTGGAGGTGTAACTAAGTGGTAGAGATTAACTTGAGCTAAATCCCCAGTAAAACACACACACACACACATACACACGTACACACACACACACACACACACACACATACACACACATAGAAAGAGAAAGAGAGAGAGAACCTTTGACTTCTTTGACTTCCTGGTGCTATTTTGATTAGCAGTGAAAGTGTTTAGAATATGCAGGGCTTTTCTTGTCTGTCTTTTGTCTTCATCTGTGTGAATGATGATTCAGAAACCTTCCATTTAAGAAACATTTCAATTGGCTTAGAGTAAAAGTTTTATTCCCCCAACATTTTCTCCCAAAGTAAATATTAATTGACAAGTCTCCAGCAATTAATAGCTTAAAACTTACTAGAAATTTGGCCAATAAATTTTCCTTTAATGTTTTCTAATAGTGTGATGTAAAAACGCTTCTGCTGTGTTTTGAAGTTTTTTTGTTTTTTTTTTTTTTTTTTTTTTTTTTTGTTTTTGTTGTTGTACTGGGGATTGAACTCAGGGGCACTCGTCCACTGGATCACATCCCCAGCCCTTTTTTTTCATTTTATTTAGAGACAGGATCTCATTGAGTTGCTAAGTGCCTTGCCATTGCTGAGGCTGGCTTTGAACTCGCGATCCTCCTGTCTCAGCCTCCCAAAGTGCTGGGATTACAGGCGTGCGCCACCGCGCCCGGCTTGGGTTTTTTTTTTTTTTAATATTTATTTATTTGCTTTAGTTGTACACAATGTGTTTTATTTTTATGTGGTGCTGAGGATCGAACCCGGGCCATGCTCATGCTAGGCAAGCGCTTTACCGCTAAGTCACAACCCCAGCCCAAGTTTTTGTTTTTTTCCCCTTCCACTTTAATCCAAGAAATGGTATCCAGAAGAAGTTGTAACAATGTTAGAAAAAGGATGCAGAGCTGGCATGCAGTGGTGCACACCTGTCACCCCAGCAACTTGGGAGGCTGAAGTGGGGAGATCACAAATTTGAAGTTAGTCTTGACAGGTTATTGAGATCTGGTCTCAAAAAAATAAAAGGGTCTATGGGTGTGGCTCCATGGTAGAGCATTCCTGGGTTCAATCCCTAGTACCACAAAAGAAAAAAAAGAGGGGGCTGACTCTGTGTGTTTGTGTGCACGTACGTGTATGTGCACACATGCACACATGCTCAAGCACGTGCGTGTGTATTCTATATGGGTTCTTTTGAAAACTGCAGTTCATTAAATTTGCAAATAATTGATTCAGACTTTTGAAAATGAGCAATACATTTTCTTGTTATCCTAAAATTTCTCTAAAAAATAAGTCTATCAAAAAGTGAGTAGTGCAAAGGGAAGGGAGAGGAAGGGAGGGAGCAAGGGGGGAAGGGGGAGAGAAAAGTGATTGAATAAGATGGATATCATTATTCTAAATGCATGAATGAAGACTTGAATGCTATGGATATACTTGTATACAAACTGTTTTGTGTAAAAAGATGCTCTATATGTGTAGTATGAACTGTAATACATACTACTACTATAAATAAAAATTTTAAAAAAAGAAAAAAAAGTGAGTAGTGGAGGCTGGGAGTATAGCTCAGTGGCACAGTGCTTGCCTATCAATCAAGAGGCTCTGGGTTCAATCCCAGCACCAAGGGAAAAAAATAAGTGAGTGGTGACTAAAACACCTGTGTACGAGCATAGCCAGCATGTTCCCAAGAGAGTAAGTGTTCAGTATATGCTGCTAAATTGAATTGAAAAATCATTAAGTGCAAGAGAAAAGCAATTATTTATAGATAGATAGCTTGAGTGGTATTGGACTCTCAGAGCTTATGAGCTCAAAAAAAAAAAATATGTGAGAAACTGAATAAGGTGGTGCACACCTGTAATCCCAGTGACTGGGGAGGCTGAGACAGAAGGATCACCATGTGAGAGAGACCCTGTCTCAAAATATAAAAAATAAAAAGGGCTGGGGATGTAGCTTAGTAGTAAAGTGCCCTGGTTTAGATCTCCAGTACCAAAAAAAAAAAAAAAATAATAATAATAATAATACCTTTAACCTGGCTCTGCTGATATTCTTTCTTCATCTTTATTGCTTAAATGTAGATAAATTTTCAAGAATTCTTCTAAAGGCAAAATAGAGCAACATTTCTATAAATATTAAAAATGTCTCTTCCCCATTAAAAGTAAAACAGTAGATTAGGTAAAAAACATAAGGCTGACATGTTCCTTTATGGCCTTCATACATCCTCCCATTTTAAAATTACTTGCACATTTAATCTGGTTGGTTTATTATGATCCCATGCCTTCTCTAAAACTGGTTTTGAAAAAGCTTTTTTGCAGAGGCCCAGTGCCTTGGGCCATTTGCGTAAATTAATAATGGAAGAGATCCAGCTCCCGTATCTATTAATCCCTCCAATTCTATTCCCTTGGATTTTTATTTTTACACACATAGGCCTCCTTGAACAGTCTCGAACCCAGCAAGCCATGGGACTTGATTCAGTAGGAACAAAATCCTCTATTGTTCCCTTCCATGAGGCATACCCATTTTAAATGAATTATGTAAAATTGTGGAAGGATGAAGCAAACTGAGGCCATTCTATCTCCTTGTATTAACAGAACTTACAATAGAGGGTGGAGCTACGCATTATTTTATTGCCCATTTGATAGTCCTGAGTTTATTACACCTGGGTTCACTCGCTTGCAAACCTAATAAAGCTTTTAGGACTACGCCCGGATAATAAGTCCTAACAGCTCCCTGGAGGGAAGAGGTTCCCGGGACTCCTGTGTGAATCAGTTGAACCCCCATTTCAGGTGTTAAACACTATTCGGGCGGTGGGAACAGAGGTCTAATCCTGCATCTTCCACTTGTTCCTCTGGCGAGGGAGTGTGGTATGGGTATCAGTCGGGATTGTGTCGTGCGGAAGGCATCTGAGTGGATGCTTGAGGATAACTCCTTCTGCAATGCCCCGTTACATTTAGTGGGCCCGTGGTTACTGGGCCCCGTTGCCCCGTTTTTTTGAATTCCTGAACAAAGGAATTTCCATGGATGTCAAATATTATGAATAGCATTTTAGTGGGGCCCAATGATTTTCCCTTTTTTACACCTGGGGCAGCGGCCTGTGGGCACGGTATGATGCTTGATCTTATTATCTCTTTTGGGATTTTGGCCTAGAATTGCCTGATTTATTATGATTAATTTTTGCCATGGAATATCCTGATTGATTTATAATATCTACGTTTAGCCTTTGTGAAATTTCCAGAGGCAAGGCACCCTCTCATTGAGGCTGCAATTCACAATTTCCTGTGACAAAGGCGGCCATTTTATATCTTTACATAGTTGTACTATATACGGAAAGTATCCTTTTTAGTTCATCCAATTGCCTGATGCTGCTTGGGCCACATTTAATTTGCATCATTTTCATAAAGCTAATTGAAACAACTAAAGGCATAGCTTGGTCAACATTCTGCAAACACACTTACCTGCAGGATTCTCAAAAGTCGACTCAGCAAAGACGGCATACGGCTCATTAGGTCCTTGAATCACTTTTGGACAAGGCTACCTTGTAGATCCCCAGGTCCTTGTACAGTTTTCCAAGCCTCTAAGGCATCTGTCATTTATCTGAGCCTATATATATCTGAGTCATTATCTTGTTTGAGCCTGTAAGTCTGCGAATTGTGCCTTCTCCTGTGAGCAGAGTCTTATATGTATAGTTTTTCAAACCTGCAGACGCGTTTCTTTTAGCCGATTTCCTATACAAAGTTCTTGGAATTGCGATCGCCAATACCAAGAATTGCCCCCCCGCTTAAATGTTTGCTTTACATTAGACTTTTCCAGTCTGAGTGGGATAAGCATAAAGGTGTTAAGGGACTCCAGCATACTCAACGTGCAGAATGGAGCTTGTGGCCATAAAGTCATCTACTGCCTCTTTGAGATTTTTTTTATTGTTTTTGAAATCTAACAGACTGATGGGACACACTGTCCCAATTTTTTCTTTTCAAATGCATGGCGTGGCGTTCCCAATGAAACTGTGAGTTGTTCCTCGAGAGGCGCAAAAGCGATCAGTGAAAGACATTTTAATTCTGTTTCAAGTGTATGTCAATATGCCCGTAATACCCTTCATATATTCTGTAATGGATTCCACCCATGGGGGAGAGTAGGTCACATCCACAAGTGACTCCTCTGCCTTGACGTGACCTTTTTCACGGGTCCTTTTTAAATTTCTTTATTCCTCCATTTTAAAGGCAAAATAGAGCAACATTTCTATAAATATTAAGGAAACACTATGTCCCAGATATGGTGCTAGGCTCATTTTGCTATAATGGTGAGTTGAAAATAGGTTCAGTCTCTCATCATGTACAGTCTAGTGGAGGAGACATCTAGACATTCATCAGAAATCACACAAATAGAGGCTGGAGTTGTAGCTCAGTAGTAGAGCACTTGCCTAACACGTGTGAGACCCTGGGTTCATATCCTGTACTACATAAAACTAAGTAAACAAAATAAAGATATTGTGTCCATCTATATCTAAGAATATTTTTTTTAAATTGCACAAATAAAAGCACAACTGTCATTAACAGCATTAGAAACCCATCATTCCTTGAATGCACTTTATTACTCCATAGGAGCACTGTCTAAAAATGCAACGGGAGTTCCACTTGAAGGACAAGAGTGCTGGTGATAATTAGAGAAAATAGATGAAGGGAATTGTGGCAACAGCTTCTTTGATTTTACTAACTAAATGATAAGTTTTAAAACAAGGCAATTCAAATTCTCTTTTAGAGGATCAAAACAAACAACAACTATGACAGAATACCCTCTCATTAGGGAAACAACCTCTCAGATCATTTCTCAACATTATCCCACATCTGGCAGTTATATTCACAGTAGATTGTAAGGAAAGGGAAGAATGTTAGGCCAGTTTCATATAATAATGATGTAATAATACATAAAAGTTATATTTATATTTTATATTAAACTTAGGTTTTAAATTTTGTTACATTAAGCTGGGCATAGTGGTGCATGCCTGTAATCCCAGCAGCTCAGGAGGCTGAGACAGGAGGACCACGAGTTCAAAGCCAGCCTCAACAAAAGCAAGGCCCTAAGCAACTCAGTGAGACCCTGTCTCTAAAAAAATACAAAATAGGGCTGGGGATGAGGCTCAGTGGCTGAATGCCCCTAAGTTCAATCACCAGTAAAATAAAATAAAATAGTATAAGAATATTATACATTGTACCCAAAAATAAAATAAAATAGTATAAGAATATTATACAGTAAGCCAGGTACAGTGTTGCATGCCTGTAATCCCAGCAGCTCAGGAGGCTGAGGCAGGAGGATCTTGAGTTCAAAGCAGCTTCAACAACTTAGCAAGGCACTTAGCAACTCAGCAAGACCTTGTCTCTAAATAAAATTTAAAAAATGTCTGGGAGTGTGGCTCAGTGGTTGAACACCCCCAGGTTTAATCCTCAGTACCAAAAAAATTAACAATATAATAATTCATATTATAAATCATTATATAAGTATATAACAATATTATTATGAAAATAACAATATTATAGCATTTATAATTTAACAATATCCAAATACAACAATATAAAATGCTATAAAAATAATTTTATATTATATCATTATAACCATGATAAGAACAGTTAATACAGGATGATTTTCCCCTATCTTGGAAGGGTCTGATAGTCAATTTCTCCCTATTCTGAAAGACAAGGGAAAGAGTGGGTTCTGAGTCTAATGTACTGTACTCTATTGTGAAGGAACTAAGATGAGGTTTGAGGAAAAGAAAGAAGAATTCTAGGGAAGTCTAGGAAGTAAAAGAAAAAAAAAATAAGCAAAAATTTTTCCTAAGAACCATATACAGGAATGAGGGAAAGAAGAAGTGGAATTTGTGGCCTGGCTGGGAGCCAGGAAAAGTTGCTCAGATAGAAAGAGCATGGTGGTGCAAGCCTGTAATTTCAGCTACTTTGGAGACTGAGGCAGGAGAATCACAAATTTAAGACCAGCCCAGACAAATTAGCAAGATTCTATCTCAGAATGTTTAAAAAATAATAAAAGGGTTGGGTATGTAGCTCTATAGTAGAATGTTCATAGGTTCAATTCCCAGTACCACAAAGAAGAAGATAAAGAAGGAGAAAAAAAAAACAGTAGCTGAAAGCTGTGCTTCAACCTATAATTCCAGCAGCTCAGGAGGCCTAGGCAGGAGGATGGCAAGTTGGAGGCCAGTCTCAGCAATTTAGTGACACCCTCAGCAACTTAGTAAAACCCTGTCTCAGTACAAAAAATAGGAAGAACCAGGGATGTAGCATTCCCAGGTCCAATTGCCCATACCCCCAATATGGAGAGAGAGAGAGAGAGAAGGAACACATCACTCAGGAAGACCTGGGTGGATGGATCTGAGAAAGCACCTCCACGAGGATTATTGGTCTGGGCCCAGGAATTTCTTGGGAACTGAGCCATCACCTACAGTTGTTTTGCTTTCATTCAAGAAAAATTCTCCACTGCCTGTACCACGGGACAATTGATAACTGCTCTTCCTGGGGCCCATGAGGATGTCATTCCTCCATCATTTACCCCCACCAATTGGCTAGCAGAACTTGCAACCAACACTGTCTGCCCACTTCAGTACCCAATGCACACAATACCTTAAGACACCATGAACCCAAAGTGGGGGAAATGGCTGATGGGTCTAAACTGGGTCCCAGTGGAGTGGGGTGAGGGAGCATCCAACACCTCGACTTGGGGGAATAATCTGGTTTAGCATATAGACAGGAGTTCTGTAGCCCCAACTGCTGTATTGTGCCTAGGTAGCAGAACCATACGTGGCAATTATCCTCTGGGGTGGCCAGCTGTCTTCACCCCAAGTTTGTTGACCTCCAAGATCAAGTCTATCCCCAATGGACCTCTTTGTTTTTTTTGGCCCTCAGTCTTCAGAAAAGGAGATCCCTAAGTCTCTTCTAGTTCTATTTGACAGTAGAACTGTCAGGTCTAATAACACCAATAGTACAGGTCCTCCTCCTCACAGATCCAAAACAGCCCATCTGGAGCTTTCCATTCAGAATGCACTGGATTACTCCATAACCTATGGATATCAGGGATGCCTCCAAAATAACTCACCCAGTTAGTGTCTGAACTGGTGCAGTTAAAAAGAGTTCAATTTTTTTCTGAGATTTTTGCATTTGAGACCATTAATTCCTAGCCCATAGGGGTTTTCTATTCAAAACCAAGTAGTTTTCTTTGGCCACCAGGTAGCGTTCCAGAACAATGTTCTGTTACATGGAGTTACATGGACCCACTGGGGATGGTAGGGTCCAAATCTGCCACTACATTCCTTTCATAGTACTTCTGAAGTAAGACCCCAGCTTTGGGGTCTTTCACCCTCTTGTTCAGTGCATATATGACTCCCCAGTAATAGGTAATAAGCATCTAAACTTATTCCTGTTCAGGACCATTCACTCATGAGGGCTCTTCCACAGACCCAACAATCTTTAACCCCAAGACTTTTGGCTATTCTTTCTGATAGGTCCAGAAAGGAATTTTTTCCCAAAGAGGAAAGGTTATTATTTGGGCTTAAAGCCCTCATATAATTTACCAGCTGGGCCAGGGCTTGTAGTAGAGCTCAGGATGGTTGATGGTTGGTTTTTTTTTTTTTAATATTACTTATTTATTTTAGCTGTAGTTGGGCACAATACATTTATTTTAATTATTTTTATATGGTGCTAAGGATCAAACACAGGGCCTCACACATGCTAGACGAGCGCTCTACCGCTGAGCCATAACCCCCGCCTGATGGTTGATGTTTTTTAAAAAATATTTTTAGTTGTACACGGACACAATACATTTATTTTTTAATTTATTTTTATGTGGTGCTGAGGATCAAACCCAGTGCCTCACATGGACCAGGCACATGCTCTACCACTGAGCCATTACCTCAGCCCATTTTTTAATCAAAATTCTTATACCAGGGGCTGGGGTTGTGGCTCAGAGGCAGAGCACTCGCCTAGCATGCGTGAGGCACTGGGTTCCATCCTCAGCACCACATAAAATAAAATAAAGATATTAGGTCCACCTATAACTAAAAAAAAATAAATAAATATATTTATTCTTATTCCATGTTAGAAGCTGAGTGTGCAGTGGCCAGCGATACCAAGTTCCCTTAGTGGGAGGGTAAATTCCTGGGTAAGTTATGTCTCCCACATATTGGGATTTGACCCTAGCTATGTTGAATCTTTTTCCTTCCCAAAGGCAAGTGGCCACTGAACTATAGCATCTCTCTGGTGGGGCAGGTCCTAAATATATATTTTGGTGTCCCTTGGTTATGATAACTTAATTTGGCACATGGATCACATGATGGCAAAAGATGTGGCCATAGTGGGGAAGGGCCCCCTAAGATTATGAAAGGAAACTACACTAAGTGATAGATTAACATTTTGGTTAGCACAGGTCAAACTGTCCAAGTCAATAAAGTCAAACTAACAACAACAACCAAATCCTAGAAAACCTATGTAAGCAAAATTAAAAAGTACAAATGAAATTTTGTTACCAAGAGTCCAGTCAGCAGGAGTTACTGGTATCAGTTTTGTAGCAAAGACCAAGGAAAGGACTACATATATGGCTAGAAGTAAGGGGTGGCAATGCATCACAGCATAAGAACCATCTTAGAGGATGAAACAGTTCATTTGTCCTGTTGGTTAGTTTATCTTCTACCGTGCATTGATCAGCCAGCACCTGAGTGGCTGAAGCAGAGCTGTTGTTTCCTTAAGCTTCAGCCGTGCGCAGGCTAGTCGGCTAGCAGGGTTGTTATCCTTCTGATCCTCAAGCTTGTCCACTGTTTCCTTCCTCCAGATGGTCAGCTTAAGGGGTGCAGTGGGGTCTGGAGAGCACTTTCAGTCCATGCCTGTGGGCTTGAGCCTGGTGTAATGAATCCAGGGCCCTGTCTCTGCAACATTTACTGCAGTTGGGGAGGATGAAATAACAGCTCAAGAACCCTTCTAAAGAAGTTTTAAAGGTGGAATATTCTATTCTTTGACCTAGACTGAATCTCCAGGCCTGAAGGAGTGTGCACCTGTGGTCAAACTTAGTGGTAACCTTCCCTGACCCATTGGTTGAGAGTCTGTTTTTTCCTAAAGCTTGAAGCTGTTGTCTTAATGTTAATTCTCCTAGTTCCTGAAATCCCCCTATAGGTGGGGAAGGTCTCCCACACATTGTCTCACAGGGATCTCCCAGCCTGTAAGAGAACTCTATCTAGTTCTCTTAATGGGAGAGGATCTAATTCTCAACAGTGCAGTAGGGAGGATTTCATCCCAATGCTGTTGAGTTTCCTGACAGTTTACCCAAATGAGCCTTTAAAGTTCTATTCATTCTTTCTACTTGACCAGAACTCTGTGGCCTATAGGCAATATGTAATTTCCACCTAATATTTAAACTTTTGCCAATAATTGTATCACCTCTGCCACAAAATATGACCCATTGTCTGAGCTAATGTTTGTTGGGATGCTAAATCTGGGAATAATTTCCCAAAGGAGCATCCTGGCTACCTCTTGAGCCTTTTCAGTGTGGATTGCACAGGTTAAACTGTGCAAGTCAATAAAGTCAAACTAACAACACCAACCAAATCCTAGAAAGCCTATGTAAGCAAAATAAAACAGAGTAAGGAGTAAGAGTAAAAATAGAGTAAGGAGTCTTGTCTCCTTTATCCAGCCGGCATAAGAGCACACAAAAACCAAAAATATTTATAGCCTCGTGAACATGGTAGTTCTGTAAATTCTACTCCCAGGTCCTCAAAAGGTGCTCCTCCTACAGTTTGGATTCCTGGTGGATGCCTTGGTCCCTGGTGGGCAAAAGTTTCCCATTGTTCACAAGTCACCCAGGAGATGCTTATGAGGGTGGGCATAGAAATGCTGACTTAGAACAGTCTCAAGTGCTGTTTGGCCAATGTGTGTTCCCCTGTGGAACTGTCTGATGAAGGGCAGGGACTGCAGTATCACAGATGGCTATTCAGTCATCAGAAAATCTCACCATCCACCTGGGAGATAGCTTCTCTTTTCAATCTTAAACCAATTATTTTTCTGCTGGGATTATTTTGGTTCCATTCTGTTAAAGGATTAGGGAGAAGAGCAGTGTTTAAGACTGGGAGCTGAGTGTTCTGTCTGCTTTTTACAAGCTGCAAATCTGGCTTCTTGGTCTGCTGTTTGGTTGCCCTGGGCAATGGTGGCAGTGGTGTCTTTGGTGGCCACAGCAATGCATAACCACAATTTTTTTTAAAAAAATATATATTTATTTATTTGCTTTAGTTGTACACAATTCGTTTATTTGTACGTGGTGCTGAGGATCGAACCCGGGCCGCACACGTGCTAGGCGAGCACTCTACCGCTGAGCCACAACCCCAGCCCATAACCACAATTTTTTAAAAAAAATATTTATTTATTTGCTTTTAGTTGTACACAATGCTTTTTATATGGTGCTGAGGATCAAACTCTGGCTGCGCACATGCTAGGCGAGCGCTCTACCACTGAGCCACAACCCCACAACCCCAGCCCAACCACAATTTTTTGGGTGCCCCTACTGTGTCTGAAAGATCAAGAATTTTCTGGCCATATTTTATGTCTTTTCCTCCTGAATTAATTAGCCCCCTTTTCCTTATCTAAGTCCCTGTAAACATGAGGAGTGGTGAAGGAACTGTTTCTGTGTAAATATTGCCACAGAGTCCTGCTGTCAATTGGAGTGCTTGGGTCAGAGAAATTAGTTTTGCCTTTTGTGTTGATGTTCCCTGAAGCAGAGGCTCTTCCTCAACAGTGGAGTCCAGAGTTACCACTGCATATCCAGCAAGACATAAAGCTACTTCCATCTGTGGAAGTACTGCACATCGGGGTCTTTGGGGGCTACTCTGTCAGGTCTGGTCTACCAGAGAACACTTTATCCATGATCTCAATGCAGTTGTGATCAGGCTGACCAGTCTCAATGGGCAGCAGAGTTGCTGGGTTTAGAGGAGTCCTGACAACTTCAATGTAGACATGTGGATTTTCACATAACATGCCCTGGTATCGGATCGTCCTCTCATGAGTAGCCATATTGTCGTTTGTACTCTAACAACGTCAGTACGGAGTGGGGCACCTGGACTGTCTCATAGTCAGTGTCGACCTCTAACACCAGAAGAGCCATGGCTGCAAGGGCCCCATAGACAAGGTGGCCAACCTTGAGCCTCAGAATCCAGCTGTTTAGAAGGATATGCCACTAGATGGTGCCATGTCCCCAGTATTCGAGTTAAGACTCCTACAGCTATTCCAGACTGTTCATGGACATAGAGAAAGAAAGGCTTTGTGAGGTCAGGGAGTCCTGGTCCAGGCACACTGGTGAGTGCTTGTTTAAAGTCCTCAAAGACTTTTTTGTTGGCTTGGTCCCCACATCAGAGGCTCCAGTTCCCCCCCGCTTTGTTGCTTCATAGAGGGGTTTGGCTATAACTAAAAAGGTAGGGATCCACATCCAGCAGAATCTGACAGCACCGGGCTGGGGCTGTGGCTCAGCGGCAGAGCGCTCACCTCGCACGTGCGCGGCCCAGGTTCGATCCTCAGCACCACGTAAACATAAATGCATTGCATTGTGTACAACTAAAGTAAATAAATAAATATTTAAAAAAAAAAAAAAAAAGAATCTGACAGCACCCAGGAACCCTCGGATCTAACAGGTAGAAGGGACTGGAATTGAGCAGGCTGCTTGTTTCCTCTTGGGGCCCAGTTGCTATTGTCCCTGAGTTAGATAGAAACCATGATACTTGACTTTTTCTTGACATATTTGGACTTTCTTCTTTGAGACTTTGTAACCAGCTTTACACAATAGAGTAAGGAGTCTTGTCCCCTTAGTGCAGAGGCATTATAGAGACATTCTTGGGTTGCTCTGGCCAGCAACAGATCATCTACATATTGGAGCAATGTGCATCCACATTGTCTGTCTTTCAGGAAAGGCCCTCAGAACAAAGGCCAGCACCATCCCAAAGATGGTTGATGAGTTTTTGAAGCCCTGTGGCAGCCTGGTGCATGCAGGTCAATTGGCCCTTGTTCCCATTAAAGTCTTCTCACTGCAAGGCAAAGAGTGGCTGACTCTGAGGTGCCAGTCAAATGTAGAAGAAGGCATCTTTGAGATCCAGGCATGTGACATAGGCTACCTGAGCAGGGAGCAGACTTAGGAGGGCATATGAATTGGGGACCACAGGATGTAAGGTGATTGCCTGATTTATTGCATGCAAATATTGAACTGGCTGGGAGTCATCAGTTCCTGGTTTCTGGGCAGGCAAAAGATATGTATTCTATGGTGATTGGCAAGGCTTGAGAATTCCATTTTGTAAAATTCTATCAAAATGTTTTTGAATTCCAAGTAGTTCTTTATGAGGAATATAGTAGTCTCAGGCAGACAGGTATGGTTCCTAGTTTTAATTACACCACCGTGGGGATGTACTGGGCTAGTCCAGGTGAATTGTTCTCAGCCCATACTCATGGTACTCAGAAAGGGAGCTGTTGTCCCTGTTGTGGTGCCAATATAAAGCCAAAGAGACGCCACTCCTCTTCCCGGAGAATTGTAAGGGTTAGAACTTTTACTTTAGGTTTTCCCAGTGACAGGATTGTCTGGCCTTTAGCCAGGTTATCAAAGATTACCTGGTCTTGGAGTTTTCCCAGCAGCTCTCAACCCATCAATGGCTCCAGGCAATCTGGCATGTATAGAAGCTCATGGATCACTTTGTGACCTGCTATGTTGCAGTGCCAGGGTATCAGGAAAGGGTGACAATGCTTGTAGCCGGTGGCTCCCACAATTATGTTCTGTTTCTTTGAAAGTGGGCCCACAGGTTGGGTCACCACGAAATGGTGAGCCCCAGTGTTCATCATAAAGTCCATAGGATGTTCCTCATAATCATTAGGACCATAGGCTCCTGGAGGCCGGAGGGATGGAGCCCAGTTGGTCCTAGTCCTCATAATTTTCCATGGTTGCCAGACCCATAAAATCCTTCCCAGAGGCATCATAGAGACATCCACAGCATTGAGCATCATGGGGATGTTTGTGGGGCTGGTATCACCCTTGGGTGACTTGGCCTCTTTTATCCTGGTAAGGAGTAATTTTAGCCCAGTTGTCTTCCCTTAGTTAGGGGCATTCATTCTTCCAGTGGCCCTCTAGATGGCAGTAGGCACATTGGTTTAGTCTCAGCCTTGTCCCCAGATACGTTGATCCTTCCATGCATTTGGCCCTGATTTTGATATTTGCTTTGGCTTTGTCCGGTTGGGACTCCCTGGGAATCCCCCTTTGGGTGACTTCTGGGTTTGTGGTGAGGGGCAGCTGAAAGGAGATCCATCTTCCTCTTCCGGTCTGCCTCTCATTGAGCCTCTTGGTCTCAGTTGATGAAAACTGTGGTGGCCACATCAGTCAGCTCACTGGCACTCTTTCCAACAAAACCCTCTACTTTTGTTGATTTTGGTGAATGTCTCTCTGAGCTTGTCCCACAAAGCCTGCATTGATCATCTGCTGTTTGTGTGGTGCCTTAGGATCAAAGGGAGTGAAGAGTCGGAAGGCCTTGCACAGTCATTCATAGAACTGGCTGGGGCTTCCATCAGGCTTTTGGAGTACTTCTGATATTTTTTTCATATTTAGGGCTCTTTTCCCCTTCTTTTAGGCCACCAATGAGAGCCTTATGATATCTTTTTACCTTTAGAAGATCTTCCTCTTTGTTGGAGTCCCACCCTGGGTCTGTGTCTGGGAATTGGGTTTGGGCATAGGCTTGAATGTTGCCTTGTGTGTCTGGAGCATGTTCCTCTAGTCATTTTAATTGCAGATGAACCTTTATTTTCATTTATTTATTTATTCATATGAAGTCAGTGCTGAGAATCAAACCCAGTGCCTCATGCGTGCCATGCAAGTGCTCTACCACTGAGCCACAACCTCTGCCCCATCCTCTTGCCATTTTAAAGCTGCTTGGGTCACTAATCTGCATTCCTCCATATTAAACAGAATCAGAAGCAGGTGACAGCAGTCAATCCAGGTGGGCTGGTGGATCTGGATAATGGATTGCATCAGATCAATTTCGAAAGCAAGTGACCCAAGCAAGGAGCCCATGCAAGGGAACACACAAGGGGACATTCAGCCATGTGCTGAAGCCACGAACCCAGGGCAGAGCTTGGCCAGGCAATGTGGCACGGGAATGGAGGACAAAGTGGGCACAAGATGTCTCCTGTGAGTTTCCAGGCAGGTGGCTCAAGAGAGGAGCCCAAGCCAGGTGCCTGTGCAATGTCCCAGGGAAGACCTGTAGGCACAAGGGAACGGTGGCACCATGGGTCAAAGCAAGGAAACTGCCCATGTAAGTAACCTAGTCAGTGGACTTGGTATTTTGCACACAAGTGGATCCAAGGGATCCATAGAATCAGTCTCTCAAGTATGTCCCCATCGGGAACTGTTTCAGTGGTCTGGCCAGTGTGGCATATTAGGGTCCTTGGCAAGGAAACAGCTGAAGCACTGTGCATTGGGTGTTGGGGTTGTGCATCAAGACTCCAGTTTGGAGCAGAGGCAAGCTTGATTCTTCTTGAACGCGTTCTTGGTTGCTTCTGCGATCGTCTGAGGATATCGGACTCTCGCTTCTTCACTCTTCCAAAGTGGACTCTGCCAGTGATTCTCCAGAAGCCTTCATTTTTGGATTAGGGTAGCACCGTTGATCCCTCTTGTTCTGGGGCTTCAGCCCCTTGGATTGTGCAGCTACTGGTTCCTCCAGCTCTTCAGCCTGCAGACAGCCATTGTGCATTATCCAGCTTCTGTTGCATCAGCCAACCTAATAAGTCCCCCTTTTTAAATTATACTTCCTGTTGATTTTATTCCTCAAGAAGACCCTGACTAGTACACACTGTCTCAAAATTTTTAAAAAATTAAAAGGGCAGGGAATGTGGCTCAGTAGCATAGCACCCCTGGTTTCAATCTCTAGTACAAAACAAAAACACAAAACACGTATTTGACATGGGCTCCATCACAGAAAACATCAGTCAACAGTAATCAGAGGAAGAACTCATAGTTTACTTGTCTGTATTGTTGGCTTCCCATGTTCATTTCAGAGTGTAGTTTTTTTTTTTTTCATTCTGAAAATAATTTTATTTTACAGTTATTCAGGAAAGTTCCTGGGATTCTGTGACCAAGATTTAATCACCACAGAGCAAGATTGTGAACAGATCAGTGATCCCTCCAGTCTCCTCTCTTCCATAGATGGGGAGAACAGGCAGGGGACATATCTTGAATATAAAGAAAATCACCAACTGGTGAGGGTGTGTGAGGAGAGAGAGGTGGTAGGGAACAGGCACAGATGGAATTTCCTCCTGGCTGTGTTCTTAAGTTTGGTTTTAAATATTTTGTCTTCTCTATATTCTCTTTCCTCTTGTCTCAGCCCTCTGGACTACAGAGGTAGGTGAGTATGGGGCTAGGAAACTGGAATAACTGTTGCCAAGAGCAGAGTGTAGTTTTTAAGAACAGGTTTTTATAAATAAATAAGTTTATCCAATGAGCTAGGAATGGAATGCAGGACAAATGAGTTCTAAGTGGGAATAGGAAAAGATGAAAAAAGTCAATTCATTATATAAGAGAAAGAAAATTTAATAATCCCTTTGGAGAGGCAACATAGTGGAGAGAGTAAGGAATCTGGAGCCAGACAGCCTGAGTTCAAATCCCAGCACTGCCACTCCGTGGTTGTGAGAACTTGGGAAAGTTACTTAACTGTTCTACCCCTCAGTTTTCTCATCTGTCCTCATCTCCAAGTGGTGGGTAATAGTGAGGTTTGTTATTTATAAAGAACTCAATATAGGGCTGGGGTTGTAGCTCACTGGTAGAGCACCTGCCTAGTACGTGTGAGGCACTGGTTTTGATCATCAGCACCACATAAATAAATAAAGTATTGTGTCCATCTACAACTAAAAATACAAAAAAAAAAAAAAAAAAAAAAAAAAAAAAGAACTCAACATAGTACTTGTTTCCTAAGGACTTCTCAATTTATGGAAGCCTTTGTTTTTCCTTCAGTCCTCTTTAGGTAAAGTTTTGCTTACATTGGTCTCTCGTTTGTAGAACAAAGCACATCCAGGTCTGTAGCTAACCTTATCCAAACTTAGTGTCCTTCTACTTTGACCAAGAGTGCATGAATGGGAAGGCTCCAGGAGAAAGTTTCCTAGGATGGCATGTATGGTGCTCACCCTAAGGGAAGACTTTGCGGAATTTACCTTTTGATAATATACTTATTTTAATCTATCTTTAGATAGCTTTAAGAATCTGGATTCAGTTCAGGGTTAATAGTTAATACTTAGAGTTTTGGGTGTGTCTTCATCTAGAGTTTGATTAATTTGAGTAATTAAATTAAATATTTGATGAACTCATCTCAAATGCAGGGCAGTTCATGTACAAAGTTCTGTAAAAATGACTAAGAAACAGTTCTCAGTCTTGGGTTTGATGAGGAAGTCTATCAAACAGATCACTGAATGCACCTAATGACATTTCTTATATAAAATAGGTGAGGGAGGAATCATGTGTAAAAGATGATCACACTGTCGTGAATTTCTTCCAAATGTCTCTTATCAATTGCTTCTAATGTCATAACATAATCCTAAACATCGATCTCTGAGGTTCACTTCACTACATGTATCCCTGGTAAACTGAGAAATTGATTATGTGATCAGAGATTATTCTGAGTGTTAACAAAAGAAAGGAAGGTTTATTTCATGCAAAAGTAAAATGACAGTTCCATAAAATGGAATGTGCTCTTCCCAACTCATAAGAATATAGAACCATAAAAGGAAGAAAATTTCATGCTAGCTTTCTAATGAATACCCAGTGAGATTTTGGGTTAAATTTGATTTCAAAAAAAAATTCTGCACATCTGAATTATCAGTATTCATTTAGAAGTTTCATGTAGGCATTAATCAATTACCCAAAACTGGAAGTAGTAGCATGCAAAACTAGGAGGAAATGCATTTAAATTAAACTGTTTTATTACCTATTATTATAATTTAAGTGCAATCTTTGGTGGTCATCAGCATTGCATAATGCTGAGTTCCAAATGTGAGCCTTCAGTGCTAGGTAGCTAGCCAGTGGTCCAGAAACCTTGGCATTTTGAATGCAAATTCTAATTTGGTATTAACTATAAATTCTTCTACAGATCTTTCAGTCTTGTATTTTTAGTGTATTAAGTGTTCACAGAACTGAATTCATGTTCATCTGGTTCACAGAATTGAGTTCATGCACACTGTACAGATTAAACTAAGATGCATGAAAGTCCTTTATGAAATACTGAAAGGATTATAAATAGAATAAGCCACTATACCTTTTATAACACAGCAAGTGTGTAAAGCAACCTCAATCATGCTATTGTAGCACTTACACATATCATGTAGAGTTGAGCAAATTACATCCAAAATATGATTCTTCCTGTCATAACAGCATCAAAAAAGCACTACTGACCCATAATATATCAACTTTATGTTACACGTTTAAATTCCTTTAGGAATCACATCATTCATTCAAATTACATTACTGCAAGTCTCTTCTATGAAGACAGCAAAGCAGTGCTTGGAGAGCTTCAATCCCTTCAAATAGATTTGTAATTTTCAACTGTTAACATGAACTACCAGGCATTCAATTTAAATATGGATTCTGACTCAGTACCTTGCAGTTGGACCTGAGGGTGTGCTGGTCCAGAATTCCATTTTGAGTAGCAAAGAATTAGTTAACTAATGTGTTGGTCTCTCTGGCAACATGATGTCTTTGCTAAATGTAAAGACCCTACTTCTTAAGAAAAGAGCCCTTAAGAACTGACAATACAATAAGGAGTTTCAGGCAGGTGGATTTGGAAGTGGGCGTGGAAGTAGAGATGGACATGTGCAAATGGACTTTCTGCAGTCTCTCAGTGAGAAGGCTGCCTCAGAAGCAGTCCTGGGAGGACAAGCCCCAATGTAGCATTCTGCTAAATTGTCCAGGAGGAATCTTCACCCATAAGAAGTCTGCTGTAATCAACAGGACTGAGTATATAGAAGGTGTTTTCAACCCTGGTTGTATATTGGCCTCCCCAGACCAATTTTTGGTGGGTCAGGGCCCAGGCATCATCAGTTCTTTCGAATAATTCTAACGTACAGCCAGGATAAGAATTGTGGTCTTGTAAATTCAGGTTTTCAGGCACAGTTCGTACAGCAGGAGTTTTTATTGTTTTTGGAGGCAAATTGCTAAATGAAAACTGAGTATAATTTTTTTCTAAAATTTTGTGGTTTTGTATACATACATTTGAGGGTCTTCTGCCATTATAGTTTTGTCTTTGTTTTTGAGATGAGATCTCACTATGTTGCCCAGGCTGTCCTAAATTTGTAATTCTCCTGTCTCAACCTCCCAGTTGAGGAACCCCAGGACAGAGGCTGTGCTGGGCTCCTAGTGGACTGATTTGGCCTTTGTCTGCATCAGGAATAAGAGAAAACAATATCAAAAGGAAAAATGAATTTAACTGCAGTTTGACCTAAACTGAGAAGGCAGACTAGCTGCCTTCAGGAGTGTTGCAATTTATAGGAACAAAAGGCAGGAAATATACATACGCAGATTTAGCCAGGCTGTGCTAACCAGGGATATAGTTCTAGTTTCCTTGGTGCCTGCCCAGGCCAGGGGGTAGCTTCTCAGTTTCCATTCTTAGCAAGGGAAGTTCAGGTGAAGCAAGCAAAGAAAGAGATCATATCTTTCCCCAAGCCATCGGGCTGCAAGGTCACCCTGCAGAGTCCACATGGAGAGGAGATGGACTATAAGAGAGAGATATCCCACCAGTATCAGCTGTTCCACCGGCTGCAGTATCAACCCTAGCCCACCATCTGGTGACAGACCTCGTGGAAATGATGAGCCAGAAGCTGCCAGTTGAGTCTTTTCCAAGTCCCTCACATGGAAACAATGATAATAAACCAATTATTTGTGTGTGTGTGTGTGTAGGGGTGATTTTTAAACCAGCAACAGATAACGAAAAGAGAATTTGGTGCCCTAGAAGTAGGTTACTACCATAATAAAAGCCTAAAGCAAGTAGCATTAGCTTTGGAATTTAGTGATGTTTGGAACTGAAAGGTCCTAGTCCCTTTATATTTAATGTGTAAATTAAATTTATGTTTCTACCATCTTTATGCTATTGTTTTCAACTATTCCATCTTTCTTTCTTACCTTCTTTTGTATTATTTTCTACTTCTCTTTGTTTTTCCTCACTAATTAGGAAATTGTATACTTTATTCTTTCAGTGGTTATCCTAGAAATTGCACAGACTTTCTTGAGTCCTCTAGAAAGTAGACCCTGAGGCAGAGAGGAAAGTGTTGCTGCTGTATTTGGGAGGTGCTAATCTGGAAGGTGAGGCTGAGGAAGAAAAGGGAAGGCAAGGCAAGGAAAAATGTGATGCAGTGTGTTCCCCAGTGGCTGGGCTTCGTGATACGCTGTGAAGAGACATAGGAGTCTCCCGGCACATATGTTGTCTTCTCCAGAAGGATTGGAAGGAAAAACTTTTCTGAGCAGTTTATTGAAAAGAAGAAAGAGAGGTAACTTATGTTCCTAATTCCTTCCCTCTCCTATTAACCATTGGTTATAGTTTGCCCACAGGGCTGTGTCATTCAGCCCTTTGGTAACTACTGAGGAAGCAGATCTCTTGCTTAATGGTGTGACATTGCACCAACTCTGGATAGTGGAGGGGTAGCTCCCATCACACAGGCTTGGTGACTTCAATCTATGTAAGGATATCAGTAGTGGAGCAGGGATAGGCAACACTTTGGGAAAGAAAGAGGCAGCCAAGGAATCTCTGGAGGCATTAGAAGTTTGTGTGTAGCATCAATAGACTTAAAGACAAGACTCATAGGATCATCTCAATAGATGCAGAAAAAGCATCACCCATTCATGTTCAAAACTCTAGAAAAACTAGGGATAGTAGGACCATATCTCAACATTGTAAAAGCTATCTATGCTAAACCCAAGAACAATATCATTCTAAACAGAGAAAAATTGAAAGCATTACCTCTAAAAACTGGAACAAGAGAGGGAAGTCCTCTTTCATCACTTTTACTCAACATCGTCCTTGAAACTCTAGCCAGAGCAATTAAACAGAAGAAAGAAATTAAAGGGATACAAATAGGAAAAGAAGAACTCAAAACTAATACTATTTGCCAATTGAAGGAGCCCTAATTAGGAAGGGCTGTTGTAGCTAGCTGGAAGCCATGGGTTCCACCTGATATGTATGTGACGCACCTGTAGGCACCCGCAAACCTGAAGGTATATAACCGGGTGAAAGCGGTCCGAGTTAGGAGAACGGAGAATTCAGTCAGCCGGGCAGTCACTCGGTCGGTCAGAAGAATCAGAGCGGCCAGAACGTAGGCAGAGCGGTTACAGAAGAGAAACCAGATAGAAGAAGTAATGACTGGCCAGAGTTAGGCCGAGGCTCCAGAGGACTGGTCAGAGTAAGGCCGAGGCTCCCGAGGAAGACAGAAGACAGAAGAAGAAGACAGAAAAGGAAGAAAGAAGAGAGAAGAAAGAAGCTCTAGTCTTTCTCTAAGCTAAGCTCTATCTTTCTTTAAGCTACTCTACTCTAAGCTAAGAAGAAAAGCTAAGCTCTATCTTTCTTTACTCTAAGCTACTCTACTCTAAGCTAAGAAGAAAAATCTTTCTTTCTCTCTCTAAGCTCTAAGAAAGTAGAAGTAAAAGTAGTAAAAGCTTAACTCTGCCTCCGAGAATTTTCCTCCCGTGGCGGCGCCGTGGCTGGCCGTGACAGGCAGCTTACAAATGGTGGCCCGTCCGGGGCTCGGCAGGCAGAGAAGAAAAAATAAGATATAAGAACAAGAAGCTAAGACAGTGAGGAGAGAGGACAAGAGAGCATAGCCTCTGACTCAGTTGAGGCTAGTTAAGCTCTTTCTAAGAAGAAGAAAAATCTTTCTTTCTCTCTCTAAGCTCTCTCTAAGAAAGTAGAAGTAAAAGTAGTAATAGCTTTACTCTGCCTCCGAGAGTTTTCCTCTCGCGGTGTTTGTGGCTGGCCATGACAGGCAGCTTACAGCCAATGACATGATTCTATATTTAGAAGATCAAAAAATGCCATCAGAAAATTTTCAGAACTCATAAATGAAATCAGCAAAGTAGCAGGATATAAAATCACCCATAAATCAATTGTGTTCCTATACATCAGTGATAAATCTACTGAAAGAGAAATTAGGAAAACTACCCCATTCACAATATCCTAAAAAAAAATATTTGGGAATCAATCTAACAAAAGAGGTGAAAATCATCTACAATGAAAACTACAGAACACTAAAGAAAGAAATTGAAGAAGGCCTTAGAAGATGGAAAGATCTCCCGTGCTCTTGGATAGACAGAATTAATATTGTCAAAGTGGCCATATTACCAAAAGTGCTATACAGATTTAATACAATTCCTATTAAAATCCCAATGACATTCTTCATAGAACTAGAAAAAGCAGTCATGAAATTCACTTGGAAAAATAAGAGGTCCTGGGCTGTGGTTATAACTCAGTGGTAGAGTGCTTGCCTGGCATGTGTGCGGCACTGGGTTCGATTCTCAGCAATGCATATAAATAAATAAAACAAGCATCCATTGACAGCTAAAATAATATTTTAAAAAAGAAGAGGCCGGGTACAGTGGTGCACACCTGTAATTCCAGCGGCTCAGGTGAACGAGACAAGAGAATCGTGAGGTCAAAGCCAGACTCAGCAATGGCAAGGCGCTAAGCAACTCAGTGAGATCCTGTCTCTACATAAAATACAAAATAAGGCTGGGGATGTGGCTCAATGGTCAAGTGCCCCAAAATTCAGTCCCCAGTACCAAAAAATAAATAAATAACAAGAGGTCCAGAATAGCCAAAGCAATCCTTAGCAAGAAAAGTGAAGTAGGAGGTATCACCAATACCAGACCTTAAATGATAATACAGAGCTATAGTAACAAAAACTGGATGGTATTGGCACAAAAAACAGACATGAAGATCAATGGTACAGAATAGAAGATACGGAGACAAACCCACATAAATACAGTTATAGTATACTAGAAAAAGGCACCAAAAACATGCATCAAAGATAGCCTCTTCAACAAATGTTGCTGGGAAAACTGAATTCCATATATAGCAAAATGAAATTAAACCTCTATGTCTCCAATGCACAAAACTCAACTCGAAGTGTGGATAAAAGACTTAGGATTCAACCAGAGACCCTGTGCCTGCTCAAAGAAAAAGTAGGCTCAAACCTCCATCATGTCGGCTTAGGAACTGACTTCCTTAACCAGACTCCTAAAGCCCAAGAAGTAAAATCAAGAATCAACAAATGGGATGGAATCAAACTAAAAAGCTTCTTCTTAGCAAAGAAAACTATCAAGAATATGAATAGAGGGCCTACAGAATGGGAGAAAATCTTTTCTACCTGCACCTCAAATAGAGCATTCATTTCTAGGATATATAAAGAACTCAAAAAAACTTAATGCCCAAAAACTAAATAACCCAATCAATAAAAGAGCTAAGAAATTGAACAAACACTTCACGGAAGAAATATAATCAATAAACAAACATTTGAAAAAATGTTCAACATCTCTAGTGATTAGAGAAATGCAAATCAAAACTACACAGACTTCATCTCACTCCAGTCTGAATGGCAATTATCAAGAATAAGTGTTGGCCGAGTTCAAAGCCAGCCTCAGCAATGGCGAGGCACTTAGCAACTCAGTGAGACCCTGTCTCTAATAAAATACAAAAAAAAAAGGGCTGGGGATGTGGCCCAGTGGTCGAGTGCCCCTGAGTTCAATCCCTGGTACAAAAAAAAAAAAAAAAAAAAAAAGAATAAGTGTTGGCGAGGATGTGGGGGTAAAGGTACACTCCTACATTGCTGGTGGGGACTGCAAATTGGTGCAACCACTCTGGAAAGCAGTATGAAGTTTCCTCAGAAAACTTGGAATGGAACCATCATTTGACCCAGTTACCCTACTCCTCAGCATATACCCAAAGGACTTAAAATCAACATACCATAGCGATGAGGCCACATCAGTGTTCATGGCAGCTCAAGTCACAATAGCTAAGCTATAGAACCAGCCTAGGTACCTTTCAACAGATGAATGGATAAAGAAAATGAGGTACATATACACAATGGAATACTACTCAGCCATAAAGAAGAATGAAATTGTGTCATTTACTGGCAAATGGATGGAACTAGAGACTAACATGCTAAGTGAAATAAACCAATCCCAAACAACCAAAGGCTAAATGTTCTCTTTAATATGTGGATGCTGACTCACAATAGGTGGTAGGTAAGGGAGTGAAGGTTCACCGAATTGAACAGGGGGGAACGGGGAGAAGGGAGAGGGGATGGAAATGGGAAAAATAGTAGAATGAACCAGACATAACTTTCTTATGTTCATATAACTCCACGTCATGTACACGTAAGAATGGGAGGTTATACTCCATGTATGTATGATACGTCAAAATACATTCTACTCTCATGTATAACTAAAAGAACAAATTTTTAAAAATTTTAAAAAGGAAATTATAGCATTTGCCAGTAAATGGATGGAACTGGAGAATATCATGCTAAGTGAAAAAGACAATTCTGAAAAAAACAAAAGTCAAGTGATTTCTCTGATATGCCGATTGCTGATGCTAACTCACGGGGCAGGGGTAGGGAAGAATAGTAGTACTTGGATTAGACAAAGGGGAATGAAGGGAAGGGAGGGGGAATGGGAATAGGAAAGATAGTTGAATGAATCAGACATTACCAATCTCTGTGCATATATGATTACGCAATCAATGTAATTCTAAATCATGTGCAACCAGAGGAATGAGAAGTTATATTCCATATATGTATAATATGTCAAAATGCATTCTACTATCATGTGTAACTAATAAGAACAAATAAAAACATATGTATAAAAATAAGTTCTAGTGTGTTACTAATTTGTAAGTTATCAAAATCTAAAGTTAGTATATACCTTTACCTTCTCCACAGACAATATGAAGACTAAAACTACCTTAATGTCATTTAATTCTTTCTCACATATATATTATTATTGTTATGTATTTAATTTTTTCTGTTTTATAAAATACTAATATTTGAGTATTTTGTTTTGCTGTGTTGGGAATAAAATCTAGGGCTTCAAGTATGCTAGGTAAGCACTCTACCACTGAGCCACATCCCCATCCCTAATATTTGCGGGTTTTTTCCCTGTTATCATATTTATTTTTTAATTAAATTTTTTTTTGTGGTACCAGGGATTGAACTCAGGGACACTGGACCACTGGACCACATCCTCAGCCCTTTTTTGTATTTTATTTAGAGACAGGGTCTCACTGAGGTGTTAAGTGCCTCGCCATTGCTGAGGCTTGCTTTGAACTCACGATCCTCCTGCCTCAGCCTCCCAATTTAATTAAATTTTTTATACACAAATGGAGCACAACTTTTCATTTCTCTGGTTGTACATTACATGGAGTTCCACTATTCATGCAATCATACCCATACATAGGGATAATATTGTCCATCTCATTCTACTATCTTCTCCCCCCTACTCACTCCCCCTCCCCTCTCTCCCCTCCCCTCCCTCCCTTTTGCTCTATCCAAAGTTCCTCCACTCTTCCCTTGCCCCCTGTTCCCAGTGTTTCTTTTTCTTATACAAATGTATATTCTTATTTTCCCTCCCTTTTTATATAACAGCTAGCATATGTTATACCCAGAATGTTATTATATTCTGAAGGATGTGCTTCAGGTAGAAAGAAGATGATCCTGAATAGATCTTCTAAGGTGCAAGAAATGAAGAGTCAAGAAAATGGTAAATATATAATTAAATTTTTTAAAAAAATTTTTGGTAGTTGTAGATGGGCAGAATGCCTTTATTTTATTTGTTTATTTTTATGTGGTGCTAAGGATTGAACCCAGTGCTTCACACATGCTAGGCAAACACTCTGCCACTGAGCTACAGCCCAAGCCCCTAATTAAATTTTAATAAACTGTTGCCGCCTGTAGCTGTTGCTGCCTGCAGCAACGATACCGCGGGAAAGAATTCGGAGGCAGATTGGGAATGAGTAGGTTCTTTATTCTGCTTTCTCTTCTGACTTCTCTCTCCAACTCCAACAACAACCCCCTCACAACTCCAACCCTACCTGATTAAATACTCTTCACCTTAACAAGTATATACGTGTCACAAGCTCAACTTACAGGTGCGTCACACAGTGTTCACGGGCACAGAAAGATTCTTGGTTGATTACATTAAGGTCAGGAGAAAACAATTGAACGCCTCCTCTTTGGCTCTCAGCCAGCCGCCATCTTAGCTACCTCCTCATTAAGGCTCTTACATTTCCCCCCTTTTGTTTTAAAAGAGGGATAAATAGATGGGTGGCGACCCTCACCACATCAGGATCGACTGTGCCTGTCTTAGGCGTCCACATGTGCAACCAACATTCTTACCCGTCATCAGATAATCAAGGCTGTGCCCTTGACTCCTGTCTTAGGTTGATATGTCGGTCACATGAGACTTTCCCGTCATTGACTACCAGCCGTCCAATCGAGCCAACCAATCATGAGGAGATGCTCCAGTTCTAAGGCGGTAAGCTTTGTGCTGACGAGCCAAGTTCCATTTAATAGTGTAACAAGTTCTTTAAACAAATCAGCTGCCCTAAGTTCCATTAAGTAACGCACTGAGTTCTCTAGACAAATCAGCTGCCCTACTAGGGTTAAGAAAAGGGGTACCCGCAAGGCATTGTCCCATACAATGTCCAAGCATCCTATAGTAGAAAGATCTATCAAAATGTCCACTTGCTAACACGTTGATCTAGAAGGCCTCGTGCATGCAGAGCAGAGGCCAAACTGCTGGTGAGGTTGTTTAATGCTTGAGCAGCAGGGATGCTAGTAGTGATTGCGATCCCTGCAGCTGTAGCAGCAGCAGCCGTCTCTTTTATGTCTAGACAATGCCACCAGCAAATCTTCAGGGCCCGCTAAATAGGGATGTACCTAGAAACTCTAGCAATAATCATTAGAGGAAAGGCAGTGCCATTCCAGCACTGAGTCAAGAAGCGAGTTGTAGGAGTGCAATTCAAACTAAAAAATAGAATTATTAGATCTTCAGGTATCTGAAGTTGATCTCTGCTCACACACATTGCTGCTTGAGCTCCCACAAACATTAGCTGGCAAAATATCACATTTAGAATGGATTAAAGAAAGACTAAGAGCATTTTAGAAAAATATTTTGTTAGCTGGAACTTTTGAACCTCTGCATACACAGCAACCTTTTATGAATATGCCTGTTGAAACAATTTAAATTAATCAGCTGTTTAACAAATAAAGTTAATTACAAATAATACCTGTTGAAACAATTTAAGTTAATCAGCTGTTTAACAAATAAAGTTTAATACAAATAAACAATCCCAAGTCAAATACCAAAATATCAGGCTATACAGTATTAGTCATATTCCTTGCTGAAGAGAAGTCCTACAGATACTTATAAATTAAGTTTGAAGGTACCTTCATTTTTTAATTGTTTGCCCAATTTGAATATATTTAACTTAAATGAATTAAAGTTATCTGGATCCTCTTTTTTTTTTTTTTTTTGGAAATAATTTTCATGAGCATTCGGTTTTTGTTATTTGTGACGTCACATTTACATGAAATCTGGACAGATGCACAGACATAAAGACATATATTTGTGACGTCACATTTACATGAAATCTAGACAAGTGCACAGACATAAAGACATATATAAAAAAGAAAAACACAGGGCTGGGATTGTGGCTCAGTGGTAGAGCGCTCGCCTAGCACGTGGGCGACCTGGGTTCGATCCTCAGCACCACGTACAAATAAGCATTGTGTACAACTAAAAGCAAATAAATAAAAATATTAAAAAAAAAAAGAAAAACACAATTGTGTGCACACTAAAAAGAGATCCTCTCATCCCGGCCAGGAGGAATGAGACTTAAGTTGTGAATTTATTGAAGGAAAAAAGCGCGCAGCTTAAAAGTTTCTTAGCTTTTAAAGGCAAGGATGAGGTTCCCTTGTCGGAAAAAAGAGACAAACTCGCACAGGTGTGCGGATTGTTACCTCTTTTAAGGGAATCATTCCACAACAACTTCATCTTGGCCCTTTTGATTTGGCATTTGTTTTATTAATCTTGATTCCGCAACAACTTCATCTTGGCCCTTTTGATTTGGTACCTGTTTTATTAATCTTGATGGTATCCATACCGGCAAGGACTCGTGCTGTGGAAAAACACAAACAGATCCTCTCCCCCAAATTAATACTGGGTCTGGGCCCTTCCATGTGCCTGAAAGAACATCCTTCCAGTAAACCAAAGGTTTATGTTGTTGATGTGGATTCCAGTGTCTATCTCCAGCCGAATATCCTTTGGAATCCAAAGTTAAAAAATTTAAAGTAAAAAGGGCAACGGCTAATCTATCTTTAGGATTTGTCCAATTTCCTTTTTTTTGTTTTGTTTTGTTTTAAAAGTATAAGTTTAAGTGTGTGATTAGCTTGTTTAATTATACCTTGGCCTTGAGGATTATACGGAATACCAGTCTTATGAAGTATGGTGAATTTTGCGCAAAACTGTTTGAAAGATGAGGACGTATATGCAGGGCCATTGTCTGTTTTAAGCATTTTGGGAATGCCCAGTGCAGCAAAAGCTTGTAAACAATGAGATGTAACATCTTTAACTTTTTCTCCAGCATGTAAGGAAGGAAAAATCATGCCTGAGCATGTATCTATGGTCACATAAATAAATCGCAATTTTTCAAAACTTGGCTCATGAGTGACATCCATCTGCCACAAATGATTGGGCATTAATCCTCTTGGGTTAACCCCATAATGTGGATTGGGCAAATGTGTCACACAAGATTGACAAGGCTTCACAATTGTTCGAGCTTGATCTTTAGATATTTTGAAACTTTGTTGTAAAGTAGTACTATTAACATGAAATTGAGAATGGAACGAGGTAGCTTGTTGGACTGCTGAAAATATAAAGATTGTTTGAGTGAGGGCATCGGCCTTTTGATTACCTTCATGGAGAGGACCAGGCAAATTAGTATGAGCTCTGATATGTCCAATAAACAAAGGTTCTTTACGTTCCCATAGAAGGTTTTGAATTTGAAAAAACAATTTAAAGGCTGGAGTATGAGGTGCTATTGGACCTGCTAGCTCCAATTTAGGGGCAGCATGTACAATATAGTGGCTGTCTGAAAAAATATTTATGGGCTGTTCTCTAAAACTTTCAAGAGCTATAATAACAGCTTCTAGCTCTACCAATTGAGCTGATTTATGGGCAGTAATATGAATCATATTTTCTTTTTGAGTGACTACTGCAGCAATGCCATTAGAGGACCCATCTGTAAATACATTTAATGCCTTAGGAATAGGTTGATTTTTTATTACCTGTGGAAATATAATGGGATGATTGATACAAAAAGATAGTATAGGAGACTTAGGAAGATGGTTATCAAAATTTGCAGAAGTAGAGCATCTAGCTATAGCCCAATCATTATCATTGAAGCATAAATATTCAACCTGTGACGATGAATAGGGAGTAATAATAGTAGCAGGGTGAATCCCAAATGTTTTAGTAGAAGTCTTAAGTCCTTGAAGAATAAGTTTAGCCACCATGGAGGTATAAGACTCAATTGTACTTTTAGGAGAGACGGGCAAATGTATCCATAATAAAGGCTCCTGTTGCCAAAATACTCCTGTGGGTGTATATTGTGAGGAAATAATGATCAATATCAGCGGTCAAGTAAAATCAATTCTATCACAATGGGATCCTTCAATGGCCTTTTCTACCAACTTTAAAGCTTCCCTAGCATCTGGAGTCAATGTTCGCGGTGAAGATGGATCAGGGTTCCTGCAAAGGATATCAAATAAGGGTTTTAATTGTCCAGTAGTGAGGCTTAGTGTAGGGCGAAGCCAATTATTGTCTCCCAGCAATTTTTGAAAATCATTAAGAGTAGCTAGATGTTCCTTATTTACTAAGATTTTTTGAGGCCTAATAAAAGTATCCATAATTTGGAATCCTAGATATAATATTGGAGATCTAGTTTGAACCCTTTCTTCAGCAATGTTTAGTCCATATCGTTTCAAGTTTTCTGATATATCGCTAAATATGGTGAATAAGACTTCTTGATTAGGATGAGCAAGCAAAACATCATCCATATAATGGAGGCACATAAGCTCTGGGTATTTGTTCTTGATAGGCTGAATAACTATCTACATAGATTTGACACATAGTGGGGCTATTAGCCATACCCTGGGGTAAAACTTTCCACTGAAATCTTTGATCAGGTCCTTCATTTTTAATAGAGGGAACTGAAAAAGCAAACCTGGGGGCACCCAGAGGATGTAAAGTAATAGAAAAAAAAAAATCCTTTATATCAAGGGTTATAAGATGGAAATTTTTAGGAATAGCTACAGGATTAGGAAGTCCAGGTTGGGTAGGGCCCATAATTTGCATGGTTTTATTGATTTCTCTAAGATCATGTAATAATCACTATTTTCCTGATTTTTTCCTAATCACGAATATGGGGGAATTCCAGGGAGAGGTGGAAGGTTCTATATGTCCTGCTTCTACTTGTTCTTGGACTAGTAGGTGGGCCGCTTGTAATTTCTCTCTAGATAGGGGCCACTGAGGGACCCAAATTGGCTTATCAGAAAGCCATGGTATTTTCAAAATTGTTTTCTCAGTGGCCCCTAAAAAAAAAAATCCTATACTTTTTCGATGACAATTTCCTTTAAGCTCAATAGGGTTAGGATCACCCTGTAGATTTTTTTCCTAGTCGTTTACCTGGAACATATCCGTGTTTTTCCCTGGGACTCCATTAACACCTGCAGGCTTGTTTGCGAGGTGTACTCCCATTTGTTGCAAAACATCTCTTCCCCATAAGGTAACTGGCAAGCTGGACAAAACATAAGGCTGAAATGTTCCTTGATGCCCTTCATCATCCTCCCGTTTTAAAACTGTTGCACTTTGTCCTAGGCTGTTAGAATATCCCAAGCCTCTCAAAGTAGTTGAAGCCTTTTGCAAAGGCCAGTGTTTGGGCCATTGTCTTATGTTGATAATGGAAGAGTCAGCTCCAGTGTCAATCAACCCCTCCATCTCTATCCTTTGAATTTTTATTTTACACATAGGCCTCTGTGAACAATCCTAAACCCAGCAACCCATAGGTCCCAAGCCAGTGGAACCAAATCCCCTATTCTTCCTACTTTGAGGCATACTCTTAAATGAGTCATGTAAACTGGGAAGGAGAAGCAGCTGAGCAATTCTATCACCTTGCTTAATAGAGCTAATGCCTTGAGGTGAACTGAGCATAATCTTGATTTCTCCTCCAAAGTCAGAATCTATCACACCTGGAATCACTTGAAGTCCAGATAAGCTTTTAGAGCTTCATCCGAGGATAAGTCCTACAGTCCCTAAGGGAAGAGGTCCCCTGACTCCTGTGGGAATCAGTTGAACCCCCATTTCAGGTGTTAGCACTATTCAGGCGGTGGAACAGAGGTCTAGTCCTGCACTTCCTCTTGTCCCTCTGACAAGGGAGTCAATGGGTAAGAGGGATTGTGTCGAGGAATCATCTGGATGGATGTTTGAGGATACTCCTCCTCTAATGCCCCGTACATTTGTGGGCCCTGGGGCATTGGGCCCCATGCCCTGTTTTTTGAATTTCCAGACAAAATGTTACCATAAACATCAGTTTGGGATCTGCACTTACTAGCCCAATGGTTTCCTTTTTTACACCTGGGGCAGCGGCCTGGGGCACGAGACGAGCTTGGCCTTATTTCTATTGTCTCTTGCCTTCTTTGGGGATATTGTTTTCTAAAATAACCTGATTGACTATAATAATTTTTAGGTTGAGACCTTCTTGTAAAATTTGAGGGGAAGCACCTCTCATGGCTGCTGCGATTACATTACCTGTAACAAATGCATCATTTATGTCCCTACAAATCTTTATATAGACAGAAAGGTCCCTTTTAGATTTCCAAGGTCTGATAGCGTCTTGACAATATTTGTTGGCATTTTAATATGCCAGCTGAACAACTAATGGCATGGTTTGATCAACGTCTCCAAACACTCTACCTGCAGTTCGCAAAAGTCGATCAGCAAAGTCAGCATATGGCTCATTAGGTCCCTGAATCACTTTAGACAAGCTACCCTGTAAGTCACCAGTTCCTTGTAATGTTTTCCATGCCTTAACAGCTGCGGTGTATATTTGAGCGTAAACTCCAGGATCATACTGAATCTGAACCTGTAAATCAGCATATTGCCCTTCTCCAGTTAACATGTCTACGTTATGGTTTGGAAATCCTGCAGTTGCATTTCTTCTAGCTGTTTCAACACAGAACTCTTGGAATTGAGACCTCCAAATCAAGTATTGTCCCCCGCTCAATACTTCCTTTCATAAGCCTTTCCAATCTGAAGGAGTTAAATTCAAAGTATTAAGGGCTTCTAACATGCTTGTGGTAAAAGGAGCTTGGGGTCCATATGTCATTGTTGCTTCTTTAAAATTTTTTATAGTTTTGAAATCTAAAGATTGGTGGTACCTTTGCTCATTTTTATTTTCAAATACTGGTAGATCCCAATGTCCCTGAGAGTTTTGACACTCAAGGGCACGTAAGCACTCAGAAAGACCATTAATCTCTGCTTCAAGGGCATGCAAGTGTTTAGAAAGACCCCTCATAGTTTCTGTAATTGATTCAACCCATGGGGGAGCAGAGGGCACAAGGTGTTCCTCCACTTGATGGTCCTTTATCTTGGTCCTCCTTAATTTCCTTTTGCTCATTTTCTCAAGATCACTTTTACTTAATTCCTCCTCACTAATACTATCCTCACTGGTCCTGACTGACTCAGTGGAGGTTGTGCTCTCTTGATCACTTTTACTTAATTCCTCCTCACTATTACTACTCTCACTGGTCCTAACTGACTTAGTATCATCCCAAGTCCCAGGTTCAATTGAGAGCACGTATCCTTCAGCTATCTCTAATAAATCTTGAATAGCTTTAGCAGCTCGGATTTTTGTCATTTTTGAGCCCATCTTAATTGTTCTGACTAGAGACTCCTCGGTTCTTACCTGCCAATTCCGAACTCCCCGTATGGGCCACCACTTGTTGCTGCCTGTAGCTGTCGCTGTCTGCAACAACGATACCGCGGGAAAGAATTCGGAGGCAGATTGGGAATGAGTAGGTTCTTTATTCTGCTTTCTCTTCTGACTTCTCTCTCCAACTCCAACAACAACTCCCTCACAACTCCAACCCTACCTGGTTAAATACTCTTCACCTTAACAAGTATATACGTGTCACAAGCTCAACTTACAGGTGCGTCACACAGTGTTCATGGGCACAGAAAGATTCTTAGTTGATTACATTAAGGTCAGGAGAAAACAAATTAAACACCTCCTCTTTGGCTCTCAGCCAGCCGCCATCTTAGCTACCTCCTCATTAAGGCACTTACAATAAACATTGATTGATTAAAATGAATATTAGTTGGAATGGAACCACCATCTGACCCAACTATCCCACTTTTAGGTCTATACCCAAAGGACTTAAAAGCAGTACACTACAGCAATGCACCCACCTCAATGTTTATAGCAGCTCAACTCGCAATAGGTAAACTGTGGAAACAGCCTAGATTCCCTTCAATAGATGAATGGATAAAGAAACTGTGATATACAGAAAAATCAATAAAACCAAAAATTTGTTCAACAAAGTTTACGAATCTTTAAGTAGGTTGGCTAAGGGAAAAAAGACTGAAATTGCTAATATCAGGAATGAAAGAGGAAACATTATTCTAAACTTTACAATTCACATATTCATTCCCCAAAGAAACCCCATACCTTTTAACATTAATTTTCTATATCTTCTAGTTCACAGTATTCCCTTATAATCTTTTTGAGGTTTTCAAGCACTGGGGATATAGCTCAGTTGATAGAGTGCTTGCCTCACATGTACAAGGCCCTGGGTTCTAATCCCCAGCAACACACACGCACACACAAATTTTAGGGCTGGGATGTACCTCAGTGGCAAAGCATCTGCCTTGCATTTGCAAAGCCCTGGGTTCAACCCCCAGTTCTGAGAGAGAGAGAGAGAGAGAGAGAGAGAGAGAGAGAGAGAGAGAGATTTTTAAGTTGCATGAATCCTGTCTCAATAAAGCTTGGTTTTTTTTAAGAAAAAAAATTAATATGTCACAACAGGGGTCAGCAGGGCTTCTGTTGCTTGGAATGACAATGGGAAAGAACTGTAAGGGATTTTTCAAGATCACTCAATTTTCTGTAATTTCCTCATGTTTGTGGTGATGTCTGTGTCCATCTCTATCTTTTTAGTGGTTAGCAAATTCATAAATGGAACAATTTCATGAATGGTAAGAAAGAAGGGACACAACCAGTCCTTGGGAAGTAGGTTAGTAGAATACCAAAGGCCTTTAGTGGGTGGCATAGTTGAAGAGAAAAGGCAAGAAGTTTGAGTCCCCTGAGATAAAGGCACAAGATGCTGTCACACTTCTTCCCCCCACACATCAGTCACCTTTAATTGATATTAATTCTCAGGATATGAAACAATTCAGCCTTGAGGCTGTGACTTGAGTTCTTCAGCGGTGAGGCTGGAGGAGGAGGTGGCCCTGGTCAAGAGTTCACATCGGCCCCTCTCAATGGCACTAGTGCTCATGCTTGAGGAAGGCAGTAGCTGAAAAGCACGTAGGCTGCCAGCACCACCTTAACCTGCACGATGCTCCCCTCCTTCACGTCAACGTACTTGCTCCAGTAGTGGTAGTAATCTCTCTGAAATGCTCACACAGTGCCTTTAGGGGTGAAATCCCTCATCAGTATCCAGCGTGGAAGCTCCCCTAGTTTGACATCCGTGAGTTTCTGCTTTCACTGGTGTGACCGATGCCATCTTGGAGTCCTAGTACATGCTGAGCCTGGCCAAGGGCTGCTGGTCTGGGAATTAAGCTACTAACCTTGCTTAGGTCCAGTTCTGTAAGTGCTGTGGATTCATTTTTTTTTTTTTTTTTTTGCATATTGCCTAATTCCATAATGAAGAGATAGACTGGGGACTCTGCAGGCTCCCTGTTGTATTAGATTCTTGATTTGGCCTGAGTTGCTATTTTAATTACATGTCAGGCCAAGACCCTGGAAACAACGCACACTCATTAATTTATTGATCCACTCAAGAGACTTTGTACGTCATCTAAAAGTCCAACAAGATCCTAGGGGATACAGACACTAAAAAGAGGACATAAGCCCTAACCTCCTGGGTCTGTGAACCTCCCAGTCTAAAAATCAGCAGCCCTGTAAAGAAGTCTGTGTGAAAGTGCTAATACTATCCCAAGTGTTAGAGGAGTGGGAAGGAGGAGCTCTGATGTGGGTTTGGATGCAACTCACATGTATAAAGGGGCAGGTAGGCAAGGCAAAGAGTGGTGGCCTCTGGGAAGCACTGTCCCATCTAAAGAAGGAAGCCTCTGAGATGCTGAGGGTCAGGGTTTTTGGTACTGGGGGTGGAACCCGAGGGGTGATTTACCACTGAGCTACATCCTTATCCCTTTTTATTTTTTATTTTAAGGCAGAGTCTCACTAAATGGGTCAAGGCCTTGATAAGGTGCTGAGGCTGGCCTCAAACTTGCTATCCTTCTGCCTCAGCCTCTTTAGTTGCTAGGATTACAGTTATGTGCTACCTTGCCTGGTTTGTAACCCGTGATTCAAAACATGGTGCTTGAACCAGTCTTGTCAGCCTTTCCTGCAAACACATTAGAAATGCAAATTCTTGGGTCCTCTCAAAGACCCATTGAATCAAGCTGTGAGCGTGGGCCTGGCAATCTGTGCTTCAACAAATCCTCCAGGTGGTTATGATATACTAAATCATGAAAACTGTCTCCAGTCCTATTACAGAGGTACTTAGGTAACTTTAAAACAGATCTCCAGGAGGAAAAAACCCTCAGGTGACTTTCCAGAAACAAATCATAAATATGGACTTGCATTATCATTTCTTTAGATTCTCTGTAAACATTAGTGTGGGTGGTGTGGGTTTTTTTGTTTTTTGGTTGTTGTTGTTGTTGTTTTGGTACTAGGAATTGAACTCAGGGGCACTTAACCACTGATCCACCTTCCTAGCCCTATTTTGTATTTTATGTAGAGACAGGGTCTCACTGAGATGCTTAGTGCCTCGCTTTTGCTGAGGCTGACTTTGAACTCGTGATCCCCCTGACTCAGCCTCCCAAGCCACTGGGATTACAGGCATGCGCCACCACACATAGCAACATTAGTATATTTCTGTATGTATTTAGAGGTGAGTGTGAGGGAGTGTGTGTGTGTGGTACTGGGGATCGAACCCAGGGTCCCACACATGCTAGACAAGTCTCTACCACTCAACTACACCCTGAGCGCTGTATTTAGAGTATTTTTAAAAAATGATTTTATTTTTTAAATTAATATGCATTTAAAAGCTCCCATTTTAACTGAATGATTCCATACCTTTGGACAAATGTACATATCCATGCTATGACCACCACAATCAAGAGAGCATATTTTCATCACTTTACAAGGGCTCCTTTGCACTTGATACTCCCCAGGAATTCCAGCAGCAAGTAACATTGTTCTCTTTTATCACTGTAAATTTTTTTGCCTGTTTTTAATGATTTTTTATAATTTATGTCATATAGTATATATGGATTCTTTGGTTTAGAATAATGTTTTTTGAGATTTATTCATTTGAGATTTATTCATATTGTTGCATATATCAATACATTGTTCCTTTTTGCTGCCTGTATTCTATCACATGGACGCTTTGTTAATCCATTTGTTTATCCCTAATAGAAATTTCAGTTTCTGGCTTTTTGGTTGTTGTAAATAAAGTTGCTATGAACCTTCCTATATAAATCTTTGTGTGTTCACATTTTTCAGTATTCTTGGGTAAATACATAGGAAAGGAATTGATATATTTAGTGGTGAGTGTATGCTTTACATGACATTGCTGAATTATTTTTCGAAAGAAATTATACCATAATACATTCCACAAACAATGTATGAGGATTCCAGTTGCTCCATATTATCAACCAAAAATTGGTATTGTACACAAGGCAGTGTCATGCACTCCTGTAATCCCAGCTAGTTGGGAGGCAGAGGTAGGAGGATCTCAAGGTTGAGCCAGCCTGGACAACTTAGCAAGACCCTGTCTCAAAATAAAAAATAAAAAGGGGGCTGGGGTTGTGGCTCAGTGGTAAAACGCTTGCCTGGCACGTGTGAGGTACTGGGTTCAATCCTGAGCACCACATAAAAATAAAGGTATTGTGTCCATCTACAACATATATATACATATAAATATGTGTGTGTTTGTATGTATATACATACATATGTGAATATATATATACATATATGCATACACATCCCCAGCCCTTTTTATTTTATATGTATGTGCATATAAAATAAATACACACACACACACACGTATATATATATATAATATATATATAATACAAGGGGCAATTCAGTGATAAAAAGGTAAACAACCTAATCTTTAAATGAGCAAAAGATTTGTTTACTTAATCAAAGAAGATGTATGAAGGACCAGTAGAACATTGAAACAACAATGGGATACATGTGCCCTAGAATGGAGAAAATTTTAAATACTGAAAAGTGGTTAAAAAAAAGTACTTTAAAACACCATTCCCCTCTTCAGATGATTGGGTGATTGGATATTGGACATTTGTGTTTGCTCACTTTTTTTTTTTTTTTTTTTTTTTTTTTTGCTACTTGGTAGTTTAATTTCCTTCCCTTGGGAATTTTTCCCCCTTCCAGTTATATAGATATGATATTTGTGCATTTCCGATTGAGACTATGAAGGATTCAGTGTCACTAGAAACAAAAGAAAAGTTTCATCAACTGAGAAAAGATATCCACTAAAAATCTGCAACAAACATACTTAGTGGTCAAATTTCAGAAGTCAACAATAAGATAGGATATCAATTATTATTCTTAAGCAGTGTTATGTTAAAGGATATCAATGCAATAAGACAAGAAAATGAAATAAAAGACAAAACTCATAATATTCAGAAAGTACAAATACCTATTCAGAAAATTCAAGGGGATTTATAATCACATATTTAAAATAGACCTATGCATCATTAATGAACATTTAAAAAGAACATTAAGAAATAAAACTCCAGGGGCTAGGGTTGTGGCTCAGTGGTAGAGCACTTGCCTAGCACGCACAAGGCGCCAGGTTTGCTCCTCAGCACCACATAAAAATAAATAAATAAAATAAAGGTATTATGTCTAACTACAACTAAAAATATATATTTAATAAAAAGAAATAGAAATCCATTTTTAAGGGCAACACTATCTCCAAGATGCTAAAATACATATAATGTGTTGGGTATACTTACTTTTCGTTATTGATGAAAAGTAAATTTTGTCAGGAGTACGAAGAGGTTTCTCTGACTTCCAGACGTCCTATAAGAAGAACTGCTGGCTAGAACAGCTGGATGCACCATGAAAAATACTTTGAAAGAACATGCCTCCTGTAACGATTACACATGTTAATAGCAAAGTTGTAAGGGGGCCAGTGAAACCTGGTCAACTAACAACAATGACTTAAGTTGGAGAAATGGCCTTTTTTGGATGAGAACTTAAGTCAGAGAAGTTCACGTAACCAATGCTGCTGGTAACAGCTAGAAGTCTTACTAACTTAGCAGTTTGTTAAACCACCAAAAAGGGAAGGAAATGAGCCCTCTGGGACAGCTGGGTTAGTCTTTCCTTAAAATCTAGCTCTTGTGGCAGCACAACATGGTGGTTAAAAATGCAGATGTTAGCCAGACTGGTTTATCTTAAACCCTACTTGCCTGAGTTTCCACATCTGTAAAATGGAGATAACAATACCTAACTTGTTTGAACTTAAATTGTTAAGCCAAAATTCTTTGATCTGGGTGCCAATACCCACACTAGTTCTCTAGGTCTGCTGAAGCAGGATATTCACTTTGGAGTGGGCGACAGAGTTCTCTATTCGCCTGTGTTAACACCTATAGGTCAAATATTCTGATCACAGGGCAGAGGGCACCGATCAACCCATGTGCAGATTTTCAGTTGGTCCCTTATTTTCTTCCCTTTCTGCCATTCCTGTCTCCTTCATCCCTGGCATGCTAGGTCCTCTGCTGCTCCAGGACTCTATATAGGATGGAGAGTCTCCCATAGGACACTGTGTACTCCCATAGGACTTTGGTTCTCTCTGGTCTGCTTCCTTGAATACTACCATCCCATTTAGTTTCCACCTTCCAAAAATTTGTTAAAATATTCTATGTGCTGATAGTCAAGTTTTCTTAATTTTTATGAGTTTATACTTTTAAAAATCACTTCAATAGTATTATGTAATGATTGCCCATAATAAGAACTAAAATTTACTTAGTGCCTATAAAGAAATAGAAAATTTCTTTACTTACAACACTTCTGACATTAAATGTGTGGATTTTCCACACCAAGCAGTTCAACTCACACTCATGTAGCTCCTAATTTGATTAGGGGTGGGGTACTGGGAATGAAACCTAGGCCCTTGCATACATTAGGCAAGGGCTCTAATACTGAACTACAACCCCAACCCCTAATTGGATTTTTGAACCATTATTTTGACCAGTCTGCTTTTAAATTGCCCAATTCTTGAACATGAATTGAAAACCAAGGATCACTATATATTTGAGGAAAGTTGGTAATATAACAATAAACATCAAGTTAAATAATAATAACCTTGTGAGAAACAGATAATGCAGGAAACAAATGAACTTAAACATTAGTATCACAGGAGAGAGTCATGCTAAAAAATTTTAAAAATAGGGGCTGGGTTGTAGCTCAGTGATTAGAACAGTTGCCTAGCATGGATGAGACACTGGGTTTGATCCTCAGCACCACGTTAAAAATAAATAAATAATATAAAGGTTAAATTCTTAAAAAAAATGTTTTAATTAGATGTTGCTGGGTGTGGTAGTGCATGCCTATAATCCTGGCAACTCAGTAGGTAGGCTGAAGCAGGAGAATCGCAAGTTCAAAGTCAGCCTCAGCAACTTAGCAAGGCCCTGTCTCAAAATAAAAATAAAAAGGGCTAGGGATGTGGCTCAGTGCCTAAATGCCCCTGGGTTCAATCCCTGGTACCAAAAAAAAAAAAAAAAAAAAAAAAGGATGTTATGAAATAAGGGACAGAAAAAAAGAAAGAAATGTGGGAAGGGGCTGGGGTTGTGGCTCAGCGGTAAAGCGCTTGCCTAGCACGTGCGCCGCCCGGGTTCAATCCTCAGCACCACGTACAAATAAACGCATCACGTACCAACTAAAGCAAATAAATAAATACTAAAAAAAAAGAAGAAGAAGAAGAAGCCGGGCGCGGTGGCGCATGCCTGTAATCCCAGCACTTGGGAGGCTGAGGCAGGAGGATTGTGAGTTCAACGCCAGCCTCAGCAATGGCAAGGCACTTAGCAACTCAGTGAGACCCTGTCTCTAATAAAATACAAAAAAAGGGCTGGGGATGTGGCCCAGTGGTCGAGTGCCCCTGAGTTCAATCCCCGGTACCAAAAAAAAAAAAAAAAAAGAAAAGAAATGTGGGAAATTATAATTGCTGAAATTTAAAAATACTATTGGAGAAACAGGGGTAGTGAGTGGTACATGCCTGTAATCCCAGAAACTCAGGAGGCTGAGGCAAAAGGATTGCAAATTTGAGGTCAACTCAGCAAGGTACTGTTTCAAAATAAAAATACAAAGGGTTGGGAATGTAGCTCAGTGGTAGAGTGCCTGTGGATTTAATCCCTCATAACAAAAAAAAAAAAAAAAAAAAAGAAAGAAAGAAAGAAAGAAAAGAAAAGAAAAAATGCTATCAGAGAGTTAACAGAAAATCTAGAAAGTAGAGCGAAAACACTGAGAGAATATATATGAGAGGGAAAAATGTAAGTGATAAATAAAATTCCCACCTGAAAAGTGGGAACACCAGAAATAATGAAAAAAATACAGACAGAAGGAAATTATCAAAGAAATAAGAGAAGATAATTTCCCAGGGCTGATGGGAGACCCAAGTGGTCAGATTATAAAGGCCTGTAGATTTCCCAGTACAGTGAATATGGAAAGACCACCTAGACACAATTTTTTGTATTATTATAACCCCAAGAATAAAAGAGAAGATCCTGAGAGGTACCAGAAAGATAGAAACTTGTCATTGTTAAAGACTTACACTAGCAGCCTATTAACCAAATTGCATATATAGAATAAAATACTTCCTGTCGTGGAAATTGAAATGTTTTGTTATTCCTTTTTGGTCCTGAAAGAGTTAGTTCACTAACCCTGCTGACTCAATACCTTAGCACATTTGCTGGTGACTTGTTTGTGCAATTTGTTTTGAGTTTTAGTTCCTCAAATATTGTCTCAGGGTTTTCCATTACGGGACAAACTCAGAGCATTTGTATTTAAGCCACATGTTTTCTCATTCTCTTTCCAATTAGCTGGCCTTCTCCTTCCATTTGACTCTGGATAAATTTCAAGGTAAGTAGGTGACCTCTCTGGCAAAGGGATTTTTTTCTTCCACATTTCAACTTATGACCCCCTTCTTTCTCTTGCTCTTGTTTCTCTCTTTGAAGGAAGGCTAATATGGAAGGAAAAGGACAGGGGCTGAAGTTTCCTAGTCTTGAGTTTGAATCCTAGCTCCATGACATATTTATTTCAATGGCATTCTTGGTACTTACAGTCAAAGAGCATTGGAAAGGGCCTTGGAAATCATCTCTTCTCCCCAGAAATGACCTCACAGCCAGCAAAATTGACCACCAAACTTTGTTGAGTCAATATAGGACTGGTCTCTGCTGGTTTGTTACAACCCTGTGCTTATTTATCTCCAGGGAGGCCAAGAGCTTTGGTGGAAGAAACTATTTATTAATGTAGTCCTATGCTGGGGTGTGAGACAGACCAGGGGCCAGCTTTGTACCATCTTGTTTATGTTTACAAGTCTGGTTATACATCCTAGTTTGGGCCATGTGACTCTGAAGAGTATAAAAGACCCCTTCTCAGATGATTTTTGGTTTATGCCTTATGGTTATGCATCTGTTAATGGAATTTGAAGGTGGTGGATCTAAAACCAGAAGAAATAACTAAATTGATTAAAAAAGAAATTCAGACACAGAAGAAGTCAGTCAAGGATACTGTATATTGACTGGCATTGGCAAAAGTGGAAGTAAGTAAAAAAGAGTCCTAGGTTGCCAAACCATGGCCACTTCCTTCTGTATAGGGAAGGAACATGAAGCCAAAGGAGAGTTGGGAAGATACTTCTTTTGGTGGGACTATGACCCTCATCTTATAGATGATCACTAAAGAGAATCTATAGGGAAAAGACGTCAAGAGACAACTAAAAATAGAACTATTCAAAGAGCTAAGTAAACTGTGGATGGATACAGAGAGCTTCTTGAACTATTGTTAATTTTATTTATTGTTTGCTTGTTTTTTGCTTTGTTTTTCATGGTACTGGGGATTGAGTATAGGGATGCTCCACCACTTCTTTCTATTTTTATTTAAAAAAAAATTGGGGGGGGGCGGGTACTGGGGATACAACTCAGGGGCACTTAACCACTGAGCCACATCCCCAGCCCTATTTTGTATTTTATTTAGAGACAGGGTTTCACTGAGTTGCTTAACGCCTCACTTTTGCTGAGGCTGGCCTTGAACTTGTGATCCTCCTGCCTCAGCCTTCCAAACTGCTAGGATTACAGATGTATGCCATCATGCCCAGCTAAAGTAGATTTGATACATTAGTGACAAAGGAGCTCTTCCTTTTTTAAAGTACTGTCAAATGTACTTTCACATGAAAGGCATGCTTGGTCTTGATACAGATCTTCAATTTGCTGCAGCTTTTGCAGAAATGTGGGCAAATTCTAAATTGGATGAGCTGGAAAAAGATTGGGGTACATAAAACATCATGTAAAGGGAAACTGTCGAACTACACCTATAGGTAAGATTACAGAAATGTTGAGATGCAATCAAGCACCTTTGGACTGGTGACATGATAATACTAAGGTAGCCTTAATGTTATGCCTTTGGCTTAAGTGATGCTGTGATAAGAGGTCCTCCAATTGCTTAGACTATGAGACCTGAATGTCAGGAGAATAGTCAAGAAAGGCTGTTGCCAACCAACTAGCTCATTTGATCCCATAAAAGACAAATAAACCCTCAGGACAAGTGAACCACATGAGAATGTTCAGATAATTACAAATAATATGAAAAGGCTGATTGTACCTCAATGGTATAGCATGGGCCTAGCATATACAAAAGCCCTGGATTCAGTCGCCGCACTGAAAAACAAAACAGAACTAAGAAATGACATGAAAAAGGAGGAAATAAGTGGAGTTACTGCTGAAATTTCAATATACCACTATAAGATGGTTCGTTATAATGGTTAGTCTGTCTGCTCCATTAATCCTTAAACTGAAAGAACCACAATAGATTTCTAATTTATAATAGCCTTGATGAATTAAAAAAAAAAGTATGATGACACAAAAGTGAAATCTACAATCCTTTTAAAACAATGTGAGGGCTGGGGTTGTAGCTCAGTGGTAGAGCTCTTGCTCAGCATGTGTGAGGTACTGGGTTCAATCCTCAGCACCACATAAAAATAAAGGTATTGTGTCCATCTACAACTAAAACAAACAATGTGACTTGAAGAAGAGAATGGTCAAGGTCTTTTGGTGCTGTCCCCACTGGGGGCCTGATGATGTTTACATTGTCATGGATAAAATGGCCTGCAGGTGGTAAAAAAAAATTTTACTGGCATTATGGGACCCCAGTGCATAATGTATTGTCATATCCAAACCTACTGATGATAAGTTAAGGTACAATTAAATAATTAGTATAATATAACAATGCAACTATGGGTTTCAGAACAAAAAAAGTCTACACAAAATCTAGTACACAAATGTACACAGTATCACTCTTCATAATAGACAAAAAAAAAGTGTAAATAAGCTAAATGTTGATGAATGGATAAATAAAATATGAAATAGCCATATAATTTAGTATTATTTGGCAACAAAGAAAATATGAAATACTATGTATGCATGCTACGACATGAATGAACCTTTAAAACAATATGCTAAGTGAATGCAACCAGACATTAAGGACCACACATTGTATGATTTATATGAAATGTCCAGAATGGGTAAATCTAGCAGAGACAGAAAATAAACTAGTGGTTGTCTAGGAGGGTTGGAGAAAAATGGGAAACAACTGCTAATGGGCATTTCTTTCAGGGGTGATGAAACTGCTTAAAAATTTGATTGTAATGAGGGTTGCATGAGTCTGAATATGTTAAAATCTCTGGAATAATATGCTTTAAACAGGTGAATATTATGGTGTGTGAATTATATCCCAATAAAGCTGTGATTTAAAAAGTGAAAGATGGCAGGAATTCATGAGGAAAAAATCGTGTTGTACTAGAACTATAATTATGTTGTGCATGATTATTGTGCTATTTTCCCTTGATGTATTATTGGAATGGACAAGATGTATGAATGGGGAATATGTCCCTTACCCAAGCCTTTGAGGAAAAGGATTTCATGAAAATCTGGTCTTCGTCTGATTTTGTTTGGAGATGCTGGCTTGGGAGCCTGTAGAATTACCCAAGCCTATTCAAGTGTTTCATTTGAAGCAATGCAGGATGTTTTGGAGATATCAAGAGATTCAGCCCCAATTAAGGACATGTTAGATGCAGTTGTACTAATGATAATGAATTCTTTGTTAAAAAGCCTGGTATGGCCTGTGATAAAAATTGATAATACAAGCCGGGCGCGGTGGCGCACGCCTGTAATCCCAGCACTTTGGGAGGCTGAGGCAGGAGGATCGCGAGTTCAAAGCCAGCCTCAGCAATGGCGAGGCACTTAGCAACTCAGTGAGACCCTGTCTCTAAATAAAATACAAAAAGGGCCAGGGATGTGACCCAGTGGTCGAGTGCCCTGAGTTCAATCCCTGGTACCACAAAAAAAAAAAAAAAAAAAAAAAAAAAATTGATTGATAATACAGGATATTTATTGTGGACTATAGAGGATGTAATACAGCTGTGCCTCCAATAGCTTCAGCCATGTCTGATATGGTTTTAAGAATGCATTATGTCCAGGCATGGTGGCACACGCCTATAATCCCAGTGGCTGAGGAGGCTGAGGCAGGTGGATCACAAGTTCAATTTTTTGAGGCTCAAAGTGACTTAGCAAGACCATATCTCAAAATAAAAGGGCTGAGGCTATGGCTCAATGGTAAAGCACTCCTGGGTTCAATCCCATGTGCCAAAAAAAAAAAGTACATTGAAGAAATTTATTTATTTATTTAGGTACTAGGGATTGAACCCAGGGGCACTTAACCACTAAGACACATCCCCAGCCCTTTCTTATTTTTAATTTTGAGACAGGGTCTTGCTAAATTGCTGAAGCTGGACTCAAATTTGTCATCCTCCTGTCTCAAGCCTACTGAGTTGCTAAGATTATAGGCATATGTCACAGCGCCTGGCTGAAGAAATAAATATTTTATTAATGTGATAATACTTTATAATTTTTAGTTAGGAAAATAGCTTATAAAATAAAATGTATCACACACATAACCATAAATAGAGTGGGTCACTTATAGCTTGGGTACAGAGCACTGCCATTTAGAAAGTGAACACAATTAGAAAGTAAAGACAATTAAAATAATAACTTAAAAAAAATCTAAGCTAGGGGGCTGGGGTTGTGACTCAGCAGTAGAGCACTCGCCTAGCAGAGTGTGCGGCCCAGGTTCGATCCTCAGCACCACGTAAAAATAAAGGCATTGTGTACAACTAAAGCAAATAAAAAAAAATCTAAGCCAGATATGGTGATGTACACCTATAATCCCAGCTACTTGGGAGGCTGAGACAAGAGGATAGAAAATTTGAGGCCAGTCTCAGCAATTTTAGCAAGACTTTTCTTTAAAATGAAAAGTAAAAAAGGGCTGGGGGTGTAGGTCAGTGGTAGACCACCCCCAGGTTTAATCCTAATACCAGAAAAATGAAAACAGACAGACAAAAAAACCTGAATAATTCTATCAAATTACCACTACCGGGCTGTACAATTTTGTATATATTTTCCCTTAGCACAGATGTAAATTTATGTCCATGTTACTGCATGTGTCCATAATTGACATTTGGAAGGTTTCATGAATGGAGCCAGATCTGTCTTACTTGGTGCTGGATCCTCAGGGCCTACACAGTGCTTGCCACACAAGTAGGCATTTAGCAAATATTTGTGGATTGATACAGTGGATGAGTACTGACATTTTATAATTGTCCAAGCAACTTCTTTTTTTTTTTTTTTTTTTTTTTGCCTTGAAAATCCAGGTAATTTCTGAATTCCTTCAAGTTCTGCCTTCTTCAGAAACAATGAGGTGATGCTGTTTGTGCTAAAAGCATACCATAGCAAATCAACCTACTTTTTTCCCTTTTTCAGAAAATGGCCACGGAGGGGAAAGCCTCCGAGGAGAGGATTTCTCAATTCGATTATGATTTGCTTCCAGAGCTGAGTACCCTTCTGGGCCTAGATGCAGTTCAGATGGCAAAGAAAATAGAAGAAAATGAAGAGGAAATCCGAGCGAAAATGCAGAAAGGCTTTAACTCACAAATGCGCAGCGAAGCCAAAAGGTTAAAGACTTTTGTGACCTATGAGTCATACAGTTCATGGACACCACCAGAGATGGCAGCAGCTGGGTTTTACTTCACCGGGGTGAAATCTGGGGTTCAGTGCTTCTGCTGTAGCTTAATCCTCTTTGGAACCAGCCTCGGAAAACTCCCCATAGAAAGCCACAGGAAATTTCGTCCACACTGTGAGTTCCTTCTGGGCAAAGATGTTGGTAACATTGCCAAGTATGATGTAAGGGTAAAGAATCCAGGGAAGAAGCTGAGAGGTGACAAAGCAAGGTACCAAAATGAGGAGACCAGACTCGAATCCTTCAAGAACTGGCCATTTTATGCCCATGGGATATCCCCACATGCCCTCTCAGCTGCGGGCTTCGTCTTTACAGGTAACTTGAAATCTTTTTCTAAAGTGTTTCTCTGAAGTGTTTAGCTTCCATATTCTGGTTGCGTTTCTCAATATTTTGTGAACCCTCACTTGTTAAGTGTGTTGTATCAGATATGAAGTCCGTTTTATTAAAATTGAACTTCAAGGCTGAGTGTGATGGTGCACACCTGTAATTCCAGCGGCTTGGGAGGCTGAGGCAGGAGAATCGCAAATTCAAAGCCAGCCTCAGAAATTTAGTGAGGCCTAAGCAACACAGCAAGACCCTGTCTCTAAATAAAACATTAAAAAGGCTGGGGATGTGACTCAGTGATTAAGTGTCTCTGGGTTCAAAACCTAGTACAAAAAAATAAACAAATAATTGAACTTCTAGCAGGGCATATTGGTGCATGCCTGTCATCCCATCAACTGGGGAAGTAGAGGCAGGTGGATTGCAAGTTTGAGGCCCGCCTCAGCAATTTAGTGAGAACCTGTTTCAAAATAAAAAATGAAAATGGCTGGGTATGTAGCATAGTGGTAGAGTGTTCCAGGGTTCAATCCCCAGTACTGCAAAAAGTTAATTAATTTAAATAAATAAATAAAGTTCAACTTCAGTAGTTTTGCTTTGATTTTGCATTTAGCACAAAGTGTATTAATTTGTCAAATATATATAAAATAAGAATATTATTGGTTCTTAAATTTGACCTTAGGTAATACTGGTTTTGATGTTGTTGTTGCTGTTGTTGTTATTATTATTAGTAGTAGTAGTAGTAGTAGTAGTAGTAGTAGTATTAGTAGTAGTACTGGGGATTGAACCCAGAGGTGCTTAACCACTGAGACACATCCCCAGCCCTTTTTTGTATTTTATTAGAGACAGGGTGTCACTGAGTTGCTGAGACTGGCTTTGGATTTGCAATCCTCCTGTCTCAGCCTCCCAAGCCACTGGGATTACAGGGGTGAGCCACCATGCCCAGCTTTTATTTTTTATTTTGAGACAGCATCTTGCTGATTTGCATAGGGTCTCACTAAATTGCTGAGGCTGATCTCAAACCTGTGATCTTTCTTGCACTATCCTCCCAAATCACTAGGATTACAGGTGTGCACCACCACACCTGGCTTGTTTGTTTTAATCTTAAATCTTACTCTAATATATAGGGCAAATAGCATTTCAGAGCATGGCACCTTGAATTGCCTTAGCCATACCATAGATGTTGTGATGGATATGAATGAGTATTATAAGAACAGCTATCATTAACTGAGTACCTAGGCACAGAATGAGCACTAATTCTAATCCAACCAATGTGCCCCTTTTCCTCACATTTCACAGCTATTTTCATGGAGCTCAAATAATTAAGAAATGTGCCTGCATTTCTACAGAAATGGCATCACAAAAGTAAAACTTAGATCTTCTCACTGATATTTGTCTGCTTCTCCATCAGTTTGGTTCTGAGAGGTTGAAGAGCAAAATGCCATTCATGCCAGCCCTGGGAAGCACCTGGGGCAGCATATTGAGTTCTACAGCTTAGGGTCCTCTGTGAAGGACGGCATGGCCAAGGGGTCAGATTCCAGAGCTCAAAAGTGGTCATTTAAGGCAGCAGGACTGTGAAATGGAGATTCAGCCAGAAAGTTATAACAGGACAGGCAAGCTGGAGCACATCTTGTTCATACACAAAATGATCATCTCTGGTGGCATTGCTGGGCGATCAAAACATTTTCCTTCACATGTAGGTAAAAGGGACACTGTACAGTGTTTTTCCTGTGGTGGATGCTTAGGAGACTGGGAAGAAGGAGACAATCCTTGGAAGGAACATGCCAAGTGGTTCCCCACGTAAGTAGATAAGTATTTTCTTTCTTTCTTTCTTTTTTTAATAGAGGGCCATTATTTATTTATTTGTTTATTTGTTTGCTTATTTATTTATTTATTTATTTATTTATTTTGGTGGTGCTGGGGATTGAGCCCAGGGCTTTGTACATGCAAAGTAAGCACTCTACCAGCTGAGCTATATTCCCAGCCCCAAGGTAAGTATTTTCTGATAAAATTTTTCAGTTTTGAAAAAAGATCAGACTAAACTAAAGACAAGAGAGCTACCTTGGTAGAGTATCAGTTTGGATCTTTCCCTATCCAAAATTGGACTACCCCAGAATTATTCAAGCAGGAAAGGCCTGGTCACAGTGTGAAAATTTTTGAATTATGTGATTTTAAACAGTTTATAAATTTTGTTTTATTACCCCCAATGCAAAGATAAGTTTTGCCAAGTTGAAGTTTCATGATTTGCCTCAATTAATAAACAAGATACTTTGCATAGAGATGGTGTAAAATGGTTTATAAAAGAAGTTAGAAAGTAAATAACAATATTTAAAACAATCTTACAGGGGCTGGGAGTGTGGCTCAGAGTTATAGCACTCGCCTAGCACGTGCACGGCCCAGGTTCGATCCTCAGCACCACGTAAAAATAAAAATGCATTGTGTACAACTAAAGCAAATAAATAAATATTAAAAAAAACAATCTTACAAATGGTTTCACATATTGCTGATGTATACCAAATGAAAATGTTTCATTTCAAAAGCTCAAGAATTTCTTTTTAAATTGCAATGATCTTTATTTAGAAAAGGAAGCATATTTTAATTATTTGTAATACTATATTTATTAGTGTCTTCAACATGACTTTCTCTGTTTCTACCACATACAGATTCATTCCTTTAAAGTTTTTTTAAAAAATTTTGTGGCTAAATCATATTTCATCTATCTCCTTCCCATCTTCCCCTGGAAATAATATTAACTAGTTTATTTTAAAGCACATCCCAGCTATTATATAATACACTTAAAGTATGTAACTCTGAATTGTGAGTGCCTTTTTAAAAACCACAATCACAATATCATCTCTCTTTAAAGAAGATGAACATTAATTCTCAAAATAATCAAATATCTGAGTCAGTAATCAATGCTCACCTCTCTTGATATTTTAATTTGTAGATTTCATCCTTCCCTGTCTTTTTTTCCTTGTCATTTATTCATTAAAGAAGCCACCTATGGCTGGGGATGTAGCTCAGTGGTAGATGATTTGCCTAGTTGTGTGAGGCCCTGGGTTCAATCTCCAGAACTGCCAAAAAACAGAAACAAAAAATAGAAAACCACACAAGCTACATAGGGACTTGTTTGAAGATAGGAAAAGGTATAAACCAAACAGTAGATACCCCTGGGTTTGGTTTTGTCTGTGGGTGAGGTGGTATGAGATAGTCTGAAGATTTAATTTTAAATACCTCCACATGTTGTCAGTATGGAAATAAAGAATAATTACATCAGAACAATGATAATTCTCACAAGTAAGTTTCAGGGTAAAATTTTTTGACAGCTTTATTGAAAATTCAACAATTCAATGTATTTTTAATAAACATTCATTGTGATATAGGACAATTCTATCACACTATTGGGGTAATTTTAATTATATTTTATTATAGATGTGAATATCTTCAAAGTAAGAAATCCTCAGATGAAATTGCCCAGTATATTGAAAGCTACAAGGGATTTGTTGACGTAACGGTAATTTAGAACAGCAAAATTTTTTCCAAGGTGTCTTTGGTTGCCTAGTAATATCTGAATCACAAGGTGGGAAGCACTCTTTTTGTGTCATGGGTTCTATTTTTTTTTTTTTTCTCTCTCTCTCTCCTTTTATTCCCAGCTTCTCTTCTGCAGAATGAAGAAGGGGGGAAATCGCATTCTTTTGTTAATTGTGAGCCCTTAGAATTTCTTTTTCCGGGACTGGCTTTTAATTGGCTCTGTCTACCTTCCTGATAGTCTTTGCTCTTTTTGCTGAGGCTGTTCCCCCAGCTTCTCAGAGCTGCCCATTTTGCAAAATGCCTGAGTAACTTCTTCTGATCAGGGACCATCACAGAGGGTCTTCCACTTGGTTATTTAGCCTCAATCAGTAAGGACTTCCTACTGGCAAGTGACAGAAAACCCAACCTAAATTGGCTTAAACAAAAAGGAATTGATTGGCTAACATAACATAGAAAACTGGAACCAGCAGAGAACCTGGACTAAGAGTGGGGGAGGAGGGGGGTTTCTTCAGGCAATTTTCCCAGAAAAGTCTGTTGCTAAATACCTAATGCACTTCTGAATTTAGTTTCCTTCCTCTGTACTGTACTTCCTCATTAGTCAAAATGAATCTGTGGCATATAAATGGAGTTCTGTTTTTGAGCCAGGTCTCTTGAAAAAGGGATCCTAACAGGGTTTCCTGTTGGGTATATTATGGAGCTGGAGCCTTCTCAAAAATTGAGGCACCTTGAAGACCCCTCTTCAAACCCCGATTCTTGTGATCAAGTCAGAAAGATTTCAGACATGTCACCCAGCGTAACAGGAATGAATTTATTGAAAGGAAAAAGGGAAAGGGGAAACTCTCAAGGGAGAGAGTGGGTCCTCTTAGAGAGGAAAGGGACAATTTGCCTCTCCTGAACTCCAATTTTATTGGATCCCAGAGAAGTTTCCAGAGAGTTCTACCCTGTCCACCTCTTGACTTTTGACTAACTGCAGGGTGACATCAGACTTTCAAGTTCCCACTGCCATGGCAACTCTAGGTCACCTTGGCCCATGCTGACCAGTTCTAATTGGATTTTTTAAAATTTATTTTTATTCTAATTTGTTATACATGTTTGCAGAGTGCAATTCATTATGTTTGCAGAGTGCAATTCATTTCTAATTGGATTCTTAACCATACATTCTTACAGATTTTATGGTTAGGAGAAACGATCCTTATCTCCCAGAGTTTCACAATCTGATCACAAAAGTCGCTTCCTTCAGGGTAACTGGGGTTCCTCTTATCAACATTATTTTGGGCCTGCATTTCTCCTGCAGTGAACAGGTAGTTTGCTGAGGAATGTGATATATCCTGTCCACTGAGGTCAGGCAGGGCTGCAGGCAAATTGCTTCTTGGAAAAGAAAGCATGTGGGGGTCAGCACAGTGGGCCCATCTTACAGAATTATTCTCTTAGCTTCATGTTCCCACCGTTCACATCTGTGGGTCCCCTAACAAGTATAGGTAAACAGTCACTGAAAACATATTCAGCATTAAAAGAATTAATTAAAACAATGTTTCTCCAACAATTCTGTCCTTTTTATTTAATAGATTCTTCATGGTGTGTGGGGGGAGTTCTTCAGTTCTTATTCACAAATTTGTATATATAAGCTAAATAATCAATAATATGAATTTAATTTTCCTCAGGGAGAACATTTTGTGAATTCCTGGGTTAAAAGAGAATTGCCTATGGCATCAGGTAAAAACTCAGACATTTTCTAAAGGCTTTGCTTGTTTATTTATTCTTTTGCTTTTTGGTTCCCATTTTTTTTTTTTAATCCTCCAATTTCCTCCTCATTTTACAGTATTTTATCTCTTTCCCTCCCCACCCCACCCCTTCTCATTCTCTCTCTCTCTCTCTCTTTGTGATACTGAGGATTTAACCCAGGGTCATTTAACCACTGAGCCACATCCCCAGCCCATTTTTTACTTTTTTACTTTTTTTTTTTTTTTTTTTTGAGACAGGGTCTCACTAAGTTTCTTAGGGTCTCTCTAAGTTGCTCAGGGACTCGCGCAATTGCTGAGGCTGGCTTTAAATTTGTGATCCCCCCTTAACTGTCTTTTTTCAAAAAATATTTTTAGTTGTAGATGGACACAATAACTTAATTTAGTTTTTTTGTTGTTGTTGTTGTTTTGTTTTGTTTTGTTTGTACCAGGGATTGAACTCAGGGGCACTCAACCACTGAGCCACATCCCCAGCCCTTTTTTTTGTATTTTATTAGAGACAGAGTCTCACTGAGTTGCTAAGTGCCTCGCCATTGCTGAGGCTGGCTTTGAACTCACGATCCTCCTGCCTCAGCCTCCCAAGTGCTAGGATTACAGGCGTACACCACTGTGCCCAGCAATTTAGTTACTTTTTATGTGGTGCTGAAGATTGAACCTAGTGCCTCATGCATGCTAGGAAAGTGCTCTACTACTGAGGCACAATCCCAGGTCCTTAACTGTCTTTGTTTGTTTGTTTTTTGTGGTGCTGGAGATTGAACCCAGGGCCTTGTGCATGCAAGGCAAGCACTCTACCAACTGAGCTATATCCCCAGACTCCCTTAACTGTCTTTTAAAAAAATCATTTTCATAAGTGATTCCTGCACTTATGGAGTGACTTAGGTTTAGTATAGATGAACATAGGGAAATACAGTAGGATTTGTTCCTTAACTGCCACTTCCTTGAAAATGACTAAAATTTCCAGATAAGATGTCTTGAAAACATTTTTAAGTGGCTCAATGTGCTTTTAAGAAGTTAGAGCCAGGGGCTGGGATTGTGGCTCAGCGGTAGAGCGCGTGCCTAGCGCGTGGGCGACCCGGGTTCGATCCTCAGCACCACGTACAAACAAAATGCATTGAATAAAACGCACTGTGTACAACTAAAGCAAATAAATAAAAATATTTAAAAAAAAAAAAAAAAAAAGAAGTTAGAGCCAGGCATGGTGGCACACACTATAATCCCAGCAATTGGGGAGGCAGAGACATCACAAATTTGAGGCCAAACTCAGCAACCTAGCAAGACCCTGTCTCAAAATAAAAAATAAAAGTGGCTGTAGATGTAACTCAGTGGTACAGCACCATTGGGTTCAATCCCAAGTACCAAAAAAAAAAAAAAAAAAAAAAAAAAAAGAAAGAAAGAAACAAGTTAAGGAATATTCACATTAAAAGTGCAGTAACAGTAAGAACCCAAGAGTTAAGTGGAACACTGGAGCAAGCTTTCATTTTAAGGAAATTTGCAGAACAAAGGTAATATAAACTTATTTTTCAAAACCTCTCAGCATGCTGAAAATAGGAATCAGGGCTAGTCTGAGGCAGAAAGTCTAAAGGAGATCACCAAGAGTGTCTATCCCAAAGAGCAAGAAATAAGGGGCTGGGGTTGTGGCTCAGTGGTAGAGCGCTCACCTAGCATGTGCGCAGCCCGGGTTCGATCCTCAGCACCACATAAAAATAAATGCATTGTGTACAACTAAAAATCAAATAAATAAATTAAAAAAAAAAAAAAGCAAGAAATAAAACTGCCTGTTCTTAAGGGAGCTTACAAGGAAAACTATCTTTCTTAAATCTTGACACTGACTTTGGAAGGAAGGGAATCTGCTCTAGCTTTTTCTTATTTTATTCTGGTGTTAGATGATGAATAAATAATTTAAAATACATTTTATTATATAAAATTTCAAACATATAGAGAAATTAGACAATTGAGTTTATACTCATGCAATATCCAACATTCTGCTTCAGCCATTCTTACAAGTTAGTCTTGCTTCATCCATATCACTTCTGCTTTCCTAACCACCCCCCGTTGTTTTGAAGCAAAGTCAACACATCAGATCAATCCATCTGTAAATATGGAGGGATAACTTGAACTTTGCAATATCAAAGCTTTCTGGTCTCACCCTCTCTTTTATTCAAGCTTATTGCAATGACAGCATCTTTGCTAATGAAGAACTACGGCTGGAGACTTTTAAGAACTGGCCCCACAAATCATGTCCGAAAGTTGCAGCTTTGGCTAGAGCAGGTCTTTTCTACACAGGTGAGTCGGTGGTTTGTGCCTTCTTGCTTCTTCGACCATTTAAATCCCAAATAGACCTTATGATTCTGGACTTGCTATCCCTGTTCTGCATCATTCCTTCCAGATTACTTTTCCTTGCTGCATCATAAATTTCTCTGTTTTGCATACTTCCCTTAGGAGGTGGAACTTGAGGTCCAGATTAACAATGAATAGAAGTAGTCTGGGATAATTATTGCATCTTTTCCTTTCTATATATTACTTTTCCCAGCCCCAGGAGACTGTCACAGAACACTTCTGCTTATTGTTTCTTTAACCACAACTTAGGTGGACATAAGTTCCTATAAGATGGGCTAGGAAACCTAATATTTTTCTTGGCTAGCAATGTGTCCAGCTAAGAATTGAAGTTTCTATTACTATCGGAGAAAGGGAGAGACTGGGGATATCAAAAACAATCTTTAATACACTCTTCTTGGAAAAGAAAATCAGGAAATTCATCTGCATGATTTGGAAGCATAAAGAATCTTCCACCAGGGCTGGGGTTGTGGCTCAGCGGCAGAGTGCTCGCCTCGCACGTGCACTGCCCGGGTTCGATCCTCAGCACCACATAAACATAAATGCATTGCATTGTGTACAACTAAAGCAAATAAATAAATATTTAAAAAAAAAAAAAAAAAAAAGAATCTTCCACCAGTTCCTTGTATTCTCTAGCTTGTGGTCATCAGGCAGCTCCACTCTGTAATACACACAGCTTTCGCCCTCAGTCAAATTTTTGCCAGAGGGACAACAGGGGGAACAGGGTAAGACTATTCTACCTTTCCTAGATACCTTGCTGGTCTTCCTCAGACCAAATGTGCCTGAGTTACAGCAGAGTTTCATTTAACTGTTTAACTGAAAGATTTTAGGTATCACAAATATAACAGGGCAGCTCAGATAGGGTAAAGTGACTGTCATTTTATCTAACAGACATATTTCATTGGCATGAAAAATCTCAATGCTGAGCTGGGGTTGTAGCTAAGTGGGAGAGCACTTACCTAGCATGTGTGAGGCACTAGGTTCAATTTTCAGCTCCTCATATAAATAAATAAAATAAAAGTCCATCAATAACTAAAAAAAAAAAAAATCTCAATGCCTCACAATCTTAAACCTTTGGATGGAGTGTTTACCCTTTCTCCCTACCCTCCCTATTGTGTTTTTCTCTTGTCAATTTCCCTCAAGGTCCCTCCTGTCCAGTGTGCTCACCCTCTTCCTTTTCAAACCCAGTCATCTTGCCCTTTTAGGGTCCTGCAAGCTCTAGAACCTCATATTTTTGGACAGACATAAAGGGAGGCTTTGCTTTGCCCCAGCTTTGCAGTGCCTGTAGGAGTCCAAGAGTGGGAGGAAGGTTTTGGAGGCTTCATTTCCATTGATTCATTTCATTTGGCAAATCCAAATACTAATTTCCTTCCAAAGAAATATAGACTCGTAGGAGACTTGGTCATATTCTAGAAGAATAAATTTGGCAATAGTTTCCTTATTTTTCCCACTGAGCTCCAAATATATTCTTTCTGATTTATTCATTAAACAAATACAGTTTGCCCAAGAAGTGCTAGGCACTCTTCCAGGTTCATGAGAAGCAAAACAGACAAAAATCTTTTTCCTTGTGGATCTTCAATTACAGATTCTGACTGCAAATCTCTCTGTTGATAGGAGAATGGAGCCAGGAGAGGTGTTCATCAAAGTGCATAGGAGTATCCAGTGACTACCCCACTTCTGACTGGGGACCAAGAGTCCTTCCTATACAGAATATTGCCTTGCTGGTGACTCAGCTTAGGACTTTTCCACAAAATTCAATTGGATGAGAATAGGATTTTGATGATAAAGGTCTAATGGTTATCGTCTGGTCAGTTGACAAATACACACACCTTTGACACTGATCAAGTTTCCTTTCTTCCAGGTATAGAGGACGTTGTCCAGTGTTTTTCCTGTGGAGGATGTTTGAAGAACTGGAAGGAAGAGGATGACCCATTAGAAGATCACACCAAACATTTTCCCAAGTGAGCAGAATGAATGTTTAGTGTCTATGACTTTGAATGCACTTTCACAATTTCCCCCCTTAATATATCTGTGGATGAAGGGTTTAGTTTCTCCTCTGATTCAGACAATGAGGACATGTCTTCATGGCTTTCATCCCTTTGTTACCATGACACCTTCCTGTCTATCATTCTTCTCATTATAGTTATATCTTGTTTTTGGTTACATCAATATATATTTTGTGTCTGTGTGTGGTGCTGGGGATTGAACCCATGTCCTTGTGCATGTGAGGGAAGCACTCTATCAACTGAGCTATATCCCCAGCCCAGATCAATATTTTAATTTTACATGTTTATATTATTACAACTACATAAATACTATACAGAGATAAAGCTTGTAATAAATTGTGGCTTTTTTTTTTCCTTTCCTGTCATCTAACCCTGCCCCCAGTACTAAGGATTAAACCCAGGGCCTAGTGCAATATAGACACATCCTCTGCTGCTGAGCTACGTTTCCAGTCCTTTTTTATTTTTTAAGACTAAGTTGCTGAGGCTGGCCTACAATTTTCGATCCTCCTGCCTCAGCCTCCCAAGTACCTAGGATTATAGGCGTGTACCACCATGTACATCGGTTTATTTTGTAGGAAGTAATAATTGCCTTAAGAGTATGTTTGTTTGTTTATTGTTTTTTGAAGTAAAATCCACACATTAACCATTTAAAAAACATCTTAAGTTGTAGATGGACAAAATACTTTTGTTTTATTTATTTGTATTTATGTGGTGCTGAGGATCAAACCCAATGCCTCAAACATGCTAGGCAAGCGCTCTAGCACTGAGCTACAACCCCAGCCCTACATTAACCTTTTTTTTTTTTGGTACTGGGGATTAAACTCAGGAGCACTTGACCACTGGGCCACATCCCCAGTCCTTTTTTGTATTTTATTAGAGACAGGGTCTCACTGAGTTGCTAAGTGCCTCACCATTGCTGAGACTGGCTTTGAACTCGTGATCCTCCTACCCCAGCCTCCCAAGTGCTGGGATTACAGGTGTGCGCCACCGCGCCCGGCTACATTAGCCAATTTTAAAAAATATTTATTTATTTGGTTTAGCTGTACACGATGGGTTTATTTGTACATGGTGCTGAGGATTGAACCCGGGCCGCGCACATGCCAGGCGAGCACTCTACCGCTGAGCCACAACCCCAGCCCTACATTAGCCATTTTTGAAGTACACAGTTCAGTGGTGTTTAGTACATTTACAATATTGTGCAATTATCTTCTCCACTTAACTTCAAAACATTTTCATCAACCCAAAAGAAAACTCTATTCACAGCCGGGCGCGGTGGCGCACGCCTGTATTCCCAGCACTTTGGGAGGCTGAGGCAGGAGGATCGTGAGTTCAAAGCCAGCCTCAGCAATGGCGAGGCACTTAGCAACTCAGTGAGATCCTGTCTCTAAATAAAATACAAAAAAGGGCTGGGGATGTGACCCAGTGGTCCAGTGCCCCTGAGTTCAATCCCCGGTACCACAAAAAAAAAAAAAAAAAAAAGAAAACTCTATTCATTAAGCAGTCACTCCTCATCTTTCCATGCTATTCCATGCCACACCTCTGATAGACACCAATCTGCTTTGTGCCTCTGAATTTGCCCAAAATAGACATTTCACACAATGGAAGCCTGTGATATGCTTCCATTCTATATCTGGTTTCTTTCTTTCTTTGTTACATTTATTTTATTTATTTATTTTTATGTGGTGCTGAGCATGGAACCTAGTACCTCACATGTGCTAGGCAAGTGCTCTACCACTGCAACAAACCCAGCCCCCTGGCTTCTTTCACTTAGCATATATTTTGGAGGTTTATCCAAGTTGTAGCATGTATCAGTATTTTATTCCTTTTGTTGCCAAATAATATTCCATATGGATATACTACATTTTATTTATCCATTCACTGGTTCTTGGACATTTTTTTTTTTTTTTTTTTGGTACCGGGGATTGAACTCAGGGGCACTCGACCTCTGGGCCACATCCCCAGTCCTTTTTTGTATTTTATTAGAGACTGAGTCTCACTGAGTTGCTAAGTGCCTCACCATGGCTGAGGCTGGCTTTGAACTCGTGATCCTCCTGCCTTAGCCTCCCAAGTGCTGGGATAACAGGCGTGGGCCACCACGCCCAACTCACTGGTTCTTGGACATTTGAGTTGTTTCTACCTTTTGTTTTTTATGGATAGTCCTACTACAAAGTGGAAGATACTGTTTGAGTACCTGTATTCGATGCTTTTGGGTATACAGGAGTTTAATTGCTAGGTTATATGGTAATTCAATTTTTAGCTTTTTTTAAACTTTTTAAAAAATATTTATTTATTTGCTTTTAGTTGTACACAACGTGTTTTATTTTTATGTGGTGCTGAGGATTGAACCTGGGCCACGCAAGTGCTAGGCAAGCACTTTACCGCTGGGCCACAACCCCAGCCCCAATTTTTAGCTTTTTGTCAAACTGTTTTCTGCCATTTTAATTTCTTACCAACAATATAAATTCTCTATATCTCTAAGAAAAAACACTTATTTTCTGTTTTTCTTTTTCAGTTATAGTATAGCTATTTACCTAGCTTTTTATGCACTTAGCACCAGTTCATCTTCAAATTCTCCCAAATGTTTAGATATCTTCTCAGTCATTTTAATCTATCAAATATCTCATCACTTTCATCTCCTTAAAGGAGTTTCTCCCAGAATATCTTGGCTTGCTCCAGTATGAACTACTTTTCCTATAATCATCCTGGGGTCCTGGGATCTTCATGAGCATCCTGGACATTCCTCTCCTGTGTTGTGTCTCTTTCCCGGACCTAATCTCATACTCTTCTTGGTTTACTTTCTCATTTTGGAAGACGACTCTGCCACAGTACTCTTGGAAAGATTGCATAAGAAATGTATGATTTTAGTTTCAAATATATAACACATATATTTGAATGTGTGTGTATATTTTCCCCTACTCTCACAATTTTTTGTAGTTTAGTTAGGTATAGGATTCTAGACTGGAAGTTATTTTGTCTTAGTTTTTGGTACTGGGGATTTAACCCAGAGGAAATTTACCATTGAGCTATTTGCCTGTTTTTCCACTAATGTCTCTTTGTTGTTGTTGTTCTTTGGTTCATAGATGTAGCTTTCTCTGTTTTTGATCTTTAAATTCATTCTAGTTGGTCTTATGGATGGACATTAAATATGCACTTATCCCACCAAATTCCCTGGCTTTACAAACCATACGCATTTCTATTGCTGAAAGCCACAGTCTGAATGTCTTATGTGATTATGACACTGACAGAGTCACTGAAAATGTTAGTTTTATACTTAATTCTTGTCACTAAAACTCTGCTTTTTAAAAGCATAATATGCCAGGCATGGTGGCGCACACCTGTAATCCCAGCAGTTTAGGAAGCTGAGGCAGGAGGATCACTAGTTCAAAGCCAGCCTCAGCAACAGTAAGGCATTAAGCAACTCAGTGAGACCCTGTCTCTAAATAAAATACAAAACAGGGCTGGGGATGTGGCTCAGTGGTCAAGTGCCCCTGGGTTTAATCCCTGATACAAAAAAAAAAGTGTAATGCAAGTGTTTAATTACAACAACTTTTGTATAACTTATACATTTTATGCTTAGTTGTCCATTTCTCCAAAATATAAAGTCTGCTGCAGAAGTAATTCCAGACCTTCAGAGCCAAGGTGAACTTCCTGATGTAACGGTAATGAACACTACTGTCTATTTCAGCAGTCTGTGATCATGTGATTGAAAACTGTTTTGAACAGTAATTGCTCATTATAAATAAGTAAATAAATAAATTCCACGACTATCTACTAAGTCCCTATCAAGTGCTAGGCGCAGATGGGGATACCACGTAAACCAGGATGATACAATTTCTAGCTTCATGAAAGGTACAATCAGTTCCTTCTACTTTGGGGCTCAGACTCTTTCAGACTTAGAATTGATCAGCTCCAAGCTAAATGGATCTCACCTGTGATCTTCATTTGTCAAGCAGTAAGGCCTGACTTCCTACTTGGCCTTTTTTTAGGAATAAATGCCCAGCAAAACATAAATCCAGATAATAGGTTGACCCCTTTAAACTGAGAAATCCTATTGGTTCTCTGAGATATAAACCAACTATCAGTTTGATAAATACAAACACATGCCATCTTATTTTGAGACTGTTGGAAAGTATGTTATGTTTGTCATCCCACAGAAAGAAACAAAGTAATTTTCTGTTTACTTGGTATGTCTTTTATATTTGAGAGTTAAAAAATGACAGTGAAACCAGGTATGGTGGTGCATGCCTATAATCCCAGCTACTTGGGAGCTTAAGCAGGAGGATCACAACTTTGAGGCCAGCCTGGGAAGCTTTGAGACCTGTATCAAAATAAAATTTAAAAAAGGTCTAGGGATATAGTTCACTGCATGTGCAAGGTCCAGACTTTAATCTCCAGTACCGCAAACAAACAATAACACCTAATTCAAAATGACATTGAAGCTGGGCGCGGTGATACAAGCCTATAATCCCAGGGGCTCCGGGCACTGAGGCAGAAGGATCACAAGTTCACAGCCAGTCTTAGCAATTTAGCAAGGCACTAAGTAATTCAGTGAGATTCTGTCTCTAAATAAAATACAAAATAGGATTGGGGATGTGGCACAGTGGTTGAGTGCCCCTGAGTTCAATCCCCGTACCCACCCCCCTCAAAAAATAACATTGCAATCATAAGTGGGTGTTTAAGTGAGATGATTGGGTTTTTATGCCAATTTCTGAGATGTGTCTCCCTCAAACCTTGTTACAATGTCTGTATGTTACCCATTTGACATAAAAAGGTGAGGGGTGTGACATTGAAGCTGGTCATGGTAGTGCACACCTGTAATTCCAGCAACTCAGGAGGCTAAGGCAGGAGAATCAGTTTGTGTCCAGCCTCAGCAACTTAGCAAAACCCTGTCTCAAAATAAAAAATAAATAAATAACTACATAAAGGGCTGGGACAATAGCTCAGTGGTAAAGTGCCCCTGTGTTCAATCACCTATACCACAAAAAACGAAATGTTTAAAAAGTGGCATTGAAAAAAAAATTGGAGACATATAAATAGCTTATTCTTATTTTTTTTCTTTTCTGGTGCTGGGAATGGAGCTCAGGGCTTCACACATGCTAAGCAAGTTCTCTGCCACTGAGCCACACCCCCAACCCCTCTTAAAAATAGCTCATTTTTAAAAGGAAGAAACATACATCCCAGGTGTGTAATAATAAACATGTATTTAATAACTAAGGACAGAGGCTGCACCTCAGGGTGCTTCTTGCTCTAAACACCATGATTCTGATTATCTGAAAAGAATTCACCATGGAATGTATCATATATGTATCATTGTTATGGTTGGAATATGAAGTATCCCCCCAAGACTCATGTGTTTAAGACTTAGTCTTCAATGCAGCAAAATATAGAGGTGGAGCTTTTGGGAAGTGATTGGATCATGAAGGCTCTGACCAAATCAATGGATTAAAGCATTGATGGATTAAGAGTTGGATGGCATTATTGGGAGGTGGTGGTGACTGTAGGAAGTGGGGCCTCGTTGGCAGAAGTAGGTCACTAGGAGCATGGCTTGGAAGGGTATATCTTGTCCCTGGCCCCTTCCTCCCTCTCTCTGCTTTGTGGCTGCTGCAAGATGAGCAGCTTTCCTCCACCATGTCCTTCTGCCATGATATTTCTGCCTTGGAGCTGACCATGGACTGAAGCCTCTGAAATTGTGAGCCAAAATAAATCTTTCCTCCTCCATATTGTTTTTATCAGGTATTTTTTTCCCAGTGATGGGAAGCTGACTGACACAGTCATCTAAGAACACACATACAATCTTGCAGATGTTTACAGATGGTTAATTATTTTGCATTTGGTGCACTCTTTTCAGCATAAACATCTGAGGGTGGGCTGTGTTTAGAAGATGTTGGGTCCTCAATAATAATATGATGCCCCAATCTCTTATGCAAATTTTTATTTAATAAATAATTCTCTTTTTCTAAGGAAACTACAACCGAAAGCGATCTTGAAGATTCAGAAGCAGTTAATTCTATAGGGCCAGGTAAGAACTCAGAAGTAAACTGTTTATTTAGGAGGTAGAATAATAATAGTTACTCATTGATAATATATGTCCTTGAGGCTTAGTTGATTAATTCCTATTTAATCATCACAATAATCCCTATGATGTAAGTACTATTATTAGTTTCAGGAAACAGACACAGAATGGTGAGATAATTTATCTAAGATCATAAAGGCAGTAATAAGTAGCAGAGCTAGAATAGGTCCATGCATTGTGTTTCACTAAACCATTATGCTGTGTTGCCCCTCTCCATGGTAGAGTTGGGCAATTTAAACAGGAACCCTAACTGAGCTCCTTAGATGTAATTTCAAACCATTTAGAACTTCAAATCTCTCATCTATGAAAGGTGATACCATCTCTTGGAATGATTGTGGTAAGGATTAAGTGAGAATGCATATAAAGCATGCCTTTACTAATTATAGGTTGGGTCTCCTCATTCATAAATGAATGAATGCTGAGGAAATACAATCATTAAATAAAAACTTGCCAGGTAATCATACAACATAATGTCAAGTGTGTTCTAGACCACAAGCTATTCTAGATTTATTCTAAAGGTCCAATAATAAAAGAATGATTAAACATAAAAAACAAAAGAACTTGGAAGTAGCACATGGGATTATATATGTGTGTAAATATATTTATATGCAAAGATTTGAAAAAAGTATTTGTGGGGCTGGGGTTGGGGCTCAGTGGTAGAGTGCTTGCCTCACATGTGTGAGGCACTGGATTTGATTCTCAGCACCACATATAAACAAATGAATAAAATAAAAAGGTCCATCAACAACTAAAAAAAATATTTTTTAAAAAAAGTATTTACACTGGGCGCGGTGGCGCATGCCTGTAATCCCAGCACTTGGGAAGCTGAGGCAGAAGGATCACAAGTTCAAAGCCAGCTTCAGCGATGGTGAGGCACTTAGCAACTCAGTGAGACCCTGTCTCTAAGAAAATACAAAAAGGGCTGGAGATGTGTGGCCCAGTGGTTGAGTGCCCCTGAGTTCAATCCCTGGTACAAAAAAAAAAAAAAAAGTATTTTTAATTGTCCAAAGATCTCATAGACAAGAGCAGCATTGAATGGAGACTATTGTATGTGAGAAAAAGCCAGGGTTCCTCTGGCATTTCCAGAGTGAATGCAGAACGGAATCCATGGCAATCAATGTGTTTCAGATACAAACTAGTGTTGAAGGCACCACACAGCAAGCTTCTCTCCTGAGGTTTTAAATGGGAAAGTATAGAATCCCAGGATGCTCCTAATAAGCACATTTCATATCTAGGTCCCCATGTCAAGTAGGGTACTGGGGTACATGCTCCCCACATTCTGGCTTCGTGGAAGAAGCTAGAAGAGGATCCCAAACTGGGGATTTGGATAGCTGTGGAAGGTCCTAGTGAATCTGTAGTAGATAGGCAGAACCATGGTGTAAAAAGAATTTGGTATTAGGATTGAGAGAGAGATGACTGTGAATCCCAGCTGTGCCTCCCTTCTTCTCTCCACAGAAGTGGCACAGGGTGAAACCCAATGGTTTCAAGAGGCAAGGAGTCTGAGTGAGCAACTGAGAGCAGTCTACACCAGTGCCAGTTTCCGCCACATGCCTTTGCTGGAGCTCTCTGCCAAACTAGCCACTGACCACTTGCTGGGTTGTGATCTGTCCATCATTTCAAAGCATATCAGTAGCACTGTGCAAGAACCATGGTGTTGCCTGAGGTCTTTGCCAACTTGAACTCTGTCATGTGTGTGGAAGGCAAAACTGGTAGTGGAAAGACGGTCCTACTGAAGAAAATGGCTTTTCTCTGGGCATCGGGATGCTGTCCTCTGCTGAACAGGTTCCAGCTGGTCTTCTACCTCTCCCTTAGTTCTACTACACCAGACCAGGGGCTGGCCAGCATCCTCTGTGACCAACTCCTAGAGACAGAAGGAACTGTTACCGAAATATGCCTGATGAACATCATCCGGCAGTTAAAGAATCGGGTGTTATTCCTTTTGGATGATTACAAAGAAATGTGCTCATTCCCTCAAGTCATAGAAAAACTGATTAAGAAAAACCACTCGTTACGGTCCTGCTTGTTGATTGCCATTCATACCAACAGGGCCAGGGACATCCGCCGATACCTAGATACAATTCTAGAGATCCAAGCGTTTCCCTTTTATAATACTATCTTTCTATTACGGAGGCTCTTTCCACATAATATAACTCGTCTGAGAAAGATGATGGTTCATTTTGGAAAGAATATAAATTTGCAGGGAATTCATAAAACTCCCCTTTTTGTGGCAGCAATCTGTACTAACTGGTTTCAGTGTCCTTTTGATCAGTCCTTTGATGATGTGGCTGTTTTCAAATCCTATATGGATTACCTTCGGTTAAAGCACAAATCTACAGCTGAACTTTTCAAAGCAATTTTGTCTTCCTGCAGTGAGCTGGCCTTGAAAGGGTTTTTTTCATCTTGCTTTGAGTTTACTGGCAATGACCTGGCAGAAGCAGGAGTTGATGAAGATGAAGACCTAACCATGTGTTTGATGAGCAAATTCACAGCCCAAAGACTGAGACCAGTCTATCAGTTTTTAAGTCCTACATTTCAAGAATTTCTTGCTGGGATAAGGCTGATTGAACTCCTGGATTCAGATAGGCAGGACGATCAAGATTTGGGACTTTATTATTTGAAACAAATTAAGTCATCCATGATGGCTGTATGTCCCTATGAGAATTTTTTGAAATATGTCTCCAGCTATCCTTCATCAAAGGCAGGGCCAAAACTTGTATCTCATTTGCTTCATTTGGTAGATAATAAAGAATCATTGGAAGATATGTCAGAAAATGACGACTACCTGAAGCACCGTCCAGATATTTCACTGTTTATGGAATTTTTTAGGTTAACGTGGCAACTGTCTCCAGACTCTTACTTTTCACTGGTTTCAAAAAAGTTATTGACTCTTGCCCTAAAGATTGCTTATCTAAGCAACACTATTGCTGCATGTTCTCCATTTATTTTGCATTTCCTTCAAGGGAGAACACTGACTTTGGATATACTTAATTTACAGTACTTTTTTGACCACCCAGAAAGCCTGTTATTGTTGAAGAGTATTGTTGTCTCCATACAAGGAAGGAAAATGGCAAATTTTCCAAAATTTTCAACCCTGGAAAGATATTGGGACAAATCACAGGCACCAACTATAGATCAGGACTATGCTTCTACATTTGAACCTATGAAAGAATTTGAGCAAAATATAGCTGAAAAGGAAGAGAACATAAACAGCTATCTGGATTTACAACACAAGGCGCCACCAGACATCAGTGCTGGCTATTGGAAACTGCCTTCCAAGCAGTACAAGATCCCCCTGCTGGAAGTCCGGGTGACCAACATAGATGCTGTGGATCAGGAGATGCTCAGGGTTCTAATGGAAGTTTTCTCAGCTTCACAGCACATTGAACTCCATTTAGATCACAGCAGTGGCTTTATTGAAAGCATCCGCCCAGCTCTAGAGCTGAATAAGAACTCTGTCACCAAGTGCTCCATACTCCAGTGTGAGCTCTGTGCCCCAGAACAGGAGATGCTTCTTTCCCTGCCTTCCCTGGAATCTCTCAACATCTCAGGGACAATCCAGCTACAAGGTAAGCCTTAATAGATTTGGGGTGACTGGTCCAATGTGACATTTTATTTCCTCATTCTTAGTAGTTTAGGTAGATGAAAATTCTTGAGGGCATGATAGCAAAAATGCTCCTTGATAGAATGGACATAAAATAAGCTTTGAGTCAGTAATTAATGAAAGGCCCCTGAATAATAGAACGGTTTTCAGATAACTGAGATAAAAGTAACAAAACAAGATGGGTGTAGTGGCACATGCCTTATAATCCTAATGACTCTGGAGGCTGAGGCAGAAGGATCACATGTTTGAGGCCAGTCTGGGTAATTTAGGGAAACTCTATCTCAAAATAAAAAATGAAAAAGGATGGCAATGTACCCTCTCCGTACCCCTGGTTTCAATACCCCTGGTTTCAATCCCCAATTAAACAACAACAACAACAACAACACTAATATCAATATTTAACTGGTGAGGGCTTTTTGTAAACAGATATGAATTACTTGTTATTAGCAAATAATGATCTATGTATATATAAAATGATGCTTGAAAATTACCTTCATGCTAACTACCTGACAAAAAAAAAGTGCTTGTCTTCTCCAGAAAAGAAAAGGATAAACAGGAAATAATGCCTGTCATATATTTGTGTCTTCTAAGCAATATATGATCATTTTAGTGTAAACATTGTCTACCTCTTATTAAATTTATTCCTTTGTACATATATTTTTGATGTCATTTTAACTGGCATTTAAATTTTTTTTCATTTTTCTAATTGTTGCTACTCTTAACTTTGACTTTCAAAAATCTGACTTATATTTAGTTGTGATTTGCTTTACATATGTCTTGTTTGAGGGTCATTCAGCTTTTTTTTTTCCCTGTGGGTTGATATTTATCATTAAATTTAGAAATAGTTTGACTTTTAAAAAATATTTTTACTATGATAAAATATGTATAATAAAATTTTCCATTTTAACAGGTTTTTGTTTGTTTGAACCCAGGAGAGCTTAACCACTGAACCACATCCCCAGCCCTTTTTATGTTTTATTTTGAGACAGGGTCTTGCTGAGTTGCTGAAGGCCATGCTAATTGCTGAGGCTGACCTCAAATTTGTGATCCTCCTGCCACAGTCTCGGGGGTTACAGGTGTGCACCACCCTGGTTCTTTTCTTCTCTTTCTTGCTTTTTTTTTTTTTTTTTTTTTTTTTGCAGTACAAGGGAGAGATCTCTTTGGGGGCATAAAGTAAGAAGTACACATTCAAAGGAGAATGCCAGCCATATTAAGAGTGAGAGCTTTGGGGATAAAGAAGGAATACACGGGGCTGGAGTTGTGGCTTAGCAGTAGAGCACTTGCCTCGCATGTGGGAGGCACTGGGTTCGATTCTCAGCACCACATATAAATAAGTAAATAAAATAAAGGCCCATCAACTACTAAAAACAAAAAACAAAAAAAGAAGGAATACACACTCAAGGAAGAATGTGGGGCGATCTCCAAAGGGAGAGACAGCCTTAGCTCTTTTTTTTTTTTTTTAATTTTGAGACAGGGTCTCACTAACTTGTCTAGACTGACCTCAAAATTGGTATCCTCCTGCTTCACATTGTTGAGTAGTTGGGATTACAGGCATGTGCCACTGATTCCAGCCTCTTTATTTCGTTTTGTACCTGAATAATATTCCATTGTATGTATATATCACATTTCTTTAAGTTTCTTTTTAGTTGACAATGGACCTTTATTTTATTTATTTGTATGTGGTGCTGAGAATCGAACCCAGGGCCTCACACATGCTAGGCAAGCAGTCTACCACTGAGCCACAAAAACAGCCCCTAAATATCACATTTCCTTTAATCATTGCTCCCTTGATGGACGCTTACATGATTTCTGTCTTCTGGCTACTGTGAATAATGCTGCAATGAACATTAGTTTTACAAGTATCTATTTGAGGCCCTGTTTTTGAATTGTTTTGAGTATATACCTAAGAGTAGAATTTCTGCTTTCTATGGTAATCCCGTTTAGCTTTTTGAGAAATTTCCAAACTGTTCTTCAGTGGCTATACCATTTTATATTTCCACCAGTTACATGCAAGAGATCCAATTACTCCACATACTCAGTTTTTCTTTTGTTTTGCTAATCATAAGGCCATCTTATAAGTGTGAAGTGTTATCTCATTATTGTTTTGATTTGCATTTTTCTAATGACTGAATGATATTGAACATTATCTTTTTTCATGTTCTCATGATGGCTGCATATCTTTTTTTGAGAAATTGTGTAGTCAAGTACTTTGCCCATTTTTAATCTTTTTGTTGATATTATTGTTATGTTGTAGAAGTTCTATGTATATTCTGTATATCAAACTCTTATTAGAAATATGGTTTGAAAAATGTTTTCTTCTATTCTGTAGATTCTCATTTCACTTTAAAATGTTCAATGCACAAAAGTTTTAAATTTGATGAGGTCTAATTTGTCTTTTATTTATTTACTTATTTATTTTTCACTAGTGCTTTTTTTTTTTTTTTTTTTTTTTTGTGGTACCAGGGATTGAACTCAGGGGCACTCGACCACTGGGTCACATCCCCAGCCCTTTTTGTATTTTATTTAGAGACAGGGTCTCACTGAGTTGCTAAGTGCCTCGCCATTGCTGAGGCTGGCTTTGAACTCGCGATCCTCCTGCCTCAGCCTCCCAAAGTGCTGGGATTACAGGCGTGCGCCACCGCGCCCGGCTTCACTAGTGCTTTTGATGTCGTATCTAAGAATCTATTGCCAAGTCTAAGGTCATGAAGATTCACCCCTATGCTGTCATCTAGGAGTTGTATGATTTTAGTTCTTATGTTTGTCATTGATCCATTTCAATTAATTTTTTTTAAATTTATATTCTCTTAGCCGGGCGCGGTGGCACACGCCTGTAATCCCAGCACTTGGGAGGCTGAGGCAGGAGGATCGCGAGTTCAAAGCCAGCCTCAGCCATGGCGAGGCACTTAGCAACTCAGTGAGACCCTGTCTCTACTAAAATACAAAAAAAGGGCTGGGGATGTGGCCCAGTGGTCGAGTGCCCCTGAGTTCAATCCTCAGTACCAAAAAAAAAAAAAAAAGATTACATTCTCTTGCTTGTGTAAACTCAGTTGTTCTCACACCAGTTGTTGAGGAGATATTTTATTTATTTTTGTAAGTCTAGAGAGTCACACAGGGCTTCCCATATAGAATGTAGTCAGTACATGCTGCAGATAGCAATGTCTGCATATGCATACTTTCTAAGAAAGAAAATTTAATGGTATCTGGCAGGTTTTTCATGTGAAAATAGCTGATGAATCAAAGTGAAAGTTTCAACATTTCCATTTGGAGCACTGTAATAATGAGAAGCTGTGTGCCACTTTCCAGATCAAATCTTTCCTAACTTGGACAAGTTCCTGTGCCTGAAAGAACTGTCTGTGAAACTAGATGACAAACCAAATGCTTTTTCAGTCATTCCTGAAGAATTCCCAAACCTCCACCATATGGAGAAATTATTGATTCATATTTTAGTTGAAGATGATTCTTCCAAACTAGGTAAGGATGGCTCAATTTATTTGTTTTTGCATTGGTTAGAAAAACTACATTTAATTTAAGAATTAAAACTTTTATGGGTATTAGAGTTCCAGGACCTCCTGTTGATACCAAAATCAGAAGATGCTCAAGTCCCTCATTTAAAATGGTGTAGCATTTGCACATAACCTACACACATTTTCCTATGTACTTCCCCCCCCCCCAGTATTGGGGATTGGGGCCCTCTACCACTGAGCTATATCTATGGTAAATTGTGGGAATAGCACTCTTTCTCATTAAGAGAGCAGAGAGCTCTTTGTAATTATTGAATCTTTTCTACGTTCTTGGAACTGTTCTAAGCACTTCACAAATATTAACTTATTAAATCTTCATACCCAGTCTGTGAGGTAAGGTACTATTATTATTGTCATTTTACAGCTGGGAAAATTGGAGCACAAAGAGGCTAAGTAATTTGCTCAAGTTCTTAGAGCTAAGGAAACATATTGAAATACAGAAAATTTGACTCCTAAGTCTGACCTTCTTAACCCTTAACATCCTGCCTCTCCAAATTAGTTTGTGCTTCTTGAATTTGCTTCTGTTTAAGTTGTTCTTACATTGCAGCTTACACATTTGCCAGCTCAGGGGGATGAATATGTGATTGACGGCATTTTCCTGATTTTAGCCATCTTATCCTCTTGGTTGATGGACAGTTTGTACAACCAAATGATGTATTTTAAAATACATCATTCACAAAATGACTTAGTCACTATCAGTTCCTTAATTTAGTAAGCGCTGAACACCAAAGACTAAAGAAATGTAAAATGCCATATGAAATTGACATACAGAGTTACACGCAAAACTTCACTGAAGTTGAAGATGGAAGAGGTAGTTTTCTAGCAATTTTTAAATTAAATTTAGGTTTTTGCTTAAAAGTTGTCATTATTTTATGTTTCTTCACATAGCATTTTTTGTTTATCTTTTTTGAAATTTATTTTTTATTTATAATAATTACAATTCATAGTGCACATATATAGCATCTTTTTACATACAACTATTTGTATACAAAGTATATTCATACGATTCAGGTCTTCAATCATGCATTTAGGATAATGATATCCATCCTATTGTGTAAATGAAATATACAAACTTACAGACAGGATGTTAAAGCTGAAGGTGACTTTATGGAGTCTTTTGGTGGTGTTTTTTGTTTTTAGTGCTGATGGGGACTAAATCCAGGGCTTTGCACCTAGATGTGCAAGTATTCTACCACAGAGCAGTACCTCCAGCCTTCTTTTTTGAGACAGGGTCTCAGTAAACCACTCAGGCTGGGCTTGTGATTTTCTTGCCTCAGCATGCCAAACAGCTAGGATTACAGGCATGTACCATACCACCTGGCTTCTGAGCCCTAATTTTGTAGAAAAGAAAACTGTTCCCCAGAGAGGGTTAGTAACTTGTCCAAGTTTAGGTTGCTTGTCAGTCAGTTGCAGAACTTGAATATAAGTCCAAAGAGACCTGATTCTTAGGTCATTATATCATGGTGCCTTGTTTGAATTCAATATTGTTGGAACAAAATAATAAATTACAAGGCTATTTTGATATAAATTTATAGTTTCCTCTAATTTCTGACAATCCTTGATATTTTACAGTCACATTGATTCAGAATTCTCCAAACCTTCGTGTTTTCCATCTGAAATGTAATTTCTTTTCGGATTTTGAGTCTCTCATGACTGCGCTCACTTCTTGCAAGAAACTTGAAGAAATTTGGTTTTCTGAATCATTTTTTAATGCCATCCCATTTGGTAAGAACTATAATCTTAAAATTTTGATTTAAGATGTTTCTGTGGGCAGTCATATTAAAATGCACTCTAAAAAGTCAAAGTCACTAGAAAAAGAGTCAACATCTTAAAATGCAGTTGATGTCAAGGAACATTTGATACTTGATCTTAAATGAATTTCTCAAATAATAAAGTGTATTTGTTTCTATAATTTTAAACAATTTTTGTTTTCAGAATCATTTTCTGATCAAGGATTTGTATCCTTTTAGTCAAACTAATTCAATCTGAATTATTTTATTAATGTTGTGTAAATGAAAGATACAAACTTAGGATGTTAAAGCTGAAGTTGACCTTATGGAGTTTTTTGTTAATGAGGAATGACCTCTCTGCTTTTTTTTTTAGTCTGAATAATAATTCAGTCTGAATTATTTTATTAATGTTGATCACTTCTAAAATATTCTTTATTTTAAAGCTGTTACTCTTTGTTAAAAGAAATGTAAGTGATATAACTAAGTTTTATTTTCCCTCTCATAGTCACCATTTTGCCAAATTTTATTTCTCTGAAGATATTAAATCTTTCATTTCAACAATTTCCAGACAAGGAAACATCTGAAAAATTTGGTATGTTTTCAAAGCAGTTCTTTTTACTTATTCTATATTCCCTCCCTCTCTCAACCCCTACAAAATTCTTTCTTCTATTTTTAATTAGCTACAACAAAGTAAGATATGTACTATAGTCCATCAGTATCTACTAGATTGTTTCCAGGATCCCCGATTGATACCAAAATCAGAGGATGCTCAAGTCCCTCATAATGGTGTAGTATTTGCACAAAACTACACACTTCTTCTTCCCCCCCCGCCCCCCCCCCAGTATTGGGGATTGAACATAGGGGCCCTCTACCACTGAGCTATATCCCCTACCCTTTTTGTTTTTTGAGACAGGGTCTTGCTAAATTGCTGAAGCTGGCCTTGAATTTGTGGTCTCCTGTTTTAACTTCCCAAGTAATTGGGATTGTAGGTATGCACCACCATGCCTGGCTTCTATATACTTTAAATCAATTCTATATCACTCATAGTCCTTAAAGTAATGTAAATGCTTTTATAATAGCTGTTAAGCTGTATTGTTTAGGGAATAATGACAAGGAAAAATGTTTTGGAAAAACGCCTTGAATTTGTAGTCTTCCTGCCTCTGGCTCCTGAGTCGCTAGGATCATGGGCATGCACCACTGTGCCTGGCTAAAACATTTTAATTTTCTGTACAAAGTGCTAGTATGTATGGTTCCTTTCAGTGGGTGGATGTCCTGGATAATCTATTCAAGGAAGATCACATAGTCTAACTCAATGAAGCCTATATCTGTGTACACTAATGGTGTCATTGGCAGTACATGTTAAGGCTGTATTTTTTAATCACACCTTGCTGGTGTGAGCAAAGGATTAGAGCCAGAATCAGGGCTGAATTTCTGTAGATGGCTCCAATACAGCTGTGGGTAACCCATCCTTCTTTCAGAGACACAATGAGGCGAAAGGCACAGATTTTGATTTCTAGTGATTTGGGTTTTTTGTTTGTTTGTTCTTGGTTTTTGGTTCTAGGGAAGAACCCATGACCTTACTGTATTACTGTGCTACATCCTCAGCCTCCAGATCTTGATTTCTAAATTCTTTTTCCATAAAGGAACCACCATCTATGGAGCAATGAGTCATTCAAGAACTGAAACTGAGAAAGCCTGGAAGTTTGTTTTATGCTAGGAAGTATTTAAAAAAACTTTATAGAGAATTTTTAAAAAGCTCCATGGTGTGGCATGCTAAGGAGGGGTCAAAATGGAAAGGAAGGTTATCAAAGTGGTAGATGGTGAGGTTTTAGTACCCAGTGTGAATTTCTCAATGTGGAAATCACTGAAGATGACAGCCAGAGGTGGGATGGGAAGGAAGGGGGCTGAAAGCACTGCAGAGCTACCAGAGTAACCTGGCCAGTGGAAACTTCACCATAAAAGAGGAAATGGAGATATAACAGGCATCCTAGACTTTAGGGTAGTAGAAACTGGTTAGGGAAGGGTGGAGGAATTGTCTGTGGGTAGAGACAAGGATCAAGATGGTGTGCTGACCCCTTTCTTTTGCCCATGGAGAGGATGAGGAATGACCTTTCCGCTACATGGAGTCTTCAGATGGTGCATAATATTTTAGCTTACAGATTACTGATGTATGGGAATGAACTGTACAAAGAGAATAGCTTTTTTTTTTTTTAATGTCTTCTGACAGCCTATACTTTAGGTTCTCTTAATCACTTGGAAGAGCTGATCCTTCCTACTGGGGATGGGATTCGTCAGGTGGCAAAATTGATTATCCAGCAGTGTCAGCAGCTCCAATGTCTCCGAGTCCTCTCCTTTTACAAGATTTTGAATGATGACAGCGTGATGGAAATTGGTGAGCTATTCTTAAGAGAAAGTGTTTCAGCTCACATGGAACCAAGGGGGGTTACTCAAGCTTTCCGCTGCAAAGTGTCTATAAATACATTTGCCTCTCCTAAAATTTTCAACCTACTTCCTCATTCTTACTATCATATTGTTCCTTCCATGTCCTTCTGTGGATTGAAATTCATCCTAGTCTGATTTGGAAGTTCAAGGACGCTTCCCTTTTGAACTATACTAGCCCACAAGCCTATATTCTTGTGTGTGTGTGTGTGTGTGTGTGTGTGTGTGTGTGTGAGAGAGAGAGAGAGAGAGAGAGAGAGAGAGAGACTTGGGATGAAGCCAGGGCCTCACACATGTGTGCTTGGAAAACACTCTACTGAGCTACATCCCCAGCCAAGTCTGTGTTTTTTGTTTTTGTTTTTTTTTTAAATATTTTTTGGTTGTTGATGGACTTTTATTTTATTCAATTTATTTATATGTGGTTCTGAGAATCGAACCCAGAGCCTCACACATACTAGGCCAGTGCTGTACCACTAAGCCAAAACCCCAACCCTCAAGTCTGTGTTCTTGACAACTAGTGTTTCAGACACCTAGCCAAATAGTTTCGAGTACTTTTTTTCAAATTGAAGATTAATATACATACAGAAAGGTATAAAATTCTTTAAGTATACAACTCAATGACTTTTCCAGTGAACATACTTGAAAATACCCATATGAAGTAGGGGTAACAATGAAGCAGATTAGCACACAGAACATCAGGGCTGAGGGTATAGCTCAGTGGTAGAGTGCTTGCCTGGCATGTGTGAGATCCTGGGTTCAAGCCCTAGTACTTCACACGCGTACATGCATACACACACACACACACACACACACATATTTGGCTTATTATGAATAACGCCTCTATGAATATTCTTATAGCTGGCCACATGTTTACTATGTCTGTTGCTCTTTATGGTCTCCTGTACTTCCTTTCATGAGGGGGTCACAGTCCTTCTGTCTGAAGACCTCCTGTAGTATCTCCTTTCCAGTGGGTTGGCTGGTAGTCAATTGTCTCGTGTTTTGATTGTCTGGAAATGTTTTATTTTGCCTTCATCTTTGACATATATCTTTTTTTTTCAGTGAGTATAGAATTCTGTTTTGGCATTTATCTTCTCACTTTCTAGCTTACATTGTTTCTTTTGCTTAGTGGCTGTCTGCTTTTATGTCATGTTATTTTTTCCCACTATGGTGGATTTTAAGAAATTTTTTCTTTTAAAGAGATGGTGTCTCAGCCGGGCGCGGTGGCGCACGCCTGTAATCCCAGCACTTTGGGAGGCTGAGGCAGGAGGATCGCGAGTTCAAAGCCAGCCTCAGCAATGGTGAGGCACTTAGCAACTCAGTGAGACCCTGTCTCTAATAAAATACAAAAAAGGGCTGGGGATGTGGCCCAGTGGTTGAGTGCCCCTGAGTTCAATCCCTGGTACCAAAAAAAAAAAAAAAAGAGAGAGATGGTGTCTCATAAGCTGGGCACGGTGGTGCACGCCTTTAATCCCAGAGGCTTGGGAGGTGGAGGTGGAGGAACACGAGTTCAAAGCCAACCTCAACAACTTAGCAAGGCCCTAAGCAACTCAGTGAGACCCTGTTTCTAATAAAATACAAAATAGGGCTGGGACGTGGCTCATGGTCGTGTGCTCCTGAGTTCAATCCCCAGTACCCCACCAAAAAAAGAGATGGTGTCTCACAGCCCAGTGTTGGCAGTGCATGTCTCTAATTCCAGTTACTTGGAAGGCTGAAACAGGAGGACCGCAGGTTTGAGGCCAGTCTCCTCAGTTTAGCAAGAACTTGCCTCAAAATTAATTAATTAATTAATGTTTCCCAGCATCATTTATTAAAGAGGCTGTCTTTTCTCCTACATATGTTTTAGGCACAAAAAATCAGATGTCGGGGCTGGGATTGTGGCTCAGCGGTAGAACGCTCGCCTCACACGTGTGCGGCCCAGGTTCAATCCTCAGCACCACATAAACATAAATGCACTGCATTGTGTACAACTAAAGCAAATAAATAAATATTTTTTTAAAAAAATCAGATGTCAGCCGGGCGCGGTGGCGCACGCCTGTAATCCCAGCACTTTGGGAGGCTGAGGCAGGAGGATCGTGAGTTCAAAGCCAGCCTCAGCAATGGCCAGGCACTTAGTAACTCAGTGAGACCCTGCTTCTAATAAAATACAAAAAAGGGGTGGGGATGTGGCCCAGTGGTCAAGTGCCCATGAGTTCAATCCCCAGTACCAAAAAAAAAAAAAAAAAAAAATCAGATGTCTGTAGCTATGTGGGTTTATCTATGACTTCTATTGTATTCCACTGGTTTGTGTGTCTTTGTATGCCAATACCATGGTGCTTTTGTTACTATAGCTCTGTAATATAATTCAAACTTGGGTATTGTGATGCTTCCAACATTGCTTACCCCGCTCTTCAATAATGGGGACTGAACCCAAGGGTACTCTACCACTGAGCTACATCCCCAGCCCTTTTTATATTTTGAGACAGGGTTTTGCTAAGTTGCCAAGACTGGCCTTGAACTCAAGATCCTCCTGCCTTAGCCTCCTGAATCACTGGGATTACAGGAATCACCATCATGCCCAGCTCCTACATTGCTCTTTTTGCTCAGGATTGCTTTGACTATTTTGGGTCTTTTGTTCTTGCACATAAATTTTAGGATTGATTTTCCTAGTTCTGTGAAGAATGTAATTGGTATTTTAATGGGGATTACATTGAATGTATATATTGCTTTTGGCAATATGGCCATCTTTGGGGCTTTTAAAGAGATACTTAAAAATATTATATTCGGCATTTCCTACTTTCATCATGATGGTGGTAGTGGGAGAGGAGGCTGATTCAAACACCCTAGTCTACCATTATTGAAATAGAAGTCCTTCTGATTCTCTTGTTTTTTTGTTTTTTTTTTTTTTTTTTTTTTTAGCCAAGGTCGCAATCAATGGAGGCTTCCAGAAGCTTGAGAACTTAAATTTTTCAGCCAATCATGAGATTACAGAGGAAGGATATAGAAATTTCTTTCGGTCACTGGACAACCTGCCAAACTTGCAAGAGTTGACTATCAGCAGGCATTACACAGCCTGTATCAAAGCTCACGCCACCACCGTCAAGGCTTTGAGTCAGTGTGTGCTGCGCCTGCCAAACCTCACCAGGCTTCAAATGTTAAGTTGGCTTTTGGATGCAGAAGACCTCGCATTGCTTAATGCCATGAAAGAAAGACATCCTAAATCTAAACACCTGATTATTTCATGGAAATGGATACTGCCATTCTCTCCAATCATTCAGAACTAAATGATTCAGCTAAGAACTGCTAAATCAAGAAATATTTTGGCTGGGCACAGTGGCACACACCTATAATCTCACTGACTAGGAGATTGAGGCAGGAGAAATGGAAATTAGAGGCCAGCCTCTGTAACTTAATGAGACCCTGTTTCAAAATAAAAAACAAAAAGGGCTGGGGATGTGGCTCAGTGGTTAAGTATCTCTGGCTTCAATCTCTGGAACCAAAAACATAAAATAAAATAAAAATAAAAACCTAATTATCAAAAGCATCTTTTTTTTTTTTGGTGGGGGGTGTGTGCCAGGAATCATCACCAATAACTTTGCAGTCTCTAAATGATGCTCTCCTGCCATAGATTAGCCCTACAATCAGTAATACAAAATGAACCCTTCATGTAGAGGTCCACAAGGAGGGGATGTGAAAGGCACACAATCTATCTCAAATCCACAATATGGAAGAAGTGTTCAACTTGGATAAGAAGTGGCTAATGTAAGGATTGAATTAGTTTCGCACAGAAATAAGACAAGAGTTGACTTTAACACAGGATTCAGATCAATCTCTTCCAAGAGATATTTTTTAATCTTTGCAGGATTTCTTTTGCCTTGGTGTAGTGAGTTTGCTTACACCATTTCTTTGTACATTGCCAATGTGAAGAAGAAATAAGGTTCAGGAAAAAATGCTTTTATTTCAGAGGCTTTTGAGAACTCAACATTTGCTATAATGCCCTTAGGATTTCTTATGAACCCACTCTACTTAGTATATATGATATAATTCCACTTTTTATTTGTTTTGTTTTTGTGGTACTGGGGATTAAACTCAGAGGCATTCAACCACTGGGCCACATCCCCAGCCCTTTTTTGTATTTTATTAGAGACAGGGTCTCACTGAGTTGCTAAGTGCCTCACCATTGCTGAGGCTGGCTTTGAACTTGCGATCCTCCTGCCACAGTTTCCCAAGTGCTGGGATTACAGGCGTGTGCCACCACTCCCGGCAATATAATTCCATTTTTAAAAAATATTTTTTTAGTTGTAGATGGACACATTATCTTTATTTATTTATTTATTTATTTATTTTTGGTACCAGGGATTGAACTCAGGGGAACTCGACCACTGGGCCACATCCCCAGCCCTTTTTTGTGTTTTATTAGAGACAGGGTCTCACTGAGTTGCTAAGTGCCTCGCCATTGCTGAGGCTGGCTTTGAACTCGCGATCCTCCTGCCTCAGCCTCCCAAAGTGTATTTATTTATTTTTATGTGGTGCTGAGGATTAAACCCAGTGCCTCACACATGTGAGGCATGTGCTCTACCACTGAGCCACAACACCAGGCTCTCCATTTTTTTTTTTTTTTATACAAACTCTTGGGGCTGGGAGTGTGAGTCAGTGGTAGAGTGCTTGCCTAGTTGTGCACAAGGCACTATTTGTTCCCAGCACCGCAAAAACAAAATTTAAAAATCCTCTTAATATTTCTAGATGCATTACAGATTTCTGGATATATTAATTAGCTTGACTGTGGTAATCATTTATCATTTCACAATGTATGTTGAAACATCACATTGAATACCGTTATGGTTTGGATGTGAAGTGTCCCCCAAAAGCTCACTTGTGAGACAATGCAAGAAGGTTCAGAGAAGAAATAATTGGGTTATGTGAGCCTTAACACAATTGGTGAATTAATCACCTGATGGATTAATTGAGTGGTAATCGAAGGCAGGTGGGGTGTGGGTGGAGGCAGTGGGGGATTAGGGGCGTGGCTTCAGGGTATATATTTTGTATCTGGCCAGGGGAGTCTGTCTTTCTGCTTTCTAATCATCCTGTGAGCTGCTTCCTTCTGGCACACTCTTCCAACATGATGTTCTGGCCTGGAGCCTCCTGGAATGGAGCTGGCTGTATATGGACTGGGAACTCTGAAACTGTGAGCCCTCAAATAGCCTTTTTATTCTCTACAATTGTTCAGATTGGGTCTTTTAGTCACAGCAATGAAAAAGCTGACTAAAACAAATATCCATGTCATTACAACTTAAATATATACAATTTTTGTCTGTCAATTATACCTCAATATAGTTGGGAAAAAAAGATTTCTGGAAGAATAGTTTAGGGTCTGGGGTTGTGGCTCAGCGGTAGAGCACTCGCCTAGCACGTGCGCGGCCCGGGTTCGATCCTCAGCACCACGTAGAAGTGAAGGCATTGAGTACAACTAAAGCAAATACATAAATATATATATATATATATATATATGTTTTTATATATATATATATATATAAAAGAATAGTTTAAAATGTTAAGATGGGTATGGTGGCGCACACCTGTAATCCCAGCACATGGGAGGCTGAGACAGGAGGATCGCAAGTTCAAAGCCAGCCTCAGCACTTAGCAACTCAGTGAGACCCTGTCTCTAATAAAATACAAAATAGGGCTGGGGATGTGGCCCAGTGGTCGAGTGCCCCTGAGTTCAATCCTCGGTACCAAAAAAAGGAAAAAAAAATATTGTTAATATCAATTACCTCTGGGATGTGAGACTAGAAGGCATTCTTGTTTTTCACTCCCTTCTGTAGTGGTGGTGTTTTTTTTTGGTTTTTTTTTTTTTTTTTTTGTTTTTTTACAGTTTCCTATAATATCATATTTAAAATAAAAAATAGGGCTGCAAGCTTGGCATGTTGGCATATGCCTGTAATCCCAGTGGCTTGGGAGGCTGAGGCAGGAGGATCATGAGTTCAAAGCCAGCCTCTGCAACGATGAAGCACTGCACAACTCAGTGAGACCCCTTCTCTAAATAAAATGCAAAATAGGGCTGGGGATGTGGCTCAGTAGTTTAATGCCCCTGAGTTCCATCCCCAGTACTGCCCTTCCCCCAAAAAAGAGGACTGCAAAAAATAATAAAAATAGCAATCTGGGGCTGGGGTTGTGGCTCAGCAGTAGAGCGCTGCCTAGCACATGCGCAGCCCGGGTTCAATCCTCAGCACCACATAAAAATAAATTCATTGTGTACAACTAAAGTAAATAAATAAATATTTTTAAAAAATAACAATCTGGAGGCTGAGGCAGGAGGATCAGGAGTTCAAAGCCAGCCTCCGCAACTCAGCAAGGCCCTAAGCAACTTAGTGAGACCCTGTCTCTAAGTAAAATATTAAAAGGGCTGGGGATGTTACTCAATGATTGAGTGCCCCTCATTTCAAATCCCCAGTAACAACAACAACAACAAAAAATTCAGACATGGTGGGAGTGGAGACAGGTTTGCTAGTGTTGTTTGGCTGCAGCATGCAGAGGTGTGGGCTTGGGGCACTTTGCTGAGAAGTTTCAGGGGGTGAGGGGTGGGGCTGCATGGGGTTAACCACTTGGTACTGCTGAAGTGTGTGTAGTTGGAGTTGGGCACTGCAGCATCTGCCTGTGGAGCACACTGAACTAATAAAAGAAGCCCCTTGCTTCATTTTATTCTACTACTGAGCCTGCTGATAAGGACAGGATTTAGAGGGTCTTGATCTATTACTGCAGGACCAGCAACGAAGACTGAATTTGGACATGAGAGGCAATAACTTGATATCTGGTATAACTCATTAATAGTGTAGGTGGAAAAGAACCTAAATTTCTGTCTCCTTGAGAACACACTCCAACCCACTCCAACTTCCTGCATCCTTCTACTGTGCTCACATGGAAAAAAATCCCTTTCCCTTTTTATTTATTTTGTTTTTTGAGACAGGGTCTCAGTATTGCCTAGGTTGGCCTTGAACTCATGGGCTCAAACAATTTTCTCATCTTGGCCTTCTGAGTAGCTGGGACTACAGGTGTGTGCCACTATTCTGGGCTTGAAAAATCCCCTATATTCTCCACCTCTTTTCCAAACATTCCCTGCACCTCTTGATCTAACTTCTTATTTTCAGGCTTTTCTTTTTTCCTTTTTTAAAAATATGACCACAGTAAGAAATAAATTTTTCATTAAAACACACACATAGAGTTGGGGTTGTTGCTCAGCAGTAGAGTGTTCGCCTAGCATGTGCAAGGTGCTGGGTTCGATCCTCAGCACCACACAAAAATAAATAAAATAAAGGCAATTTGTCCAACTATAACTAAAAATTTTTTTAAATTAAAAAAAAATACATGTGCCTGTAATCCCAGCACTTGGGAGGCTGAGGCAGGAGGATCGTGAGTTCAAAGCCAGCCTCTGCAATGGCGATGAAGCACTGCACAACTCAGTGAGACCCTGTCTCTAAATAAAATACAAAATAGGGCTGGGGATGTGACTCAGTGGTTTAAGTACCCCTGAGTTCAATCCCCAGTACTGCCCTTCCCCCAAAAAAGAGGACTGCAAAAAATAATAAAAATAGCAATCTGGGGCTGGGGTTGTGGCTCAGCAGTAGAGCGCTGCCTAGCACATGCGCAGCCCGGGTTCAATCCTCAGCACCACATAAAAATAAATTCATTGTGTACAACTAAAGTAAATAAATAAATATTTTTAAAAAATAACAATCTGGAGGCTGAGGCAGGAGGATCAGGAGTTCAAAGCCAGCCTCCGCAACTCAGCAAGGCCCTAAGCAACTTAGTGAGACCCTGTCTCTAAGTAAAATATTAAAAGGGCTGGGGATGTTACTCAATGATTGAGTGCCCCTCATTTCAAATCCCCAGTAACAACAACAACAACAAAAAATTCAGACATGGTGGGAGTGGAGACAGGTTTGCTAGTGTTGTTTGGCTGCAGCATGCAGAGGTGTGGGCTTGGGGCACTTTGCTGAGAAGTTTCAGGGGGGTGGGGGTGGGGCTGCATGGGGTTAACCACTTGGTACTGCTGAAGTGTGTGTAGTTGGAGTTGGGCACTGCAGCATCTGCCTGTGGAGCACACTGAACTAATAAAAGAAGCCCCTTGCTTCATTTTATTCTACTACTGAGCCTGCTGATAAGGACAGGATTTAGAGGGTCTTGATCTATTACTGCAGGACCAGCAACGAAGACTGAATTTGGACATGAGAGGCAATAACTTGATATCTGGTATAACTCATTAATAGTGTAGGTGGAAAAGAACCTAAATTTCTGTCTCCTTGAGAACACACTCCAACCCACTCCAACTTCCTGCATCCTTCTACTGTGCTCACATGGAAAAAAATCCCTTTCCCTTTTTATTTATTTTGTTTTTTGAGACAGGGTCTCAGTATTGCCTAGGTTGGCCTTGAACTCATGGGCTCAAACAATTTTCTCATCTTGGCCTTCTGAGTAGCTGGGACTACAGGTGTGTGCCACTATTCTGGGCTTGAAAAATCCCCTATATTCTCCACCTCTTTTCCAAACATTCCCTGCACCTCTTGATCTAACTTCTTATTTTCAGGCTTTTCTTTTTTCCTTTTTTAAAAATATGACCACAGTAAGAAATAAATTTTTCATTAAAACACACACATAGAGTTGGGGTTGTTGCTCAGCAGTAGAGTGTTCGCCTAGCATGTGCAAGGTGCTGGGTTCGATCCTCAGCACCACACAAAAATAAATAAAATAAAGGCAATTTGTCCAACTATAACTAAAAATTTTTTTAAATTAAAAAAAAATACATGTGCCTGTAATCCCAGCACTTGGGAGGCTGAGGCAGGAGGATCGTGAGTTCAAAGCCAGCCTCAGCAATGGCGAGGCACTTAGCAACTCAGTGAGACCCTGTCTCTAAATAAAATACAAAAAGGGCTGGGGATGTGACCCAGTGGTCGAGTACCCCTGAGTTCAATCCCCAGTACCAAAAAAAAAAAAAACAAAAAAAAACATATATACAAGGGTCATAAAAATAACTTACTAAAGTAAAGCTACATCAAGTATGATTTTATTAATATCCAGAAATATACAAGAATTATAATTACAAAATCCAAAAATACATATCTCCTTGAAAGAGTTGTTTTATGTGCTGACAAATGTTCTTTCATCCTTATGTTCTCTCCCACCAGGCTTTTATCTCCTCCATTCCACTGACATGGCTGTTTTGAGTGTCATGAACGACTTCCACACTGCTGAATTCAGTGAACATTCTTATCTTTATCTTGTTGTTAGCAGCATCTGACTGACCTATTGGTGGCTTTGATATAGCCTGTTACCCCCTCCCCATCCTCCTCAAAACACTTTTTTTCACTGGCTTCTAGGACATGGCTCCTGGCTTCCCCTTCACTCACTGAGAGCTCCATCTCGGTCTCCTTTGTTGTTTCTCTTTTATCTGATCTAACATCATATTTACTTCTGATCTTGGGCACTCTACAACTGAACTACATCCCAGCCCTTTTTATTTTTCGAGACTGGGTCATGCTAAGTTGTCTAGGCTAGCCTTGAACTTGTGATCTTCCTACCTAAGCCTCTGGAGTTGTTGGCATTTCAGTGTGTGCCCAGCTCATCCTCTCAACTTAAATATACTTCCTCAGTTATCTCAACCGGTTCAATGGCTTTAAATTGTCTATCTATACCAATTTCTCCATTTCCATCGCTAGCCAAGACCTATTCCCTGACCTCCCCCCATCCTTGGGTACTGGGGATTGAACATGCTAGGCAAATGCTCTACCTCTGAGCTACATCCCCAGCCCTCTCCACTAGTACTAGTGGGAATCAAAAATTTCACATCTCTAAAATCTAAGTCCTATTCTTCCCCTCCACAAAAATAATCCTTTACACAGACTTCCTTCAAATTAAACATTTTTCTTCCAGTTGTTTAGCCAAAATCCTTGGTGTCACTGAAGTCATCCTTGACTCCTCTCTTTCATATTCTGCATATAACCTACTAACAAATCCTGGTGGCTTCACTTGCAAAACACACTCAGATCCAATATTACCCACTGGTCCTAACTAGCCTACTTCCTTCCTTGGTGCCTATGGTGGATTTTCAACATGCAGTTGGAAGGCTTTCTGTAGTCAGATCATACTATATACCTCTGGTTCAAAATCTTCCACTGGCTCCCAGCTCCAAGTAAATGCTGAATACCTTACAATGGCTTACAAATGGCCTGACCCTTGGCTACTTATGTTCCCCCATCTCCCAAACCTCTCTCCTTTCCCTGTCCAGCATACTGGCTTCCTTGCTGTTCCCTGAACATGCGGCACACATTCTTGTGCAAGGGCCTTTGCACTTGTCATTTCCTTTTCCTAGGAGATTCTTTCATGCTTTGGTTTGGATATGGTTTGAGCATGTCCCCCCAAGGGTTCATATGTTAAAATGTAATCCTCATTGTATGGTATGAAGAGTAGAAACTCATTCTGACTTCAGTGTTTAGAAATGGAGCCTTTAGGGGGCTGGGGATATAGCTCAGGTGGTAGAGTGCTTGTATAAGCAAAGCCCTGGGTTCAATCCCTAGCACCAAAAAAAAAAAAAAAAAAAAAAAAAAAAGAAAAGAAAAGAAAAAGAAAAAGAAAAAAAGAAATGGAGCATTTAGGAGGTGATTAGGAATTAATAAGGTCATCAAGATGGAGGCCCCATGACTGAATCCTGGTAGCTTCATAAGGAGACAGACCAAAAGACCTACGCATGTGCTCCCATTTCTTGCAATGTGATGTCCTTCTCAGGCCATCACCAGATGTGGCACCTCATCCCTGGCTCTCTTTAACTGTGAGCCAAAATAAACCTCTTTTCTTTTCTTTTTACTGGGGATTGAACCCAGGGATGCTTTGCCACTGATCTATATCCACAGTCTTTTTTTTTTTGGGGGGGAGGGCAGGGGGATGGAGGATTGAACTCAGGAGCACTCGACCACTGGGCCACATCCCCAGCCCTTTTTTGTATTTTATTAGAGACAGGGTCTCACTGAGTTGCTAAGTGCCTCGCCATTACTGAGGCTGGCTTTGAACTTGCGATCCTCCTGTCTCAGCCTCCCAAGTGCTGGGATTACAGGTGTGCGCCATGGTGCTGCGCTCCCCAGTCTTTTTGTATTTTGAGACAGGGCATCACTAAATTGCTGAGGCTGGCCTTGAACCTGCAATCCACATGCCTCAACCTCCTGAGTCACTGGAATTATAGGTGTATGCATAAACCTCTCTTATTCACGGCTCACCTGGTCTTTGTTATTTTTTTTTAATTGGTGCATTATAATTATACACAACAGTGGAATTCATTATGCCCTATTTGTATGCTGTTTGTTTTGGGGATGGTACCTGACTACATTGCTCAGACTGACCCATATCTTCTGGGCTCAAGCAGTCCTTCTGCCTCAGCTTCCCAAGTGGCTGGGACAACCAGTGTGCACTGTTGTGCCTGGCTAGTATTTTTATTGGCAAGAGAAAAAGACTGACAGTTCCATATAGCTGCTGCACCTAGAACAGTGCCTAGCAAATAGACAAAGTTGAATAAATATTTGCTGGAATGAATGACCTTTGTGAATCTACAACCAGAGTTTGGGGGTATTAAGTATTAAGGGAGGTAAAATCCAAAAATATCTTGGAAAGCAAATCGGCTGTGTTCATCATTAAATTTAATCGGCCACTTAAGATATGTAACCTGCCACTTAAGGTAATTAAAGTATGCTGAATGGATAAAATATTGGTCAATAGTCATGAAAAATAATAAAACTCCACTCACTCTGTACAAGAAAACTTAAAATCATAAAACATATCATTTGCAAAATTACTTATCAGGCATTAAATATTCATTTATTTAACAAATATGTATGGGGCAGCTAATATACTAGGCACATATGGAGTTTAATCAATTTAGTTTGCCTACCCAAAACATCTGAAAGGAACAATATTTATCATATTAACCCCTTCTTCTCCATTAAATGAAAAAGGCAGAATTCTAGGTGCATGGACATCTATCCTTAGACTAAACTGAAAAAAAGACCTAAGTGGAGATGGTGCATGGAATTAAATAGGGTCGTGATGTGGAGAAGACGGCATGGGCAACTGGGTTAGGCAATGTACATGTTACATGTTGACTATGCGGAAGAAGCCAGAAGAGACAGGGAGAAGCTGAAAGACAGAAGAAGGAAGGTAAACTCTTAAGACAGAACATAGCCTTGGTTCCTAGCTAGCCAGTCTAGTCCCCAGCTTCAGCTGCCTTTTGTTTCCTAACCTTGGATTATCAGTAGGACTGTTTTACAATTGTTCCTTCTTTACAATATTATCCTTTATCCAAGTAAGCCTGAGTAGTTTTCTTTCTACATCTTTAGACAGACTCAACTTCACTTGTACAAAGAAAAATATTCATATATTCAGGGTTTCAAATTTTTTCATTTATTTTTAAAGGCAGTAATAAAAAGCTTAATATACTAAGAAAGTTACAATTATACAAACGCGCTCAATAACAATTTTGACAGACTGGACTTTAATGCACTGAACATGACCTTGAGTTTCTTTAGTTACTTACATTCCATTGTTCAGTTCCTTAAACTGATTATTATTCCCTAAAAACACCTTGCTGGTTATTTAGGCATAGAAGACACACAGAAGAAAATACAGATGATGGTGCCACCCAATCAAGTGTCTGTGAAGATAATCCATGAAGATAAGGGTGAGACTTTTGTTCATATCAACCAGGGAACATCAAAATACCATTCTCCTTGGGAGAAAGTTGAACCTGAATTTGAAGAAAAAAAAATAAAGGCTAGATCCAATTACAAAATATAAAATCATAATGAAATGAGAAAATAGAAAGTAATACACTTATCAAGCTAGAATAAAAATATATGGTATTTTTGTATAGAACACAAAAAATAGCCAGGCTAAGTAGCGCATACCTGTAATCTCAGCACTTGGGAGGATGAGCCAGGAGGATCACGAGTTCAAAGCCAGCCTCTGCAATGGTGAGGCACTTAGCAACTCAGTGAAACCCTGTCTCTAATAAAATACAAAAAAGGGCTGGTGGGGCTGGGAAGTGGTTCAGTGGTAGGGTGCTCGCCTAGCACATGCGCAACCTGGGTTTGATCCTCAGCACCACATAAAGATACATGCATTGTGTACAACTAAAGCAAATAAATAAATATTTTAAAAAAGGGGGGGCTGGGGATGTGGCCCAGTGGTAGAGTGCCCCTGAATTCAATCCCCGGTACCAAAAAAAAAAAAAAAAAAAAAGCACAAAAAATAAAAATATGCAAATATAAAGACTTAATATAAGGGCTGGGGTTGTGGCTCAGTGGTAGAGCGCTCACCTAGCATGACTGAAGAACTGGGTTTGATCCTCAGCACCACATTAAAATAAAATAAAGATATTGTGTCCACTTACAACTAAGAAATACATTTTAAAAAAAGACTTAATATAATTTCAAAAATAACTAAGGAATACTGGTATTTTATTTGTCCTAGTAGAATTAAAAACATTACAAAGCAATTATCAAAACTATGTGTCAAGGGGCTGTGGTTGTGGCTCAGTGGTACAGTGCTTCCCTAGCATGTGTGAGGCACTGGGTTTGATCCTCAGCACTGCATATAAATAAATGAATAAAATAAAGGTCCATCAACATCTAAAAAAAACTTTAAAAACCATGTGTTAAAAATAAATTTAAGGGGCTGGGGCTGTGGCTCAGCAGTAGAGAGCTCATCTCTCATGTGTGAGGCCATGGGTTCAATTCTCAGCACCACATAAATAAAATAAAGGTATTGTATCCACCTACAACTAAAAAATATTTTTAAAAAATTTTTTAATGATTACAACAGCACGACTTTCCCACAACTTCTCTTAACCATAGTATACTAATAACTAGATAGTAAACCTAACCACCTAGAAATTATAACATTAAATATTTCTAGGTTTAAAACAAAACTCAAAATTTAAGAATCTCAAATCAGTCATGGTGTTGCACACCTGTAATCCCAGCTACTCTGGAAGCTGAAATAGAAGGATCAAAATTTCAAGGCCAACCTGGCAAGTCTCTATCTCAAAATAAAACTTAAAAAATGGCAGGGGATGTAGCTCAGTGGGGTTAGAGTACCCCTGGTTTCAATCCCAGTGCTGCAAAAAGAAAATGGAAAAAAAAAAAAAAAAAAGTGCAGAACTGATATATTTAAGGATAAAAGAAAATATGGGAGTTTTATCAGGCTAGTTCATACAACAGAGGGCTACATAATACCATATTTTGTGATAAAATCTGAACCACTAGCATGGTACTTGAAGTACCAGCTACTTGGGAGGCTGAGGAAGGACCACTGCTTAAGCCCCAAGAGTTTGGGATCCAACTTGGACAAGAGTAAGACCCTGTTTTAAAACAAAACTGAACCACCCCATTTTGCACCCCCCCCCCAAAAAAAAAATATATATATATGGTGTGTGTGTGTGTGTGTGTGTTAGAGTGCTTGCCTAGTACATGAGGCAATGGGTTTGATCTTCAGCACCACATGAAAATAAATAAATAAAATAAAGGTATCGTGTCCATCTACAACTTAAAAAAATAAAATAAAAAGAAGTGTGCTTGCTAAAGTCTTTAAGTGGACAGAGGTATACATAAAGTAATTGGAAGTAATTGGGAGCATATGATGGAAAATTCTTAATTTCCTGAGACTGGTGTTCTCTTTTAAGGAACCCACTGATGAACATATGTGGACAAAATAACTGGAAGATAAAAAAAATAATACAGAAATGAAAAACAATATTTGGACTATTCATTCTATTGGTATTAATGAATGTAAAAATGTTTTGCTGTTATGGAACAGAGAAGATAGTTTTTTTTTTTTTTTTTTCCCAGTGCTGGAGATTGAACCCCAGAGCCTTGTACAATATTAGACAAGTGCTTTACCACTGAGCCACATCCCCAGGTCTGGCCTCATTTTCATCACCCATCAATACACATAATCTTGTTTTGTGTATATACTTTTTGTTTTGTTTTGTTTTGGTATCAGGGATTGAACTCAGGGGCTCTTGACCACTGGGCCACATCCCCAGCCCTTTTTTTGTATTTTATTAGAGACAGGGTCTCACTGAGTTGCTAAGTGCCCTCGCCATTGCTGAGGCTGGCTTTGAACTCGCGATCCTCCTGCCTCAGCCTCCCAAGTGCTGGGATTACATGTGTGCACCACCATGCCCGGCTCTATTTTTTTGTTTTTACAAGAGTAAAAACAGTATGATTTATTTAAGTGTGAAGAACAGAAATAGACCTCCAGCAGGGGAAAGAGGGAACCCTATAGGAGGTTGCCTATTTTGTGTATTTTGTTTAAAAAGACAGTATTTAACAAATATTATGATTCATTAATATTGAACTCACTCCTCACAGCAATATAACTCATGCCCAAACAAAGTTCTAAAAAAAGTTAATTAATGCACATATTTTCTCTGTAAAACACATCACAGTGTCCTTGCACCTAAGGATAGCAGACAGCACTTCAGTAATGTGTATTGGCCATTTTAAACAGAAAAATCACAAACAGAAGCCACAAAAATGAGAAAAATGTGGTACTAAATAAGCTGTTTCTGAAAGGGATACTTGTTTATAGCATAGGAGCTAAAATAAGAAAACAGAGCACATGTGGACACTTGTGAACATTCATGGACATGCTCAGAAGAGGGAAGTAGACAGATGAGCAAATACAGAATGCACAAATACTGAGGTTCAACTGTTAATCAGTTTTATAAGCAGCCTGGTACTATGGATTACACCTGTAATCCCAGGGACTCAGGAGATTGAGGCAGGAGGATTGCAAGTTGAGGCTAAGCTTCAGCAACTTAATGAGACCTTGCCTCAAAACAGAGCTGGGGATGAAGCTCAATGGTAGATCTCTTGTCTAGTATATGCTAGGCCCTGTGTTTGGTTCCGGCCAACATATACGCACGCACGCGAGCGCACACACACACACACACACAATTTAAAAAGAGTAAACATAAACATCCGAAATAATTGGGAAAATAAACAGAGAAAAAATTGTAACATAGCTCTTAAACACATGAACAAAATACTTAAGTTCACAATAAGATAAATTTAAAAACTATAAATACTATGAGATGACCAATTTCAACTATTAGATTAACAAAGAGACTGAGGGAGGAGGATTGCAAGTTCAAGGCCAGCCTTAACAATTTAGTAAGGCCTTAAGCAACTTGGTTAAGAACCTGTCTCAAAAAATAAAAAGGGCTAGGGATGTAGCTCAGTGGTAATCACCCCTGGGTTAAATCCTCAGTGCCAGAAATATAAAAAATAAAAAATAAAAATAAAAACAGACTGACAAAGATCCAAAGGTTTGGTAAACTATTGGTTAGATTGTGGGAAACAGAAACTCTCAATGTTGGTGGAAATATAAACTAATACAACCTCTACTGTGAGCAATTTGTCAAAAATTTATTAAAATTCTAAGTATATCCTTTTCAACCCAGCAATTCTACTTCTAGATACTTAAATCCTAAAGCTGTATTCATTTCGACAAAAAGAACTATGTGAAAAGAATATTGACCATAGTATTAAATATTAAATGACTGGAAACAACCTCAACTCTTTTTTCATTCTACACCCTCAGCTTCAACCTAAATTTTCATCTACAAAAGCTCAATTAAATGCTATATGCATCTCCACATAAGAACATCCTGCACTATTTAAAAGAATGAGATGGTTTTACATAGTGATATGGAGGGCCTTCTAAGATATATTGAGGAAAAAGCACTTACCTATTAAATAATACTGTAAGAATTACCTATAAAAATAAAAAGTTTAAGGGGAGAATAATATACTAGATTTATTTTAGTTACATACTTTTTTATTTGATAAGTTTTTTAAAAAACTTATCTTGGGATACAAATTTTAAAAATACTATGGAAAATCTCCCTCATGTTCCTGTGTTTCTCCAGAGATAATTAAAGTACTGCCCAGGCAAAGTTAACATATACACACACACACACACACACACATAAATATATATTTATACAAACAACAGATTAACATAATAGTTCTGCCTCTTGCTTTTTTCACTTAAATGTAGACCTTCCTATCAGACTATTTTTACACAGCAAAACAAAAAAAATTTTCTTCTTATTTTTTGGGGGAGGGGGGTGCTGGGGATTGAACCCAAGGCCTTGTGCATGTAAGGCAAGCACTCTACTAACTGAGCTATATCCCCAGCCCAACAATATTCTTCTTAAAAAACAATTAAAAAGGATAACAAACTATTAAACAATCTAACAAAAACAAATTGAAAGAATAAACTGAATAAAGTTCAAAAATAGATTCAAACTATTTTAGAACTTTTAAGAACTGAAAGACTACTTAAAATAATACAGGTAAAAACTACAGTAATTAGGTAAGTGTGCAGAATGAAGACATTATTAACTGTTCTTTTTAGAGAAGCAATATGACAACATGATGTTTAGAATTACTTAGAATCTAGGAACCCATATACAAAATCAATAAATATATAAAATCACTTCCATGAAACTTGTAAGCCAAAGTGCTCAAAATAGATTTTTTTTTTTTTTTTTTTTTGGTCCTCAGGATTTGAACCCAGGGTGCTCTACCACTGAACTACATCTCCAGTCCGATTCACTTTCTAGACAAGATCTTGCTAAATTGCCAAGGCTGGCCTTGAAACTATGATCTCCAGCCTCAGCTTCCAGAGCTGCTAGGATTATAGGCATATGCTATTGCACCCAGATCAAAATAGATTATAGCCATGTAGAAATATGTATCAGTAACCCCAAACTTTACACCTAAACCTTATGTACTTGGAAATTATATGGTATCATTGTGTAGTATTTTTATTCTAACCATCACAACAAATTCATCTTTTAGAAAACATGAAACAACTGAAAATTGTTCTATTCTTCAGGCATATATAGCTCAGTGCAGAGCACTTGCCTAGCATGTGCATGGCCCTAGGTTCCATTCCCAGCATGGGAGGGGGCAGGAGAAGGAAGGAAGGAAGGAAGGAAGGAAATTGTTGTAAAATGGGAAAAGTGATAATGAATTGGGTCATCCAGCCAAATATTCATGAAAAATATTATGAAACATTTGTTAAAACCAACTAGTCTTTAAAAAAAATTTAGTTGTAGATGGACACAATACTTGTATTTATTTATAGGTGGTGCTGAGGATTAAACCCAGTGCGTGCTAGGCAAGGACTCTACCACTGTGCTACAACCCCAGCCCTAAAACCAACTAGTCCTTAGAAAAAGGGAGTAGTTGGAGGTGGACTTGTCTTCCTACTACAGACTAAAACACTGGGCACAACATATACCATAATTTTCAGGTACTAGGTAACAGACGGTGCAGGGCTGAGATCTTTGAGAAAGAGAAACCTTTGACATGGACTTAGCATTCACCTTCTGAAGCTGGCTATGTTTCCCAGACTGGTGCCTAGAGGTAGAGCCTGAGATATTCCTAAATAGAAGCCAGTTCTCCAGTTCAGGCCTTCGACTAAGGCAGCTAGAATCTGAGCAAGCAAGGTGCAGAGAGCAGGAACTTGAAGAGAAAATGCTGCATAAACGTTAGAAGGTTTCCACTTAGATCCTTGCTGAATTCTAAACTGTATGTACATAAGAGGTTTCTATAGGGCCTGGCAAAAGAAGTTGCTGGGGAGCCAGGTGCATTGCAAATTCAAAGCTATCCTTAGCAAGGCCCAATCTCAAAATTAAAAAAAAAAAAAAAATCTAGAAGAAGCTGGGGGTGTGGTTCAGAGGATAAGTGCCCCAGGGCTCAATCCCCAGTACCCCTTTCACCCCACCCCCACCCCCCAAAAAGCAGTTGCTGGGAGCTGACAGCTGTAGACTTCAGAGGTCATAAACAGAGTTCCATGATTTACTATGTGGTCCAATGCAACTCATTTTACTGCTGTTGAATCTGTTTTATCATCTGTAAAATGGGATAATAGCATCTAATTTGCTGGATATTATAAAGATTAAACAAAATAACTATGCACAACATACAGAAATCACTCAAAGTATAGCTAATGTGATTACTTATAAAGGTAAGAAATTTTTCATGTGGTAGTTTTCAGTTTTCTTTACAATAAAACCCAAATCTACTAAATATACCTAAGAGTCTATTGAAACCAAGATTTATAAAATAAGGTTTCATTTGTTCTTAACTAAAAATCTTTATTGAAACATAAAGGCTCATTAATGCTAGGTATACTGCTTCACATTTCTCATTTTTTTACCCAGTAACCAAGAACTTTTTATTTAAAACAGAATATAGCCCAACCCTAAATCACATGCCATTTTTAAATATAAAGGTCAATTTTTGTACTACAATCACATGAAAAGTTTAAGACTACAAAGAATCATGAATGCTTTACCAGAAGCTTATCTAAATATATTACTTAATATCTTTAAAATATGCTACATAAGATGGGTGCAGTGGCAGACACCTGTAATCCCAGTTATTCAGGAAATTAAGGTAGAAGAATCAGAACTCTGAGGCCATCCTGGGCAACTTAAAACACCTTGTCTCAACAGTTTTAAAGAAGGCTGGAGGTACCTCAGTGGTAGAGAGCTTGCCCTAGCATGTGCGAGGCCTGGGTTGGTTCAGTCCCCAGCACAGAAGAACAAACAAACAAAGAAAAGAAAAACATGCCACATGCATTATCTCAGAAAGCAGGTAAACTCACATATCTTAAAAAAAATAAAAATTGTGGACAGCTGGGGCGCGGTGGCGCACGCCTGTAATCCCAGCACTTGGGAGGCTGAGGCAGGAGGACTGCCAGTTCAAAGCCAGCCTCAGCAAAGGCAAGGCACTTAACAACTCAGTGAGACCCTGTCTTTAATAAACTACAAAAAAAAAAAAAAAAAAAAAAAAAAATTGTGGGGGCTGGGGTTGTGGCTCATCAGTAGAGTGTTCGCCTAGCATGTGCAAGGCCCTGGGTTCAATCTGCAGCACCACATAAAAATAAATAAATTAAATAAAGGTACTGTGTCCAAATACAACTAAAAAATAAATACTAAAAAAAATTGTGTGAGAGTGCATACTATATGATTCCATTAAATGAAGTTCTAAAATAGGCTTATTAATTTTCACTCACAGTTGGGGGCAAATGTGGTAAAAGGCGAGAAAGTCGCACAAAAGAATGTCCTGGGTTGAGGGAATGTTCTTCATCAATATGGATTAAGCTTAACATAAATCTATGCATTTTATCATATAAATATCATACCTCAAAAAAAGTACCGGAGATGGGGTTGGTGGCACACACTTGTAATCCCAGCAGCTCAGGAGGCTGAGGCAGGAGGATCTCAAGTTCAAAGCAAGCCTCAGCAACTTAGAGAGTTCCTAAGCAACTCAGTGAGACCCTGTCTCTAAATAAAATACAAATAGAGCTGGGGATATGGCTCAGACCTTGTCTCTAAATAAAATACAAATAGAGCTGGGGATATGGCTCAGTGGTCAAGTGCCCCTGAGTTCAATCCTTGCTATCCCCCCAAAAAAGAAAGAAAGAAATAATATGTGAAAATCTATGTAATTAAAAAAAAAATATATATATATATATATATATATATATATATATTAGAAAGCTGATTCAAAGAGGTTGAATTACATGGATGGAGACTAGTGAGTAAGATAGTTGGGTGGCATTAGGAATACAGATTCAAGCCGGGTGCAGAGGCACACATCTATAATCCCAGTGACTAGAGGCTGAGGCAGGGAGAATCATGATTTCAAAGATAGCCTCAAGGGCTGGGGTTGTGGCTCAGCAGTACAGCGCTCCTCTTGGTCCTGGGTTCGATCCTCAGCACCACATAAAAATAAATAAATAAAATAAAGGAATTGTGTTCAACTACAATTAAAAAATAAATATTAAAAAAAAAATGAGGGACTGGGGTTGTGGCTCAGTGGTAGAGCGCTCGCCTAGCATGTGGGTGGCCCGAGTTCAATCCTCAGCACCACATAAAAATAAAGGCATTGTGTATAACTAAAGCAAATAAATAAATATTAAAAAAAAGAAAGAAAGAAAGAAAGAAAGCCTCAGCAATTTAGCAAGCCCCTGTATCAAAATAAAAAAATAAAAACGGCCTAGGGATGTAACTCAGTGGCAGAGGGACCTTGAGTTTAATGCAATTGATTTAAAAAAAAAAAAAAAAAGGAATAGATACATTTGAACTATCTTAGGCCTCTAAACACACTATGCCCTGAAACTTCTGGCTTTGCACATTTACATGGAATGCTCTAACTCATTTTATACCCTGCTTAATTTTTCTATTTACTCTTTCAGATTTTGTTGAATAATCAAGGTAAAGAACTTCAGTTGAGGGTTGGGGTTGTAGCTCAGTAGTGGAGTGCTTGCCTAGGTGTGAGGCATTACATATAAATAACTACATATAAATAAATAAAAGTCCATTGACAATTAAAATATAGTTTTTTAAAAAAGAACTTCGACTGAAGTTTTTTCATTTTCAAAAAATAACTGAAGTTATTTCATTTTCAAAAAATGAAATATGGTAATTACTTTAAAAAATTTCTTTTGTTGTTTTGCAGTGCTGGCAATATACATTGAAATATTATCATTTATATTATTTTAAAAAACGTTCCTCCTAGGACTACATCTCACATTCTGAAAAACAGAAAAGAAATTGTGATCTTCAAAAATTTGATTTTCAGCTGGGCGCGGTGGCACACACCTGTAATCCCAGCACTTGGGAGGCTGAGACAGGAGGATCGCGAGTTTAAAGCAAGCCTCAGCATCGGTGAGGCACTTAGCAACTCAGTGAAACCCTGTCTCTAATAAAATACAAAAAAGGGCTAAGGAGTGGCTCAGTGGCCAAGTGCTCCTGAGTTCAATACCTGGTACCAAAAACAAAAAAAAAAAAGATTTTCAAAGAAACATGAAAATATCTACCAAGAATCAAAACACCCACAATCTCTTACCAATGGTCACAAAACAGAAAAATTTATCCTAAGACTAAGACAAAAGAGAATCAAATTACTCCATATATGAAGTAATGCTATTCAGAATGGCAAAATCTACTGTACTAAAGGAATAGTGGCGTACCGAAAGAGGCAAAGACATGCAAAATGTGACTTAGGGCAGACAGACACACATCCACGTGTGTTTGCCAAATGCTACGATGACATCCATTTCAACATGTGGGCAAAAAGTATAAAATGGGGCTCAGTGGTACAGCATTTGCAGAGCATGAGTGAAGCCTAGTTTTATCCCCAATACCACAAAAACAAAATTTAAAAAACACAAAATAACCCAGAAAGTGCACAATAATATGCAAAAAAGGAATACAATGACATACATGGCTAATTTTTGCTGATTTTTAAAACTTAAATATATTTATTATGTACTTTTAAACATACAAAAAATTAGGAAAATAGTACAAAAATATCCATATATACATCAGTTAGATTAACATTTTGCCATATACGCTTCATATACAAACACACTTGATGAAACCATTTAAAAGTATTTTAGAGCCATTATAACATTTCATTCTGAATGCTTCAGTGTACTAATTAAAAAAACATCACTCTATAAACAAGTTTTATTAAAACTCACAAAATTAGAAATGATCTAATATTTAAAATCCAATCTATATTCAAAATTTCCTCAGTGCACCCAACTCAAGGTTTTTACAAATGGCTTTTCTAATCAGAGTCCATTCAAGGCTCTAACGCTGAGAACTAGAGACATAGCTCAGTGGTATGGGGTGCTTGGCTTGCGCAAGGTTTTAATTGCTAGTACCAGAAAAGCTCTCACATTGCATTAGTCTGTTATGTCTCTTAAGTAACTTTTAACCAAGAATAGTCACCCAACCCACCTCCTTTTTTCTTTCCTGATATTTTGAAGAAACCAGTTATCTTCTATAACATTTCATATTCTAAACGTGTTTGACAGCGTCTTTATTAATATCTTTGAACTTATTGCTCTATTTCCAATATTCCCTGCAAATGGGAAACTAGACCTAAAGGCTTGATTAGATTCCAGTTAAACTTTCTTGACAAAGACACTTCATACATAATGCAGTATACTTTATACTACATCAAATTAAAAAGTTGCCTGGCTGGCTGACCACTACTGGTCATGGAAAGTGTCACCAAATACTGAGGATTCCTCTCTCTCTCTCTTTTTTTTTTTTTTGGTAAATTACATTTTGTCTATATGACCAAACCGCAAATGTTGGTAAGATGACATTCTGACACCAAGATAATTCTAGTGGGAATATAGATCAAATTTTGGGGAGGGGGGGGACGCAGTGGTAGGCTTGGCAGGGGAGGGGGGCCAGGGGCGGTGCAGTGAAGGGCACATACCAGGGATTGAACTCAGGGGCACTCAACCACTGAGTCACATCCACAGCTCTATTTTTCATTTTATTTAGAGACAGGGTCTCACTGAGTTGCTTAGCACCTCGCTTTTTGCTGAGGCTGGCTATGAACTTGCAATCCTCCTGCCTCCTGGGCCACTGGGATTGCAGGTATGTACCACCGTGCCCAGCCCAAATTTTTATCTAACAGTTTTGGCATCAAAATATCTTTAACTTTTCAACTTTTTAATATTTCAATTTTTTAAAATATTCAAAAACCATTGGTTTTCCACGAATCATAAAATTCATACAAAAATAAGATTTATTTTTATAATGACAGCAGACTTACTCCTTAATTGAAATGTGAGCACCTCCCTTCTTTTTGATTTTGTCTGAATCCCTGTAAGAAAAGCAAAATAAAGGAAGTTAAAAGAATAGCATACACATTTTATTTGTATTTATATTTTTAGCATACATTTTATACAGATGTTAAGAAACAGTTTCATTTTATTAACTTTATTTAACAAAATATTATCATAAAATAAGTTTATTGGCTTCCAACATGTTTTTTTGTTTGTTTGTTTGTTATTGTTGTTGTTAGGGGTTGAACTCAGGGGCACTAAACCACTAAGCCACATCCCCAGCCCCATTTTGTATTTTATTTAGAGACAGGGAGGCTGGTTTTGAACTCACATCCTCCTGTCTCAGCTTCCCCAGCTGCTGAGATTACAGGCATGCGCCAATGTGCCTGGCTCCAACATGTTTTTAAAGTGATTGATTCCAAAGTAAACTATTAAGGTGGAATTAAAACATTATTTTCTTTTAATAAGACCAATTATATTCCTAAGCTCCCTTACACTTTCTATCAACTAAAAGGTACAGTGACCTAAAATTACTCGTATCACACTCATTTATTAATATAAAACTGGGATGTGGGTGTAGGTCCTGGGCTCAGTCCACAGCATCACAAAGAAAAAAAACCAAAAAACCATTAAAAACCAGCACTGGGGTGGGGTTGTGGCTCAGCGGTAGAGTGCTCGCCTAGCACGTGCGTGGCCCGGGTTCGATCCTCAGTACCACGTAAACATAAATGCGTTGCATTGTGTGTAAAACTAAAGCAAATAAATACTTAAGAAATAAAAATAAAAAACCAGCACTGTCTTAAGTATCCTCCTTTCTGGGTTTCAATGCCTTTTATCTTTCCCTACATGTGCACCACTCATAGAGGCTTTCTACTTCATTACCAATGTACACCTATGAGGCCAGAAGGTACATTGGAACTGACTTTTTACTAATGAGGACTAAAAAAAGTTAGTACCTATTTTGTTATTCCAATAATATTACTCTTTTATTTTGAGCTAGGGTCTCACTAAGTTGCTGAGGCTGGTCTCTTAATTTATGATCCTCCTGCCTCAGCCCCGAGTTGCTGGGATTACAGGTATATGCCACTGCACAGGTGACAGTGCATAAGAATTTGGGAAAGCCAGTTAGCAGAATAAAAAACTAGAGCTAGAGCAGTATGGTGGCACATGCCTGTAATCCCAACAGCTTGGGAGGCTAAAGCAGGATTGTGAGTTCAAAGCCAGTCTCAGCAACTAGTGAGGCCCTAAGCAACTTAGCAAGACTCTGTCTCTAAACCTGGGTTCAATCCCTTGTACAGCTCCACCCCTCCACCCCCCAAAAAATAAAACTAGAGCTGGATGTGGTAGCACAAATAATTCCAGCAACTCAGGAGGCTGAGGCAGGAGAATCACAAGTTTATGTCTAGCCTGGGCAACTTAATGAGATCCTGGGTTAAAAAAAAAAAAGGCTGGGGGTGTAGTTCAGTGGTAGGACACTCCTGGGTTCAATCCGCAGTTCTTTGACCTGAAAATAACACTTCTAGAAATCATAAGGAAATGCTACACAAGACACTTAATATGTAAAAATGGTTACTATCAGAATAAAAAGTTGCTAATGTTCAATAACTGAGAAACTATGAACTTATTCTGAACCGAGCTTATCATAAACCAGGCACTGTTCTACATTCTATAGAGATCCAAGGTTATAAGACAGACAAGGTCCCTGATGTTGTAGAGCTTACATTTCACTGGAAGGAGACAAATAGGCATGAAAAATTATACCAGGGAGTGAATGATAAATGCAACTTAAAAATGTAAGTGGGGGGGCTGGGATTGTGGCTCAGGGGTAGAGCGCTCGCCTAGCATGTGTGCGGCCCGGGTTCGATCCTCAGCACCACGTGAAAATAAACGCATTGTGTACAACTAAAGCAAATAAATAAATTTTAAAAAAAAAATGTAAGTGGGGTAAAGTGATAAGAGAATAAGGAAGTATCACTTCTACACTGAGGAGGGAAGGTGAAATTTAAGTTTAACATCTGAATCATAACAAGCCAGAAGAGTGAAATCTTGGGGTAGTTTTCAGACCAAACAGCAGAGAGAATGCAAAGGCCCTGAAGAAAGCATAAATCTCTATTTTTACTACAGTGTTAGTGAAGTAAGAGAGATCATGAAACAAGATGTGGGCAAATAAACTAGGAAGATACATACATTATACTCTGCAAACCAGTGTTAAAGCCTTGGATTTTAACCTAAGTGCAATTAAAACCCATTGGAGGGTCTCACAGGAATAGCTATGATGTACTTTACATTTTAAAATATTATTCTAGCTGCTACATGGAGAATGGATTTATCAGGGTGAGAGATGAGATTTTAGAAGCAAAGAGTTTTGAACTACTACAGTAAGAAATGATGGGGTCTGGGGCTATGGCTCAGTTGTAGAGCGCTCGTCTCACATGTGTGAGGCCCTGGGTTCGATCCTCAGCACCACATAAATAAAATAAAGGTATTGTTGTCTACCTACAACTTAAAAAAAAAAAAGAAGTGATGATATCTGACAATTCAAAATACACAAAGAGTTTTTCACACCCAACAATAAAAGACAAACTTTACCCAAGTAAGAAATTAGGCAAAGAATTTGAACAGACGTTTCTCCAAAGAAAATATATAGCCAAAAAGAAAGATGTTCAACATCATTCAATCATTAGAAAATGCAAATCAAAACCACAATAAGGGATAATCTCATACCCACTATAGTGGCTATAATCAAACACAGGGATAATAAGAAGTGTTGAAGAGGATATAAAGAAATATTGAACAAAAAAGCTCAGCCAGCCAAAGCTAGTTGTAGCTCAATGTTAGAGTGCTTGCCTAGGATGTACAAGGTCCAAGCTTTGGTATCTAGCACAGCAAAAAAAGAAAAAGAGAGAGAGAGAAAAAAAAAATCAATTTTTCCCCATTCCTTATAATTCATTTTATTTCAAATCAAAGCAAAAAAGCTATTGAGATTGAAAAATAATTTAAGGGGAAATAATGGAGAATGATACTGGCCAAATTATATTGTTACATTGTATGAATATGAACATGTAACAACAAACCCCACCATTATATATAACTATAATGCACCTATTAAAAAAATATGGATAGAAAAATAATTGAGCTGAGCCTAGTGGCACATGCCTATGATCTCAGCTATCAGCTACTTGGAGGCCTGAGGAGGGAGGATCCTAAGTTTGAGGCCAGCCTGGGCAACACAGCAAGATCCTGTCTCAAAAAAAAAAAAAAAAAAAAAAAAATGCATGGGTAGGCCATTACTTACCATATAATAGCCAGTATGATAACCACTCATATACCAAGAGATTAACATGCTTCCCAAAGCATCAGCATCATCAGAATCTGGACATATGGGAGGTGGTGGGGGAATTATCTGAAAGGGAAAAAGATATATCTTAAATTCAGCAAACAAAAACATGAAGTCTGGAGATCTGTTTTATACAGAGGATTCTGGATATTAATTGTATCTTCTCCAACATCTCATGACATCTCCTATTTAAGTTTTTTGTTTTTGTTTTTGAATCTAATATCTAGAAAAAGTCAACCAGTAATAAAAAAAACCAACAAAATTAAATTTCACAAAGATCAAAAGATACTAGGGGCCGGGCGCGGTGGCGCACGCCTGTAATCCCAGCACTTTGGGAGGCTGAGGCAGGAGGATCGCGAGTTCAAAGCCAGCCTCAGCAATGGCCAGGCACTTAGTAACTCAGTGAGACCCTGTCTCTAATAAAATACAAAAAAGGGCTGGGGATGTGGCCCAGTGGTTGAGTGCCCCTGAGTTCAATCCCCGGTACCAAAAAAAAAAAAAAAAAAAAAAAAGATACTAGGCCTGGCCTACAGTGGTAGCACAATGGTAGAGCACTTGCCTAGCATGTGTGAGGCACTGGGTTCAGTTCTCAGCACCACATATAAATAAATAAAAATAAAGGTCCATTGACAACTTAAAAAAAATATTAAAAAAAAAGATACTAGACAATTCAAAATATTCAATGTTCTAATTTGATTAGACTATTTTTTCTGTTTCATCATAAAGGTATGAGTAAAAGGCCAAGCACAAATACCTTTGTTTTTCCTATACACACACATACACAGTACTTCATGATCATTTTAAGTAAAGGTCTTAGGTAGAACATTTGCCCCATCCCTACCCCAAAACAGTCTGCCAAATTCTATTTACATCTACTGTTAACACCTAAATATCACCATCAAAAATAAGTTACAGGGGCTGGGATTGTGGCTCAGCGGCAGAGCGCTCGCCAAACGTGTGCGGCCCGGGTTCGATCCTCAGCACCACATAAACATAAATGCATTATTGTGTACAACTAAAGTAAATAAATAAATATTTAGTTACATATCAAATGCTAATATCCAAGTATATCAAAGGGGTGGGAAAAAAATCAATGTCTTATATGTGGTGTAATTAAGTTATTTCTTTCTTTTCCTTTTTTTGGTGGTGCTCTACTACTGAGCTACACCTTCAGTCCTAAGTCCTTTTTTCCTTTTTTGGAAGTACTAGAGATTAAACTAAACCCAGGGGTGCTTTACTACAGAGCTATAGCCTGCCCCCTCCACTCACACTTTAAAATATTTATTTAGTTATAGATGGACACAATACCTTTATCTATTTTTATGTGGTGCTGAGGATTGAACCCAGTGCCTCACACATGTGAAGCAAATGCTCCAACACTGAGCTACAACCGCAGTCCCCCAGTCCCCACTCTTTTTTTTTTTTTGGTACCAGGGATTGAACTCAGGGGCACTTGACCACTGGGCCACATCCCCAGCCCTTTTTTTGTATTTTATTTAGAGACAGGGTCTCCCTGAGTTGCTAAGTGCCTCGCCATTGCTGAGGCTGGCTTTGAACTCATGATCCTCCTCCTGCCTCAGCCTCCCAAAGTGCTGGGATTACAGGCGTGCGCCACCGCGCCCGGCCTCTTTTTTTTTTTTTTTTATTTTGAGACAGGGTTTCACTAAATTACCCATACTGTGCTTGAGCTTTCTTTCCTTGGGCCTCAGCCTGCTGTGTAGCTGGGAGAAGACATGGAGGTCCTTCCTAATAGGAACTACTTCCCATAGAAAGATACCAACTTTTGCTAGGAAAAAACATGCTATACATATAGTTCAGAACTGGGGCTCTGAGAACACTGTCTGGGTAACAGAAGGGAATTCAAAACAAAAAACTGAGGTTTAGTTCAAATTTTTTCCCATTATAATATGGTCTAAGGGATGATCTAAGATGATAATTTCTAATCCTCTATGTTATGCTAAATTCCAAACTATATATGAAATAAAAGTTTAATGTGAATTCTTTTGTACTTACTGGTGGTCCAGAAGGAAATGGAGGTAGCCAACATGATAGGAAGTGGGGTGGTGGAGGTGGTGGTGGGCCATTGAATTTTAGACCTGGCTATAAAGAATATTTCAAAGGAAAATTAACTTACTAATTTCAATGAAGGGAAAGAATTCAAACCCAAAAGAAAAAAATAATAATTACCCAGAATAATACTGTATCATACATATCAAAAAGATTAAGTAGAATTTCATGTACTAAATCTTGGAGTCAGAGATCCATAAGCCAAATAACAACCTTTAGATTTTTCTCATTTCTTTTTTCTTATTCTTTTGGTACTGGAGATTGAACTCAGGGGCACTCAACCACTGGGCCACATCCCCAGCCTTTTTTTGTATTTTATTAGAGACAGGGTCTCACTGAGTTGCTAAGTGCCTCGCCATTGCTGAGGCTGGCTTTGAACTGGCAATCCTCCTGCCTCAGCCTCCCAAGTGCTGGGATTACAGAAGTGTGCCACTGCACCCGGCTTCATTTCTTTTCTATGTAAACATTTAGGAAATAAAATCAAAGTAAGAAAAAATTTTAATTACCTAATAAATCAAAGAGTGCATTCAGAAAGCTATTTCATTCATAAAAGATTATATACTCTCCCTTACTTTTATTAACTACATTATATAACCTTTTTATGAAAGCCCTGTCATATATGCTTAGAGCACATACTGTGAAAACTAGCAAACCGCTTACCTAACAAAAATCAGTCCCAAGGGCTGGGGCTGTAGCTCATGGTAGAGCACTTGCTTTGCACGTGTGAGGCACTGGGTTTGATCCTCAGCACCACATAAAAATAAATAAAGATATTGTGTCCATCTAAACTGAAAAAATATTATTAAAAAAAAAACCAGCCCCAAGACCAAAGAAGCATAATTTAAAAGCTTTGATCATTTTGTGTTCAAGTTCTAAATTATTATCTGAATACCACTTTCTAAGGAAGAAATCACTGCCTTACACAAAGAACTCGATAGGGACATACACTTGGGTTCTATAACAACTCACCCTATAATAAGACTTGTGTGTGTGTGTGTGTGTGTGTGTGTGTGTGTGTGTGGTACTGGGGACTGAATCTGGGGTGCTCTACCACTAAGCTACATACATCATCCTAGCCCTTTGTGTTTTATTTTAGAGTTTGAGACAGGTCTTGCTAAGTTGCCCAGGCTGGCCTTGAACTTGTGATTATCCTGCAGGAGCCTCCTGAGTCACTGAGATTACAGGCATGTGCCACCATGGCATAAAAATAATTTTCATTTAAAATGATTAGCTACTGCTGGGCTCAGTGGTGCATGCTTGTAATCCCAACGACTTGGGAAGCTAAGGCAGGAGGATTGCAAGTTCAAAGCCAGCCTTAGCAATTTAGCAAGGCCTGAAGGAACTTAATAAGATCCTGTCTCAAAATGTAGCCGGGCGTGGTGGCGCACGCCTGTAATCCCAGCACTTTGGGAGGCTGAGGCAGGAGGATTGCGAGTTTAAAGCCAGCCTCAGCAATGGCGAGGCACTTAGCAACTCAGTGAGACCCTGTCTCTAAATAAAATATAAAAAAGGGCTGGGGATGTGGTCCAGTGGTCGAGTGCCCCTGAGTTCAATCCCTGGTACCACAAAAAAAAAAAAAAAAACTAAAAAGGGCCAAGGATGTAGCTCAGTGGTAAAGTGCCCTAGGTTCAATCCCCAGTACAAAAAAAAAAAAAAAAAAAAGTTAGAACTGAAAGAGACAAATAAAATAGTGTAAATCCACAAAACAACCTGGGAGCTCCTCAAAATTTTTTTATTTATATTACATGTAAAAACTGTACTCTTTTCCCCCAAATATGATATGGGTGATCTGTGAAACTATATACCATATTGTCCAGGTGATGACAGAGTATTATTATTATATCTTACATATAATAATATATATCTTCTAACTTTTTTCTTTTTTTGGTGCTAGGGATTGCCTTGTGCATGTGAGGGAAGCACTCTACCAACTAAAACTATATCCCCAGCCCTATATCTTCTAACTTAAAGTGACTAAATTATTAAGTCTAATACCTACTACTCCACAAAAGTAGTTTGGTAAGTCTTTCAGTATGAATCATTTTTTTATCACTACCTTATTTTCTTTTTAAAAAATTTTTTTAGTCGTAGTTGGGCACAATACCTTTGTTTTATTTATTTATTTTTATGTTGTGCTGAGGATCGAACTCAGGGCCTTGCACGTGCTAGGCAAGTGCTCTACCACTGAGCCATAACCCCAGTCCCAATTATCTTATTTTCTTTTCAAAGAATTCTCACATGTGCAGTTATAACACCTAAAGAGAGCTATCGAAGTTTCACAGGGAAGCTACTCAACGGAGGAGTTAAATGTTCCAATATAAATTATTTCTGGAAATCTTTTCTGAGTAACAGGTTTACCTTTCCTGGTCCCAATCCTGACCCTGGCATCGGGGGGGGTGGTGGAGGGAGAAAACAGTCCCATGGAGTTGCTTTTGACTTGATGTTATTTGGTTTATTTCCAGGAGACCTAGAGGAGTTTTCACTTTCATCTGTTGAAACTTGACTTTCATTTTCATTCTTTAAAAAAAAAAAATTGTGTTATAAAGGTATCATTAAGAAAAATGACACCTATAGTCCCAGCTACTTGGGAAGCTGGGGCAGGAGGATCACCTGAGCCCAGGTGATCAGCCTGGGCAGCACAGGGAGGCCCTGTGTCAAAAAATAAATTTAAATAAGAGAGAAAGAAAAATGTCTCAGTGGATCAAACAGAAAACTTGATATGGAGTTACTGCTTTTTGTTTTTTAAAGGATGGGGTTTTGCTATGTTGCCCAGGTGGGTGTTGCACCTAGACTCAAGTGATCATCCAGTCTCAGCTTCCTGAGGAGCTGAGATTAGAGGCATACACCACCACACCCAGCTCAGGAACTGAAATGTTTTGTTTCCTTACCTCCTGAGCATTCTGTTCTGTATTATTAGCTACTTCAGAGGTTGGGGAAAGCAGATCAGACAGATTTTGCTCCTCTCTATTTCCATATCCAGTGTAAATCACAATACAGGTTTCTCTCTTCAAATCAACTGAAGCAATGGTAGCTGGGTAAATACAGCCATCTTCTGACCAAATGGCAGAACACTTGTCACCAACTTTCCACTACAAATCAAAGATACACACACACACACACACACACACACACACACACACACACACAATTATTTCTTGAAAGAGAGTAAACTGAAATCTTATTTAGATGGGGTGGGGGTGACAGGTAGAGTGGACAGTCTCTAACTAACGGGTTTGGAAGGCAGAATGATATAGTGAAAAAGGCTTAGAACCAAATCCATGCAAATCTGAATTCCAGCTTTCACATTTATATAATTATGGACAAGGTTCTTAAATACTTTGAGTCTTCTTTTACCCATCTATAAACTGGCTATAAAATAGTATACCTCCATATTTTATGTGAAGAGAAGCAGGAAACGTATATAAAATGCCCAGCACCAGCCTAGCTTTGTGCCTACCACAGAGCCACGTTAACTTTCTTCTCCTTTGGTAATAATGGATTTAAAGTTGACAAAGGAGACAGTTCCAAGCCAACTGTTTCTAATTAACAGAAACGACTTTAACCCAAATTTTTGGCTCTCTCGAATTAGCAATTTTAGTGTTTTTGAAAAACAAAAAGGATACCCATATCTCTCAGTTTAAGAAGTAAACACTGCTGATTCAGTATAAGGCCCTCAGGTACTCCTCTCAAATAGCATCATCTTCTTTCCTCTACTCTATCCACAAAATAAATCTTGTCCAGATTTTTTTTTTTTTTTTTTTTTTTTGGTACCAGAGATTGAACTCATGGGCACTCAACCACTAAGCTAATTCCCCAGCACTATTTTGTATTTTATTTAGAGACAGGGTCTCAGTGAGTTGCTTAGTGCCTCGCCATTGCTGAGGCTGGCTTTGAACTCGCAATCCTCCTGTCTCAGCCTCCCAAGCCGCTGGGATTACAGGTGTGTGCCACCATGCTCAGCTTTTGTCTTGATCTTAATATTTGTCAATCTTACCTAATATTCCCTATACTTTTATTACTGACATGTATATTCCTAAACAACAGAAAGTTTAATAGTTGTTTTAAAAGTTGCAAGATCACATATCAATAGAAAACACTGTACTAATTAATCATTTAAGTTAAAGGTATTTGACACTATTTAATAAGGACAGTAAAAAGAAATTCTTTGAAGTTAAACTTCAAAGTTTTATAACAACCTGTTTCAAGGGAGTTGTAGTATTCTTCTTCTGGCTTTTATTCTTCTTAACAGGTTTTCGCCTAGGTGTGCCCTTTGGTTTATCTGAAGTTTCACAAATGTCACCATTCTTTAGAGCATGCTATGAAAATAGGAATGAAAATGTACACATTACAGAGTGATACACTTAAAAAAAGTCACAGTATAACTCAGTTACTACTATAAGCTGGTCTCAAGGCCCATCACCTCAGAAAGCCTATATTCCTCTTTTCATTATCTCACATACTACAGGAACTGCCCATGAAGGTGGTGTCCACCTGAATACCAGCTCTAAGGACTCCCATAATCAAGTCTCCAGGCTCTCAGCCTCTGTAACAGTAGACAGTTACTATTACAATTGATCATCTCCTCCTTCTTGATATTCATGATAATTTAGATGACACAAAAATGTGAGACCTCAATGCTTTAGTTATTTCTCTAACCAAGTCTTACACTTACACATTCCAAACAGGGAATTGGCTGTCCTTCTTTACTTGCTCAAGGTAATCTAGTCCCATTAGTTCAATTATAACCTTTACAAAAACAGACTTCCAAAGCTACTATCCAAACCCAAATTTTCTCCTTAGCTTAACCCAACATTTTGAATTATAAGTTTCACATCTTCACACTCAAAGTGAACAAACCTAAACTAACTTTTCCCAAACCAGTTCTTTTCCTCCTTACTCAGATTACTTCACCCTATAATATCAACAACCCTATCCCACACTAAGCCCCATTTCAGTCTGTATTTTACAGAACTCTCTTAGTAACTCTTCCTGAGCCAAATTCTAGTTTCATTATATAATGGAAGGCATTAAAAAATCTAGAATTTGGATACAAAGATGACATACAACCTGATCCTTATCTCTATGTTACAAGTGTAATTATGGATAAAAGTGGGCTCTCTCTGCCTGGTGCTTTGCATAAATGTATGTTGTGTGTGCTCTTCCTAAGCAGGATGATGGATAACCAGCCAACACTTGCTGCTCAATAAGACTAAATATTTTGAACAGTGGAGAAAGTGAAGATGTTAAACAACTATATAAATTTCTTATTTCAGCCATAGAACCAGACTTTACCTCCTAAAAAACGTGTATAATCCTACTATCAGGAACACTTGACACCCAACTCATGGGATTTGGAAGGATTAATTTAATTGGGGCTAGGCATGTAGCTTAGTGGTAGAGCACTTACCTAGCAGGCACCAAGCCCTGGATTCAATCCCCAGTACTTAAAAAAAAAAAAAAAAAAAAACAGCACCACTAACAAACAAACAAACAAAAAACCAAACCCCCAAATACCAAAATATGTAAAGTACTTAAAACAATGCATAGAACTTTGTCACACTCTATAGGTATTTATTATTAATTATTGTACTACTGCTATTTTATATCATCATTTCACTAAAAGCTTATTGTTTAAAACTTTTAATTCAGGGGCTGGGGTTGTTGGCTCAGCGGCAGAGCGCTCGCCTCGCACGTGCGCGGCCCGGGTTCGATCCTCAGCACCACGTAAACATAAAAAATGCATTGCATTGTGTACAACTAAAGTAAATAAATAAATATTAAAAAAAAAAAAAAAACTTTTAATTCAGACTGTCCTTTTCCTACTTCCAAACTAGAGGACATCTTCCTTTTTCTTTCTTTTCTTCCCTTTCTCACTTTCTCCTTCCCTCCTCCCTCCCTCTCTCCTTTTTTATTTCTCTCCAGTACTGGGGATAAAACCCAGGGGTGCTATATCAATGAGCTACACCCCAGCCTTTTTAGTTATTATTTATTTATTTATTTATTTTTGGTACTGGGGATTGAACTCAGGGGCACTCAACCACTGGGCCACATCCCCAGCCGTTTTTTGTATTTTATTAAAGACAGGGTCTCACTGAGTTGCTAAGTGCCTCGCCATTGCTGAGGCTGGCTTTGAACTCGCGATCCTCCTGCCTCAGCCTCCCAAGTGCTGGGATTACAGGCGTGCGCCACCGTGCCCGGCTATTTCTTACTTTGAGACAGGGTCTCACTAAGTTCTTAGGCTGCCCTTGAACTTGGGATCTTCCTGCCTCAATCTCCTGAGTAGCTGGGAGTAGAGACATGTGCCACCATGCTTGGATAAATTAGAGGATTTCTATAGTTTGATATGATATAAGAATATTAAAAAGAATAAACATTTAAAATATTGAAATTGCTTTTTGCAAAAAAGAATGACATGTAGATAAGCTATCAACTTCTAAAGGAAGATATCATCTGATTTAACTCACCCATATTTTATTTATTTATTTTCTTGTACTGGAAATTGAACCAAGGGGAGTTCTATCACTGAGCCACATGGCAAGTCCTGACTTAAATTTTTTATTTTGAGCTGGGCGTGGTGGCGCACTCCTGTAATCCCAGCAGAACTTGGGAGGCTGTGGCAGAAGGATCACAAGTTCAAAGCCAGCCTCAGCAATAGCAAGGCGCTAACCAATTCAGTGGGACCCTGTCTCTAAATAAAATACAAAATAGGGCTGGGGATGAGGCTAAGTGGTTTAATGTTCCCAAGTGCAATCCCTGGTACCCCTCCCAAAAAAATTTATTTTGAGGCAGGGTATTGCTAAATTGCTGAGACTGGCCTTGAACCTGCCTCGGGCTGAGTCAGTGGGATTGCAGGCATGTTCCACCACACCGGGCTAAACCATGTTATTATCTAAGCTTAAAAATGAAAATAACATGTACTTCAATTCCTTACTGTTAAGTATGTTACCAATTATTTTTTCCAAATGAATAATATGAAGAAATAGGGAAAAATAAACATTTCATACCTTAAAGGAAGCCACAGCTTTATCATAAGCTTTAATCAATGCTGTATCATCCCAAATGTCAGAATCATCACTCTGGGAAGGGAAAGGAATAGAAACAATTCATGTTCAGATACACTTTATCAAAAATGTATGTTAGGAGCTGAGGATATAGCTATATCAGCAATAAAATAGGGGCAGAGTGCTTGCCCCACAAGCACAAGGCCCTGGGTTTAATCCCCAGCACCACAAAAATAAATGAATGCATAAGTAAATGAATGAATGAATAAATGGCTATCAGAAGCTATTTGTTAAAAAAAAAAAAAGTATGTTAGTACCAAGACCCATTTTAATCCAGACATAATCAAGCATATATGAAGAACTCTCAAACCTCAACAAAAAGAAAACAATCCAATATAAGAAAGGGTAAAAGACCTGAACTGAAGAAGATATGTGAATAGCAAATAAGCACATGAAACAAAGATCAACATCATTAGTTATTAGGAAAATACTCATTAAAACCCTAAGATGCTACTATACACCTATTACCACATCTAAAATTAAGAAGATGGACCATAGGGCTGGGGTTGTGGCTCAGTGGTAGAGCACTCTCCTACTACGTGTGAGGCACTGGGTTCAATCCTCAGCACCACATAAAAGAATAAATAAATAAAAGTATTGTGTCCATCTATAAATAAATAAATATATATATATATTTTTTTAAAAAGACCAACCATACCAATGTTTGCAAGGATAAGGAGAGCAAATGGAACTTTCATGGACAGAATGTAAAATGGTACATATACTCTGAAGAACTTGGCAACTTCTAAAAGACTTAAAATGATCTACTCCATGTCCAAGAAGAAAATGAAAGCATTTGTTCCTAAAATTAATATATACCTATATTCACGGGAAATCTATAACAGCCCCAAAATGGAAACAACCCAAATGTTCATGAACAACTAAATGGAAAAAGTACAATATACACTTACAGTGGGATACTACTCAGCAATAAAATAGGATAAACTGACATACACAAAATGGATGAAAATCGGGGCTGGGGTTGTGGCTCAGCTGTAGAGCGTTTGCCTAGCATGTGCGCAGCCTGGGTTCGATTCTCAGCACCACGTAAAAATAAAGGCATTGTGTACAACTAAAAACAAAAAAATATTTTTTAAAAAATAGATGGAAAAATATGGATGAAAATCAAAACAGCTATGGTGAGTAAAAGAAGCCAGACATAAAAGATACTGTATGATTTCATGTTTATAAAATTCTAAAAAATTCAACTAATTGGTGGTGACAGAAAGTGGATCAGTGAGGGGGAAAAAATGTCAATCAGTGGCTAGGGATAAAAGAAAAGGAAGAATGGGAGGGGAGCACCATAAAGGGGAATCCAATAGCTCCAAGGCCACCATGCTATAAGGAATCCAAACCAATCTACACATTGAGACCACACGGAGATATCCTAGGACTACATGAAGAGATGCTCTGCTGCTCCCTAGCTGCTCAGTCCTCAGCTACTGTAGCTCTCGCAACTATATGTATGCTACCACATGAGAGCACTGAACAAGAACTGCCTAGCAAATTCCTGACCCACAGAAACCCTGAGTGGTTCAAACAAAAACTATCATTAAGCCCTAAGTTTTGAGTGATTTATCACACAGCAATAGTAGCCAGATTAGGTAACTCTCAGCTGCTCAGGTTTCAAGTTATTCCTTGTGTCCTGCCATCTTCTTTCACTTCTCAACTTCTGGAACTTCAACTGTGCTCTCTTGAGCAATCAGTAAAACCTCCAATCTTCAACCTCTTCTCTGAACATTCCCATCATCTTGCTCTAACCAAAATCTGCCTTTCGCTGAGGATGCCACTTCCCTCGCAGCCATCTCAAGTGGCAGATATTTTCTCTTCCTTACTCTTCATAGCACTATACCAGAGGGTGGGGAAGAATCTTCATTGTTCCTTACTTCCATTTCCAGATTATTCTCCTTCCCACCTCTCTAAAAATTCCCAGTCCATTGGACGCAATTGCATGTCTGTAATCCCAGTTACTTGGGAGGCTGAAGCAGAAGAATCACAAGTTCAAGGCCACTCCCAGCAACTCAGTGAGACCCTGTCTCAAAGTAAAAAAAAATTTTAAACACGGCTAGGGATGTAGCTCAGTGGTAAAGCACCTCAGGGTTCAACTCCCAGTACCTGGCCTTCAAAAAAAATTTTGTCATCAGTCTTCAGCATCTACTATCTTCAAAATGCAGTCATCTACAACTCCTGGGTCACTCTTCCTTATTCTTAAAAGTTTACATGTCAGCCAGGTGCAGTGGTGCATGCCTGTAATCCCAGCACTTGGGAGGCTGAGGCAGGAGGATCTGGAGTTCAAAGCCAGCCTCAGCAATGGAGAGGCACTTAGCAACTCAGTGAGACCCTGTCTCTAATAAAATACAAAAAAAAAAAAAGGGGGGGGGGTTGGGGATGTTGCCCAGTGGTCAAGTACCCCTGAGTTCAATCCCTGGTACACCCGCCCACCCCCCAAAAAAAGTTTACATGTCAGCATTCTAACACTAGTCCTGTCACAATTTTTGGTGATTTAAATATGGATATAGCCGGGCACAGTGGCGTATCCCTGTAATCCAGCAGCTCTGGAGGCTGAGATAGGAGGATCGCAGGTTCAAAGCCAGTCTCAGCAACGGCAAGGTGCTAAGCAACTTAGTGAGACCCTGTCTCTAAATAAAATACAAAATAGTGCTGGGGATGTGGCTCAGTGGTTGAGTGGTTTATCATAAACAAAAAAATACAGATGTATATTATCCTTCCAATACTCTAATCCTGTGAGTCTTTAAACTCCTCTACCAACAATGTTGAACATCCTCAAATTCAGCTACTCACTTTTATGGTCTTTGTTTATCGTGAATAATAACTACAACCTGTCCATAAATCTATTTTCAAGAATCTCACACTTTAATAACCATCCTCTAAGATCTGTAATTTTTTACTTCTAGTAGTTTGATGATAATTATTCCTCTTCACTAAGTCTGGCAATCCTCACATTTTTTAATTGTCTCTCAGCATCTTAATGTCCTCACTTCCTCTTCTAGCCAGCCTAAATTCTATGGCCCATCATTAAGATAATCCATATGTACCTTTCTCATTTGTGTGTGTGTGTGTGTGTGTGTGTGTGTGTGTACTGCTGGGTATTGACTCAGGGCCTCACTCACACTAGGTAAGCACTCGACCACTGAGTGAGTGCTCCCCTCACTTCTTCATACCTGCTTGGCAAAATTATAATACTGCTAATTTCAACTCTCGTTTTATTCCCTCACATACCTGAAATTAACTGGAGAAAAACACAATCATGTCTGACCTCCTAGGACTCATGACCCCAAATCTCAAGTAGGCCTTTATGTTGTTTAGCCACATTTACACTAAATTTTCCTCCTCCAATGTTAATCCCCTCCACTAGAGAACTACTTCGTGTCTTTTCTTATTTCAAACCTTCAACACCTCCACCCCCATCCTCCCACCTAGCCTCTTTCTCTAAGAGAAAGGCAAAACTCAAAAGAAAACTTTCACAATCTCCTGCTACCATATGGCCTCTTCACAGATCTACAACGCAAATAACTTTCACTGTCAATGCTCCTGAGGAAGGTTAAATTCATCCCTCTTACCTACTTTACATATTGGTCCAGAATTCTCTTCTCTTCCCAAATAATTAATTTTTCCAACTTTGCTGAATTTTTCCTATCATCGCCCATAAAGAAACTGAAGCATGTTGCTTCCATCTTAAAAACAAAACCACAATTTTAAATCATACCCCCCCATCTATTGCCCAACAGCTCTTCTACTTATAATAAAATTCCTTGAAATATTTGTCTTTTCCCACTCTCAACTTCAATCAGATTTCATCCCACCATGTCAAGGCCAAGACTGAGCTATGGGAACTTCCCTCTTCCCCATCTCAGTGCATCTCAGTAAATAGCAACTTCACTTTTCGACTGCTCAAGACAATTTCAGCGTTATCCTTGACTTTTTTCTCTAAAGCATTCTTATCGAATCCACTGTAAAACTTGGTCTGATTACAGAGTATATATAGAACCCAAACCTTTAGTCTAAATCCAACACGCCAATGTAGGTGTGGATCATTTCAATAGACTCCTACCAGGTTTCCCTGCTTCACTTTGACCCTGCCCACCCACCACCCCGGTCAGGAAAGGGCAGACAAATAAAGATGCAGTGTGGCCTCGCCTCCAAGCCATCAAGACCCTCGGCTGCGCCAAAAAGGGCCTGTGGATGGGGCTCACAAGCAGGCGAGTGGGGAAGATGCAGAAGCAGGACCACAGCACCAGCGAACAAACTGGTCAGGTCCTGCTCAGAGGCCAACGCTACAGCACGCACCGGGCGCGTGTGTCCAGGCCCCGCGCACTGTGACCTCACCTGGCCCGTGCCGCGCCGGAACAGCACCGACTCTTCCTGCTCTGGGACGCCGCTGCCACCTCCACCTGGACCCATCGCCATGGCGAGCTTTCTGGAGGATGGGCGGCGTGGGGCGCAGACCCGAGAGTGACGACTTCCGCTGCGGGGGCTTCTGGGACCGGAAGAGTACCGTGACTCCGAGGACGGCTTGGGCGACTCTTCAAGCTGCCTGTGAATTTTCTCTCTCTCTCTCTCTCTCTCTCTCTCTCTCTCTCTCTCTCTCTCTCTCTCTCTCTCTCTCTCTCTCTCTCTCTCTCTCTCTCTCTCTCTCTCTCTCTCTCTCTCTCTCTCTCTCTCTCTCTCTCTCTCTCTCTCTCTCTCTCTCTCCCCCCCCTTTGATTTAGCTTTGTTGTATTTTTGTAAAGTGATTCCATCAGGGTTTTTTTCGGTTTGGGTTTTGGCTTTTTTTTTTTTTTTTTTTTTTTTTTTTTTTTTGGTGCCGGAGATTGAACCCAGGGGCACTTAACCACTGAGCCACATCCCCAGCCCTTATTTTACTTTTTATTTAGCGACTGGGTCAAGCTGAGTTGCTTAGGGCCTCGCTTAGTTGCTGGAGCTCACCGCTCTCTTCAGGGTTTTTTTGTTTTGCTTTGTTTTAAACGATAGACTCTCAGCAAATGTTAATGGAAGGTCATTTAAAAAATGAAGGTAAGCAGCCCGGCGTGGTGGCGCATTCCTGTAATCAATCCCAGCGAGTCAAGAGGCTGAGGCAGGAGGATCTCAAGTTCAAGCGAGCCTCAGAGTTTAGTTTAGTTTAAGCAACTCCGTGAAACCCAGTCTAAAAGGACTGGGGATGTGGCTCTGTGGTTCAGCGCTCCTGGGTTAAATCCTTGTTTTAAAAACATAGATAAACAAGTTTTGTTTTTTAAAGCGGACTGTAGGGCCGGGGTTCGAGCTTGGTGGTAGAGCCCTTGCCTAGCATGTCTGAGGCACTGGGTTCCATTCTCAGCACCGCATATAAATAAATAAAGGTCCTTCAACAACTAAAAAAACAGCGGGCTAGAATGTAGCTCAGTGTTAAAAGCGCTTGCCTTTCTTACGCAGAGCGATCCTGGGCTCCAAAAAAGAATATAATGAACTGGAAAGGCTGAAGCAGGAGATCAGCAGGTTCAAGGCCAGCCTCAGCAATTTACCGAGAACCTGTCTCAAAAGTAAAAAAGCTGGGCACCAGCCTGTAATCCCAGTAACTGGAAATGTTAGAAAATGCTGAACAAAGTTAATTTAGCCCGGAACACCGTGTTAGTGAAACAAAAGGGTTTATTGGGGTGCCACGTGGGGATGGGAAGGGAAGGGAGGGGAAAGGGATGGACGGGGATCAGGGGCAGGCACTAACAGAGAGCGGTTTCAGTCTAGGGAGGCTTAAAATAGCAGGGTGGTGGTCACAAAGCCCCCTTCAGTGGGTCCTTTCCCTATAGGTTGCCCGGAGGTCAGGAGGTAGTGGCCAGGGCGCCTGCAGGCCAGGTTTGCTGGCCATGCTGAGGACCCTGGGAAGTGTAGTCTTTTTACAAAGTACCTGGGAGGTGTGGCCTTCTGCCTGGGAGGCACAGCCTCCTGCCCAGAATCCAACAGGAAAAGCTGAGGCAGGAGGATCACAAGTTCCAGCCAGCCTCTGCCTCATCATCTTAGGGAGACCCTGTCTCCCATAATAAAAAAATCAAAAGAACTGGGGGTATTGTTCAGTGGTAGAGAGCCCGTGGGTTCAATCCCCAGTTTCCCCTCAGCTCAAGAAACGATAAAATATTGTATAGATTGTCTTGAGCTAGTTTTGCCATCAACATAAACTGGATACATTTTGTGTCTTTCCACAGTGTCAGAATAAATTTACTAGCTACATTACTTTCATCCACTTCAATTCACAGAAATATAGTTGACTTGGTGTTGTGACTGAGGCAATCACAGTGTCTTTTATTCCATTCCAATCTTAATTACTAAATAACTATAACATTCAAATCACACATCAGACTTTACACATGATGTATAGATTACAGAATGGCTTAAGAAAGGCTTTAGGGGATCCAGGTGTAGTGGCACATATCTATAAGCTACTTGGGAGGCTGAGGCAGGAGAATCAAGTTCAAAGCCAGCCTCAGCAATTTAGGGGGACTGTCTCAAAAAAAACAAAAACAAGCCGGGCGCGGTGGCGCACGCCTGTAATCCCAGCACTTTGGGAGGCTGAGACAGGAGGATCGCGAGTTCAAAGCCAGCCTCAGCAGTGGCGAGGCACTTAGCAGCTCAGTGAGACCCTGTCTCTAAATAAAATACAAAAAAAAAAAGGGCTGGGGATGTGGCCCAGTGGTCGAGTGCCCCTGAGTTCAATCCCCGGTACCACAAAAAACAAACAAACAAACAAATGCCTGGGGATGTAGTTCATCCTCTAGGTTCAACTAAAAAAAAAAAAAAAAAAAAAAAAAAAAAAAAAAGCTTAGGGAATCACAGGGTTTCAAGAGGCAGTACCAAGAGCAAAGGCAAAGACCAGATACAAATGCAAAATAGTCACTGCAGGTGATCAGCAAAGTTTCTAACCAGGAACCATCCAAAAAATGTACTAGTGTGTAGCTGTTTGAGGCATGGAACTAGATCTAGGTGAGGGATTTGGCAAGCAGGGGGATCTTGCTGTGCTGGAGCCCTGGGAACACAATCAGGAGTTCAATGCTTGTTAACCTCATGAGCTTGTGTGTGTGGCTATGTCCAGTTTTGGGGTGTGTCTCCTTTTATGGGTTATGAGGGAGTTACATCTGGTGAGCTCAATAAGCTCCTGTGTCTGGTGTTTCTGATATGATTTGATATGCCCAAGTGTCCCATGTGTTCCTGATTTAATTTGATAAGTAGGCATGAATAAATTATTAATTGTGCCTTATAGTTAGGCTGAGCAGATGGTGGTTGTTATTTGTATAAACAAAGTATAGGGTCATTCCACCATGGCACTTGTACTCCAAATGGAGGAACACATGACAAACTGTTGCGTTGTAAAATGGAGCATCTTGGGGCTAGGCGCAGTCTGAAATTGTTGTTCTATGTATTATGGAGTAACTCAGACCAGCGCACAGCCGTCTCTCTACGTATTGTCTAATGATCTTTGCCCTCCTACATACTACCATCTTGCTTGTCAACCCATATTTTGCCTTTACATGGATCAAACAGGTTTTTTTTGTTTTCATTTTTTAATCAAACAGGTTTTAGGTTCCTTATAGGAGCTTACCATTCACTTTTCTAGTATCTCAAGTTTGTTTTGTTTCTTGGGATTGAACCTGGGGCCTGGAACCTGCTAAGTACATGTTGTATCACTAAGCTATAACCCCAACAGACTCAAACTCAGAGTATTGTGCTCTTCCACTGAATTACAACCAAGCCAACATATTCTGTGTTAAACTTCTGGGTCTATCAAATTCCTTTCATGCACACATTATAGTGTGTGTGTGTGTGTGTGTGTGTGTGTGTGTGTGTGTGTGTGTCTATGTGTGTTCTCATGCACTACTAGATATTTACCCCAGGGGCACTTTATCACTAAGCTAAACCCCCTGCCCTACTTTGAGACAGGATCTCTCTAAATTGCCATAACTGGCCTCGTGTTTTCAAACTTGCAATCCTCTTGCTGAGCCTCCATAGTCCCTGGGACTGCAGGTATGCACTGCCAGATCTATCTATATATTTTTTTAAGTCCAGCAAAGGAAGTTCTAGGGATCCTCCCTAAATGTCTTTGATTTCTATATGTATGCAAAATGCCAGGGTTAGGCATATAGCTCAGTGATAGGGGACAAGCTTGGCATGTGTGATGCCCTAGTGTACACACACACTCACACACACACACACACACACACACACACACACACACAAAACAATGGAACTGGGGGAGGAAGAATGGGGTGATATTGGTCAAGGAGTACAAATATAGTAACTGTAGTGGTGATGTTTACCTGGAATGTGGTGATAATTTCAGAATGTATATCAAAACATCAATTTGTACATATTAAATATATATTTTTTCTAGGCATGGTGGCACATGCCTATAATCCCAGTGACTCAAGGTTGAGGTAGGAAGATTGCAAGTTTGAGGGTAGCCTGGGCAATTTAGCAACACCCTGTCTCAAGACAAAAAAACTAAAAAAGAAGTCTTCTCTCTCTGTTTCCTGGATGCTATGTCCACAGCACTTTTCCACCCACATGCCCTTCTGCCCTTTATGTTCTACCTCTCCTCAGAACTATGGCCCATGGACTGAGCCTCTGAAACCATGAGCCAAAATAAACTTTTCCTCTTTACAAACACACACATACACACACACATGTATATATACACACACATACATATATGTGTGTGTGTGTGTATATATATATATATGATGGAGATAAGTATGTCATGTGAGGATATAATGAGATAAAGTGTGTGTGTGTGTGTGTGTGTGTGTGTGTGTGTGTGTGTGTGTGTATCTCCATTGCTGAGGCTGGCTTTGAACTTGCAATCCTCCTGCCTCAGCCTCCCAAGTGCTGGGATTACAGGCATGTGCCACCGCACCCAGTTTATATATATCCAGATGTAGTGGCACAGGTGACTTGGGAGGCTGAGGCAGGAGGATTGCAAGTTCAAAGCCAGCCTTAGCAACTTAGTAAGACCCTAAGAAACCTGGCAAGACCCTGTCTCAAATAAATAAAAAGAGCTGGGGATATGGCTCAGTGGTAAAGTGCCCCTGGGTTGATCCCCAGTACCACAAAAATATATATATGTGTGTGTGTGTGTGTGTGTGTGTGTGTGTGTGTATGTGTGTGTGTGTTTGTGTGTGTACACAATTCTTTTGGAATTGGGTATTTGAACCTAGGATTTCATGCATCTGTACAATTTTATATATTCAAAAATTAAATTATCATAAGAAATAATTATTTTTATGGGGGGGCTGGGGATCGAATCCAGGGCACTCTACGACTGAACTGCACCACTAGCCCTTTAATTTTTGAGACAGGATCTCACCAAGTTGCCCAGGCTGGCCTCAAACTTATGATCCTCCTGCCTCAGCCTCTCAAGTGACTGGGTTTATGGGCATATAATTCACTGTGCCTGGCCCAAAATATTTTCTTTGGTAATTCTTGAAACTTTCCCATGATCAAATAAAAAAGTTTTAAATGATTAGTGATCAGATTTCCAATTTGAATAATATATTTTGAAGTTGTCACATGGGATAAACAAAAGACAAGCCTAAAAACCAATTAATTTCTTACTGTAGTGCAGGATGTAGAAGGAGAGCAGAAATGTGGCAATATTTATGTACAAGGATGATCCCCAAACTGTTTAAAGCAGCAAAATGTCAAAATTTCATAACTGCGTGTAGTGGCACATACCTGTAATCCCAGCAACTTGGGAGGCTGAGGCAGGAGGATTGAAAATTTGAGGCCAGCCTTAGCAATTAAGTGAAGCCCTAGGCAACTCACTGAGATGCTGTCTCAAAACAAAAAATAAAAGGGCTAAGGATATAGCTCAGTGGTAAAGCTCCCCTGGGTTTAATCTCTAGTAACAAAATAAATATTTTAAAGATGGACATAACAGTAGTACGTACATGTGAAGATTAAATGCAATAAAAAGCATAAGGCAAGCTGGGCACAGTGGTGCACACCTAATCCCAGCAGCCTGGGAGGCTGAGGCAGTGAACCCAGTGCCTCACATATGCAAGTTCAAAGCCAGCCTCAGCAAAAGCAAAGCAGCCTCAGCAAAAGCAAAGCACTAAGCAACTCAGTGAGACCCTGTCTCTAAATAAAATACAAAATAGGTCTGGGGATGTGGCTCAGTGGTCAAGTACCCCTGAGTTCAATCCCTGGTTACCCCCCCCCCCCCCCCAAAAAAAAAAAGCATAAGGCAGAGAAACACTGGATTGTACTGAAGGGGAAAAAATAGAAGCATCCAATAAACATATGAAAAGATGCTATGTCAAGAGCAGTCTCTGGTCTGTTTGTGGACTATGTTGCTCATAGTAGCTTCCTGAGGGGATAAGTCTGGCACTTGGAACTCCCTGGGGCACTCCCCACAGGGACTGACCACCTGATGCAGGTGAACTTCTCCCTCAAGCTCTGCCTAAGATCCCACACAGCACCTGACATGGGTGTGACCTGCCAAGATGTCAATCAACCTCACTGCAAGACATCACAAAGCAAGACTCCACCCTTGAAACCTTACCCCTGCCTTTGATGTAACCCCTTAAATAAACCACCAGGTCATTTTGTCTTCATCTAGTTCAAGAACCCATGTGGATTAGATCTATCCGGAGCTTTGCTTTTGTAAATATATTTCTGAGTGTTTGTGTTTTATTATTTGGTAATTATATGAGATATTAAGATTTAGGGTGGCTGGGAGGCTGAGGCAGGAGGATCGCGAGTTCAAAGCCAGCCTCACCAATGGCGAGGCACTTAGCAACTCAGTGAGACCCTGTCTCTAATAAAATATAAAAAAAGGGCTGGGGATGTGGCCAGTGGTTGAGTGCCCCTGAGTTCAATCCCCTCCCCCCCCCCCAAAAAAAAAAAAGCATAAGGCAGAGAAACACTGGATTGTACTGAAGGGGAAAAAATAGAAGCATCCAATAAACATATGAAAAGATGCTATGTCAAGAGCAGTCTCTGGTCTGTTTGTGGACTATGTTGCTCATAGTAGCTTCCTGAGGGGATAAGTCTGGCACTTGGAACTCCCTGGGGCACTCCCCACAGGGACTGACCACCTGATGCAGGTGAACTTCTCCCTCAAGCTCTGCCTAAGATCCCACACAGCACCTGACATGGGTGTGACCTGCCAAGATGTCAATCAACCTCACTGCAAGACATCACAAAGCAAGACTCCACCCTTGAAACCTTACCCCTGCCTTTGATGTAACCCCTTAAATAAACCACCAGGTCATTTTGTCTTCATCTAGTTCAAGAACCCATGTGGATTAGATCTATCCGGAGCTTTGCTTTTGTAAATATATTTCTGAGTGTTTGTGTTTTATTATTTGGTAATTATATGAGATATTAAGATTTAGGGTGGCTGGGAGGCTGAGGCAGGAGGATCGCGAGTTCAAAGCCAGCCTCACCAATGGCGAGGCACTTAGCAACTCAGTGAGACCCTGTCTCTAATAAAATATAAAAAAAGGGCTGGGGATGTGGCCCAGTGGTTGAGTGCCCCTGAGTTCAATCCCCAGTACCAATAAATAAATAAATAAATAAATAAATAAATAAATAAATAAATAAATAAAAAGATTTAGGGTGGCTTAATTATTTGAGATATTAAGACTTAGGGCAGCTGTTTAGGGTGGCTTGTATTCCTCTGGACGGAAGAACCCTCCAATGAGATGGGCTGTCTTCACCCTGAAAATGCTTAACTTCTAGAATCAAGGAATTTCAAGATAAAACTAACCACTCAGGTTGGTAAAAGTATTAGAGATTAGTACTTGATATTATCAAGAGTATGGATAGGGACTAGGGTTGTGGCACAGCGGTAGAGCCCTCACCTAGCATGTGTGTGGCCCGGGTTTGATCCTCAGCACCATTAAAAATGAAGGGATTAGCCGGGCGCAGTGGTGCACGCCTGTAATCCCAGCACTTTGGGAGGCTGAGGGAGGAGAATCCTGAGTTCAAAGCCAGCCTCAGCAATGGCGAGGCACTTAGCAACTTACTGAGACCCTGTCTCTAATAAAAATACAAAAGAAGGGCTAGGGATGTGGCCCAGTGGTCGAGTGCCCCTGAGTTCAATCCCCGGTACCACACACACACAGAAAAAAATGAAAGCATTGTGTACAACTAAAACATTTTTTTAAAAAGAATATGGATAAATTAAGAGTTTCCTTTGTGGGCTGGGGATGTGGCTCAGCGGTGGAGCGCTCGTCTAGCACGTGCATGGCCCGGGTTCGATCCTCAGCACCATGTAGAAATAAACGTATTGTGTACAACTAAAGCAAATAAATAAAAATTTAAAAAAAAAAAAAGTTTCCTTTTGTGTTGAAAAATAAAGATTTTAAAACAGGAATCATACTTTTAAAATCCATTCTTACAGAAATAAAAGCACCAGTGAATGGAGATAAACAAGTATGACCCTATATATTACAGAATTGTTGTAGTGGCAAAAGTTGCAAACATTCCAGCAGGGCGCAGTGGCACATGCCTATAATCCCAGGAACCTGGGAGACTGAGGCAGGAGGATTACAAATTTGAGGCCAGCCTCAGCAACTTAGTGAAGCCCTAAGCAACTTAATTAAAACCTGTTTTAAAAATAAAAAGGACTGGGATATAGCTCAGTAGTAAAGCTCCTCCATGTTCAATCCCCAGTACCTCCCCCCACCAAAAAAAAAAAAAAAAAAAAAAAAAGAATTTTAAAGATATATCTAAAAAGAAAAAAAAAAAATTTTAAAGGGAGTTGTAATAAAAGATATGAAAATTGGGACTGGGGATATAGCTCAGTTGGTAGAGTGCTTGCCTTGCATGCATAAGGCCCTGGGTTCAATCCCCAACACCACAAAAAAAAAAAAAAAAGATATAAAAACCTCAAGATGCAGTCAGAGATTGAAGTTATGCTGCCATAAACCAGGCAGTGTCTGGAGCCACCAGAAGCTGGAAGAGGCAAGCAAGCATTCTTCCCTAGAGCCTTCATAGGAAGTGTGGTCCTGCTGAAACCGTGCTTTTTTGACTTTTGGCCTATAGAACTGTGAGCAAATAAATTTCTATTGTTTTAAGCCACAAAGTTTGTGGTAATTTTTAAAAATTTTTTTTAGTTGTAGACAGACACGATACCTTTATTTACTTTTGTGGTGCTGAGGATTGAACCCAGTGCCTCACATATGCTAGGCAAGCGCTCTACCACGGAGCCACAACCCCAGCCCAGATTGTGTTCATTTGTTGTGGCAGCTCTCAATAAACAAATACACCCCATATCCCTTATTTATGTGTATGTGTGTTTATACATGTTTCCATGAGCACTAAGAGAAATAGGTAGCTATTGACATTGGTTAGCTCTGGAGAATGAGAGATTTGTTGAGAGGGTGTGTGTGTGTGTGTGTGTGTGTGTGTGTGTGTGTGTGTGTGTTTAGTTGGAAAGTTAAATTTTTTCTTTTTAATTATTTATTTTTTTTTAAATATTTATTTATTTGCTTTAGTTGTACACAATGCGTTTATTTGTATGTGGTGCTGAGGATCGAACCCGGGCCGCGCACGTGCTAGGCGAGCACTTTACCGCTGAGCCACAACCCCAGCCCCTTAATTATTTTTTTCTTCATTTTGTCTGACTCCATGAACTACATTTGGTAATTGTCATTAAAAAATGATCATAGGGGGTTGGGGCTATGGCTCAGCAGTAGAACACTCACCTCACATGTGTGAAGCTCTGGGTTTGATCCTCAACACCACATAAATAAAATAAAGGTGTTGTGTCCAGTTACAACTAAAAAGTATATTTTAAAAAATGATCATAGTACCTCAGAAAACTTGGAATGGATCTACTATTTGTCCCAGCTATCCCACTCTTCGGTTTATACCCTAAGGAATTAAAATCCACATACTGGTGATGTAGCCACATCAATGTTTATAGCACCTCAATTCACAAATATTAAACTATGGAACCTAGGTACCCTTCAACAGATGACTGGATAAAGAAAAGGTGGTACATATACACAATGGAATATTACTCAGCCTTCAAGAAGAATGAAATTATGGCATTTTCAGGTAAATGGATTCAACTAGGGAACATCATGCTAGGTAAAATAAGCCATTCCCAAAAAAACAAAGCCCGATATTTTCTCTGAGAAGCAGATGCTGATCCATTGTGGGGTAGGGGGATAGGGAAGAATGAAGGAATTTTGGTTTGTGTAGAGGGGAGTGAGGGCAGGGGTGGGGCTGTGGGGATGTGAAGGAAGGTGGAATGATAGACAGTATTACCTACACACAAGTATGATTATACTACTGGATTTATTCTGTATCATGTACAGCCAGAGGAACGAGAAGTTGTGCTCCATGTGAGTACAATATGTCAAAATGCATTCTGCTATAAAATTAATTTTTTTTTTTTTTTTGGTACCAGGGATTGAACTCAGGGCCACTCGACCACTGGGCCACATCCCCAGCCCTTTTTTGTATTTTATTAGAGACAGGGTCTCACTGAGTTGCTAAGTGCCTCACCATTGCTGAGGCTGGCTTTGAACTCATGATTCTCCTGCCTCAGCCTCCCAAGTGCTGGGATTACAGGCGTGCGCCACCGCGCCCGGCCGAAAATTAATTTAAAAAAAAAATTTTATTTGCTTTAGTTGTACACAATGAGTTTTACGTGGTGCTGAGGATCGAACCTGGTCTGTGCACATGCTAGGCGAGCGCTCTACCTCTGAGCCACAACCCCAGCCCAAAATTAATTTTTTAAAAAAGAAAAATTGGAGTTCAAGGAAAAAATGATCATAGTTGTTGGGTTAATTGTATACCCATATAGAAAATAAATGAACTGAGCTGGGGTGCGGTGGCGTATGCCTGTAATCCCAGCACTTGGGAGGCTGAGGCAGGAGGATCACGAGTTCAAAGCCAGCCTCTACAAGGGCGAGGCACTTAGCAACTCAGTGAGACCCTGTCTAATAAAATACAAAAAAGGGCTGGGGATGTGGCCCAGTGGTCGAGACCCCCTGAGTTCAATCCCCAGTACAAAAAAAAAAAGAAAGAAAGAAAGAAAAAGAAATGAACTGTGCCCTCTATCTCACTCCATATACAAAAATTAATTCAAGATGGACACAGGTTATATGCAAATTAAAATGACAAATGCTTTATTTATTTATTTATTTCAGGGCTGAGGATTGAACTCAGGGTCTTGTGCATGCTACACTGAGCTAAAATTCCCAAACCTCAGCACTTTATATTTTTAATTTTTTTTATAAGGAGAAAACATTTATCTTGGCTCAACAGTTTTGGAGATTCCAGTCCACGATTGATCAGCCAAATTGCAGAGGGCTGTGGTGAGGCAGCACATCATGGCAGAAGTGTTTGGCAGAGCAAAACACCACTCACCTCACTGCCAGGAAGGAGAGAGGTAGGTCCCAGAAGAGACAGACATCAGGGTCCCACAATTAACTCCCTTCAAGGGTATGTCTCCAGTGCTTGAAGGCCCCCTCCTAGGTCCCACCTTTTAAAGTTTCCACCATCTCCCAATATCACCAAGCTGGGAACCAAGCCTTTAACACAGGGGACTGTGGGGTGCATTCCAGATCCAAATGCTAGTAATTCTAAAAGGTTTCTCTACTCTCCATTTGTACCCACTCCTCCTGTCTCTTCCTGTGGCTTTTGCTAAGTGGATCACAAAAGAGGAAAATCTAATCTAAGTGGACGTGGGTCAGACTTACTCTAGGAAAAGAAGTCTACTATGCTATTTCCTAGGACACACATTTACCTGTGTATATAGGGGAGTTCTGTGTCAACCATCAGTCTGGGATGTTTTGTTGTAAAGACATGGGGAGAAAAGTGAGAGTAAAAGAAGGGGAGCAGCCGGGCGCGGTGGCGCACGCCTGTAATCCCAGCACTTTGGGAGGCTGAGGCAGGAGGATCGCGAGTTCAAAGCCAGCCTCAGCAATGGCGAGGCACTTAGTAACTCAGTGAGACCCTGCTTCTAATAAAAAATTCAAAAAAGGGCTGGGGATGTGGCCCAGTGGTCAAGTGCCCCTGAGTTCAATCCTCGGTACCAAAAAAAAAAAAAAAAAAAAAAAAAAGAAGGGGAGCCAGGAGCAGTGGCCCAGCACTTTATTTTAAAAGAAAATGTCTTTTAAAAGAGAACATCTTGCTGGGTGTGGTGGCACATACCTGTATTCCCAGCGGCTCAGGAGGTTGAGACAGAAGGATTGTGAGTTCAAAACCAGCCTCAGAGGGCTGGAGATATAGCTCAGTTGGTAGAGTGTGTGCCTTGTATGCATGAAAACCAGGCTCAGCAAAAAGTGAGACCCTATCTCTAAATAAAATATAAAATAGGGTTGGGGATGTGGCTCAGTGGTTGAGTACCCCTGAGTTCAATCCCTGGTACTTAAAAAAAAAAAAAAAAAAAAAAAAAGAGAGAACATCTTCATGATCTGAGGTTAGATATTTAAAACACAACACAAATAACACTAAACAAAGTAAAAGATCGATAAATTCAAGTGCCTTAATAAGGTTCGTTAAGGGCTGGGCGTAGAGTTGGGTGCTTAGCATGTGTGAGGCCCTGGGTTTGATACCCAACACTACGAAAACAAAACAAAGCAAAACAACAAAAAACACCATTATGAAAGTAAAAAGGGGGCTGGGGTTGTGGCTCAGTGGCAGAGCGCTCAACTTGCACGTGTGCGGCCAGGGTTCGATCCTCAGCACCACGTAAACATAAATGCATTGCATTGTGTACAACTAAAGTAACTAAATAAATATTAAAAAAAAAAAAAGAAAGTAAAAAGGTTCCAAGTACAGTGGGACATCACTGTAAGCCCAGAGGCTAGGGCAGGAAGATTGCAAGTTCAAGGCCAATCTCAGCAATTTAGAAATTGTCCCAAAATTAAAAAAGGGTTGGGGATGTAGCTTAGGGATAGAGTGCCTCTAGGTTCAATCCCCAGTACTGGGGGAAGGGGAGGATTAAAAAAGGAGAGATCTTGCCAGGCGGCGTAGTGGCGCACACCTGTAATCCCAGCACTTGGAGGCTGAGGCAGGAGGATCGCAAGTTCAAAGCCAGCCTCAGCAATGGCGAGGCAGTTAGCAACTCAGTGAGACCCTGTCTCTAATAAAATACAAAAAAGGGCTGGGAATGTGGCCCAGTGGTCGAGTGCCCCTGGGTTCAATCCCTGGTACCAAAAAAAAAAAAAAAAAAGGCAAAATCTTTTCTAAGAAACTGCTATTTAGACTTTAATGTCAAGTCTCTTTTAGCCCGTTGTTTGCAGTTTCCCAGATTTTCTGAAATGAGGAAGCACTGCAGTTTGGGTTTTGAAATGTTCGTAGACACAAGTCAGACATTCACCTAACCCTTTCATGATTTGCCTTATCATGTATTTGTATTTTTAAGATTTAGTCTTAAAAATAAATAAAATTTAGTCTCAGCCTTGTAACAAGAGGCTTGAACACCTATTCTTTCAGTCTGCCCAGAAATCATTCTCCCTTTGGCAATGAACCTCAATTGGTTTGGAGGACCACCAACTGGTTACAAGATGTAGTCTTGATTTTACCATCAATGTGGGCAACCTGCCTTCCCTTGCTGAGAATTGGAAACATAACCCAAATTAGTTCAGTTGGTGGCACTCTGACATGAAGACTGTAAATAGTTGTCAAATTTTCAACCTGATTAGCAGCACTGTGTGAAAAAAAACCTTTACAGCACCTTCTCATAAGGAACCTGGAGCTATTCCCATTCTTGACCTTTCCAGAACTTTGAATCTTCAAGTTTTCCTTGACTTTGGAGTGTTACCATTTCAAATATTTTGTTATTAATAAGTCAATCTCATTCTGTTCCTTACAAACAAAAATTCTAATATAATATGAAATCAGAGGTTGTGTGTGTGTGTGTGTGTGTGTGTGTGTGTGTGTGTTGGTACCAGGGACTGAACCCAGGGGTACTTTAAGCACTGAGCCACACCCTCAGTCCTTTTTATTTTTGAGATAGGGCCTCACTAAATTGCTGAGGCTGGCTTTGAACTTGTAATCCTCCTGCCTCAGCCTCCCAAATTGCTGGGATTAAAGGTATGTGCCAACACACTTGGCTGGTAGTGCGCACACGTAATCCCAGTCACTTGGGAAGCTGAGGCAGGAGGATCAAAAGTTTAAGGTCAGACTGGGCAACTTAGCGGGACCATGTCTCAAAATTGTAGAGTATCCTGGGTTCAAAGCCCAGTACCAGAAAAAAAAAAATCTGACTATATCAAGTCTGCATTTATAGGTTACCCTAATAGTCACCTTTAGTGATTGAAGGCCAAATGAGACTTTGAACAACAAAAAGCAGTCTTTCCCCAGCCCCAGTATGGAATACAAGGCCTTTTGTACTTGCCAGCAAGTGCTCTACCACTAAGCCACATCCCTAGCTCTTTTTGTTTTGAGACAGGGTCTCATTAAATTTACCCAGTCTGACCTAGAATTTGAGATCCTCTTGCTTTAGTCCCTGGGATATAGGTATGAATAACTCCAGCAACAAAAGTTTTAATAAAAGTCTTTGTCATGTAGTAAATGTTTATAAAAATATGCAATAGGGATGAGAGTGTTGGCTCGTGGTTGTGATTCCAGTGACTGAGGATTGCAAGTTTGATGCCATTCTCAGCAACTTAGGGAGGCCCTAATCAACTTCAGTGAAAACCTATCTCAAAAACTAAAGAGGCCAGGTGTGGTGGCGCACACCTGTAATCCCAGCACTTGGGAGGCTGAGGCAGGAGGATCACGAGTTCAAAGCCAGCCTCAGCAATGGTGAGGCACTTAGCAACTCAGTGAGACCCTGTCTCCAAATAAAAATACAAAAAAGGGCTGGGGATATGGCCCAGTGGGTGAGTGCCCCTGAGTTCAATCCCTGGTACCACACACACACACACACACACACACACACACACACACACACAAAAAAAAAAAAAAAAAAAAAAAAACTAAAGAGGGCTAGGGTTGTAGCTCAGTGGTAGAGCGCTGGCCTAGCATGTGTGAAGCACTGGATTTGATTCTCAGCACCGCATATAAATAAGTAAAATAAAGGTCCATTGACAACTTAAAAAAAAAAAAGTGGGGATGTGGCTTAGTGGGTAAGCACGTGTGTTCTATTCCCAGTACAAAAAAAAAAAAAAGGATTAAATAGTACTGTTAATTATAGCTGGGTTGGTAGGGAAATTTCTTGTCAACACACAAGTACAAAAAAAAAAAAAAAAAAAAGCTCAATAATAAAACTATGCTGCTCGTGGAAAGGGAATATAGTTTGGTGGTAGAGTGCTTGCTTAGCATGAATGAGGCCCTGGGTTCAATCCCCAGTACCACAAAACCAAAATTAAAAAACAACAAAAAACTGTTGTCCTTAAAGAAACATTTCTGTACTAATATTCCAGTAAGAAAAGTCACATCCAGGGCTGGGATTGTGGCTCAGCGGTAGAGCGCTTGCCTAGCACATGCACAGCCTGGGTTCGATCCTCAGCACCACGTAAAAATAAATGCATTGTGTACAACTAAAGCAAATAAATAAATATTTTAAAAAATCACATCCAATTAGTAAAGTAGCAAGGGCAGCATGTGGCATGGAAAATATATCTATAAGTTATGATATCTAATTAGGAAAATTTCAGTGTTCTCTAGGAAAATGATCCAATTGTAGACTTGTCTATGATGTTCTAATGTGCATTAGATTATTTGTGCTACAGAAAAGTCTTTTTTCTATCTCCCCATACTGGGAATTGAACCCAGGGGTGCTCTACCACTGAGCTACATTCTCAATTCTTTTTGTTTTTTGAGACAGTTTTGATAATTTGCCCAGGCTGGGCTGAAATTTGTGATCCTTCTGTCTCAGCCTCACTACCTAGGTTTATAGGCATAGGCCACCATGTCTGGTTATTCATGGACTTTATAGGGAAGTGTATTTGAGGATATTTTTGTCATTATTCTATTTCAGTGACATTTTTATGATTTGGCCATCTCTAGAGGTAATATATTCTAATATTTAGTTACCATATAGCAAATACATTAGTAGAGAAAGTTGTAGGAGGCAGGTTTTTTTGTGTTTTTTTGGTACCAGGGATTGAACCTAGGGGTGCTTACCTAATGAGCCACATCCCTGGCTATAATTGACAGTTCTATTTAACCCCCCCTCCTTTTTTTCTTGTTTGATATCAGGGATAGAACACAGGTGCTTAACCACTAAGACATATCCCCAGTTCTTTTTAGTTTTTTTTTTTTTAATTTAATTCATAGACAAGATCTTTCTGAGTTGCTCAGAGCTTTCCTAAGTTGCTGAGGCTGGCTTTGAATTTTCGATCCTCCTACCTCAGCCTCCTGAGTCACTGGGATTATAGGTGTGTGCCTCCATGTCCAACCAAGGAGGCATTTTAGTAGATGTTCTTACTCAGTTTTGAACTGATTGATAACTATGGTAGACTTTTTTTTTGGCGGTCCTAGGAATTGAATTTTTCTTCCTTGTTATTGCTTTAATAGGTCCTCATCACCAAAAGGTATTAGAATTTATCTAAAGAAGTTAACATGTTCCCTGTTTAGGTTATAACACTGCTAGAAAACCCTAATACAGAGAGTAAAACAAAAATATCATATTCAGCCAGGCGCGATGGCGCACCCCTGTAATCCCAGCACTTGGGAGGCTGAGGCAGGAGGATAAGAGTTCAAAGCCAGGCTCAGCAATGGCGAGGCACTTAGCAACTCAGTGAGACCCTGTCTCTAATAAAATACAAAAAAGGGCTAGGGTTGTGGCCCAGTGGTTGAGTGCCCCTGAGTTCAATCTCCAGTACAAAAAAAAAAAAAAAAAAAAAAAAAAGTCATATTCTTTCAAAGTCAATTTTTTTTATTAGGTTTTACTTTGGGGATATTTTTCGAAGTTCAGTACTTTTGAAGCAGTCTGTAGATTCAAAGCTAAGATACTACATGATACTGCCTTGAACAGAAAAGCTCTCTTTACAAGGTAGAATTTGAAAAGAATCTTTTTCTTCTTTTGAAACAGGGTCTTGCTATGTCACTGAGGCTGGCCTTGAACTCGCCATCTTCCTGCCTTTCAGGTAGCTGGGATAATAGGCAAGAATCACTGTGCTTGAAAGGGATTTTTTTTTTTTTTTTTTTTTTTTTTTTTTGCTGTGCTGGGGATTGAACATAGGCCCTCACTAGCAAAACAACTGCTTAACCACTGAGCTACAGCCCCAGCCCTTGAAAAGAATCTTACACAAAAAAAGATTGTGGTTAAATTCTTCTCATCTGTAAAAATATAAGGAAAAAGAACAAAATCCATATTTTAAAAGTTAGGAAATAATAGAATATTTTTTAAAGTCAGGAAAATGTCAGTGATCAATTTTCCCTTTTAGCCTGATTTTTCACAAACAGGCTAGTGTTTGACAAATGGATCACAATTTCTTTTTTTTTTTTAAATATTTATTTGTTTTAGTTGTACACAATGCCTTTATTTTACATGGTGCTGAGGATTGAACCAGGTTGCACACATGCTAGGCGAGCCACTCTATCACTGAGCCACAATCCCAGCCCTGGATCATAATTTCTTTTTTTTTTTTTTTTGGTACCGGGGATTGAACTCAGCGGCACTCGACCACTGGGTCACATCCCCAGCCCTTTTTTGTATTTTATTAGAGACAGGGTCTCACTGAGTTGCTAAATGCCTCGCCATTGCTGAGGCTGGCTTTGAACTCGCGATCCTCCTGCCTCAGCCTCCCAAAGTGCTGGGATTACAGGTGTGCGCCACCCGCGCGCCCGGCTGATCATAATTTCTTTTTTTTTTAAATATTTATTTATTTGCCTTAGTTGTACACAATGCAATGCATTTATGTTTACGTGGTGCTGAGGATCGAACCCGGGCCGCACACGTGCTAGGCGAGCGCTCTACCACTGAGCCACAACCCCAGCCCCTGATCATAATTTCTTATACATGCCACTAATAAAAAAAAATTTTCAGAAAGAACCAAGGGAGCCAAAATAAACCTTTTCTAAGGTAAAGGGAAAAAAAAAAATCAAGTAACTTGTGAAACTGAATCAGTACAACTTGGGTGAAACCAGGGGCTACCTCTTATTTTCAAAAGGACTTATGAAAATTGCTAAGGATAATGCACTACCTCCTTCTGAGGATGATGCAAGACAGTTTTTTAAAAAGTGTTTTTAGTTATACATGGACACAATATCTTTGTTTACTTATTTTTATGTGTTGCTGAGGATCGAACCCAATGCCTCACATGTGCGAGGCAAACACTCTGCCACTGAGCCACAATCCCAGCCTGATGCAAGACAGTTTTTTTTTTTTTTTTTTTTTTTTTTTTTTGGTACTGGGGATTGAACTCAGGGGCACTCGACCACTGGGTCACATCCCCAGCCCTTTTTTTTTGTATTTTATTTAGAGACAGGGTCTCACTGAGTTACTAAGTGCCTCGCCATTGCTGAGGCTGGCTTTGAACTCGCGATCCTGCTGCCTCAGCCTCCCAAAGTGCTGGGATTACAGGCGTGCGCCACCGCGCCCGGCTGACAGTTTTTAATTTTAAAAATTTTTTAAGTCAAGCTGGGCATGATGGCTGATGCCTGTAATCCAGCAACTCGGAAGGCTGAGGCAGGAGGATTGCAAATTCAAAGCCAGCCTCAGCAGATTAGTGAGGCACTTAGCAACTCAGCAAGACCCTGTCTCTAAATAAAATATAAAAAAAAGCTGGGAGGGGCTGGGGTTGTGGCTCAGCGGTAGAGTGTTAGCCTAGCACGTGTGTGGCCGGGTTCCATCCTCAGCACCACGTAAACATAAATGCATTGCATTGTGTACAACTAAAGCAAATAAATAAATATTTAAAAAAAAAAAGGGGGCTGGGAATGTTGCTCAGTGGTTAGGCACCCTTAACAAAGCTCTAAGCAACTTAATGTAACCCTGTCTCAAAATAAAAAATAAAGGGGCTGGGGCTATGGTTCAGCAGTACAGCGCTCATCTCACATGTGTGAGGCCCTGGGTTCGATTCTCAGCACCACATAAATAAAATAAAGGTATTAAAAAAAATAAAAATAAAAAGGTCAGGGCATGTAACGATATGGTTATGGACTCCGGGGTTCTATCCCTCTTATCTGAAACAAACAAACAAAAAAACCCTGTTAACAATGAATTTAAGTACTATAAAATTATTCAAGGACAAGCCGGGCGAGGTGGCGCACGCCTGTAATCCCAGCACTTTGGGAGGCTGAGGCAGGAGGATCGAGAGTTCAAAGCCAGCCTCAGCAATGGCGAGGCACTTAGCAACTCAGTGGGACCCTGTCTCTAAATAAAATACAAAAAAGGGCTGGGGATGTGGCCCAGTGGTCGAATGCCCGAGTTCAATCCCTGGTAACCACAAAAAAAAAAAAAAAAAAAAAAAAAAAAAAAAAAAATTATTCAAGGACAATTTTGAATTTATGTCATAAGGATTAATTATAGTTGAGACATCATCTTTATCCTAATATCCATGTTATTTGGAAACCAATTTTCCATAGATTTATAGGAATTAAGTTTTAAAAAGTCTAAAATTCCTTCAACTCCACAGGATATTTTAAACAATGGAAATTATTTGCTTGAAAAGAGAGCAAATAAATGATAGAGTTTAAAGCATAAAAAGTTTTTTGTATTTATGACTTATTTCTTTGCATATAAATTCTGGAGATAAGACTTACAGAAATCAGACCCATAATGAATCTTTGTGGTACAATCAGACTTAATCCCTTTTACTAGAATGTAACTTAAGTGGTTATAAACTTTTTGCCCTTGTGACTACAACCATAGAAAATTTTGAAGACCAAAGTTAATCCAAGGGACAGACTATAAAAAGATCTGTGCTAATATGAATATAAAAACTCAGGTGGGGGCTGGGGTTGTGGCTCAGCAGTACAGTGCTTGCCTAGCATGTTCGATCCTCAGCTTTGATCCTCAGCACCACATAAGAATAAAGGCATTGTGTACAACTAAAAAAACAAATATTTAAAAAATAAATATTAAAAAAAAACCTCAGGCTGAGCTGAGTGCAATGGTGCATTCCTGTAATACCATCTACATGGGAGGCTGAAGCAAGGGGATCATAAATTCAAGGCCAGCCTGAGCCATTTAGCAAGGATTTAGCTTAATAAAAAATATTTAAGGCTGGGGTTATGACTCAGTGGTAGAGTGCTTGCCTAGTACATGTGAGGCACTGGGTTTGCTCCTCAGCACCACATAAAAAAATAAAGATAGCCGGGCGCGGTGGCGCACGCCTGTAATCCTAGCACTTTGGGAGGCTGAGGCAGGAGGATCGCGAGTTCAAAGCCAGCCTCAGCAATGGCGAGTCACTTAGCAACTCAGTGAGACCCTGTCTCTAAATAAAAAAAAAAAATACAAAAAAGGGCTGGGGATGTGACCCAGTGGTGGAGTGCCCCTGAGTTCAATCCCCAGTACCAAAAAAAAAACACACAAAAAAAAAAAAAAAAAAAAAAAAAAGGATAATGTGCTCATATATAAGTAAAATAAATATTTTTTAAAAATGTTAAAATCAGTTGGGTGCAGTAGCACATGCCTATAATCCCAGCTACTTGGGGTGGAGGCAGGGGAATTGAAAATTCATGGCCAGCTGGAGCAATTTAGTGAGACCCTGCCTAAAAAAAAAAAAAAAAAATTCACTGGGGATATAACTCAATGGCAGAGTGCCCTAGGTTCAGTGTCTAGTATGGCAACAAACAACAAAAATTTCAGGCTAAGCCAGGTGTGGTGGTGCTCTAACTACCTGGAATACCAACTAAATTAATATAAAGTAAACTGAGAGGACTCAATTCGAGTCCTACTCATGGCTTTAAATCTTTTTTATGTATTATAACTTCTTCATATAAAAACCAGTTGATTATGAAGCAAAAATTTATTATCATTTTTTGGTACCAGGGATTGAACCAGGCACTTAACAACTGAACCACATCCCCAGCCCTCCCACCCCCTCCCTTTCCTGTTTTATTTAGAGACAGGGTCTCACTAAGTTGCTGAGACTGGCTCTGAACTCATAATCATCCTGCCTTAGCCTCCCGAGTAGCTGGAATTACAGGCATGTGCCACCATGCCTGGCACAAAGGAATCTTAAATTCCATTATACTACAATCAATTTTTCTGTGTGGATTTGGGGGTGGAACCTAGGGTCTTGTGCATGCTAGGAAAATACCACAGAGCCATATTTCTAGCCCTATACAATAAAATTTAATTTATAGATCTTAACAAAGTTCATGACAAAGATTTTAGATTTATATAAGAGATGCAACTGAGTCATATTACCTTGCTACTAAATTACATAAATGTTCACTGCTGATAAAAAGATAATGTTCACTAATATGTCACATGCATGGTTAGTGCTTTATTATTTGAAGAATAGTCCTAAAACATCACACTAAGGCTGAAAAGTAAAGTTTAAAATAGACAGTTTTATAAAGATAAGTTATAATATATGTAATGAATGTTCACTCTTAAGAAATCTTGATCTTAGAGCTTATGATGCACCCAGTTGGCTGTAGCACCCAGGTCTTCCAAAAGCCATTCGTCATTTTTCTCTTGTTTGCATAGACTTCTTCTCATTAGCTGCCTTCTGCTTTTGTTGCATGATCTCAGAATCCCTATAATGGAAGAAAAGGCTGTTGTCACAGAAAAACTAATTTTTTATACTCTCATTTGTTTTTCATACATAACTCATTCAGTACATTAGAAGACTATTTATTAATTTATCTTTGGGACTAGGGATTAAACCCAGGAATGCTTAACCACTGAGCCACATCTCCAGCCCCTACCCCTTTTTGGGGTACCAAGGAATTAACTCAGGGGCACTCGTCTACTGAGCCACATCCCAACCCTATTTTGTATTTTTTTCAGAGACATGGTCTCACTGAGTTGCTTAGCACCTCGTTTTTGTTGAGGCTGGCTTTGAACTCTCGATCTTCCTGCCTCAGCCTACCAAGCTGCTGGGATTACAGGGCGTGTGCCACTCGACTGGCCCCAGCCCTGTTTTGAGACGGGGGTCTTGCTAAATAGCTTAAGGCCTCCTTAAGTTGCTGAAGCTGGATTTCAACTTGTGATGCTCTTGCCTCAGTCTCCCAAGTTGCTGGGATTACAGTCATGCACCATTGCGCCCAGCAGAAGACAATTTAAAAGTAGACATAAACATGTATGTTTTTCTGTTTTCATAGATGATACAGTATGGAAAGGCAAAGGCTGGAAAGCCTTTGCAGTCAGATCTTATTTTTTTTGTTTTGGTACCAGGATTGAACTCAGGGGCACTCAACCACTGGGCCACATCCCCAACCCTTTTTTGTACTTTATTAGAGACAGGGTCTCACTGAGTTGCTAAGTGCTTCGCCATTGGTGAAGCTAGCTTTGAACTCGAGATCCTCCTGCCTCAGGCTCCCAAGTGCTAGGATTACAGGCGTGTGCCACCGCGCCGGCTGTCAGATCTTATTTTGAACACCATTCCTACTATTATTATGACCTTGAGCAAATAATCTCAAAGTTCTTTTAGAATTGGAGAAATGTATATAAAAAGGTTGTTCTGAGAAACAGTTATGAATATATTTAAAAGTGTCTAACATTAGACAGTTATATGTGGAAATAATGACAATTACTCTAGGTTGTTAACATTAATTCACTCTAATTTTTTTTTCCTGAAAGAGGAATTCAGGAATTCTCCTAGACATCTTAACTAGTACCTAGGATCAGGACACAGATGTTACAAAACAATTCAGTTTCTTACAAGCCAGGAGCCCAATAGTTAGTGATTAAAATTGGCTTACTCGTAAGAAAAGCCAGATATTCAGGGCGCTTTCTTAACCCTTTATCTCTAGCTGAACCTCCATATGTTATATTAACTGTGAACTATAACCAGACTATCTGGGCTAGGTGATTCATGAATTCATGGGACCCTTATTTTACTTTTTAAAAAATGTATGGGCTGGTACTGTAGCTCAGTGTTACAGAGTTTGCCTAGCATGTGCAAGGTCTGGGTTCAATCCCCAGTACTGTAAGAAAAAAAAGAAAAAATATTTATTTTTTGGCACTGGACTTCTAACCTAGGGCCTTGCACATGCTAATCAAGGTCTCCACCACTGAGCTATATCCCCAGCTGCATATTGTAAAAATTTATTGATTGCTACGTATTTAACATCCACAATGTGCTAAGCACTACTGGCTCTGGCCTAAATCACACAATTCTGAGTTATTGTCTCTATGTTTCAGATATTTTTATTTTTTTATATTTATTTATTTGCTTTAGTTGTACACAATGCGCTTATTTTTACGTGGTGCTGAGGATTGAACCCGAGCTGTGCACGTGCTAGGCGAGCGCTCTACCGCTGAGCCACAACCCCAGCCCCCGCAGATATATTTTTAAAAAGGCTCAGCGCTAAATAATTTTTTCTCCAAATCACATAAATACCAATGTCCATCCAATTTCAAAGTCTAGGCTTTTCTATGTTATTGCATAGATTTAGAATTACATTTAATTGAGAATTGAATACTCTTGTCTATGACTGTAAGACATTTATGCAAATCCAATAGTAAAAAATAAAGAAGGAAAAACCAGACAGCTACGAAAAAAATATAGAACAGAACAGTCATAGTTACTTTAGTTTGAAACTGAGCTCTACTGTGCTTGCTGTATGATCTTAGTAATGTTACTGGAGTCCAAAGCTTCAGTTTCCTATCCTATAGACTGGTGTGAATACTATTGTTCTGGTTGGGTCCTTTAGTCACAGCAGTGAAAAAGCTGACTAAAACATAAATTGGTACCTAGAAGTGGGGTCCTTTTGTGACTATCCTGACCATTGTGTTTCAGAAGCTTTTTGAAATTGGTGGGAGGAGTTTTGATATGTTTGGCAGTACAAGCTGGATTTAGATTGTTGTAAATGGAGCTTAATGGCCAATTCTGGTGGGAGCTCAGAAGACCAGAATGTCAATAGGACCATGGAGAGTGAAGACAGGCAGGGCTCAAGAGGATTCAGAGGAGGACTCTATTGGAATTTGGAATAGAGGCCATTCGTGTTATGTTCTGAGAAGTTGTTTGCCCGTGTCCTGAGACTTTGAAACTGATTTTAAAAGCAATGGACTTCTTAATCTGGTGGAAGAAATGTCTAGACAGCATAGCATTCGGAAGGTGGCATGGATATTACTGGTGGCTTTTAGACAAATTTACTGTGATAATCAGGAGCAGAAAGCAGAGCAGAAAGATTTGAAACACTTGGACTTGAAAGGCAGGAGTAAAACCTGGGCTAAGGAAGTTGCAGTTGTTAAAGACATTACTGCCACTAAAGAAATCGTGAAGACTTTGCCCAGAGACAAGAAAAAAGGCTTGAGGTGCTTGCCTTGCATGCACAAGGCCCTGAGGCCGATCCCCAGCACCACAAAAAAACAAAAAACAAAACAAAACAACAACAACAAAACACCTGAGGGCATCTCAGGAGCTGTTAAAAACACACCCCTATATCCCAAAGCCACACTCCCAGTGCCCACCTTCAGTTACCACTAAATTAATCCTTGTCATGGGATTAATTCACTGAGTTAAGACACACCCTACCCACCTTCAGTTACCACTAAATTAATCCCTGTCATGGGATTAATTCACTGAGTTAAGACTGTCACAATCCAATCATTTCTCCTCTGAACCTTCTTGCATTGTCTCACTTATGTGCTTTTGGGGTCAAGGGAGTAAAAGTGAAAATTCTCTCAAGAGCAGTGGGAGCAAGGCACAGTGGCGCACACCTGTAATCCCAGCACTTGGGAGGCTGAGGCAGGAGGATCGCGAGTTCAAAGCCAGCCTCAGCAATGGCGAGGCACTCATTAACTCAGTGAGACCCCGTCTCTAATAAAATACAAAAAAGGGCTGGGGGTTCTGGGGTTGTGGCTCAGCGGTAGAGCGCTTGCCTAGCACGTGCGCAGCCTGGGTTCGATCTTCAGCACCACATACAAATAAAGGCATTGTGTACGACTAAAGCAAATAAATAAATATTTAAAAAAAAAAGATCTAAAAAAAAATAAAAGGGCTGGGGATGTGGCCCTGTGGTCAAGTGCCCCTGAGTTGTTCAATCCCTGGTACCAAAAAAAAAAAAAAAAAAAAAAAAAAAGGCAGTGGGGTTCTTTGCCCAAGGAGGCTTGGGAAGTTTTTTCAACACGCTCAAGTCTCTGAGACTCAGGGTGAGATTGCATTGTGAGTTCCTGTAAAATTAAAAGCAATTTATAAGTATCGGATATAGGAAGATACAGAGGCTACCCAGGCACTCCAAGGCTACTACAGCTGTGGTCTCTGAAGGCTTTACTACTGCTTAAGATGCAGAAGAACTTGGCGCCAACCACATGGTGCTGATTCTGCATGAATGCAGACTGCTAGAGTTAGGAGGTCTTGAGGCTTCCACTAAGATTTCAAAGGAAAGCCTGGGAGGTCAGGTAAGCTGCAGCTGGGTCAGAGTCCCTTCGAGCAGCCCTGAGAGGGCAAAGTGTGGAGAGGTGAGGAGGAAGCCTAAGCGGCAATGGAGACTTCCAAGATTAAGAAATGCCAGTAACGTGGGACATCATCCTAGGAAAGCTGCAGGAATTGAGCAGAGATAAGCCAACAGTAACGCCACGTGGGCTGCAACCAACAAGGCCATGGGGCAGAACTACAGAAACCCATTGAACACAATATCACCATGTCATGTGCCCCAGATGCTGGATGTGGAGCTACAGAACTTGTTTGCCCAGCTGGATTTCAGTCTTGCTTTGGTCCTAGCCCTTCTTTCTATATTTCTATTTTTCTGAATGGAAATGTTTACTCTGTACCTTCATATATCGGATACTTGTACATTGCTTGTAATTTTACAGGAACTCACAATGTAAGCTCACCCTGAGTCTCAGAGGAAACCTTGGACTTGAACTTTTGAAAAATCTTGGAACTGTTGAGACTATGGGACTCTTGGGAATGGACAAAATGTATTTTGCATTGTGAGATGGTTTTGAGTTTTTTGGGGCCAGGAATGTTATGGTTTGGATGTGGTGTCCCCCAAAAGCTCACGTGTAAGCCAATGCAAGAGGGTTCAGAGGAGCCAGGAGCAGTGGTGCACACCTGTAATCCCAGCGGCTTGGGAGGCTGAGGCAGGAGGATCTCTAGTTCAGCGTGAGCCTCAGTAAAAGTGAGGTGCTCAGCAACTCAGTGAGACCCTGTCTCTAAATAAAAAATACAAAATAGGGCTGGGGATGTGGCTTAGTGGTTAAGTGCCCCTGAGTTCAATCCCTCGTACCTCCCACCCAAATAAATAAATAAAAGGTTCAGAGGAGAAATGATTGGGTTGTGAGAGTCTTAACTCTTAAGTCAATCAGTGAATTAATCCCCTGATAGAGATCAACTGAGTGGTAACTGAAGGTGGGTAGGGTGTGGCTGGAGAGGTAGGCATTGGGGGTGTGGCTTTGTGATATATATTTGTATCTGGCAAGTGGAGATCTCTTTGTCTACTTTTTTTAAAAATATTTTTTAGATGTTGATGAACTTTAATTTTATTTATTTGTATGTGCTGCTGAGAATCAAACCCAGTGTCTCACAAATGCCAGGCAAGTGCTCCTCCACCGAGCTACAACCCCAGCCCTGTCTCTGCTTTCTGATCATTGTGTGAGCCGTTTCCCTTTGCCACACTCCTCTGCCATGATGTTGAGCCTCACCTCAAGGCCTGAGGAATGGAGCTGGCTTTCTATGGACAAATGCTCTGAAACCGTGAGCCCTCAAACAAGTTTTCCTCCTTTGCAATTGTTCTGGTCAGATCCTTTAGTCCCAGCAGTGAAAAAGCTGACTAAAACAACTATCTTGAAAAAGGCTATGATGAATAGAGATAATACATACAGAATAGCTAGCACAGAGCTTTATAAGGAGTAGGTACTCAGTAAACAACGGCTATTTCTGAACCAAGCTCAAATAAGTTCTACAATAAAAAGACTATTTCAGGGTCACTTATATATTCCCCAAAGAGAGTAAAAAGAAATTTAAGGCAAAGCTCATTGCTTAAATAATAATTGTCACTAGAAGAAAGTGTGAAGTGATAGTGAAGGGTTTTGACCTAACAAATGAATCTCAACTGCAGTCACATAATGGTATCACCTGGGGAACTATTTTTTTAGTCAGGTTTAACCTAGGTAAAATAAAGTTACCTAGCATGCTTTTAATGCCCAACACCTGGCTAATTAAATTAGAACTGGGGCTGGGTGTGGTGACACATGCCTCATGCCTGTAATCCTAGTGGTCAAATGCACCAGTACCCCCCAAAAAAGAAAAAAAGAAAGAAAGAAAAAATCGAAATCAAACTGAGTATAGGGCACAGGCTTAAGTAGCTTTGATGTCACGTTATGCACATGTACAGGACTGAGAACCAGCCCAAGTCACAATTCATAATGAAGCATGTGTAGTCAGTTATTCACCCGACCTCCAAGATCCATAGAAACAACAAAATCTGATTTTACAATATGGGGTTGGGGGTGTATCTCAGTGACAGAACTAAGAGGCCTAATTTCAATCTTCAAGTCTTCTGCACCAAACAAACAAACAAACAAACAAACAAACAAACAAAAAACCGATGATTTGGGAGTAAAATTAACCTTTGGTTAGTTTAGTTGTTTTTTTTTTTTTTTTTTTATAAACATGAATGCATTCATTTTTTAACCTAAGCTCTCACTAAAGTATTTCTGTGGCTATTTTGTCATACAGTGTCTTTTGTGGTGCAAGGGATTGAACCTTAAGGCCTCAAGCATGCTAGGCAAGTGTTCTACCACAGAGCTTCAGCCCCAGCATCCCTCCCCCGCCTTTTTTTTTTTTTTTTTTTTTTTTTTTTTTTTGGTGATGCTGTGGATGGAACCTAAAGTCTTACAAGTGCTAAGCAGGTGATCTACCTCTGAGCTCTGTCCTTAGCATTATTTGTCATAAAAGGTCATATATCATCAAGCTATTTACATGTATTCTCTTCAACCCAATGGCTCTTCAGGAGTCAATACATCTACATGTACTTTTTTGTTACCACCTTTAGGACAGTTATTACTGTAATCAAGTCACTTGTCACCCAGACTAGTTCGGGAAGGCTGAATGCTTTAAAAATGTATCCCTAGCATTTAACTGCTTTGTGTATGGAAGATGTTCTATTATTTTGCTGAATAGAGTTTTTGCCCAGCACGGTGGCCCATGCCTGTAATCCCAGCACTTGGGAGGCTGAGGCAGGAGGATCTAGAGTTCAAAGTCAGCCTCAGCAATGGCGAGGCACTTAGCAACTCAGTGAGACCCTGTCTCTAATAAAACACAAAAAAAAAAAAAAAAAAAAAAAAAAAGGCTGGGGATGTGGCCCAGTGGTCAAGAGCCCCTAAGTTCAATCCCTGGTACCTAAAATAAATAAATAAATAAATAAAGTTCTTATAGTTCTGGAGAAGCAGTGTGAGGAGAGTCTCTTCAAATCAAATGAGAGCTTCAGAGCTTTAAATTCTTTATCCACAGGTTGGGATGAGGACTACTCCACAGGGTTTTAATATGCTTGGCACAAAGTGGATATTCATAACTGTTATCTCCTTCTGTGCTTAAAAAATGCTTCACATTTTCTGAAATGTGGCTTTAATAAAAATTTCAGTGAATGTAGAAAAAAAATTTCAGTGCCTTGAAAATTCTGAGTTCCACTCACCTCTGCTTTCTCTGAGAGATGGTCAAGCTATCCTCTTTTCTTTTTCCCTTGCTAATTTCCTGGGTTTTCTTCATATTTTTCTGGCGGGCAAGTTCTCTCTGATTTCCACCTACAAAGATAAATAGTCATGCTCTTTTCCCATCTTCAAAATTATTAATAATTTCATTAAAGGGCTTTTATTTAAATGAGTCTGAAGTCTGCTTTTTAATGAGTAAGCAAGCAGAACACTGCACTGAGGTGCTCCCAGATTTGACAAGAAGGAAGCTTAAAGGTAAATACCTAAGAACTTAAGAGTATTATCATATCAGGCTAGGTGTTCACTAGCTATAAATACCCGAGATTTTAAAACAGGCACTGCAATGGTATGTCTATACGGGCCAGCATTCCAAAATAAGTTCTAGCATCTGAGGTGTGTGGGTGGAAAAAGACACACAAGAGAGCCCACCTAGCTCAAGTTCAGCCCTTCACAAATGGATTGTTAAAACTAGCAAATGCAGATCATCATAAAACATCACCTGTGCGAGCCAAACAAAAGAACTAAGGAGAACACCCAGTCGGGACTCCCAATCCTCATCAGGCCTTCAGACTTCAGGTAGCAGCTGTGGACCGACTCCAGACTAGCACCTTCCCGGGCAGCCGTCTCCCCACGCCTTCTGGAGGTGTGTTCCTTACCATGCAAACTCGCAGCTAAGGGCAAGGCGCCGGTCCCACCTGGAGCCAGCCGACCATCCCTCTGCTGAGGGCAGCCGTAGTCCCCGTCCGCGCGAACCCAAGGGGATTCGCCCGGCAGCCCCCGCTCCCCTCCCGCCGCGTCTCTGCCCCGGTGTCGGGGCTAGGTACCGGGCTCCCTCGCCCGCCGCTTCCCTCACCCGTCTGCACACTCACGGGCCATGCCGACCACCGGACGGAGTCTGGAAGAGAGCTACTCGGAAAAGAAACTGCTCGCTCGCACGCTCAGCTACCGTCGCCACCCGTCGGTCTGGAAGGCTGAGCCCGCGCCGGCCCTCCGCGGGCAACGCCTCCGCTAGCCGCCCCCGCCCACGGAGCCCTGACAACAGCCGCCGGCGTGGCTGGCGAGCTACTGCGCGTGCGCGCCTGGGCGGCGGGTGGTCGCCCCCTGAGGGCGGGGTCGCAGCCCGGGAGCGCCGACCGCACCCTGGACCTGCGCTGCTCGTGTTTGCAGGAGTCGGAGATACAGGTCCGGCGTCTGAGAGAGGCTTAGGAGTGTGTGGATTTCCCACGCACTGGGGCTTAATCAGCCGTTTTTTATAGCAAGGGACAATAAACACTACAAAATCTTAATTTTCGACAAAAACGTTAGCTTTCATTCATCCCCTTGCAGAGGCGAAAAGTAGGGAGAGGGGGTTAACTGTTTGTGACAGTATGGGCCATTTAAATTTTTGTTCCTTATTCTAGCAACAACCCTGCAGAGTAGGCTTCATTGTTCTCATTTTACAGAACAGGCTGAGCTAATAAGAAGGATTTATAGAAGGGAGAATCAAATTTAACATGAACTCTAAACTCTGTGTCATTTCTCATTTTATCCCAGTGGCCTTGTTGCAGTCAATAGGGCTTTAAGAGTTTTAGGTTATTGGCTCTGTGCTTGGATTGTGAGGTGGGAAGAAGAGGGCAGGATTTAGAATAGCTCAGAATAACCTCAGCCTACGCAAAAACCCGGGACCATCTGCCTTAGCTAGAAACAAACATGTGAGCTTTCCACAAGGCTGGGATGTAGCTTAGTGGTAGGATGCTTGCCTAGCATGTGTGAGAGACTGGGTTCAATTCCCAGCGACTACTACAAAAGAAGAAGAAATTTTTGTGTGGGTTTGTTTGACGGATCCTTATTTTCTTACCTATTCCACTGTTACAAAAAGAGATGATCTGGACACCCTAAATTTGGTAGGTGCATGCCTGTGAAACGGTTTCATTTTGTACAATTATAATGCACCCCCCCAAATGTGGGGGAAAAAAGGTTTAAATTTTTTTGTTTTTATTTTTGGATGATTTCAAATATATACAGAAGTGTGGAAAATACTATAATGCACCCCCCAATTATATTTGACCAAACTTCAACAACTACTATCTTATAAAATTGCTTATTTATTTATTTATTTATTGGTACTGGGGATTGAACTCAGGGCCACTCGACCACTGGGCCACATCCCCAGCCCTTTTTTGTATTTTATTAGAGACAGGGTCTCACTGAGTTGCTAAGTACCTCGCCATTGCTGAGGCTGGCTTTGAACTCATGATCCTCCTGCCTCAGCCTCCCAAGTGCTGGGATTACAGGCGTGTGCCACCACGCCCAGTTTATTTATTTACGGCACTGGGAATTTAACCCAGGGGCACTTTTTCACAGAGTCACATCTCCATCCCTTTTTATTTTGAGACAGGGTTTTGCTAAGGTGCTTAGAGTCATGTTAAGGTGCTGAGGCTGCCTTAGCCCCCAGAGTCGCTGGGATTACAGGCATACACCTCTGCACCTTATAAAATTGCCTATGTTAAGAGAAGTTGGGAGAAAGTGGCTCTGGAAATTCAACCTCTGGGTTGAAAATCTAGCTTTGTCACTTAGTAGCTGTGTTAACCTGGGAACTCATTGTGTTAAAGCTTCCTTTACCTGTAAAATGGGCAGCCAATTGTACCTCCCTCATTGGTTAATATTTGGTGAAGTATCAGCATATAGTAGCACTCAATATGTTAGCCATTTTTTCATTGTTTAGTGAGCCTTAGCATTGCATACTTATCACTGTCTTCACGCTCCTCCTGACCCCCTCCTTAATATTGCTAACAGATCTGTTCAGTGAATCTCTTCCTCCTCCTCCTCTTTTTTGCATTTCTGGGGATGTGAACTTTTCTTGAGTATCTTAAGCAGAAGGAAAAGATTGACTTTCTGGCCCACCTATTTATAAAGAGATCATCTAAAGAGGGAGGGATGGAATGAATTTTGGATTGGAAAGTGGTAAGAGTTGTTTTTGTACAGGGCATGGTGGCACAAGCCTGTAATCCCAGTGACTTGGGAGGTTGAAGCAGAAGGATTGGAAGCTCAGTGATAAAGTGTCCCTGGATTCAATCCCCAGTTAAAAAAAAAAAAAAGCTTGTTTTTGTTTGTGCTTTCAATTTATAATGATTGAGGTTTTTTTTCTTTTTAGCTGAAATTATAGTATTTGAGTTGGAGGGGTAAACATGATGTACATGATATACACAAGATATGTCAAGTGTGTCTTCCAGAGAAAACTGGAGATTTTTTTTTTCTTTCTTTCTTTAAATATTTATTTATTTACTTTAGTTGTACACAATGCAATGCATTTATGTTTACATGGTGCTGAGGATCGAACCCGGGTCGCGCACTTGCAAGGCCAAGCGCTCTGCCACTGAGCCACAACCCCCGCCTCTTTCTTCTTCTTCTTCTTCTTCTTCTTCTTCTTCTTCTTCTTCTTCTTCTTCTTCTTCTTCTTCTTCTTTTTGGTAGTACTATGGATTTAATTCAGGGGTTCTTTACTACTGAGATGCATCCCCAACCCTTTTTATTTTCTATTTTGAGACATGGTCTTACTAAGTAGCTGATGGCCTTGCTACTTAGTGAGACCATGTGAGACCACTGGCCTCGAACTCCCCATCCTTCTGTCTCAGCCTCCTGAGTCCCTGGGATTACAGGTGTAAAACTGGAGATTTTAAAATACTGATGACACTAAGAATTTACTCCACAAACTTGGGTGTGTTAAAAATGTCTTATGACTTTAATAGTAAACATTTAATCTGAGTTTACTGCCATACCTTTACTAGTAGAAAACTAAATTTGAGTCATTATTGATTTCTTTACCTATAAAATTGTTGGAATGCTCTAGATTCTTAGGTGGAACAGAACATTTAAAAGAAGGCCTTGTGTCTTCAGTTTGCATCAGAACATTCTGTCCAAATCTGTATGGTCCTAGTGGCTCTAAGATTCCTGAGACATCTTTTCTTTGGCAGGACTTTTTTTTTTTTTTGTATTGGGGACTGAACCCAGAGGTGATTTACCATTGAGCTACACCCCCCAGCCCTTTATATTTTTTATTTTGGGACAGTGTCTCAGTACATTGCTCAGGGCCTCACTAAATTGCTGAGGTTGACCTGGAACTTGCAGTCCTCCTGCCTCAGCCTTCCGAGTTGCTGTGATTACAGGTGTGGGCCACTATGTCCATCTGGCAGGGTATTTTTTTTTCTAATTTAATTGCAGGGTATTCTTTTTCAATTTCTTGAGCTTCCTTTATTTTTTGGTACTGGCAATTGAACCCAGGGCCTTGTGCGGGCTAAGCATTGAGCTTCTTTAAATGCATCTGAGAAAAAAGAAAAAGAAAAAGAAAAAGAAAAAAAAAGAACAACGACACTAACAAAACCCAAGAAAAACAAAAAATTAAAAAGAAATTAATCTGAGATCATGGTTTTTGTCTTCAGAATACTGGAGAGGGCCCACAGAACTCACAGACCTCCATTTTCTTCCCCTTCTTACTTTGTCTCTACTTTCAATCTTGCCTTCCTACCAGGGATTGAACTTTTCTTTTTGTAAAAGCACTTGCTTCTTTGAGGCTGGCTTTTCTCCCTCTTGATGGGACCTACCGCGCCCGGCTCTCGCCTTTTTTTCAGAGCACTTCTTGAGATTTTTTCAGACACTTCAAGATTTTGTTTCTTTCATGTTTTATTACTAATGTCAGGGGATGTTCTTATGGAATCCTCCTCTCCTTTTAAAAAGGAATCAGGCCTTTGTTGTTTTCATAAATCAGGGGATTTGTATCACAGGTTCAAACATTGCTTCATACCTACAGGGTGACCCTTGTCTCTGGTTACTTTGTCTCCCACGTTAAAGGCCTCCCATTACTCTCTATTATTATTTAAATTTATTTCATGACATTGAATGTGTGTACACACACACACACACACACACACACACACCACTTTGGTACCGGGGGTTGAACCCAGGGGGCGCTGAACCCCTGAGCCACATCCCCAGCCCTTTTTTTTTATATTTTATTTAGAGACAGGGTCTCGCTGAATTGCTGAGGCGGGCTTTGAATTAGCGATTCTCCTGGGATTACAGGTGTGTGCCACCACTCTGGGCTAAGCAACCCAGGGAGACCTTATCTCTAAGTAAAATATAAAAAAGGGCTGGGGATGTGGCTTGTGGTTAAGCGCCCCCTAGTTTCAGTCCCCGGTACCAAAACAAACAAACAAACAAAAACAAAAACAAAACAACTTCTTTGTTGTATTCTGTCCTCCCCAGCCAAGAACTTTTTATTGCTGTATTGCTACTTCTTGAACCAGATTAAGAATACTCACGTTGACTTGCAAAGTTTCGATTATAATAATTTTGGGGTGGGCAAAGTACACAAGGGCAAATAGTGAGCCGTCTTCCTAGGATGCTTAGCAGAAACCTAGTTCCTCTCCTGGGGTGTAACTATAAACACGTCTTCACACCAGAATTTCTAATCTATATTCTATTCAAATTTTGATTTTTTTTTGAAAGCTGGAAAACCATTTTTAAATGTTATTTATTTATGTTTTGGTACTGAGCATTGAACCCAGAGTCCAATTTGCGATCCTGTTATCTCAGCCTTGCCTCAAGAGTTGCTGAGATTACAGGAATACACCACCACGCCGGCCTTCAGTTTAGAATTTCTGAGCCCTGGGAATACACTGGTGAGCAGGCACCGCTCTCATATTGTTTAACTGCTCTTGGAGACCCTCTAAAAACAAAGTTGGCTAGTCATTTCAATAGTTTTCATTAAGGCTTTCGCTGAGGGGGCTAAGGGGGTAGCTTAGCGGTAGAGTGCATGTTCAGCAAGCAGAAAGCCCCGGGTTCGATTCCCACCACCGGGAGGGGGAAAAAACAGAAATTAAAGGGTTTGAGCTGTGGAGTCGACTCGGCCTCGTTTCTCTCTTTTCAACAACTCCTAAGGACGCCTGGAATAGCACACAGCTTAGTTTCTCAAATTCGGTTCACAGGTAACCCAAGCTCTCGGTAGTTACCAAGGCTCCCGGCGCCCTGAGTCTGACGTCAGTCGGCTGCGCTGTCTGATTACGCTATCAGTTCCGGCGGCCTCTGAGGGCGGGGGAGCAGAGAGGAGGGAGAAACTTAGCTATTAGTGTGGCAGGGTCATGAAGAAGAGGCGGTGGTGGGAGAGAGGTGGCGGCGGCCGGGGCGCGAAACTGCGGTAGCCGCCCGCTGGGCTGGTGGTGTGGCTTTGTGGGGAGGGCGTAGGTCCTATCCCCCTCTCGGGCAGCGGCCGGGGCTCGGGGCTTAGCGCGGCCGTGGAGCCGCCTCCCCGGGCCCCCTGGCTCCGCCATGTTCCGCAGGGCACGCCTTAGCGTGAAGCCGAATGTCAGGCCTGGTGTAGGCGCCAGGGGCTCCGCCGCTCCCAATCCCCAGCGCGGCCAGGAGTCTCCCAGGCCCCCGGAGCCTACGGCTGAGTCCGCTCCGAAGCCAGTGGAGCCCACAGATGTGCCCGCGGTGGATTCCGGGGGAGCGGAGCCCCAAGAAAAGGCTCCTAGCAGCAGGTAAGCGCTTGCAGGGGGAAAATGAAGCTGAGCAGATGAACATATTAGACTAGTACTCCCTTGCCTTCAGAGTCTGGATGAACCCACTGTAGACTGCAGTTTGTCCCTCTGACCCGCCGGGTGTGCTAGTATGAATTTTGTCAGGATCTCTATATTCACGAGGAGACCTTGTCTTCCAGTTGGTGGCGATGGGAGTCCAGTATAGCAATCTGAAGGGAGAATAGCCACACTGTCACTTGAGAATTTAATTATTGTAGTTTTTTCATTCTTTTGGAGTTTTTTGCAGGGAGAGGTTTTAAAAAAAAACTTAGAAATACTTATTTTTAAAAAGGAAATCACCAGTATTGCTTTTTTGTTTCCTCCGGCGTTGGTGATCGAACCCAGGGCCTCGCACATGCTAGGCAAGCTCTCTGCCACTGAGCTATATTCCCGGATTGTTTTGCTTCTGCTGATTTGTGTCAAGAGGTTTCGGTTGCTTGCTTTGGGTTTGAGGGATGCACTTAATCAAGAAGCATGGCTTTAGCGTCGTGTATCGCTTTTGGATTCAGGACGTTTTTATTTAATAGTTTAAGTAGACTTTTCCTAGACAAAATTTATTCTGCTAAATAAGGATAATATTACCTTCTTTGGGGGTGTTATTTTGGAGATTAGAGATAACTTGCTTGCACACCACATGGCAGAATAGTTCCCCTACAAAAGTTCTTAGGTTTTTTTTTTTTTCTTTTTTTTTTTTTTTTTTTTTTTTAGTACTGGGGATAGAACTCAGGGGCACTCAACCACTGAGCCACATCTCCAACCCTATTTTGTATTTTAGAGACAGCATCTCACCGACTTGCTTAGCGCCTCGCTTTTGCTGAGGCTGGCTTTGAACTCGCTTTGAACAATCCCCAGGCGCTGGGATTGCAGGCATGCTCCACCGTGCCCGGCAAAAGTTCTTAGTTTTAAGAAAAGGTGACAGTGGAAAGTAATTAAATTTAAAACGTGTCGGGTTAGTAAGGTGGTCTCTGTTTTTATATTGTATGTAGGAGGAAATATATAAATACAAATTCTGTGTATATTGTGACAAAAAGGTGAACATTTCTTTTGTGGGAGCACAACTTACTCTATTAAGCTGGTGCTGATAATAGGGTGTTTGGATAGCTCATTGATGCTCAGTTATTTCCAAGTTTTTTACATGAATCTTACTCAAAATTTCTACTTAAAACGGAGATACCAATACCTCTCACTGCTAAATTAATAAAGTTCTGAGAGATTTGATTAACAATGTAGGAATGCTTGATGATTGATAACTTGATAAATTGCCCAGAGACTGTAGTCCTGAGACATTCATGTTCTAGAGTATTTAATTGATTTCTTAGAATTTACATTAAGGAGTATATTTTGTTTTTGAACTGCATCTTTGTGTGTGTGTGTGTGTGTTTGCTAGATGTAAAAATTGATAGGGTGTATGTTATGCCATTATGCATTCAACATAATTGGGCAAAATGCAGATAATGCATATATTACTTCTATAAGGGCTGAAATAAGATTTTTTGGGGGAGTGGGGAGCGTTGGTGCTGGAGATCCAACCCAGGTCCTTGAACTTGCTGGGCAGGCACTCTGCTACCAAGTTACCTCTTCAGCCTGAGATAAGAATTTAAACTGTCCTTAATAAGAATCCTGTAGCACAGAATTAATATCAAGAATCAATAAATGGGATAGATTTAAGTTACAAAGCTTCTTCTCAGCAAAAGAAACAATCAGTGAGGTGAATAGAGAGCCTACTAATTGGGAACAAATTTTTACCACATGTATGTCAGATAGAGCACTAATCTCTAGAATATATAAAGAACTCAAAAATCTTAATACCAAAAAAAAAAAATAACCCAATCAATAAATGGGCCAAGGAACTGAACAGACAGTTCTCAGAAAAAGATATATAATCAATCAACAAATACATGAAAAAATGTTCAACATCTCTGGCAATTAGAGAAATGCAAATCAAAACCACTCTAAGATTTCATCTCACACCCGTCAGACATATAGCTATTAAGAACACAAACAACAATAAATGTTGGTGAGGATGTGGAGAAAAAGGCACACTCATACATTGTTGGTGGGACTGCAAATTGGTGCAGCCAATATGGAAAGTAATATGGAGATACCTTGGAAAACTTGGATTGCATCAACCTTATGACCCAGCTATCCCACTCCTTGGTCTTTACCCAGAGGTCTTAAAAACAGCATACTACAGGGACACAGCCACATCAATGTTTATAGCAGCACAATTCACAGTAGCTAAACTGGAACCAACCCAGATGCCCTTCAGTAGATGAATGGATAAAGAAAATGTGGTATATACACACAATGGAGTATTACTCAGCAATTAAAGAGAATAAAATCATGGCATTTGCAGGTAAATGGATGGAGTTAGAGAATATAATGCTAAATGAAGTTAGCCAATCCCAAAAAGCCAAATGCCAAATGTTTTCTCTGATATAAGGAGGCTGATTCACAGTCGGGTTGGGATCAGGAGCATAGGAGGATTAGAGGAACATTAGAATGACCAATGGGGAGGGAGGGGAAGGGAGGGAATAAAAGGGTCAAGAAAAAAAAAAAAAAAGATGGTAGAATGAGATGGATATCATTACCCTAAGTGCAGGTATGAAGTCGGGAATGGTGTGAATATACTTTGTATACAACCAGAGATATGTAAAAATATGCTCTACAAGTATAATATGAAATGTAATACATTCTGCTGTCATTTCTAACAACTTAGAATAAAAAATAAATTAAAAAAAAAGAATTTAAACTGGAAACTTTCTGGAAAGGTTATTCCATAGGTTAAGGCATTTTGCATTTTTATATAAAAACCCATTGTAAAATATGAAAAAAGTTTATTTTTTTGCTTCTCTTTATTTATTTTGTGGTTGTGGGGATCAAGCCCAGGGCCTCACACATGCTGGGCAAGCACTCTTACCACTGAGCTACATCCCTGGCCCCCTTTTTTTTTCTAATATAAAAAAAGTTAATTGTTACATAATAATTGTACACTTTTATAGGGTACAGTGTGGTGTTTCAGTACATGTATACAATGTGTAATGATCAGGTCAGGGAAATTGGCATATTCATCACTTCAAAAGTGTTGTTTCTTTGTGTTGGAAACATTCCAAATTCACTCTACTAGCTATTTTTAAAAATATTTATTTATTTGCTTTAGTTGTACACAAAGCATTTTTATTTTTACATGGTGCTGAGGATTGAACCCAGGCCGCACACGTGCTAGGCGAGCGCTCTACCACTGAGTGACAACCCCAGTCCTCTACTAGTTATTTTGAGATATAAAATTATTCGTTGTTAACCCCATAATTGTATTATCACTGACTGTGTTATAACATATTAGGAGTTATTCATTCTATCCAACTTTTACCCCATTCTTTTTTCTTGACTTAATTTGTTTTTTTTTTTTTTTTTTTTTTTTTTTTGGTACCAGGGATTGAACTCAGGGGCACTCGTCCACTGGGTCACATCCCCAGCCCTTTTTTGTATTTTATTAGAGACAGGGTCTCACTAAGTTGCTAAGTGCCTCGCTATTGCTGAGGCTGGCTTTGAACTCGCGATCCTCCTGCCTCAGCCTCCCAAAGTGCTGGGATTACAGGCGTGCGCCACCGCGCCCGGCTGACTTAATTTGTTTTTAGGTCATTCTTGAATTATTTATATCTTATCTGTACCATGTCTAATATGTAATTTGAAGTGACTGTGTAAGTAGAGTTGTACCTAACAAAGGATAAATGATTTCTGCTTCAAACAGAATTTGGTTTGAGGCTGGTGCAGTGGCATATACCTGTAATCCTAGCAGCTCAGGAGGCTGAGGCAGGAGTATTGCAAGTTCAAGGCTAACTTCAGTAACTTAGAGAGGCACTAAGCAAGTTAATGAGACTCTGTCTCAAAAAAATAAAAAGGACTGGAGATGTGACTCAGTGGTTAAGCACCCCTGGCTTCAATCCCTGGTACCAAAAAAGGAAAAAAGGAATTTGGTTTGGCTAATGAAGTTAAACGTATGACTTCAAATACTACAATACAAATATTTTATAAGTTTGAAGTTTTGTGTGTTTGTTTGACTGATCTCATGCTGCCAATAATTTAGACCAGTTTAGGGAGATGTCAAAGTGATATGTAGACTGTATTTGAAAAGATACCTCTCTGTCTACCATGCACAAGGCCTTGGGTTCCATCCCAGCACCATAAGTAAAACAGAAACAAAAACCAAAAAAGTTAAGTCTAAAAGCTCTCAGTTATCTAGTAATTCAAACTAATTAAATTTGTTCTATAACTTAGGTTTTTGTTTGCTTTGAGGAAGCTCCATATAATTATGTTCTCTACTGGGCTTAGGGACTAAAATTTGAAAAGATTAACTGTATTCATTAGAATTTACACAGGTTAAAAAGGTTTTAAACAAAACTTATGGTAACTAGCATAAATCTTAAGTTATTGGACATATTAGTGTGAACACAGGGCCTTGCACATTCTCTGCCACTGAATTGCACCCCTAGACCCCATTAATTATTTTATTAATAATGAGACTTTAGTGTTTTGGATTTTCATCAGACTAAGTTTTAAAACTAGGACATATAAAAGAAGATTCATGGTGTTCGTTTTTCTTTATTTTTTAAAATTTCAACAGTGATGAGAAGATTGGTGGTGAAAATAATGTTGAAGAATCCAGCAAATTGTCCTCCACTGTTTCACAGAGAAGAAAGCGAATATCAAGTACTTCTAGCTTGGTTAAGCCTAGTGTCAGTGTTCCTTCACAGTCTCATCCCTTATCTACAGTTAATCAAGATGTTCCACAGCCAAACCCCATTCCAACAAAAGAGAAACAGCCATGTTCAGACAGATACCGAATATATAAAGCCCAGAAACTGAGGGAAATGTTAAAAGAAGAATTGAGAAAAGAGAAGGTAAGGGAGGAAAATCCCAGTTTCAATGTTGCTTGCTAGATTTCTGTTTTTAGATTAGTATGGCATCATTTGGTAGAAAAATAAACATCAGTAGTAAAACCAAAATAACATCTCCTTTTGTTAATAGATGATTGAGAAGCATGTTGAACTTCATATTCAATTGATAGAATTTTTTATGTACTTCATTCAGTTATGTGTTTTTATATTTTTTCCTTTTTTTTTATTGGTGCATTATAGTTGTATGTAATGGCAGGATTTGTTGTTATATATTTATATATGTATAATATAATAATAATTTGGCCAATATCATTCCTCTTTGTTTTTTATTGTTGAGTGCATAAGAACATACACATAGATATATATATAAGCATATTTATAAAATAAATTTTCAATCAGATTTTTCATATAAAGATATCCATGTGTTATGCTGTATATTTATTTAAGACAAGTAAGTATATTTGAATTAAGACAAATATGGTTGAGCAATATGAATTGGTAATTTTTCTAAGTTGATGTGTGGAAAATTGCAAATGGGAATATTTGTGAAATGCATATAGTAGAGTCCATGTTCTTTATAATCTTGAAGACTGATTTTTTTTCCCCCCCTGGAAGGACATGGTAACAGTAGTGAAGCATGCTGGCTCTGGAGTTAGATACTTAAGCTTTGAATCTTACCTATGTGATGTTGGGCAGTTTAATTGATCTTTCTATGTCTATTTCCTCATCTGTAAAATAGGACCAATGATAGTATCTACTTCATTGAAGGATTGTGACCATTAAATGAGTTTATACACGTGAAACATGTTTAAACTTAAATCTAGAAAATAGTAAGTGCTGGTGTGGTGGTGCATGCCTGTAACCCCAGCTATTTGGAAGGATGAGGTGGGAGGATTATATGAGTTTGAGTCCAAACTGGGCATCACATTGAGACCCCATCTTTAAAAAAAAAAAAAAATTCTGTTGAAAATATTAATTGTTGACCAAATGTCAGCATCTCTTTTTTTCTCCCTCTAGTGCTAGAGATTGAATCCAGGGCCTCATGCATGACAGGCAAGCAATCTACTGCAGAGCTATACCCAGCTCCAGTGAGCAGGATTTTGTACATTGAACTTTTATCCAGTCCTAATCACTTTAGTTTTTAAAAGCTAAAAACTATTAAGGGTAATGTGCTACAACTTTTTAATATTCAGTTTATAATTTTCCCCCTAAAATTAGGCATAATTGGAATAGGAATAATATTAAAACTCTTGGAATGAATGTGATAGTGGTCCTTATATTTGAATTTAGTACATTTGAAATTCTTCTATATTTATAAAATAAAAGTGGATCTGTGTGTGTGTTTGTATATATAGAAACAATGGAAAAACAAATATGCTATAAATGAAAGTCAGAGGCCACCAGATCGTTCAAAAATGACTATGAGAGACTTCATATATTACCTGCCAGATAATAATCCAATGACGTAAGTAAAATTTATTTGTTTTAGTTTCTTTGTAGTGATTTAAATACCACATTTAGAGTATAGTTTTGTGTTTTCCAAAAGCATGTTGACAAAATTTGTAGCACATATGCTATATTGTGATAGAAGATTTTATGATAGCTAGTGATCTTTTTTTCTTTTTTGTGGCACTGGGGATTGAACTCTGGACTTCACACTTAAGTATGCTACCACTGAGCTACATCCCCAACCCCTTTTTTTTTTGTTTTGAGACAGGGTCTTGGAAAAGTTGCCCACATTGGCCTTGAACTTGTGATCTTCCTATGTCAGCCTTCAGAGTAACTGGGATTACAGTCTCGCACCTCTTTCCTGGTTTATTTCTTCCCTCCCCTCACTTCCCCTCCCCTTCTTTCCCCTCCCCTCCCCTCCCTTCCCTCCCCTCCCCTCCTCTTTCCTTGTGCTAGGAAAATTTTTATAAAAAATCTATTATCTCAACCATAACAGTAACGATCCTGATCTCAACCATAAGAGTAAAGATCCTAAAAGAAAGTTTTCTGATATACAAAAGAAAAGAAAGCAAAGTAGTTGAAGTTAAATCTGAAAAATCTTTGAATGTATAAATAATGACAAAGAAGACACCCTTCCCCTTCCCTTATATTGGGGATTGAATCCAGGACCTTGCTTGTATGAAAGATGTATGTGCTCTACTGCTGAGCGATACCCCCAGCTGTGATATTGCAATGCTGCTTTCTGGGGATGGTAAATGATACTTTTTTTTTTTTTTTTTGGGTACCGGGGATTGAACTCAGGGGCACTCCACCACTGGGCCACATCCCCAGCCCTTTTTTGTATTTTATTAGAGACAGGGTCTCACTGAATTACTAAGTGCCTCTCCATTGCTGAGGCTGGATTTGAACTCGCGATCCTCCTGCCTCAGCCTCCCAAAGTGCTGGGATTACAGGCGTGCGCCACCGCGCCTGGCTGGTAAATGATACTTTTTATCTATGAAATGAAAAATAAGTTTCCTTTGTTATATTAATTACCAGGATGTAATAAAACCAATTAGGCAACTTTTCTATAATCAAAATTGCAATTTCTTTTTATTATTTTAAAATATTTATTTATTTGCTTTAGTTGTATAGAATGCGTTTTTATTTTTACGTGGTGCTGAGCATCGAACCCGTGTGCTAGGCAAGCGCTCTACTGCTGAAACACAACCCCAGCCCCTCTCTTTATTATTTACTATAATCTAACCTAAAGGAGTGATCTGAGATTTTATGCACTACCTTGTGATTAAATTCAATGGTAGTTTGATTAGTAAATCTTCCAAGAATAAAGCTTCAAAGTCTTCATTGGGGTGGGGGGGACAGAAGTCTTCTAAATAAATCTGGTCATTGTTGTTGATAGTTTAGCTGGTAGAGGTAGCATATTTTTAGTATAGGCCCTTTTGGGGTTCACCAGGTGTTTGGCCCAGTTGAAGGAAGGACCAGAAACCTAGATTTTGAGTTGCTTGACATACATGCCTGGAAGACAATCTACCTAGGTCTCTTCATGCCTCAGGACTGGGAGCCTTCCTTTACTAAGGAATCAGGAATTACTAAGAGCATTTTCTACTTAGAGCCTAACAGATTATTTGTACTCAATGACAAATTTTTGACTGAAAAATTCCTATTTTTCCTCCCTTCCTTCCTCCCTCCCTCCTTCCCTCCCTCCCTCTCTTCTTCCTTCCTTTCTTCCCTTCTTTTCCCTTTCCTGCTTTCCATGTTGGGGATTTAACCCAGGGACTTGAGCATATTAAATATACACTGAGAGCCGGGCGCGGTGGCGCACGCCTGTAATCCCAGCACTTTGGGAGGCTGAGGCAGGAGGATCGCGAGTTCAAAGCCAGCCTCAGCAATGGCGAGGCACTTAGCAACTCAGTGAGACCCTGTCTCTAAATAAAAAATATAAAAAAGGGCTGGGGATGTGACCCAGTGGTCAAGTGCCCCTGAGTTCAATCCCCAGTACCACAAAACAAAAAAAAAAAAAAAAAAAAAAACCCAAAAAAACCACACTGAGTTAAAACCCCAGCTGTGACTGAAAAATTGATGGTTGAACTGTGCCATTATTAGTGAAGTACTATGGTTTATTATATCTTTAAAAAAAACACATGGAAGTTAATTTTCTTCTTGCTTACAGATAGAATTGGCAAGACAAATAATTCAATCATTAAAAAGTATCGTTATTTGTTATTTGTGTTTAATAGTTCTTCACTAGAACAAGAAAAGAAAACTGAAAAGTCATCAACTCCTGTCCATTCCAGAGAGTAAGCATTCCATCTTATTCTTTTTTGAATGTATTCTATTATGGGAATATTTTTTCAAAGAAAAAATGAAATGATTTTGAGGTTGGTGTCCAGATTTTTCTTTGATTGTAAAATATATTTTTACTTTTCAGTCTTTTTTTTTTTTTTTTTTGAAATATTTATTTATTTGTTTTAGTTGTACACAATGCGTTCATCTGTACACATGGTGCTGAGGATCAAACCCGGGCTGTGCACGTGCTAGGCGAGCACCCTACCGCTGAGCCACAATCCCAGCCCCTACTTTTCAGTCTTCTAACTAAATAAGCAGTCCATACAAAAATGGAGAAAGTTCAAAGAAATGATCCGTCAAATTACATTTGATTGAATTTTTTCCCTCTGTACTGGGGATTGAACCCAGGGGCACTTTACTATTGAGCTAAATCCACAGCCTTTTTTTTTTTTTTTTTTTTTTTTTTTTTTGAGATAGGGTCTCCCTAAGTTGCTTAGGGGCTTGCTAAATCCATGAGGCTATCATTGAACTTGAAATCCTCTGGCATATACCCTATACCTGGCTTGACTGGATCTTTGTATTTATTTTTTGTGGTGCAGGGGATGGAACCCAGGGCCATGTGTGTTCTGGGCAAGTGCTTTGCTACTGAACTACACTTCTAGCCTTGATTGAATTTTTAAAATAGACTCACTTGAGAATAAAAGTAACTTCTATTTAAGTGAGCTTGAAAATCCCACACTATTTGTGTAATGCATATATAACTGACCAGTATTATGATGTTAAGTTAAAGCTGTTAGAACAAGAAAGCTTTTTTTGTTGTTGTTGTTTTAGAAAAATAATTTTTACATGATACAGAATTAAAAAAGAACAAAAGTGAATATTGTAAAAAACCTCTGATTGCTTCTTTTTCTTTTAAAATTCTTTTTTAAAAATTCTGTAACCAGCACTTTGGGAGGCTGATCAAAGCCAGCCTAGCAATAGTGAGGCACTTTTTTCTTTTACAAAAAAAAAGTGCCCCTGAGTTATTGGTATTTATTTATTTACTTTAGTTGTACACAATGCAGTGCATTTGTATTTACGTGGTGCTGAGGATCGAACCTGGGCCTTGCACGTGCGACGCGAGTGCTCTGCTGCTGAGCCACAACCCCAGCCCTTCTTTTTCTTTTTAAACATCAAATTTTTTTTTGATATTTATTTATTTGCTTTAGTTGTACACAATGCAATGCATTTATGTTTACGTGGTGCTGAGGATCGAACCCGGGCCACGCACGTAAACATCAAATTTAGCATGCTGAGCCGCGCGCGGTGGCGCACGCCTGTAATCCCAGCACTTTGGGAGGCTGAGGCAGGAGGATCGCCAGTTCAAAGCCAGCCTCAGCAATGGCGAGGCACTTAGCAACTCAGTGAGACCCTGTCTCTAATAAAATACAAAAAAGGGCTGGGGATGTGGCCCAGTGGTCGAGTGCCCCTGAGTTCAATCCCTGGTACCAAAAAAAAAAAAAAAAAAAAAAAAAAAAATTTAGCATGCTGTATACACTGTCCTGCAATAGGTTTAGTTTAGGTTTTTTTTTTTTTTTTTTTTTTTTGTACCAGGGGTTGAACTCAGGGGCACTTGACCACTGAGCCATATACCCAGCTCTATTTTTATTTTATTTAGAGACAGGGTCTCTGTAAATAGCCTAGGGCTTGCTAGATTGCTGAGGCTTGCTTTGAACTAGCAATATTCCTGTCTCAGCCTCCCAGGCTGCTGGAATTACAGGCATGTGCCACCGTGCCCAGCAATAGGTTTAGTTTTGATGCCACTAGATGTAGTATGTACAAGCTCCCTGTGCTTTTCACATTTATAACCGTCATGTCAGTTTATTCTGAAGAAATTCCACCAAAAGACCTTTTTAGGAAGTTATTGTAGCCTTGTATTTCTTTTTATTTCTTTTTCTTTTTTTGTGTGGTGCTGGAGATTGAACTTAGGGCCTCATCGCATGTTATGCTAAGCTGCTACTGAGCTACTTCCCCAGCCCAAGTAGCCATGTATTTTAAAGTTAAGGATTGTGAAAGTTTAGCAGATACATTGAAACAGTTTCAGAGCTGTCACTTCAAGGGTTAAGAACACTTGCTATTTTGCCTAGGATGCATATTGTTTTAAAGCAGATTTCTGAAGCTTTAAAATAGTTTATGCTTCACAGGTTTATAATTTATGTTCACTTCAATAAAACATTAGCCAACAGTGTGGTAGATTGGAAAGTGTATGGAATTTGGAATCATTATTTGAAAAACTAAGAGTTAGAAGCAAGATAATCTGGAGTGCTATTGCACGGTAGGGAGGCTATATATAATAGTTACACGTACTGTATTTCAAAAAGCTTTAAGGTTTTTTTTTTTGTTTTGTTTTGTTTTGAGATAGGGTCTTGCCATGTTGCCCAGGGTGGCCTTGAACTCTTGGTCCTTCTATCTGAGCCTCCTGAGTAGATGGGATTATAGGCATGTGCCACTTACCACACTTGCCTAGAAGGATTTGAATGTTTTCAACATAAAGAGAAAAGATAAATGTTTTTGTTTAACCTGATTTAAACATGGCATATACACATTGAAATATCATGTAGGTGGTACCCCATTAATATGTACAATTTTCACGTTTTTCTGTAACACCTAAAAATAAAAATCTAATAAAAATATATGCATATGCATAGCTTTCTAAAAAAAGAAAAAAGTCTATTTTTGCTCTGTCCTTACTGTCCTTACTATTGTTGTGTACTCTAGAGCAAAAGTTTTCTATTTTTCTCTAAGGCTCAAGTGAGTATGAAAATACTGAAGAGTTAATTAGATGTTCTGGAACCAAGTGCTAAGTAACTAAGGATTATTATTGCTAATTCCATAATAAACGAATGGTTTGCGTTGATACTGTGTTGAAGTAGAAAAGATGAACATTTATTTCTCTTTAATTAATCAATTAATTATTTAATTTTGTTGCTGGGAATGAAACCTGTGGGCTGGCTAAGCATGTGTACAACTACTGAGTCACACCTCTGCCCCAGGAAATACTTCTCTAAGCTATGTGAATTAACTTATCTTTACATTTTAGTAGGCAGGAAAATAAGAACACGCTTGATGTTGAAGATAATGAAGAAATAGAAGAAGAGACAGATGATGGGCCATTGCTGGTTCCTCGAGTAAAAGTGGCAGAAGATGGTTCTATTATTTTAGATGAAGAAAGGTAAGTTAGTGAGATTTGTTGTGGTTTCACCAGAAAAAGTGTGCTTTGTTTAAGGAGAGGGATCCTGTTTCTGAATCTGTCATTATCACTTAGACCACAGTGTTTATACTTATATCATGAATGTTATAAACAGAAAAGTGGGTTATATTAATTTATAACTTGGAGCTTTTTTAAAAAAAATTTGTTTTGAGAGGAAGGCCTTCTAAATTACTCAGGCTGACCTCAAACTTGAAATCCCTCTGCCCCAGCTCTCCCCATTGCCCAGCAGCTGGGATTATAGGCACATGCCACCCTGCCCAGCTAATTTTTAGCAAGTTTTATGTGTTTTGTATGAGATGATACTGTTGCTCTGTCATACATTAGTCTAACCTTACTGGTAATTACTTACTAACCTTACTGGTAATTGAGCTGAGTTGCTAAACTAATTATATGCTATTCTCCACTGAGGATAGATTTCTAGAATTAACTTAATCTTGAAGTCAGTATTCAAGTTTTCATGTAATTAATTAATGCCATATTCTGGTATGTGGTGATAAATAATAGATATGCAATGAAACAGGTTTAACATTTTTATGATTTTTGTTAAGATGAGATTTAATTCGCTTTCTGCTTTCACAGTTATGAAATTAAATTTTTCACAGCTTGGCATTGCAGAATTCAGTTGTCTTTCTAAAGTGTAGTTTTAAAAGAGGGTATGCTATATTAATAAGTTAGTAAATACAGAAAAAAATGAAGAGTTTTTTGCCTAATTAGTAAAAACAATTTTTCCCCCTCTCTCTGGTACTGGGAATTGAACCCAGGTAGCCTCTACCACTGAGCTACATTCCCAGTTCTTTTTAAATTTTTTATTTTTGGTACTGGGGATTGAACGCAGTATAGCTCCACGGAGCTATGTTCCCAGTCCTTTTTATTTTTGAAACAGGGTCTCGCTTAGTTGTGTAAGATCTTGTTAAGTTGCTGAGGCTGTAGCCGGGTGCCGTGGAGCACACCTGTAATCCCAGCAGCTCTGGAGGCTGAGACAGGAGGATCAGGAGTTCAAAGCCAGCCTCAGCAATGGTGAGTCACTAAGCAATTCAGTGAGACCCTGTCTCTAAATAAAATACAAGATAGGGCTAGGGATGTGGCTCAGTGGTTGTGTGCCCCTGAGTTCAATCCCCAGTACCAAAAAGTTTTTAAAAATTAAAATTAAAAATAAATAAATAAATAAATAAAAAGGCCTAGCAGCTTGGGAGGCTGAGGCTGGAAAATCAAAAGCAGCCTCAGCAAATTATAGAGGCCCTAAGCAACTCAGTGAGACCCTGTATGTAAATAAAATACCAAATAGGGCTGGGATGTGGCTCAGTGGTTGAATGCCCCTGAATTCAATCCCGGGCACCCTTCTGAAAATAAACAAACAAACAAATAAATACATAATAGGACCAGAGTGTGCACGTGTGATTATGAAACAATAAACCCCATCACTATGTACAGCTATAATGTACCAATGAAAAAGTGTGTGTGGGCGGGGGAAATGGCTGGAAATGTAGCTCGGTAGTAAAGCATCCCAGGTTCAATCCCCACTACTTAAAAAAAACACAAACCAAAACAAAACCCAAACCAAAAAAAACAACAATAATAAAATTATGATGATGATGGGGCCAGGGTTGTGGCTCAGTGGTAGAGCACTTGCCTAGCATTCATGAGGCACTGGATTTGATCCCTGGCACCACATAAAAATAAACAAAACAAAATAAAGGTATTGGGTCCATCTAAATTAAAAATAAGAAGAAGAAAATAAAGAGGATTCTTTTTTTTTTTAAGTATTTATTTATTTACTTTAGTTGTACACAATGCAATGCATTTATGTTTACGTGGTGCTGAGGATCGAACTCAGGCTGCACACGTGCAAGGCGAGCGCTCCGCCGCTGAGCCACAACCCCAGCCCCAGAAAGAGGATTCTTTAAAAAGCAAAAAAAACTATGATGATAAAATATGAATGTAGTAGTACTAATAATAAAAATAATTTTGTTTGCTTTTTTCCATTAGTTTGTGATGGTGAGTTTACTGGTTGATAAAAGAATTACAAGTGTATTTAACTGCTTTGTTTGTAGGCATGTAAAATATAAAATGCTTATATTTCTCAATATTCTCATAATGCCAGCAAAGTAATAGACTATAAGAGGCATACAGAAGGCAACAAAAAATATTTTTTAGATGCCTCAAAAGTACTGAGCCACATCCCTAGCCCTTTTTATTTTTCCTTTTGAGATACTGTCTTCCTAAATTGCTTAGGGCATTGCTAAGTTGCTGAAGCTGGTTTTGAACTGGTGATCGTCCTGCCTCAGCCTCCTAAGCCCTTAGGATTACAGGTGTGCGCCCCTGTACCTGGTCTTTTTTTTTTTTCTTTCTTTGGTACTGGAGATTGAATCCAGAGCTACTCTGCCATGGGATATACCACTAGTTGTTTTATATTGGAATAGGATCTCAATAAGTTGCTAAGACTGGCCTCGAAGTTATGATCCTTTTGCTTTAGCTTACTGTGTTGTTGGAATTACAGGTGTGTGTCACCATGCCTGGCTTAGTTGCCCCAGAGTTATTTTCTGAATTTTATATTGTTATTGTGGATTTTGAAAACAGGTCGGTACCTATTTATACTTTTTGGTAATCACATTTTATTTAAGTAACAATTCGATATTTGGGAAGTTTGCATATTTCAAATACATATTACTGTCATTTTTGTTTCAAATGCATAGTATACATTCTAAAGTATAGCTGTTTAAATCTCATTTACTATTCGTTTTTTTGTTTTTATTTTGGCTCTATTTGAAAATGTGTTTCTTTCAGTTTAACTGTAGAAGTTTTAAGGACAAAAGGCCCCTGTGTTGTTGAGGAAAATGATCCTATATTTGAGCGTGGTTCTACAACTACATATTCCAGCTTTAGGAAAAATTATTATTCTAAGCCATGGTCCAATAAAGGTAACTAATTTTCATTAAAAATTGTTTAGTAAGTTACTTACTTGAAGTGAAATAAACTATATATATATATATATATATATATATATATATATATATATATATATTTTTTTTTTTTTTTGGTACTGGGGATTGAACTCAGGGGCACTCGACCACTGGGCCACATCCCCAGCCCTTTTTTGTATTTTTATTTAGAGACAGGGTCTCACTGAGTTGCTAAGTGCCTCGCCATTGCTGAGGCTGGCTTTGAACTCGCGATCCTCCTGCCTCAGCCTCCCAAAGTGCTGGGATTATAGGCGTGCGCCACCGCGCCCGGCTCCAGAAATAAACTATATTTCTGGCTAAAATTAAATCTCTCCTAAGCTAAGTAAAATGTAAACTATCATGTTGTTTTCTCTCCAGCAAATTTTATTGACACCTCCTACCTGCTCCTACTGTGGAACTATATCCCTGGTTTTATATTAGAAATCTTTTGAAGAATTAGTTCTTTGGTCATTTTGCCTGAAATCTTCCTGTGTCAAATCCTACTACAAAGAAATACCATTTAAGTGAAACATCAACATTTCTAATAGTTGTGATATTCTACTTAAGATAATTTCTGTAGTGAAGATTCTGTTTCTTTTTCCCACCCCCCTATGTGTTAGGGGGTTGAACCAAGGAATTCATGCATGCTAGGCATGCTACCATGAACTATATCCCCAGTCCCCTAAAGTTACTATAGGTAAAAATTAGGCTGTTAAAGTATACAGTACCTTTTGCATCGTGATGCTTATTACTTACTTAAGTTTTGGAAAGAAATTCAAACATGACAGAAAAATATAGAGCAGAAGGAAAGAGTATATATACTTCCTTTCTCTGACTACACTATTCTATTCACCTGAGGTAATTTGTATCAAGTTTCTCCTGTGTTTTTTTAAGCTACTTTTTAATATAGGACTTAGGATATCTTATTTAGACACATACCCATTTCTGGCTATGACTGACAGTTTTCTTCAAGGTGTTTTGAATGAGACCAGAGAACAATGTCTTATTAAAAAATCCTGGCCTCATCACTAAAAGAGAATAAAATGATGGCATTTGCAGGTAAATGGATGGAGTTGGAGAAAATAATGCTAAGTGAAGTTAGCCAATCCCCAAAAACCAAAGGTCGAATGATCTCTTTGATATGAAGATACTAACTTATAAAGGCAAGAGAGAGGGAATGAGAGGAATGAAAGAGCTTTAAATAGAACAAAGAGGGGTAGGGAGGGGTGGGGACAAGGGGATAGGAATAATGGCAGACTGAGTTATCCATGATTACCCTAAATACATGTATGAAGACACAATTGTTGTAAAAATACTTTATATTAAACCAGCAACTTGGAAAAAAAAAAAAAAAATCCTAGCTGGGTGCAGTGGAGCATGCCTATAATCCCAGAGACTTGGGAAGCTGAGATGGAAGGATTGCAAGTTCAAGGCCAGCCTCAGCAACCTAGCAAGGCCCTAAGCAACTTAGGGAGACCTTGTCTCAAAATAAAAAATAAGGGCTGGAGTTGTAGCTCAGTGGTAGAGTGCTTGCCTAGCATTTGTGAGGCACTGGGTTTGATCCTCAGCACCACATAAAAATAAATAAAGTCATTGAAAAATAAAATAAATAAAAAGGGCTGGGAATGTGGCTCAGTGGTAAAGCACCACTGGGTTCAAGCCCCAGTGCCAAAAAGAAAAAAAAAAAATGAATTCTGGCTGGTTTTGTATGAGCGTACAAATTTCTTTTGCTACCCCCCTTTTTAAAAAAATGTTTTAAAATACTTGTTTAGATATTCCATGGCTTTTTTTTTTTCCAGTAAGAAAGTACTGTGGAATTTATTTTTAACTCATAATATGTATTTATGTAAGATTTCTTTCCTCTGAAAATACTGTTTTAGTGATTCTCAATCTTATTTTTACAGAAACAGATATGTTCTTTTTAGCCATCAGCATGGTAGGAACTGACTTTTCTATGATTGGACAACTGTTTCCTCACAGAGCAAGGATAGAAATTAAGGTAATGTAAACTAATAATATTTGTTGATTGGAAAAAATCCAAAAATTGCTAAAATCTTTTAAACTTTGGTTTCATTCATATTCTGTAATTTTCACAGTGATGTTTATGTTACATTTTTCCTTTATTGCCTGAGGAGTAAGGCAATATTTCTCAATTCTATCATTGGTAAAATCTCCTTTAGTATCACTCTACTAAAATTTAGTATCTCTTCTAAAATGGACTTGAGGGAGTACTAATAAAGGTACTGAAATTAAAGTAAAAGTTGAACAGTGAATGAAAAGATACGATAAATATATAAGAACACCATTTTTTTTTTTTTTTTTTTTTTTTTGGTAATGGTGAGGATTTAATTTTTTTTTTTTAAATATTTTTATTTATTTGCTTTAGTTGTACACAATGTGTTTTTTATTCAATGCATTTTATTTGTACGTGGTGCTGAGGATCGAACCTGGGTCGCCCACGTGCTAGGCGAGCGCTCCACCGCTGAGCCACAATCCCAGCCCCGAGGATTGAATTGAACGCCTTGTACATACTGGGCAAGTGCTGTACCACTGAGCTATATCCCTAATTCTAAGAGTAGCCTTTGGAACTCAAAACATATTTCTAAATTTTCTAGGAGAGCATAAAGAGAAGAAAGGCTTTGTTAGCAATAGCAGTGACGTCAGTTGTAGCTGTAATATTCCTGGGAGTGTGGACTTTCTCTTTATATATGTTTCCTGGGTTGGAGTGCCTCTGCATGTTATCACTCTGTTGCTGTAGTACATTACCCAGTCATGGTCTTTGGCCTTCATTTCCCACCCTATCATATTCATTACATTAATAAAAAATTGCCAATAAGAAAGATCATTTCCCCCCTAGAACCAGATTAGGCATTGATTGATTGCCTGGGGACATTATGTAAGGTGCTTTGTACAGTATGATAGAATATCCTTCCTCACTGCATTACTGCATTTCTTCAAGAGATGTGAAAACTGCTTATTTTTTTTTTTTTTTTTTTTTTTTTTACCAGAGATTGAAGCCATGGGTGCTTAACCACGAATTCATACTACCAGCTCTTTTTGTTCTTTATTTTGAGACAGGCTCTCTTTCAGTAGGTTGCTCTCAGTAGGCCTTGCTAAGTTGCTGAGGCTGACCTTGAACTTGCAATTCTCCTGTCTGCCTTTCAAGTCCCTGGGATTACAGGCATGTGCCACTAAGCCTAGCTCATTTTGAGAACTTTTTTACAATTTTGTTTATGAGAAAAATATTGCTTAATGGTTTATAGTTTTTTTTTTGTTTGTTTGTTTTTTTGTTTCCTTTTTTGAAATGCTGGGGATTGAACTCAGGGCCTTTTGCATGCTAAGTATATGCTCTACTTTTGAGTCACACCTCTAACCCTTGTAATTTTCTTTTAATGTCCTTGTCTTGTTTTGGTATGAAGATTACAGAAAATGTGTTGGAAAATGTTCCCTTGTCTGCTTCCTGAAAGAATTTAAGATTAGTACTATTTCTCCTTTAATGTTTGATAGACTTCACTAGTGAAATCATCTAATCAGGTGATTTTTTTTGGAGGAAGGGTTTAGATTATAAAGTCAATTTTTAAAATACATTTAGGGCATTCTGATTTTTAGTTTTCAACTGGGCACAATGGCATATGTTTGTTTTCCCATATTTAGGAGACTGAGGCAGGAGAGTTGCTTTTGTCTAGGAGTTTACAATGAGACCCTATCCTTAAAAAATGAAAAGTTTCAGCTGGGCACGGTGGCTCACGCCTGTAATCCCAGCACTTGGGAGGCTGAGGCAGGAGGATCTAGAGTTCAAAGCCAGCCTCAGCAATGGAGAGGCACTTAGCAACTCAGTGAGACCCTGTCTCTAATAAAATACAAAAAAGGGCTGGGGATGTGGCCCAGTGGTCTAGTGCCCTGAGTTCAATCCAAAATCAATACAAAAAAATCAATACAAAAAAAAAAAAAAAAAAAAAAAAAGAAAAGTTTCAATTTCTTCTAACAGTTTTAATGCTATAGGCATCAGATTTCATACTATCTCATTATTTGTTTATCTTTATTTTTCCTGACCCAGAGGCACTTAACCACTGAGCCATATCCTTAGCCCTTTTTTAATTTTTTATTTTAAGATAAGATCTTGCTAAGTTTCTTAGGGCTTTGCTAAGTTGCGGGGGTTGGCTTTGAACTTGAAATCCTCTTACTTCATCCTCTTGAACTGCTGGGATTACAGGCATGTACTAGTGCATTGGCCCTCTGGCTCTTTTTTTTTTTTTGTGGTACCGGGGATTGAACTCAGGGGCACTCGTCCACTGGGTCACATCCCAAGCCCTTTTTTGTATTTTATTTAGAGACAGGGTCTCACTGAGTTGCTAAGTGCCTCGCCATTGCTGAGGCTGGCTTTGAACTCGCGATCCTCCTGCCTCAGCCTCCCAAAGTGCTGGGATTACAGGCGTGCGCCACCGCGCCCGGCTGGCTCTTTTTATATTAAGGCAGAGTCTTGCTAAGTTGTTGAGGTTGGCCTTGAATTTGGTGATCCTTTTGTCTTCCCAGTCACCAGAATTATAGGTGTTTGCCACTGTGCCCAGTTTACTTTTTCAAGTAATGATGTATTGGTACTAGCTTTACCTTGCTTATTGTTTCCATGATTTTTAAAAGTCTTTTCTTTAACCTGTGTCTTTATATTTTAAGGACATCTTTTATAAATTACATGTAGTTGGGCTGTGTTGTTCTTTTGTTTTTTTCTTTTTTTGTGGTGCTGGGAACTGAACCTAAGGCTTTGTGTGAATACTAGGCAAGTACTCTACCTTTGAGCTATACTTACAACCCCAGTGGTTTTTTTTTTTTTTTTTTTGAGGGCTGTACTAGGGATTTTATTCAAGCACTCAACCACTAAGCCACACTCCCTGCCCTTTTTTAATATTTTATTTAGAGACAGGGTCTCACTAAGTTACTTAGCACCTTGCTTTTGCTGAGGCTGGCTTTGAACTTCCAATCCTCCTGCCTCAGCCTCCTGAGCCACTGGGATTACAGGTGTGCACCACCGTGGCTGGCTTGTTTTTCTTTTTAATTTAGGTTGAAATTTTTGCCTTTAATTAATTCAAATAATATGTTGCATTTCTACAAAAGATAGGGAAATCTTTATTATATGTTCTTTTTTTTTTGTATTATATTGGCCCTGATTGCAAAGAAAATAAAATATCATTTTGCATTTCTCTGTATTGATTTAGTTCATTTACATTTAATGTAATACAGTTGGATCTCCGTATCTGCATGTTCTACATCCCTGGATTAAATCTGGTGTGGATTGAAAATATTTAAGGAAAATAGTCTACACTGAGCATGTATGGATATTTTTTCTTGTCATTATACCCTAAATAAGAGTATGACAGCATTCACATTATTTATATTTTGCTAAATAATATAATCTAGAGGTGATTCATTCGTTCATTCATTCATTTATTTAATGCCTGTATTTTATTTATTTATTTTTATGTGGTGCTAAGGATTTGAACCCAGAGCCTCACACTTGGTAGGCAAATGCTCTGCCACTAAGCTACAACCCTAGTCCTAGAGGTGATTTAAAGTGTATGAGGGTGGGGTGTGGTAGTAAATGCCTGTAATTCCAGTGGCTCAGGAGATTGAGGCAGGAGGATTAAAAGTTCAAGGCTAACCTCAGCAACCTAGCAAGGCCCTAAGCAATTTAGTGAGACCCTGTCTCAAAATAAAAAATAAAAAGGTCTGGGGATGTGGCTCAGTGGTTAAATACCCCTGAGATCAATCCCTGGTACCAAAATAAATTAGTAAATAATAAATAAATTATATCATAAGCCCATATATGCAGTTTATAGTCACATACTGTGTCATTTTATACAAAATTTTCTTTTCTTTTTTTTTAATGAAGTAATGGGGATTGAACCCAGGGCTTCTGGCATGCCAAGCAAGTGTTCATATCCCAAGCCCTTATGCAAGGATTTTTAGCATCTGGGAGGTGGGGGGTTGGTCCTAAAACCAGTTCCTGCCAATACAGAAGACTAAGAACCAACAATAAATGATACGGCTGGTTTAAGTGTAACATTACTCTTTTTTTTTTATTTTTTGGTACCAGGGATTGAATTCAGGGACACTTGACCACTGAGCCACACCCCCAGCCCTATTTTATATTTTATTTAGAGACAGTGTCTCACTAAGTTGCTAAGTGCCTCACTTTTGCTGATGCTGGCTTTGAACTCGCCATCCTCCTGCTTCAGCCTCTTGATCTGCTGGGATTACAAGTGTGCACCACTGCACCTGGCTTCTGTCTCATTTTTTAAATTCCTTTTTCCTATTTTCTTTTGGGTTAATCAAATTTATTTTCTCTGTTTCACCATTTTTCTCTTTTTACTTTAAACTTCACAGATAATGTATACCTTTTTTTTTCTTGGTATGGGGTATTAAATTCAGGGGTGCTTAGTCACTGAGCTAGAACCCCAACCCTTTTTATTTTTGAGACAGGTTTTTTTTTTTAATTTATTTTTTTTTATATGCTTTAGTTGTACACAATTTTTTTTTTTTTTTTTAAATTTTTACGTGGTGCTGAGGATCGAACCCGGGCCGCGCACATGCTAGGTGAGCGCTCTACCGCTGAGCCACAACCCCAGCCCGAGACAGGGTTTTTAAAAAAATATTTATTTATTTGTTTTAGTTGTACACAATGCCTTGTATTTTTACATGGTAGTGAGGATGGAACCCGGGCTGCCCATGCACTAGGCAAGCACTCTACCCCTGAGCCACAACCCAGCCCCTAAGACAGGGTTTTAAGGCTCACCTTGAACTTGTCATCCTTCTGTCTCAGCCTCAGCCTCAGCCTCTTGAGTCTCTGGGATTACAAGTGTGTGCCACCATCCCAGCACCTCTTTTATTTTCTTTGCTTTTTAAATTTTTTTAAATGTTTATTTATTTGTTTTAGTTGTACTCAATGCCTTTGTTTTTACTTGGTGCTGAGGATTGAACCCGGGCTGCTCACGTACTAGGCGAGTGCTCTATCACTGAGCCACAATCCCAGCCCTCCCTTGGTATATTTATGTGTGCACATAGTACTATTTTTAAAAGTTCCCTCCCCTCTCCCCTCACTTCTCCCTCCCTCTCAATCTCCTTCTTCTACTTTACTGATCATTCTTAAGTCTTTATATTTGATCTTCCCCTCCTTTATTCCCTTCCTTTGCTCTAGCTTCCACATATGAGAGAAACATTTGATCCTTGATTTTCTGAGACTGACTTACACAAATAAGAACCTCTTGGGGTTGTAGCTCAGTGGTAGAGCGCTTGTCTTATATGTGTGAGGCCCTGGGTTCGATCCTCAGCACCACATTAAAAAAAACAAAACAAAACAAAAACAAACCTCTTGCTGGGTACTGTGACATATATCTCTAATCCCAGTGATTTCGGAGGCTGAAGCAGGAGTTTTGCAAGTTTGAGGCTAGCCTGGACAACTTAGTGAGACACTATCTCAAAATAAAATAATAATAATAATTTTTTTTTTTTTTTTTTTTTTTTGTACCAGGGATTGAACTCAGGGGCACTCAACCACTGGGCCACATCTCCAGCCCTTTTTTGTATTTTATTTAGAGACAGGGTCTCATTGAGTTGCTAAGTGCCTCGCCATTGCTGAGGCTGGCTTTGAACTCGCGATCCTCCTGCCTCAGCCTCCCAAGTGCTGGGATTACAGGCGTGCGCCACCGCGCCTGGCTTAAACCCCATCTTATAATGAACTTAATGATTCTACAGTATAGAGACTTTTTGTTGGGTGTGTTGAACCCTGATGCTACAGGAGGCTACAATAGGAGGATTGCAAGTGGGATGCTTGGGCAGTTTAGCAGGACCCTGTCTCAAAATAAAAAAGGGCCAAGTATGTACTCAGTGGTAATAGAGACATGGCTTCCATTCCTAGTACTGCAAAAAAAAAAAAAAAAGTCTTTAAGGAATTTGAATAGAAAAACAAAGTTAGTCTTTAATATATTGAGTACATATTTACCTGTCCTAGTGCTTTTCTTTTTCATTTTTTTTGGTATTAGGGATTAACCTCAGGGGTACTTGACCACTTACCTATATCCCCAGCCCTTTTTATTTCGAGTCTCACTAAGTTGCTGAGGGCCTGCCTCACTAAATTGCAGAGGCTGACCTTGAACTTAACTTATTATCCTTCTGTCACAACCTTCCTAGTTGCTGGGATTACAGTCATGCTCCTGCCCAGCTCTGGTGATTTTTATTTTTTCCTGTAGGTCTGACTGAGTATTCTGCAGTTTTTTTTTTTAAATTTCTAGTTGTAGATGGGCACAATACCTTTATTTTATTTATTTATTTTTCATGTGGTGCTGAGGGTTGAACCCAGTACTTACAGATGCTATAGGCAAGTGCTGTACCACTGAACTACAACGCTAGTCTAGTACTCTGCTATTGGAGAATTTTCTCTGCTTTCATTTACCCAAATATTCTTATTTCAACCTTGTTGGTTTTTGTCTTTTGCTGTTATGTGATGCTATGGATAAAAGCCTGAGCATTGAGCATTCTAGATAAGTACTCTGCTGTGAGGTATATTCTAAGCCCTGCCTTGGCCTCCTCTTCCTCCTTCTCTTCCTCTTTCTACTTATTACTACTATTATTGTTTTTTTTTTAATATTAATTTTTTAGTTGTAGTTGGACACAATACCTTTACTTTATTTATTCATTTTCATGTGGTGCTGAGAATCGAACCCAGGGCCTCACATATATGGCTCTACTGCTAAGCCACAACCCCAGCCCACTACTACTACTATTTTTACTATTTTGATATTGGGGATTTAACCCAGGGGCACTCAGTCACTGAGTCACATCCCCAACTCTTTTATTTTTTATTTTGAGAAATAACAATAAGGAGGAGGAGGAACAGGATCATAAGCTTAGTATAAACTTTCATTCTCATTTTAAAAAAGTGAAAACTTTAACTTGCCTTTTAGCAAAGGTATATTCAATTAGTAGAGAATAGTATGTTATTCATAAGAGTTTTATTATATTGTTTGCTAATTTAAAAAATAACCTTTACTCATTTAATGGGAGAAAATTAATATGTTTTGTTTCTCTTAACAGAATAAATTTAAACGTGAAGAAAAAACAAATGGATGGAGAATAGACAAAGCATTTCGTAAGTATTACAGACCTCTTCTATAAAGTATCATTTAGAGAGGCTAAAAAATAATCAGTCTCTTTGGCTGTAGGTGTAGTGTCTTTCTTGTTTTTAAAAAGCAATTTATAGCTGGGCTTGGTGGCGCATGCCTGTAATCCCAGAACTTTGGGAGCCTGAGGCAGGAAGATTGTGAGTTTAAAGCCAGCCTCAGCAAAAGTGAGGTGCTAAGCAACTCAGTGAGACTCTGTCTCTAAATTAAAAAATACAAAATAGGGCAGGGGATGTGGCTCAGTGGTTGAGTGCCCCTGAGTTCAATCCCTGGTAGAGTACCCCCCCCACCCATCCCCTGTCCTCATCAATTTATAGCTGAGCATGGTGGCACATTCCTGTAATCCCAGTGGCTTGGGGGATGAAGGGAGGCTGAGGCAGGAGGATGGTAAGTTTGAGGCCAGTCTTAGCAATTTAGCAAGGCTCTAAGCCACTTAGTGAGACCCTGTCTCTCAAATTTAACAATAAAAGGACTGGGGATGTGGCTCAGTGGTTAGGTGCTACTGGGTTCAATTCCTGCTATCAAATAACAACAACAACAACAACAACAAAACATGCATTTTACACAGAGTTTTAAAAAAAAAAAAAAAAAAGTGTAGTTCAAATTTTGACAAATAATATGTAATCACCACCCCAAACATGTATGGAACTTTTTTTTTTTTTAAAGATGGAACATTTTTATTGCTTTACAAGGCCATTTGTTTCCTTTTCAAATAAATTCTGTACTCTTGACCCCAGGTAACCACTATTCATTTGAATCACCATGGGTTAGTTTAGAATATTCCAGAATGTTTTATTCATGGAATCATATAGTATGTACTGTCTTGTGCTTCGTTTCCTTTACTCATTGTTTTTGAAATTTATTCATTTCATTGCTTATATCAGTGATTCCTTTTTTTAATTTTTAAACTAATAGTTTTTTCCTCTCCACATGGTCTGTTTTGTACTTGTTTATCCATTATTTTGCTGATAAATAAAACTGTTTGCTTTTGCTGTTATGCTATTTTAAAAACTAGAAATTCTTTTTCTTTTTAAAAAAATAAATACTTGAAGGTTCTTTTCCATTTTTATTTTTTTAACAGAGGAAAAGCGTCCTTTTGACTTCGATTTTTTTGCTCATTTGCTTCAGAAAGTTCTTGCTGAGGAAGAGAAAAGAAAGCAAAAATCCAGTAAAAGTCAGAGTTTAAAGGAGAAGAAATCCTCCAAACCACGGAAAAATGTAAAAGGTATTGATTTTATAAGAAAGTGTGCAGTTTTACTTAGTAATAATGAACTTTCAATATTGTCTCTCAGGAATTGAGAATTTAGGTATAGCTCAGGTAGTTGAGATCATCAGGGCATCCAGTTGGATGGACTTAGTTTTTCTTTACTTAGCCAGTTAAGTGGGCCAAAACAGCAGCTCCTTATAAAATTTTATAATTGTCATGATTGGGCTACTTGACATCATTCTGACATTTAACAAATTGTTCTGGTTAATCCAAGAGCATCAGAATTTTGAGTGTCATGTTCTGTGTTTGGTTGTTTATTATTATTTTTTCTGCAAAACAAACCTGTTATGAAATTCTGATATTTAAAAGGTGGAACTCAGGGTTGGGGTTGTGGCTTAGTGGTAGAGCACTTGCCTGGCATGTGTGAGGCCCTGGGTTTGATCCTCAGCAAACACATATAAATAAATAAATAAAGCACCACATAGAAATAAATAAATAAAGGTCCATTGACAACTAAAGCTATATGTATTGCATATATATACACTTATATATATGTATGTGTATATATATATGTATATTTACTATTTTTAAAAATATATATATTTATTTGTTTTAGTTGTATACAATACCTTTATTCTTACGTGGTGCTGAGGATTGAACCCAGGCTGCACACGTGCTAGGCAAGCATTCTACCGCTGAGCCACAACCCCAGCCCCAACTTTTTATTTAAATACATATATATATAAAGGTGGAACTCTAATGTCTTTGGGTTGTGACTAGCTTGTATTTTTTGAGCACAGCTTAATTTCTGAAGGTTGACATTGACTTGTACCAGGGAGAAAATTGCATTTGTGGGGTTATTTCTTTTCTCTTTTTTTTTTTTTTTTTTTGGTACCAGGGATTGAACTTGGGGTCACTCGACCACTGGGCCACATCCCCAGCCCTTTTTTGTATTTTATTAGAGACAGGGTCTCACTGAGTTGCTAAGTGCCTCTCCATTGCTGAGGCTGGCTTTGAACTCGCGATCCTCCTTCCTCAGCCTCCCAAGTGCTGGGATTACAGGCGTGCGCCATTGCGCCCAGCTTCCATTGTTTTAATCACTGACAAACAGCCCCAAAGATCCTACATGACTTTTTCCTAAGCGCTCAGAATTTAAGATGGGGCAGAGGCAGGACTCAAACCTGGAATTGTGAGAGCCTGTGGTGGAGGTCTGCAAGACCACCACCACATTTTGTTATTGTTTAAGAGGACTAACAGTGTTCGGCACCCTATGTCTGGCATATACCAAAATTCCAGACTACCAAAAGGAAAACAGTTCATCATAAACCACATCATTTGTACAAACAATTTAGGCACAACAAGCCAGTCTTATCAGTTAGAGTGGTAGAAACCTTCCCCAAACCATGGTCCCAGATGTGGCCCAATGGCCAACCCCTGAGCAGACCTTTCAGAAGATGCTAGTCAAACCTATTGTATTAACTCTTCTCTGTACAAAGCCAATCTCAAATTTCTTTTTCTAGAGCCTGGTACCTCTTTGATAATTGAAGTTACTTTATTATTCTGGTAGCACTGAGATTGAATGTAAGGCCTTGTGCATGGTAGGCTCTATCACTGTGGTGTATCCTAAAGACTTTCGGTTTTTTTAAGTTCATTTTGAGACAGGGACTTGCTTAGTTTCCTAGAGGCTGACCTTTGAATTTGTGTTCTTCTCTTGCCTCAGTCTCCTGAGTAGCTGGGGTTCAGGTGTATGCCACTGTGCCCAGCTCATATTTCGTTTGTTAGCCAAAGGAATGTTTTTAAACTTACTATATTTGGCTTTAGGAGATGAAGATGTATTACTTCTTATTATGATTATCATGTAAATAGCATGCATAACACACTATATCTTATTTAATGTAAGGGTTTTAAAGATACATTATTATAACTCAAAATTTAAAAATTTTGTGGTTATTTTGACTGAATAAACCAAGTCAATCAATTGTTTTCTCAATTTTGAAATCTTATTTTCATTTTTTTTTTTTTTTTTTTTTTTAAACATTCTGGATTTTTTTTTTTTTTTTTAAACCAGAGAATTAACCCAGAGGCACTTTACCACTGAGCCATATCCCCTACTTTTTTTTGGAGACAGGGTCTTGCTAAATTGCTTAGGGCCTTGCTAAGTTGCTGAAGCTGGCTTTGAACTTGCAATTCTTCTGCCTCAGCCTTCCAAGTCTGTGGGATTATAGGTGTACACCACCATGACTGGTTTATTTTCACTTTTTAAAAAATGTAAGTAGCCGGGCGCGGTGGCGCATGCCTGTAATCCCAGCACTTTGGGAGGCTGAGGCAGGAGGATCGCGAGTTCAAAGCCAGCCTCAGCAATGGTGAGGCACTTAGCAACTCAGTGAGACCCTGTCTCTAATAAAATACAAAAAAGGGCTGGGGATGTGGCCCAGTGGTCGAGTGTCCCTGAGTTCAATCCCTGGTACCAAAAAAAAAAAAAAAAAAAAAAAAAAAATGTAAGTGAATGAAATTGAATTTTTATCTTTTGAGATTGGACATTTTTAAAGAAGATGTCTGATCAACCATGGTTTTGAAGTTAAGCTTGCTTTTGCTTTGGGTAAATCTGTTTTGTGATGCTGTAACAGAACATCTGAGTAATTCATAGAATCCGAGTAATTCATAGAGAACAGAAATTTATTTCTCATAGCTCAGGAGGCTGATAAGCCCAAGATCAGGGCACCTGTCATCTGGCAAGGGCCTTCTTGCTCCTTCATCACATGGTAGAGCGCAAAGAGAGAAAGAGGGAATGAACTTGACCTTTCTCAATACTGGTTATTGATTTTTCCGTGAGGACAGAGCACTCTTGGTCTAATCACCTCATAAAGATGCCAACTCACAATGTTGTTACAGTGACGATTAAATTTCAACCTGAGGTTTTTGAAGATATTCAAATCAAACCATGCTATATTCATGGTGATCTCTATTTTTTTAAAATTTTCATCTTTTGAAGTAATTCAAAAGTAATTCATGTTTTCATATTTTTTATGCACTTGACTATTAATATGCCCTAGTAATCAGGGCACTAGCAATTATTTTAAAATATTTGTTAAAAATATTGTTCATTGAGCCGGGCGTGGTGGCGCACGCCTGTAATCCCAGCACTTTGGGAGGCTGAGGCAGGAGGATCGCGAGTTCAAAGCCAGCCTCAGCAATGGTGAGGCACTTAGCAACTCAGTGAGACCCTGTCTCTAAATAAAATACAAAAAAGGGCTGGGGATGTGGCCCAGTGGTTGAGTGCCCCTGAGTTCAATCCCTGGTACCACAAAAAAAAAAAAAAAAAAAAAAAAGAAAAGAAAAAGAAAAATATTGTTCATTGAATTGGCTGTAGTGACACACTCTTGTGATCCCAATGGCTTGGGAGACTGAGGCAGGGGATTGCAAGTTCAAAGCTAGCATTCGCAACTTTGCAAGACCCTATCCAAAAAAAAAAAAAAAAAAAAAAGGTATTATTTATATACATACACACACATATATTTTTTGTTGTTGTTGAAAAACAGAAAAAGGAAAAGAAAGGTGGTGGATTGGTCTCATGAAAATCATATCAGCTGTATAGTAGAGGAAAGCGACCTAGAAGAGCGAGGGGAGGAGGGAAAAAAAAAATACTGGGTAATGATATTGGCCAAATTATATTTTTATATGTGTGTATACATATGATAATAAATTCAACCATTGTATACAACTTCATGCACAAATAAAAAAATATGAAAAAAGCACAAATGAGAGAAGACTAATTTTTTTAAATTTTAATTTAGAACATCTGTCTACCATGGGCAAGACTCTAGTTCAATCCCCAGCATCACAGAAGCAAAAAACACTCACCCCTTCACAAGAAAAATCCATGTAGGGGCCAAGCGTGGTGGTACATACCTGTACCTTCCAAGCAACAGGGAAGGCTGAAGCAGGAGGATCCCAAGTTTGAGGAAAATCTCAGCAACTTAGAAAGACCTGGTCCCAAAATTAAAAATAAAAAAGGCTAGGAATGTAGTTCAGTGGTAGAGTTTGATTGAATTCGGGCGATTGAACTCAGGGGCACTCAACCACTGAGCCACATCCCCAGGCCTATTTTATATTTTATTCAGAGACAGGGTCTTACTGAGTTGCTTAGTGCTTTTCTGTTGCTGAGGCTGGCTTTGAACTCATGATCTTCCTGTCTTAGCCTTCCAAATCACTGGGATTATAGTTGTGCTCCAACCAATCTGGCTGAAGATTAAATTCTTGAACACTTTCTCCCGCCTATTATGAACACTTTTCTGTTTATGTGTATCTGTTTGTCTAAGGATGTATGTAAGTTTTTTGATTCATAAAAATGGAATCAGAAATATACGTTGATATTTTTAAATACAACAGTATGTTTTGAAATCTTTCACTTTATTGTATATGAACCTGTCTTCTTGTTATTGCCTTTGTGAATTTTTTCATGTTTGTGTGGTGCTAGGGTTTGAACCCAGGGCCTTGTGTATGCTGAGTATGTGCTTTATTCTTGAGCTACACCCTGCTTGGATTTTTTTTTTTTTTTTTTGGGTAGTGTGGATTGAATTCAGTGGTACTCTACCACTGGACTGCATTTCTAGCCTTTTTCATTTTTAATTTTGGGACCAGGTCTTTCTGAGTTGCTGAGATTTTTCTCAAACTTTGGATCCTCCTTCTTCAGCCTTTCTTATTGCTTTGATTACAGGTGTATGCCACCATACCTGGCCTCTACATGGGTTTTTCTTTTGAAGGGGGCAGTGGTTTTTGCTTTTGTGATGCTGGGGACTGAATTAGAGTCTTGCCCATGGTAGGCATGGTTCTACCAGTGTTCTTCTACTGAACTATACCCCCAGCCCACCTCTGCATGGATTTTCTAGCATGAATGTATTGTAACTTATTTGGTTATTCCCTTTTGAACATTTTACTTTGTATTCAATTTTTTGTTCACATAAATAGTATTATAGTGGATATCCTTGAGTATTTATTTTCTCTACCTTTAATGATTTTCTGTAGGTTGTTTATATATTTATAACTACTTCACTTATTTTCAGTGAGAAAAGTTACTAGTGAAGGAGTAAATGATGATCCTGATGAGTCTGTGAGTACTAAAATTTCAGATACTCAGGAGGATGCTCAGACAGTTGAAGAAGAGTCTCTGATGTTATCAGGACAAGATTTAGAACAAGTTGCATTAGAACAAGACCTAAGTGAAAAGAAAAGGAGAAGGAAGAATCAAGATGATGCTAATGAACAGGAAGTAAAAACTCTTTTAGGAAATGCCAGTGTTCAGTCAGTCCCTTTTAAAGGAGAAAAACAAAAGGGTAAGTTTCTTATGCATTTTAATATTCTTATATTACTTGAAGACATGGACAGTAATGTGGTATATAACATATACTTTGCTTTTGGATAGATTCAGTAATGCTTGTTATTTATTTATTTATTTATTTGGTACTGGGAATTGAAGCCAGAGGCATTTTATCACTGACCCATGTCCTCAGTCTTTTTTTTATTTTGAGACAGGGTCTCACTAAGTGTCTTAGCCCCTCACTGAGTTGCTGAGATTAGCTTCAAATTTATAATCCTTCTTTAGCCCTCCCAGTTGCTGGGATTGTAGTATATACTGCTGTACCTGGTCTGTTAGTTGGTTCTGTACTGATAGTATTGAGTTAAGTTTTTTTTTTTTTTTTTTAATTTTTAGATGTTGATGAACCTTTATTTTATTCATTTATTTATATATGGTGCTGAGAATCAAACCCAGTGCCTCATATATGCTTGGCAAGCACTCTACCACTGAACCACAACCCCAGCCCTGTGTTAAGTATTTTTATCTTTTAAAATTTATTTTTGCTGGGCATGGTGGCACATGCCTGTAATGCCAGCACTTGGGAGGCTGAGGCAGGAGGATCGTGAGTTCAAAGCCAGCTTCAGAAATGGCGAGGCACTTAGCAACTCAATGAGACCCTGTCTCTAAATAAAATACAAGAAAAGGGCTGGGGATGTGGCCCAGTGGTTGAGTGCCCCTGAGTTCAATCCCCAGTACCAAAAAAAAAAAAAAAAAAAGTTTATTTTTAAAACTTTAAAAATTTGCATGTCACTTTTGTGTAGGACGATGATAATATTCATTGTATTGTTCCTGTTTTTAGTATATGTGCTGTCAAAGCAAGCACCCCTTTCATTTTTAATTAAATGAAAAAATTTTATTGTTAAACAACAACAACAACAAAAAAAAAGAAAAACAGTTAGGAATGGTGACACATGCCTGTAATCCAGAGACTCAGGAGATTGTGTTTGGCATCTGCGATTCTCTGGGTTTAATCCCCAACATGAAAAAATCAAAGCAGTTATTCAAGTAAAGACAGGAAGAAAAAGTTGTGGCAGACCAGAACAACCTTTTGTAGAATTTTAGTATCATACAGTTCACCTGCACTAGTATGATTTTAATAAATTAATTCTGGTAGTTAAAGTAGTATGATTTTATAAGCCTAATAACATTATGCTATTTTGTTGCTGTTACAAGAGACATTGCTTATAAAGTAGGAAAGCTTACTGATTAAGAAATCAGATTTTAGAAGTTAAACAGATTTTGTTTTTATCCTAACTCTTGTATTTTTATTCTAGCTCTTGACATTGGACTGTCAGTTAATATCTCTGAACTTAGGTGGTTCTTCTCTGTCATGGGTTAACGTTAATACCTTTTAGTAGGATTTTTTGAGTATTAATGAGATAATACATCTGATAGACTTGAGTTGTTGTCGTTTAGTAAGTACTCAGTAAATGGTAGCTGTTATCTTATTATTAATTATTACACTTCTGAAGGAACAAAAGAACAGCCAAGTCCATTTTTAGCTTCTTGACAAGACATATAAAGCAAGTCATTAACCACTTGAAATTTAAGAAAGATGCTAGGTGTGGTGGTGTACACCTGTAATCCCAGTAACTCAGGAGGCTGAGGCAGAAGGATACCAAGTTTAAGGCCAGCACCAACAATTTCACAAGGCCCTAAGAAACATGGTGAGACTGTCTCAAAATAAAAAAATATAAAAAAGGGCTGGGGATGTGGCTCAGTGATTAAGGGGTCCTGGATTCAGTTCCTGGTACAAAAAAAAAATTTTTTTTTCCCCAGAAAAGGGAAAATGCTACAAATTTCCCAGGAAACTTGGTCTGATATTCAAAATACAAACCATTATAAGTTGATTAAATTTTCATTATGTTTTAAAAATAAGATTGTGTCTTACAAATAAGAAGTTGAATGTTGAATGAATTGTTTTACAGGAAAAAAGAGTCTTACATGTAAATATTTTTGTGGTTTTTTTTTTTTTTTTTTTGGTACTGGGGATTGAATTTAGGGGCTCTCTTGATCACTGGGCCACATCCCCAGCCCTTTTTTGTATTTTATTAGAGACAGGGTCTCACTGAGTTGCTGAGTGCCTCAGCCTCCCAAGTGCTGGGATTACAGGCGTGTACCACCTTGCCTGGCTATTATTTTTGTGCTTTTAGAAAAGAAGGTGTTTGGGCTGTGGTTTTGGCTCAGTGGCAGAGCACTTGCCTATCATGAGTGAGGTACTGAGTTCAATCCTCAGTACCACATAAAAATAAAGGTATTGTGCCCACCTACAACTAAAATAAATAAATAAATAAATAAATAAGCATATTATATATTATATAAAGAAGGTGGTTGTGTTTTGACTGTAATTTTTTAGAAGATTATGTACTTTATATTCATAGATAAAAGTCCATCTTCAAGGCCTGAGGTGAATGAAGGTGAATGCAATAAGGAACAGAAGCTTGTCTGTGTACAGAACAGAGATGATGACAGTGTGAGTTTAGCCTCTGGTGAAAAAATTGAGGAGAGAGCTGACCCTGTCCTTTCAGAAAGGTATTTTCTATATCTTCACTGGCTTTATCTCATCTATTGATTACTGGGAGAGTAGTGTTGAATTGTCTAACTGTAATTGTGGAATGTATTTTTCTTTTTAGATTTATTTATTTATTTATTTATTTATTTATTTATTGTACTGGGAATTGAATCCAGGAGCACTCTACCAGTGAACTATATCCCCAGCCCTTTTTATTTGATTTTGATACAGAGTCTGGCTGGTCTGAGAAGGGTTCTGAGGCTATTCTCAAACGTATAGTCCTCCCTAGCTTCCCAAGTTGCTGGGATTACAGATGTGTGCCAGTGTGCCCAGAATAGTTCTATTTGTTTTTATGTCATTTATTTGAAGCTTTGTTGTTAGTTGCATACATACTATATCTTCTTGGTGAAATATTTTAGTATAATATATACTGTCTTCTGCTATCCCCCACTCCCACCTTTTTCAGTAAGTACTAGGGGATTGAACCCAGGGATACTCTACCACTGACCTACACCCCCAGCCCTTTTTATTTAATTTTTAAAACATTTTGAGACAGGCTCACATGAAGTTGCCAAAGCTAACTTTGAATTTGTGATCCTCCTTCCTTAGCCTCATGAGTAGTGGAATTACAGGCATTCACCACTGTGCCTAACTGATATTGACTGATACTGATCTTTTTTCTGTTACTACTTTTGCCTTTTTGAGGGGCTGGGTGTCAAACGTAGAGCCTTGTACAGTCTAGGCAAGTTCTCTTACCACTAAGTTACATCCCCAGCCCCTCTTAAGAAATTTTAAGTGTATAATGCAGTACTATTAATTATAAGAACAGTGAAGAACATATAGCAGATCTATGACATTTTTTTCTTCTTTCTTTTTTCTTTTTAAATTTTTTATTCTAATTTGTTAATACATGTTTGCAGAGTACATTTCAATTCATATTACATACAAAGCACAATTTTTCAAGTTGCTGGTTTTATATAAATAATTTTCACAACAACTGTATCTTCATACATATATTTAGGGTAATCTTGCATGCCTGAAACTCTATATTCATTGGATGGCAATTCCCCATTTTGTCCTCACCCCAACCTTTGGCAACCACCAGTCTATTTTTTTTTTTTCTCTGAGTTTGACTGCTTTAGAGACCTAATATAAGTGGAACCCATGCTATGTTTAAACTTCTATGATTGCCTTATTTCACTTAGTTTACAAGCTTAATTCACTTAGTTTTTAAGGTTCATCTGTGTTGTACATATGACAGAATTTACTTTTTATGCCTGAATAATATTCGGTGGCATGTATATGCCAACATTTTCTTTATCCATTTATTAGTTAATGGATATTTTGGGTTGTTTCCATCTCTTAACTATTGTGAATAGTGATGCAGTGAAAATAGGAGTGCAGGGGCTGGGGTTGTAGCTCAGCAGTAGAGTGCTCGCCTAGCACATGCGTGGCCTGAGTTCGATCCTCAGCACCAGGTAAAAATAAACGCATTGTGTACAACTAAAACGCTTTAGTTGTACCCGGGCCGCTCACGTGCTAGGCGAGCGCTCTACCTCTGAGCCACAATCCCAGCCCCTAAATAAATATTTCTAAAAAATAGGAGTTCAAAAAATTTTTTTGAAATCCTGATTTCAGTTCGTTTAATTAAAAACCCAGAACTGGGATTGATGGATCATATGGTAATTTTTTTTTTTTTTGGTACCAGGGATTGAACTCGGGCACCTGACCACTGGGCCACATCCCCAGCCCTTTTTTGTATTTTATTTAGAGACAGGGTCTCACTGAGTTGCTAAGTGCCTCGCCATTGCTGAGGCTGGCTTTGAACTCATGATCCTCCTGCCTCAGCCTCCCAAGTGCTGGGATTACAGGTGTGTGCCACCACGCCCGGCTCTATTTTTAACTTCTTTTTTTAATTGGCCTGAGGATTGGTCCCAGGGATGCTTAAAAAACCAGCCACATCCCTAGCCCTTTTCGTTTTTTATTTTAGACAAGGTCTTGCTATGTAACTTAGGGTTTTGCTAAGTTTCTGAGCCTGGCTTCAAACTTGTGAACCTCCTGCCGCAAGCTCCTGAGTCACTGGGATTATAGGCATGTGCCATTATGCCTGGCTAATTTTTAATGTTTTGAGGAACTCTCCATACTATTTCCAGTACCTGATATTCCAATTTATGTTCCCACCAACAGTTTATAAGGGTTCATTTTTATATCGTGAGTATATATTGTTTTTTAAATCTTTTGCGTTGTTTCATAATGGGCATCCTAACAGAGGGTGATACCTTGTTTTGATTTTCATTTTACTGATGATTAGTGATTTTGGACACCTTTTCATTTACCTTTTAGCTATTGGTGTTCTTCTTTGGATAAATGTCTCTTAAGTCCTTTGTCCATTTTTAAATTTGATTATTTCCAGCTTCATTCTTTCTCAAGATTTCTTTTTTAAAAAATGTATCCTGCTTGGATTCTCTGATCTTTGAATTTGTGGTTTTGAGTTCTTTCCATTATTGAGTTCTTTTCATATTCTTGGTTATTATCTTTTTCTTTACTGTGGTTTAAAAATACACACACATACACTTTTCTGTATGTATATGTGTGTGTGTATATACATTTATATACATACATATATATATACATAATTAGATATATTAATTATTTTTGTTTGTTTTTTAACCAGGAATTGATCCCAGGGCACTTAATCATTAAGCCACATCCCCAGCTATTTTTTTTTTTTTTTTTTTTTTTTTTTTGGTATCGGGGATTGAACTCAGGGGCACTCGACCACTGGGCCACATCCCCAGCCCATTTTTGTATTTTATTAGAGACAGGGTCTCACTGAGTTGCTAAGTGCCTCGCCATGGCTGAGGCTGGCTTTGAACTCGCGATCCTCCTGCCTCAGCCTCCCAAGTACTGGGATTACAGGCGTGCGCCACCGCGCCCGGCTCCCAGCTATTTTTTTTTAATATTTGTTTATTTACTTTAGTTGTATGCAATGCATTTATGTTTACGTGGTGCTGAGGATCGAACCCGGGCCGCTCACGTGCGAGGCGAGTGCTCTGCCGCTGAGCCACAACCCTAGCCCCTCTCCAGCTATTTTTTTTTTTATATTTATTTTAGAGTCAGGGTCTCACTTAGTTGCTTAGGTCCCTTGCTAAGTTGCTGAGACTGGCTTTGAACTCTTTTTTTTTTTTTTTTTTTTGTACTGGGGATTGAACTCTGGGGCACTCGACCACTGGGCCACATCCCCATCCCTTTTTTGTATTTTATTAGAGACAGGGTCTCACTGAGTTGCTAAGTGCCTCACCATGCTGAGGCTGGCTTTGAACTTGCAATCCTCCTGCCTCAGCTTCCCAAGTGCTGGGATTAAAGGCATGTGCCACCACGTCCAGACCAGCTGAACTCTTGATCCTCCTGCCTCAGCTTCCCAAGCCACTTGCGATTATAGGTGTGCACCACTGCACCTGGTATATGAACCATTTTTAAGCATACAGTTCAGTAGCATTAATTACACTTACATTTTTGTGTACAAATCACCATTTTTTAAACCTTTTTATATTTCCAAACCAAAATTCTAAACTATACCGTAATTCCCATCTCCCCCAAACCCTAGTAATCTCTAATCTGCTTTTCCTCATTGTGAATCTACCTGTTCTAGATTTTTCATTTCAGTGGAATTATACACTATTTTTCATTTGTTTGTTGTTAGTTGATGGTTTATACCTCTTTTTTTGTTTGTTTGTTTGAGGTACTGGGGATTGAACCTGAGGCTTCTCATAGGCTAAGAAAGCACTTTACTACTGAGCTATACCCCCAGCTCTCAGTTGATAGTTTAAAGTATGACTTCAAAGATAAAGCTAATTTTAGAAATTATTCACCAAACTATACTTATGACTTATTCTATTAAAGGAGCAAATCAACAATCTTATAGTAACTGTTAAAATCCCAACTGATTTTGGAAAACAGTAAGTTGATTGAAAAATTCTCTACAAAAGATGATTTATGAATGGTAAAGACAGTTTTGACAATCACCTGTGGAGAGGGAATATATTAAGGCTTATTCTAAAGCTAGAGTAAAGCACTGTGATACTGATACAGACATAGACAAATTTACTCAGTGGAACTGAATGTCTAATGTAGGAAAAGACATTTGGGAATCTTATATGGCAGAGATAGCTTTAGAAATGAGTGGACAAAGATAGAACTAACTATTCAATAGATGGTGCTGAGCTATGAAAACGATAGTATTAGATCCCTATTTTGCCCTGTCTTTTAACTGCCTGATGAATTAAGGACTACACATATAAGAAAATATTTTAAAAGGTTTTAGAGGAAATGTGTGAAAATATCTTTGCAAAGTTAAGGGTTTCTTAACATTTGGGAAAAAATATCTTCTGTTAACAAAGACTCCATAAGGAGAGTAAAAGGCAAGCTATTCATTGGGAGGTTTATGTATAATAACTGGCCAATAAAAATACATAGAGAACTCTTAATGAACTAATAATACACCAGGAAAAGAGAAACACCTAGTAGAAAAAATAAGCAATAAATAAATAAAAATAAAAGGCTAAATATGTGTTGAAACAGTGCTAGGTAGTTTGTGGCCATCAGTTATATTACTGTTAGTTGACATATTTCATAATAAAATAATCCTTGCTTTGCATAGTAGTGTTAACTGCAATTTGTGCTTATGGGAACTGTGTCCTCATTTTATATGACTTTTGGTTAATAGTCCCATGCACAGCAAGGACTGCCTATAGAAAATTTTAATGAAAACTAATTCCTAAATACCACTCTAATTTTATACACACATTTGATTTGCGAATCCCTTTGAATTAATAGGTTTTGATTTAGGCGCTTCTTTTTTTTCTTTTTTCTTTTTTGATTTATAATAGTATGTATTACAATTCATAATGCACATATATAGCATCTTTTTACATATAACTGTTTGTATACAAAGTATATAAGTACCATTCAGGTCTTCAATCATGCATTTAGGATAATGATATCCATCTCATTCAACCACCATTCCCCCCCCCCCCCACCCGCTTGTTCCCTCCCTTCCCCTCCCTTTCTTTTGACCATTCTATTGTTCTTCTAATCCTCCTATGTACCCCCATCCAACAACACTGTGAACTAGCTTCCTTATATCAGAGAAAACATTTGGTATTTGGATTTTTGAGATTGACTAATTTCACTTAGCATTATATTCTCCAACTTCATCCATTTACCTGCAAATTAGGTGCTTCTTGAGTTCTCCCAAGCCTATTGGTATGTGTTGGTACTTTCTCTGAAGGTACAGATCTTTATAACCTCATGGAAGAAGTATTGTAGAAAAGCCAGCATAACAGCTTGTGATTATTCCATAATGAGGGATAATTTCCCCAAAGTGTTGGTATTATCTATTTAAAAAATTTTTAAATAGTATAAAATAATGTATTACTAGATTTTTTTTTTTTGCTAATGTGTTTTCATTTCCTTAGTAATCAACAAGATACCATGCCATTAGCAACTGAGTTTTCAGAATTAAGCACTTCAGATTTGCCTCCATCAGAAGTTGGAATTAGAACATCATGTGAAGTGAATAATGTTGAGAGTAGTACAGGAGAAAGAAATGTTGACCTGAAGAATAAATCGCTGTAAGTATTTTATATGATAGGATTTCTCTTTTCTTCATATTTTAATAAGGTTCTTAATTAAAAAAAATTTTTTTTTTTCTGTCCTGAGAATTGAACCCAGGGCTTTACAAGTGCCATACCCCAACCCTTAATAGCATTCTTTTTTTTTTCTTTTTTTCCTTTTGGCACTGGGGATTGAACTCAGGGGCACTTGACCACTGGGCCACACCCCCAGCCCTTTTTTGTATTTTGTTTAGAGACAGCGTCTCACTGAGTTGCTAAGGCCCTCACCATTGCTGAGGCTGGCTTTGAACTTGCGATTTTCCTGCCTCATCCTCCCAAGTGCTGGGATTACAGGCGTGCACCACCACGCCTGGCCCCTTAATAGCATTCTTAAATTATAGCATCATTTTATTTAGGAATTACAAAGGATAATTACATATAGACCATTTATTTTATAATTTAACTGTGGTCTGTTAGTGCTACATCAGGATTTTTAAGTTTATATTCCATTATACAAATTTTCTTTTTCATATCAGCAAGGTGGTAATTTAACAGTGAGGCAGGAGGATTGCAAGTGCAAAGTCAGCCTTAGCAACTCATCCGTATTTCTTCTATGCTTTTATTTAAAACTTTCATCTACTTAGCATATATTGTCAGCACAGTATAAGTGATGGAGCTAATTATCTTTTTTTCTCAATGTTATTCAGTTTTTCCATTACCATTTATTTAATTTCATCTAGTTTATTTTTTAAAATACTGTATTTTGTATTTCATTTTCTCCTCACTGTTTTGAGATGCTACCTTTATTATATGTTAAAATATATGTTTTAGAACCAGTGTTTGGAATTTGTTTCACTTATCTGTTTATTCATATGTTAATACCACTACCTGCTCTAAATTATTGATGCTCAACAGTGTATTTATCATATCTGATAGAACAAGTTAATTTCTCAATTTTCTTTGCCATTTTTATAGTAAGTAAACGTTCAAAGAAATTCTTTCTGGTTCAGAATTTTATTTGAACATAACTGCATGCTGCTTACAGTTTAAGTAATTTTTTTAGGGAGACTGATCCAGCAGAAAATATAAAACCAATTTTGAGAGGTCGGCTCCAGAAACCTAAACCGAATCTATCAAGAGCAGTTGGGAAGAAATCAATTCGTTCACAAAACAAAACAGATGCAGAGAGCAAGAGTTCATGCTCAGAAACTTCAGTTGAGAAGGTATGACATAGGAGACATTCTGGAATTAAAATTATAAAGATTTCTCCTAAGAAGTTGGTAATAAAAATATTCAGCTTGTAATTACAGATGACTGTTACTGATATTAAAACAAGAACTTACACATCAACATTAGGTTTGTTCCTATCTTATTAGTCTCCTGTTTACATATTTTTTTAATATATATATTTTTTATTTGTTGATGGAGCTTTATTTATTTAGGCAAGCACTCTACCACTGAGCTACAACACCAGCCCTTTTATTTATTTTCTTTTTCTTTTTTCTTTTTTTTTTTGGTGGTACCGGGGATTGAACTCGGGTACTTGACCACTGGGTCACATCCCCAGCCCTTTTTTGTATTTTTTTTTTTTATTTAGAGAGAGGGTCTCACTGAGTTGGTAAGTGCCTCGCCATTGCTGAGGCTGGCTTTGAACTCATGATCCTCCTGCCTCAGCCTCCCAAGTGCTGGGATTACAGGTGTGCGCCACCACGCCCGGCTCTATTTTTAACTTCTTTTTTTAATTGGCCTGAGGATTGGTCCCAGGGATGCTTAAAAGCCAGCCATATCCCTAGCCCTTTTCATTTTTTATTTTAGACAAGGTCTTGCTATGTAACTTAGGGTTTTGCTAAGTTTCTGAGCCTGGCTTCAAACTTGTGAACCTCCTGCCTCAGCCTCCCAAAGTGCTGGGATTATAGGCATGTGCCACCGCACCCGGCTATATATTTTCTTTTTTTTTTTTTTTAATTTATTTTTTAGTTGTTGATAGAACTTTATTTTTGTTTATTTACATGTGTTGCTGAGAATCAAACCCAGTGCCTCACACATGCTAGGCAAGCACTCCAGCACTAAGCTGCAACCCCAGCCCCCCGTTTTTTTTTTTTTTTTTTTTTTTTGTGGTACCGGGGATTGAACTCAGGGGCACTCGACCATTGGGCCACATCCCCAGACCTTTTTTTTTGTATTTTTTATTAGAGACAGGGTCTCACTGAGTTGCTAAGTGCCTCGCCATTGCTGAGGCTGGCTTTGAACTCGTGATCCTCCTGCCTCAGCCTCCCAAGTGCTGGGATTACAGGCGTGCGCCACCGCGCCCGGCTAGCCTCCCGTTTTATATATTTTCTTTAGAGCCAGGGGACATATCATTTGAAACATCCTCAGTGGTGTTAAATCTTTTGTTTACTTACATGAAATTTTTATTCAAAATGTTTCTTAAACTATCTATACATTATACCCTAGTTCTTTTATTGAAACATAGGCAGTCATATTCCTATTTGTACTTTATGAACTTTCTCTGTGTATGAAAACATTTCTGTAGTGCACAATGTGTGTACAATAGTGAAAACATTTTTTTAAAATATCTTTATTTTATTTATTTATTTTTATGTGGTGTTGAGGATCGAACCCAGTGCCTCATACATGCAAGGCAAGTGCTCTACCAGTGAGCCACAACCTCAGCCTGTTAAAACATTTTTTTACCGGGTGCGGTGGTGCACGCCTGTAATCCCAGCACTTGGGAGGCTTAGGCAGGATGGATCACGGGTTCAAAGCCAGCCTCAGCAATGGCAAGGCACTTGGCAACTCAGTGAGACCCTGTCTCTAATAAATTACAAAAAAGGGGCTGGGGATGTGGCCCAGTGGTTGAGTGCCCCTGAGTTCAATCCCTGATACCAAAAAAAAAAAAAAAAAAAAAAAAAAAAAAAAAACCCACCAAAACATTTTTTATCTGGAGCTATTCATATATATCTTTTTGAGTCTAATTGAACTTTTAAATAATGTATTTGGCTGGGCATGGTGGTGTACTCCTATAATCCCAATGGAGACTGAGGCTAGAAGATTGCAAGTTGAAAGCCAGCCTCAGCAACTGAGCAAGGCTCTAAGCAACTCAGTAAGACCTTGTCTCTAAATAAAATATAAAAAGGGCTGGAGTATGCCTCAGTGGTTGGGTGCCCCTGGGTTCAATCCCCAGTACAAAAAAGAGAAAGAAAATAAAAAATGCATTGGGCTAATAACATTATTGATTTGCCTGTCCATTTCTGTAATGGATTATGTGATTGTTTTCTTTTTCTTTAATTTTTAAAAATAAAAGCAAACGATTTTGTAAGTAGGGTTTTCTTGTCTTCTTCTTCTTCTTTTTTTGTTTTGTTACCGGGGATTGAACCCAGAGGCACTCAACCACTGAGCAACATTACCAGTTCTATTTTGTATTTTATTTAGAGACAGGGTCTCACTGAGTTGCTTAGCGCTTTGCCATTGCTGAGGCTGGCTTTGAACTTGTGATCCTCCTGCCTCAGCCTCCTGAGTTGGGATTACAGAAGTGTTGCTACTGAGCCCAGAGTAAGTAGAGTTTTCTTAAGGAAACAAATAATATTTTTATAGGTCATGGGGATTATATTATTGGTCCAAATTATTTAAAATATTTTTGTGGTTCTTATGCATTGTCAATAAATCTGTTTACATTGCTATTAGCATTAAATGACTCTTCCTGTTTCCTTCTGTCTCTGAGAATTATATTAGAAAATTTTAGTTTTGGCTAAATCACTTTTTAGAACATTGGTCATGGGCTGGGGTTGTGGCTCAGTGGTGGAGCGCTCGCCTAGCGTGGCCTGGGTTCGATCCTCAGCACCATGTAAAAACGGATTGTGTACAACTTAAGCAAATAAATAAATATTTAAAAAAAAGAAAAACAACATTGGTCAGGTTTCTTTCTTCAGAACTGGGAATTAAATCTAGGGCCGTAAACCACCAAGCTATGTTCCCAGCCCCTTTTAGTTTTTTTTTTGTTGTTGTTGTACTGGGGATTGAACTCAGGGGCACTCGACCACTGGGCCACATCCACAGCCCTTTTTTGTATTTTATTTAGAGACAGGGTCTCACTGAGTTGCTAAGTGCCTCGCCCTTGCAGAGGCTGGCTTTGAACTCGTGATCCTCCTGTCTCAGCCTCCCAAAGTGCTGGGATTACAGGCGTGCGCCACTGCGCCCGGTTTATTGTAATCTTAATAAGATTTTATTGTAGAAAATTTGGAAAATACAGGTTGATTTAAAAATAAAAACAAAATTAGTTATTGTAATTTCATTAACCTTATACAACCAGTCTTTTCACATTTATCATCCAGGTTTTCTTTTATAAAATTGAGTAGTGGTATGAATTTAATTTTATATATTTTGGTATTTAACATTTCACAAGTGTTTTTTCATGTCATTAAACTTCTTCTGAAAACGTGTTTTTTTTGCTGGGCATGGTGGCACACGCCTGTAATCCCAGCTACTTGGGAGGCTGAGGCAGGAGTAGAACTTCAAGGATTGCCTCAGCAACCTGGCAAGGCCCTAAGCAACTGAGCGAGACCCTATCTCAAAATAAAAAAATAAAAAAAGGGCTGGGGATATGGGTCAGTGGTAACGTGCCCCTGGGTTCAATCCTTAGTTAAAGGCAAAAATGAAAACATGGTTTTTAATGATAGTGGTGTGTAACCGAACTTATTTAATCATTTTCTCATTTTTTCGGAAAATTTGTCTGTTTGCAGTGTTTGCTATTTTAATGTTCCAGTGAACAATCTAGTGTGTAGACCTTTTTTCATTTACTTTGTTAAAATGCAGTCTTCACTGATATTACTGAGTCAAAGAATGTGAACATTTTCTAGACTCTTCAAATTGAAAAGAGCTATCTAATGATGAATGAGATTATCTGTTTTGTAATATTCTCATTTGGATTTAGGATCATTATAAAATTTTTGCTGGTGTAAATACAAAAAATGCAATTTCATTATTTGTTTCTAACAAAGTTTGAACTTTTTAATAAGTATATTAACTATAAAAATTAAATTCACAGAATCACATGGAAAAAAATAAAGTGAATACAGGTGACTGTTCTGAAATGGAGAATATAGAAAGAGAGAACCTAGAAGCTGAAACTTTATCTAAGTAAGTACTTAGAAAGTAATATAAAAGTAGTAACTTTGTGGGGCTGGGGATATAGTTCAGTTGGTAGAGTGCTTGCCTTGCATGCACATGGCCCTAAGTTCAATCCCCAGAACCCCATTCACCCGTCACACCCCCACCAAAAGTAGTAACTTTTAGAAATGATTCTAATCATTTGTTTTCTGCTTGATAAAGTCTGATACTATTTTCATGTACTGTACTTTTAAGTCCATTTTCAACTATAGGTGGTGATGAAACATTAATAATGTTTTCTATGCTTGACATCATAAATACAAATTATAGTTTGGGCCCATTGTATTAGCAATTACACTTGTAATTTTCACAAAGTGTTGTTAAATACATGAATGGTTAAGATAATATTTCTGGAAAATTTTATAGTAAGGGATTTCAGAAGGGAATATTTAACTCAACGTGGAGAACTATAATAGCCTCACTCCAATGTGACTTTAACCAGTAGGTTCTGGGATATTTCAGGTGGTACAATTTAAACCATAATTTGGGAATAATTTCCTGGAATTGTATAACATACAGTAGTATCCTGTAGGAGGCATACTGGTGTCACATCCTTGATTGATGTAGATTTTTCTAGGGTCCCCCTCCCCCCCCCCCCCCCCCCCCCTTTTTTTTTTTTTTTTTGTGATACTAGAGATTGAATTCAGGAAATCACGTAAGCTTCAAAAGTGCTCAGCCACTGGGCTACCTTCCCATCCCTTTTTTATTTGATTTTGAGACAGTGTTTTACCAAGTTGCCCAGGCTGGTCTTGAAGTTGCCATCGTTCTGCTTTACCTTCCCAAGTAGTGAGGGTTACAGGTATGCACTACCACACCTTGCTGACCAATTTTGTAATGAAAAGTTGATTTAAAAATACTTTTTATAGTCAGGCTTCCAGGATTAAATCTGTTCAAAAGGGTAGGGAGTAGATGTATGAATATCTTTGAAGATGTTCTTGAGGATACCCATGAATTATTTCATATTCTGAATGGTTTTCTCATTAATATCATGGAGAAGGAAATACTAAAAAGCAAGCAGTTTGTGACTTCAGAATAAACATTGATTTTATTTCTTTGTAGTTCTAGTTTGAGTGAAAAAAACTTGTCTGCATGAAGATATTCAGCCAAAGGCTTTTAGACCTCCACGACCAGTGAGGGGCCGATTACCAAGGCCAAAGCCAAATATAGGGAAAGCTTCAGAAAGAAAAGAAATTCTTGGATCACAGGAAAAAATTGGGGCTGATAGAGAGAATAATGAAAATGAGTCCTGTGTTGATAGAGATGTAAGTACTTTGATTCTTTTCCACATTGTGTTAAGCAAATACATAAATCTTAACATAAATCTCTCATTCCTTGTAGAAACAGCAAATGGCTGTATAGTTTGGGTACATTGATTATTTATCGTCAAAATTTCATAGATATAAGTTTTTCTAACTATAAAGCCATTTTAGTTTTGAGCATTGACATGATTTGTAATTTGCTTTCACCTATCTTCATATTTGGACTTGCTTTTTTTAAAAATTTTTATTAGTTATTGGTGGACCTTTATTTATTGTTTATATGCAGTGCTGAGATTTGAACCCAGTGCCTTACACATGCTAGGCATGCGCTCTACTACTGAGCCACAACCCCAGTGCCTGGACTTGCTTTTTCCCTTCTACTCAGTGAATGTCTGAATTACCCTTTCCATTTGAAAAGATAGTTAAATGAGTAACTTTTAGTATTGGCTTAAATAGAGTAAAATGTTGAAAGCTTTTTTCTAAAATATAATTCCAGGAACAAAGATCATGAATTTTAAATTATTTACATAGTTTTAATAAGAAGGTTGGTATGATGTAAGATTTGGATTTCCAAGCCAGGCGTGGTGGCGCACGCCTGTAATCCCAGCACTTGGGAGGCTGAGGCAGGAGGATCGTGAGTTCAAAGCCAGCCTCAGCAATGGCGAGGCACTTAGCAACTCAGTGAGACCCTGTCTCTAATAAAATACAAAAAAGGGCTGGGGATGTCGCCCAGTGGTCGAGTGCTCTTGAGTTCAATCCCCGGTTCCCAAAAAAAAGAAAAAGAAAATATCATGAATTTTAGATTATTTACATAGTTTTAATAAGAAGGTTGGTATGATGTAAGATTTGGATTTCCTCTGTTGTAACTTCTTTGATTGTAATGCAATTATAATAAATGGAAAGATTCAGAAAGAGGGACACCATGAAGTAATTCTAACAGATCAGTCTGAAACAATTACTTGCTTTGTGATTTGGTGGAAAAAAATGGGAGCTTTGAGAATAAGGTAAAATGTGTGGCTTATGAAAATTTTCTAAGATACTTAAAGAAAATACATGTAAAAAAACCCTTTGAATTTCATTTTATAGTTTTGAAGTTTTTTTCATTTTCCTCATATAACAAAATTTTCAGTGCAATTTTAAAAAATTACATTTCATTGTGAAATGTAAAATATTAAAAATGTTTTCTTTGTTATTAAGATTCCTCAACAAATGGAAGATCAGTCATGTAAAAATTTCAATAGGGAAATGTCACATGTCATATCACAACCTGAGGGAAAAGACTCTTCTTTTCAAAAAGTGGAGCCAGATGAGCCCAAGACTCTTAGTGAATCTCCAAGGTAAGCATCATTTTATTGACAATGTAATTTTTGAATTTATATAGTTCTTTTTTCGGTACTAGAGATTTAATTCAGAAGCACTTTGCCACTGAACTACGTCCCCAGCCCATTTTTTTTTTTTTTTAAATATATATTTTTAGTTGTTGATGGACCATTATTTTCTATTCATTTATTTATATTCGGTGCTGAGAATTGAACCCAGTGCCTCACACATGCTACACAAGCATTCTACCACTGAGCCACAACCCCAGCTTCCCATTTATTTATTTATTTATTTATTTATTGGTACCAGGTATTGAACTCAGGCACTCAACCACTGGGACACATCCCCAGCCCTTTCTTGTATTTTATTAGAGACAGGGTCTCACTGAATTGCTAAGTGCCTCACAATTGCTGAGGCTGGCTTTGAACTCGTGATCCTCCTGCCTCAGCCTCCCAAGTGCTGGGATTTCCCTATTTATTTTTTATTTTGAGACAAGGCCTCCCTAAGTTGCTTAGGCCCTCCCTAAGTTGCTGTGGCTGCCCTTGAATTTTCAGTCCTTTTGTCTTAGCCTTCTGAGTTGCTGGGATTACAGGTGTGCACCACTGTGCCCAGCTTAATTTTGTATGTTTTTTTTTTTTTTTAATATTTATTTATTTGCTTTAGTTGTACACAATGGGTTTATTTGTACGTGGTGCTGAGGATCGAACCTGGGCCGCGCACGTGCTAGGTGAGCGCTCTACCACTGAGCCACAATCCCAGCCCAATTTTTTATGGTTTTAAAGCTTAATCAGTTCTTTTAGACCAAATCTAACTTGATTTGTTTTCTGTGTCACAAGTAATAAAATGTTTAAAAATATTTCAAAGTACAACTTGATCTCCAAGGAACTTTCTGTGGTAGCTTTTATGTTGACTTCTTAGTTATTGGTGGCTTGAAAAGAATTTGAGTTAACATGAGTAGTCTTATCATTTAAAATGCATATTAAGTTAAATGCCTATATCCAAATATGCAAATGCTATTTCTTTCTTTTTTTTTTTTTTTTTTTTTTTTGATTCGAGGGACTGAAGTCAGGGGCACTCAATCACTGGGCCAAACCCCCAGCCCTGTTTTGTATTCTATATAGAGACAGGGTCTCACTGAGTTGCTAAGTACCTCGCCATTGCTGAGGCTGGCTTTGAACTCGTGATCCTCCTGCCTCAGCCTCCCAAGTGCTGGGATTACAGGCGTACACCACTGCTCCTGACTTATTTTTTAAAATACATTTTTTAGTTGTAGATAAATGCATTTATCTGCAACTGAGGATCGAATCCAGTGCCTCACATGTGTGAGACAAGCACTCCACCACTGAGCCACGACCCCAGCCCACAAATGCTATTTCTTAGTATTTGTTTCTTTGGCATTAGATTGATCACGTATTGCTTTTATTTAAGATTGATATAGGACTGGGGCTATAGTTTAGTGGTGGAGTGCTTGCTTAGCACATATGAAGGCACTGGATTCGATCCTTAGCACCACATAAAAATAAACAAATAAAGTCATTCTGTTCATTTACAACTACAAAAATATTTTTAAAAAGATTGATATAAATTTTATGTAGTACTTTTTGTTTTTAGTTGTAGATGGACACAATATCTTTATTTTTATTTGTTTATTTTTACGTGGTGCTGAGGATCCAACCCCGGGCCTCACGCAGGCGAGGCAAGCGCTCTACCACTGAGCTATAGCCGCAGTCCCTTATGTAGAACCTATTATTGAAAACCCATACTTTTTATAGCCAAAGTTTTTTTTTGTTTTGTTTTGTTTTTTAACCGGGGATTGAACTCAGGGGCACTGGACCACTGGGCAACATCCCCAGCCCATTTTTGTATTTTATTAAAATGAGACAGGGTCTCTCCATTGCTGAGGCTGGCTTTGAACTCAAGATCCTCCTGTCTCAGCCTCCCAAGGGCTGGGATTACAGGTGTGTGCCACTGCACCTGGCTCAAAGTTTTTATTTGCCCTCTGGAGGGTACCAAACCAGAGTGATGGACTTATTAGTGTACCTGAAACTTTTTTATTTTGGGAATGGTTAATACACACAGATGTACAGAGAACAGTTATGGACTCCCATGTATTCACTGTCCAACGAGATAGGGTCTCGTCAAATTGCTTAGGGCCTCACTAAGTTGCCAAGGCTGGCTTTGAACTTGTGATCCTCCTGCCTTCACCTCCCAAGTAGCTGGGATTATAGGAGTGCGCCACCGTACCCAGCTGCTGTACTTTGTTACACCAATTAAATGTACCTACTGAAAGTGAAAGCTAGTTTTCCTGAACTTCTTCAAAGGTCTTTATTAAAACAGAAAAATTCCTTTATTTTTCGCTTCTTCTACTATTTTTGCTTCACCCCTCAACTGTTTCACTACCAGCGTTGCACAGAATCTCCTGAGTGGGAACCTGTCCAACTATATTACTTGTTATATATCCCTGATATAGATTTTATTTACAGGAAACTGAGAGATTGGAGTCATAGCTTCAACTGAAAAAATGTAAATGATAAAACCATTTAAAAATTAGTGTGGGGCTGGGGATATAGCTTAGTTGGTAGAGTGCTTGCCTCGCAAGCACAAGGCCTTGGGTTCAATGTAGGGTTCAAATTAATGTGGCTTAGTAGAAGATTAGGTTTTCTTTGGGTGCCTCTGAGTTTTAGAAAACTGGTGGATATTGTTTATACCAATACACAATCTGATCTCAGCAACTCAGCAACTTTCTTCTCCACAGGCAATGTCCTCTTAGCTTTATCATGTGTCCTTTGGACTTTTTGGATGTCCAGGGTCATTAAAAAAATTCTAAAATTCTGTGTTTTGTCAAATCATATATCTTTAAGAGTCTATTAAGTAGTTTTTCCCTTCCTGTATTCTGAATGCTTTGGCCTGTTCAAGATGCTGTGTACGAGACAGGGTAATAGGGAAAGAGTCTCTGAAATGAAGAATGTATTAAAACATTCTTCATTAGACAAATTAGTGAATTTTTTTAAAACAGTCTTCTAGACAATTATGTATCTTATCTGTCATATAAATATTTGAGGCTTGTGTCATGATTGATGATTTATCTTAAGGAGGTGTGTGAATGTATTGTAGATTCTTAAACTCTATATTTTAGAAAAACACAACTGTGGACCTGGAAGTAGATGTACAATTTTGTGCCTATCCTTTCTTCAATCACGATCTCCTTTCTTCTTAAATTCTGTGATCCATGGAGAGATTTATGGGTCCATTGTATATTTTAAGTTGAGAAATATTCTTATTCAACTTAATATCTGATTTCTAGTCTCAGAAACTTCAGTTAATTATGCAGCTGATATGAATTCTATGAGAAAAGGTCTGTGTTACTCATCATTGTATTCTCGGTTCATTGCATACCTTTCTGGCATGTAATAGGACTTAAAAATATTTGTTGATTTGTTATTTATGAACTCAAGTTATCATATTTGCTTATCCATAATAATAAGCTTATGAAAGTCCTTCTTTTTGGTACCGAGGATTGAACTCAGGGGTACTTGACCACTGGGCCACATCCCCAGCCCATTTTTTGTATTTTATTAGAGACAGGGTCTCACTGAGTTGCTAAGTGCCTCTCCATTGCTGAGGTTGGCTTTGAACTCGTGATCCTCCTGCCTCAGCCTCCCAAATGCTGAGATTACAGGTGTGCGCCACCACGCCCTACTATGAAAGTCCTTTTATTACATAAAAACAATTTAAGCACATAGAATATAATTATAACATTTCTTGTTTGTATCTTACAATTTGAACTGATACCGAAATAATTAAAGTGCTAATAAAGCCTTTGCTTAATGCATTTGTATGTTCAAAGGATAAACTGGTGTTGAAAATATGACTTTATAAAAATTACCTTTTCCGGGGGATTGGGGTTGTGGCTCAGCGGTAGAGCGCTTGCCTAGCACGTGCGCGCGGCCGGGGTTCACGCCCCAGCACCACGTAAAATTAAACACATTGTGTACAACTAAAGCAAATAAATAAATATTTTTTAAAAATTACCTTTTCTGCTCGAGTTGTGGCTCAGCTGTAGAGTTCTTTCCTAGCAAGCGCGAGCCACTGGGTTCGATCCTCAGCACCACATTAAAAATAAATTAAATAAAGGTATTGTGTCCAACTACAAGTAAAAACTAAAATATATTTAAAAAATTATCTTTTCTCATGATTCTCAAACCATAGCAGAGTAACCTCACTAAAAGCTAAGGGTTTTGCTTGAGGATAATCAAAGAATGCAGTGAGGGGCTGCTGTTGTCAATCAGAGGAAGAGTGCTTGCCTAGCATGCGTAATGAGGCACTAGGTTTGGTCCTCAGCACCACATAAAAATAAAAAAATGAGCTGGGGCGCGGTGGCGCACGCCTGTAATCCCAGCACTTTGGGAGGCTGAGGCAGGAGGATCGCGAGTTCAAAGCCAGCCTCAGCAATGGTGAGGCACTTAGCAACTCAGTGAGACCCTGTCTCTAAATAAAATACAAAAAACGGCTGGGGATGTGACCCAGTGGTCGAGTGCCCCTGAGTTCAATCCCCGGTACCACCACAAAAAAAAAAAAAAAAAAAATAAAATAAAAAAATGTATAATGACCAAGGTAATTGACAAATCTGTTGTTTCAGACATTTGTCATTTCTTTGCATCAGAAACAGTCAAAATCCTCTGTATGGGCTGGGATTGTAGCTCAGTGGTAGAGTGCTTTTCTAGCACATGTGAGACACTGGGTTGGATCCTCAGCACCACATAAAAATAAATAAATAAAATAAAGAGCCGGGCGCGGTGGCGCACACCTGTAATCCCAGCACTTTGGGAGGCTGAGGCAGGAGGATCACGAGTTCAAAGCCAGCCTCAGCAATGGCGAGGCACTTAGCAACTCAGTGAGACCCTGTCTCTAATAAAATACAAAAAAAGGGCTGGGGATGTGACCCAGTGGTCGAGTGCCACTGAGATCAATCCCCAGTACCAAAAAAAATAATAATAATAAAAAAAAAAAAATAAAGGTATTGTGTTCATCTACTGTTGCTGTCTGAAGCGATTGCCGCTTGGAGCAACGAAGCCACGGGAAGAAGTTCAGAGGCAAACTGGAAACAAACAGGCTTTTAATTCTGATAACTTCTCTCTCCGGCTCAAACAACGACTCCAACACGCACCACACACCACCAAACAACCCACAAACAAAATGGCGCCGACCTGATCCAATCTCGGGCCAAGTCCCACGAGATCCCAGGCCAAGTCCCGTGAGACCACGGAAGGCGGCAATGCCCGTACATCTCTATGGCCCGCAGCCAACCGCAATCTCAGTCGTCTCCCCAATCAGGGCTTCTGCAATCTACAACTACAAAAAACTTTTTAAAAAATCCTCTCTTCTAGCTATTTTGAATATCTAATTATTGTCAATCATAGTTATCCTACTGTGACTTTATTACTCCTATATATTTATACACTCATACATGTTAACCATCCTCTATCTCCCCCTTCTGCAATCATAATTTTTTTTTTTTTTTTTGAACTGGGGATTGAACTCAGAGGCACTCGACCACTGGGTTACATCCCCAGCCCTTTTTTTGTATTTTATTTAGAGACAGGGTCTCATGAGTTGTTAAGTGCCTCGCCATTGCTGAGGCTGGCTTTGAACTCAGATCCTCCTGCCTCAGCCTCCCAAGTGCTGGGATTACAGGCGTGCGCCACCTTGCCTGGCTTTTGTTTTTTTTTTGGTGTGTGTGTGTGTGGTACCAGGGATTGAACTCAGGGCCACTCGATCACTGGGACACATCCCCAGACCTTTTTTGTATTTTTATTTAGAGACAGGGTCTCACTGAGTTGCTAAGTGCCTTGCTATTGCTGAGGCTGGCTTTGAACTTGTGATCCTCTTGCCTCAGCCTCCCAAAGTGCTGGGATTGCATGTGTGTGCCACCACGCCAGGCCACCTCGCCCAGCTTTTGTTTCTTTTGATCTGGCTTTTGCCTAAGATTAATGACCTCTCTTAACATTAAGCTCCTTCATTTGTATATGTATAGCAATTGGTTTTACTATATATTATGGTGAATACAAAGCAAAAGAATGCTTTTCTGGAGAGCAAAGCCCATGTTGTGGATAGCGATTGTATGTCCAATAGTGTTCAGCAAAATATAGTGCATTGTGTCATTTTATTTTCATGAAAACACATTCTCTTTGAGAAGTGTTGTACAGGAAGTCTCATTTTAAATTTTTAAAAAAAATGTTCGGCTGCTGGGGTTGTGGCTCAGTGGTAGAGCACTTGCCTAGCATGTGTGACAAACTGGGTTCCTCAGCACCAAATAAATAAATAAATAAATATAATATATAAATAAATAAATAATGACCATCTACAACTAACCAAATAAATAAATAAATAAAATTTTGGTGATAAGCAAAGTAAGCCAATCCCCAAAAAACCAAAGGCTTAATGTTTTCTCTGAGAAGTGGATGCTGATCTATAATGGGGCAGTGGAGAGGGAAGAATGAAGAAACTTTGGATTGGGCAGAGGGCAGTCGGGGTGTGGAGAAGGGAAAGATGGTGGAATGAGACAGACATTATTACCCTATGTACATGTATGATTGCATGAATGCTATGACTCTGCATTGTGTACAACCAGACATGCAAAGTTGTGCTCCATTTGTGTACAAGAATTGAAATGCATTCTGTTGTCAAGGACAAAAAAAAATGTTTGGAAGGCAGACCTAGTTCCTTAGAATATATTTCTCATTCAAGTCATATTTCCATCTAACTATTTGAGATGGTAAAGTGTGTCATTGAAAAATATACGTCTAACAGCCGGGCGTGGTTGCGCACACCTGTAATCCCAGCACTTGGGAGGCTGAGGCAGGAGGATTGCGAGTTCAAATCCAGCCTCAGCAATGGTGAGGCACTTAGCAACTCACTTAGACCCTGTCTCTAATAAAATACAAAAAAGGGCTGGGGATGAGGCCCAGTGGTCGAGTGCCCCTGAGTTCAATCCCCAGTACAAAAAAAAAAAAAAAAAAAAAAAAAAAAAAAAAAAAGAAAGAAAATTAAAGAAAAAGAAAGAATGTCTGGGTAGAAGATAATTGGAGCAAAGAGAGAGAAGTAGCAGAAACATTGTGAAGTAATGCCAACAGATTATTAGAGTCTTTCCCAGCTAGTGTGTGCATAGAATGGTGAGAATGACAATTGGAAAGGGACTATTCAAGGACAATTAGTGGCTACTCTGATTAACCTCATTAATATATGATCTTTCTACATATGTCTTATATAAGTAGGTACAGTTATTTAAAATTTAAAAAGATATCATTTTTTTCTCCTTTGATTTTTAAAATTTTATCCAATGATTCTGGGGGCTTCCTTGATTGTTTTTATTTTTATTTTATTGTAATTTTTATTGTTAGGGATTGAATTCAGGGCCTCACAAGAACATGCTCTAGCATTGAGCTTAATATTTTTAAAATTTGAGCATGTCTAGTGTTTCCATAATGATTTCTCAACTATTATCTCTTCAGCTAGCATTCTTTTTTAAAATTTGATTGTCCCCCCCCTTTTTTATAGCATTCAAGAAGGTAAACAAGCAAATGTTGTCAAGCAAGTCCCTGTTTCAAGGACCCGATTTCAGAAACCAAAGCCAAATGTAGGAAGAGGTAATGGAAGAAGAGAGAGATACTCAAAGAAAGAAGTACCAGAGGAGATTCTTGCCTCTGGGGAAATGACAGTGGCTTTGAGAGAAAATGTAAAACCAGACACCCTATTGAGGGAGGAGGTACCAGTGACAAGCACTACTGCTAAAGAAACTAAGTCAGATTTAAAAGAAACTGGAAGAGACATTTCTCTCAGTGAGAAGATGCCAGAAATGACTGACATTACTGTGGAAATGCAGCCAGGTTTGAAAGCAATTGGAATAGAAGGTTGCCCAAGGGAGATGCTTTCAGAAATGACTGACAGCACTGTGCATAGGGAATCAGATTTGAAAACACCTGTAAGAGAGATTTCCCCAAGGAAGAAGGTGCAGGAATTAATTGATGCCATTCAGGAAGTAGACAGAAATTTGGAAGAAACTGGAATAAGAGAAATATTCCTACAGGAAAATGTCCAAGAGATCAAGTCTATAGGTGAGATGGAGACAAATTTGAAAGAAACTGGGAGAGAGATGCCCATAAGAGACAGAACTCCACGAAAGATTGATGTTACTCAGGAAAAAGAGACAGATTTGGAAGAAACTGAAGGAAGAGAAATATCTGCATTAATAAAGTTTCCAGAGGAAGTCACAACTATAGATGAAATGAAAACAGATCTGAAAGAAATTATAGGAGAAATTTCTCAAAGGGAAAATGTGCTAGTAACTGTCAGTGCCCTAGGGGAAAGGAAGATTGATTTGAAAGAAACTGGAAGAGACGTTTCTCTGATGCCGAACATGTCAGGAGAGATGACTGCCACTGAGGGAATGGAGGCAGATTTGAAAGAAATTGAAACAGACATTTCCCCAATGGAGACCATATCAGGAAAGATAACTCCTATTGAGGGAATGGAGACAGATTTGAAAGATACTGGAAGAGACATTTCCGTGATGGAAACCATAACAAGAGAGATGATTGTCACTGAGGGAATGGAGGCAGATTTGAAAGATACTGGAAGAAAAAATTCCTTGAGGAAGAGAGGATCTGAAAAGATGGGTGTTACTGAGGATATGGTGGCAGGTTTGGAAAAAACTGGAATAACAGACATTTCTCCAAGGGAAAATGAATCAGAGGAACCTGGTACTTCAAAGCAAACTGAAGCAAATGTAATGCAGAGCAGTAGTGGTGACACCATTACCATACCTTCACTAGATATGAAAGTATGTATTTTTTTGTTCTTTAAGCTTTTTAAAAATAATTTTTTCAGGTAAAAGTTACCACAATAATTCCATTATTGACCCTACAAATCCAACAACACGTTAAATCTCTAAAAGTGGCAAGTCTTTCCCAGCCTTAAAGATTTATATTTTGGACCTTGAAAAACTGTGTGCTCTTTAAAAAAAAAAAAAAAAAAGGTTAGAATTATTTTAAAGTGTGGAAAAGTTACTTTTTTTTTTTTTTTTGGTACTGGAGATTGAAACCAGGGACACTTTATCACTGAGACACATCCCCAGCCCCCTTTTAATTTTTCATTTTGAGATAGGGTCTCACTGTGTTGTTGAGGCTGGCCTCAAACTTGGGATCTTCCTGTCTCTCCGCCTCTGTAGTCATAGTCAACCGGTTTTATAGGCATGTGCTACCATGCTCAACAAATAGTTACTATTTTAATAACTATTTGAAGTTACTTTTTTAGATAAAAGGAGTATGAACATATGCTGGAATATTTATTTTGGCCATAGTTGTGTCTGTATTTATCTTAATTTACTGCCCTACCTCATTACTTTATTTCTAAGTTTTTTTTTGTTAAAAATTTCATCTTGTTCATGTTACTTAAAGTTCATCCTCTTTTCAAGGATTTTTTTTTTTTTTTTTTCTGATTTTTTTTTTTTTTTTTTAAATTTTTTTTTGGTACCAGGGATTGAACTCAGGGGCCTTTGACCACTGGGCCACATCCCCAGCCCTTTTTTGTATTTTATTAGAGACAGGGTCTCACTGAGTTGCCAGGTACCTCGCCATTGCTGAGGCTGGCTTTGAACTTGCGATCCTCCTGCCTCAGCCTCCCAAGTGCTGGGATTACAGGTGTGCGCCACCACGCCCAGCTTTTTCCTGACTTTTTAAAAAATACACACTAAAATTTTTTGTTGTTGTTGTCGATAGACCTTTATTTTGTTTGTTTATATGTGGTGCTGAGAATCAAACCCAGTGTCTCACATATGCCAGGCAAATACGCTACTGCTGAGTCCCAGCCCCAGTCCCTTTTTCTGACCTTTTATTTTTAAATATTTATTTTTTAGTTGTCGTTGGACACAATATTTTTTTTTTTTTTTTTTTTTTTTTTTTTGGTACTGGGGATTGAACTCAGGGGCACTCGACCACTGGGCCACATCCCCAGCCCTTTTTTGTATTTTTATTTAGAGACAGGGTCTCACTGAGTTGCTAAGTGCCTCGCCATTGCTGAGGCTGGCTTTGAACTCGCGATCCTCCTGCCTCAGCCTCCCAAAGTGCTGGGATTACAGGCGTGCGCCACCGCGCCCGGCTGGACACAATATCTTTTATTTGTTTATTTTTATGTGGTGCTGGGAATTGAACCCAGGGCCACCCACATGCTAGACGAGCGCTGTATTGCTGAGCTATAACCCCACCCCCCCCTTTTTAAAAAATATTTTATTTTTAGTTGTAGTTGGACACAATACCTTTATTTTATTTATTTATTTTTACGTGGTGCTGAGGATCGAACCCAGGGCTGCGCACGTGCTAAGCTAGTGCTCTACTGCTGAGCCACAACCCCAGCCCCCCAGCCCTTTTTCTGAGCTTCTTTTGGGGTAGATAATGGTACTTGTGGCTTGGAAAAATCATAATGTGCAATATAAAAAGAAAACTTTTGCCTCTATTCTGGGTTTTAACATTTGTATGTTAAATTTTACTTAGAAATTAAGAACAGAAGTTTTAAAGGAAAATGTTTAGAAAACAATAGACATTTGAAGTTTGGAATATATGAAATGCTTGCAAAATCTGTATGTGCTCATTTGCTGTAACTATTTCTTTAGAATATTAGCAGTGAAGTATTATCAGTGATGCATATACCTACAGAAGAAAACAGAAATTCTGAAAAGGAGGTATCCTGTCATTTGAGTCATTTGCAAACTTCTTCACAGACTTCTGAACTTGGTGAAAGAGAAGACCAGGGGATAAGACCTCCAGATGTTCCAGATATTAATTTAAGGTACAAGTATATAAAGGCCTGAGTATTTTTAAAGAAAAAGCATATAAAGCTGTATTTATAGATTATGTCAAACTAACTGAGGTTTCAAGGCATAATATACAGGATAGTGTTAGAGATTTTAAAATAGTTTTGGGAAGACTAGGAGAAGGGATTGAGGTCATTCTGACACTGGATTGTGAGAATTACGTGTAAAAATTGTACAGACTATCTACTCCTAAGTCAACTTGGGTTTAACAAACTGCTTTCTTTGTATAATGACAATGTAATTTTCTAGGTTTATACTTTCTTGGTTTTTGGAATCTACCAAATAAATTGATTTGTTTTCCTGTTAGGAATTAGTATTTAATGTTTACTGCTAATTGCTAGGTTTGTCCAAAAACCCACTTGCACTGCCCCTTTAGTTCATTCTAAAGTTTGATAATCCTTGTTCCAAAAGCAGATCTCTTCCTCAAGAACAGAAGGCACTCGAAGTTAAACCAGCACCTTTTGTAAGAAGTCACTTAAAAAGACCAAAACCCAATTTAACAAGAGCAGCTTTAAAGAAAGAGACTACAGAAGCACAAAAATATGTACATGGGAAGAAATTGGAAACTGATGAAGTAGAGACCGCTGTGATACAGCAGGACAGTGAACAAGCTAGTATTCTCCCTTCTCAACGTGTGAGTGATTAAAATGGAGGTTGTGAGAGCTGGGTGCATTGGCACATGCCTGTAATCTCAGCAACTCAGGAGGCTGAGGCAAGTTTGAGGCCAGCCTTAGCAACTTAGTGAGACCCTGTCTCAAAATAAATAAAAAGTGCCAGGGTTGTAGCTCCATGGTTAGGTGCCCTTGAGTTCAATCTCTGGTACAAAAGAAAAGAAAAGATGGTGCTTGTGTATGTGAGGTGAGGGTTAGTTACTATGGTTATAGATTTCTTCATATAATTTTTATTTTGTATGATTATGTTTCCATGCTTAATGTGCCTCATTTTTCTGCATAGTTTGTGTAGGAATCTTATGTGTCATAGGAAGTCTTACATGTCTAGTTGAGGTCCTAGCTATGTTTTAGTTAGCTTCCCACCCTCTCCCAACATTCTACCCCACCTTTGTGCTGCGGATTGAACCTGGGGCCTTATACGTACTAGTCAAGCACTATATCACTGAACTACATCCCCTGCCCTTAGTTAGCTTTTTGTCACTGGGACCAAAAGATCTGACAAAAATAGTATAGAATAGAATAAAGTTTATTTTGTCTCATAGTTTCAGATATTCAGTCCCAGGTTGGCCAACTCCATAGCTTTGTGCCCAATGTGAAGCAGGACATCATAGCAGAAGGTGTGGTGGAGGGAATCAGCTCAGGACATGGCAATCAGGAAGCAGACAGAGTGTGCTGCTCTCTAGGGACACAATATAAAAACCCCAAAGGCATGCACCCAGTGACCTGTCTACTGTTTTGACCCAGATAATACTTAGAATGGGTTAATCCATTGATTAGGCTACACCTCATAATCTAATTCTTTTTACCTGAAAATTCTTGCATTGTCTCACACATGAGATTTTGGGCGATGCCTCATATCTAAACCAAAACAGGCTTCACAGCTGTAGCCAAATGATGTAACAGATTTCTTCTAGGAAAAATGGGAATTATAGAGCTTTTTATTTTACTCTGTTGTGAAGGTGAAATTAAAAGTAAAAAACTTGGTATGAATCAAAATAACAATATATGGTCCATAACAAGTTATTTAATTTTTTTTTTTTTGTGGTACCGGGATTGAACTCAGGGGCACTTGACTACTGGGTCACATCCCCAGACCTTTTTTGTATTTTATTTAGAGACAGGGTCTCACTGAGTTGCTAAGTGCCTCACCATTGCTGAGGCTGGCTTTGAACTCGCGATCCTCCTGCCTCAGCCTCCCAAAGTACTGGGATTACAGGCGTGCGCCACCGCGCCCGGCTAACTTACTTGCCTTCTGATTTTTCTACTTAACACAATATTGTGAACATCTTCTTTGGGTCAATACAGAGAAATGTATTCTTTTGGTTTGTTGAGGTAATGAGGATTGAACCTAGGTCTTTGTGCATGCTAGGCAAGTGCTCTACCACTGAGCTATATTCCCAGCACTGTTTTGAAATTTTTATTTTAAGACAAGGTCTTGATAAATTTCCCCTGACTCAGCCTCACATGTAGCTGAAATTATACGTGTGTACCATCATGTCTGGTAAAATTTGTCTCTTTAAGTGTCTATGTCGTACTGCATTATAAAGAAATTAAAGTTTATTTAATCTCCCACTCATAGATCTGTTGTATGTCCAATATCTTGTTTGTCTGGGGGGCCTGTTAAATTGTTCTAATAAATATCTTTGTATATATACTCATAGGTACTTTGTTGGAAGGGAATACTGAGGATGGAATCCAGGGGTGCTTTACACACTGAGCTACATGTCCCGTCTTTTCGATGTTTTGGAGTCTTGCTCAGTTGTTGAGGCTAGCCTCAAACTTGGATCTTTCTCCCTCCGTCACTTTGGTTGCTGGGATTATAGGGTATACCAACAAGCCCAGCTATTTGAGTATTTTCACCTTTTATTTTATTTATATGTGGGTGCTAAAGATTGAACCTAGTGCCTCACATGTGTTAGGCAAGTGCTCTACCGCTGAGCCACAACCCACCCCTATTTATTTTTTTTTTTTTTTTTTTTTTTTAATATTTATTTGCTTTTAGTTGTACACAATGTGTTTTTACGTGGTGTTGAGGATCGAACCCGGGCCGCGCACGTGCTAGGCGAGCGCTCTACTACTGAGCCACAACCCCAGCCCTATTTAAGTATTTTTATAAGATGAATTTCTTTTCTTTTTGAAAAATATTTTTAGTTATAAATGGACACAATACTTTTATTTGTTTATTTTTTATGTGGTCCTGAGGATTGAACCCAGTGCCTCACACGTGCTAGGCAAGTGCGCTACCAGTGAGCCACAAACCCAGCCCCTAAGATTAATTTCTAGAGGTGGAATTTCTGGGAATTTAAATTTTTGATCAATAACTGCCCTATTGTCTTCTACTTCTAGTGGTATGAAAGTTTTTATTTCATAATACTTTTTAGGGGGGGATGGATACTGGGAATTAAACCAGGAGCATTCTGCCTCTAAGCTATATACATAGCCCTTTTAAAAAATTTTTATTTTGAGACAAGAGTCTTGTTAAGTTACCCAGGGTGGCCTTGGACTTGAGATCCTTCTGCCTTGGCTTTATTTCCCTATACTTTTACCAACTCAGGATGATTTATTTTTTCTGCCTTCCAGGATGTGGCTTCCCTAATAATATCAAGAGAAAAAGATAAATCAGGTCACAAGAAGGAGGAGACTGTGACATTACCATGTATACAGACTGAAAAAGACGCTTCACCTTCAAATTCTCATGAACCTAAAGAAGAGTCTCAGTCAACACAAACCCAGGAAAATGAATTAGTTGTTCCTACGGGGTAAACAGTGATATTTTCTCGAAAATCTAAGAGACATTTCTTTGAAATAGTTCTTTAATGTTATTTAAGTGCTAATGTTTTTTTTTTAAGTGAATATAAAGAGTATTTGGTTTATTTTAGTTGATATGGCAGACTACCTAAAATAGAAAATGAAATTGAATCAACTTGGTACTTTTTGGTACTGGGGATTGAAACCAAGGGCACTTAATCGCTGAGCTACATCTCCAGCCCTTTTTGTTTTCCAACAGGGTCTTACTAAGTTGCTTAGGGCCTTGATAAGTTGCTGATCCTGGCCTCAAACTTGTAGTTCTCCTGCCTTAGACTCCTGCCTCACAGCCTCCTGAGTTGCCGGGATTATAGGCATGCCCCATTGTGCCTAGCTCAAGTTCACTTTTTAATACATTACTGTTAACTGCCTAAGATTCTTTTTTTTTTTTTGTAGTTGTAGATGGACAGCATGCCTTTATTTTATTTGTTTATTTTTACTGGTGGGGGGGGGGGGGGGGGGGGGGGGGTGTGTGTGGTGCTAAGGATCGAACCCAACCCAATGCCTCAGACGTGTTAGGCAAGTGTTCTGCCACTGAGCTACAGCCCCAGCCCTGCTTAAGATTCTGTACAAAGAAATTCATTAAAAAAAATATGTACATATGCCATAAATTCATTACCATTTTAACCAGTTTTAGGCGCGCACACCACAGGCATTAAGTATATTTACATTATCATTACTATCATACATCTCTAGAACTGTTTTTTTTGTTTTTGTCCACCTCCCCACCCCCCCCCAAATGAAACTCTACCCATTAAGCATTAACTCCCCCCCCCCTTATCTTTTTCTTCCAGGCCCTGGCAACTACCATTCCATTTTCTGTCTTTATAAATTTGTTTTTCTAGGTGCACTCTATGAGAATGTTAAAACTTTTGAGATTTAAATAACTTTTCTGTAACTGTTTTATAATCAGAACGTCATTTTCCTTGAATGGCAAAAAGTATTTTTTATAGAAAGCTTATTAGAGGAGGTTTAAATGATGTATTTTTACAATGGTTTTCAACTTTTTACAATCAGACTTTCTCTCTTTCTTCCTGTTCCCTTTTACAGGACTCTTGAAGTAAACACTTTCCCACAAGAAATGAAGGAAAGTGTTATCCAAAGTTCTGGACCAGTGAGGGGCCGACTTCAGAGACCTAAACCAAATATAAGAAAGGCTAGACACAGGCAAATAGTAGAAAATGATGAAGCCAAAGGTGTAATTAAGGAAGAAAGATCAATACTACAAAAAAATGAAAGTAATAAGAAGTCCCTGACAGTGGTGAGTTATTGTGTAACTAAATTGATTCTTTTAAATGCATATTAAAACATCAAGCCCCGAGTGGAACACCGGTACTCCCAGCAGCTTAGAGGCTGAGGCAGGAGGATCTTGAGTTCAAAGCCAGCCTCAGCAAAAGCGAGGTGCTAAGCAACTCAGTTAGACCCTGTCTCTAAAAAAATACAAAATTGGGCTGGGATATGTGGCTCAGGGGTCAAATGCCCCTGAGTTCAATCCCTGGTACCCCCCCAAAACAAAAACAAAACAAAAAACATCAAGTGATAGCTCAGGCTTGAAGTAGAATATAGTCATATCACCCTTAATCTCCCTAGTGAATACATAATGTGTCCAAATTTTGTTTTGATTTACTATTTCAGATTTTTTTTTAAAGTGGAAAGACATTCCCTGCCCAACTAATGACACTTATGTGAAATATTTAATCAAAACAAAATAATATTATACCTTAAATCTCAATGCCTTGAGATAACCACTGATAATCTTTTGACCTATCTTACTGAATTAATCTCCATGAACACTTATGCACACACTTAAGTGATAAAATAATGTTATATATATTATTTTATGATTTTGTTATTTAATACTGTAATTGGATTTTTGTATCAGGAAATAAGGAGTTAAATCATTTTTGCTATGTAACAATGCTGTTTTTTTTTTTTTTAATATTTTTTTAGTTGTTGATGGACCTTTATTTATTTATTAATTTATACATGGTTCTGAGAATTGAACCCAGTGCCTCACACATGCTAGGCCAGCACTTTACCACTGAGCCACAACCTTAGCCCACAATGCTGTTTTGAATGATAATTTAGTAAATCTCTTACTAGATTTTTTTTTTTTTTTTTTTTTTTTTTTTTTTTGTACTGGGGATTGAACTCAGGGGCACTCGACCACTGGATCACATCCCCAGCCCTTTTTTTTTGTATTTTTTATTAGAGACAGGGTCTCACTGAGTTACTAAGTGCCTCGCCATTGCTGAGGCTGGCTTTGAACTCGCGATCCTCCTGCCTCAGCCTCCCAAAGTGCTGGGATTACAGGCGTGCGCCACCGCGCCCGGCTTACTAGATATTTTGATATTAGAAAAAAAATAAGTAGTATAGTACCTAAAACTATTTCATCTCTTTTTTTTTTTTTCTGTCCTTTTTCTGTAATAAGGGAAAACCTAGATTTAAAGTGATTATAATAATCCTTATTTGAGCCAAAATACTTAAAAAAAATTTTTTTTTTTGTTTTTTTTTTTTTTTTTTTTTTTGGTTCTGGGGATGCAACCAGGGCCTTGTGCATGCCAGGCACATACACACTGAGTTATACCCCAGTCCAAACTTAACAAATTGTTGCTTTTCAAGCATTAAACACATTATTGTGATAGTCATTGTAATTTTCTTTCTGACCTAGTCAGTCTTGTTTTGACAACAAAACATGAACATCAGTTACCCAGTTTGAATCTTAATTTTATTTTTTACTAATTTTATGTAATCTGTGTAATAAATTTTTTTACTTTTTTTTTTTTTTTTTTCCTGCTTTATTGAATCTTAATTTTACAAAGCTACATACCAGGCTTGGGGGTATAGCTCAGTGATAGAAGGCCCTGGGTTCAATTCCTAGTACCAAAAGAAAAAAAAACAAAAACAAAAACTAGATTCCTGGAGGCTGGGGCTGTAGCTCAGTGGTAGAGCACTTGACTAGCACGTGTGAGGCATTGGGTTAGAGCCTTAGCACCACTTTAAAAATAAATAAATAAATAAATAAATAAATAAAATAAAGGTATTGTGTCCACCTACAACTAAAAAAAAATCCTAAACTCGATACCTTTTTTAATGATTGAAATATTTTGGGAGGTATGTTTTGCTATAAAATAAACATATACATACACACAGACATACATTAATATGGCTTTGTCTTTTCAGTCAAATACTCAACTTGAAACTGAAATTGAAGCTGTATCCTCCAAAGTTTCAGAATGCAGAATGGATGAAAATCAAAGTCATGTGGTTCTTGTAGAAAACCTTCATGTTAATGAAAGAAATGTTTTAGATGAAAAGATAAGGTAAGTTTGTTTTTAATGAGAAAAGCATAAAACTTTTCAAAGATAAAGTTTGGATTTTTGCCTTTTTTTTTTTTTTTTTTTTTTTTTGGTACTAGGGATTGAACTCAGGGGCACTCTACCACTGGGCCACACCCCCAGCGCTTTTTTGTATTCTATTTAGAGACAGGGTCTCACTGAGTTGCTAAGTGCCTTGCCATTGCTGAGGCTGGCTTTGAACTCATGATCTTCCTGCCTCAGCCTCCCAAGTGCTGGGATTATAGGCGTGTGACGCCCTGCCCAGCTCCAGATTAGTTTTTGAGTACAAATATTTTAGAGAACTCATATAACTAAATTTATGTTAGGTTTTATACTTCTTAATTTAGTTCCTTGCCAGTTATTTAAATATTTCAGGGAAATCGTAAGATTGCTATTTGGATTGCTCTGAAAGCTGTGATTCTACTATTAAATGTTAAAACCTTTCTGATATAGCATATACAAATGAATTATATTAAAAATCTTAAGGCACCGGGCACGGTGGTGCACACCTATAATCCCAGCATTTGGGAGGCTGAGGCAGGAGGATTGCGAGTTCAAAGCCAGCCTCAGCAATGGCGAGGCACTTGGCAACTCAGTGAGACCCTGTCTCTAATAAAATACAAAAAAGGGCTGGGGATGTGGCCCAGTGGTTGAGTGCTCCTGAGTTCAATCCCTGGTGCCAAAAAAGAAAAAAAAAAAATCTTATGGCATTGACCATCATTAAACTCTTTTCTGTGAGAGTTGTGTTCTTCTCCTCCCCACCACACCCCCAGTACTGGGAATTCAACCCATGACCTCATATTTTCTGTGACCCTTCAGAAATGTGATAGAAAAATAGATTCTTAACCTCAAGCCTGCTTTTGAGCCAGAAGGCCCAGGCAGTTATTATATATTTATTTAGGCTTTGGAGTCCAATAGAAGGCATTTATTTGAAGTACCAGTATGAAATCATTTTCAACTGCTGGTTTTGGGTATTTTAGTTATTTCTCTAAAAATTACTTAAAGCAGCATGAAACTATACACCAGAGTCAATAATAAAAGTAAAAAAAGATACATATTATAGAAATATTCCCTAGGCTATACAAAAAGTGGAAGCTATAAAAGCTTTTATGTTTTTACTTTCATATCAGCAATGTAGGAGTTTTTATTTTACATGCTTGGTTTTATCTCCAATTTGTGTATAATCCTTTGAACTTAGAATCTGCTTGTATCCAACATTGTTGAATAGCTGTTATATCAATAAGGAATTCTGATTTTGTTTTTTCAACATGATTTATACTTCATTTCAGGCATGAAAATAAACCATATGTTCCTAGTCCAGCACAATCCATAAGAAGGAAATTCCAAAACACTAAGCCCAATTTGGGAAGGGCACCTAGTAAGAAAGAGGAACCAGGTATAGAAGAAGGCACATACCGAAGTAAGACAAGCAAACAAGAAGATAATTTGCCACAGGGAGGAAATTCTGACATTTGTTTCTTTCTAAAAGTAAGTTTGGGGGAAATTTTTCTTTTAGCAGGCTCTATTCTGTCATAATTGTGAGGGAGAGCATTGGTAAAATACAGTTTTTGACCTTTTATTTATTTTTTGTTTGGTTTTGCAATACTGGGGATTGAACCCAGGGCCTTCCTCTTGGTGGGCAAGTACTCTACCATGGAGCTGTACTCGATATGCCAATCCTTTTTAAAAAATTTTATTTTGATATAGGTCTCGTGCATTTCTGCCTCAACCTTCCTGGGAGTATAGGTGTGTATGTACCATCACACCTTATTAGTTCAACTTTTTTTGTGTGTGTGTGATTCTGGAATTGAACCCAGAGCCTCATGCATTGTAGGCAAGTGCTCTACCATGTAGCTATATCTCTAACCCTTTTTATTTTATTTCTTATTTTTTTGTAGTACTGGGGATTGAATTCATTGGTACTCTACTACTGAATTGTATCTCCAGCCCTTTTTATTTCTTATTTCGAGATGAGGTCTTGCTAAGTTGCCCATCCTGTCCTCAAATTTTTAATTCTCCTGCCTTAGCCTCCTGGGTCGCTGAGATTACATGGTCGTACACTACCATTCCTGTTTTATTTTTTTGAGACAGGATTTTGCTAAATTGCCCAGCCTGGTCTTGAATTTGTGATCCTCTTGCTTTACCCTTCTGTGTAGATGGGATTATAGGTGTGTGCCACCATAACTGGCTAATTTTGACTTTCATACTATAACTATTTTCATGACACATTTAGAAACTGATCACTGTGTATCTGTGCAATATTGGAGATTTAGGCCAAACCGCTAAATCAAATTGACATTGAGATTCTTTCTGTGGTAATATTACCTGTTTCATCTTAAATTTAAGGAAAAAGCGGAGAATCTGACATCTATGGAGGTTTCAGCAAGAAAAGATTTTGTAGGCTCTAGAGAATCTAGTTTGGCCAAAAAAGATGCTCAATTAGAAGAAGTTGGACCATCTGGAAATGTTGAAGAGGAAAATATAGGAACTAACTCTGTGTCTTCAATTGTTGAAGAGCAATATCTCAGTAAAGTAACAAGGTAATATTTTATTTAACAAATAGAGTAGGAAATAAAAATCACTTATTCTATTTTAAAAAAATATTTATTTTTTAATTGTAGTTGGACACAATACATTTATTTATTTATCTATTTATCTATTTATCTATCTATCTATTTATTTATTTATTTATTTATTTATTTATTTATTTATTTATTTATTTAGTGTGTGGTTCTGAGGATCGAACCCAGGGCCTTGCACATGCTAGATGAGTGCTCTACCGCTCAGTCACAACCCCAGCCCCCAAATCACTTATTCTTTATGGGTGTCTTACCTTAAATTACTGTTAGAGCGAAAACATGGCTTGTGAACAGAAGTGAGATTGTTTTTTTTATTTACAAGTCTGTTTCTTTCCCAATTTTTTTTGTTTATTTACTGCATTTCACTTTTTCCTGATTTTCAATTGTGCACCCAGATGTGCAATTTGTGGGTGTTGAGTCTATTAGATAACAGGAGATGCCTGAACAAAGAGTAATGTGTATTAGAGTGCTAATTTCTATGAGGTTATAAGCACAAATGAATGGTACTCTTTTCTAGGTTTTTTTTGGTGGTGGTGGGGTGGTTGAGGAGTAGGTACCGGGGATTGAACTCAGGGCCACTCAACCACTGAGCCATTCCCCAGCCCTATTTTGTATTTTATTTAGAGACAGAGTCTCAGTAAGTTGCTTAGTGCCTCGCCATTGCTGAGGCTAGCTTTGAATTCATGATCCTCCTGTCTCAGCCTCCTGAGCTCCTGGGATTACATGCATGTGCCACCATGCCTGGCTCTTTTCTAGTTTTTGAAGAAAGTGGCAAGTTCTAGAAAACAGCATTGCTCTGATGAATTTTTGTCTCCCCTTTTTCTTTTAACCTAATCTGTTCACCCTGTAAGATAAATCAGTATCACTATTTGATCCCATAGTCTATAATAGTTCCATGTATTTTTATTCCTTTTCGTTCTAATAATTTCCAGTTTTTTTAAAATTTCATATCTACCACCACATATAATGGGGGAAAAAATAGCCCAGAGTTTAAACATTTTTGTGCAGAATTCTAGTCAGAGAACTAAGAATTAACTCTCAATGAACAATAAGTAGTAGTTAATTTTTATTTTCATAGCATAAGTCTTTAAAAGAATTGGTGGTGGGAGTTTTCATTTTAATGGCTGGAACTGAGACTCTCAACACTTTCGTTTTCATTAAGATTATTGCATATATGACCATATTGTTATTTTGATTAAACATATAGCCGTCCACAATTGTTAAAAGAATCAGATTCCTCTAAAATTGCTCTGGATCGAAGAACAAATATCAGTACTGCCTCTGTGTGTGAGATAGATCATAGTGAAAGGAGAACACATAGGAAGATCAAACCAAATGTCACCAAAGGGCGTGGATCAAAACGAACTCGGGGTAAGACCTCTAAGAAGGAACCTAGAGCTTCCAAATCAGTGCTGGTGACTCTTCGGGCTTCCCAGGAAGAAGATGAAGATGATGCTGAAGATTTTGAATCTGACTATGAAGAAGAAAACTATCATCTTGCCCCAGAAGAATTAAACAAGGCACCAGTGTTTGTTCCCATTGGTCTGAGATCCCCTGAACCTGTTTTCTGCTCAGATTGAGGAAACAATGGAAGAGGTAATGATTTTTGAATCTTTAATATTTTATCTACTTATACTTTTCTTCCTTTTTCTTTTTAGTGGATCATTATTCTTCTCTTAGTAGATATTAGGATTTGAAAAGTTCCTTTTCTAAATAAACTGCTACCAGATATAATTTCTTTAGGACCTAATGAATAGCTTAAGGAATCACTAAAAGTGGCTTTCTGTGACCTCCTCTGATTACTCAGCCCCTCTGGCCCAGACTCAGCAAGGGAACCAGTAGAAGAATAATGATAGAATTTTGCCAACACTTTTATGTAAAAGTTGCTTAATCTACCTTTTCATTAATTTAAAAATGTCTTGGAAGATATTTTCTGTTAACTTTTTGTAATAGGGTCACCTCGATATAGAAGATAGAAGGGACTTATTTTTTTAAAATTGGTAAAATACACATTATGTAAAATTTACCATCTTAACCATTTTTTAACTGTACAGTTCAGTGCTACCATTATCATCATCCTTTCACAAAACTCTTCATCTTGCAGAACTGGAATTTTGTACCCATTCAACAATAATTCTCCATTTCTCCTACCTCTGAACCTTGGGTAACCACCATTCTAATTTTTGTCTCTGAATTTGACTCTGTAGGAACCTTGTATTAGTGGAATCATACAGTATTTGTCCTTTTTTGTGACTGGCCTGTTTTACTTTGCATAATGTTTTCAAGGTTCATTTATAAAGTTGTAGCATATGTCAGAATATCCTTACTTATTCTTTCTTTTTTTTTTTGGTGATGCTGGGGATCGAACCCAGATTCTTGCACATGTTAGGCAGGTGCTCTGCCACTGGGCTGTGTAGCTAGCCCAAAATGTCTTTCCTTTTTAAAGGATGAATAATATTCATGTGTGTATATCTCACCTTTTGTTCATCCACTCATCCATCAATGATACTTAGGTTGTTTCCATCTTTTGACTATTGTAATTAGTGTTCCTGTGAACATGTGAGAATATCTCTTTGACTCTCTGCTTTCAGTTCTTTTTGGGGATGTATTCATAAATTGAATTACTGGATTACAAAATAATTCTATATTTAATTTTTTTAGTGACTGCCATATTGTTTTAATAGTGGCTGTATCATTTTACATTTCTACCAGCAGTGACTAGTGTTCTAGTTTTTCATATCCTTACCCAACAGCCGTTATTTTCTAACTTTTTTTTTTTTTTCTTTTGCTAAGCTGAGAATCAAACCCAGGGTCTTTTTTTTTTTTTTTTTTTTTTTTTTTTAATTAAAGTGATAGTTATCTTAATGGGTATGAGGTAGAACATATTTTTGCTTCCTTACTCTTTTTTTTCCTCCTCTTTCTTTCTCTGCTGTTGTTTTTAACTTGATTTTGTATTCCAACTTTGTAAATTCAAAGTTTTTTGTTCTGTAATTTTTAGTCAGTCATTTAGTAACACATTTGAATCAGTTTTGTCTAAGATTCAAACCGGGTGCGGTGGTGCATGCCTGTAATCCCAGAACTTGGGAGGCTGAGGCAGGAGGATTGTGAGTTCAAAGCCAGCCTCAGCAATGGCGAGGCACTTAACAACTCAGTGAGACCCTGTCTCTAATAAAATACGAAACAGGGCTGGGGATGTGGCCCAGTGGTTGAGTGCCCCTGAGTTCAATCCCCTGTACAAAAAAAAAAAAAAAAAAAAAAAATTGTGTAAGCATTCATAATAGTGTCTGAGTTATTTGAAGCAGAATCAAGAGTTAACAAAGATAGTGGTAGGGATAATAAAAGAAACAGTGGGAAACATAAAACAATTCAAATAATGTTAAAGTTAACATTAGGTGTTATATTGATGTATGCTCCAATATTGATGAAACTTGAAAACATAAAAAGTGAAAGAAGCCAGTCACGAAAGATCACATACATGATTTCACTTATATGAAATGCCCAAAGTAGATAAATCTATAGATAAAATAGATTAGTGGGAAATGAAGGAAGAAGTTGGAAAAGTGATAGCTAATAGTCATGGGATTTCTTTTTGAGGAATGAAAATGTTCTAAAATTGAGTGTGATGATGTTTGCTCACATCTGCAAGTTTTCCAAAATTTATTGACTTGTATACGCTTTGTATGGGTGAATTGGGGTTAGGGTAGCTCAGTTTTTTGAACTCTTATCTAGCATGTGCAAGGTTCTGGATTCAATCTTCAGAACTATCAAAAAAGAAAAGGATGAATTTATGGCATATAAATTATATCTTGGTATAGCTCTTTTAAACCAACTTTCAAAACCAACTTTTAAAAATTATCTGGAATATTCCCTTTGTCTACCCTTTCCCAACTTTTCAGAATGTATTTTATTTTCACAAATCTCTTGAAATTTTAAATCCATCCTGGACCTATTGGGTATTAATGAAGATTTTTTTCTCTTAGTTTTGCATTTGAGGAAAGACAAAGAACTATAGTAACTACATCTTTTTTTTTTTCTTCAATATTTATTTATTTGCTTTTAGTTGTACACAATGCGTTTATTTTTACGTGGTGCTGAGGATCGAACCCGGGCCGCGCACGTGCTAGGCGAGCGCTCTACTGCTGAGCCACATCCCCAGCCCATGAACATTATTTTTTATAACTTTATTTGCTTTTTTTTTTTTTTTTTTTTTTTTTGTACCAGGGATTAAACTCAGGGGCACTTGACCACTGGGACACATCCCCATCCCTTTTTGTATTTTTTTTAGAGACAGGGTCTCACTGAGTTGCTAAGTGCCTCACCATTGCAGAGGCTGGCTTTAAACTCATGATCCTCCTGCCTCAGCCTCCCAAGTGCTGGGATTACAGGCATGTGCCACCGCTCCTGGCTGCTTTTTATTTTTCTATGTGGTGATAAGGATCAAACCTCACACATGCTAGGCAAGTGCTCTACCACTGAGCCACAAGCCCAGCCCTGTTAACTACATCTTGAAGATAGATTCTTGGACTTGATTCTTTACTCACAGATTCTATTGAATCACATTGTGCTTTATACTTATCTTTCTGTTAATAAGGGAATAGGAGCCAGACTGTAGTATATATATTTTAGGAGATTAAATTAGTGTTTTTAAACTCTGATCATAGGGCTCTTTGACTAGTAGGGCTGCCACATGAAGAGTAAGTGTGAATGAACCCATTGCCATGGGTGTCAATAATCATGTAGGCTTTGGGACTTTGGGAAAAGATTGTTGTGCTGGGAATGAGGCAATGATCAGTCTTTTAAAGCACTTTAACTCATCTCTATTATAGCATTTATGACAATGTATAGTTCATTGATTACTGTGTTTCTTGTATATTGTGACTTACTGAAGGCAGGGAGCAAATATTTCTTATTTGGCTTTTTGTCACTATGCCCATATTCTTCTAGTTTTTAGGAAGCACTCCATAAATGTTAACAAATGGAAGAAATTAGGGCAAAATAGGGCCAAAGTGGGGAGGATGAGAAATGAAATGCCAGGCACTAAGATTATGCCTTAAAATTTTTGGTTACTGGTTGTTAATAGTCATAGCCTCTCAGAAACCTTAAGTGTTTTACTTTTGACAAATCACTGTCAATCACTTTTAGAATTTCTTTTTTTAAAATTTTGTGTGAATGTGGATTATTTCCTTCATTTGCACATTTAATTTTATTTGCTCATGTGGAAAATAATAAAAACTTTTATTTTGACAGCTTGAAATAACTGAGAATGTTGCAGATATAGGATGTGTAACTGTTGTTGAACATGAGCTTTCAAACACAGATGTAGCCACTCAAGAATTAAAAGAAGAAAAAAATTTGAATACATCATCATATGTAAGTATCTATGTTAATATTTTGTCTTTTATTCTTTGTTTACTTTCAAAAGACTGCAGGGTTATTTTGATTGCTTTAAGTTTACAGTTCTTAGCTGATTTCTCTCATGTATGGAGTTGTTAGTATGAATAGTAAAAACTTGTGAGTAATCATGATTTTTGTATTTGACATGGAAAGCATTGTTTTTTGTGTGTGTGTGAGTAGAACTCTTTTTTTTTTATTATTTATTTATTTATTTATTTGCTTTAGTTGTATACAATGCGTTTTATTTTCATGTGGTGCTGGGGATCGAACCCGGGCCGCGCACGTGCTAGACGAGCGCTCTACCGCTGAGCCACAACCCCAGCCCCAAGAGTAGAACTCTTAATGTCCCCATTGACTTTACATTTGATCTTAGCTAAAAGGCTGACAAGTGATACACTTTTATATGAAAATTCTGTTGCATTAAATCTATATCATATGTAGATTACTTAAAATATACTTAGTTTTGTTTTGTTTGCCACTCTTCCATATTAGGTATTTAACCTCATTTTTGCAAATGAACACTTGGAATTGTACTTTTTTTTTTTTTTTTTTTTTTTTTTTTGGTAATAGGTATTGAACCCAGGTGCTTTGCCACTGAGCTACATCCCCCATTTTTTTTTTTTTTTTTTTTTTTTTTTTTTTTTAAGGTCTCACTAAGTTGCTGAGGGCCTTGCTAGGTTGCTGATGCTGGCCTCAAACTAGAAATCCTTCTGCTTCAGCCTCCCAGGGTGCTGGGATTACAGTGTGCCATCAGGCCTAGCATGGATTTGTAACTTCTTGAAAACAGTTTTTATTGAGGTATAATTCACACACTATATAGTTCACCCATTGAAAGTGTTCTATTCAGTGACTATTATTTTTAGTATATTCACTGATTTGTGCAAGTATGACATCGATTTTTAGAATATTTTTTATCACCTTGAAAACAAATTCCATATCCATTTGTAGTCACTCTTTATTTTCTCTGCAGATCTCTATAGGCTTATGGAACAAATTACCAACTTTTTTTTTAGTACTGGGAATGGAACCCAGGGCACTTAAACCTTGAGCTATATTCCCATCCCCCCCTTTTTTTTTTTTTTTTTTAATATTTATTTATTGGCTTTAGTTGTACAAACAATGCGTTTATTTTTACATGGTGCTGAGAACCGAACCCGGGCCGGGCACTCACTAGACGAGCGCTCTACCGCTGAGCCACAACCCCAGCCCCTGAGACGGTCTCAAAGAGGTTGCTGGCCTTGAACTTGTAATCCTCTTGCCTCAGCCTCCTCAGTAGTTAGATGTGCATCACGGTGCCCAGCCAATTTATCTGCTTTTTGTCTATAGATAATTCACACACTATATAGTGGACATTTTATAGAAATAGTATAATATTGTGTAACCATCAGCATATTTAAGGGTCCCCATTTATTCACATCTTGCCAACACTTGTTTGACTTTTGATCTGTGCTAGTGAGTGTATTATCTCATGGTTTTGATTTGCATTTTCCTGATGACTAGTGATGTTGAGTGTTTTTCATGTGTGTGTTGACCATCAGTATTTCTTCTTTGGAGAAAATGTTGATTCAGATTTTTAAAAAATTATTTTTAGTTGTAAATGGGCCTTTATTTAATTTACTTACTTATGTATTTATATGTGGTGCTAAGGATTGAACCCAATGCCTCACACATGCTAGGCAAGCACTCTACTATTGAGTTACATACAACCCCAGTCCCCAGGTCTTTTTTAATTGGACCGTTTGTTTATTTTTATTATTTGAGTTGTAAGGGTTTTTTTTTGGTGTGATACTGGGGATTAAACACAGGGACCTTATACATGCTAGGCTATTGCTCTACCACTGAACTACATCCCCATCCCATAAGAATTCTTTATATAGTCTAGGTACAAGTCCATTATGAGATGTATGATTTACAGATATTTTCTTGAATTCTGTGGGTTATCTTTTCATGTTCTTGATAGTTACCCTTAAAGCACAAACATTTCTATTTTGGATGAAAGTCTAATTGATTTTTTTCTTCTTCTTTTTGGTACCAGGGATTGAACCCAGGGGTTCTTAACCACTGAGCCACATACCCAACACTTTTTATGTTTTATTTAGGGACAGGGTCTTGCTAAGTTGCTTAGGGCCTCGCTAAGTTGCTGAGGCTGGCTTTGAACTTATCATCCTCCTGCCTCAGCCTCCCAACCAAGTCACTGGGATTACAGGCATGCACCACTGTGCCTGGCTCCAGATTGAGTTTGTTGTTGTTTCTTTTGCTTTTGGTGTCATATCTAAAAATCCTTTGCCAAATCCAAGGTCATAAAGGTTTATCCCTATTTTTCTTCTAAAGTTTTATAATTTAAGTCTTTGATCTCTTTTGAGTTAATTTTTGTATATATTGTGATAATCTCTTTATCCAACTTCATTCTTTTGTACGTGGCTATTCCATTGCCCTAGCACCATTTGTTTGAAGAGACTTCATTGAATGGTCCTAGCATCCTTGTTAAAAAATCAGTTGCTTATAGATGTATGGGCTTATTCTGGGACTATTAATTCTTCTCCATTGATCCATAGCTATCCTTAGGTTAGTGATGCTGCATTGATTACTGTTGCTTTGTAGTAAGTTTTGCAGTTGAGAAGTGCAATAATAAATACAGTAAATGAACTTTCTTTATTATTGTCAGAATTATTTTGGCTAATGAGTCCTTTTAATTACTTATGAATTTTAAAATCACTTTGTTAGTTTCTACAAAGAAGTCAGGTGGGATTATGTTTGGAATTTCGTTGTATTTATAGATCTTTTGGAAGGAGTTGTAGCCTTAACCATGTTGAGACTTTCAGTCCGTGAACATGGGGTGTATTCCTTTTTGGGGGATTGAATCCAGGACCTCATACATACTAAGCAAGCATTCTACCACTGTAGCTCTACCACTGAGCTATACCCATAGTCCTCCCATTTATGTAGAACTTCTTTGCTTTCTTTCAAAAATGATTTGTAGTTTTAGAATGTGAGCTTTGCACTTCCTTGCTAAATTTATTTCCAAGTATGTTGTTATTTTTACAATTATTGTGTGATTGTGTTCTAAATTTCACTTTTGGATTGTTTATTGCAAGTACATTGAAATATTGTTAGAAGAAATTGAAACTTCTTTTCTTTTCTTTTTTTTTTTTTTTGGTACCAGGGATTAAACTCATGGGCACTCAACCACTGGGCCACATCCCCAGCCCTTTTTTGTAGTTTATTAGAGACAGGGTCTCACTGAGTTGCTAAGTGCCTTGCCATTGCTGAGGCTGGATTTGAACTCGATCCTCCTGCATCAGCCTCCCAAATGCTGGGATTACCGGCGTGCGCCACTGTGCCCAGCATGATTTTTCTTTTATTGTATTGATAAGTTGTATTACGTTGATTTTTGGATGTTAAGTTAGCCTTACTTTCCTGGGATAAAACCTGTTTAGTTATGATGTCATTTTTATATGTTGCTGGATTCAGCTTTAAATGCTTTGCTTTTTTAAAAATATTATTTTCATCAGTTTTACTGGGGAGTGGATCAGTGCAGCTATTCATGGTTTTGCTCTGAAAATGGATCCTGTAATTTCTCAACTTCTTCTTCTTCTTCTTCTTCTTATTATTATTTTTGGTGGTACTGAGGATTGAACTCCTGGGCTTTTGCATGCTAAACACAAGCTGCTTTTCACAATTAGATGACAAATATGCTCTGAAGGGCAATTGCATTCATTGCAGTAATTTAGCTTAAACTGTTCCAATAGTTTGGACACAGCCAAAAGAAATGCCAACCTAGATTTTTAATATATTAGGTGGATCCATCCACTGAGCTATATACCAACTATATCTAATGTTAAGCCACCTAGTAGTGTAAAAAAAAATGTGATACTCTTCAGACTTCAGTTTCCATTGGATAAAAGCTAGTAACAGATCTGACTGGAGTTGGAAGGATTATAAAAGTGAAGTGAAAAAGTAAAAATGGTTACGTGTACATAGCAGTATGATTAGAGTTAAAACTTACATTTAAGAAAAGGTAAAATTAGAAGCAAGAGAGAAAAGAATTTGCAATTATTTTGTTCTTATGAAATGTTATGAATAATCATAAATTTAAAATATTATTATAACTGAATGTATAGAAAGATCTGTGAAATGTAATACTTCTTGAGAGACAGTACACGTGTTTTGGGGAAATACTTCAGATGTTACCTATCTTTTCCTCTTTCAGGAAATAACCACAGGTGAACAGACCCAAGATGAACGAGGTAACTGTTAAGGAAACTGATAGAATTACTTGATTAGTACTAGCACAGTGGTTTAGCGCTGGTGATAGTGAATGAGTCACTTTGCTGGAGAATTGAACAAAAATGTTCAGGTATTGAGTATGTTATCTTTATGATAAACTTAGATCCTTGGGATGTTACTTTTAAAAAGCTGAGTTGAAAGTTGAATGTTCAGCAGAAGAATATTTGTTGAGCATTTCTTCTTTTTTAATATTTACTTATTTGTTTTAGTTGTACACAATGCCTTTATTTTTATGTGGTGCTAAGGATCAAACCTGGGCCGTGCACATGCTAGGCAAGCACTCTACCACTGAGCCACAACCCCAGCCTGAGCATTTCTTCTTAATTTGCACAGATGAGAACATTTTCTTTGAATGTATTATTTAATTGGAGAAAATGGTTTAGTAAATAAAAGCCACCAGTTGATGATTTCTTTTTTAAATTTGTAGTGTATATACTGAACAAAACACAACACTAGTAAGGGAATAATAGTACAGAGGATATTGAAGCCCATTACTAGAGGATAAACAACTAAGCTAACAGTGTCTTTAAAGTAAACTAATTTCCAGATTTGTTTTTCTGTTTTAATATTGCTATATTTCCTCACAAGGTACCAATGATGGAAGTACCGAAGCTGCCATAACTTTACTAACAATGGGAGATCTAGTATTGCAGTCAGAGATCAGCACTGAACAAGGTGATGGTAAGAGTGAAAGCTGAGTCCTACCCATGAGGAAAAAAAAACCCTAAAATCTGTTAAGAAATTACACCCATGTTTAGAGTAAATAAGCCTTTTACATTTGAAATTGTCATCATTGTTGTTTTCCAGAAATGGTAACATTTATGTATTGATCCATTCTCCTACTCTTGCTCTCTTTTCTTTTTAAATTGTACTAGAAATTGAACCCAGGGGCACATTACCACTGAGCCACATCCCCAACTTTTTCTGATTTTTATTTTGAGACAGAATTATAGTAATTTGCTGAGGGCCTTGCTTAATTGCTGAGACTATCCTCAAACGTGAGATCTTCCTGCCTCAGCCTCCCTACCACTGTGCCTGGCTTCATACACCATATTAGCCCCTTTAGGTGTAATGAAAATCATTTTGAGATAGTGCATTTAGTTTATTAAGAATAATTTAAGGGGCTGGGGTTGTGGCTCAGCAGTAGAGCTCTTGCCTAGCATGTGTGCGGACCGGTTCGATCCTCAGCGCCATGTAAAGATAAAGGCATTGTGTACAACTAAAACAAATAAATATTAAAAAAAAAAAGAATAATTTGAAGCTGAATAATTTGAAGCTGGGTGTGGTGGTATATGCCCAGCAGCTTGGATCCTTGCAACTTGGGAGGCTAAGAGGATCAAATGTTCAAGGCCATCCTGAATACCTTATTATTATTATTTTTTTTTTTGTACTGGGGATTGAACTCAGGGGCACTCGACCACTGGGCCACATCCCCAGCCCTTTTTTTGTATTTTATTAGAGACAGGGTCTCACTGAGTTGTTAAGTGCCTCGCCATTGCTGAGGTAGGCTTTGAACTCACGATCCTCCTGTCTCAGCCTCCCAAGTGCTGGGATTACAGGCGTGCGCCACCGCGCCGGCTCTCTGAATACCTTATTGAGCAAAGCCTTAAGCAACTTAGGGAGACCCTGTTTCAAAAATAAAAAAGGGCTGCAGATGTGGCTTAGTGGTTAAGCATCCCTAGATTCAATCCCTGGTACCAAAAAGAAAAGAATAATTTTGAATTCATTGAATAGTTGATCTAATGACTCCTTCATTTATCATTATAAGCATCATTGGTTAATTGAGGTTATTTTTCATTTTATGCTCTTTAGCAAAGTAGTTGCTGCTTGAGAAGGTTTTCACAGTCATTGAGATAATTTAAACTGTTGTGATATTTTGGATAGGAGCCAAAAGATGATGCCAACCTAGATTTTTGATTTTTTTTTTAATTTTTAATTTTTATTTTTGTGTGGTACTGGGGATTGAACTCAGGGGCACTCGACCACTGGGCCACAGCCACAGCCCTTTTTTTGTATTTTATTTAGAGACAGGGTCTCACTGAGTTGCTAAGTGCCTCACCATTGCTGAGGCTGGCTTTGAACTCATGATCCTCCTGCCTTAGCCTCCCAAGTACTGGGATTATAGGCATGTGCCACCGTGCCTGGCTCAACCTAGATATTTTAATACATTGGGCTGGACTTAGAAGTTATGGTCTTTACCATTGATTATCTTTAACTACATTAAGTGAAAAATTATGCTAGTTGTGTTTCTGGTAATTAATTTGGTAATGACTTACGTGCCATTCATTTCAGTTGTTAGATGTTTATGCTTATAACACTATATTTATTAGGAAAGTCTGATTTGTGTTCCATATACTATAGAGCTTCTTTCTCGGTAACAGTAAAGCTTGTCACAAATCTCGAGGACATAAAATATAGGTCTTAAAAGCTAATAAATGGCCGGGCACAGTGGCACACACCTGTAATCCCAGCACTTGGGAGACTGAGGCTGGAGGATGGTGAGTTCAAAGCCAGCCTCAGCAATGGCGAGGCACTTAGCAACTCGATGAGACCCTGTCTCTGATAAATACAAAAAAGGGTTGGGGATGTGACCCAGTGGTCAAGTGCCGGTGAGTTCAATCCCTGGTGCAAAAAAAAAAAGCTAATAAATGAAGACAGTCCTGTCTTAAAATCCATTTGGAGTTATGTAATTATTGGAAGTAATTAAAAAAGGGATGAATTTAGTCAAGAGAATTATTAAGCTTATTACAGGTTAAATCCCCAATATGAAAAATGAGATCATGAATTTAAGTTTGGGTCCAAAAAGAACAATCTTTAATAATAATATAGAATTTTACGATTATTAAATGTTGAAGAATTAATTTTATTTGGATACCTATTTATATTGGGTCAATTTTAATTTCCTATTTTTTTCTGCAGTAGGAGTATGTGTATTTCCTGATGTTCATTCAAAGGATAAAAGTCATATTCCTTTTAGCCCAGATAATGTAAATCACAAAATTGTTCATGAATATCAGGAGGTTTCTTCACCTGTCATTAGTACATCTTCTGCATCATTTGAAGAAAACAAGATTGTATTGGAAGAACAAAGTACTAGAGAAGTTGGTTTAATGGAAGAAGTCAAGGAGAATGCTACGTTGACCAGGTTTATTTTAGCATTCAATTATTAAATGTCATTAAACCCTCCATAAATTTAGTTAATAGCTTTGAGTAATGTTTTGTAGCAATGTTAATTTCTCACCAATTAAATAAAAAATTGGCTGCTTTAGATTTTAATGATTTGCATATTAAAGTTATAGCAGTGTTATCTGTCTTTGACGCTTTAATTTAAAAGGTTTATGTAAATGTAGTCTCTTCCACATTATGTTCTATATAACATGTTAGTTTTTAGCATATAAGACCAGGTTTTCTTCTCAAGACCTCTAGTAAATGTAGTACTTAGTAATTTTAGCATTAAAAAATGAACACTTAAATATACCACAATACCTGAAAGGTGTTGGATTAAGTATAATCAGTGTCAGAGAGTAAGGGAATTCTTTAATAATTCGTAAACTACTATTATCTCTGTACATTTTAGGAATACAACTTCTAAAGTGACCAATAATTTGAGAATTAGAAGTAGATTTGTCAAGCCAAAGCCAAATCTTGAGAAAGTTTTACGGACCAACAGGTTTCATGCTCAGCAGAAAGTTTCCAGTTTTTGTGTTTCAAAAGGGGAAGAAGTAGAAATTCAAAGAGGTAAATTTTATTTTTCACTTACAAGCTATATAAAATTGCTTTGACATAGAAAACATATTAGCATTTCAAAGGGATAATCTGTTAAAATTATTTTGACTTTGTTTTAATTTGCCAACTGGTTTTGATAATTGGTACCATTTTGCTATATTTGTCTAATCAGAGTTATTTATTTATTTTTTATTTTTTTGGTGTGTGTGTGTGTGTGTGTGTGTGTGTGTGTGTGTGTACATGAATACTCAAACATCTCTTAGAAATATGGCTGAGATTGTAACTCAGTGGCAGAGCTCTTGCCTAGCAGGTGTGAAGCCCGGGGTTTGATCTTCAACACCACATAAAAATAAATAAATGGAATAATGATATTGTGTCCAGTGGCTGGGGTTGTGGCTAAGTGGTAGAGCGCTTGCCTAGCACATATGCAGCCCAGGTTCGATCCTCAGCACCACATAAAAATAAACGCATTGTGTATAACTAAAGCAAATAAGTAAATATTTTAAAAAAAGATACTGCCGGGCGTGGTGGCGCACGCCTGTAATCCCAGCACTTTGGGAGGCTGAGGCAGGAGGATCGCGAGTTCAAAGCCAGCCTCAGCAATGGCGAGGCACTTAGCAACTCAGTAAGACCCTGTCTCTAAATAAAATACAAAAAAAGGGCTGGGGATGTGACCCAGTGGTCGAGTGCCCCTGAGTTCAATCCCCGGTACCACAAAAAAAAAAAAAAAAGATACTGTGTCCATCTACAAAAGAATAAAAATAAATAAATAAAGTCATGCTGTTCATCTACAACTACAAAAAAATATATATATATAAAAGGGAAGGTATACATAGAATAGCTATGGCAAAAAAATACTACAGTGCCCTAAGAGCTTAACATTAAAAACAAAGCTCCTGCTAGGTACAGTGGCAGATGCCTGAAATCCCAGCAGCTTGGGAGTTTGAGCAAGAGAATCAGGAATTCAAAGCCAGCCTCAGCAACTTATCGAGGCCCTAAGTAACTTAGCAAGACCCTGTCTCTAAATAAAAATTTTGAAAAGGTCTGGGGATGTGGTTCAGTGCTTGAGAGCCCCTGTGTTCAATCCCTGATACCAAAAAACAAAACAAAACAAAAAATCCCTTTGTTCCTTGATTCCCATTCTCCTAGTCTTCACTTAGTGGTAAGCTTCTCCTAACAGTCTTTTTTTATTGTAGACTTCCAGAAATGTTTCACACACATAAAAGTATATACACATACATGTTCATGTATATACACAGATATGTATGTGTATGTTTATTTATATATGTATATTTTCAGAACAAAGCTATATGCATACCACATCATATATACTGTTCAGCACTTTTTTGTTGTTGTTTTAATATCTTTATTTTTTATTTTTATGTGATGCTAAGGATTGACCCCAAGTGCCTCATGCATGTTAGGCAAGCACTCTACCAACTCAGCCCCAGCCCCAGCCCTGTTCAGCACTTTTTTTAAAAAAAAGCTATATAATTATATAGCAAGGTGACTACAGTTAGTGATGACACATCATATTCTTAAAAAATGTGAAGAGTGATGTTATGTACTCTTAACACAAAAGTGATAACTGTATGACTCAATGTGTAGATTTACTGTTCCACAATGTATACATACTTTAAAACATGTTGTGCATGATAACATGCATTAATTTAAAAAAATTAAGAATGTTGAGATATGTCACATACCATACAATTCATCCACAATTCAGTTTGTGTTTAGTATTTTCATCAAATTATGTAACCATCACCATTCACAGTTATTCTCCATTTCTCTCCGGCCCAAAGCTATCATTATTCTTCATTCTGTCTTCTTTATAGATTGCCTCTCTGTACATTGCATATAAACAGAATCTTATAGTATGTGGTTAAATCTGGTTTCTTTTACTTAGCAAAATGTATGTTTTCTGGGTTCATCCGTATGGTATCATGTATCAAAAACTTTATTTCTTAATATTTCCAAGTAATATTTCTTTGTATAAATATGCTACATTTTGTATATCCATTTATCTGTTGATGGACATTTGAGATATATTTACCTTTTTTGCTATAATGAATAATGTTGCTAAGATCATTCATGTATACATTTTTATGTGGACATGTTTTCATATCTCTTAGTTTTATACATATAAGTGAAATTGCTGGAACATAGAGTATTTTTTTGGTCCTGGGGATTTAACTCAGGAGTACTCAACGACTAAGCCACATCCCCAGCCCTATTTTGTATTTCATTTAGAGACAGGGTCTTACTGAGTTGCTTAGCGCCTAGCTTTTTGCTGAGGCTGGCTTTGAACTTGCGATTCTCATGCCTTAGCCTCCTGAGCCACTGGGATTACAGGTGTGATTACAGGTGTGCACCACCATTCCTGGTTTGGATCATATAGTATTTAACCTTTTTTTTTTTTTTTTTTTTTTTTTTTTGGTACTGGGAATTGAACCTAGCCCTTCACAGAAATTAAGTGTACACTCTCCCACTAAACTATGCCCCCCAGCCCCTATGTTTAATCCTTTGAGAAACTGTTAAACTGTTTTCAAAAGTGATGGCATTTAAGTTTGTACACTTTTTATGTTTTTACATATCAGTTATGCAAAGTAAATTTTAAAAGAGAAACCTTGGCATCATCTTATATTCACTGTGATTCTATGTGAGATTTAGTTTCTGCATATAATCCCAGACCCTTTTTTATTGTGATGCTAGGGATCAAACCCCTAGCCTAGCCCATGCTGGGCAAATATTCTACCATTGAACTATATCCCCAGTCTTCCCAGGCATTTTTTTATCATTTTTTAAAATATTTATTTGTTTTAGTTTTACACAATGCCATTATTTTTACATGGTGCTGAGGATCGAACCCGGTCTGCGCACATGCTAGGCAAGTGTTGCTGCCTGAAGCGCTTGGAGCAACGGAGCCGCGGGAAGAACTTCAGAAGCAAACTGGAGACAAACAGCTTTTTATTCTGATAACTTTTCTCTCTGGTTCTAACAACAACTAACTCACGCCAAACACACCACTAAAATGGCGCTGACCCGATCAGCAATTTCGGCCAAGTCACTCGAGATCCCGCAACAAAATCCCGTGAGACTACGGGTGGCGACAATGGCCAAACCTCCACGGCTCATAGTCAACTGCAATTCAAGCCAATCCCCAAATAGGGCTCCTGCATTTCCCCCTTTTTGTTTTAAAAGAGGTAATGCTCTAGGACGTCTATGTGCAACCAACATTCTTACCCGTCATCGGATAATCAAGGCTGTGCCCTTGACTCCTGTCTTAGGTTGATATGTCGGCCACATGAGACTGTCCCGCGCGACTGTGCCTGTCTTAGGTTGTCCCCCTCTGGGGATCTTACCCGTCATTGGCTAACCAGCCATCCAATGGAGCCCTTTAGGATCGATTATATATGATGACTAACAGCCGTCCAATTGTGAGGAGATGTTGCGGCTTTAAGGCGACAAGCCTTTTGGTAATGAGCCAAATTGCATAGCATATCAAATTGTTTAAACAAATCAGCTGCCCTAAGTTCCATCAAGTAACACACTGAATTCTCTAGACAAATACCCGCAAGGCATTGTCCCGTAAAGTCCCAAACAATGAAAGATCAAAATGTCCATTTGTTGTAACATGTTGATGTAGGAGGCCCCATGCATGTAGAGCAGAGGCCACACTGTTGGTGAGGTTGTTTGATGTTTGAGCAGCAGGGATGCTTGCGGCGGCCGCGATCCCTGCAGCTGTAGCAGCAGACGTCTTTTTTATGTTTAGACAATGCCACCGGCAAATCTTCAGGGCCCGCTACCTAGAAACTCAAGCATCAATTATTAAAGGAAAGGCAGTGCTATTGCAGCACTGAGTCAAGAGGCGAGTTGTCAAACTACAAAATAGAATAATTAGATTAGAAAATTAAAGTTGATTTTTGTTCACACACATCGCTGGTTGAGCTTCTACAAACATAAGTTGGAAAAATATCATATTTAGAACAAAACAAAGAAAGACTGAGGGTAATTACTGCATTAAAGATAGATTAAAGAAAAGGTAAAGGCACTTTAGAGAAATAATTTGTTAGCTGGAACCCTTGAGTCTCTGTATACAGAGCAATCTTTTACCTGTTGAGATAATTGAAATTAATGAGCTATTAAACAAATGAAGTTAATAACAAATAAACAATCTTAAGTCAAAACACCAAAATATCAGGTTATATAGCACTAGTCATATTGTTTGCTAAAGAGAAGTCCCAGGGACACCTATAAATCAAAATTGAAAGTACCTTCATTTATAAAATTATTTACCTAAATTGAATACTCTTAACCTAAAATGAATTAAAGTTATTTGGATCCATATATATATATATATATATATATTTTTTTCTTTTTCATAAGCGCTTTGTTCTATGTGACGTCACACTGGACAGACAAACAAACATACAAACATATATTTGTGACGTCACATTAACATGAAATGTAGACAAATGTACAGACATAAAGACATGTATAAAAAGAAAAAAAAAATACAGTTGTGTGCACACTAAAGAGAGATCTCCTTGTCCCGGCCGGGAGAAATGACACTTAAGTTGTGAAATATTTTGAAGGACTCTTTTGAGGGAATCATTTCTATACCTTCATCTTGGTCCTCTTGATTTTGTACCTTTTTTATTAATCTTGATTCTTCAATAACTTCATCTTGATCATTTTGATGTGGTACCTGTTTTATTAATCTAGATGGTATCCATATTGGAGAGGATTCGTCTTTTGGAAAAACACAAACAGATCCTCTTCCCCAAATTAATACTGGATCTGGACCCTTCCATGTACCTGAAAGAACATCCTTCCAGTAAACCAAAGGTTTATGTTGTTGGTGTGGATTCCAATGTCTGTCTCCAGCAGAATAACCATTAGAGTCTAAAGTTAAAAAATTTAAGGTAAACAGGGCAACTGCCAATCTGTCCTTAGGACTTTTCCAATTTCCTTCTTTTTGTTTTAATAACATAATTTTCAGTGTTCGGTTTGCTCTTTCAATAATGCCCTGACCCTGAGGATTGTATGGGATGCCTGTTTTATGGGATATATTGAATTTTGCGCAAAACTGTTTGAAAGATGAGGACGTATATGCGGGGCCATTATCTGTTTTAAGCATTTTGGGGATGCCCAATGCAGCAAAAGCTTGCAAACAATGAGATGTAACATCTTTAACTTTTTCTCCAGAATGTAAGGAAGCAAAAATCATGCCTGAACATGTATCTATGGTCACATGAATAAATCGCAATTTTCCAAAACTTGGCTCATGAGTAACATCCATCTGCCACAAATGATTGGGCATTAATCCTCTAGGGTTAACGCCGAAATGAGGATTGGGCAAATGTGTCATACAAGATTTACAATCTTTTACAATTGTTCTGGCTTGCTCCTTTGTGATTTTAAACCTACGTTGCAAGGTGGTGCTGTTGACATGAAACTGGGAGTGAAATAAAGTAGCTTGTTGTAGCGCTGAAAGTATAAATACTGTTTTTTGTAAGTTCATCAGCCTTTTGATTACCTTCATGGAGGGGACCAGGCAAATTAGTATGTGCTCTAATATGGCCTACGAATAGAGGTTCTTTTCTTGCCCACAAAAGTTTTTGTATTTGATAAAACAATTTAAAGGCTGGAGTATGAGGTGCTATTGGTCCTGCTAACTCTAATTTTGGGACGGCTTGTACAATATAGTGGCTATCTGAAAAAATGTTTACGGGCTGGTCCCTAAAATTTTCCAGAGCTCTTACCACAGCTTCCAATTCCACTAGTTGAGCTGATTTGTGTGCAGTTATGTAAGTCATATTTTCTTTTTTAGTGACTACTGTAGCAGTACCATTTGAGGACCCATCTGTAAATACATTAAATGCCTTAGGAATAGGTTGATTTTTTATTACCTGTGGAAATATAATAGGATGATTAATACAAAAAGATAATATAGGGGACTTAGGAAGATGATTATCAAAATTTGCAGAAGTAGAGCATTTAGCTATAGCCCAATCATTATCATTGAAGCATAAGTATTCAATCTGTGATGATGAATAGGGAGTAATAATAGTAGCAGGGTGAATGCCAAATATTTTAGTAGAAGTCTTAAGTCCTTGAAGAATAAGTTTAGCCACCATGGAGGTATAAGATTCAATTATACTTTTAGGAGAGACGGGCAAATGTATCCATAATAAAGGCCCTTGTTGCCAAAATACTCCTGTGGGTGTATATTGTGAAGAAATAATAATCAACATCAGCGGTTGAGTTAAATCAAATCTATCACAATGAGCTCCTTCGATGGCTTTTTCTACTAACTTTAAAGCTTTCCTAGCATCAGGAGTCAATGTTCGTGGTGAAGATGGATCAGGATCTCCACGAAGGATGTCAAATAAAGGTTTTAGTTGGCTCAGTAGTGAGATTTAGTGTAGGGCGAAGCCAATTAATGTCTCCCAATAGTTTTTGAAATCGTTGAGGGTGGTCAAATGTTCTTTATTTATTAAAATTTTTTGGGGTCTAACAAAAGTATCCATGATTTTAAATCCTAAATATAATATGGGAGATCTGGTTTGAACTTTTTCTTCTGCTATATATAATCCATATTTTTTTAAATTTTCTACCACATCACTGAATATATTAAATAAGATTTTTTGATTAGGGTGGGCCAATAAAATATCATCCATGTAATGTAGACACATGAGGTTTGGATATTTATTTTTAATGGGTTGGATAGCCTTGTCCACATATATTTGGCATATGGTGGGGCTATTAGCCATTCCCTGTGGTAAAACCTTCCATTGATATCTCTGATCAGGGCCATTATTGTTCATAGAAGGAACGGAAAAAGCAAACCTGGGGGCATCCAGAGGATGTAGGGGAATAGAAAAGAAGCAATCCTTTATATCAAGAGTAATAAGATGGAAATTTTTTGGAATAGCTACGGGACTAGGAAGTCCAGGTTGAGTAGGCCCCATAACTTGCATGGTTTTATTGATTTGTCTAAGATCATGTAACAATCGCCATTTTCCTGACTTTTTCTTGATCACAAATATGGGGGAATTCCAGGGAGAAGTGGAAGGTTCTATATGACCTGCTTCTAATTGTTCCTGAACTAATTGGTGGGCCGCTTGTAATTTCTCTTTAGATAGGGGCCACTGAGGGACCCACACTGGCTTATCAGAAAGCCATGGTATTTTCAAAATTATTTTCTCAGTGGCCCCGAAAAAAAATATCTTTTTCCTTTATGACAATGATTACTTTTAGGGTTGAGATTACTCTGTACTTTTTGATAATGAGTTCTTTTATGGTTAAGATTACTCTGTAGGTTTTCACATTTAACATCTGCAGGCTTGGTTGCAAGGTGTACTCCCATTTGTTGCAAAATATCTCTTCCCCATAAAGTAACCGGTAGATTAGGTAAAACATAAGGCTGAAATGTTCCTTTATGGCCTTCATCATCCTCCCATTTTAAAATTACTGCACTTTTATCTGGGAGGTTATTATATCCCAAGCCTCTTAAACTGGTTGAAGCTTTTTGCAGAGGCCAGTGCTTGGGCCATTGGCGTAAATTAATAATGGAAGAGTCAGCTCCAGTATCTATTAATCCCTCCATTTCTATTCCTTGGATTTTTATTTTACACATAGGCCTCCTTGAACAGTCTCGAACCCAGCAAGCCATGGGACTTGAGTCAGTGGAACAAAATCCTCTATTGTTCCCTTCTTGAGGCATACCCATTTTAAATGAATTATGTAAATTGGGAAGGAGAAGCAACTGAGCAATTCTATCTCCTTGATTAACAGAAGTTATACTTTGGGGTGAGCTAAGCATTATTTTTATTTCCCTTTGTAGTCTGAGTTTATTACACCTGGGGTCACTTGCAAACCTAATAAGCTTTTAGGACTACGCCCGATAATAAGTCCTACAGTCCCCTGAGGGAAGAGGTCCTCTGACTCCTGTGGGAATCAGTTGAACCCCCATTTCAGGTGTTAACACTATTCGGGCGGTGGAACAGAGGTCTAATCCTGCATTTCCTCTTGTTCCTCTGGCGAGGGAGTGGATGGGTAGTAGGGATTGTGTCGGGGAAGCATCTGAGTGGATGCTTGAGGATACTCCTTCTGCAATGCCCCGTACATTTGTGGGCCCCGGGGTACTGGGCCCCGTGCCCCGTTTTTTGAATTCCTGAACAAAGGATTTCCATGGATGTCAAATTTTGAATAGCATTTATTGGCCCAATGATTTCCCTTTTTACACCTGGGGCAGCGGCCTGGGGCACGGTATGAGCTTGATCTTATTTCTCTTTTGGGATTTTGCCTAGAATTGCCTGATTGATTATAATATCTACGTTTAAGTCCTTTTGTGAAATTTCGAGAGGAAGCACCTCTCATTGAGGCTGCAATCACATTTCCTGTGACAAAGGCGCCATTTATATCTTTACATAGTTGTATATATACGGAAAGATCCTTTTTAGTTCTCCATGGCCTGATGGCTGCTTGGCACCATTTATTTGCATTTTCATAAGCTAATTGAACAACTAAATGGCATAGCTTGGTCAACATCTGCAAACACACTACCTGCAGTTCTCAAAAGTCGATCAGCAAAGTCGGCATACGGCTCATTAGGTCCTTGAATCACTTTTGACAAGCTACCTTGTAGATCCCCAGGTCCTTGTACAGTTTTCCATGCCTCTAAGGCAGCTGCATTTATCTGAACATATATATCTGGGTCATAATCTGTTTGAGCCTGTAAGTCTGCGAATTGCCCTTCTCCTGTGAGCATGTCTATATTATAGTTTTCAAACCCTGCAGCCGCGTTTCTTTTAGCCGTTTCTATACAAAGTTCTTGGAATTGCGATCGCCAAACCAAGAATTGCCCCCCGCTTAATGTTGCTTTACATAGACTTTTCCAGTCTGAGGGGGTTTAAGCTAAAGGTGTTAAGGGACTCCAGCATACTCAACGTGAAAGGAGCTTGGGGCCCATAAGTCATTACTGCCTCTTTGAGATTTTTTATTGTTTTGAAATCTACTGACTGATGGACACTCTGTCCATTTTTCTTTTCAAATGCTGGCGGTTCCCAATGTATCTGTGAGTTGTCCTCGAGAGCGCATAAGCGATCAGAAAGACTTTTTATTTCTGTTTCTAGGGTATGCAAATGCCTAGTAATACCCTTCATATTTTCTGTAATGGATTCCACCCATGGGGGAGTAGAGGACACAAGTGACTCCTCTGCCTGACGGACCTTTTTCTCGGTCTTTTTAAATTTCTTTTTCCTCATTTTCTCAGGATCACTTTTACTAGATTCCTCACCACTGCTAATTTCACTGACAGCAATATCCTGAGGCCCAGGTTCCAGTGAGAGCAAGTATCCTTCAGCTTTCGCCAATAACTCCCGAATAGCTTTAATAGCTTGGATTTTTGTCATTTTTGGGTCTCTTCTAATACTCTCTTTACTGGTCTCAGTTGGCCCAGTGGAATCTACACTTTTTTGATCACTTTCACTTTTGTCTATATACTCCTCACTGAGAACAGAGTCAGGTATATCAAGGAGTCTTTGCATAGCCTCTATCACTTGGGATTCAGTTATATTCGAACCCATCTTTAGAGACCTTTCAGTTCTTACCTGTCCGCTCCGAAGTTCCCTGTACGGGCCGCCACCTGTTGCTGCCTGAAGCGCTTGGAGCAACGGAGCCGCGGGAAGAACTTCAGAAGCAAACTGGAGACAAACAGCTTTTTTTTCTGATAACTTTTTTCTCTGGTTCTAACAACAACTAACTCACGCCAAACACACCACTAAAATGGCGCTGACCCGATCAGCAATTTCGGCCAAGTCACTCGAGATCCCGCAACAAAATCCCGTGAGACTACGGGTGGCGACAATGGCCAAATCTCCACGGCTCATAGTCAACTGCAATTCAAGCCAATCCCCAAACAGGGCTCCTGCAGGCAAGCACTCTACCTCTGAGCCACAACCCCAGCCCTCATATGTCTTTTTGATCTAGGTATCTTCATGTGAAGTAGTGTTTCCTTGTGGTTTTGATTTGTATTTTCCTGATGGCTAATGATGATATATATTGTTTTTTCCTCCCTGATGCTGAGGACTGAATTCAGAGCTCTACCACTAAACTACATTTTTCACCCTGATGCTATATCTTTTTTCATGTGCTTATTTGTGTATCTTCTTAGCAAAATGTCTGTTTTCTGCTTATTTTTAAATTGGGCATTTGCTTTTTTTTAAATATATATGTATTTTTAGTTGTAGATGGACACAATACCTTTATTTTATTTATTTATTACTCAGGGGCGCTTGACCACTGGGCATATCCCCGGCCCTTTTTTGTATTTTTATTAGAGACACGGAGCCGCGGGAAAAACTTCAGAAGCAAACTGGAGACAAACAGCTTTTTATTCTGATAACTTTTCTCTCTGGTTCTAACAACGACTAAACACACGCCAAAAACACACCCCTAAAATGGCGCTGACCCGATCAGCAATTTCGGCCAAGTCACTCGAGATCCCGCAACAATCCCGTGAGACTACGGGTGGCGACAAAGGCCAAATCTCCACGGCTCATAGTCAACCGCAATTCAAGCCAATCCCCAAACAGGGCTCCTGCATTTCCCCCTTTTTGTTTTAAAAGAGGTAATGCTCTAGGACGTCTATGTGCAACCAACATTCTTACCCGTCATCGGATAATCAAGGCTGTGCCCTTGACTCCTGTCTTAGGTTGATATGTCGGCCACATGAGACTGTCCCGTGCGACTGTGCCTGTCTTAGGTTGTCCCCCTCTGGGGATCTTACCCGTCATTGGCTAACCAGCCATCCAATGGAGCCCTTTAGGATCGACTATATATGATGACTAACAGCCGTCCAAATTGTGAGGAGATGTTGCGGCTTTAAGGCAACAAGCCTTTTGGTGATGAGCCAAATTGCATAGCATATCAAATTGTTTAAACAAATCAGCTGCCCTAAGTTCCATCAAGTAACACACTGAATTCTCTAGACAAATACCCGCAAGGCATTGTCCCGTAAAGTCCCAAACAATGAAAGATCAAAATGTCCATTTGTTATAACATGTTGATGTAGGAGGCCCCATGCATGTAGAGCAGAGGCCACACTGTTGGTGAGGTTGTTTGATGTTTGATGCTTGCGGCGGCCGCGATTGCAGCAGCAGCAGACGTCTTTTTTTTATGTTTAGACAATGCCACCGGCAAATCTTCAGGGCCCGCTACCTAGAAACTCAAGCATCAATTATTAAAGGAAAGGCAGTGCTATTGCAGCACTGAGTCAAGAGGCGAGTTGTCAAACTACAAAATAGAATAATTAGATTAGAAAATTAAAGTTGATTTTTGTTCACATACATCGCTGGTTGAGCTTCTACAAACATAAGTTGGAAAAATGTCATATTTAGAACAAAACAAAGAAAGACTGAGGGTAATTACTGCATTAAAGATAGATTAAAGAAAAGGTAAAGGCACTTGAGAGAAATAATTTGTTAGCTGGAACCCTTGAGTCTCTGTATACAGAGCAATTTTTACCTGTTGAGATAATTGAAATTAATGAGCTATTAAACAAATGAAGTTAATAACAAATAAACAATCTTAAGTCAAAACACCAAAATATCAGGTTATATAGCACTAGTCATATTGTTTGCTAAAGAGAAGTCCCAGGGACACCTATAAATCAAAATTGAAAGTACCTTCATTTATAAAATTATTTACCTAAATGAATACTCTTAACCTAAAATGAATTAAAGTTATTTGGATCCATATATATATATATTTTTTCTTTTTCATAAGCGCTTTGTTCTTTGTGACGTCACACTGGACAGACGAAACAAGCATACAAACATATATTTGTGACGTCACATTAACATGAAATGTAGACAAATGTACAGACATAAAGACATGTATAAAAAAAGAAAAAAAAAAATACAATTGTGTGCACACTAAAGAGAGATCTCCTTGTCCCGGCCGGGAGAAATGACACTTAAGTTGTGAAATATTTTGAAGGACTCTTTTGAGGGAATCATTCTGTACCTTCATCTTGGTCCTCTTGATTTTGTACCTTTTTTATTAATCTTGATTCTTCAATAACTTCATCTTGATCATTTTGATGTGGTACCTGTTTTATTAATCTAGATGGTATCCATATTGGAGAGGATTCGTCTTTTGGAAAAACACAAACAGATCCTCTTCCCCAAATTAATACTGGATCTGGACCCTTCCATGTACCTGAAAGAACATCCTTCCAGTAAACCAAAGGTTTATGTTGTTGGTGTGGATTCCAATGTCTGTCTCCAGCAGAATAACCATTAGAGTCTAAAGTTAAAAAATTTAAGGTAAACAGGGCAACTGCCAATCTGTCCTTAGGACTTTTCCAATTTCCTTCTTTTTTGTTTTAATAACATAATTTTCAGTGTTCGGTTTGCTCTTTCAATAATGCCCTGACCCTGAGGATTGTATGGGATGCCTGTTTTATGGGATATATTGAATTTTGCGCAAAACTGTTTGAAAGATGAGGACGTATATATGGGGCCATTATCTGTTTTAAGCATTTTGGGGATGCCCAATGCAGCAAAAGCTTGCAAACAATGAGATGTAACATCTTTAACTTTTTCTCCAGAATGTAAGGAAGCAAAAATCATGCCTGAGCATGTATCTATAGTCACATGAATAAATCGCAATTTTCCAAAACTTGGCTCATGAGTAACATCCATCTGCCACAAATGATTGGGCATTAATCCTCTAGGGTTAACTCCGAAATGAGGATTGGGCAAATGTGTCATACAAGATTTACAATCTTTTACAATTGTTCTGGCTTGCTCCTTTGTGATTTTAAACCTACGTTGCAAGGTGGTGCTGTTGACATGAAACTGGGAATGAAATAAAGTAGCTTGTTGTAGCGCTGAAAGTATAAATACTGTTTTTGTAAGTTCATCAGCCTTTTGATTACCTTCATGGAGGGGACCAGGCAAATTAGTATGTGCTCTAATATGGCCTACGAATAGAGGTTCTTTTCTTGCCCACAAAAGTTTTTGTATTTGATAAAACAATTTAAAGGCTGGAGTATGAGGTGCTATTGGTCCTGCTAACTCTAATTTTGGGACGGCTTGTACAATATAGTGGCTATCTGAAAAAATGTTTACGGGCTGGTCCCTAAAATTTTCCAGAGCTCTTACCACAGCTTCCAGTTCCACTAGTTGAGCTGATTTGTGTGCAGTTATGTAAGTCATATTTTCTTTTTTAGTGACTACTGTAGCAGTACCATTTGAGGACCCATCTGTAAATACATTAAATGCCTTAGGAATAGGTTGATTTTTTATTACCTGTGGAAATATAATAGGATGATTAATACAAAAAGATAATATAGGGGACTTAGGAAGATGATTATCAAAATTTGCAGAAGTAGAGCATTTAGCTATAGCCCAATCATTATCATTGAAGCATAAGTATTCAATCTGTGATGATGAATAGGGAGTAATAATAGTAGTAGCAGGGTGAATGCCAAATATTTTAGTAGAAGTCTTAAGTCCTTGAAGAATAAGTTTAGCCACCATGGAGGTATAAGATTCAATTATACTTTTAGGAGAGACGGGCAAATGTATCCATAATAAAGGCCCTTGTTGCCAAAATACTCCTGTGGGTGTATATTGTGAAGAAATAATAATCAACATCAGCGGTTGAGTTAAATCAAATCTATCACAATGAGCTCCTTCGATGGCTTTTTCTACTAATTTTAAAGCTTTCCTAGCATCAGGAGTCAATGTTCGTGTGTGAAGATGGATCAGGATCTCCACGAAGGATGTCAAATAAAGGTTTTAGTTGGCCAGTAGTGAGATTTAGTGTAGGCGAAGCCAATTAATGTCTCCCAGTAGTAGTTTTTGGAAATCATTGAGGGTGGTCAAATGTTCTTTATTTATTAAAATTTTTTGGGGTCTAACAAAAGTATCCATGATTTTAAATCCTAAATATAATATGGGAGATCTGGTTTGAACTTTTTCTTCTGCTATATATAATCCATATTTTTTTAAATTTTCTACCACATCACTGAATATATTAAATAAGATTTTTTGATTAGGGTGGGCCAATAAAATATCATCCATGTAATGTAGACACATGAGGTTTGGATATTTATTTTTAATGGGTTGGATAGCCTTGTCCACATATATTTGGCATATGGTGGGGCTATTAGCCATTCCCTGTGGTAAAACCTTCCATTGATATCTCTGATCAGGGCCATTATTGTTCATAGAAGGAACGGAAAAAGCAAACCTGGGGGCATCCAGAGGATGTAGGGGAATAGAAAAGAAGCAATCCTTTATATCAAGAGTAATAAGATGGAAATTTTTTGGAATAGCTACGGGACTAGGAAGTCCAGGTTGAGTAGGCCCCATAACTTGCATGGTTTTATTGATTTGTCTAAGATCATGTAACAATCGCCATTTTCCTGACTTTTTCTTGATCACAAATATGGGGGAATTCCAGGGAGAGGTGGAAGGTTCTATATGACCTGCTTCTAATTGTTCCTGAACTAATTGGTGGGCCGCTTGTAATTTCTCTTTAGATAGGGGCCACTGAGGGACCCACACTGGCTTATCAGAAAGCCATGGTATTTTCAAAATTATTTTCTCAGTGGCCCCGAAAAAAAATATCTTTTTCCTTTATGACAATGATTACTTTTAGGGTTAAGATTACTCTGTACTTTTTGATAATGAGTTCTTTTATGGTTAAGATTACCCTGTAGGTTTTCACATTTAACATCTGCAGGCTTGGTTGCAAGGTGTACTCCCATTTGTTGCAAAATATCTCTTCCCCATAAAGTAACCGGTAGATTAGGTAAAACATAAGGCTGAAATGTTCCTTTATGGCCTTCATCATCCTCCCATTTTAAAATTACTGCACTTTTATCTGGGAGGTTATTATATCCCAAGCCTCTTAAACTGGTTGAAGCTTTTTGCAGAGGCCAGTGCTTGGGCCATGGCGTAAATTAATAATGGAAGAGTCAGCTCCAGTATCTATTAATCCCTCCATTTCTATTCCTTGGATTTTTATTTTACACATAGGCCTCCTTGAACAGTCTCGAACCCAGCAAGCCATGGGACTTGAGTCAGTGGAACAAAATCCTCTATTGTTCCCTTCTTGAGGCATACCCATTTTAAATGAATTATGTAAATTGGGAAGGAGAAGCAACTGAGCAATTCTATCTCCTTGATTAACAGAACTTACACTTTGGGGTGAGCTAAGCATTATTTTTATTTCCCCTTTGTAGTCTGAGTTTATTACACCTGGGGTCACTTGCAAACCTAATAAGCTTTTAGGACTACGCCCGATAATAAGTCCTACAGTCCCTGAGGGAAGAGGTCCCCTGACTCCTGTGGGAATCAGTTGAACCCCCATTTCAGGTGTTAACACTATTCGGGCGGTGGAACAGAGGTCTAATCCTGCATTTCCTCTTGTTCCTCTGGCGAGGGAGTGGATGGGTAGTAGGGATTGTGTCGGGGAAGCATCTGAGTGGATGCTTGAGGATACTCCTTCTGCAATGCCCCGTACATTTGTGGGCCCCGGGGTACTGGGCCCCGTGCCCCGTTTTTTGAATTCCTGAACAAAGGATTTCCATGGATGTCAAATTTTGAATAGCATTTATTGGCCCAATGATTTCCCTTTTTACACCTGGGGCAGCGGCCTGGGGCACGGTATGAGCTTGATCTTATTTCTCTTTTGGGATTTTGCCTAGAATTGCCTGATTGATTATGATAATTTTGCCTGGAATATCCTGATTGATTATAATGTCTACGTTTAGCCTTTGTGAAATTTCGAGAGGAAGCACCTCTCATTGAGGCTGCAATCACATTTCCTGTGACAAAGGCGCCATTTATATCTTTACATAGTTGTATATATACGGAAAGATCCTTTTTAGTTCTCCATGGCCTGATGGCTGCTTGGCACCATTTATTTGCATTTTCATAAGCTAATTGAACAACTAAAGGCATAGCTTGGTCAACATCTGCAAACACACTACCTGCAGTTCTCAAAAGTCGATCAGCAAAGTCGGCATACGGCTCATTAGGTCCTTGAATCACTTTTGACAAGCTACCTTGTAGATCCCCAGGTCCTTGTACAGTTTTCCATGCCTCTAAGGCAGCTGCATTTATCTGAGCATATATATCTGGGTCATAATCTGTTTGAGCCTGTAAGTCTGCGAATTGCCCTTCTCCTGTGAGCATGTCTATATTATAGTTTTCAAACCCTGCAGCCGCGCGTTTCTTTTAGCCGTTTCTATACAAAGTTCTTGGAATTGCGATCGCCAAACCAAGAATTGCCCCCCGCTTAATGTTGCTTTACATAGACTTTTCCAGTCTGAGGGGGTTAAGCTAAAGGTGTTAAGGGACTCCAGCATACTCAACGTGAAAGGAGCTTGGGGCCCATAAGTCATTACTGCCTCTTTGAGATTTTTTATTGTTTTGAAATCTACTGACTGATGGACACTCTGTCCATTTTTCTTTTCAAATGCTGGCGGTTCCCAATGTATCTGTGAGTTGTCCTCGAGAGCGCATAAGCGATCAGAAAGACTTTTTATTTCTGTTTCTAGGGTATGCAAATGCCTAGTAATACCCTTCATATTTTCTGTAATGGATTCCACCCATGGGGGAGTAGTCACTTCCACAAGTGACTCCTCTGCCTGACGGACCTTTTTCTCGGTCTTTTTTAAATTTCTTTTTCCTCATTTTCTCAGGATCACTTTTACTAGATTCCTCACCACTGCTAATTTCACTGACAGCAATATCCTGAGGCCCAGGTTCCAGTGAGAGCAAGTATCCTTCAGCTTTCGCCAATAACTCCCGAATAGCTTTAATAGCTTGGATTTTTGTCATTTTTGGGTCTCTTCTAATACTCTCTTTACTGGTCTCAGTTGGCCCAGTGGAATCTACACTTTTTTGATCACTTTCACTTTTGTCTATATACTCCTCACTGAGAACAGAGTCAGGTATATCAAGGAGTCTTTGCATAGCCTCTATCACTTGGGATTCAGTTATATTCGAACCCATCTTTAGAGACCTTTCAGTTCTTACCTGTCCGCGCTCCGAAGTTCCCCGTACGGGCCGCCACCTGTTGCTGCCTGAAGCGCTTGGAGCAACGGAGCCGCGGGAAAAACTTCAGAAGCAAACTGGAGACAAACAGCTTTTTATTCTGATAACTTTTCTCTCTGGTTCTAATAACGACTAACACACGCCAAAAACACACCCTAAAATGGCGCTGACCCGATCAGCAATTTCGGCCAAGTCACTCGAGATCCCGCAACAAATCCCGTGAGACTACGGGTGGCGACAAAGGCCAAATCTCCACGGCTCATAGTCAACCGCAATTCAAGCCAATCCCCAAACAGGGCTCCTGCATCAAGTGCCTCACGCACACCAGGCTAGCACGGTACACTGAAAGCACCCAGTCACAGTCCCCATAGTCCCAGCCCATAGCCCCAGCCCCAGCCCTGGAAAGTTGTCTTTTTATTATTAAGATTTCTTGGTCTATGGGTATAACCTCAGGGTAGAGTATTTATTTATCATGTACAAGGCCCTGTTTTGATTTCCCAAAGTCTTTTTAAAAAAAAAAAAAAAAAAAAAAGGTTCTTTATATATCGAGTACCTTCTGTTTTCAAGCCTTAAATATTTGAAAAAGATTATTTTTTATATATAATCACACAGCACCCTATTTAATTTTATCTATCTATCTATTTATTTATTTTTATGTGGTGCTGAGGATCGAACCCAGTGCCTTGCACGTGCTAGTAAGCACTCTACTACTTGAACACATCCCCAGGCCCTAATTTTATTTTTTAATTGGCCTTATTTCGGTTGATGTACCTGCTTGACTCGCTTGTTTACTTTCTTTTCTGTTCTCCCTTACTTGCCAATGGCCCATCCCCTTTTGGTAGTACTAAGACCATGAAAAGTAGTACAAACAGCAGCAGGCTACCTTATATTATATGGAACTTAGGTGTAGAAGATCTGGTTGGTTAGTGTTATTTTTTACCTGTTTCAGAGTGACTCTAATTTCTGGGGATTTCTTAATCTAGCAATGCCTTTGATGCAGTGTGCTTATGCAGTTAGTTAATTAATTATTATTATTATTTAAATATTTATTTATTTGTTCTAGTTGTACACAATGCCTTTATTTATATGTGGTTCTGAGGATCGAACCGTTGGCATGAAGGTGCTAGGCGAACGCGCTCTACCGCTGAGCCACAACCCCAGTTAATTCATTATTATGCTATCTTGGCAGTATCCAGAAATTTTCAACTCTGTTGGCCCATGTTGCTCTATTATCTAGAAATATTTCCTTCTCCTTATGAATCTTTGTCTAAGCTCCTCCCCCAAACCCTCCTCTTAAGGTGGATCCTAGCCCAGCCCTCATTTATACTCACCTCCGTGCCTCTTTTGCGGTGGGAGTTTTTATTATTTTTGATGATAGTACTAGAGTACAGTTACCATAAAGTAGGGACACAATTGCCGTGGCAGTCAGGACGTGAAATGTATTGCAGTACAGATTCATTAATCATCTGTTTTCTGTTCAGAAATCTCATTGGCCAGAAACATTCTGCTGTCATGTTAATAAGTTGATTTTTGGATTAAGTGAGTTTTGGAGGAGGTCAATACACAGGGTCTGTAGTTTAAGAGAGAATGTTTTTCTGAATATGGAGATTTGAGCTATTCTGTTTTTGAACTGTGTTTACATGTGTTTTTTTGTAAAGAATACTGGGAAAATGCTTCCAAAGCAACAGAATGGAAGAGAAAAGCAGCTCGGGCAGGTTACAACAACAGAGACTAAGGAGCAGAACAACTCGGGTCTGTTAACATGATATCAAGGGACCAGTATTTCACAAGAAGCAAACTTAACAGAAAGGTAAAAGAGGGAAGAGTGTCAGGAATTCGATCCATATTCTCTTTCAGTTATTAATTCAAAGTCTATAACTGTAAGAATATGCTTGAGAAAAAAGTTCTGTTGATTAAATATATTTTAAAATCTTGAAAAATCATTCTTTTGGGATAATCTTATTGCACCAATCTCTATAAACTTATCCCATGATTTCAGGTAACATACCTAATCCTCTCTTTCAGATATGAGATCAAGACGAAGAGAGATCTCAAGAGGTTCAGATAGTGTCAGTTCACTCCTGTTGTTACCTTCTGAGCAAGGGACCCACACACTTGATTTGGGTAGGGGTCTTGGTGAGAGTTCTTTTGAAGAGCCCTTGAGAAAGGACACTAAAGGGAGGGACAGTGTGCTCACACTTCATGTGCTCAGAGGTAAAAGAACATAGTTTAACAAAGGGGTAGGAGGTGCTTTTTCCCCTTTTGACAAAAAACTGAAGTATAATTGCATATAATAACTTTACTTTTTAGTTTTACAAGTTGTTCAAATATATAGTCTCATATAACCAATATGTGAATGGTTTCCATATCCTTATTCCCACTTGCCTTTCATAGTCACCCCTCTCCTTTTCCTACCAGCTCCTGACAGTCATGTTACATTTTCCCTATAGTTTTACTTGGTAAAATGTACTGTGTAGAAATTTCCATTAGTAGTGTTGTTTTAGTCTTGGAGCCTAGAGGTAATAGAGCTGGTACTTAGCATTGTGTGAAAGGGGGGGGGGGGGAGAAGAAGCATACACAGAGAAATTCTATTTCTTGCTTTTAGTCCTGGTATTGAGGACTTTATTAACAGAGCAGTATTATTGAGATTGTTACTACTGTGTGTCTGGACAACTGTGAGGTACTGGAAGACAAGTCTGTGGGAGAATATGATGACTAAATTAATGATGTGAAATTGATGGAACTTGGTTTGTTAGATGCTTTGTTAGAGATTATGAACAGAGCTCTGAAGGAGGTGTCCTCCACTTGGTCAAACCATTCTTCTCTGGGAATGAGGCCCAGGCAAAATGTTTGGGAAATGCTTGATTCTTTTTTTTTTTTTTTTTTAATATTTATTTATTTGCTTTTAGTTGTACATAATGCGTTTTTTGTTTGTGGTGTTGAGGATGCGAAACCCGGGTTGCGCACGTGTCGTCGCACGCGTGCTGTACCGCTGAGCTCAATCCCAGCCCCTGAATGCTTGATTTGAAGAAATAAGTATAACTAGTCAATTAATGGAGAAGAACATTATATAAAAAATAAGATGTGAACAGCATGACATGTTCAAGATTATAAATCCATTGAGTGGCTGGGCAGTGTGCTATATTCCTGTAAATTTCCGGGGACTTGGGATTGGGTTAGAGGCAAGGAGGATCACAAATTGATGCCAGCCTCAGCCAATTTCAGTGAGAACCTGTCTCAAAATAAAAATTATTAAAGGGCCAGGGAATTCAAAGCCAGCCTCAGCAACTTATCGAGGCCCTAAGTAACTTAGCAAGACCCTGTCTCTAAATAAAAATTTTGAAAAGGTCTGGGGATGTGGTTCAGTGCTTGAGAGCCCCTGTGTTCAATCCCTGATACCAAAAAACAAAACAAAACAAAAAATCCCTTGTTCCTTGATTCCCATTCTCCTAGTCTTCACTTAGTGGTAAGCTTCTCCTAACAGTCTTTTTTTTATTGTAGACTTCCAGAAATGTTTCACACACATAAAAGTATATACACATACATGTTCATGTATATACACAGATATGTATGTGTATGTTTATTTATATATGTATATTTTCAGAACAAAGCTATATGCATACCACATCATATATACTGTTCAGCACTTTTTTGTTGTTGTTTTAATATCTTTATTTTTATTTTTATGTGATGCTAAGGATTGACCCCAAGTGCCTCATGCATGTTAGGCAAGCACTCTACCAACTCAGCCCCAGCCCCAGCCCTGTTCAGCACTTTTTTTAAAAAAAAGCTATATAATTATATAGCAAGGTGACTACAGTTAGTGATGACACATCATATTCTTAAAAAATGTGAAGAGTGATGTTATGTACTCTTAACACAAAAGTGATAACTGTATGACTCAATGTGTAGATTTACTGTTCCACAATGTATACATACTTTAAAACATGTTGTGCATGATAACATGCATTAATTTAAAAAAATTAAGAATGTTGAGATATGTCACATACCATACAATTCATCCACAATTCAGTTGTGTTTAGTATTTTCATCAAATTATGTAACCATCACCATTCACAGTTATTCTCCATTTCTCTCCGGCCCAAAGCTATCATTATTCTTCATTCTGTCTTCTTTATAGATTGCCTCTCTGTACATTGCATATAAACAGAATCTTATAGTATGTGGTTAAATCTGGTTTCTTTTACTTAGCAAAATGTATGTTTTCTGGGTTCATCCGTATGGTATCATGTATCAAAAACTTTATTTCTTAATATTTCCAAGTAATATTTCTTTGTATAAATATGCTACATTTTGTATATCCATTTATCTGTTGATGGACATTTGAGATATATTTACCTTTTTTGCTATAATGAATAATGTTGCTAAGATCATTCATGTATACATTTTTATGTGGACATGTTTTCATATCTCTTAGTTTTATACATATAAGTGAAATTGCTGGAACATAGAGTATTTTTTTTGGTCCTGGGGATTTAACTCAGGAGTACTCAACGACTAAGCCACATCCCCAGCCCTATTTTGTATTTCATTTAGAGACAGGGTCTTACTGAGTTGCTTAGCGCCTAGCTTTTTGCTGAGGCTGGCTTTGAACTTGCGATTCTCATGCCTTAGCCTCCTGAGCCACTGGGATTACAGGTGTGATTACAGGTGTGCACCACCATTCCTGGTTTGGATCATATAGTATTTAACCTTTTTTTTTTTTTTTTTTTTTTTTTGGTACTGGGAATTGAACCTAGCCCTTCACAGAAATTAAGTGTACACTCTCCCACTAAACTATGCCCCCCAGCCCCTATGTTTAATCCTTTGAGAAACTGTTAAACTGTTTTCAAAAGTGATGGCATTTAAGTTTGTACACTTTTTATGTTTTTACATATCAGTTATGCAAAGTAAATTTTAAAAGAGAAACCTTGGCATCATCTTATATTCACTGTGATTCTATGTGAGATTTAGTTTCTGCATATAATCCCAGACCCTTTTTTATTGTGATGCTAGGGATCAAACCCCTAGCCTAGCCCATGCTGGGCAAATATTCTACCATTGAACTATATCCCCAGTCTTCCCAGGCATTTTTTTATCATTTTTTTAAAATATTTATTTGTTTTAGTTTTACACAATGCCATTATTTTTACATGGTGCTGAGGATCGAACCCGGTCTGCGCACATGCTAGGCAAGTGTTGCTGCCTGAAGCGCTTGGAGCAACGGAGCCGCGGGAAGAACTTCAGAAGCAAACTGGAGACAAACAGCTTTTTATTCTGATAACTTTTCTCTCTGGTTCTAACAACAACTAACTCACGCCAAACACACCACTAAAATGGCGCTGACCCGATCAGCAATTTCGGCCAAGTCACTCGAGATCCCGCAACAAAATCCCGTGAGACTACGGGTGGCGACAATGGCCAAAACCTCCACGGCTCATAGTCAACTGCAATTCAAGCCAATCCCCAAATAGGGCTCCTGCATTTCCCCCTTTTTGTTTTAAAAGAGGTAATGCTCTAGGACGTCTATGTGCAACCAACATTCTTACCCGTCATCGGATAATCAAGGCTGTGCCCTTGACTCCTGTCTTAGGTTGATATGTCGGCCACATGAGACTGTCCCGCGCGACTGTGCCTGTCTTAGGTTGTCCCCCTCTGGGGATCTTACCCGTCATTGGCTAACCAGCCATCCAATGGAGCCCTTTAGGATCGATTATATATGATGACTAACAGCCGTCCAATTGTGAGGAGATGTTGCGGCTTTAAGGCGACAAGCCTTTTGGTAATGAGCCAAATTGCATAGCATATCAAATTGTTTAAACAAATCAGCTGCCCTAAGTTCCATCAAGTAACACACTGAATTCTCTAGACAAATACCCGCAAGGCATTGTCCCGTAAAGTCCCAAACAATGAAAGATCAAAATGTCCATTTGTTGTAACATGTTGATGTAGGAGGCCCCATGCATGTAGAGCAGAGGCCACACTGTTGGTGAGGTTGTTTGATGTTTGAGCAGCAGGGATGCTTGCGGCGGCCGCGATCCCTGCAGCTGTAGCAGCAGACGTCTTTTTTATGTTTAGACAATGCCACCGGCAAATCTTCAGGGCCCGCTACCTAGAAACTCAAGCATCAATTATTAAAGGAAAGGCAGTGCTATTGCAGCACTGAGTCAAGAGGCGAGTTGTCAAACTACAAAATAGAATAATTAGATTAGAAAATTAAAGTTGATTTTTGTTCACACACATCGCTGGTTGAGCTTCTACAAACATAAGTTGGAAAAATATCATATTTAGAACAAAACAAAGAAAGACTGAGGGTAATTACTGCATTAAAGATAGATTAAAGAAAAGGTAAAGGCACTTTAGAGAAATAATTTGTTAGCTGGAACCCTTGAGTCTCTGTATACAGAGCAATCTTTTACCTGTTGAGATAATTGAAATTAATGAGCTATTAAACAAATGAAGTTAATAACAAATAAACAATCTTAAGTCAAAACACCAAAATATCAGGTTATATAGCACTAGTCATATTGTTTGCTAAAGAGAAGTCCCAGGGACACCTATAAATCAAAATTGAAAGTACCTTCATTTATAAAATTATTTACCTAAATTGAATACTCTTAACCTAAAATGAATTAAAGTTATTTGGATCCATATATATATATATATATTTTTTTCTTTTTCATAAGCGCTTTGTTCTATGTGACGTCACACTGGACAGACAAACAAAAAAAAAAAAAAAAAAAAAAAAAAAAAGAAAAAAAAACATACAAACATATATTTGTGACGTCACATTAACATGAAATGTAGACAAATGTACAGACATAAAGACATGTATAAAAAGAAAAAAAAAATACAGTTGTGTGCACACTAAAGAGAGATCTCCTTGTCCCGGCCGGGAGAAATGACACTTAAGTTGTGAAATATTTTGAAGGACTCTTTTGAGGGAATCATTCTATAACCTTCATCTTGGTCCTCTTGATTTTGTACCTTTTTTATTAATCTTGATTCTTCAATAACTTCATCTTGATCATTTTGATGTGGTACCTGTTTTATTAATCTAGATGGTATCCATATTGGAGAGGATTCGTCTTTTGGAAAAACACAAACAGATCCTCTTCCCCAAATTAATACTGGATCTGGACCCTTCCATGTACCTGAAAGAACATCCTTCCAGTAAACCAAAGGTTTATGTTGTTGGTGTGGATTCCAATGTCTGTCTCCAGCAGAATAACCATTAGAGTCTAAAGTTAAAAAATTTAAGGTAAACAGGGCAACTGCCAATCTGTCCTTAGGACTTTTCCAATTTCCTTCTTTTTGTTTTAATAACATAATTTTCAGTGTTCGGTTTGCTCTTTCAATAATGCCCTGACCCTGAGGATTGTATGGGATGCCTGTTTTATGGGATATATTGAATTTTGCGCAAAACTGTTTGAAAGATGAGGACGTATATGCGGGGCCATTATCTGTTTTAAGCATTTTTGGGGATGCCCAATGCAGCAAAAGCTTGCAAACAATGAGATGTAACATCTTTAACTTTTTCTCCAGAATGTAAGGAAGCAAAAATCATGCCTGAACATGTATCTATGGTCACATGAATAAATCGCAATTTTCCAAAACTTGGCTCATGAGTAACATCCATCTGCCACAAATGATTGGGCATTAATCCTCTAGGGTTAACGCCGAAATGAGGATTGGGCAAATGTGTCATACAAGATTTACAATCTTTTACAATTGTTCTGGCTTGCTCCTTTGTGATTTTAAACCTACGTTGCAAGGTGGTGCTGTTGACATGAAACTGGGAGTGAAATAAAGTAGCTTGTTGTAGCGCTGAAAGTATAAATACTGTTTTTGTAAGTTCATCAGCCTTTTGATTACCTTCATGGAGGGGACCAGGCAAATTAGTATGTGCTCTAATATGGCCTACGAATAGAGGTTCTTTTCTTGCCCACAAAAGTTTTTGTATTTGATAAAACAATTTAAAGGCTGGAGTATGAGGTGCTATTGGTCCTGCTAACTCTAATTTTGGGACGGCTTGTACAATATAGTGGCTATCTGAAAAAATGTTTACGGGCTGGTCCCTAAAATTTTCCAGAGCTCTTACCACAGCTTCCAATTCCACTAGTTGAGCTGATTTGTGTGCAGTTATGTAAGTCATATTTTCTTTTTTAGTGACTACTGTAGCAGTACCATTTGAGGACCCATCTGTAAATACATTAAATGCCTTAGGAATAGGTTGATTTTTTATTACCTGTGGAAATATAATAGGATGATTAATACAAAAAGATAATATAGGGGACTTAGGAAGATGATTATCAAAATTTGCAGAAGTAGAGCATTTAGCTATAGCCCAATCATTATCATTGAAGCATAAGTATTCAATCTGTGATGATGAATAGGGAGTAATAATAGTAGCAGGGTGAATGCCAAATATTTTAGTAGAAGTCTTAAGTCCTTGAAGAATAAGTTTAGCCACCATGGAGGTATAAGATTCAATTATACTTTTAGGAGAGACGGGCAAATGTATCCATAATAAAGGCCCTTGTTGCCAAAATACTCCTGTGGGTGTATATTGTGAAGAAATAATAATCAACATCAGCGTTGAGTTAAATCAAATCTATCACAATGAGCTCCTTCGATGGCTTTTTCTACTAACTTTAAAGCTTTCCTAGCATCAGGAGTCAATGTTCGTGGTGAAGATGGATCAGGATCTCCACGAAGGATGTCAAATAAAGGTTTTAGTTGGCTAGTAGTGAGATTTAGTGTAGGGCGAAGCCAATTAATGTCTCCCAATAGTTTTTGAAATCGTTGAGGGTGGTCAAATGTTCTTTATTTATTAAAATTTTTTGGGGTCTAACAAAAGTATCCATGATTTTAAATCCTAAATATAATATGGGAGATCTGGTTTGAACTTTTTCTTCTGCTATATATAATCCATATTTTTTTAAATTTTCTACCACATCACTGAATATATTAAATAAGATTTTTTGATTAGGGTGGGCCAATAAAATATCATCCATGTAATGTAGACACATGAGGTTTGGATATTTATTTTTAATGGGTTGGATAGCCTTGTCCACATATATTTGGCATATGGTGGGGCTATTAGCCATTCCCTGTGGTAAAACCTTCCATTGATATCTCTGATCAGGGCCATTATTGTTCATAGAAGGAACGGAAAAAGCAAACCTGGGGGCATCCAGAGGATGTAGGGGAATAGAAAAGAAGCAATCCTTTATATCAAGAGTAATAAGATGGAAATTTTTTGGAATAGCTACGGGACTAGGAAGTCCAGGTTGAGTAGGCCCCATAACTTGCATGGTTTTATTGATTTGTCTAAGATCATGTAACAATCGCCATTTTCCTGACTTTTTCTTGATCACAAATATGGGGGAATTCCAGGGAGAAGTGGAAGGTTCTATATGACCTGCTTCTAATTGTTCCTGAACTAATTGGTGGGGCCGCTTGTAATTTCTCTTTAGATAGGGGCCACTGAGGGACCCACACTGGCTTATCAGAAAGCCATGGTATTTTCAAAATTATTTTCTCAGTGGCCCCGAAAAAAAAATATCTTTTTCCTTTATGACAATGATTACTTTTAGGGTTGAGATTACTCTGTACTTTTTGATAATGAGTTCTTTTATGGTTAAGATTACTCTGTAGGTTTTCACATTTAACATCTGCAGGCTTGGTTGCAAGGTGTACTCCCATTTGTTGCAAAATATCTCTTCCCCATAAAGTAACCGGTAGATTAGGTAAAACATAAGGCTGAAATGTTCCTTTATGGCCTTCATCATCCTCCCATTTTAAAATTACTGCACTTTTATCTGGGAGGTTATTATATCCCAAGCCTCTTAAACTGGTTGAAGCTTTTTGCAGAGGCCAGTGCTTGGGCCATTGGCGTAAATTAATAATGGAAGAGTCAGCTCCAGTATCTATTAATCCCTCCATTTCTATTCCTTGGATTTTTATTTTACACATAGGCCTCCTTGAACAGTCTCGAACCCAGCAAGCCATGGGACTTGAGTCAGTGGATCAAAATCCTCTATTGTTCCCTTCTTGAGGCATACCCATTTTAAATGAATTATGTAAATTGGGAAGGAGAAGCAACTGAGCAATTCTATCTCCTTGATTAACAGAAGTTATACTTTGGGGTGAGCTAAGCATTATTTTTATTTCCCCTTTGTAGTCTGAGTTTATTACACCTGGGGTCACTTGCAAACCTAATAAGCTTTTAGGACTACGCCTGATAATAAGTCCTACAGTCCCTGAGGGAAGAGGTCCTCTGACTCCTGTGGGAATCAGTTGAACCCCCATTTCAGGTGTTAACACTATTCGGGCGGTGGAACAGAGGTCTAATCCTGCATTTCCTCTTGTTCCTCTGGCGAGGGAGTGGATGGGTAGTAGGGATTGTGTCGGGGAAGCATCTGAGTGGATGCTTGAGGATACTCCTTCTGCAATGCCCCGTACATTTGTGGGCCCCGGGGTACTGGGCCCCGTGCCCCGTTTTTTGAATTCCTGAACAAAGGATTTCCATGGATGTCAAATTTTGAATAGCATTTATTGGCCCAATGATTTCCCTTTTTACACCTGGGGCAGCGGCCTGGGGCACGGTATGAGCTTGATCTTATTTCTCTTTTGGGATTTTGCCTAGAATTGCCTGATTGATTATAATATCTACGTTTAGCCTTTGTGAAATTTCGAGAGGAAGCACCTCTCATTGAGGCTGCAATCACATTTCCTGTGACAAAGGCGCCATTTATATCTTTACATAGTTGTATATATACGGAAAGATCCTTTTTAGTTCTCCATGGCCTGATGGCTGCTTGGCACCATTTATTTGCATTTTCATAAGCTAATTGAACAACTAATGGCATAGCTTGGTCAACATCTGCAAACACACTACCTGCAGTTCTCAAAAGTCGATCAGCAAAGTCGGCATACGGCTCATTAGGTCCTTGAATCACTTTTGACAAGCTACCTTGTAGATCCCCAGGTCCTTGTACAGTTTTCCATGCCTCTAAGGCAGCTGCATTTATCTGAACATATATATCTGGGTCATAATCTGTTTGAGCCTGTAAGTCTGCGAATTGCCCTTCTCCTGTGAGCATGTCTATATTATAGTTTTCAAACCCTGCAGCCGCGTTTCTTTTAGCCGTTTCTATACAAAGTTCTTGGAATTGCGATCGCCAAACCAAGAATTGCCCCCCGCTTAATGTTGCTTTACATAGACTTTTCCAGTCTGAGGGGGTTAAGCTAAAGGTGTTAAGGGACTCCAGCATACTCAACGTGAAAGGAGCTTGGGGCCCATAAGTCATTACTGCCTCTTTGAGATTTTTTATTGTTTTGAAATCTACTGACTGATGGACACTCTGTCCATTTTTCTTTTCAAATGCTGGCGGTTCCCAATGTATCTGTGAGTTGTCCTCGAGAGCGCATAAGCGATCAGAAAGACTTTTTATTTCTGTTTCTAGGGTATGCAAATGCCTAGTAATACCCTTCATATTTTCTGTAATGGATTCCACCCATGGGGGAGTAGAGGACACAAGTGACTCCTCTGCCTGACGGACCTTTTTCTCGGTCTTTTTAAATTTCTTTTTCCTCATTTTCTCAGGATCACTTTTACTAGATTCCTCACCACTGCTAATTTCACTGACAGCAATATCCTGAGGCCCAGGTTCCAGTGAGAGCAAGTATCCTTCAGCTTTCGCCAATAACTCCCGAATAGCTTTAATAGCTTGGATTTTTGTCATTTTTGGGTCTCTTCTAATACTCTCTTTACTGGTCTCAGTTGGCCCAGTGGAATCTACACTTTTTTGATCACTTTCACTTTTGTCTATATACTCCTCACTGAGAACAGAGTCAGGTATATCAAGGAGTCTTTGCATAGCCTCTATCACTTGGGATTCAGTTATATTCGAACCCATCTTTAGAGACCTTTCAGTTCTTACCTGTCCGCTCCGAAGTTCCCTGTACGGGCCGCCACCTGTTGCTGCCTGAAGCGCTTGGAGCAACGGAGCCGCGGGAAGAACTTCAGAAGCAAACTGGAGACAAACAGCTTTTTTTTCTGATAACTTTTTTCTCTGGTTCTAACAACAACTAACTCACGCCAAACACACCACTAAAATGGCGCTGACCCGATCAGCAATTTCGGCCAAGTCACTCGAGATCCCGCAACAAAATCCCGTGAGACTACGGGTGGCGACAATGGCCAAATCTCCACGGCTCATAGTCAACTGCAATTCAAGCCAATCCCCAAACAGGGCTCCTGCAGGCAAGCACTCTACCTCTGAGCCACAACCCCAGCCCTCATATGTCTTTTTGATCTAGGTATCTTCATGTGAAGTAGTGTTTCCTTGTGGTTTTGATTTGTATTTTCCTGATGGCTAATGATGATATATATTGTTTTTTCCTCCCCTGATGCTGAGGACTGAATTCAGAGCTCTACCACTAAACTACATTTTTCACCCTGATGCTATATCTTTTCATGTGCTTATTTGTGTATCTTCTTTAGCAAAATGTCTGTTTTCTGCTTATTTTTAAATTGGGCATTTGCTTTTTTTAAATATATATGTATTTTTAGTTGTAGATGGACACAATACCTTTATTTTATTTATTTATTACTCAGGGGCGCTTGACCACTGGGCATATCCCCGGCCCTTTTTTGTATTTTATTAGAGACAGGGTCTCACTGAGTTGCTAAGTGCCTCACCATTGCTGAGGCTGGCTTTGAACCCGTGATCCTCCTGCCTCAGCCTCCCAAGTGCTGGGATTACAGGCGTGTGCCACCGTGCCCAGCCCCTTTATTTTATTTTTATGTGGTGCTGAGAATCTAACTCAGTGCCTCACGCACACCAGGCTAGCACTGTACCACTGAGCCCCCAGTCCCAGTCCCAGTCCCAGCCCCAGCCCCAGCCCCAGCCCTGGATATTTGTCTTTTTATTATTAAGATTTCTTGGTCTATGGGTATACCTCAAGGGTAGAGTATATATTTAACATGTACAAGGCCCTGAATTTGATTTCCCAAGTCTTTTTAAAAAAAAAAAAAAAAAAAAAGGTTCTTTATATTTCAGTACCTTCTGTTTTTCAAGCCTAATATATTGAAAAGATTTTTTTTTATATATAATCACACAGCACCCTATTTAATTTTATCTATCTATCTATTTATTTATTTTTATGTGGTGCTGAGGATCGAACCCAGTGCCTTGCACGTGCTAGGTAAGCACTCTACTACTGAACCACAACCCCAGCCCTAATTTTATTTTTTTATTGGCCTTATTATACTGTGATGTACCTGTTGACTGCTTGTTTACTTTCTTTTCTGTCTCCCTTCCTTTCCAATGGCCCATCCCCTTATGGTAGTACTAAGACCATGAAAAGTAGTACAAACAGCAGGCTACCTATATTATATGGAACTCAGGTGTAGAAGATCTGGATGGTTAGTGTTATTTTTTACCTGTTTCAGAGTGACTAATTTCTGGGATTTCCTTTAATCTAGCAATGCCTATGATGCAGTGTGCTTATGCAGTTAGTTAATTAATTATTATTATTATTTTAAATATTTATTTATTTGTTCTAGTTGTACACAATGCCTTTATTTTTATGTGGTTCTGAGGATCGAACCTTGGCCATGAAGGTGCTAGGCGAGCGCTCTACCGCTGAGCCACAACCCCAGTTAATTCATTATTATGCTATCTTGAGCAGTATCCAGAAATTTTCACTCTGTTGGCCCATGTTGCTCTATTATCTAGAAATATTTCCTTCTCCTTTATGACATCTTTGTCATACAGCTCCCTCCCCCAAACCTCCTCTAAGGTGGACCTAGCCAGACCTCATTTATACTCACCTCCGTGCCTATTTTGGGTGGGAGTTTTTATTATTTTTGATGATAGTACTAGAGTACAGTTACCATAAAGTAGGGACACAATTGCCGTGGCAGTCAGGAGTGAAATGTATTGCAGTACAAGATTCATTAATCATCTGTTTTACTGTTCAGAAATCTCATTGGCCAGAACCATTCTGCTGTCATGTTAATAAGTTGATTTTTGGATTAAGTAGAGTTTGGAGGAGTCACTACACAGTGGTCTGTTGTTTAAGAGAGAATGTTTCTAATATGGAGATTTGAGCTATTCTGTTTTTTGAACTGTGTCTTACATGTGTTTTTTTTGTTAAAGAAACTGAGGAAAATGCTTCCAAAGCAACAGAATTGGAAGAGAAAAGCCTCGGGCAGGTTACAACAACAGAGACTAAGGAGCAGAACAAATTGGCGTCTGTACATGATATCAAAGGGACCAGTATTTCACAAGAAGCAAACTTAACAGAAAGGTAAAAGAGGGAAGAGTGTCTGGAATTCAGTCCATATTCTCTTTCAGTTATAATCAAAGTCTATAACTGTAAGAATTTGCTTGAGAAAAAAGTTCTGTTGCATTAAATATATTTTAAAATCTTGAAAATCATTCATTTGGATAATCTCTAATTGCACCAATCTCTAAACATAATCCCATGATTTCAGGTAACATACTACATCTCTCTTTCAGATATGAAGATCAAGAAGAGAGATCTCAAGAGGTTCAGATAGTGTCAGTTACTCCAGTTGTTACCTCTGAGCAAGGACCCCACACACTTGATTTGGGTAGGGGTCTTGGTGAGAGTTCTTTTGAAGAGCCCTTGAGAAAGGACACTAAAGGAGACAGTGTGCTCACACTTCATGTGCCAGAGGTAAAAGAACATAGATTATAACAAGGGGTAGGAGGTGCTTTTTCCCCATTTGAAAAACTGAAGTATAATTTGCATATAATAAACTTTACCCTTTTTAGTTTTACAAGTTGTTACAAATATATAGTCTCATATAACCAATATGTGAATGGTTCCATCATCCTTATTCCCCACTTGCCTTTCATAGTCACCCCTCTCCTTTCCTACCAGCTCCTGACAGTCACTGATACATTTTCCCTATAGTTTTACCTTGGTAAAATGTACTGTGGTAGAATTTCCATAGAGTGTGTTTAGTCTCTGGAGCCTAGAGGTAATAGAGCTGTTACTTAGCATTGTTGTGAAAGGGGGGGGGGGGGGGAGAAGAAGCATACACAGAGAATTCATTTCTTGCTTCTTAGCTCCTGGATCTGAGGACTTTATTAACAGAGCAAGTATTATTGAGATGTTACTACTGTGTGTCTGACACTGTGAGGTACTGGAAGACAAGTCTGTGGGAGACTGATGACTAAATTAATGATGAAACTTGGTTTGATAGATGCTTTGTTAGAGATTTGAACAGAGCTCTGAAGGAGTTGTCCTCCACCTGGTCAAACCAATCTCTTCTCTGGGAATGAGGCCCAGGCAAAATGTTTGAATGCTTGATCTTTTTTTTTTTTTTTTTTTTTTTTTTTTTAATATTTATTTATTTGCTTTTAGTTGTACATAATGCGTTTATTTGTATGTGGTGCTGAGGATCGAACCCGGGTTGCGCACGTGGTAGACGAGTGCTGTACCGCTGAGCCACAATCCCAGCCCCTGAATGCTTGATCTTGAAGAATAAGTATAACTTAGTCAATTAAAAGGAGAAGAACATATATAAAAAATAAGATGTGACACAGCATGACATGTTCAAGGATTATAAATCATTGAGTGGGCTGGGCAGTGTGCTATATTCCTGTAATTCCAGGGACTTGGGAGGTAGAGGCAAGAGGATCACAAATTTGATGCCAGCCTCAGCAATTCAGTGAGAACCTGTCTCAAAATAAAAATTATAAAGGGCCAGGGATATAACTCAGTGGTGATAAAGTGCCCCTGAGTTAATCCCCAGCACCATGCTCCCCACCCCATATAATCACTGAGGCTGGGCATGGTAGCAAATGCTTGTAATCCCAGCAGTTTGGGAGGCTAAGGTAGGAAGATTCTAAGTTTGAGATTAGCCTCAGCAACTTAGCAATACCCTACCTTAAAATAAAAAAATTAAAAGGACTGGGGATGTTGCTCAGTGGTAAAATGCCCCTGAGTTCAATCCCAGTATCCCCGCTAGCTACCCCCCAAATCACTGAGTGAATATAAATGAAGAAAGTGGTTAGAGAGGATGTTAGGAAGGCATCCTGCGGGCAGATCATAAAAGGAGTTTGATGACTTGCTAAGGAATTTGTCTCCCTCCCTAGATGAGATTCCTACCCACCCCTAACTTTTAAATTTTAACCTTTTATTTTGAAATAATTTCAAACTAAGAGAAAAATTACAAGGCTCTTACAAAGAACTTATACTTTTCCCTTGGATTCATTAATTATTAGTACTTGGCTTCATTTGTTACCCTGTCTTGCTATCCATCTCTATAGATAGATACTTTAAAAAACTTAACCATTTGAGCCAGGGTTGGTAGCACATGCCTGTAATCTCAGTGTTTGGAGTCTGAGGAAGGAGGATCACCAATTCCAGGGCAGCCCCAGCAATTTAGTGAGAAGCTCAGCAAGACTCAGTCTCAAAGTAAAAAAATAAAAAGGACTAAGGATAGAGCTCAGTGGTAGAGCACTCGGTCCAGCATGCACAATGCCTCTGGGTTCAATCCCCAGTACTTTAAAAAAAAATTAAATAAAAGCAGCAACACAGCAATAGCTGTTATCCCAAAATAGTGTCTTTGTATCTTCTATCTTTTAGTAAAAGCAAGGATATTCTCTCACAGAGAAGTGAGAGTACTGTTCTCACGATCGGTATTATCATACTATTTAACATTGATTCAATAATATTACTTAACATATTGTTCCCATTCAGGTTTCACCCTTGTCTCAGTGATGTCCATTAGAGCTTTTTTGTTTTCAACTCAGGACCCAATCAAGACTATCACACTTCATCTCATTGTCATTTCTTCTTACTCTCCTTAATCTAGAGTAGCTCTCTTTTATTTGTGTGTTTGTGAACCTCACATTTTAAACTAATTTTAGATTGCTCCACAATCAGAAAATTTGGGGGGGGGGTACCAGGAATTGAACCCAGGGGCACTTAACCACTGAGCCACATCCCCAGTCCTTTTTTATATTTTATATAGAGATGGGGCCTCACTAAGTTGCTGAGGCTGGCTTTGAACTCTCAACCTCCTGCCTCAGCCTCCCAAGCTGCTGGGATTACAGGTATATGCCACCATACCTGGCTCCTGATATTGTTTTTTATTACCTCATTATTGGATTCAGTGTTTGAGCAAGATTACTATGTAGGTGATTTTGTCTTCCTCCTTTCGTATCACATGTCAGACTGAGCACTTGGTTAGAATGGTGCTTGCCAGATTTCTCCATTATAAAAGTATCTTTTCTACTTTGTAGTAGTAAATAAGTTATCTGGAGAGATCTAGCTAGCAACCTGTTACCCAATAATTTTGGCATCCCTTGGTGAATCTTGCCTGAATTAATTATTGTCGTTGTTTGCAAAATGAAAGTGTTATGATTTTAAGCACTGGAGAATTACAATCAAGGTTGCATTTTAAAATGGGGTTAGTAGTTCTGTGGAAAACAAATTGGAGGAAGCCAAACTGGAGACAAGGAGAGTAGTTTGCCACCATTCATATGTCACTTACATATGTCTTGTGTGATCAGAGAGGTTGAAGGATTTGGGTCTCCCTATTGTGTCACTTCAAAAATCTTCTCAGAGCCGGGCGTGGGGGCGCACGCCTATAATCCCAGTACTGGGAGGCTGAGGCAGGAGGATCGCAAGTTCAAAGCCAACCTCAGCAATGGCGAGGCACTTAGCAACTCAGTGAGACCCTGTCTCTAATAAAAATACAAAAAGGGCTGGGGATATGGCCCAGTGGTTGGGGCCTGTGAGTTCAATCCCCAGTACCAAAAAAAAAAAAAAAAAAAAATCTTCTCGGGCTGTGGTAGAGCACTTGCCTCACAGGTGTGAGGCACTGGGTTTGATCCTCAGCACCACTTAAAAATAAATACACGAAAAGATATTGTGTCAATTTACAACTAAAAAAAAAACTCAACTGGAAAAATTGTATATGTTTAAGATAAGTCATTGCATTTTGAAGTCATCTCTTTGCTATATATCACATTGTCAAAAAAACTTTTTAAAACATAACTCTTTCGTTTAAAATTTTTTTTTATGGCAGTGTGTACCAACTACTAGTACAGAAGTCCAACAAGAGAATGTACTCAATCCTGAAGACCTAACAGGTATAATAATCTGCTTCAGTGGGTATCATAGTATTAATTAATCTGATGTTTAAATTTAACTATGGAAAAACACAAAATTTTTTTAGTTTATAGTGGCCTTAACAACAAATGAACTATTTTGTATATCAATTTTGTTATTCAGAATTATAAATCCTTCTGACTGTACCCTTTGTGAAATTATTCTTTTGGTTAATAAGTAATTTATCCAGAGAGATTCAGCAACCTGTCACCCAATAGTTTGGTACCCATTGGTACCACTGACAATTACTTGTAGTGGTGTTTTGTGGTATAATTTAGGTTTTTAGTCTTGATGACAAGTTGTCATGATGCTTTCTTTTTAGAAGTGAAATAAATGATTTTATGTTATTTCCCGGTTTAGATTTTCATTACTAACATTTCAACTTTGATAGTGAATCTGTTTGCTGATCAAGATGGAGAGGATGAACAAGCATTCATTTTAACTCTGGTAGAAATCCCAACCAATGCTACAGAAGAATTTACAGATGCTGCTCATTTAATGCCAAACCCTTTACTACCAGCACCCATATTGGTCAAATCCATGAATACTGAAGAAATAGGCAATATGAGGTAAGAAATGAGTTAACTGTTTCTTAATTTTAAATTTTTTTGTTGTCCTGGGGATTGAACCCAAAGCTTCACAAACATGTTAGACTAGTGTTGTGTCATTGAGCTACACCCCTAGGAATACCCCTGATCCTTTTTTTTTGAAACAGGGTCTCACTAATTTTCCCAGGCAAAATTGCCTCTAATTTGTGATCATCCTGCCCCAGCCTCCCAAATAGTTTGGATCTTCATGCCTGCTATCATGCTCATCACAATTTCATATATTCCTGATAACTCTTAATTCTTTAGTGTAGAACTATTAAGCTGTATTTTGATTACCATTGAAAAACTGAATTATCTATGAGGTAGCATTAGAAATTGAAGCTTTTTATATTAGGAAGGGACATTTTAGATTAAAAGTTTATAGACATGAAGAACACATATACTTCAGATTTAGTTAAATATTGGGAAATTAAGTTGTGAGCCTTTAAGTATGAATGTAGCTCAGAACTAGAATCTTAATGGCCGTGACCTTGAATTTATTTATTTGGAATTTGGTTTCATTACAAATTTAATTCGAATAGCTCAGTTTTTTTTTTTTTTAATATTTATTTATTTGCTTTAGTTATACACAATGCGTTTAGTTTTATGTGGTTCTGAGGATCGAACCTGGGCCGCACGCATGCTAGGCGAGCGCTCAGCCACTGAGCCACAATCCCAGCCCATGGAATAGCTCAGTTTTTAACCTCATTAAATAACTTTTGATTCATTGATTTTTATCTGTTTTTTTTTTTTTTTCTATGCAGTAAGCGTTTATCACTCACTTCAGTTGGTCAAGATGCCATGTGTTTATCTAATTCTGCAAGAGATGATTCTGAAAAGCCTCCTGCTAATTTGGATCTTATATCTAGGAAGAGATCTCATTGCAGGCTTGATGAAAGTAACCAAGTTCCTCCTGCCAAAAAAAGTTCTCTTACTTCCGGAGATGATTGTCAGCAATATACCTCTGAGGTAAGATAGACTCATTAGGCAAGTTTGATGGCCCTAGTGGAAGAGACGTGTTTCTGTTTTTTCCTTCTTAATAGATACATAAACTTAGTTCAGACACTTATCTTCATAGATAATCTAAATAAGGCCAGTTTAGGATTATCACTTTCTGTTAGTTCAGTGTAAAAATCAGTTGACTTTAATCAGGAAAACTACTCTCAGTTCTGTGATTTAGGCTGAAAATAAGACCAAAAGTATTATGTAGACCTGGATCTTCGCTCTACCACCCAACAGCTATAGAACTGTAAATAAGATACTTCACCTCTCAGGATCAATTTTCTGATGTATAAAATAATAGTAATATCATCATCATAATGTGTAAAGTTTTCCATTGCTCTTAGAATAAAACCACAGTGTCTGAGCCCCTCTATATAGTCTTACCCATTTCTGTCTCTAGTCTGATTTTGTGCTAGTTTTCATCTCACTTTCTAGCCACATTGGCCATCTTTCAATTCCTTGAATATGCTATAATCCTTCATGTCCCAAGGCATTTCATTTGCTGTCCCTTCTGTATGAAAGATTCCCTTGTAAAACATTGCAGACTGCTCTAGTTCAGTCATCACTGCCTCAGGAAAGTCTAACTCCATGATATAGATTTAATCACTAGTCATCATGTTTTAAGTTTCCTAGTGTCCTCTTGTTTTATTTCTAATACTATTTATAATTTGTAACTATACTATGGCAAATCAATTGAAAATCTTATTTCTTCAGAGGGAGAGCTGAAGACCAATAGTTCTTAGATGAGAGCAGCTACAGAGGAAGTATACTTTCATGTATATGATAGGTAAAAAATGGTATCACAGAATAGTTTTAATTTCTCTGGTTATGGGTAGTATTGAACATTTTTCATATGCTTAAGAGCCATTTATGTTTCTTTGACTATGAAATGAATTTATATTCTTTACACATTTTTTTAAAAGGACTGTTGCTATTTTCTTATAGACCTAGAAGAATTCTGTGAGATAGATATAATGAGCAGCAAATTTTTTATTTCCAGTTTGTCATTTACCTTTTGTTTTCTTAACATTTTTTTAGTTGTAGATGGACACAATATCTTTATTTTTATTTATTTATTTTTATGTGGTGCTGAGGATCAAACCCAGGGCCTCATATGTGCGTGTGAGGCAAACTCTCTACCACTGAGCTGCAATTCCAGCCCTCATTTATCTTTGACCCTGTTTTCTTATTCAGATTTCTTTCACTTTTTTTTTATAACAGTATTAAAGTTAACGCTTTTGTTTTGATGGAAAAAAATTTTTTTTTAGTTGTGTATGGACAGCATGCCATCTGCATTTTATTTGTTTATAGCTGTACATTGGTGTGAATGTGTAAGAAAATTAAAATGTCTGTTGGCTTACTTGCGATTTTTGTTTTCTAAGTTTTGTTTTTAGTCCTTTAATGATTAAAATAATTTCTTATGCAGAATTCTAGAATGCACACACAGTGCATTCAGAAAGATATGCAACTGGATGTGGTGGCACACATCTGTAATCCCAGCAGCTTGGGCAGCTGAGGCAGGAGGATCGCAAGTTCAAAGCCAGACTCAACAAAAGCTAGGTGCTAAGCAACTCAGTGAGACCCTATCCCTAAATAAAATACAAAATAGGGCTGGAGATGCAGCTCAGTGGTAGAGTGCTTAGCTAATATGTGTGAGGCACTGGGTTTGATCCTCAACACCACATAAAAATAATAAATAAAAAAAGTTGTTTTTAAAAAAAATAAAGAATAAAAAAGGGTTGGGGATGTGGCTCAGTGGTTGAGCATCCTTGGGTTTAATCCCTGGTCCCCCCTACACCTCTGCCACCGCCTAAAAAAAAAAAAAAAGACATGTAAACATGTTTTATTTTTATGTAATCACATTTATCAATCCTTTCATGTATGGCTTCTGGGAAATATGTTATACATTGGAAATCCTTTGAGTCTTAAAATTTCTAGTTAAGTTTATTTTGGTGTAAAGAATAAGGCCAACCTAATTTTTTATGCGATGGCTTTTCAGTTGTTCTAACACCATATATTGAATAATTCATCTTTTTTCCACTGATGAAAACTATACTTTTTTCAGTTATTATCTTCATATATATTTGTATATTTTCTTGGACTTTTAAAATGTGGATTCACTTATTCTTCCAGGTCCAGTCTCATATTGTTTTAATTATTGTAACTGTGTGCTTTAATATTTTATAGGGATAGTCTCTTCCCTAATAACATATACTTTTCTTCTTTTTTCAGACTTCTCATTGCTGCTTATGTTCTCAAATTTATATGAATTTTAGTATTACCTTGTTAAAGTCTTTTTAAAATTTTTATTAGAATTAATTTGTCAGATGAACATAGGGAAAATTGACAATATAATTATAATAATGAATTTTCCAATCCAAAAACATGATATGTCTTTCCATTTAATTGTTTCTATGTCTTTCAATTTTATTTTAAGCTCTTTTCTTATAGAATTTATACATTTCTTATTATGTTATCCTTGAGAATTTAATCATTTTGTTGTTCTTACCATTGAGCTCACTCTCTTTTCTCTCTAATTAAGAGAGCTTTCTGAATTTCCTCATGTGCAATCAGTTAATTCAGATTTTGTAGGTCAACAGGCATCTTGTCTGCAATTATAATTTCAATTCTACTTTTTATAGTTCTATTTTTTCTTTTTTATTTATAGTGACTGATATAACTAAAAAATAATGTTAAAAACGTAATCCCAATAGTTGACATCTTTTTCTTATTCCTGATTAATGGGGATACTTCCTATTAAGTGCGATGCCAGCTTTCACATTTCAATGGTTATATTTTATGGCATTAAGAATCTCAAGTTCAAAGCCAGCAATTTAGCAAGGCTCTGTCTCAAAATAAAATAAAATTCCCAGTTACCAAAAAGAGAGAGAGAGAGAAAGAAAAGAAGGAAGGAGATATCCCTTACTCGGGGAGGTTGAGGCAAAAGGATCATTTGAGACCACAAGTTCAGGACTAGCCTGGACAACATAGCGAGACCCCATCTATATTAAAAAAAGAGAAAATATATCTAGTCCATTTTATTTACTTTTTTCAGGAATGAATAATACTGTTAATAGATGCTTTTTCTCCTTAGGTCTATTGAATTACATTAGATTTCTAATGTTGAATCATCTTCACATTCTTTTTTTTTTTTTTTTTTTTTGTGGTACTGGGGATTGAACTCAGGGGCACTCGACCACTGGGCCACATCCCCAGCCCTTTTTTGTGTTTTTATTAGAGACAGGATCTCACTGAGTTGCTAAGTGCCTCGCCATTGCTGAGGCTGGCTTTGAACTCGCGATTCTCCTGCCTCAGCCTCCCAAAGTGCTGGGATTACAGGCGTGCGCCACCGCGCCCAGCATCTTCACATTCTTGAAACAAACTATTTGATCATGATATGTTTGCTAGTCTAATGATTTGCTGCTTGTAATATTTGATTTGAGGGGTTGGAGTATAGCTCATTGGTGGAATACCTGCTTAGCATGTACAAGGTCCTGGGTTCAACTCCCAGCACCCCCCCCCACACACACACACAATTGTACTATTGCATTTGACATTTTTCCATTGATGTTAAGTGTGATGTTTATTCGGTATCTATATTATGCTTGAGATAAGAGGCATTTGGCAGCTTTCCCTCTTCTGTACTGTGGACCAGTTTAACAGTTGCCAAATCATTTTCAGAAATGTTTGGTAGAATTCCTATAAAACATTAGTGACTCTAGAGCTTTCTGGGAGATACATGCCTTCTTTACAGAAAGGAAAGAAGGGAATGGAGGGAGGGAATTTTATTTGACAAATAGATTTCTAAAATTTTTTGTAAATTTTCTTAAAACAGGTATGTTCAAAGAAATTAAATGTTTTTGAGGAAACAGGTGAGTGGAATAAATTTTAACATGATCACATTGCTAAGTACTCCTGATTATTTCCCATACATTTTGAGCTTAAAGCACTCTTGCTCACTTTTTTTTAAAGAATATTAATTTTATTGTCAATAGTTACTCTCCTATTAAGACCTTGGATTTGGCATATTAGTAGCCAAAATAAGCTCATCCTGTAAATAATGGAAAAACATAATGGCTATACAAAGATTTTTCTGTAAAACTCAGTAACTGCATTTTAGGAATTAACTAAGTATGAAGGCTGTTGTTCTTATAGCTCCTTAACTTTGCCCTGAATTTTTATTATTCCTCTTTTCTTTGAGACTTACCATTTCTTAGGCCTATTAGTTAAGCCATGGCTGAACCATGGCAATGGTTAAGAACTTTTTTAAAAATATAGTTCTCAAGAATTAAAAAAAAAAAAAATTACTTATAGTGGCATCTTTATAAAGTTAGAATTAGAGTTGAAGGGTTTGATGGTTTGAGGTTTTTGTTTGTTGTATGGTGCTGGGGATCAAACTCAAGCCCTCATTCATGCTAAATAAGTGCTTTACCACTGTGCTGCTCCTTCCTGGAGACCTGGTTCAAAGACACTTACAATGATAATACAATGTCATTGGCTTAGTCTTAATTGTCCAACTTTAATTGTGAAGCTGTAATCTGGTTATGGTTTCCAGCCTTTAGAAATGTCCTAAGACCTATTTCATCGATTTCTTCCTCTCTGATAAAAGTGTCAGCAAATCACAACACACTGAAGTATTAGTGATATAGTGGTATATCATATGCCATCTTTAATCATGTTTTGTTTTGTTTTTCAAAGGTATGTATACTTACCAACTTCATTGTCTCTTTATGGAGCCTAGGACATTCTCACTGGGAACTGAGCCTTAGAAATAGCTATCTAAAGGGAAATTTTATTTTTTATTTTTTTAATTTAACAAGAAGTTTCTCATTGTTCTAAGTAACTGCTGCTTTGGGTTTTGTCTACTATTTAGGAAAATAAAACTCTTTAAAGCTCACCTGAGTGTTTAAGAATCTGTGGGGTGTACTTTTCTACTAGACTACAGATACCCAAGTGACCACCTATATTTTGGGTTGGTTTAACTTCTATAGTTTAAGGAGTCTTAGATTATTTTAAAGTGATCACCCTTTCATTTTGATAGTTCAAGATATATTTTTGGAAAAAAAAATGTTTTATAGTAATACACTATTTTGTTGAAGGTGCTACCATAACTTTTACTCAGTTATTTTCAATTGTCCAAGCAACTCTACTAATTATAATTTAGGCTTCTCTTATTAGTTGAGGTTTGTTATAGGATACCAGGATTTTTCCCTTCAAATATTGCAATTAAAATGTAAGTATTAATTTCAGTATATGTACTTACCATTTATTCTCTTTTTTTGAAGGGGACTCTTACAAGGGACGAGGTATTTTCCCTACTTCAGGATGCACGCAAGCAACTCCAGAACCTCAAAAAGAGAAACTTGAAACAACTTTTCAGAATATAGGGTCTAGGTCTGTTGATAAAATAAAAGACATGTGTATAGAAAAGAATATGCCTCAGGATGAGATGGTTGTACCTGATAAAGAAAAAAGAACAGATTCTGCTTCTACGTCTGAACAAATGGGAAGCAGAATGGCATCTTCAAAACCCCCACTGTCCAGGTACCATGTGCAAATCTTTAATAAATATTCCCCTACTCCTCTTAAAAAATATAACCTATAGGTATAATACATACAGAGACTAAACTCAGTACAAAAGTTGATGTTTTAAAAACATGTAAACATGTCCTCTATCAGTAATATAAAGAGGAGCAACTTTGACTTTTTTAGATATGAAGTCTTAAGAATATATGGCACACATATTTTTTCCCAGATTGTGGTTATTGTTTAGATCATTATGCATTCTGCCATATGTAGCTGCTAATGTACTTGTTGATGATATGAGACATAGAATTGATACAGAGGTAATGCTGCAAGTTGTTTTATTGAATGCCCAAATAATGTTTCATTTACTTTCCTTATCTCATACTAAAGAGGCAAACCATGGCTTGCTTTCTTTAAGACTAAGTGTGAAATTTAAGCCCAAAGCCAACTTTGTTTTTTCTCATACTCTAGAAGTGAGTCTTCTGGGTTATCAATTATTGGTTTGTCAGCAGCATTCAAAACATATGGGGCTGGGGATGTAGCTCAGTGGTAGAGTGCTTGCCTAGCATGCATGAGGCCCTTCATTTAATCCCCACTATTACCAAAAAAATATATATATATTTTTAACATGATGAGTTGAAGAGAGGCAGCATACACTAGTCTCCACTAAGGGGAAAGGACATGTCTTTAAAATGCTTATTTAATAAATCTGTTGTTTGTATTATCTAAACTTAGAAAGTAAAGCTCAATGATATCTTTTCTGGCTTTATAGAGGTACTGAAAATAGAATGAGGGAAGGAAGCATCATGGGGGTTTGGATTAAAACCACGTGAGAAACGGTATTCTGGAACAGAACTTGTTGTAAAAGGTCATATAAGTACATATTCTAGGCTTTGTGGACAATATGGTTTCTCTTGCAGCTACTCAGCTTAGCTTTGCAGTTACAATACAAAAGCAACCATATGGGGCTGCAGCTCTGTGGCAGAGCACTTGCCTAGCACACATGAGGCACTGGGTTTGATCCTCAGCCCCACATAAAAACAAACAAACAAACTAAAGGTATTGTGTCCATCTACAACTAAAAATATTTTTAAAAACCCAGAAGCAACCATAGACAGATGCACATAGCCAATCATATGATTGGACCATTGTTTGCTGACTCCTGTTCCAGAGCCTTGCTTCTCTTAAGTGTGGTCATATTTGAGAACTTGTTAGAAGTGCAGGACTCAGGTCACACTAGCAATTCAGTCAGAATTTTCACTTTACTTATGTTGCCAGGTGATTTATATGAACTTTTCAACTTGGGAAGCTCTACTCTAGAGTAAGCCTTGGCCCTGTCACAGATATGTGTTATAGCTTAGTGACACCAGTAGTGCGTAGAGTGTGCCATTTTAGCATTAGCAGAAAGAAGATGGCATTAAGAATATGAATTCTTGGATATTCTTTTTTTTTTTTTTTTTTTAATATTTATTTTTCAGTTGTAGTTGGACACATTTATTTTTATGTGGTGCTAAGGATCAAACCCAGGGCCTCGCACATGCTAGGTGAGCGCTCTACCGCTGAACCACAACCCCAGCCCCTTGGATATTCTTGAATATCTTTACATTTGTATTTCTAGACCTGGCAGAAGACCTCTGGGATTTTTATCTTTAATATGCTCAAAGAATAATTTGGAGTCTGATGAACCTGCTCATGTCCATAGTAAGAAGCGCCTAAAACCTCTTATACCTGTATCAAGGCGGAATTTAAAACGATTTAATCCAGTGAATGAAGGCCAGAAAAAAAATCAAGAGTCCTCTAATCTGCTTCCATCTCCAAGTGTTGTTACTAATACTCAATCTGAGAATACTGGCAGTTCATCAGCTCAGGTATGTGATAACTACCATATTTTATTGTTTGTATAATAAAATGGGTTGAACATCAGACTCAGCTAGAAAAAACATGGTACTTTTATTTTCATTTGGATATCAGAAATTATTTCAGAGCAATTTACTTCAGTTTTCTCCCTCAACAAACCTTCCATCCAAAAAACGAGGTATTGGACTATGAAGATAACACCTAGTTTAGTTTAGAATCATAAATAGACACTTAATTGCCACTCCTTTCATCCAGTTGCTTCTGACTTGTGGAAGCAAGATGAAGCAGTGATTCTATTTTGTTTGCCTTAGGAGAAATGTCCTGACACCCACAAGGATAAACTAGAACTTTAAAACTAGAATTTGTGTTTCATTTCTTTGTTTCCTGTAACTGTCTAATGGCAAAAATATGTGAACCTTGTAAATCTTGATTATCATTGTCAGATTAATTTATAGAATAGTTATAGTTATTAGCGGTAAGGCAGTGCCAGTTTAATCATATCCTTGCCAGTGTTAGATATTAAAAACACTTCAAAGCCAGCATGGTGGCACATGCCTGTAATCCCAGTACTTGGGAGGTTGAGGCAGGAGGATCACGAGTTCAAAGCCAGCCTCAGCAATGGTGAGGCACTTAGCAACTCAGTGAGACCCTGTCTCTAATAAAATACAAAGGGGAGGGGGTGCTGGGAATGTGGCGCAATGGTTGAGTGCCCCTGAGTTCAATCTCCCGTACCCAAAAAAAAAACCCCACTTCAAAATTATTTTTTCTATTAAATATAATGATGGAGAGGTGAAAATATCATTTCATTGTTTTAATTGGTATTCCTTAGTTACTAGTGATTTCAGAGCTTTAAATTTTTCAATAATCAGTTTTAAAATTTTAAATCTGTTCAGCCAGGCACAGTGGCACATTTCTGTAATCCCAGTTACATGGGAGAGTGAGGAAGGATTGCAAGTTTAAGGACAGCCTAGGCAATTTAGTATATGAGGGAAGAATCTCAATTAAGTTTCATTTTGAATCAAGTAATATTTTATATGTCCCCCCCCCCCCAAAAAAAAAAAAAAAAGGATTTACTGTGAAAAGTTTGCTTATCCATCCTTTAGCTTCCCAGGTAGATGGTATTATCAGTTTCTGGTATACTTTTCCAGAGCTTGCTTATTTATTTATTTGTTTATTTATATGTTTATTGTAGTTGTAGATGGTCAGCATGCCTTTATTTTGTTTCAATTAAAAAATTTTTTTTAGTTTTAGGTAGACACAATAACTTTATTTTATTTATGTGGTGCTGAGGATCGAACCCTGGACCTCACACATGTGAGATGAGCGCTCTATCACTGAGCCATAGCCCCAGCCCCTATTTGTTTCATTTTTATGTGGTGCCAAGGATCAAACCTAGTGCCTCACACAGGCTAGACAAGTGCTCTGCCACTGAGCTACAGCCTCAGCTCCCAGAGCTATGTTATATGAGCCTTTTTTGGGGGGTGGGGTTAAGGGAGTTGAATTCTACAACTAAACCACATCGCTACTTTTTTAAAAAATGAAATGTATCATATTTTTTATAATGTTAATGTATTTTTACACATTTATTTTTTTATTTTTGTGTGGTGCTAGGGATTGAACCCAGTGCCTTACACATGCTAGGCAAGTGCTCAACCACTGAGCTACAGCCATAGCCCCCTTATTACTTTTAATTTTGAGATAGGGTCTTGCTAATTTGCTGAGGCTGGCCTCAAACTTTGTAGTTTCATACGCAATTAATTTTAAGAAGTAATACAGAGGAATTCCATGTACCTTTTATCTATTTTCCCCCGTTGGTAATGTTTTGCAAAATATGTTCCGGTATTGCAACCAGGATGTTGACATTGCTCCAGTCAAAATGCAGAACAGTTCTCTATCACTGCAAGGATCCCTTGTATAATACCCCTTTAAGGTGCACCCACTCATTCTTCTGTCATATATAACAAATTAAAAAAAAAAAAGATGCATCCACTTCTCTTTCACCTCTACTCTCTTCTTAACTGCTGTCAACTTGTTCACCATTAAATTTATCATTTCAAGAATGTTACATAAATGGTATCATACATTCGATGGCTTTTTTCATTTAGCAGTTTCCTGGAGATTCATCCAGGTGGTTTTATGTATCAATAGTTTGTTGACTTTTGTTGCTGAATAATATTCCCTGGTATGGATATACCACAGTTTTATTTATTCATTCAGCCATTATAGGACATCTGAGTTGTTTTCAGTTTTTGCTATTATGAGCAAAAATGTTATTGATCATTCATGTGTAGGTTCCATGTGAACATTAATTTTCTTTTTTCAGGGATAAGTGTCCAAGAGAACCCTCATTGTTTTTAATGACTATATGGCATTCCACTATTTGGTCGTATCATATATTCATAGGCATTTAGGTTGTTCTTAATTATTTGTTATTTCAAACAATGTGGTAATAGCTTAACTTTAAAATGACTCAGTTTTGCACATATACCCATTGGTTTAATTCCTAGCAATAGAATTGATTCTTTGAAGGGAATGATTATTCCTTTGATAGATACTGCCTGATTGTTCTCCATATGGATTATATTAGTTTCTATGTGATTTTTTTGTAATTTTTTGTGGTACTGGGGATTGAACCCAGGGCCTTGTGCATGGTAAGCAAGTGCTCTACCACTGAGCTATTATACTCCTTGCCCCTTTTTATTTTATTTTGAGACAGGGTCTTATTAAGTTGCTCAGGCTGACCCTAAACTTGTGATCCTCCGAGTAGCCTCAGTCTCCCAAGTAGCTAGGTATATAAGTGTTTGCCACTGTACCCCACTCATGCTTTATTTTCTGCGACGCAGATGTTAATATAATTTAACATTTTAAAAAAATGATTATTTCTCTTTTTCATAATGATTTGTATAAGTTCTTATTAGGGAAGAAATGCCCTTTGTGATATAGATTGCAATTTTTTAAATTAATTAATTAATTAATTTTTTTTGCGTGTGCCCTTTGTCTTTTCATTCCCACCTGGTAGCTTTTATTGTGTCATACCTTTTGTTTTTGTGTAGATGAATTTATCAATTGTTCCTTTTATGGCTTCTGACTTTCAAGTCATTTTAAAAGATATCACTCCCCTCCCAATCCAGGATTATAAAAGTGTTTTACCATGGCATATTATAGTATGTTTTTTTTTGTGGTGGTTTTAATGTTTTTACATTTAGGTCTTTGGATTCATCTAGAATTTATTTTGGTGAAGTGTATATACATCTGACTGTTTTTTCACCCTGCAGTGGTTATCAAGCTGTCCAACATCAGCTCCTGAATAATTTAGCTTTTCTCGTTTGTTTTTCAAAATATAACTTTCATCCAATAATAAATTTCCATGTTATTTCTAATCTTCTGTTTTATTGATCTGTATGTATTCCTGTGCCAATACTATGCTATCTTAATTTTTTATAGATTTATAAGTGTTTGATAAGGTCTCTGATTTGTGATACCTTTGGGTGCTTTTCTTTTTTATGGGTCTGTCTGTTAATGCCAGTAATTAAAGTGTCATATTTACTGATTAAACAATGTTATATTTTTCTGTGTTATCACAATTTTTTCTGGAGAGTTAGGGTGAAGTAATAGATCTTGAGTACCTTATAATTTGCCTAATTATGTCTAAGTGTTGTATATTTAGGATGCTTCCAATTTTATTGTTATAACTGATGCAACAAGTTACTTTAGAATTACTCCCCCCACCCCACCCCCACCCAGTGATGCTGGGGATCAGACTCAGGGCCTTTGTGCATATTAGGCAAGTGCTCACTAGTGATATGTAAATGTTGTATTCCGTATTTATTTTTATTACCTTTTTAGGTTTCTTGTGATCAGCCCTTACAGAAAGAAGAACGTAAAAGTGGCCAAAACCGGGCACCCGAACAGGAGCCAACCACAGTCTCTGAATATTTCTTCGGTGATATCTTCATTGAAGTAGATGAAACAGAATGAAACAATCTTTTGGGTTTCTTCTTCTTCTTCTTCTTCTTCTTCTTCTTCTTCTTCTTCTTCTTCTTCTCCTTCTCCTTCAAGCACTGGAATTTCAGAATCAATTACATTAGCAAAGCAGCATTTAGAAAAAAAGCATCACTGTTTATTTTTCTTTAGGTCAAATTTGAACATCTAATGAGCTTGAGTTAAAGCTTTTAGGGGAAAACATTGCTGAGGTTCCTGTGATTCTGATTGATTCAGCATTTTGGAAATACCAAGCAATTAAGACTGCTTTCTCAGAAATAACAACTCTTGTTTACATTTTGACGCTTCCTGTTCTGAGCACACATGGACATTGGGAATATTGTGGATAAATGTCTGTATAAATCAGTGCCGACATTGGAGGTTGATTGTATTTAACATTCAGTGAACTTATTTTGTAAAGGTTTTTGTTTTTATTTTCCTTGTTGGGGGAATGACGAAGGCCCTTTCAGTTGCCTCCAAGTATATGAAAGCAAATTGTCCACTTGTATGGTAAAGGTAAAAACTTTTCTATTATCAGCTGTGTATCTGACTCACTCAAAAATATGTATTTTTCTAATTCATGGTGATGTACCATTAGTCCTAATTGAAGAACTAGTATTTAAATTTACTATTTATAAAGTTGATACATCAAAGAGCTTATTTATTTTTTAAATTTTTATTTAAAAGCATACTCAACCAATTTTAATTATATGCACCCCTCAGATTGTGGGTAAAGAAGGCATTAACAAATTTTATGTTTGTCTCCTTTCCCTCTTTATTTGTAAAGATATTTAAAATGATATAACTAAAAATGTTTGGGTAGTGTGTATGGTTTAAATGCTTTTTTTTTCTCATAGTTTAGTATGTTGACTTTGTACTGTGAATTTTCATTCTTCTTATTTCATGGGTTATCTCAGGATTTTCAGGGAGAGAAAAAAACCCCACTTAGGAGACAAATTCTCACACAAAACTCAGTCTTCTGTGGGGCATGGTGGTACATGCCTGTAATCCCAGCAGCTCAGGGGGCTGAGGTAGGAGGATCACAAGTTCAAAGCCAGCCTCTGCAATTTAGTGAGGCTCTAAGGAACTTAGTGAGACCCTGTCAAAATTTTTTAAAAAGGGGCTAGGGATGGGGCTCAGTGGTTAAGCACCTCTGGGTTCAATACCTGGTATCAAAAACAAACAAACAAAAAAACCTGTCTCCTTTACACACACTCCTTTAAAAAAAAAGTTTCTTGATAGTCCCCTGCCCCACAACCACTCTGTTTAAAGAACATGTAGGACAGAACATAGAGTGATGTTAAAAACAAAATAAGAACATGATTTTAAGATTTTTTTAAGGTCAGATTGTCATCAGTATGAATTTAAGTATTTTTAATTTTGAGATTTGATATTTTCATTCATTCTACCTGCGCAAATCTTTCCTGGTTCAAATTAAATTTCTTAAAGAGAGATTTAGTCTGATTTTATTCGAAAAGCCTCCTAGATGGACATTATATATTAGTTCTGGAGTAATAAACTTCTGCAAAATATTTTTTGAGTTTGCAGGCCAGCTGGTCGTGGCACCTGTGCAACTCTGCTATTTCATGTGAAAGCAGCCACAGATAGTACTTGAATGAAGGGCCATGGCTGGATTGTTTTTAGTTGAACCCTACATTAAACTGTAGTTTTCTTACCTTAAGGTGCTGACATCTGTATGTATAAGTTATTTGTCATTGAAGTTATGAGTTGTGCCTATAAGTTAAAACTGTGTCGATTGCATTATGAAATGATCAGTATTTCAATTGGGAAAATATTTTAAAGTCTAGATAATTTTAGGGTTTTGTATATTGAAAAAATGGTGGCCAGTTTTCAAGTTTCTTAAAAAGAGGATAATAGCTTAGCAAGTTTAACAGTGATGCTGATTTACTGAAACTTGCTATTAGAACATCTTCTATTTATTGCCTTACAGAGAAATTTACAATTTAACTTTTTCTCATGAAGGAAGATCTGTAAATCTGAGTGGAAATTCTCTATATAAGTATGCATTTATTTATTTAATTGATTAATGTCACAAAATCATGGGAGTAAATCACATTGCTATTTTAATAACTTGTTTATGTAAATTTTTTTAAAATCTCATATTGTACTGAGTGCAGCGGCACATGCTTGTAATCCCAGCTACTTGGGAGGTTGAGGCAGGAGTATCGTGAGTTTGAGCCCATTGTGGGGCAACATGGTGAGAACCTATCTCCAAACCAAACCAAACCAAACAAAAACAACTTATTCTGAAATTCTTAATTAATGTTAGTTTGGGTATTAGATTGCCATGAATAAATTGTAATTTATCCCTGTATAATATGTATTTTTTAACTTTGTTAACATCTACAATAAACCAATTTTATGGATGATAATTTCTTATTGCATAACAAATACAGGGCATTCATTGTATAGAGAATCAGGTCAGTTAACAAATTATCCTACTGTTACATAGTCTTAAAACTTATCTTGGACAAAGATAAGTTTAATCAGTGTACTTACCTTACAAAATGGAATGATCTGTGTTAAGTCTGACTGATGTAAAGGTGTTGCAAAGAGTTTATTTTATGAATCTTGAAGGAGATGTGATTAAAGGTCTTTATCTTTTCTTGACTTTTCCTCCTGAACACTTAAGTCTTAGCACATGATCAACATGATGGCTTCAAAGCCTAACTGTTGGTAAATGATTGAGGCACCAATAAAAATATTAATATCCATTGTTTACCACCATATTATTTTATAAAGATCCAACCATGTATACTATCTTGCTTGAAGAAGTTGTTGACAAAAAAAAGCAATATCTTGTCATGTAAATTTTCTTGTTCTAAAGAAAGCAGTTATGTTCTATAGATATAAATTATGTAAATAAAAGTTATTTTATATCATTTGTGTTGTATCCTTTTCAAACAATAAGAAAGATCTTTATTTCAGTTAACTAAAACTAGTTGCTGTTTTCAACTACAGTCTATACTTAGTTTTTTCCCCATAAAAAGGAAGTATAGCTGGAAGAATAAATTTTTATTTTTATATGATTGTTATGAAGAAATTTTTTGATTTATAAGAATAAAGAACATATGCCTCTGCCATCTCCCAACATAGATGTGCGCGTGCACACACAAACACACATAAATTTGGGACATATGAGGGGTTGTTTTTGTTGTTGTTTTTATTTACTGCTTAAATAATGCTTTTACTATTTTTCCCCATTTCATTTTTTCTGTAAAGAAAGACAAATGGAAGCTAATAATCAATGTAGTATAAACTTGGACTTCTGAAGTGTGTATTGGAAAAATATAGCTCAGAGAAATGTCTGGTAACTTTCCTAAAGGCTAGGTTGTCTTAGATTCTGTTACACCATACATGGACTACATTGTTTTTATTTGCTCACTTTTAGAGACGTTGTGAAATTGTACTGAAGCCTAAAGATATTTTTACTACAAGAATATAGACTTTATTGTATTACCCCATATCTTACTTATGGAAACCTATAGGACATATTTCTCTTTGTGGTCTCAGTGCCAGAAATAATTGTGCTTCTATTCAACTGATCTGTTGTTGTTGTTCTGTGTGTTTGCTTATATTCTTATATGGGCTGTGTGAAATTTTTTTTTTTTTTTTTTTTGGTACCAGGGATTGAACTCAGGGGCACTCGACCACTGGGCCACATCCCCAGCCCTTGAGTTGCTTAAGTGCCTCATCATTGCTGAGGCTGGCTTTGAACTCATGATCCTCCTTCCTCAGCCTCCCAAGTGCTGGGATTACAGGTGTGTGCCACCACGCCCGGCTTTTTTTTTTTTTTTTTTTGTAATGGGGATTGAACCCAGGGGTGCTTTTTATTTTTTTATTTTGAGACAGGGTTTTGTTAAATTGCTAGGGCCTTGCTAAGTTGCTGAGGCTGGCCTCCTGTGTTGCTGGTATTGTAAGTGTATGCCACTGTGCCTGGCTGGGCTATGTGAATTCTTATGTTCTTTAGCACTGCAAAACCAAATTTGGAAACATAGCAAAATAGAATACCTCATGTCACACATTTTGTGTTCTAAACTCAAATTGACTCTGAGTTATATATCCTGATTTTCCCCTGCCTAGATTTTTAAAAATCTGTAACTTTAAAAAAATAACTTAGCTACTGCTGGGTGTGGTGGTGCATGCCTGTAATCCCAGCAATGCAGGAGGCTGAGGCAGGAGGATTGCAAATTCAAAACCAGCCTCAGGAATTTAGAGAGGCCCTAAGCAACTTAGACCCTGTCTTAAAAAATAAAAAGGGCTGGGGATGTGGCTCAGTGGTAAAGCGCCTCTGGATTAAATCCCTGATACTAATGAATGAAATGACAAGCTACCATTTAATATGGTAGACACTGTGCTTACCGCTTTCCATTTCTCTCTCTCTCTCTCTCTCTCTCTCTCTCTCTCTCTCTCTCTCTCTCTCTCTCTCTCTCTCGATGGTAGGTATTGAGCCCAAGGCCTTGCACATGCTAGACAAGTGCTAGGTACATTCCATCCCCAATGCTATCCAATTGAATGATGGTGTCTCCTCCAAAACTCAAGTTGAAACTCAGTTTCCAATGCAACAGTACTAAGATGTGCAGCCTTTATGGAGGGATTCAGTCATGAAGCCTCTGTCTTCATGAATTATATTCAGTACTCTTATAAAGGGATTGATAGAGAGCTGGGAATCATGGTACACACCTGTAATCCCAGCAGTTTGAGAGGCAGAGACAGGAGGATTGCAAGTTCAAGGCCAGCCTCAGCAGATTAGCAATGTCCTCAAAAAATAATAAGGGCTGGAGATGTGGCTCAGTGACAGAACCCCTTTAGGTTCAATCCTCAGTGCCACAAAAATAAAATAGAATAAAAAGACACTTCTTCAAATCTAGACATTGTTGTCCTTGGCCTCATCATGTAGCAAAAACCCAGTTTTCCCCCCTTTTTATTTCTAATTAATTTAAAAAATAATTTTAGTTAGTTTTTAAATTTATATGCAGTGCTGAGAATCAAACCCAGTGCTCACAGATGTGAGGCAAGCACTGTACCACTGAGCCATAACCCCAGCCCCCTCAATTTTTTTTTTTTTTTTTTTTTTTTTTGGTGGGGTATGGGGATTGAATTCAGGGCCACTCAACCACTGAGCCATATCCCCAGCAGCGCTATTTTTGTATTTTATTTATTTAGAGTCAGTGTCTCACTGAGTTGCCTAGAGCCTCTCTTTTGCTGAGGCTGGTTTTGAACTCATGATCCTCCTGTCTCAGCCTCCAGAGCCACTGGGATTACAGGTATATGCCCTGCTCAAGATGTATTGGCTGCTGATTTAAGATATATACTGCATGTCCAGCCCCCCTCTAATTAATTTTTTAATGGCAAATTATTTATTTGTCATGCACAAGATGCTTTGATATGTGTGTACATTTTAGAATGGCTACATCAAGCTAGTTAATTAGCATATGCATTATTTCACTATTTTAATGATAAGACAACTTAAACCTCACTCCTTGTCCCCCCCTCCTCCCCACAATGCAGCTTTCTTTTTTTCATCCAGGAGTACTCTACTTCTGAGTTACATTCCCAGCTCTTTGAGACAGGGTCTAGGTAATTTGCCAACCCGGCCTTGATTGGTCTTCCTCCTGCCTCAGCCTCCCAGGTAGTTGGGATTGCAGGTGTGTGCTACCTTGCATGGCTACAATTTTAGTGCTTTTCATGGATACATTGTTAGTAACTATAGTCACCATCCATTCTAACTGAAATTTTATAACCTTTGACCAACATTTCAGCCCCTGGTTACTATTCTCTACTTCTGTGAGTCAGGTTTTTAGATTGCACATGTGAGAATGTAAGTTTTGTTTTCTGTGCCTGGCTTATTTCACTTCATCAACATCCAGGTTCATCCATGTCGTCACAAAGAACAGGTTTTTTTGCCTTTTTTGAGGCCAAATAATAGACTGATGTGTGTGTGTTACACAAACTTTTTTTTCTGTGTTCATCTGTTGATGGACACTTAGGATTTTGTGAATACGGGAATACAGATATTTCTTCAACATACTGACTTCAGTTCCTTTGGATGTCTATGTATCCTGAAGTATGATTGCTGGATCCTACTTCTATTAATTGGATTCATTTTCTCAAGTAAGTGGTCCCATTCTCAGACTGTTGGTTTAGCAAAAATGAAGAGCCCAAAACAGCGTTTATGTTCCCTGTTGAGGTCGACAGCATCCTCCTCTGGGCACCATGACCTCCAAATTCCCAAGGGTATTGAGAGGGGAGCAAATATTCTCCAAGTGAGCAGTACGTGTAATAATGAGGGGCAACTCCCTCCTATATTCCTTAGTTCCAAGACCCATGAATTCTGACTAAGGAGAATGGCAGCTTGTATTAGCTGCTGATTTAAGGTATATATTGCATCCTGAACTTTTCCTGATTGGAACTATAATAGCCCTCAGGAGGCAATTTTGTTCTATCACACCAACTACCTCTGGGTGATAAGATACATAAAGTAGTGAATTCTAAGGGCTTGAGACCAATGCTATAAAATGTATGCTCTGGTCTGAACCAACTTTTGTGTGTGTGTGTGTGTATGTGCGCGCGCACGTGCATGCGCTCATGTGTGTGAATGTGTGTGGTGTGGTCTCACAGTTCTATGAGACCCAACAATTGTTGCTTGTAAGCTGCCTGGTACCGTAACCCGGGAGGAACACTCTCGGAGGCAGAGTTAAGCTTTTACTACTTTTACTTCTACTTTCTTAGAGCTTAGAGAGGGAAAGAAAGATTTTTAGAGAGAAAGATTAAAGCGAGCTTTTCTTCTTGTCTTCTTAGCTTAGAGTTAGAGTCTTAGAGAGAAAGAAAGATACAGCTTAGCTTAGAGAAAGATTAGAGCTTCTTTCTTCTCTCTTCTTTCTTCCTTCTTCTTTCTTCTGTCTTCTGTCTTCCTCAGGAGCCTCGGCCTAACTCTGACCAGTCATTACTTCTTCTATCTGGTTTCTCTTCTGTCTTCTATCTGGTTTCTCTTCTGTAACCGCTCTGCCTACGTTCTGGCCGCTCTGATTCTTCTGACCGACCGAGTGACTGCCCGGCTGACTGAATTCTCCGTTCTCCTAACTCGGACCGCTTTCACCCGGTTATATACACCTTCAGCTTTTCGGGTGCCTACAGGTGCGTCACATACATATCAGGTGGAACTTATGGCTTCCAGCTAGCTGCAACAGCCCTTCCTAATTAGGGCTCCTTCAGTTGCTGGCAGAAATGTTGCCAGCAGAACAGACAATTCCATGCCCAGCATATGTGTGTGTGCCTATTAAAACAAAGGACTTGTTTCCTTTGTGATGATAGAAGGAAACTTATGTAACCACCCTGCCACCAGATTTCCCTGATAAATGGTGCCATATCAGGAGCTCAGTATTGGTGCTTGCTGTTGGCAGATTGGACTCTCAGTAGTGGACCATTTTTGGTAAGGAGAAGACCTTGTTATAAAATCCATCCATGCATGAGCCCATTTTTGCTGCCCTGGGAGGCAGGGTAAGAGACTTGACGTCAAAAAGATGAGTGAGCAAAGTGTGGTAGCACACACCTGTAATCCCAGCGATTTGGGAGGCTGAGGCAGGAGAATCTTGAGTTCAAAGCCAGCCTCAGGAACTTGGCAAGGCCCTGAACAACTCAGCAAGACCCTGTCTCTAAACAAAATATAAAAAGGGCAAGGGGTATGGTTCAGTGGTTAAGCACCCCTGGGTTCAATTCCTGGTACCAAAAAAAAAAAAAAAGTGAGCGGGTTTGATTTTATTCATTTGATTGTTGAGAAATGTCTACTCCTGTGGTCATTTATTTTGAAAGGTCCAGCCTCATAGTTTGAGAGGTGGGTTTTTTTGTTGTTGTTGTTGTTTGTTTGTTTTTGTTTTGGGTACCGGGGATTGAACTCAGGGTCACTCGACCACTGAGCCACATCCCCAGCCTTTTTTGTATTTTATTAGAGACAGGGTCCCACTGAGTTGCTTAGTGCTTCGCCATTGCTGAAGCTGGATTTGAACTCGCGATCCTGCTGCCTTAGCCTCCCAAGTGCTGGGATTACAGGCATGTGTGCCACCACGCTTGGCTGAGAGGTGTATTTTGAGAGGTTCAGCTTCATATTTTGCCCTAGATTTCTTGGTCACCAATTTTTGTTTTCTCCAAATTTCTCAATAGTCTATCAACCTTTAGTCACTGCTTCTTAGCTGATATAGATCCATACCTCAGGCTGTCTCTTCTTCCACTTCAAAGGAACTACCAAAGATGCTGCCCAGTTTTTTACTCAGTAAGTTTACCTTTGGTATTGCTTTCTAGGGCCAACAGAAAGTGGGCTGTTTTAAAGTGACGATTCTCTGTGGCTAGTGCTGTGGATTCATCTTTAAACTAAGCCTGTACTTCCTCTACCCCTTTCCTGGGAACTTTCCATACACCCATAGCTATAGGTTGAGGGATAAGAAAACATGGGCAGGTTCCATAGGAGTCTGGGCCTCTAAAATTCCATTAGTGCTTTCTAGACCTTCCTGAGTCTAGTTTCCTATATATTATTTCCATTTTACACTGGAATTTTTAAAAATAATTATTGGTGCATTATGTTTATACACAATAATGGAATTAATTGTAACAGATTCATACATGCACACAGCATAATTTGGTCAATTTCATTCCTCAGTACCCCCTGTTTCCCTCTCCTTCCTCCCCTTGGTCCCCTTTTCCATGAGATTCCCACTCCCACCACTTTTTTCTTTTTTTCCTCTCTAGCTTCCATGTAATGGGAGAAAACATGACTTTTTTGGTCTGATTTATTTTGCTTAACATAATGCTTTCGAGTTCCATCCCTTTTCCTGTACACTGCAATTCTGTTGTGCACATCCCATTTTTATAGTTCATTGGATGAAATAGCACTGCTGTATGATGGGGCAATGCACTAGGGCAAACATTTAGTTCATAGCAATATTAAGTCAGTAACTGTTTTTCAAAGGTAGAATACTTTTGTTTGTTTTGCAGTACTGGGGATTGAATCCAGGGCATTGTACATGTTAGGCAAGTGCTTTACCCTGAGTTACATCCCCAGCTCCAAAGGGAAAACAGTTTTTGACACAGGGCATATCCTTACTCCAAATCTTTAGGAGTCTGCAATGTGATTGTCTTAATAGTTCTTAAACGACATTCCATAGAGCAACTTTCTCACAGTACCACATCCTGAATCTGCTGCAGAGCCCTTTCTCACTTTGGAGGCTTTGGTTATCACAGCCTATGGGTTATCCTGTAAGTTGGTTGGAGCAGCCTGCCCAAATAGATGTTACCTCAAAAATTCAAAGGGGCCCTCCAAGCATGGTTGCCTATTGAAATCACTTGGCAAATTTAAAAATTGGTTCCTAGATTCTAGCATCAGAGATTATCAATTAACTGATATATGGTACTCTGCCTGGAATTTCTATAAATAGCCTTGGCAATATTTGACATACAATAAACTGCATATGTTAAGTATATAATTTAGGTTCGACATATATGTATACCCATAAACCATCACCACAATAAAGATAAGATCTCTGTCACTCCTCAAAGTTACCTTGTCCCTCTCCCCTTGCTTCTTGCTTCTGTCTCTCCCAAACCTCTCCCAGCTCTCCAGGTAACCATTAATTTGCTTTCAGTCATGATGAATTGTCTAGAATTTTTTTTGTGTTTGTGTATGGTACTAGGAATTGAACCCAGGAGCACTTTACCAACAAGCTATGTCCTCAGCCCTTTTTATTTTTATTTTTTTTTTAATTTTGAGACGGGGTCTTGCTAAATTGCCCAGGCTGACCTTGAACTTGCAATTCTCATTCCCAAGTAGTTGAGATTACAGGAGTGCACTACCACCCTTAGCCAGATTTTTCTTCTTTTCTTCCTCTCCAACCCCACCAAAGAATCTTTCTCAGGGACCCAAGAGACATCTCCTTAACATGAAATCAAGGGAGATATTGTCCCTATTTCTCAGTTCTGTGGAAGAGCAGGAGTCCAACTTCAGCTGGCACCAGTAAGTTGCCACCTACATTCTACCATAAAGATAATGAATTTAATTTTCCTGGGGATCAAGGCAATTAGTAAACACAAGTATCTACCCCATTTCCCAGGTAAATTTAGTATGGACTGTCTGTGAGTGGTGCTGCCAAGTCCCCTTACTCGATGACTAGTTGTTTATCTTTAAACATGTATAATATGGGGCACATCTGCATGGCTATATAAAAGGGTGAGATTTATTTCTGTCTTTGCAGTCTCTAAAGCACATTGCCTGGGATGTACATCACATTTTAGATCTTATTCAGATTGTCATTTTTACAGGTACTTGTGTGTATATATACAATTCCATGAAATTTTATCTCATGTATAGATTCAGAACTTCACTGTAATCAGGGTACATAACTGTTCTATCACCCCCAAAAATCTTCCTTATGCTGTTCTTATGGGCATTCCCTCCTCCAACCCTAACACCTGGCAACTACTTGTCAGTTCTCCATCATTACAATTTTTCATTTGAGAATAGTGTACAAATGATATCTTACAGTGAGATCTGTGCAGTAAAGGTTTAATTCAACAGGCTTGGGATGTTCAAGCCCTTGGAATATCTTGCCTAAAAGTGTCTTTGAATACCTGGGGCCTTGACTAACAATTTTATGTTTATTTGTTTATTTAAATAATTTTATTTATTCACTTATTTTTTTATGTGGTGCTGGGGATCGAATCTAGTGCCTCACACATGTTAGGTAAGCACCCTACCACTGAGTCACACCCCAGCCCCTGGTTATTTATTTTAATCCGTATCTTTCAGCTTTTCTGAGTTCTGTGGTTCCTTTCAGTTAATTGTTAAATTTGATGTGGTCGCCGGGAGCGGTGGCGCACGCCTGTAATCCCAGCACTTGGGAGGCTGAGGCAGGAGGATCGCGAGTTCAAGCCAGCCTCAGCAATGGTGAGGTACTAAGGAACTCAGTGAGACCCTGTCTCTAATAAAATACAAAAAAGGGCTGGGGATGTGGCCCAGTGGTCAAGTGCCCTTGAGTTCAACCCCCAGTACCAAAAAAAAAAAAAAAAAAAAAAAAAAAAAAAAAAAAAAAATTTGATGTGGTCTTGTATAACCTTTTTAAAAAATCTATTTTGCGATGCTGGGGATTGAACCCAGGGCCTCATGCATGGCAAGCAAGTACTTTACCACTGAGTTACATCCCCAGCCCTTAGCTAACCTTTTGAGGTGGTCTTTTACATAAATTCTTTTTCCTGCAGGCAGTATTTATCTTATGTTTTTTAAATTCATAAAGAAACGAGGGCTGGGGGTGAAGCTCAGTGGTAGAGTATAAGCCTAGCATGCAGAATGCCCTGGGTTCTATTTCCAGTATAAAAAAAAATACAAGCCGGGCGCGGTGGCGCACGCCTGTAATCCCAGCACTTTGGGAGGCTGAGTCAGGAGAATCGCGAGTTCAAAGCCAGCCTCAGCAATGGCGAGGCACTTAGCAACTCAGTGAGACCCTGTCTCTAATAAAATACAAAAAAGGGCTGGGGATGTGGCCCAGTGGTCTAGTGCCGCTGAGTTCAATCCCCAGTACCAAAAACAAAAACAAAACAAAACAAAAAAAAACGGATTTATTTAACTCGCAGGTCTGGAGACCAAAAAGTCCAAGAGAATGGCCCGGGCATCAGGATATTATCAAGTGGGGTACATCAATCATAATTTGTTCATCCATTAACCTGTTAATGGACATTTGGGTTGTTTAGAGTTTTTGTGTATTACAAATAAAGCTACTACAAATATTTTTGCACAACTTTTTGTATACATGTCTACTTTTATTTCTCTTGAGTAGATTCCTATGATAAGGGTGAAACCCCAGAAAGCCTCCATCACAGCTTTGAGTGCATTGTCTTCTGTAGATGCCAGAGCACTTTGTCTTAGGAGAAGGCCAAGGCATGAGAGGAATGGATACAGAGTTGAGATGCCAACTAAAGGTACAATATAGATGATAAGGACCCTATACAGGTCAGGCGTGGTGGCACATACCTGTAATCCCAGTAGTTTAGGAGACTGAGGCAGGAGGATTTCAAGTACAAGTACTCAGCAATTTAGAGAGACCCTGTATCAAAATAAAAAGGACTGGGGAGGAGCTAGGGTTGTGGCTCAGCGGAAGAGCACTCGCCTAACACATGTGTGGCCCTGGTTCGATCCTCAGCACTACCTAAGAATAAAAGCATTGTGTACAACTAAAATATATATATATAAAAAAAGGACTGGGGATGTGTCTTTCCCTGGGCTCCCTCTCCCGACCAAAGGGACAATATATAGGAAGGAATGGAACTCTTGGAAAATTGCATGGAAACATTTGGACAGATGTGGTTAAGACCAAGATTTTCAAATGCCCAGAACCCCTTAAGATTTTTCCCAGGAGTGGAAGCAGGTCACCCTCATATACACACCCCCTTCCCAACTAGCCTTCCCCTGTATAAAGTCAGTCACTTCATCTGAGGTATTTGCCTTATGAGCTGATGCTGGTTCTCTTGGGCGCCCTTTCACATATCTTTGCCTCTGGATCTTAAGAGGAGTTAGTTATTCTAACATAAACCAAAAAGTACTAAACACGGCCTAGAAAGTTGCTTACCAATTTATATGGGCAGCAGTTACAAGATATGGAAATTGATTAAGGGAGTTAGAACAAGGCAAACAAAATATAAACTGGATTGGGCTAAATGTATAAATATGGATGCACTCATCTGGTACAAACAGCCGCATTCTATCTCCCAATATTCTGTAAGTGGCCTTGACACTCCTCCAATGGAGATGTAGAATCTATGTCCCTTCCCCTTGAATCCAGTACAGTACTGCCAAAGTAATGCTATGGGATATCCTAGGTAAGGTCAGAAAAGGGAAACAGGACTGCCTTTAAATAACTCACTCTCAGGTGTCCTGGAACTGATTCCCGGGCAGTTATTTTTCATGTGTTCATTCAACAAATTTAGCATCTGTCATGCACTTGGCTGGGCATAGGACAAAAAAGGTGACTCTGACAAGATCTGTAGTTGGATAAACTAAATGAGCCCTAACCACACAGTGTGACCTGAGCCACAATAGAGGTCTGCTTGAGATTGAAAGAAGTAAAAAAGGCAGGTCAGGGAGGACTTTGGGGAGAGGGAACTTTTTTTTTTTTTTTTTTTTTTTTTGTCCTGGGGATTGAACTCAGGGGCACTTGACCACTGGGCCACATCCCCAGCCCTTTTCTGTATTTTATTTAGAGACAGGGTCTCACTGAGTTGCTAAGTGCCTCACCATTGCTGAGGCTGGCGTTGAACTCACGATCCTCCTGCCTCAGCCTCCCAAGTGCTGGGATTACAGGCGTGCACCACCATGCCCGGCTAGAGAGGGGACTCTTAAGCCAAGTCTTGAAGGATGTGTATGAGCCCACCAGGTGTAGTAGTTAGAATAGGAAGGTGTGGTGGTGGAAAGCTGCTCTGGGCAGAGAAAACATGTAGAGGAGGACAACCACTGGGAATAAGCAATGCATAAGAGTGGAGCTGAGGGTAGAGGGGAAAGGCAGTACCCCAGGCTACAGAGATGGGTCCTGGAGGCTAAAATGCAATTATTTTTCTTATTTTCTTTTTCTTTAAATATTTATTTAAAGAAATTTATTTATTTAAGAAGTTTATAAATTTAAGAAATTTATTTATTTATTATTTATTTGCTTTAGTTGTACACAATGCAATGCATTTATGTTTACATGGTGCTGAGGATTGAACCCAGGCCGTGCACGTGCCAGGCGAACACTTCACTACTGAGCCACAACTCCAGCCCCTTTCTTATTTTCAACATAAAAATTTCTTTAAAAAAATCATCAGGTAGCTAAATCATAACTCTAACCTCTGAGTATAATCTCAGTAGTGAACGTAGACACCAGACACTAACAAATGTTAGGTGACTTTGGCGTCACTTGACCTTTTGCATTTTGCTATTTTCCTGTTCTGGGAGCATTATACAATTTCCAATGAGCTTCATGTAATAAAAGTTACAAGAGCCAGATGTAGTGGTGCACACTGTAATCCCAGTGGCTCAGAAGGCTGAGGCAGGAGTATGGCAAGTTCAAAGTCAGCCTCAGCAACGTGAGACCCTTACTCAAAAAAATAAATAAATAAAAATAAAAAGAATTGTTATCTGCCTCCTTAAACTATTGAAACAAAACAAAACAAAACAAAAAGAAGACTGGGGATGTGGCTCAGTGGGTAAGTGCCACTGGGTTCAATCCCTGGTATCAACAACAACAACAACATCAAGTTACAATAAGTAAACATGATGGAAGATTTTTTAGAGAAAGTAAGGAATTATATTCTAGCCTGTCTTTTCTGTGGTCAGAAGGTGGTTTTTTAGTATTTCACATCGTTGAAGAAACTATTTAGAGAAAAGTGTGGCAATCTAAATGTCAAACACAGTCTCTCTCCTGTTACCTTGATACATTTGAAGAGTCAGTTTTTAGTGGCCCTTTTTCTATTGACCACTGGCAGCAAACACATTGTAAATCCGAACTTTCCAGTTTAGCTTCTGCTCTTGTGATTGCCTCCCACGTGCTGCTGGCTCTTCTCCATCTGCACTAAGCCTAGCCAAGTTTTGGGCTCTGTTCATACTCAAATGTTGCTGCAAAGCCAGTTGCAATGGTGTCCCAAGCCCTAATACCGGTGGCTCAGAAGGCCAAGGCAGGATTACAAGGTCTAGGCCAGCCTGGGCATGTTAGTGAGATTTTGGCTCAAAATGAAAAATAAAAAAGACTGGGGATGTAGCTCAGTGGTAGAGGCCTCTGGGTTCAATCCCCAGTACTATAGAGGGTGTTGGGGAGCCTCGGCAAGGCTTTACTTAGCTACCCGCCTTTCCTCATGGCATTCTGTTCCTTTAATGTCTGTCCTACAAAATCTGGCACTTAGGTGGTCATTTGTATTATAATTTATTTTATTTTATTTTTATTTTTTAAAAAACATTTTTATTTATTTGCTTTTAGTTGTACACAATGCATTTTATTCAATGCGTTTTATTTGTACGTGGTGCTGAGGATCGAACCCGGGTCGCCCACATGCTAGGCGAGCGCTATACCGCTGAGCCACAATCTCAGCCCTTGTATTATATTTTAAAATTTTAATTTTATTTTTACTTTTTAAACACAATCATTTTATAAACTGTTTTGTCATTAATGTTATGAACATGTTAATTGTGGTGGTACCACAGTTTTATTATCATTTGATTTGTATTTGTTTCTAAGTGGAAGAGAGATTTGTTTCTGAGAGAGATGTACTCTGCCCCATCTGAAGTTCTCTATATTTAAAATTATTTTTTATTTTCCACACTTTTTATTGGTACCTAATGATGGGATTAGTGTTATACATTTGTACATGCACACAATATAATAATATAATTTGGCCAATATCATTCCCCAGCACTTCCCCCCCCACCCTCTCTGCTTTTCGTTTTTTTTTATTTTTTATTTTATTTTATTTTTTTTTTATAAGCACCTTGAAGTCCGGAACCAAGTTTATTTCCAGGTGGTATTCCCCCCCCCCCCCCCCCCCCCCCCCCATCAACCCCCCCCCCCCCCCCCCCCCCCCCCGCACCAAGTTCTTCCTACATTCCTAACATTTTCACCTTTACTCAGACCCCTAAGCAACCAATCTAGTAGTAGGTAGTAAGTGTTCAATAGACATTTGAATCGAAAAATTTCAAGGCATTTTGTGGAGTGTTTTTAATTTTTATGAGTATATGTAGGGTCTTTTATCTAAGATCACAACACTGAGGTCCACAATCTATCATGCAGTGAAAATAATCAGAAAAGTGTTTAAGATCTCCAGCGAAAGGACTAGATTAGATGAGATTCACCAGTGTTGCACTACAGTAGCTATCACGTTGCATTAGTTGTTGTGTGAATACCCCAATGATACAAATTGAACTACAGTTCTTCCAGCTCTGCGCGGTTGGGCCCGCCTAGTCTCAGCACCAGCGCTCCTGGGATCGCGATGGGACAGAAGCTCGCGGGGCTGCGCCCTTGTTCCTTATTGGCTGGATTGGGAGGCGTGGTGCGCGGCACCGGCCAATGGGGTTTGGCATGCGCAGCCACGTGCGGGGGCTTGCCTGAGAACCTGAGGGGCTGCAGCTGGCGCCGAAAGGACGCTAGCCGAACCTTAGCCCCAAACCCGGGGGAAGAACCTGCATCCTGCGGGCGCTGGCCGCCCTCCCTCCCCGCCCTTGCTACGTACACCGCAGCTATGTGGGCCACCCTGCGGTTAGCTCTGCGGCCCTGCTTCCGCGCCGCTGCCCCGGGGCTGCGCGCCTATCACGGGGACTCCGTGGCGGCTTTAGGCACCCAGCTGGACTCCGGCTCTGCCATCTACCAGGTAGGCTGTGTGAGCACCCTAGTGGCCTGTCCGTCAGTGCCGACAACGGGACTAGGCAGAGAGTGGAGGTTGAGCGGGCGTACTTTAACAGCTGCTCTTCTTTTCTCTAGAGCTCTAGTCATTATGATGGGACGCACTAGGGAGCTGTGAAGTTTTGAAGAAGAAAACCGGTCTTAGCATTGTTACTTCGGGAGTTTGTTGAAAATGCAGCTGCCTAATCCCCACTCTGTACATTCTGAGTGTTCTAGGGTTAGGTCCTAGAGTTTGCATTGTTGTGAAGTCCTTAGGAGAATAGTGACAGCTAGGTTGGGAGCCACCGGCCTAGCACAGCTAGAGCTGAACTGTGCTTACCAGATTTTAACAGTATCTTTGGAATGGCTTTTCTTGGAATTGGGAGGTTTCAGAAGGTCAAAGAAACAACTCACAGCCTGTGAAATATTAGAGCTGGAAAATTGCAGTTTGTCTACGATTTCTAAGCTTAAACGAATAATATATAAATTGTGCAAATAACAAAATTGTTTGCCTAGGGAGAATGTTTAATTCAGAAACATTAAGTGAGTACTGTGGTCTAAGCATTATTTTAAGTATTTGACCTAAATATGTAGAAATGGAACTTAATTCTGTGGAGAGGGTGGACAAGAAAGCTCATCGGTGAGATAAGTGGTCTCTAAGTAGCTCAGCAGTAGAACGCTTGCCTACCACGTGTGAGGCACTGGGTTGCATCCTTAGCACCACATAAAAATAAATAAATAAAATAAAGGTATTTTGTACATCTACAACTTACAAAATAAAAATAAAAAGTGGTCACACAAAGCTAAGTATAGATAGGAAGTAATGGGTGAGAGGGACCTTGATTGGGAAAGTGCTAGTCAAATTCAGAGTGGAGAGTGGAGTTCAGACTATACCAAGAGAGTTACAAGAACATAGATATTAAACTTAGGTTATTAAAATGTGTAAACTGGGTGTAGTTGCACGTGCCTGTAGTCCTAGCATTCAGAAGGTTGAGGTGGGAGGATTGTTTTTTTTTTTTTTTAATGTTTATTTATTTGCTTTTAGTTGTACACAATGTGTTTTTACATGGTGCTGAGGTTCGAACCCGGGCCGCGCACGTGCTAGGCGAGTGCTCTACCGCTGAGCCACAACCCCAGCCCCCGGGAGGATTGTTTTGAGACCAGCCTGGGCAACATAGTAAGCTCTCCATCTCAAAAAAAAAAAAAAAAAAAAAAAAAAAAAAAAAAAAAAAAAAAAGTATATAATGGTTGTGAGGACTTGGAAGACAGAGGAGGTCCCTGCCTCATTTAGATTTAGAATGCCATGTTTAGATTTCATTTTGCAATTCAATTTCAATTTCAATCCCCGGGAGGATTGTTTTGAGACCAGCCTGGGCAACATAGTAAGCTCTCCATCTCAAAAAAAAAAAAAAAAAAAAAAAAAAAAAAAGTATATAATGGTTGTGAGGACTTGGAAGACAGAGGAGGTCCCTGCCTCATTTAGATTTAGAATGCCATGTTTAGATTTCATTTTGCAGGCTGTCCACTAGAATATTTAAGTAGAGAAGTGATATGATCCTATGGAGTCAGTAGAATCATCAGTGTGGTGGCAATGTGGAGGATGGATCAGTACCTGAAGTTAGGTGGCAGTTAAAAGAGTTGAGTCTTGAGATGGTGATGGGGATCAGAGCTATGGTTCTAACTAGGAGGAAGGGGATGGATACTTGAGGAGCAGATTTTAGAGTTAATGATGGAGTGGAATAGGAAGAAGTGAGTGAGGAGTCATTGATGACAGTGGAGTTTCTAACGGGGTAGGGGGTATATAGGTAGAAGATGATGCCATTAATACGAAGAAGGCTTATAAGACTAGGAGTGAGTTTGATGATAAGAGATAAGATATTTGTGATGGATTTTGTTTGAATCATCTTTTTCTCATTTGTGCTTTATAACAATCTAAACATCTCAGTAGCCCACAACAGCAAATATCAATTTCTTGCTCACATTATGGGTTGGTGACTTTGGGTCAGCTGCTGTGACTTGTCAAAGGACAAAATCACAGCAGTTTAGTTTAAGTATCTTATCATATTCACTGAAGCTGGCCTGTTTGGGAAATAATACTTTCTCCTGAAGTTCAGATAACAACAACTCAGTTGGGTTTGGTGACTGGAACTTTATTATAAGTGACTCCATTTTGATTTTTAATCTGGTCTTTGTGGTCTGGTGCAGGAGCTTAGTCCAAAGGAGTGGCCTTCTGCAATTTCTTTTTTAATAGACTTTTCCACTGCAGGGTGGGCTCAGGTCTGTTCCATGAGTCTTCCCATTCCTGGACTGAGGCTGCTCTGATTTAGACATGCCCTTCTTGTGGCAGAAGGCACAGGAGTGAGAGGCTGAACACAAATTGGATTTACAGTTTCTGCTGAAATGTGATGAGCTTCACATTCCATTAGTTTAAATAAGTAATGTGTCCAAAGCCCAATGCCCATGGGGGAAGGAAGCATAGTATAAATGGCCCAGTTTGGTAGTGTTTTCTGATTACATAACAACAACTAAAATAAATGATAATAATAGATGAAATTATATAGTGTGCCAACTATTTTTCTGAAAATGTTATGTGGATTCACTCATGTAATTTATCACAGCAAAGCTATGTAGTTGGTACTGTTGTTATTTCTGTTTATAAATGGGGATACTGAGTTATATACAAGTCAAGTAATGTGTTAGTGTCTCAGCTCGAATTCATTATGACCATCAGCTCTGTGGTTGCTTAGCCTCACAAGAGTCTTACTAGGTAGGTACTATTGTAATTTTGCAGGTGACACGATTGAGATCCTTATAGATTAGGGTTTGCCAGATGCTGCAGTATGAGTAAGTGGGGAAACTAAAGTTGAACTCAGGTCTTCTGGCTTCCAAATCTGTCCTTTTGCTACTGGGCTACACTTGCCTCTTTGTTAGTGAGGCTCATCCTAAAGAGATTAGGTTGTTTAACAAAGGATTGCCATGGAATTGAATTATTGCCAGTGCTGGTTCTTTTGTGGTGAATTAGCTAGTGAGCTGAGACTTACACAGATATTTCACATCCTGGAGGCAAAGGTTGGTTGCAGTGGGTTAATGTTTTTTTTTGTGTAAGAATGTGTTTAACTTCCATACATTTGTGAGATTTCCAGTCTTTCTTCTATTGATTTCTAGATCTGTATCAGTGTGATTGAAAAAGATACCTTTTTTTTTTAATATTTATTTATTTGCTTTAGTTGTACACAATGCGTTTATTTGTACGTGGTGCTGAGGATCGAACCCGGGCCGCTCACATGCTAGGTGAGCGCTCTACCGCTGAGCCACGACCCCAGCCCTGAAAAAGATACCTTGTATGATTTAAATATTTTAAAACTTATTAAGATTTGTTTTATTGTCTAACAAATGGTTTATTCTGGAGAATGTTCCATGTGCACTTGAGAAAGGTGTGTATTCTATTTTCTGCATATCTTAGGTCCAGTTGGTTTGCCATGTTGTTCAAGTCTTCTGTGTCCTTATTGATCTTCTGTCTGGTTGTCCTATCCATTATTGAAAGTAGAGTACTAAAGTTATCGAAAGTATTATGTACAGTATTGCCCATCTGTCTATTTCTCCGTTTAGTTCTGTGTTTGCTTCATACATTTTGTTGTGTTATTGTTTGATGCATATAAGCTTATAGTTTTATATTCTTGGTGAATTGACTCTTTTACCAACATATAATGTCCTCCTTTGTCTTTTATGACAGTTTTTGCTGAAAAGTCGATTACATCTGATATTAGTATAAGCACCCCTGCTCTCTCTTGGTTACTATTTGCATGGAATATCTTTTCTCATCCTTTCACTTTCAACCTCACTTTAAATCCAAAGTGAGTCATACATATAACATATAACATGTTTTTATGCAGGAGCCCTGTTTGGGGAGATAGCTAAGATTGCGGTTGTCTATGGCCCAGGGCTCCTGCATTTTTAGAAATCCATTCTTCCAATGTATACTTTTATTTATTGTGCACTTTAGTTCATTTGTGTTTCAACTAATTGCTGAGATGGAAGGACTTATATTTACCATTTTTTTATTGGTGTATTATAGTTGTATATAATGATGGGATTTGTTGTTATGCATTTTGTTTTTTGTATATCTTACAGTTTCTTCCTTTCCTCCTTCCCTTTCTTCAACCCAGGACCCTGTACATGGTAGACAAGTACTACCACTGAGCTACACCCAGCTCGTGTCTTATAGTTTGTTTTTTTTATCTTTCATTGTCTCCTTTACTTCTAGCTTCCTTTGTGTTCACATAATTTTCTGTAGTGACCTGTTTTGATTCCTTTCTCATTTCCTTTTGGTTTATTCTAAAGAGATTTCCTTTGTGGTTACCATGGGGCACTTTATCATTGAGCTATATCCCCAGACCTTTTCTATTCTTTATTTTGAGACTCGGTCTCAAAAAAGTTGCTTAGGACCTCACTAAGTTGCTGAGGCTGGTCTTGAACTTGTGATACTCCTGCCTCATCCTCCTGAGTTGCTGGGATTACAGGCATGGGCACCCACACTAGCCAGTGTATTTTAACTGATACCAACTGACTTTTCTGCAAAAAAAACTAATCATTTACACATCCGCAACTATCACCTTATCTATGTCACAGATGACATCTTCATATACTGTATTATGTACTCATTAACATAGATTTATAATTACTTTTTATGAATTTGCCTTTGAAATCCTGTAGAAAATAAAAAGTGGAACTACAAACCAAAATTACAATAATACTTTTTTTTTTTTTTTTTAAATTTGTTCAGTTATTTACCTTTACTGGAGATCTTTATATGGTTTTGTGTTACTATCTAGCGTTCTTTCATTTCAACCTGAAGGCTTCTTGTTAGCATTTCTTATAGAGCTAGTCTAGTGGTAGTATTGATTTCTTTAGCTTTTTTGTTTGTTTGTTTTTTTGTTTATCCAGGGAGATCTCTCTTTCTCTCGGTTTTTGCAGTACTGGGGATTAAACCCAGGGGCACTTTACCACTGAGCTATGTCCCCAACCTTTCATCTTTCATTTTGAGCTAAGTTGCTGAGGCTTGCTTCAAACTTTTGATCCTCCTGCCTCAGCCTTCTGAGTATCTGGGTTTCTAGGAGTGTGCCACTGTGCCAGCCCTCTCTCATGTTTGAAGGATAGTTTTGCTGGATATAGAATTTTCTATTTATAATGGAGGTCCCCCACTTTCAGCACTTTGAATATATCATCCCATTGCCTTCTCTCTTCCAGGATTTCTGCTAAGAGGTTAATTGATAATAATCTTATTGCAGATTCCTTGCATGTGATGAGTTTTTGTGTACCTTGCTGCTTCCAAGAGTCCTGCCTTGTTTTTGTTTTTATTTTATTTTTTTAGTTGTTGATGAACCTTTATTTAATTTATTTATTGATATTTGGTGCTGAGAATTGAACCCAGTGCCTTACACATGTTAGGCAGGTGCTCTACAACTTAGCCACAACCACAGCCCTTTGTCTTTGTTCTTGATAGTTTGATTATAATATGTCTTGGTGTGAGTCTCTTTGTGTTTATCCTTCTTGAAGTTTGTTGCGATTCTTGGATTTGTAGATTCATGACTTTGTGGTCAAATTTGGAAAGTTTTCAGCCACTGTTTCTTCAGAGAGTCTTTCTCTGCTCCTTTTTTTCCTTCTCATTCTGGAACTCCCATAATCCGTACAATGGTCCTACGTGGATGATAGTTGATAAGGCTTTAGGTTTTGTTTACTTGTTTTCATTTTTCTTCTTTCTGTTCCTCACACTCAGTAATTCCAAATGCCCTCTCTTGGAGTTTAATTTGTTGATTCTTCTGGCTGTTCACATCTACTGTTGAACCCCTAGAGTACATTCTTCTATTTGATTATTATATTTTTCATCTCCAGAACTTGTTTAGTTCTTTTTCATAATTTCTATCTCTTTGTTGATATACTCATTTTGTTTGTATATCATTTTCCTAATTCCCTTTAGTTCCATAGTCCTGTTTTTAAAATCAGGAATTATTTACTAGGATCCTCACTAAAACATATATATGTATGTTTTATATTTTTAAAAAGTTTTATATTTTATAAAAGAAATATGAAATATTTACACACACACACACACACTTTTTCCCCCCTTTTTGCTTCTTTTTTGGAACCCAGGTATGCTTAACCACTGAGCTACATCCCCAGCTCTTTTCATTTTTTATTTTGAGACAGGGTCTTGCTAAGTTGCTTCACTAAACTGAACTTGTGATCCTTCTGCCTGAGCTGCTGGGATCACAGGCGTGTGCCACCAAGCCCAACTATATTGTTTTTTCCTATATCCAAATTAATAAATAATTAAAAACAATTCCACAATGGTAAACTTTATTTAAACTTGTAAATAATGTTATAATGAATTATCAATATAAGAAACACAGAGCATATCATACTATAGAATATAAAGTTACAAAACTTTTTCAAAGTTTTTAAAAAATATTTATTTATTTATTAGTTGTACACAATGCTTTTATTTATTTTTACGTGGTGCTGAGGATTGAACCTGGGCTACGCACGAGTACTCTACCGCTGATTCACAACCCCAGCCCCAGCTGAGGCTGTCTTTGAACTTGTGATATTCCTGCCTCAGCCTTTTGAGTTGCTAGGATTAAAGGTGTGTGCCACCGTGGTTGGCTTCCTATACCCGTTTATTTTATTTTAAGATAAAGTCTGGCTATTGTCCAGTCTGACCTCAAACTTGCTGTCCTCCTGCATCAGCCGTCCCAGCAGTTGGGCTTCCAGGTATGTGCCACCGGGCCTGGCTCAGAGTTGTCTTTTTGGGGGTGTGTGTGTGTGTGGGGGGCAGTGTTGGGGATCAAATCCAGGCTTCATGCATTCTAGACAAGCACCTTACCACTGAGCTAGACTCCCAGCCTCTAACAGCTTCCTTTAAAAGTCTTAATTTCCCAAAGGATCTTGCTCAGACATTTTCAGTCTAGATATCCCTGCTGCTTTCTTGAGCAGACCTTGTTGCTTCTTTCTGCCTGAGAAGGTCTGCTGTGTTTCCTCCAGTTTGGGAAAGAATACTGAGAACTAAGGTGCTAATTCCTACAGACCAAGGCTGTGCTGCACTGGGTGGGAAGAGGTGGTAAAAGTGAGCAAAAACTCCAGGAGGTTTCCTACTATTTTGAATGGGGCTTTTTTCTTGATTGGATGATCTCTATTAGTTGCTATAGGCCTTTGACTGTTACAGAGCTCCTCTCACCCTCTCTCCCTTCCCACCCCCCTCAATGTCTCCAGGGGAAAAGAGGGGGCCTAGAGCTTCCTAGTCTACCATATTGCTGACATCAGGTCTGAGCTTTTTTTTTTTTTTTTTTTTAATTTAGAGACAGGGTCTTACTGAGTTGCTTAGCACCTCACCATTGCTGAGGCTGGCTTTGAACTCGCCATCCTCCTGTCTCAGCCTCCTGAGCCACTGGGATTGTAGGCATTCTGTTGTTTTTGATGGTGATTGTTAGCTAGGTGTTACTATGACCCTGAGAATGTAACTTTTTTTCCTCCATGTAAAACGTGTAAGTCTCTGGCCTATTTTGTGCACCAGTAATTAGAGCAGGGAAGTAGCTAAGACATTATGAAAAAAATCACTGGCCTAGTATTTCATGTATGTTTTAAAACTAACATAGCATATTTGCATGGGGGGAAAATACTGGAGGGAAATATGCCAAAATGTTAATGGTAGCCCTAACAGTGGGGGGAAGAGGTGGTATAGCTTGTTGGTTTAAGAACAGTTAATGGCTTCTTAGAACAATGCCTAAAATATAATGAAACATTAGCTTATCCTCCACAGTGGGCATGCACACTGCCGCTGGTGCCCCTGCCTTGTCCCTAGTGGTCTCTGGGAGGTCCCAGCACATTTGTGAGTACTCAACACCGTCATCAGTGAGTGGTGGAAGATAGCCTTTGCTCTCTTAGCTGTTCAGGGCATTGTGTTGGGCATATGTCCTGTGGTGCCGAGGGAAGAAGACACTGATCTCACCACAAGTGAGATGGAATGTGTAATCAGGTTGTGCAGAATCCACACCAGTGAAGACCCCAGACTGGTTCTTGGATAGACAAAAGGCTAAAGGTGTCAAGAGTGTAAAACACAGCCAGGCCAGAGGTCTGAACAAGCAGCTCTGTGAAGACCTGGAGCAGCTGAGGAATATCCTGGCCCATAGAGGGCTGTGCCTGTTGATCCATGACGCAAAGAAAAGACCACCAACTCCAATTTTAAATCAAATTAAAGCAAGCTTATATTGTGTACGCAAAAAGTGTTGGCCGGCGGCTGCCCGCCCCTCCCAAACACTGGGCTCGGGATCAGCCCCGCTCTCCTGGAAGACAAGGTTTTTATAGTTCAAAGAGTTACAAAAAATCTTGGAAACTTAACAGCTAACAAAGTTTAGACATATACAATTCAAGGGCAAATAGCAAACTAATAATGGCATTGCATTCCAAGGTAGGGAGTAAAGTAAGATTCTAACATCAAAGTTAATGAGGAGAAGCTGGGACATCACAGATGGTTGTTATCTGGTCAAGGAAAGTCAGGCCTGAGTGAGCTTAAGGCCTGGGCAGGAATTCCAAACAATTTTAAAACATCAAAATGTGATCAGGCCAAATAGGAATCCTAGCACTTCATAGAAAACTGAAGTGGACTTTTCATAACTTTTTGACAGGATGGCTCCCGGTCTTAAGATGGAATTAGGCTGGGTTTATCAGTGCCAATTCTGGGGTTTTCCTGTTCAAGGTTAGCACACAAAGATCGCTGGCCACCAGGGTCCACCCAACTGTGGGTGTGTCCAAGGAGAAATAAGTGTGTAACCTGGTCTATTAATAAATGGCTTAGATACCTTAAAAAAAATTAGCCGGGGGCTAGGGTTGTGGCTCAGTGGTAGAGCGCTTGCATAATGCGTGTGAGGCACTGGGTTCGGTTCTCAGCACCGCATATAAATAAATAAAATAAAGTCCATTTACAACTAAAAAATTAAAAAAGAAAATTAGCCAGGTGTGGTGGTATATGCCTGTAATCCCAGGTAGTTGGGAGACTGAGGCAGGAGGATTGCAAATTCAAGGCCAGCCTCGGCAATTTATCTGGACCCCATCTCAAAATAAAAAATAAAAGGTTTGGGGATACAGCTCAGTGGTAGAGCCTCCTAGAGTTCAATCCCCAGTACTAGGGTGGGGGTGGGGATTAACTGTTGCTGCTCTTCTTTCTCTACTCAAGGTCATCTTATGATCTGTATTAGCCAACTTTTGCTTCAGTAATATGTTCCAGGAAATCTCAGGATCTTGAGGTCTAAAAGAAGAAATATTTGTCTTTTGCTCCTGGATCTTTGAGTTGGTTGTGGCAGTTCTGCTTGAGATCATGACAAGTCTGCTTTATTTGCTTCATATTCTAGGAACCGGATCAAGGGGACTGTGGGGGATACTTCTCTCCTCATGGAGAATGATCCTCTTCTGGGTGGGGTCAAGGCCACATGATGAGAGTCTGGAAACATATGGTCCCTCTGAAACCCTATTTGGAATTAGTGCGGTGACTTTGTCCACATTCTCCTGGCACATTCAGAGACTGTGGGGTGGGGAGTCCTGGTCTTCTCACAGTGAACCATGAAAAGATGGAAAGAAGGAAGAATTTTTAAAAATATATTTTTAAGTTGTACACAGACACAATACCTTTATTTATTTATTTAATGTGGTGCTGGGGGTCAAACCCAGTGCCTCACACATGCTAGGCAAGTACTCTGCCACTGAGCCCCAGCCCAGGAAGGAAGAATTTTAAACAAGTACTAGTCTATTTTATGGTCCATGATATCTGCTCAAACTGTTATATCTGAGTTTCAAAGTAGGGGAAAGAATGAGCAGGCAAGGGAACAACCTCACCTGCTTGTTTTCTTCCCAGCCCCTCTCCCCTCTGTCATTTTTGCCCTCCTGTGGTACAAGGAATAGAAGCCAGGGCCTTGCACATGGTAGACAAAGCACTCTACCACTGAACTACATCCTCAGCCCCTGTTTTTCCTTTCTTAAGGAGCTGTACTAAAAGCTACACCTAACAACTTCTGCCTATATTTCATAGGTTAGAATGAATGGCCATGCTTATCTACAAAAGGAGGCTGGAATGTGTTACTTTTAACAGTTGGACATATTGCCACCTTGAATAAAATTGGGTTTTAAGCTGGGCTACAGTGGTGCTTGCCTGCTGTAATCATAGTGACTCTGGAGGCTGAGGCAGGAGGATCACAAGTTCAAAGAAAGCCTTGCAATTTAGCAAGGCCCTATGTAACTTAGCGAGACCCTATTTCAAAATAAAAAAATAGAAAGGACTGGGGATGTGGCTCAGTGGTTAAGTGCCCCTGGGTTCAATCCCCAGTAAATCCCCCCCCCCCCAAATTGGGATTTAATCATTGAGGACAGTGGGAGGAATGGATATGGGTAAACCGCCAACAGTTTCTGCCTCACATAATAAGCATGAGAGAGTGGATGTGTGTCCTTTCAATATATTGGATGTTAAAAGATCTCTTAGGTATACTGTTATCTCTTGGGACCTCCAGCCACAAGCAGTAAACTTGGAAGCAAGCACATCTATAAAAGGGGGACCAAAAGCCAGGTACAGTGGTGTATGCTTGTAATCCCCAAAACTCAGGAGACTGAGGCAGGAGGATTGTAAGTTCAAAGCCAGCTTCAGCAACTTAGCAAGGTCCTAAGTAACTTAGTGAGACCCTGTCTCAAAAAGGGCAGGGGATGTGGCTCAGTGGTTAAGCATTCCTCGGTTCAATACCTGGTACCAAAAAAGAAAAAAAAGGGGGGTAGTGTGGAGGGGGAGGAGAGATAAAGTCATGCCAAGGGTAAGAGATGCCTCACAGAGTTCTGTTTCCTTGTAGCCTGGCCACAGTCCCAGTTGTCTCTGCTGTACTTCCTTTACATTAGAGCAGTAGTGTGTTCTGCCTCCTCTCACTTCCACCACTGTTCACTTCAGCAAACCTTGGCAGTAAGTGACAGCCCTCCTTATTTCTTAACTGTGAGGCTGCTTAGCTAGGTAAAGATCCTGTGCATAGCTAGGCGTGGTGGCAAATGCCTGTAATCCCAGCAGTTTGGGAGGCTGAGACAGGAAGATCGTGAGTTCAAAGCCAGCCTCAGCAAAAGTGAGGCTCTAAGCAAATTAGTGAGACTCTGTATCTAAATAAAATATAAAAAAAGGGCTGGGAATGTAGTTCAGGTGTTAAGCGCCCCTGGGTTCAATCCCCAGCACCCCTTTCCCAAACAAAAAAAGCAATACAACAACCCACAACAATGTAACAGCTGTATAACAAGCTGTAGTTTTGATGCATGCTATTCTTAATGGGGTATGGTTGTTGGTTGCAGTGATTGGACCTTGGACCTTGGATACTCTCAGAGGGTCCCTTGGTTTCTCTGTATGTATGCGAGCTGTTTTTTTTTTTTTTTTTTTTTTTTTTTTTTAAAATCAGCTCTGAACTTTGGTGCTTGTGGTGTGCAAAGATGGCAGGAGACCAGGAGGTAGAATGCAGGCGGAGGAAGGTCAGCTTTATCTTGATAGGATAGGGTAAAAATGAAAAAACTGAAAATATTCCAGAATCTCATCAGCTTCAGGGTCTATAAAGGAAGAACTTGTTAAAGGACACTGTGGGTATGTATTTAGAACTGTGGGAAACACCTACAGGACAAACAGAACATTTTAGGAAAAAGGAGATGGGAGAACTTCTGTTAGAAAAGACTCAAGAAACACGCTGGCTAATTATGACTGTATAGAGCGTACCAGGTAGAATCCTATTTAAATAAACTATAAAAAAACCAAATCTGACAGTTGGGAAAATGTCTTCACTGATTGGATATTTGATGATATTAACAGATTGATTTGTGATGGTGGCCCTTATCTTTTGGAGATACAGAAATGCTTGTAGATGAAGTGTTAGGTCTAGAATTTTCTTCAAAATAATTCAGGGTGGGGCATGAAGGAAACAACTTTGGCCATATTGGGATAATCATTGAAGTACATTGGGTACATTTAGTTCATTATACTAGTTGCTTTACTTTTATATATGTCTGACAATTTCCACGAAAGAAAGTTCACGACAATAACAGCAAATCACAGGGGAGCTGAAACTCCCCTGAAGTTAGTGAAGCCCTTGATTCTGTAATTTGCCCTAATGCAACCCTGTTTATTCCTTTTCTAGTAACAGTTGAGCTAAGCAGGACTGAACTGGAGCAAGTATAGTCGTGCCCCTGCCCCCCTCCTCCCCTCATCCACACTTTTAGTTTAGGATCCTTAAGATTCATAGTTTTGCTCTTTGGTCTTGGTGGCAGAAGCGAGATGACGAAGGGAACGTCATCGTTTGGGAAGCGTCCTAATAAGGCGCACACATTATGTCGCCGCTGTGGCTCCAAGGCCTACCACCTTCAGAAGTCGACCTGTGGCAAATGTGGCTACCCTGCCAAGCGCAAGAGAAAGTACAACCGGAGTGCCAAGGCTAAAAGATGAAGTACTACCAGGACTGGTGGAATGAGGCGCCTAAAAATTGTATACCGCAGATTCAGCATGGATTCCCACCGTGAAGGAACAACTCCTAAACCCAAGAGGGCAGCTGTTGCAGCCTCCAGTTCATCTTGAGAATTTCAACAATTAGCCACCCAGTAAATGTTCTGGTTTTTAAAAAAATAAAAAGAAAAAAAAAGATTCAAGGTTTTAGGGGTGGGGATATAGCTCAGTTGGTAGAGTGCTTGCCCACATGCACAAGGCCCTGGGTTTAATCCCCAGCACCACCAAAAAAAGAAATAAAAAAAGATTCAAGGTTTTAGAAACACTTAGATATCATCACACACACACACACACACACACACACACACACACACACACACACATACATACATATACATGTATATATTTTTTCCCTTTTCAGTGCTGGGAAAAACCCTCATGCATTATGGCAAGCACTTTACCATAGAGCTGTATCCCCAGCCCCAAACATTTAGACACTTAACTAGTTGGGTTTTTAACGCTGGAATCAGTGTAGCAATGACAAGAATAGGAACTTTAAGCACAAAACAAACCCAAAGAATATTAGTTTCCTATGCAGTGAAAACGAATCTACTTTCCTTTCTACTTAGAAACATTATATCAATCAGAATAGGATCAGTCAGAGCCTGTACCTGTTCTTGAGCCATGGCAAGGTGCCTGTAGCTCAGGGTTAGGTTGAGAGCCCCAAAGAGGCCACTTGGTGAAAGACGGGATGGTGGCTGTTGACTGTTTCACAGAGCCCTTCTCTGCCACTTTGGTTTATGCTACATGAGGAAATCTTTAAAGCCTGTCTTGTCCTTCTGCTAGGGCACTTTCAGATATCCATGTCCAGGACACAGCCCTTGTTTACAAGGAATAGTTTCCAGCCTGGAGACTTGTTTCAGAGGTCCTGAAAAGCAGCTCCAAGTTTTTTCATGCAAATCAAGTGACATTCACGCTGCTACACTGCCACCTCTTGGTGACTCACTGAACAGACATGTTCTGGTGCCGAGCTTTGTTTTAGAGGCAGTTCATAAACCGAGTTTTTGCGTTTACTCTATGTGAAAAGCGATCTCATTTCCTGAGTTTAAAAACAATAGAGAGGAGTTCTTGGCTTCCCCTGCCTTTTGTTGGTATCAACAAATACCATGATAATCTGGAAAAGTTCCTGCAGAAAGAAGGCGTCTTTGTCTCCTGCCCACCTCCTCATCTTTGGTAGGTTCTGTTTGCCCTGAGAGGGACCTCAGAAGTGGAGATATTAGGCCCCTGTTTTTCTATGTCATAGGTTAGAATCACCTGAAGAACTTTTAAAGTTCCTAATGCCTAGGCCACAGCTGCAGCCAGGAACATCAGATTGGAGGTAGGACCAGGAATTGTTTTGTTTTTTGTTTGATTTTTGAAAGTTCCCCAGTGAATTCATGGTAGAACCATGATAGGGGAACATTGTTGTAGGCATCTCTTTGAACTGGATTTCCAACAGGCTCTTTTCCCTAGGATGTGGGGCTGGATAGCATTAGATGGAAAGTAGTGCACTGGGTTGACAGAGGTGGCTCAGGGCCTGGGACCTCCCTACTCCAGTGCACCAGGTCTTTCCCTAACTCCATGCTTCTTTGCTCTTTTTATTTACTGGATTTTGCAATACAAGAGATTGTAGAAGAAACTATGACCTCAGGAGCTCTCACAGCCCTAGAAAATAGGAAATAAACTGGGTGCTGTGGCACATGCCTGTAATCTTAGCAATTGGGATACTGACGTGGGATTACAAGTTCAAGGCCAGCCTGGGCAACTTAGTGAAACAAGGTCTAAAAAAAAAGGCCTAGGATATAGTTCAGTAGTAGAGAGCCCCTGGGTTCAGTACCCAGTTGGATAGAGCAGGGGAGGAAGCTTATGTTCTTTTATATTTCTTAAAAATAGGAAAACAAAAATCAGTTAATTTTAGTAGATGTTTAAGGAAGAAAGACATTTAAGTGAGTAGGAATAACCAGAGTAGGATTGGCAATGAGAAAGATGAGTTTGGCTTCAGAAGAGTGGGAAGGTTTAGAGAGATGGCCCTGCAGAAGGTGGCCATGAAGAAGAGACCAACAAAGACGGGCAGCAATTAATCTTTTCTGTGGGATAACTGGAGTGGAGACCAAATGGGGGGTGGTGACCCCATGGAGGCCACACAGAGGTAGGACAAGTTGATGTGTTAACCCTTATTTTGGTAAACAGTTGTTTTCTAATGTTCCTGCCCTCCTCCTCTGTTTCTCTTTTAGGAGAACTACGAGCAGATGAAAGCACTAGTGAATCAACTCCATGAACGAGCACAGTATATAAGACTAGGTAAATAGCACTTATTCTCCAGTTTATGCTTTAAATTAAAATGTCCTTTTACACTATTGATTTTAGGAAAAACTAGTAGCACTAAGCCTTTGACTCTTAAAACTTTGCTTTTTTTTTTTTTTTTTTGTATGCAGATGTTTTATTTTTTCCTGTGAACAGTCATCTTTTGGTATCTGTAGGGGTTTGGTTCCAGAACCCCAGAAGCTAACAAAATTTGTGGATGCTTGAATCCCTTTTATAAAATAGTGTAGTATTTGCATTTTACCTAACACATCCTCCCATACACTTTATTTATTTATTTTGGTATCAGGGATTGAATCCAGGGGCACTTAACCACTGAGCCACATCCCAGCCTTTTTATAAAATTTGAGACAGGGTCTCGCTAAGTTGATGAGACTGGTTTTGAACTTGTGATCTTCCTGCCTCAGCCTCCTGAGTTGCTGGGATTATAGATGTGTGCTACCACACCTGGCTCACACCCCTATTTCTTAATTTTACATCGTGGACATAAAAGGCATTTTTTTGCTTGAAGAAATTGTATCACGGAGAGGGACATACTATAATATGATGATTCTGTTGTACTCTTATGGGTCTATATGATATTTTTAGTTTAGAAGGCCATCGAACTTAAAACTAAAGGTGATTTTCAAAATAAATTATTATTATTATTTTTTTAGTATCGGGGGTTGAACCCAGGGGAGGCTTAACCACTGAGCTACATCCTACCCCTTTTTTATATTTTTATTTAGAGACAGGGTCTCACTGAGTTGCTTAGGTAGGGACTCACTAAGTTGCTGTGAGGCTGGCTTTGAACTCAAGATCCTCATGCCTCAGCCTCCTGAGCCACTGGTATGTGCCACCACACCCAGCTCAAAATAAATTCTTAAATGCCTAATTTAGAAGGTGCTATATGATTTTTATAGTCTTCATTAAAAAAATTTTCCCTAGTATCTTTACAGATAGAGAACCTGTTTACTTTTGGCTTACAAGTACCGTTGCATTCTTAGGTGTGATTTTACCAAATCTAGAGGACAGACTCCCCCATAGAAGAAATTAGGGAAATAACATTCGTATTTTTTTCACTGAGGACTTTTATGGATGCAAGGTAATTGATTAATGGTAGGTGAATAGAGAGACCATCTAAAGTTGATGATTCCTTTGTGTAGTACATTACGGAAGAAATAAACTCAGTGTTTTCGTTCTTTATAGAATTTTTGGGGGGTACTGGAGATTTAACCCAGGTTCACTTAACCACTGAACTGTATCTCCAGCTGTTTTTTAATTTATTTTTTAATTTGAGACAGGGCCTTGCTAAGTTGCTTAGGGTCTTGCTAAGTTGCTGAGCACTGTTTTTAAAAAAAGTAAAAAAAAAAAAATTAAAAAAAAAATTAAAAGTGACTCTAGCTGAAATAAAAACATGCTTTGTTGGAGTGGTTACTTCATAGTTACAACCATTACCAAGTTTGATTTGATGAATTGAATATTGCCCTGGACCATTAAGATGGGTGGGTTGAACCAGGGAGGGGTCAGTAACCATTTAACACCTCCTGAGGACTGTGGGTTCTGATGTGCCTGGGTGAAGGCTGGTTGCTTAAAGGCTAAGCAGGGCCCTCTGGGGGAGGTGAGGTAGGGAGACAGGAGAAAGGATGACTTTGGACTTCACAGTTTTACTAGAATTGTAATATTCAGATGGATATTTGACACATGCGTGCGTGCACACACACATTTTAAAAATAATATATGCTCATAGAAACTTAATAGAGGCATTGAAAAGATGCCTCTATTCACCCATAAATAATCCCTCCAAACCCTTTTTTTTTTAAACGGTACTGGGGTTTGAACCCAGAGCCTGGTATATGCTAGGGGAGTGCTCTACCACTGTGCTACATCCCTTGCTCTAAACGTACTTTTTTTAGGGGGGAGGGGAATACCAGAGATTGAACCCAGGGACACTTAACCACTGAGCCACATCCCCAGTCCTTTTTAAAATTTTTGTTTTTGAAATTTTGAGACAGGGTCTCGATAAATTGCTTAGGGCCTTGCTAAGTTTCTGAGGCTGGCTTTGAACTCATGATCCTTCTGCCTCAGCCTCCTAAGCTGCTGCAATTACAGGCATGTGCCATTGTGCTTGGCTTCAGTGTACTTCAAACATACATTTTTTGGGGGGTTGGGTATTGGGGATTGAACTCAGGGGCACTCTACCACTGAGCCTATTTTATTTAGAGACAGGGTCTCACTGAGTTGCTTAGCACCTTGCTTTTGCTGATCCTCCTGCCTCAGCCTCCTGAAATGCTGGGATTACAGGTGTGCACCACTGTGCCCACCTTAAACATACTGTTTTTTTTTTTTTTTTTTTTTTTTGTTTTGTTTTGTTTTTTTGGTGCCAGGGGTTGAACTCAGGGGCACTCAACCACTGGGCCACATCCCCAGCCCTTTTTTATATTTTATTAGAGACAGGGTCTCACTAAGTTGCCAAGTGCCTCGCCATTGCTGAGGCTGGCTTTGAACTTGCGATCCTCCTGCCTCAGTGTCCCAAGTGCTGGGATTACAGGCTTGCACCACCACGCCCGGCTCTTAAACATACATTTTTTTAAAAAATATTTTTTTATAGTAGATGGACACAATACCTTTATTTTTGTGTGGTGCTGAGGATTGAACTGAACCCAGTGCCTCACATAGGCGAGGCAATCGTTCTATCAACTGAGCCATAACCCCAGCCCAAACATACATTTTTGATACACCTCTGGGCAGTTTCAAAATAACCTTAACAGCAAAATTTGTGTGTATGTGTTTGTATGTTTTGTTGTTTAGAGGGATTTTGTGTACCTTGCTCTGGGCATTTTCTTCTCTAATTTTGTTCTGTGAATAGTCGTAGGCTGGTTTAGCAATGATGGTATTGATCAAGAGTTAGGGAATATTTCTCATTTTCCTTCCCCTCCTCCTGTTTCTGTGGAATTTAGACATCCTGATTTTTAAACTCATGCAATTTCCTAAATAATTTTCAGGCAGGAGAAAGGGGCAGGTGTTTCAGGTTGTTTTATAAGTAACCCTTGAAGTTTTTCATTAGAGAGAATTTGTGATAAATAAAGTTGACAAAATAGCTGACTCTTGCCCTCTTTTTTGTTCTGTTCTTGTTTTGTCACCTCTGCCTTTGTTTCAGGTTTCTTAGGGCTCTCCTGTCTTTGATTTCCCCCTTCATCCTTGTTGGAACGTGTAGGATGCATAAAGAATAACTTAGTCATTTCTGTAGGTGGGAAAAGGATTACCCCTGCGGTGTTATTCAGAATAGCCAGAGCTAAGCATTTTTCTTAATTCAAGTTAATTGAAGTAAGTGTTTTGATAAAATCAGAAGTGCTTTGTTTTTACCTGGCTCCTAATTTTATGACTGTAGAAAAAGACAATGGTCTTGATGGAGGGGGGGTCTTTAATAATCTAAGGATAAGACTTGCATAATTTTTTGAAGATGTTTAAAAATGGAAGTTAAATTCCACTTGTGGAGTTCCAGCAGTGTGTGTCCTGCAGTTGAAGTGACAACAGTTAGCCCTTAGTGCATGCAGAGGCAGACAGCTGGGTGACTGCTCCCTGTCAGACAGCAATGGAAAGATGCCATAAATTGTAGAATGCTTTCTGATCTCAGGGATGATAAGATGTGAGCATATTACCTATCTGAGAATCAATGCAAAACAATAAATTACATGCAGCAGGAATTTTGATCTAAATGAGAGCATATTAATGAAGCATGTTTTCTGGCACCAAGTCTGTGGGAATGGAAATAATTAACACAAAATGTTTAAAAAAGAATCTTTGGAAAACTGAGGTCCTGTGTTGTGCAGTCTTGTGGTCCAAATATACTATGCCTCTTTATTTTACTTTAATTAATTAATTAATTCTGGCACTGGCCACATCCCCAGACCCCCCTTTTATATTTTTTATTTTGAGACAGGTTCTCACTGAGTTGCTGAGGCTGGCCTCAAACTTGTGATTCTCCTGCTTCAGCCTCCCTAGTTGCTGGGATTATAGGTGTGCACCACCAAACCCAGCTTACTATGCTTGTTTAAATGTAGAGGGGCTTCATTCTGTGTTCTGTAAGTCTGCATCAAGATTAACCCAAGCTTTGGTTCTTCTTAATGAAACCAAAATTCATCAGCTGCTCCAAATTAAAAGGTCAAATTCTAGGCACAATTAAGAAAGGTGATATTGGCTTAAGTACTTTTTTTTTTTTTTTAAAGCATGTCTTAGCACCTCTTTGTCACCCACTTCTCTCTTCCATTCCCTCTCTTTCTAGCCCCTGAAAGGGCTCTTATGTCAACTGACCTGGTTTCCTTGCAGTGCTTGAGTTTATTTTTCTTCAAATATTTATTTTTAAACAGTTTATTGAAGTATAGTTGACCTACAGTACTACATTAGGGTGTGCATCTTGAAGCCATTTTGACATGTATGTTCACTCATGAAACCATTACTACAATCAAGATAATAAATGTGTCCATTTTCTGTAAAATTTCCTCTTTTTTTTCGTTTTTTTTTTTCCCCTTTGCCTTTTGTAAGGCCAAAGTGTTCCAACCTCATGTACCCATCCCGTGGCTGAAGCCTCAGTGTCTTAGACCCTTTCTCCCCGAACCCTAAACATAATCCTGTAAGCTGCCTGTCGTGGCCAGCCACAACGCCTCGGGAGGAAAACTCTCGGAGGCAGAGTAAAGATACTACTACTTTTACTTCTACTTTCTTAGAGAGAGCTTAGAGAGAGAAAGAAAGATTTTTCTTCTTCTTAGAAAGAGCTTAGAGAGAAAGATAGAGCTTTTCTTCTTAGAGCTTAGAGAGAAAGAGAGAGAGCTTGAAAGAGAGAGATTTCTTCTATAGAGAGAGAGAGAGCTTAGCTTTTAGAGCTTCTTCTTTCTTCTTTCTTCCTCGGGAGCCTCGGCCTGACTCTGACCAGCAATTACTTCTTCTATCTGGTTTCTCTTCTGTAACCGCTCTGCCTACGTTCTGGCCGCTCTGATTCTTTTCTTCTTCTCCGACCCGAACTCTTCTTCCGACTGAGCGACTGCATGACTGACTGACTGAATTCATTCTTCTCCTGACTCCGACCGCTTTCACCCGGTTATATACCTTTAGCTTTGCGGGTGCCTCACGTGCATTTACAGGTGTGTCACATACATACTTATTATCAGGTGGAACTTATGGCTTCCAGCTGACCGAAATAGCCATCTCCCTAATTGGGGCTCCTTCATAATCCCTTAAGGTCTTGACCAGTGCTTGGGAGAAAACAGAAAAGCCGTTTGACTTAAATCACAATATTTTGTAACTTAAGTCTTTCTTTGCCAAGATTATTTCATTTTAAAAGAAGATTAGATGTATGATGTAATTTTCTTGGTGACCTGAAGGCAGATTTGGTCTTAAAAATATGCCATGTATCTCCTCAGGGGGGGGAAAAATCCTTTTAGGTATAGCAAAAAGTCCTTGTTTGGAAAAAAGGTCATACTTGGAAGCTTGTTTGAAATAGATAGAAACTTATTTTCTTACCCAAATAAACAAAGAAATGGCTTAAATAGTTGAATTTTGCATTAGACAAAGACTATATTAAGACCATTTTGGGGGGGGTAACAATAAAAATGAACATCTTAAGGTACTGCTTGATACTTTGGTTCACAGAGAGTGGGTTATAGATACTCTGAAGACACTGAGGCCTCAGCCACAGGATTGGGTATGTGAGGTTGGGGCACTTTGGCCTCAAGTAGTCTGGTCAGGTTACCCTAGCATCTCTTTTAATTACTGTTATTTTGTCTATTAAGATGTAAGTAATGTTGGGAAATACCAAAGATCGTCTCTGAGTCAAGATACTAACAAAAGGGGGCTTTCTAACTGCTGTAAAGGTGTTCAGTTCTCCCATTTGCAGACTTAAAATGTTGTAGGTTGCTAATGTAACTTTTACATAAGTCCTCACTTGCCTATTGTGCAAGTAGTTTCTCAATTATGCTTTTACCTTGTCCAAATGAAGGCAGGAATTTTCATATTTTATCTAGGACTTAGTACAATGCTAGATACATGTGGTAAATATTTTAACAGGGTGACAGTGAGGCAGTATTTGCAATGAATGAGTGGCAAAGAAAATACTGGGTAATTTTGTAATTACTAGTGAATTCAGAACATGTAAAAGATATATTCTAGGATCAGAGATAGATTGATTTTTTTTTTAATCCAGTTCCTTTAATTACTTAGAAAATTGATAGCTGGCAAGTTGAGTGACTGATCTGAAAAATTAGCTGTTTCTCACAAGATACATTGTACTTTTTAAAAGGGCCTAGCATGCTTTGTCTTGAGCATTATGTGTTTTCTTAGCATTAATTTGAATAGAGATCTTATGTAGGTCTGATCTGATCTAATCATGTTTTTATTCTAGGAGGTAGTGAGAAAGCCCGAGCACTGCACACAGCAAGAGGAAAACTGTTACCCAGGGAAAGAATCGACACCCTTATAGACCCAGGGTTGGTACCTACCCAATGCTGACACAGTGTTCTCTGCTCTATGGTCCTTTATTAGACAATGTTACAAATAAATCATTTATTTTTTCCTTTGGTACCTGGGATTGAACTCTGGGAAACTTAGTCACTGAGCCGTATCCCTACCCTTTTTTTTTTTTTGGTATTTTATCTAGAGACAGCATCTCACTGAGTTGCTCAGGGCCTCACCAAGTTGCTGAGGCTGACTTTGAACTCACGATCCTCCCGTCTCAGCCTTCCAAGCCGCTGGGATTACAGGCGTGTGCCACCATGCCTGGCCTGAATTCTTATTTTATTTTTTTGTACCAGGGATTGAACTCAGGGGCACTCAACACTGGGCCACGTCCCTAGCCCTAATTTTTGTATTTTATTTAGAGACTGGGTCTCATTGAATATTTTAGTGCCTTGCCATTGCTGAGGCTGGCTTTGAACTCATGATCCTCGTGCCTCAACCTCCCAAGTCGCTGGGATTACAGGCGTGTGCCACTGCGCCTGGCTGAATTTTGATTCTTATAAAATTCAAACAACAAAGGCTTATTGGGAATCCACTGTGTGTCAGGCACTGTTTTAGACATTAGTGATATGTCAGTGAACAAGATAGATGAAGAGTTTTGCCCTACTGGAGTTTATATTATGGCAGAGGGACAGAAGATAAATAATAAATGTTTTAAATTATACATTATGCTAGAAGATAACAAGTATCATGGGGAAAAGAAAAGATAGACCAGAGTAAGGGAGAGACCAGTGATGGGCAAGTTGCAGTTTTAAGTGGGATGGTTTAGGTAGACCTCTTTGAGAACTTGACATTTGAGCAAAGGCTGAAAGGAGGGACAAGAGATAGCCCTATAAATATCTGGGGTAAATGTTGCAGGCAGAGCAAACAGGGCAAAGGCCCAGGGGTGGGATGTATGCAAGGTATGCTGATACACTCTAGGTATCCAGGAGGTCATTGTGTTTGGCATTGAGGGAATAAAGCGGAGACTAATAGGAGATGGTGTTGGAGTTAAGAGGGCCTTGTAGGCAGGCCATTGTAAAAGTTTTGGTTCTTATCTTGAGAGAAATGGGAGGTGAGCATTGTAGGTTTTTTTTTTTTTTTTTTTTTCGTATGGTACTGGGGATTGAACTCAGGGGTATTCTATCACTAAGGTACATCCCCAGCCCTTTTTATTTTGAGACAGAGTCTAATTAATTTGCCCAGGCTGGCCTCGAACTGTGATCCTCCTGCCTTAGCCTTTGGAGTAGCTAGAATTATAGGCATGTTTCACTGTGCCCAACTCTTTTTATAGATTTTATGTGTCATGTGTATACTTGAAAAAGTGGTTTTCCTTTTTCATGTGTAACTGTTTAAAAATATTATATATATATATATACACACATACGTATTTATGTGTATATATACGTACATATGTACACACATACACACACAACACACACACACACACACATATATATATGTAGTGACACTAATTCAAAAATGTTCTTTTCTCTTTCAGGTCTCCATTTCTGGAATTATCCCAGTTTGCAGGTTACCAGTTATATGGTAATGAGGAAGTCCCCGCAGGTGGCATCATTACAGGCATTGGAAGAATATCAGGGTGAATATTCTACCTAAGCTCAATAATGAGGGTCAGCTGGGCATGGCGGCACATGCCTATAATCCCAGCAACTTGGGAGGCTGAGGCAGGAGGAGTTCAAAGCCAGCCTTAGCAATTTAATGAGGCCCTAAGCAACTTAGCGAGATCCTGTCTCAAAATATAATAAGGGAGGGGCTGGGATTGTGGCTCAGCGATAGAGCGCTCACCTAGCACATGCGTGGCCCAGGTTCGATCCTCAGCACCACATAAAATAAAGGCATTGTGTACAACTAAAATAAATAAATATTAAAATAATAATAATAAGGGATGAAGATGTGACTCAATAGTTTAGTGCCCCTGGGTTCAATCCCTGGTGGTGGTAGTAATAGTAGTAGTAGTAGTAGTAGTAGTAGTGCAGCCCATCTTTCCAGAAAATTCAAATTCCTTACCATGGCTTATAAGGTCCCTGTCAGATTTGATCCCTCCCTACTTTTCTCACTTCACTTTTTTGATATAACACTTTAGTTACCTAGTGTTATCCAATTTCTCTGTGCCTGTTTCTATAAAATGAGATAGCTCATGTGCCTTAGAACAGTACTAGTGCATATGGGTGGCAGCTGTTACTTTTATTCCTAAACCATTTTATCTTAGCATAGCCGCCACAATGAACTTGTTTTATTATATCATTTACCATATTTGATTGCATTTTTGGATTTTTGTTGCTGTTGTTTTTAAGGTTTTTTTCCTGGTACTGGGGACTGAATTCACGGCCTCATGCAATTGAGGCAAGAGCTTGGTAGCTGAGCTATGTCCCCAGCCCTATGTTTGATTGCATCTTTTACCTTGTTTTGTGATATCTTATTATAATAATTAAACAAATTGCCTTATTTTATTATATGTTCATAGTACTTAAAATCAAAAATTATTTTATGTGTGTGTTAACTTGTTTGTTGTTGGCTACATCTTAGTGGTCCTCTCCACTGAATTGGAAGCTCTGCAAAATCAAGAATTTTGCCTTTTTTTTGGGGGGGGGGATTGAATTCAGGGGCACTCGACCACTGGGCCACATCCCCAGCCCTTTTTTGTATTTTATTAGAGACAAGGTCTCACTGAGTTGCTAAGTGCTTTGCCATTGCTGAGGCTGGCTTTGGACTTGCGATCCTCCTGCCTCAGCCTCCCAAGTGCTGGGATTACAGGCGTGTGCCACTACGCCTGGCTGAGAATTTTGCCATTCTTGTTTACCCCTGTGTCTTTAGTAGTTACAATGGGACATGGCAGATAGAAGGCACATAAAAAATATTTCTTGAGGGGCTGGGGTTGTGACTTAGTGGTAGAGTTCTTGCCTAGCAAGTGCAGGGCGCTGGGTTCGATCATCAGGACCACATAAAAATAAAATAAAGGTATTGTGTCCAACTAAAATAAAATATTTAAAAAATTATTTGTTGAGTAAATGAACAGATGAGGAGAATTAATCTCAAGTTATTTGTTGTAGAACGGGATAGTCAAATTGTATCATACTTATATAAAAATGCCATGTTTTTGTTTTCCCTAGTTGGGGTTGTGTTATGGTTCGGATGTGAAATATTCCCCAATAGCTCATATGTAAGGCAATGCAAGAACATTCAGGGATGAAATGGTTGGATTATGAGAGCCCTGACCCAATTAGTGAATTAGTCTTCTATGGGATTAACTGGGTGGTAACTGAAGGCTGGTAGGGTGTGGCTGGAGAAGTTGGGTCATTGGGGGTGTACCTTTGGGGTATATATATTTTATCTGGCAAGTGGAGTCTTTCTCTGCTTTCTGATCATCGTGTGAGCTGCTTCCCTCTGCCACACTCTTCTGACATGATATTCAGCCTCACCTCAAGCCCCAAGGAATGGAGCTAGCTGTCTATGGACTGAGACCTCTGGAACTCTAGCCCCCAAAGAAACTTTTCCTCCTTTAAAATTCTTGTCAGGGCCTGGGGTTGTGGCTCAAGTGGCAGAATGCTTGCCTGGCATGTGTGAGGCACTGGGTTAGATCCTCAGTACCACATAAAAATAAAATAAAGATATTGTGTACACCTAAAAAAACAAAAACTAAAAAATATTTAAAAAAAAATTGTTTCTTGTCAGGTCCTTTGTTCACAGCAATGCAAAAGCTGACTGAAACAAGATGGAATCCCTCTTGCTCCACTGTGATATGAAGTAAAGAGATAGCTACCAGAACATAGCCTTGCATAATTCCATTGCAAGTTATAAACTGTAATAAAAAATCCTTTCAATGACATCAACTTTAAAGTTGTTCTCTGTGGATATCAATAACTAGGATCTGTATTTGGGGTAGGCATTCTAGCCTGTAAGAGATTTCTCTCCCTGGAGGCAGGGATGAGGAAAGACTGTTTTTATCTGTCCATTAGAGCTGCTTTACTGTGGATAGTATGACTGAAAAGAAGTTTGCTCATTTAATAGGTATAAAGTGGTTTCTCATTATAATTTAAATGGCCCTTTCTTACATGAGAAGTGTCATTGAACACTTTGTATCTTTAATGCTTTTTCTCTGAACAGATGATCTGATGAACCAGGTTTGCTTAAACTAGTTTAGAAAAGAGAATTCATCAACTCTCAGCTAAGTTAGGCCGTGGCTGGATCTCTGAGCTCAAACAGTATTATCAGACCACCAGTTGTTTTCTGTTCTTGGCCCTGCCTTGCTCTGTGTTGGCTTTCTTTCATGCAGGCTGTCAAACTTAGAAGTGGAGGTGGCTGCAGTTTTATATTCAGTGAACTTAGGAACTATAGCGGATGGAGGATCCCAATGGCCTGTGCCCATTGCTGAGCCACAGTGTAAGCTCTGAGTAGAAAGGTCAGGTTCATGTGCCCAACTTTGAAGGTAGATTGAGGATAGGAAGCAGTTTTGGAAAGGTTTAATTCTAGTGCTGAAATCATAGATGCTGGGCAAGCAAAACCAATACAGTAAGATGTGCAGTACATCATTTTTGTGGAATAAATTTATTTCTCAGTCTGTTAACATGTTGGTGATCTTTTTTTTTTTTTTTTAATTGTGCTGGGGATTGAACCAGGGCCTTGCACATGTTAAGCACGGACTCTACCACTGGGTTATATGCCTTGTCTATCTTGTGATTTTTTTTTTAATATTTATTTTTAGTTATTATGTGTACACAATGTCTTTATTTTTATGTGGTGCTGAGGATTGAACCCAGTGCCTCACACATGCTAGGCGAGCACTCTACCTCTGAGCCACAACCCCAGCCCTGTCTGTGATCTTTTAATACAGGTGCAAAAGTGGGCTCTGTCTCTTATTCAAAGTCATATATCTAGGAAATGACAGAGCCTGAATTTCAGTTAAGCTTTTTCTGACTTCACATTTTGGCTTCCTTATAGTACCAGAGCTTCTTATGCTTTTCTGGATGTGACACCCATGAGCTGGGACATGTGAACACATTCTCTGTCAGTGTGGGGTCACGGCTCAGCAACCTGCCATAAGCCTAAATTTCCTTCAAAGTTTTGTATGTTTGGTTGGGGGCCACGGTGCACACTTGTAATCCCAGCAACTCGGGAGACTGAGGCAGGAAGATTGTGAGTTCAAAGCTAGCCTAAGCAACTTAGTGAGGCCCTAAGCAACTCAATTAAACCCTGTCTCTAAATAAAATATTAAAAGGGCTGGGTTGGCTCAGTGGTAAAGTGCCCCTGGGTTCAATTCCTAGAACCAAAAAAAAAAAAAAAAAAGTTTTATATGTTTAATGGTAAAGTCATTAAAAAATTTGCATTCCACTCTAAATAAAATGCTACTTGTAATGTAGAAAAAGGTTTTTATGTGACCTAGTGAATAAAACTGATACTCAGAGAAGAGACTTGCTTATCTTGTGGGGAGCCCTGCTGGCTAACAGGAAAAGCTTAAGCCTACTATATGCTGGATGTTCAGTTGCTTTTCTTGAGTTTCAATGAATTACTCTTTAGAGTTCTAGGGAAAATAAAATAACAATCAACACTATAAATATTTTAAAACTTGAATTTTGTAAACAACATGCTGTTGCTGTGTCAGATTTCAAGTGAACCTCTGATCTTAAGGTTCTTGGGAATGCCAGGCAGGTCAATCTTCCCTTGCCCCCCAATTTTTTTGTCACTTGTATTCTGTTTTAAAGTTTGAATCCATGTGTCTTCAAGCAAGATAAGTGTATTTTAGACTTCTGTTGGCTTTTTAGAAAAACATAAGGCTGTAACATTGAGGAACTTTTGAAAACACATGCACAAAAAATCTTAGTACTCTTGGCAGGGCAGTCTTTGTTTTTGTATTTTATTAGAGACAGGTTCTCACTGAGTTGCGGAGTGCCTTATCACTGCTGAGTCTGGCTTTGAACTCGAGATCCACCTGCCTCAGCCTCCCAAGTGCTGGGATTACAGGCGTGCACCACCGTGCTCTATTTAAGCAGGGCAGTTTTTGTTTTTGCAAATTATCTTCTTAAAAGAAAACTTTGAAGCTTTATTATGAGGAAATTCTTTACCCTTGAGACTTGGATTAGTATTATTATTTTTGGTATTATGATTCTCTTGTTAGAACCCTTTCATTTGAAGAACCATTAGAAAATGTGTTTTAGGCCGGGCACTGTGGTGCATGCCTGTAATCCCAGCAGCCCAGGTGGCCAAGGCAGGAGGATCGCGAGTTCAAAGCCAGTCTCAGCAATGGCGAGGTACTAAGCCACTCAGTGAGACCTTATCTCTAAATAAAATACAAAATAGGGCTGGGGATGTGGCTCAGTGGTTGAGTGTCCCTGAGTTCAATCCCTGGTACCAAAAAAAAATGTGTTTTAGGTCATTAATTTTTTTTACTACTTATGTAGGACTGATGACATTTTAAAAGTCAAGTATGAGTGTGTGAACTTGTTAAAAGTACTCATATTTTATAAGTGAATATGTGAACCCTAGCGAAGCTTACTTTTTGTCATAACATTGTTCAATAATTACTGGTGGTACTAGAAAACGACGGTTATATTGGAGTGTCTTGTAGTGAGCTGTAATTGGCCTTTGATTTTGAAGACATATCTCATTCTCTTTTCAATGAAATTTTTGCCTTTCAGAGTAGAGTGCATGATTGTTGCTAATGATGCCACTGTGAAAGGAGGTTCCTACTACCCAGTGACTGTGAAAAAACACCTGCGGGCACAAGAAATTGCGCTGCAAAACAGGCTCCCCTGCATCTACCTGGGCAAGTCACAAGAGTTATAAAATAACTATTATTAGCTGGTAAAAGGCCAGACTGTATGTATGACATCATCAATGGGTATTTAAAAATACGGAAATATTTATCAGTATTTCTACCATAATAAACAAGGGAATGCATGTTCTTTGCTTAGGACTCTGGGAGAAAAAGTAAACAAGAATTACTACCATAATAATATTACTGAGGAATAGCTCTGTTAACATTTGGATTTTTTTCTCCTGTACATCTTATTTTTTTGTTAATCATAAATTGTTCAAACTATTAAAAAAAAAAAACTGGTTGGTATTTATGGATAGCTTGAGTGCCAGAAGTTATATTAAGTGCTTGAGTATTATATAATATGAGCAGATATAATTTAAGGTAAACTTAATTTCCCATGAAAGTAAATTTACATTTGAAATTAAAATACATTTAAATCAAAGGGGCCAGGTGTGGTGGCACATACCTGTAATCCCAGTGATTTGGGAAGCTCAGGCAGGAGGATTACAAGGTCAAGGCCAGCCTCAGCAACTTAGGGAGGCCCTCAGCAACTTAATGAAACCCTGAGGGCTGTGGATATGGCTCAGTGGTTAAGCACCCCTGGGTTCAGTCCCTAGTACAAAAAACTAGCACATAGTTTTGGTTTATGCAGGCCTTTGAACAGGTACTGATGTAGATATCTTTTTCTGGGAAAGTTAATTTACCTGATAGACTTGCAATGTGAACTGCTTTGCATGTATAGCAAGTAGCAAATGATGGGCTGTGACTATGGCTCAGTGGTAGTACACTTGCCTGGCATGTGCGAGGCACTGGGTTTGATTCTCAGCACTGCATATAAATAAATAAAGGTCTATCAATAATTAAAAAAATATTTAAAAAAGAAAGTAGCAAATGAGACCCAGCTAATTGAATGTGTTGGGCCAGACACTGTAGGGGACACAGTTAAGAGTATTATGTGAGTAGACACTGGCTGGAGGAAGGACCCAGCTGGAGGAAGGGCCCAGCCAGAGGAAAGGTCCTGCCGACTGCCTGTGCAACCCCAACCCACCGACGCCTTGACCCGGAGAAGCAGCTGGCACCAGGCGGGTGGAAGAAGGGCCCAGCCGCCTACCTGCCCAACCTCCACTGCCACACCTAGACTGGGAGGAGACCCAGGAGGAGGAGAGTGGGGAGAGGAAAGCCAGACCGCCTGCTCTACCACACTGCAGCCAGAAGGAGATCCAGAGAGAGAGGCCTGCCCCACATCTGCAACTCGAAGAGGCAACCTGCGCCTGCCCAGAGAGACACACCACACTGGGGTTCCGTGGCTACACAACCCAACATCAAGATAATTATAGGCTTGAGGCTGCCACTGCCACAAAACTGAGATAGTGAGGCTACTATCAAGGAACAACAAAAAGGTCCTGATAAGACATCACTAAGGTCCCTGTGGACCATGCTGCACCAGAGGGTGCTCTATTAGAGGTGCTACCAGTTATTCTGTTGTGAACTAACAGGGAGTCTTACAGGAGGATGCCTATCTCTTGCTTCTCCTACTAACACCCAAATTCTCATGATTTCCCTCTCACTAGTCAAATAATCTAGTACCTCTGTTTCCTCACATCCTACCTCATAAGTGTCTTAGCCAACCCCTAAGTTCCCCCTTCTACCGTTAGATACTGTAAACCACCATGCAAACATAGAGACTATATGGTAAAAGATAACTGATCTCACCATTTCTTTTTATAATGACAAAACTGTAAATATAAAAATAGAAGCTAACTGATCTATGGATACACTTTGGACACATTGAATGCTGTAATACTGATCTTTCCCTAAAAAGTGAGGTTTCGGGTAACATGTAGGGATGCTATAAGACAATAAGGCAGAAGCCATAATGCCTCAGGCTTACCTTGCAAGAGGGGAGAACACACAGACATCATGAAAAAACAAGGGAGGAAAATGCCCCAAACAAACCAAGCTACTACAACAATAGAAGCCATAGAAAACACAGTAGGTGAAATGTCAGAGAAGGAGTTCTGGATATACATAATTAAAATGATTTGGGATTTAAAAAATGACCTAAGTGAGCAGATACAGGCAAAAATTAATCTCTCCCAACAAAGAGTTAAGAGATGAAATACAGGCAACCATCGATCACACCAACAAAGACATAAGAGAACAAATACAGGTAGTAAAAGATTACTTCAAGAAAGAGTCTGGCCGGGCACGGTGGCGCACGCCTGTAATCCCAGCACTTTGGGAGGCTGAGGCAGGAGGATCGCGAGTTCAAAGCCAGCCTCAGCAATGGCGAGGCACTTAGCAACTCAGTGAGACCCTGTCTCTAAATAAAATACAAGAAAGGGCTGGGGATGTGACCCAGTGGTTGAGTGCCCCTGAGTTCAATCCCCAGTAACCACACACAAAAAAAAGAATCTGAGGAAAAAAAAAACAAATAGAAATCCTTGAAATGAAAGAAACAACAAGTCACTTAAAAAACTCAATAGATAGCATCACCAACAGATTGGATCACTTGGAAGACAGGACCTCAGACAATGAGGAAAAAATATATAATTTTGAAAATAAAGTTGACCTCACAGTGAAGATGGTAAGAAACCACGAACAGAATATTCAAGAATTATGGGATACCATCAAAAGACCAAATATAGTATTTATTGGAATAGAGAAAGGTGCAGAGATTCAAACCAAAGGAATGCGCAATCTATTCAATGGAATAATATCAGAAAATTTCCTAAGCAGGAAGAATGAATTTGAAAATTAAATATAAGTGGCCTATAGAATGCCAAATGTACAAAATTTGTGCAACAATGTAGAAAATTACAAGGCACATTATAATGAAAATGCCTAGCATTCAAAATAAGGATAGAATTTTAAAGGCCACAAGAGAGAAAAAATCAGATTACCTACAAGAGAAAACCAATTCAGATCTCAGCAGATTTTTCAACCCAGACCCTCAAAGCCAGGAGATCCTGGAACAACATATACCAGGCTCTAAAAGAGAAGGGATGCCAACCAAGAATCTTATATCCAGCAAAATTAAGCTTTAGATTTGATGAGATAAAAACCTTCCATGATAAACAAAAGCTAAAAGAATTCACAACAAGAAAGCCTGCACTACAGAACATTCTTGGCAAAATATTCCACGAGGAGGAAATGAAAACAACAATGAAAATCTGCAAAGGGAAGAACTACAATAAAGGAAAAACCAACCAAAGGAGAAACCAAGTCAAGCTAAATACCAATAATAATAAAAAAAATGACTGGTAATACAAATCATGTTTCAGTAATAACCCTGAATGTTAATTGCCTAAACTTACCAATTAAAAGACATAGGCTAATAGATTGAATTAAAAAACAGACCCAACAATATGCTGCCTTCAAGAGACACATCTCATAGGAAAAGATGCCCATAGACTGAAGGTGAAAGGATGGGTTAAAATATACCATTCACAGCCGGGCGCGGTGGCGCACGCCTGTAATCCCAGCACTTTGGGAGGCTGAGGCAGGAGGATCACGAGTTCAAAGCCAGCCTCAGCAATGGTGAGGTACTTAGCAACTCAGTGAGACCCTGTCTCTAAATAAAATACAAAAAAGGGCTGGGGATGTGACCCAGTGGTCGAGTGCCCCTGAGTTCAATCCCCAGTACCACACACACACACACAAAATATATATATATATATACCATTCACATGGTCTACGTAAGCAAGTAAGTGTCTCCATCCTCATATCAAATAAAGTAGACTTCAAGCCAAAGTTAATCAAAAGAGATAAAGGTGGACATTTCATACTGCTTAAGGGAATCATACATAAACAAGATATAACTGTTATAAATATATATGCCCCAAATAATGGAGCATCTACATTCATCAATCAAACTCTTCTCAAGTTTAAAAGTCAAATAGACCACAACACAATAATTCTAGGTGACTTTAACACAACTCTTTCACCACTAGATAGATCTTCCAAACAAAAGCTAAACAAAGAAACTATAGAACTCAATAATACAATCAATAACTTAGTCTTAACTGACATATATAGAGTATATTATCCATCAATGGGCCAATATACTTTCTTCTCAACAGCACATGGATCCTTCTCTAAAATATACCATATATTATGCCATAAAGCAACTCTAAGCAAACATAAAAAAGTAGAGATACTTCCCTGCATTCTATCAGATCATAATGGAATGAAATTAGAAATCAATGATAAAATAAGAAACAAAATCTACTCCAACATCTGGAGACTAAATAATATGCTACTGAATGAACAATGGGTTACAGAAGACATCAAGTAGGAGGTTAAAAAATTCTTAGAGGTAAATGAGAACAATGATACAACATATCGAAATCTCTGGGACACTATGAAGGCACTACTAAGAGGAAAGTTCATTGCATGGAGTTCATTCCTTCAAAGAAGAAAAAGCCGACAAATAAAAATGAACTAACGTTACATCTCAAAGTCCTGGAGAAAGAAGAACAAATCAACCCAAAAGAAGTAGAAGACAGGAAATAATTAAAATCAGAGCTGAAATTAATGAAATTGAAACAAAAAAACAATTGAAAAAATTGACAGAACAAAAAGTGTGTTCTTTGAAAAAATAAATAAAATTGAGAGACTCTTAGCCATGTTAATGGAAAGAAGGAGAGAAAAAGCTCAAATTACTAATATCTATGATGAAAAGAAATATCACGATGGACGCTACAGAAATACAGAAGATAATTAGAAATTATTTTGAAAATTTATACTCCAATAAAAGAAAATATCGAAGGCATCGACAAATTTCTAGAAACATGTGATATGCCCAAACTAAACCAGGATGATATACACAAGTTAAATAGATCACTTTCAAGCAAAGAAATAGAGGATTCCATCAAAAACCTACCAACCAAGAAAAGCCCAGGACCAGATGGATACACAGCTGAGTTCTACAAGACCTTTAAAGAAGAACTAACACCAATACTCTTCAATTTATTTCAGGAAATAGAACAAGAGCGAGTACTTCCAAACTCATTCTATGAGGCCAATATCACCTTGGTCCCAAAACCAGGCAGAGACACATCAAAGAAAGCAAACTACAGACCAATATCTAATGAATATAGATGCAAAAATTCTCAGTAAAATTCTGGCAAATCGAATACAAAAACATATCAAAAAGATAGTGCATCATGATCAATTGGGGTTCATTCCAGGGATACAAGGTTGGTTCAACAAAAGTAAATCAATAAATGTAATTCATCATATCAATAGACTCAAAAATCATATGATCATCTAAATAGATATAGAGAAAGCATTTGACAAAATACAGCATCCCTTCATGTTTAAAACGCTAGAAAAACTAGGGATAACAGGAACATACCTCAATATCGTAAAGGTCATCTATGCTAAGCCCCAGGCCAACGTCATCCTAAATGGAGAAAAATTGAAAGCATTCCCTCTAAAAACTGGAACATGACAAGGATACTCTCTTTCACCATTCCTATTTAATATAGTTCTTGAAGTCCTAGCCAGAGCAATTAGATGAAAGAAATTAAAGGGACACGGATAGGAAAAGAAGAACTCAAATTATCACTGTTTGCAGATGATATGATTCTATTCATAGATGATCCAAAAAATTCCACCAGAAATCTTCTAGAACTAATAAATGAATTCATGGGCTGGGATTGTGGTTCAGCAGTAGAGCACTTGCCTAGCACGTGCGTGTCCCGGGTTCGATCTTCAGCACCATGTAAAAATGAAGGCATTGTGTACAACTAAAAAACATATAAATAAATATTTAAAGAAAAACAGTACATTTAAAAAAATAAATGAATTCAGCAAAGTAGCTGGATATAAAATCAACACCTATAAATCAAAGGGTACCTCAGTGACAAATCCTCAGAGAAACTAGGAAATCCACCCCATTTACTATAGCCTCAAAAAAATAAAATACTTGGAAATGAACTTAACAAAAGAAGTGAAAGACCTCTACAATGAAAACTACAGCATGCTAAAGAAAGAAATTAAAGAAGATCTTAGAAGATGGAAAGCTCTACCTTGTTCATGGATAGGTAGAATTAATATTGTCAAAATGACCATTCTTCCAAAAGCACTATACAGTTTCAATGCAATCCCAATCAAAATCCCAATATCATTCCTCAGTATTATGTGATCTCAGGCTTCAGCAAGCTCATAATTAATTGAATACAGAATGTAATGTGTTAAATCCCCATATAAGACTTAATGGTTGCAGGCAATAATAATGTGTATAGGACTAGCTAACTTTTTTCTTTCCCTGTGTGCCCTCAGAGTAAGTGCTGAACCAAATACTTTGCATACATTTTTTTAAATATTTATTTATTTACTTTAGTTGTACACAATGCAATGCATTTATGTTTACGTGGTGCTGAGGATCGAACCCGGGCCGTGCATGTGCGAGGCGAGCGCTCTGCTGCTGAGCCACAACCCCAGCCCCTGCATACATTTTCATGTCATCCTGATAACAACAATAATTAGTAGCTACTATAGTTGTTTGCGTTTCATAGGTAAGAAAACAGAGGCACAGAATGGCCAGGAAACATGCCTGTAATCACAGCTATGAAGCAGCAAGCTCCATTTTGAACTTGGCTAACATTCTTACCTACCACTTCAGTTTGCAATGGAATCAGTATCAGAAGGCAATATGTGATAAATTATTACATGAATTCTGTAGATGGTTTCTATATTGGTTTAGAAGAGGGAGAAATACTTTTTTAGCTCAGCTGGTTAGGAGTTTCTGGAGTTTCTTGGGGCTTTTTCCTGGTCCTCAAAGGAGAGAATGTGCTAAATAATTTGTGTAGAATTTTACAGTAGGAAAGCCTAATTGGCTTGGGGAGGACTGAATCATTTTGGCTGTGATAGTAGATTGATGATAAAGACTCTAGGATGGTTTGGAAAGATAGGGAAAGTTTTTTTGTGTGTGTATGATTAAGAACTGATGGTGTGCTGTGCATAGATATTTTGCTTATAGAGATGCACTTATTGATCTTATTTTCCTTGTTCAGTGGACTCAGGAGGAGCCAACTTACCTCGACAAGCTGATGCATTTCCAGACCGAGATCACTTTGGCCGCATATTCTACAATCAGGCAATTATGTCTTCTAAAGGTATTACCCAGGTAATTTCTCATTAATGAGGTATGCTGCTTTTTACTCCAAATGTCTTTGCTAATTACATATTCCAGGATGATTTTAAAAATAAAATATGAGCCTACATGGTGGTGCATGCCTGTGATGTAGGAGGATCATAAGTTTTGTGAACTTACTCTATGTCAAAATAAAAAATTAAAAGCTCAGTGGTAAAGCGCCCCTGAATGTTCAACCCCTAGTACCAAATAAATAAATAAAACAACTTAATATAGAATGTAATATTTTCCTACAGAAAGTACCTTAAAGTTGTCTTCACTTAGAACCTTTAGTTAATTATGGGAATAGTTTTTATACTATAACAAAGCTTATTTACCTAAGGAAAATAGGTATTAAAAAGATAGGACACCCAGTATTTCCTTTTAAGGACTATGCTAGAAAACTAGTATTGGGGAAACTTTAGGTTATGTATAAGGGGATATGTGCAAGATAAGAGTACAAGTCAAAGAATAACCTGCATGTCCACTGATAGGCATTAGTGGAAAATTAATTAATAATTAATAATTTTTGCCAGGCACGGTGGCGCATGCCTGTAATCCCAGTTCTTGGGAGGCTGAGGCAGGAGGATCACGAGTTCAAAGCCAGCCTCAGCAATGGCGAGGCACTTAGCAACTCAGTGAGACCCTGTCTCTAATAAAATACAAAAAAGGGCTGGGGATGTGGCCCAGTGGTCGAGTGCCCCTGAGTTCAATCCCCAGTACCAAAAAAAAAAATTGTTTTTAGCTGTTAAAACCAATGAACTAAAATTGCATCAATCAATGTAAACAAGTCTCAAAAATATCTTAAGTTAAAAAAAAAAAGTAAAATAGATGTATAGCCAATTCCTATGGATGGAAAGGTTAAGGACATCAAGTGTTACTCATATTGTTTGTGCATAACTGGCATTTAAACATAAACAACATAAACATTTGGGCATGATATACTCTCCTTTTGTCAGTGCCTGTCTCTGAGGAGGAAGAAGGAAAAAAGGATCCAGTAAAAAGAATATAGGATTTCAACTATATTTGAAATATTTTATACCTTTGGAAAAAAAAAAAAACTAAAGTGAATCTTGGCAAATGTCAAAATTTATTAAGACTGGACATTAGGTGAATGGATGTTTATTTCAGACCATATTATGAACCCCTTCAATATGGTATTGTAATTTATGTTTGACCTTGTATTAATTTTCTAGAACTGTCATAATAAGAACCACAAACTGGGTGGCTTAAAATAGAAATTTCTTTCTTAAATTTTGGGAGCAAGAGTCTGAAGTCAAGGTGATAGCAGGCCACACTTCCAGGGGAGATTCCATTCTTTGCTTCTTCTAGCTTCTGGTGGCTCCAGGGGTTCTCTTGGCCTCTGGCTACATCACTCCAGTCTCTGTCTGTGTCTTCTGTGTATCTGTGTCTTCTCCCCTCTCTCTTCTAAGACATTGAATTTAAGGCCACCTGGGTAATCAAGGATGATGTCATCTCATAATCTTTAACTTAACTCCTGCTGAGACCCTTTACCCAAACAAGGTCACATTGATAGATTGTGGAGATTAGGATTTGGGCATGTCTTTTTGGGGGCCACCATTCACTCCACTATAGTGGTCACCCTGCATGCCACTTCTTTGCTGTGTTATTTTGTTCATGTAGCTTCAGCAGAAACTAAAGAAAATCAGCATTTAACATATATTTGTGAAGGATGGTATGTCAGACAGTGTGCTTTCAAGTAATAGTAAAGTACTCTTGTAGAACTTGAATTGCTTTGAGATTAGATCTTCTAGGTGGGCATGGTGGCACATGCTTGTAATTCCAGCAGCCTGGGAGGCTGAGGTGGGAGGATCACAAGTTCAAGACCAGCCCTGGCAATATAGTGAGATCTATCTCAACATAAAGAATAAAAAAGGCTGGGGGTATAGCTCATTGGTATTGCATCCCTGGATTTAATCCCATACCATAAGAAAGGAAAAAACAAAAAAGATTAGATCATTTTAACTAAGTGTGGTGGTGCATGCCTACAATCCCAGCTACTTGGGAGGCTGATTCAGGAGGATCTTGAATTTGAGGCTAACATAGGAACTTAGCTAGACCCTGTCTCAGAATAAGATTTTAAAAAGGACTGAAAGGACTGGGGATGTAGCTCAATAGATAGAGTGCTTGCCTAGCATGTGTGAGGCTCTGGGTTCAATTCCCCATACTGATAAAAAGATGAGATTAAAAAAAATATTGACAATGAACATTTTTATGGGGGGGGGGTACCAGGGATTGAACTCAGGGGCACTCAACCACTTAACCACATCCCCAGCACTATTTTGTATTCTATTTAGAGACAGGGTCTCACTGAGTTGCTTAGCGCCTCATCATTGCTGAGGCTGGCTTTGAAATTGCAATCCTCCTGTTTCAGCCTCCCAAGGCGCTGGAAACCATGAACTATTTTTTGAGTAAGCAATAGATAAAAAAATCAAAAGTGTCTAATAGGCTTTTTTTGTGTGTGTGTGTGTGTGTGTGTGTGTGTGTGTTAGAGAGAGAGAGAGAGAGAGAGAGAGAGAGATTTGTACTTTTGTTCATTTAGTTTTTTTTATGTGGTGCTGGGGATCAAATCCAGTGCCTCATGCATGCTAGGCAAGCGCTCTACCACTGAGCCACAACCTCAGCCCTGTCTTTTGATTGAAGGTGAAGGGTATTTTTTTTTAAATTTTTATTTATAGTAGTATGTATTACAGTTCATATTATACATATATAGCATCTTTTTACATAAAACAGTTTGTATACAAAGTATATTCACAGCATTCAAATCTTCAATCATGCATTTAGAATAATGATATCCATCTTATTCAACCACTTTTTTCCCCCTTCCCCCCTTGCACTCACCCTTCCCCGCCCTTCCCTTTGACCATTATAGTGTTCCTCTAATCCTCCTATGTACCCCGACCCATCAATACTGTGAACCGGCTTCCTTATATCAGAGGAAACATTCGGTATTTGGATTTTTGAGATTGACTGATTACACTTAGCATTATATTCTCCAACTTCATCCATTTACCTGCGAATGTCATTATTTTATTCTCTTTTATTGCTGAGTAAAATTCCATTGTGTATATATACCACATTTTCTTTATCCATTCATCTACCAAGGGACGTCTAGGTTGGTTCCGCAACCTAGCTATTGTGATTTGTGCTGCTATAAACATTGAGGTAGCTGTGTCACTGTAATATGCTGTTTTTAAGTCCTTTGGGAATAGACCCAGGAGTGGGATGGCTAGGTCATAGGGTGGTTCCATTCCCATTTTCCCAAGAAATCTCCAAACTGCTTTCCATAATGGTTGTACCATTTTGCAGTCCCACCAGCAATGTATGAGTGTGCCTTTTTCCCCACATCCTCTCCAACATTTATTGTTGTTTGTGTTCTTGATAGCTGCCATTCTGACTGGAGTGAAATGAAATCTTAGAGTAGTTTTGATTTGCATTTCTCTAATTGCCAGTGATGTTGAGCATTTTTTCATGTATTTGTTGATTAATCGTGTATCTTCTTCTGAGAAGTGTCTTTTCAATTCTTAGCCCATTTATTGATTGGATTATTTGTTTTTTTGGTGTCAAGTTTTTTGAATTCTTTATATATTCTAGAAATTAGTGCTCTATCCGATGTGCTTGTATTAAATATTTGTTCCCAGTTAGTTGTTCTCTATTAACCTCACTGATTGTTTCTTTTGCTGAGAAGAAGCTTTTTAGCTTAAATCTATCCCATTCATTAATTCTTGGTAATAATTCTTGCGCTACAGGATTCTTATTAAGGAACTTGAAGCCTAATCCGACATGTTGGAAATTGTAGCTTACTTTTTCTTCTTTCTATTAGGTGTATTGTCTCTGGTCTAATTCCTAAGTCCTTGATCCACTTTGAATTGAATTTTGTGCATGGTGAGAGATACAGGTTTAATTTCATTTTGTTGCATATGGCTTTCCAGTTTTCCCAGCACCATTTGTTGAAGAGGCTATCCTTTCTCCACTGTACATTTTTGGCGCCTTTGTCTAATATAAGATAGCTGAAATTATATGTATTAGTCTCTGTGTCCTCAATTCTGTACCATTGGTCTACTGGTCTGTTTTGGTGCCAGTACCATGCTGTTTTTGTTACTATTGCTCTATAGTATAATTTAAAGTCTGGTATGGTGATGCCGCCTGCTTCACTTTTCCTGCTCAGTATTGCTTTAGCTATTCTGGGTCTCTTATTTTTCCAGATGAATTTCATGACTGCTTATTCTGTTTCTTTGAGAAATGTCATTGGGATTTTGATTGGAATTGCATTAAATCTGTATAATGCTTTTGGTAGTATGGACATTTTGACAATATTAATTCTACCTATCTAAGAACAAGGTAGATCTTTCCATCTTCTGAGGTCTTCTATGATTTCTTTCTTTAGTGTTCTATAGTTTTCGTTATAGAGGTCCTTCACCTCTTTTGTTAAGTTGATTCCCAGGTATTTTATTTTTTTTTGATGCTATTGTAAATGGAGTAGTTTTCATCATTTCCCTTTCAGAGGCTTTGTCACTGATGTACAAAAATGCCTTTGACTTGTGGGTATTGATTTTGTATCCTGCTACTTTGCCGAATTCATTTACTAGTTGTAATAGTTTTCTGGTAGATTTTTTTTGGGTCTTCTAGGTATATTATCATGTCATCAGCAAATAGTGCTAATTTGAGCTCTTCTTTTCCTATCTGGATCCCTTTAATTTCTTTCGTCTGTCTAATTGCTCTGGCCAGAGTTTCCAGTACTTTGTTAAATAGCAGTGGTGAGCGGGGGCATCTCTGTCTTGTTCCAGTTTTTAGAGGGAATGCTTTCAATTTTTCTCCATTTAAGATAATGTTAGCTTGAGGTTTTGCATAGATAGCTTTTATAATGTTGAGATATGTTCCTGTTATTCCTAATTTTTCTAGAGCTTTGAACATAAAGGAGTGTTGTATTTTGTCAAATGCTTTTTCTGCGTCTATTGAGATGATCATATGGTTTTTATCTTTAAGTCTATTGATGTGATGTATTATGTTTATTGATTTCTGAATGTTGAACCAGCCTTGCATCCCTGGATAAACCGCACTTGATCGTGGTGCACTATCTTTTTGATATGTTTTTGAATCCGATTTGCCAGAATTTTGTTGAGGATTTTTGCATCTATGTTCATTAAAGATATTGGCCTGAAGTTTTCTTTTTTGGCTGTGTCTTTGCCTGGCTTTGGGATTAATGTGATATTGGCCTCATAGAAAGAGTCTGGAAGAGCTCCCTCTTTTTCTATTTCTTGAAATAATTTGAAGAGCATCAGTATTAGTTCTTCTTTGAAGGTCTTGTAGAACTCGGCTGTGAACCCATCAGGACCTGGACTTTTTCTTGTTGGAAGTTTTTTGATAGTGTCTTCTATTTCTTCACTTGAAATTGATTTATTTAAATTGTGTATAGCCTCCTGTTCCAGTTTGGGGAATTCATACGACTCTAGAAATCTGTCTGTGCTTTCAGTATTTTCTATTTTATTAGAGTACAATTTTTTGAAGTAATTTTTAATTATCTCCTGTATATCTGAGGTGTTTGTTGTGATATTTCCTTTTTCATCACGGATGCTAGTAATTTGAGTTTTTTCTCTTCTTTTTGTTATCATTGCTAGGGGTCTGTCAATTTTATTTATTTTTTCAAAGAACCAACTTTTGGTTTTGTCAATTCTTTGAATTGTTTCTTTAGTCTCAATTTCATCAATTTCAGCTCTGATTTTAATTATTTCCTGTCTTCTACTGCTCTTAGTGTTGATCTGTTCCTCTTTTTCTAGTGCTTTGAGGTGTGATGTTAAATCCTTTATTTGTTGTTGTTGTTTTCTTTTAATGAAGGAATTCAGTGCAATGAATTTTCTTCTTACTACTACTGCCTTCATAGTGTCCCAGAGATTTCTGTATGATGTACCAGCATTCTCATTTACCTCTAGGAATTTTTTAATCTCCTCCTTGATGTCTTCTTCAACCCCTTGTTCATTCAGTAGCATGTTGTTTAGCTTCCAGCTGTTGGAGTAGTTTTTTTTATTTCTTGTATTATCATTGATTTCCAATTTCATCCCATTATGGTCTGATAGAATGCAAGGTAGGATTTCTATTTTTTTATATTTGCTGAGAGTTGTCTTGTGACATAATATATGGTCAGTTTTGGAGAAGGAGCCATGTGCTGCTGAGAAGAAAGTGTATTCGCTTACTGAGGGATGAAATATTCTATATATGTCCGTTAGGTCTAAATTATTAATTGTTTTAAAGAGGCCTAATGTTTCTTTATTTAGCTTTTGTTTGGATGATCTATCCATTGGTGAGAGAGGTGTGTTGAAGTCCCCTAGAATAACTGTGTTGTGGTCTATTTTACTCTTGAACTTGAGAAAGGTTTGTTTGATGAATGTAGGTGCTCTATTATTTGGGGCATATAGATTTATAATTGTTATATCTTGTTGATGAATGGTTCCCTTAAGTAGTAAGAAATATCCATCTTTATCTCTTTTGATTAGCTTTGGCTTGAAGTCTACTTTATTTGATATGAGAATGGAAACCCCTGCCTGCTTCCGCAGCCCATGTGCGTGATAAGACTTTTCCCAGCCTTTCACCTTCAATCGCTTGATGTCTTTTTCTATGAAGTGTGTTTCTTTTTTTTTTTTTTTTTGGTACCACGGATTGAACTCAGGGGCACTCGACCACTGGGCCACATCCCCAGTCCTTTTTTGTATTTTATTAGAGACAGGGTCTCACTGAGTTGCTAAGTGCCTCGCCATTGCTAAGGCTGGCTTTGAACTCTCGATCCTCCTGTCTCAGCCTCCCAAGTGCTGGGATTACAGGCATGCGCCACCACGCCCGGCTGAAGTGTGTTTCTTGTAGGCAACAAATTGTTGGGTTGTTTCTTTTAATCCAATCTGACAATCTGTGTCTTTTAAATGGTGAGTTTAGACCATTAACATTCAGGGTTATTATTGAGATGTGATTCTTATTTCTATCCATTTTTAAATGGATTATGGTATTTAGCTTGATTTGGGTTCTCCTCTGGTTGGTAATTCCTTTAGTTTACTATCTCCCTTTGTTGGTTTTCATTGTTATTTTTCTCTTCTTCTTTGTGGAAAATTTTGCCCAAGATGTTCAGAAGTGCCAAGATGTTTCAAGTTGTGAAATCTTTTAACTTTTGTTTGTCGTGGAAGGTTTTTATTTCATCTTCGAATCTAAAGCTCAATTTTGCTGGATATAAGATTCTTGGTTGATATCCCTTTTCTTTCAGAGCTTGAAATATGCTATTCCAGGATCTTCTAGCTTTTAAGGTCTGGGTTGAAAAATCTGAGCATAATCTGATCGGTTTCCCCCTATATGTAATCTGCTTCCTTTCTCTTGTGGCTTTTAGTATTCTCTCCTTGCTTAGTATATTAGGCAATTTCATTATAATGTGCCTTGGTGTGGATCTGTTGTGGTTTTGTACGTTTGGTGTTCGGTAAGCCTCTTGAACTTGGTTTTGCCATTTGTTCCTCATGTGTGGAAAATTTTCTGCTATTATTTCATTGAATAAATTACTCATTCCTTTGGTTTGAAACTCTGCATCTTCTTCAACACCAATCACTCTTAAGTTTGGTCTTTTTATGCTGTCCCATAATTCCTGAGTGCTCTGTTCTTGTTTTCTTACTTCTTTTGCCGTGTCCTCTAGATTTTTCTCCAGGATAAATATTTTGTCTTCATTATCTGAGGTCCTTTCTTCCGGGTGATCTAATCTGTTGGTGATGCTTTCAATTGAGCATTTAGTTTGGTTTATTTCTTCTTTCATTTCCAGAATTTCTGTTTGGTTTTTCTTTAGAATCTCTATCTCCCTATTGAAGTAATCTTTTGCTTCTTGTATTTGTTTTTGGAGTTCTTTGTCAAAATGCTCTTTTACCACCTCTATTTGCTCTCTTATCTCATTTTTTTAAAAAATATTTTTATTTATTTGCTTTTAGTTGTACACAATGCGTTTTTTATTTGTACGTGGTGCTGAGGATCGAACCCGGGTCGCCCACGTCCTAGGCGAGCGCTCTACCGCTGAGCCACAATCTCAGCCCATCTTATCTCATTTTTGAGTTCAATCTTAAGATCCATAAACATTTGGAATATGTAATTTCTAAATTCCATCTCTGGCATTTGACCAACTGTACTTGCCATGGAATCAATTGAGGGGGCCTGTTGGTTGGTTTCAGCCACTTTCTTCCCTTGCTTCTTCATAATGCTTGTGTGTCTATTCTCCTAGCACTGTGGGACCTTGCCTATTTCAATTTCACCTTATAGCCTTATGTTTCTCCTGTGGTACAGTGCTGTCAGGTCCCCTTATAAATACCTTACAATTTAAGCTCTAACACTTTCTTTACAGCAAATCCCAGTTTGATCACAATGTACAGATTTAGTTAACCCAGATATTGTTTCCAATTTACTATGTATGCTTGCGTTGGGGTTTACAGTTTCAGTATTGGATACAGAGATGATATGTTTAGGAAGAAGCAAGTGAGATTACTGAGATGTTCTTTCTTAGGAAGTATAACAGTAGAATTCTATAGAAGTGGTTTAATATCAGCAGACAGGAGAGAAAAGAGAATGGAGTGAGCGATTTAGAGGAAAGACAATTTGTATAAAAATCCAACTTATTTAGCCATTGAGAGAAGAAAGATAAAGAAAGATGGAAAAGAAAAAATAAAAAGGAACAATGAGAGATAACAAAGAATTAAGAATTATTGTAAGAGAGAGGAGAGAGAAACTGAGTCAAGAAAAATAGAGATTAAACTATATATAACACCGCTTTTCTGTATATTTCAATTGCCCCAGGCCTAGAAGTCCCAATTTCTGTGTATACCTTGTTTTCACCTCTGATGAGTACACAATGACAGGGTGTAAGTAGATAAGATGAGGGCAGAAGAGACTAAAGTGAGAAGGGAAGAAAGGAAAGAGGAACACAGACACACAAATAATCCCACTATCAAACAGAACAAAAGCAAAAACAAACAAACAAAAAAACCAAAAATGAACAAAAAACAAACAAACAAAAAACAGAGTCAGAGTTTAAGCCAGTTGTCCTGGACCATGCCCAGACAGTCACAGTAGAGTCTAGTCTGCAGCTTTGGCCAGCGGCAGATTGGCACAGAGGAATAATGGCTGGGGGGTGGAGGGTGTCAGTACGTGAATAGCATCAAGAAAGCGTTCATCAAACAGGCATGCATTCCCCACGCCTGCCCCAGGTTATAGCTCTTGTGGTTGCTGCGCTAGCCTCAGGCAGGCCCTTTCCTTCGGGCTGCCGGTGCGCGTCTCACCCAGGTGTGTGCTGTTCTCCGGGCTCTGGATCGTTCCTTGGATGCCTGCAGCTGTTTTTCTTCTCCGTTTCTTTGTCCCGGTCAGCCACAGCCCTTCTCCAAAATGGCGGCGCCTTCCCGGTCCCGAGAGCAGTATCCCAGTCCTGTGTGTCACTCTGATGCGTGCAGGTCCCGTTCGGCAATTTGCACGAAAGAAGTCTGTGAGGCCGCTGCTCGCGTCTGGCTCTCTTTTTATTCTGTGCTGTTCGAGGCCGTGGTCTGCACTTCCCGTACTGCAATGCTACCACAGCAGCTGCCCCGTTAATGCTGGTTTGGCCTGTGGGCCGCTGGCACTGGACTCCGTGCATCAGTGGTCTGGAGTTTCTTGTATTTTCACCGTCTGGATGTGTGAGGATGTCTCAGCTCCCTTCCAGTTGCGGGAGTGTTGCTAAGAATGCATTCAATCTTCCTGATAAGCCTCTTTTATTGCTGGTCTCCCCAGCATGCTTCTCTGCTGTCCGCCATCTTTTTTCCTCTCCGGTGAAGGGTATTTTATTGCTTATTTTATTTTTGTTTTCTAAAAATTTTAACATCAGTATTTCTTTCACTCTTTCTGTTTGTTTATTTTCTGTGGTGCTAAGGATCAAACCCAAGATCTTGTGATGCAAGGCAAACACCTTATTGAGCTACACCCCCAGCCCTTACTGTTTATTTTTCCTATTTCACTTAATTAAATAGGAAGTTTAAGTTAATTAAATAGTTAAGTTTTTAGTTAATAGTTACCTTCCCATATTCTTCAGAACTTCCTGGAATTAAAAAAAATTCTAATTATTAATCTATACTAATTTTCATAGTATCCATTCTGATTCTTTCCTCATTGTATAAACTCTAAACCTGATATCTGCACTGTAGATATTGCTTTGTACTTCACTGAAAGTCAGGCTATGTGTACTTCCTATTTTATTGAAATGACTTCCTTCTTTACTTCTTTTCTTATCTTTTATGGCACAAGAAATTGAATCCATGGCCTTGCCCAAGTGCTCTACCACTGAACTACACACTCTTACTAGGTTGCCCAAGCTGGCCTCAAGCTATCAATCCCCCTACCTTAGCCTCCAGGGTAGTTAGGATGACCAGTGTGCACCACTGCACTTGACTTGTCTTCCTTCTTTTTTTTTTTTTTTTTTTTTTGGTACTGGGGATTGAACTTAGGGGCACTTGACCACTGGCTCACATCCGCAGCCCTTTTTTGTATTTTATTTGGAGACAGGGTCTCACTGAGTTGCTAAGTGCTTCACCATTGCTGAGGCTGGCTTTGAACTCACGATCCTCCTGCCTCAGCCTCCCAAGTGCTGGGATTACAGGTGTGCGCCACCACACCCGGCTATCTTCCTTCTTTTATTCCAGAAAGAGTTGTCCTTCCTCTTCTCCAAGGCTAAGGCTTTCACGTATAATCTTCTTCTAAAATGGCATTGGAAAGGCTGGGTGCAGTGGTGGATGCCTGTAATCCCAATGATTTAGGAGGCCGAGGCAGGAGGATTGAAGTTCAAGGCCAGCTTCAGCAACTTAGCAAGACCCTAAGCAACTTAGTGAGACCTTGTCTCAAAATAAAAAATAAAAAAAGGGCTGGGGTTGTGGCTCAGTGGTTAAGTACCCCTGGGTTCAATCCCTGGTACAAAAAAAAAAAAAAAAAAAAAAAAAAAAAATTAAAAATAGTTTTGGGACTTGAACTGAGAGGTTGGGCATACATTGTACCACCAGCCCCACCACTTATGATCCTTTTACCAGCCCCTCCTGTTTGCTTCATTGTTTATCCCCTTTCTTTCTTTAACTTTAATATTTTCTCATTTGCTTAATCTTTTCCTCACTGCTAGCAATCATGTTGATACCCTCTTTCTTTAAAGGAAAAAGAAAGAGCACCAAACCTGAGGGCAAAAGACCTTTTCTAGCATTTGGTGTTCTTAAAGCTTCTCTCCCTCCCTGGATTACTAGCCTTGTTAAGCATGGGCATTAACTTCCCCTACTAATTTGTTCTTTCCCTTTGTTCTGCGCCTGTCTGTGGTAGGTACCAACTTCCTGTGTTTTCCCTAGGATTGCAACTTGTCATCCTTGACTCTTTCCTCTGCTTTTGCCCCCTACTTAAATTTTTGGTTCAAAACTTTTTTTTTTTTTTCATTTTTCTAACCCCCAGCAGTTTCATTGATCTCTTATATCTAGATAGATCCTGACTAATTTCTCTTACTAGACTAGCTTTTTGAGATTAGAAAAATATCAAATGAATTTTTATAGCCTCACACATTTCCCTGAGATAGTGCCTACTTGATATTTATTAAAAGTTGAATCTAAGCCGGGCGCGGTGGCGCACGCCTGTAATCCCAGCACTTGGGAGGCTGAGGCAGGAGGATCGCGAGTTCAAAGCCAGCCTCAGCAATGGCGAGGCACTGAGCAACTCAGTGAGACCCTGTCTCTAATAAAATACAAAAAAGGGCTGGGGATGTGGCCCAGGGGTGGAGTGCCCCTGAGTTCAATCCCTGGTACCAAAAAAAAAAAAAAAAAAAAAAAAAAAAGTTGAATCTATAAAACTATTAAAGTGGTATCTGACATATTGAATGGTCCTCTTTATTTTTTATTTTTTTATGTTTATTTTTTAGTTTTAGGTGGAGACAATATCTTTATTGTCTATTTATGTGGTGCTGAGGATCGAACCTAGTGCCTCACGCATGCCAGGCAAACACTCTACCACTGAGCCACAATCCCAGTCCCTGGTTCCCTTTCTTATATTTTAGTGTTTGTTTTGTTATTAACTTTGACTTACATGGACTGATAAAAATATTTTAAAATACCTTATTATATAAATCAATTACTTGTAACTCGCTAATGTTTGGATGTAGTTTGTCCCCCAAAAGTTCATGTGCTGAAGCTTGTCCCTGGTGTAACGTACTGAGTCAGAATGGCAGCTATTAAGAATACAAACAAACTTGGAATGGGACCACCATTTGACCCAGCTATCCCACTCCTCGGCCTATGCTCAAAGGACTTAAAAATAGCATACTACAGGGACACAGCCACATCAGTGTTCATAGCAGTACAATTCACAATAGCTAGATTATGGAAACAACCCCGATGCCCATCAATAGATGAACGGATAGGGAAACTTTGGTATATATACACAATGGAACATTACTCAGAATAAAATCATGGCATTTGCAGGTAAATGGATGGAGTTGGAGAAAATAATGCTAAGTGAAGTCAGCCAATCCCAGAAAACCAAAGGTCGATTAATTCCTTTGCTATGATGATACTGAATTATAATGGCAAGGGAGGGGGGATGAGAGGAATGTTAAATAGAAAAAAGGAGTGGAGGGGAGGTAGAGGGGCAAGGGGACAGAAACAATGGCAGAAGGAGTTTAACATCAATATACTAAGTGCATGTATAAAAACTCAAATGGTGTGAAAATACTTTGTGTAAAACCAATGACTTGGAAAACTGTGCTCTTTATATGTATTATGAAAGGAATTGCACTCTAAAAGCATGTATAACAAATTAAATAAATAATTTAAAAAAAAAGAATACAAACAATAAGTGTTGGTGAGGATGTGGGGAAAAAGGCACATTCATACATTGCATAATTGGTGCAGCCATTATGGAAAGATTTATAATCTTCAGGAGTGGGATCTTCATATTTGCTTTCTTGAGACCTCATGTAATCATGAACTTTATAACTTAGTGATAGTCCAGCTTGCTGTAGATTGATCTTGGCTGTGGCATAGCTGTTCTGATTCTTGTTTTACTGTAAGCTTACTACATCAGCAGCCGCAGGTATTTTTGCTTTTGCTAACAAATCATGTCTTCTGAAATAGGCCTTATTTGTTCCACATTTGCAGTTTCTCGGGCCTTTCATTTTTTTGTTTCCTTGGTGTTTCTGTGTATTTTCTCTTCTTGGAGATGTATTTAAAATTATTCTTATGGGCCCCTCCTCCGCTATTACCTTACCTCCCTCTCTTCCTTTTTCCTTTCCTCTTGGTTTGGCTCATTAATTTTGAAGTTTAGTTTTTTTTTCTTTTAATTCGGTATTTAACCCAGAGACACTTTACCACTAAGCTACATCCCCTTTTAGTATTTATGTATTTATTTATTATCATTTAGTACCAGGGATTGAATCAGGGATGCTTAACCACTGGGCCACATCCCTAGCCATTTATAGTTTTTATTTTGAGATAGGCTCTTGCTAAGTTGCTTAGGGCCTCACAAAGTTGCTAAGGCTAGGTTTGAATTCGTGATCATCCTACCTCACACTCCCATGCTGCTGGGATTATAAGGCGTGTGCCACTGTACCCAGCTTAGTTTTTATTTTGAGACAAGGTCTAAATTGTTGAGGCTAGCCTCCAACTTGTAGTCCCCCTGTCTCAGCCTCCCATATCTTCTTTTTGGTTTTGTTTTAGACCTTAGTAATCATTTTGAGAGACTTAATATGATATTATTACTTTTCAACCAGGTATAGTGGCACATGCCTGTAATCCCAGGCAGGAGGATTGCAAGTTGGAGGCCAACCTGGGCAACTTAGACCCTGTCTCAAAAAATAAAAATAGGGGCTGGAGTTGTGGCTCAGCGGTATAGAGCACTTGCCTGGCACATGCATGGCCCGGGTTTGATCCTCAGCACCACGTACAAATAAACACATTGTGTACAACTAAAGCAAATAAATAAATATATATATATTTTAAAATATTTATTTACTTTAGTTGTACACAATGCAATGCATTTATATTTATGTGGTGCTGAGGATCGAACCCGGGCCGCGCACGTGCGAGGCGAGCGCTCTGCCGCTGAGCCACAACCCCAGCCCCTAAATAAATATTTTTAAAAAAAATGAAAATAAAAATAAAAATAAAAAAAGGCCTGGGATGTGGCTTAGTGATAAAGTGCTTGCCTAGCATGTGTGAGGCCCTGGGTTCCATCCCTGGGACTACTGAAAAAAAAAAAAAAAAGAAAGGAAAACAAATAGCAAATAGCATTTTAATCTGTTTTAAAGATGGTTAGAGTCTGAGAGAGATGAAATCAGTTTAATTACATTGAGGCTCTGTAATAAAAAGACCGAGGGAAAAACAGAATGTTCTGGACTTTTTGCATTCTGTCTACATTTTAAACCTACCCATTTGGCACAGATAAACTTGAGTCCTACAGAACTGGTGGTGTTGGGTCAGGATAATTGTTAATGTTTTTATGTTCTGGACAACTGTTGCATTGAAATGTGTATTTTGTGGCCTTTATTTTTATTTATTTATTTGGTGGTGCTGGGGATTGAACCAGGGGCCTTATGCACGCAAAGAAAGCACTCTACCAACTGAGCTGTATCCCCAGTTCTGTGGCTTTTGTTTTTAATGGTCTTTCTTCAGGTAGAGGTAGGGGAAAATGTGATTCAGGTTGTTATTTGCTTTCCACAATTACTTTTAACTGAAAAAGAAGTTAAGGCAAGAGATGTAAAAGAAAACAACACATCATTTCTTTTATTCTTTTTCTTTTCTGCACACGGGAGATAGGAAAACAACAATGTTACATTTTTAATAGCTTTTCTTTAAAGCAGTTGGAACCCTCTCCCCCCTGCCAAGTGATATTACATTTATCACAGTATTCCTTGAACTAGTGTCATCTACAATTTTGCTGTGGGAGAATAGAGGTCCAGAGTTCACACAGCTTTTCAGAATCAGGTATAAAACCTCTTGACTTCTGTCAAGACCCTTCCCATAGGGCATCCTGCTGATGTGCAGTATTTAATTCATTTTTGGTGCAATGAGAACCAGTGTCTATTTGTTGAGGCAAGACCCGGAAGGGTAACAAAATTTTGTTTGACGTTTTCCCAGATGATTGCCTCTGTTTTGTAGCATCTCATTTCCTTTTACTAGAAATTTTGCTTGTGGAAGTGATGACGAGGTTTGTTCTTATCAATTTTCTCAGCCTCCTTCTGCTTTCTTGCTTATGATTCAGGTCTTAGAATCACCTTGGGCCTCTTCACCCAAGAGGTCTTAGGATCTCTTGGTTTGTCCCTGTGGCAGAGCAGGCCTCCTTCTCTGGTGACTGTAAAGACTATATCCTCTCAGTTGGATTCTTTGGAGTTCGCCTTTGTCCTGATACAGATTGGCATAGTGCCTGGGTTGTACCTCCAGTATAGCCAAATCTTTACCTCTGAGTGTGGTCAGAGAAATTTATGGTCACTTGTGTTACATCCTTTTAATTCTTCTTAGTGGAGAATGCAGCAGAATTTTCTTTCTGGGGTTCCAGATTCTTTAGCCAGGGAGCTTTGTGGCCTCATGGAAGCTTATTGTTGTACCACAAGTGAATGTTTTGGGCCATGAGAAGTTGTCAGTATTGTCTGGGATCCCTGTGCTCTGTGAGCCAGGTAAACTAGAACTCTTCTTATGCACATCCATTCTGTCCTCTTTTGTGGTGAGTGACTTAAAATTAAATGATGAGAAAAGTTCGTGTAACAGTGATTTGTCATTGGTTGGTAACTTCTTTTTATCTGTGTTCTCTTATTTAAATTTTATTTCTTTTTTTTTTTTTTTGATACTGGGGATTGAACTCAGGGGCACTCGACCACTGGGCCAGATCCTCAGCCCTTTTTTGTATTTTATTTAGAGACAGGGTCTCATGGAGTTGCTAAGTGCCTCACCATTGCTGAGGCTGATTTTGAACTCGCGATCCTCCTGCCTCAGCCTCCCAAGTGCTGGGATTACAGGCGTGGGCCACCACGCCCTGCTTAAATTTTATTTCTTTTATCAGCATTTGCCCTGTTTGGGGCAAATATTAGAATTTTGCCTATTAAATACTTGTAGCTAGAATGGCTTCTCTTATTGATGAAAACATGATAATTTGGGGGCTGGGGTTGTGGCTCATCGGTAGAGCGCTTGCCTAGCACGTGTGCGGCCCAGGTTCGATCCTCAGCACCATGTAAAAATAAAGGCATTGTGTACAACTAAAGCAAATAAATAAATATTTAAAAAAATGATAATTTTGATTCCTGTGTACTTAGTAACTCTAGCTCTTATTTTTTAAAATGTTATAGCAGCTCTGTTAAGATGCCATATAATGCATCCATTTAGCATGTTAAAATTCAGTCATTTTTAGGATATCATGGAATTGAATTCAGTTTAGAATATTTTTATCTCCCTATTAGCAGTTGCTCCCCATTTGTGCATAGTCCCCCAGCCCTAGGCAGCCACTAATCTACTCTGTCCCTGTGAATATAACTGTTCTGAACATTTCATATAAATGGAATCATAGAATAAAGTGGTGTGACTGGTTTTTTCACTTAAGATTTATCCGCGTCTTGCTTTTGGCTTTTCTGAACCATGGATAAAACTTCATCTTATGAATTTGGGGGGCACAACATCCATCCTGTAGCAGATGGTGTGGTGGCATTTTGACAAAGGAATCCCTCCTCTCTCCTCCACCCCCGTCCTTGTCTTTGAATACTTGCTGACAGTTACTATTCTTTCCTCTCCTTTGCTCTCTAGTTGTTTTCATGGAATCTGCTACGCCTGTTTAGTTCTTTAGGTCTTATTTTTAAAAACTGTTCCCTTTTAGATTCTTACATCATTATGACTCTTTTCTAAGTTCCTGGACTTTTTTTCTTTTGCATACTGAAATAGTTTGAACTGAACCTGGTGTTCTAGTACAAAGAACAGGGTGATAAGGTGAAATTGTGTCCTTTACTTCCTGCAGAACCTTAAAAATGAAAAAGCCCATAACATTTCAAACATTCAGAAAGTACAGAGAATAATAGAACAGAACACTCACGTGCCCACCACCCAAATTTATTGTGTTGACATTTTGTTTTGTTATTTTTGCCTCAGATTTTAACAAGTATACTTATCCATTTAAAAATGTATTTATCCATAATTCACTTACCACTTAAAATGTTGTATTGATGGACATGTTGATTATTTGTATCTTTTTCTGTTATAAACCTGGGTAAAATGAGTGTTTCCTTGTGTACATGGTATGTAACCAGAGATACCTTTAAAACAAACTTCTGGGTGATGGATAAGCAAAACAGTAAGTGATAAATACTCTGTAATATGTTGAGAAGTAAATCTTATAGCCACTTTTAATAACATACAGGAATAGCTTTAGTTAAGGAAAAATGCTTTCTTTGTGATGGCCATTTAGGTGGAAAAACGCTAATCTGTCCTTTCATTTTTGGTTTAGTAGTAGTATGGCATATCTGTTTCTCAAAACAGATACTTGCATGACTATAAGGCAAGCTAATGGAATACTGGAATTAGTAGCAAAAATTGCTTTCATATGATAATTTAAAAATAATCAGTTATAGACATCTTTTTAATTTTTTTTTTTTTTTTTTTTTTTTTTTTTTTTGGTACCGGGGATTGAACTCAGGGGCATTCGACCACTGGGCCGCATCCCCAGCCCCTTTTTGTATTTTATTAGAGACAGGGTCGCACTGAGTTGCTAAGTGCCTCACCATTGCTGAGGCTGGCTTTGAACTCGCGATTCTCCTGCCTCAGCCTCCCAAGTGCTGGGATTACAGGCGTGCGCCACCACGCCCAGCTTTTTCTTTTTAAAAATATTTTTTAGTTATATATGGACACAATATCTTTATTTTGTTTATTTATTTTTATATGGTGCTGAGGATTGAACCCAGTGCCTCATACATGCGAGGCAAGTGCTCTGCCACTGAGCTACAACCCCAGCCCCAAAGATGTCTTTTCTTTGGTTATATTTCTATCTCTGTGCAGAGGTAATCAGCCAAACCAGTACTTATTATTATTTGTGCCATACTAAAATTCAAACAAGAATTTTTTACAGCCCCTTTTAAGTTTTCCATTAAAAAAACACATAAGAATAGAGAACTCTGGGCTGGGGTTATAGCTCAGTGGTAGAGCTCTTGCCTCACACACATGAGGCCCTGGGTTTTATCCTCAGCACTACATAAAAATAAATAAAAATAAAGATATTGTGTCCATCTGCAACTAAAAAAAATACATATATTTAAAAAAAAAAGAATAGAGAACCCTTACTCCCTATACACATCACCTAGCTTTCTTTTGAGCAAGACCCTTTTTTTTTTTTGTATTTTGAAATGGACCAGCCATGATGCCCAGGTGGGCCCTGAACTTCTGGAATCAGTGATCCTCTTACCTTAGCTTCCGGAGTGGCTGGGAATACAGACATGCATCACCATATTTGGCTTTTAAGCAAGATTTTGAACAACAATTGCAACATCAGTTTTATATTTAGAAAATATCATATTTGGGGTAACACAAAATATTAATAACACTCATTTGAAGAATTATTTCAGTATTCCTGTGAGGTAAGTGATGGTTATTTAGAGGATTTATTTAAACTGGGTTTTTCATGGGTTTCTCCTCTCCTGTAATTGTTCAGTCCAATCTTTTTTCTGACCAGGAAATTGTCCATATATTTTGAGAAGTGTGATATAAGCCCTTCAAAATGTTTTACTGATTGACTGATTGATTGTGATACTAGGGATTGAATCAAGGGGCTCTTTACCACTGAGCTATATCTCTGTCACTTCTTATTTTTTATTTTGAGACAGGGTCTCGCTAAGTTGTTCAGGCTAGCCTGACCTTCAAAATATTTTGATAAAAAGTTTGGATACTATTCCAAACATTGAGAGGATTCAATTTTTCAAACAAAGTTCAGGGATCAGCTAGTAATATCCCCTGGTGTGTGAGACTGTAGGTCAAACACCATATAATTCAGTGCTTGAGCTACATCTCACGGTGGTTGTATGCTTCCATTCCAGATAGCAGTGGTCATGGGTTCCTGTACAGCAGGAGGTGCTTATGTGCCTGCAATGGCAGATGAAAACATCATCGTACGCAAGCAGGGTACCATTTTCTTGGCAGGACCCCCTTTGGTAAGACTATAAACTCAACTGAAATGTATACAACATAAAATATACCTCTTAACTGTGGTTTTGGTTTGTTTTTTGGTACTGGAGACTGAACCCAAAGGCTTTTTACCATTGAGCCAAATCCCTGGCCCTTTTTTAAATGTTTAATTATTGAGACAGGGTCTCACTAAGTTACTGAGGCCAACTTTGAATGTGCGATCCTTCTGCCTCAGCCTCCTGAGTTGCTGGGATTATAGGCATGTGTCACTGCATCTGACTTAAGTATGTTTTGATGGTTTAAAAAAAATCATGGTAATATATATATTTCATAAAATTTATCATCTTAAGTGTACAATTCTGTGGCATTAAGTATATTCATATTATTGTGCAGCCATCAGCACTACACATCTCCAGAACTTTTTCATCTTCCCCACTGAAAACCATCAGACACTAACTCCTATTCTTTCCAGCTCTACCACCCTGCCAACCACCACTTTCCTATCTGTCTCTGTGGATGTAGCTCCTCTAGGTACCTTACATGTAAGTAGAATCATATAGTATTTTCCCTTTTATGACTGGTTCACTTTGCATAATATCCTAAAGGTTCCTCTCTGTTGTAGCAAGTGTCAGTATTACATTTCTCTTAAAGGCTGAATAACATTTCATTGTATGTGTATACCATATTTTGATTATCCATTCACCTATTGACATTTGGGTTACTTTCGTTTTTGGACTATTGTGAATAACACTACCATGAATATGGGTGTACACATATCTGAGTTCTTACCTTCATTTCCTTTGGGTATACATAACTGGAAGTGGATTGCTGGGTTATATGGTATTCTATGTTTAATCTTTTTAAGAATTACTTTAGCGGGGCGCGGTGGCGCACGCCTGTAATTCCAGCACTTTGGGAGGCTGAAGCAGGAGGATCGCGAGTTCAAAGCCAGCCTCAGCAGTGGCGAGGCACTTAGAAACTCAGTGAGACCCTGTCTCTAAATAAAATACAAAAAAGGGCTGGAGATGTGGCCCAGTGTGGTACTCGATCAAACTCGAGTACCCCTGAGTTTGATCCCTGGTACCACAAAAAAAAAAAAAAAATCACTTCATTTTTTTTCCCTAACTTTATTTAATTCATTTATTTTTTTATGGGGTAGTGAGGATTGAACCCAATGCCTCACATGTGCTAGCCAAGTCCTGTACCACTGAGCCACAACCCCAGCCCCACTTCATTCTTTTTTATGACTGAATGACATTCCATTGTATGGATATGAGGCACTTTGTTTATTCATTTATCAGTTGGTGGACATTTAGGTTGTTTCTTCTTTTTGGACATTATAAATAAGGGTGCTGGGAACATTCATGTACACATATATATTGGACAAGTTTTCATTTTCCTGGCATATACATAGCAGAATTGCTGGGTCATTTGATAACCATGTTTGACATTTTGAGGAACTGCCAACCTATCCAAAACCTTCCCACCAGCAGTGTGTGAGGGTTCTGATTTCTCCATACCCTCACCAACATTTGTATTTGTGTGTCGGTCTGATTGTAGCCATCCTGGAGGGAGTAAAGTAGTACCTCATTTTTTTTTTAAATTTAGTTGTACACAATGCCTTTATTTATTTTTACATGGATGCTGAGGATCGAACCCGGGCTGCGCTTTGTGCTAGGCAAGCACTTTACCGCTGAGCCACAACCCCAGCCCTCTCATTTGGTTTTGATTAGCATTTTCCTAATGGCTCATGATATTGAGCATCTTTTCATGCACTTATTATCCATTTATATATATTTGGAGACATGTCTATTCCGATCCTTTGCTCATTTTATAATTGGGCTATTTGTCTTTATTGGGTTGTAAAAATTCCTACATTCTCTTGATACAATTCCCTTATCAGATATATGATATACAAATAGTTTTTGTCATTCTATGGGGTTTTTGTCCTGATGGTGTCCTCCTTTGAAACACAAAATTTTTTAATGTTGATGAAGTTCAACTTTTTTTTCTTTTGTCACTTATACTTCTGATGTCATATCCAAGAAAGCTTTGCCTAACCCAAGGTCATGAAGATTTACTCTTTTGTTTTCTTTTGAGAGTTTTATAATTTTATTTCTTATATTTCAGTCTGTGATCCATTTTGGGATTGTGGGTTAAGGCTTAAGGAAGGGGTCCAGCATTGCTTTGCATGTGGATATGCAGTTGTCCCAGCCTCATTTGTAGATAGGACTGCCCTCTTCTCTGCATTGAATGATCATGGCTGAAGAAATGAGCTGGTTCTTTCTTCTAGCTCATTTTACTATTTTTTGATTCAATAACAAGTTGAGGATTGTTAAGTTAAGCAAGGTACTCACATACAGTATATTAACTTTTGTATAAAATGGGGGAAATATACACTTGTATACTTATACATGCATTAAAAGTTCTGTAAAAGACACAATAAATATAGAGTAGAGGAAACAAGATGGGAGAAAGGCCTTTGACGTTTGGATTCATGACCTATTAAAAAGGTTTTTCAAAGATTAAAAAAAAATAAGAGCAAGTTAGAATACCTGTGAGAGGTCTAAATTTCTAATGTTAGCAACCTTTATGAACCATTGGTGGAGCCAGCTATATAATTTGTAGACACTAGTACAAAATGAAAAACATGGGACCACTTATTCAAAAGTAGGAAAAAATATCATTAAGGGTACCAAAGTATAAAACATTTCCCTTTCTTCTATGTTCCCTTTCTTCTGTGGTCCTAAAAATCATAGTCATGGTTTTTTCTTTCAATTTACTTTTTTTTTCCCCTTTTTCTTCTCTTCTTGGTACCAAGGATCTAACCCTGGAGCTCTCAACCACTGGGCCACATCCCCCTTTTTATTTTTTGAAACAGGGTCTTGCTGAATTGCTCAGGGCCTTGCTAAGTTGCTGAGGCTGGCTTTGAACTTGCGATCCTCCTGCCTCAGCCTCCTGAGCTGCTGGGTTTACAGGCATGCAACACAGTGCCAGCCTCAATTTACTTTTTAATGTTATGCTCCCTCTGGCATAGGATACTTCCCCTTCCTAGGCACCTCTGCTTCCAGTGGGCCATCCCATCCCACAGAAGATACGTTATTCTCAACAGGTGTGCAGCCTCCATGCCCAGAATGTGCTTGTTACCTAGATCAGGAGAGGATAGGAGGTTAGCCCCCACCTCCTACCATGTTGCCTGCTAGAGACCACACCTCCATACTGCAGCCCAGGACAGTGACTGTCTTGTGGTGCTTCACCTTGAGACACAGATCCTCCCTGCACCTTCTCTGCACCCACTCGAGGCACATGCAGCAACAATTGTCAGGTGGGCATGGGAAGTAGGCCCAGGCACAGGTCAGGAGGAAGCACAGAGCTAAACTCATCCCTTAAAGGTGGCAGAGGCAGATCAGGAAAGAGTGGAGACTCCAAGCCCCAACACATGTGCCCCATTGTCCCCTCAGATGTCACTTACAAAACACATATTCAAAGATTAAAAATTTTAAAGATTGCTGGGTGCTGACATGTACTGGTTGTTCCAGCACTTGGGAGGCTAAAGCAGGAGGCTCTCTTGAGCCCACAATTCCAGACCAGCCTGAGCATGCTAGCAGGATTCTGTTTTCTGAACAAATCAGAATAAGATTTTCAAAAATTAAGAATGCAGAGATTAAAAATTTCAAGAGGGTGACCACAGAGCATTAAACTCCAATCACAGGACCCTGCTGAGAGTGAAGCCCTGTTCAGCCTCACTGGCCGTCCACCCAGAATGACTGGATTTTGTCTCTGATGCTTTTCCTCACTTCTTCTTGGGTTGACTACACACCAGTGATTTGGTGGTTCATTCTTTGCTTTGTCATATTTCAGTCATATAGTGATCCTAGACTTGAATGAGTACTATACCTTACATATATAAGAATACATATATAATAAATACCCCATTATATAAGAAAAATCCAACGCTATTAAATAGGTAAAAAGAAGAAAGTCATCAAGCAAGTTATAAAACTATATTATACATACAGTGGAATATTATTTAGGCATACATATAAAAATGAAGTTTTGACACACTACAACATAGATGGTCTTCGTAAACATCATGCCAGACACAAAAGGGCACATGTTAGAAGATGCCACTTGTGTAAAATATTTAGAATAGGTAAATTCATAGACACAGGAAGGATCAGGGTTGCCAGGGACTGGGAGAAGGGTGGGAGGGGGAGAAACTGCTGATGAGGATGTGATTTCTTCTGGAATTGATGAAATGATCTGGAAGTAGGTATTGGGAACAGTTGCAGAATCTTGGGACTATGTGCAGAGCCACTGAGTTGAATGCTTTCATGCAAAATGCTGAATTTTATGGTGTGTGAATTATATTTCAAAAAGTAAGTTTATCACTTCAACAAAGAATCATCTTTGGTTTTGGGATACAAATACAAATTTATTAAAAAGAGTATGTTAAAGAGTTCATGCTTTGGGGCTGGGGTTGTGGCTCAGTGGTAGAGTGCTTGCCTAGCACGTGTGAGGCACTGGGTTCGATCCTCAGCACAACATACAAAAATAAGCAAATAAAGGCATGCTGTCCACCTACAACTAGAAAAAAATTAAGAAAACAAAGAGTTTATGCTTTGATGTAAATTAATTGTGTTTCCCAAGTGATTGTGTTAAATTTTTATGACTCTTATAGAAGATAAGGTAAGCTGAAGGGTTGCCATTTTAAGTGATGAAAGTCTCAAGACTTTGTTCAAAATGCTGGCAGTTATTATTCCTTAACATTCTCATGCTGAATGTGAATGCAAAATTTACCTCTGTATCATTGTTCTATACCATTCATTTTCTATTAGTAGTTCTTACTTTTCATTAGAAAATGAGTTAAGAAATGACTGGAATTTGAAAAATTCTACTGGGAACATAGGCAGCGTCTTGACACTGGAGTAAAGCCTTGACATTGGAATAAAGTGTCTGTTCCTTGGATTCAGATTTTTGTGTCAGAAAGAAGCAGCTCAAGATTACCCGCATGGCTGGAGTCAAGATGGAGGAGTATGCGAGAGAGCCTTGCCCCTGGCAAATTGTGGTGACTATGGGCCTTTATGATGGGTACCATAGGTAGTGGTATCTCTCAAGCAAACAAAGGTTTTTGAAATTCTCCAGTGGGAGTAAACCACAGACTACAAGGGAGTTTGAAAGCTATTAGAACCAGGGCTGCACAATTGGGAGGTAGCTTTGTGGTTTGGGGAGGCCTGTTTTCCATGATTGACTGTAGTATGGTTCAAGTGAGGAAAAGAAGATCCCTGGAACTCCATCTGTAGTGGCGCCTTAACAGGAGCCATACTGGCAGCAAGAAATGGTCCAGTGGCCATGGTTGGGTCAGCTGCAATGGGTGACATTCTCCTAGCTGTAATTGAAGGAGCTGGTGTCTTGTTGACAAGATTTGCCTCTATGCAGTTTCCAATGGACCTGAGTTTGTTGAAGACCCCTCCCAGTTGCCTTCCACCCGGTTACCATCCTCACCTTTTGGAGACTATCGACAATATCAGTAGAAGTTTTTTCCTAGGATTTCTTTAACAGAATGAGCTGTAGTTCAAGAAAGATTTCAGAAGATCAAGTTGCAGTCTGTTTTTAAAACCATAGGTGGAACAACTGTGGCCAAATAGTCTATGAAGAGACATTTAGCACTTTTTTTCTATTTAAAGGAACATGGAGGGGGGGAATAAAAGATACCACATTTATGCATTCACACTTGGATTGCATTTGTGATCAAAATAAATGTCTAATATCCTTAAAAGAAAACATAATAAGTGCTTAGAAGATGAAGGACCAAAGGGCAAATAGAGTGGAACATGGCCATCATTTCCTTAGGGACTTCTCTGCCTGGTTTTATGTGTTCTATTATTCAAACAATAAAAAGCTCCTGGAACCTAAAAAGAAAAGAAAGAAACAGTTCAAATAGCCAGAGAAGCCTGAAACCCTCTAAAACTGAACCTCCCTCAGAGGTTAGTGGAGGAAAACAACAAGAACAACAACAAAGCAGCAGCCCCATCCACTCGAGAGAGTTCTCAATTCTGACCCTTGCAGATGGTTGAAAAAAGTCTCTGCAGTTTCATGGTGTGACATTCAGGTGTTGTTACTTTGATTAGCTGAGAATGATTGGAACAAGGGGATAGTAATAAGCTTTTGAAGGAGCTTTTTGTTTTCCTGTCTTGTTTCTCTTCTGAACTTGTTATTTAGTAGAACACGCTGTTTTAATTTTCTCCAAATTTTGTCAGCTTTGCACCTATCACAGTATCAAACATGTTGTGGGTGTTCAATAAATATTAACTGATGACAAATCCTTGTTTTTTCAGTTGATATTAGTCAGATTCTTAAAAATAAATATATTATATCTGTTGTTTATTCCCTTTTACAACTTTAAATATCCAGACACCTCTTATAATTAGTTATTGTCTGGACTGAATGTTATTGTACACTGAAATTTTTGGAAAGAAGAGAACCAATAGTTGATTCCTGGGGGTGGAATAATTGGAGGTGGAAATTTTAATTACCTGTCCCTGTGGAAAGATATTTTAATTAAGACAGAACTTTCGATGTGGTGAATGATAAGTCATTTCTATGCTGCATTTTAGATTAATGTTCATTATTCTAATAAAAAACCTTTCCTATGTAAAAAAGAAGAAACAAATTAATCAACCCAAAGAAGTAGGAATCAATATGTAATTCCTGAGGGATCAGGTTGGCATTTAGCATTAAATGATTTTTCTCTCTTTTTTCTGTTGCAATTTTCTCAGGCTTAATTGAGTCATTCTTGATTTATTACTTGAGGTTTCTTTGTTTTTGGTCACATCTGCTAGAGCTTAGATTTAGGTACTTCTGGAGAATTTTCCCCCTCACCTTAAATGTATAATACAGAATTTTACAGCCTAGTTATCAAGTATTTGAAGACAAAATAAAATCATGGTCCTGCCTCAAAGGAACACTCAGTGATGACAGAGATTTGTGCAAATATCTGAAACCCAGTCTGGCAAGTGTCCGAGGTGTAATCCTGTGGACCACAGAGAGGCAAGCGTTACTCTGTTAATACCATGGGTGTGATTCACCTTGAGGAGGCCTTCGTGGGTCAGGGAAGAGGCATGGAACAAGCAAGTGGAGATGGGTCTCACAGGCTAAGGGAATTAACCCAGTAGGTGAGAGGAGAAGGGATCCCAGGCAGTGGGAGGAGCGTGCGCAGACTCAAAGGTGTTCTGGTGTGTTGAGGCAGCGTCATGGAGGGGAAGGTGTGAGCCTTCAGTCAGAATCCCTGGGACCCAAGTCAGGCTCCATGGCTTTCACAGAGGCTGTGGGAGTGTTCTTGGTGAGGTTGGGTTCAGAGTTTTCGTCTGGAAATTAGAGATAACATCTTGGTTTGCTAGTGAATGAAATGAGAACACTTAGTTCTTCATCTCTGTGGAAGAGTGTAAGTGTGGTCAGGTTAGGGGATGAACTCCTTAGGAAAGCATTTTGTATCTCCGGTAGATCAGTCACTGTCGGTTTTTTTCCTTGTAGGTTAAAGCGGCCACTGGTGAAGAGGTGTCTGCTGAGGATCTTGGAGGTGCTGATCTTCATTGCAGGTGAAACAGGAATTACTATTTTTTTTTTTTTTTAGGATTGATTGACATTTTGTTTATTTAAAAGAGGTTTTACATTATTATTATTATTATTAATTTATTTATTTTTATTTTTTTTAACAGTACTAAGCTTGCCAGACCAAACCAATTTAATTGTTCCCAGTCATCTGGGATCAATTCTTTGGATTACAGTTGCATTTTGGAATGCAATTCTACATGCATTGCATTGGATACATATTGAGCATCAACTTTTTCATTATAGCTGAGAAGGGTTGTAGAGACAGGTTTCTTTTTTTTTTTTTTTATGGTACCGGGGATTGAACTCAGGGGCACTCAACCACTGGGTCACATCCGCAGACCTTTTTTGTATTTTATTTAGAGACAGGGTCTCACTGAGTTGCTAAGTGCCTCACCATTGCTGAGGCTGGCTTTGAACTCGCGATCCTCCTGCTTAGCCTCCCAAGTGCTGGGATTACAGGCATGTGCCACCGCGCCCGGCAGGTTTCTTGTGTTTTTAACAAACACCCTTGGGTGCCCTGATTTTATAGGTGGGCTTGAGGGACTTAGTGATACAGGACAGGAAAGTGAGGTGATAAAGATAAGTGGAAGAGGACCTGCTATGGGGCTAGGACAGCAGGGTCAAGTACTCCTTTTGGATCTGAGAAGTTAGAGATGCTTGTGAGACATCTAAGTAGACATTGCTGGGCATACAGTTGGCTATAAGAGTCTGGAGTCTAGATCAGGACTGGAGATTTTTATTTGGGAATTGTCTGCACAGAGGTGGAATTTAAAACCTTGGGACTAGGCAAGCTCACCTCATAATGAATGCTATCAGAGAAGAAGGCCCAGCACCATGTCCTCAGTGGCAAGCAGATCTGATCACCAAGTTGACTGGCCTGGCAGGTGTAGTAAGCCTCCCTTTGCTCTGCCATATCACAGACCCAGGAGGCTGTGGGAGGAGACAAGGTGAGAAGAGGGCAATGGGTGGTAAGATCTATTTTCCTTTCAGAAACCTGCTGTGCCTTTTGAATAGCTGGTCAAGGGACCTTTGTTTTTTTTTTTTTTTTTTTTTTTTAAATATTTATTTATTTGTTTTAGTTGTACACAATATCTTTATTCTTACGTGGTGCTGAGGGTCGAACCCGGGCTGCGCACATGCTAGGCGAGCGCTCTACCGCTGAGCCACAACCCCAGCCCCTTTCCTTAGTTTTTTATTCATTCCTCTCACATGGAACATTTATTGTGGATAGATTGATTGTAATAAAAAACATTTTGGATCTAGCCCCTACCCTTTGTGATTTATAATTTAATTAGGTAGATAAATGAATGAATGAACTAAAAAATTACAAAATAAATATGCTAACATGCTTCCAGTTTTACAACCAAAGGCTAAAGGAAGAATGATTAAAGGAATGACTAGGGTGGAGTTGACAGTCTTGAGAAAAGCTTGGCAGGTGAGGTGAATGCTGTCAAATGGGAACAGAACCCTTGTTTATTAGGTGAGCGGCTATGTGAGCATAGGTGCATCTGTCCATGTACCCATCCTGACAAGGAGATCAGCACGTGATTTTCCTGGCTCTGGTGCCTGTGTCAATCCAAGAGAACAGCATGCGGGTAGAAAAGGGAGAGTTAGAAGCATAGGACAGAGTGGACTAATGTTTGTAGGTACTTAATGAGGGGAAAGAGAGGGAGATGGTATTTGAGGAGCATTCTTTTTTTTTTTTAATTTTTTTAAATTGTTGATGTACCTTTATTTTATTCATTTATTTATATGTGGTGCTGAGAATCGAACCCAGTGCCTCACACATACTAGGCAAGTGCTCTACCACTAGGTTACAACCTCAGCCCAAGGAGCATTCGTTTTTACAAAATTTTTAAAATATAAAGCTCTAGGCAATATATCAAGTTAGGGGTGTAGATTCTGCCTTTGTCTTGTATTCACCTATTACCCTTGTGACTTAGACAAACTTCCCAGCCTCCTTGAGCCTCATTTACTTGTAAGAAGAAGATTTGAAAAGTACCTACCTTATAGCAATTTCTAGTGCACACCAAGCACTCTATTACTATAATTATTGTTGTTCATAATAATTCATTTAAAATCTTTGGAAATGATTAGATGCTGATCACATTTTAAAAAATATAAAATTTACTAGTCACAGATTGCTTTGTCTCTTTGTCATTGTAAATACATATTTATACCATTCTGATTACTTATATCCATAAGAACTAATTTGATTTAAAATATATATATAAGTAACTCATCAAAGATTTCCTTTTCCTGATGTTTTGGTAAATATTAGGCAGCTTTTATTAGAAACCAATGTATTTTGAGTATTTACCAATTTAGAAGTGGTTCCTTCTGCTTCTGTTTCTTACTGAATTACAGCGTAGCTAGAGGTCAGCAGTTACAGATGGTATTGTGCCTGAAGCATATAAAAGGATAGGGTTAAGGGCTTGCTCATCAGTGTAGCACTTGCTTAGCATACATGAGGTCCTGGGGTTGATCCTTAGCATCACAATAAAAATAAATAAATAAATAAATAAATAGGTCAGCTATAAACTGTATTAAAGAAACTGAAGGGTCTGCCACTTGAAGAGCACTGGAGGGCTATAAAGAGGAGTAAACTTGATCTCTACTCTTGTTCAGGAGCACCCAATCCAGGGGTATCGTAACCCACCGTGAGAGCCCAGCTCTGAGAATGTCTCCCAAAGGTTGGGTAGTGTTCTTAGACAAGATATTAAAACAGTGCAACAGCTTAGTCCTTAATCACAAAGTAAACCTAAATTCTATTTTCAGGGATATATTTTTTTGTCTGACTTTACAGAATTTAAAAAAATACTTTATTAGAATGTCATTGTACATCTGCATCTGAAAAAGCAAGGCATCTGGTTGGGATAGGACTAACCACCAGAGCAAGCCCAGGCTTCATTCACTGCACTTAAAATTGAGCAGGAACTTCCATGGCTCTTACCACAGAGCCATTCCATCAATTTCCATTTTATCCATCTTCTGAGGGATGGTATCTTCAAACCTTTTTATTTGTTACCTGTGACAGCTTACTGTCAGGTGTAGCTTGGTAAGAAGGGGGCTCAGTAGTCTCCCAGAAATTAGACAATAGTGGGTGTCCTCATTAGAAGCTGAGTTATAAATGTTTGATGCTGTCACCACCTGCATTGTGAAAGTGTGTACATTCCATACAGTTGGTTTGAGATACACGGGATGAACACTTAACATAGGCCCTGGTCAGCAAGGTGCCAAGGTCTTGCAAAAAGTCAAGTTTGGGAAATGGGAGGTGTGGGTTCTGACTCAGCTTCCCCTGTCCTCAGGCAAGGTATACCTCAGATTTTTTTCTCTTTGTAAAACAAGATAATGCTCTTCTGCCAGGGACATTATGAAAATCAAATAAGATTACATTTATTGAAGTGTTTTGGGAGTAAAAGTGCTATTTTTCTTAGATAACAGAGGGAACTTGGGGTGGAAGATATTTAATTCTGTTCCTTCGCATTCTGGTTATTTTAGTGTGCTTTACTCTATAGAAAATCGGGAGTTACTGACCACTATGCTTTGGATGATCATCATGCCCTTCACTTGACTAGGAAGGTTGTGAGGAGTCTGAATTACCAGAAGAAATTAGATGTGAGTAGGATGTGTTTTTCTTTAATTTTCCTGAAAAAAAATTTGGCTTATGCCACCTGAATCACTTTATCACAAATTTTCTCAATTTCTGTAGGTTACCATTGAACCTTCTGAAGAGCCTTTATTTCCTGCTGATGAGATGTACGGAATAGTTGGTGCTAATCTCAAGCGGAATTTTGATGTCCGAGAGGTATGAGAAAGTGGAACTGTGAGCTGTAAGCCATGCTGGCAGTCTCTGTATCTTCAAAGCTGAAGTTTTGTTATGGTGTGTTCATATACCTGGACTGATGTGGCTCTCAATGAGGAGTAGCATACAGGAAAGATGTCTTTCCATGTGGTAGGTTTCACTGGTGTGTACTCAAAGAGACAGGGGAAAGTCTCTCTTTTTTTTTTTGGAAAGTCTCTTAATGATTGGGAAGTTTTCCTTACGGGACAACAAGGCTTGGTTTATTCAAAGAACTCCATATTCCTGTGGACATCAAGAACTAGGTTGGGACAGTTTCACGATTTCCAAATGTTTCTTTTGGTGTTCTTATTTTAGGATATGGACAAAATGTCAGTAAGTTGTTGGAAGGAAAACATACCCTTTTAGAGCATTATGACATTAGTGAGGAGTAGACTTGATTACAGTGGAAGATGTTGCTATGGTTGCAGATTGCCAACATAGTGTTCTATAATCTAGATTGACAATTTTAGTATTTGCATGAAGCGCATAAGCTTTTATGTTGTTCAGTATCCATAGCTAGCAGAATAATTTTTAAATTAGGAAATTATCTTAATATCAGATTCTATGCTAGGAACTTTAGTATTTTAAGTTACTTTTTCCCCTTGACAATAAAACAACAGTCATGTACTAGCTGTGAAAAATGTAGAAAATACAGAAAAGAAGAAAATCAATTTTCTTGTAAGTCCACCATCCAGAGAAAACAGCCAATATTTTGATGTTTTAACTTCATGTGTGTATACAGTTGGCTCCCTGTATCCATGGGTTCTGTATGTGTGGGTTCTGCATCCTTGGATTCAACTAACTTCAGGCTGAAAATATTTTTAAAAATGACATCTATATTGTACAATACAGATTTCTTAGTATAACAACTATTTACATAGCATTTACATTGTATTAAATATTATAAGTAATCTAGAGATGGTTTAAATTATATGGGAGGATGGATATAGGTTATATGCAAATACTGTGCCATTTAACATAGGGACTTGAGCATCTGCGGATTTTGGTAAGGGGGCCTAGCACCAGCTCCCCATGGATAATGAGGGATGACTGTATACATTTTTATATGGTTGAAATATATTTGTGTTAAATTCTGCTTTTTCCAGTTTAGATTTTAAGCATTTCCTCTTGACCTTAAAAGTTCTTCATCAAGCATTTTCTGTGGCTAGGTCCTAATTCCTATAATAGTATGGGGCAACATGGTAGGCACTAAATCAATGTTTTTTGAATGAATTGGTGAGTGTAATATTCCACTGTATAGACATATGCAACTATTTTATTTTAGCAATGCCTTATTATTGCTAAAGGGCCTTAAATCTTGGAATTTTATGGAGCTTCAACTGGTACTTCTCTTTAGCAAGGTAACTTCATTAACTGTAAATTTTAGAATTAGGTTTTTAGTTTGACTTTCAATTAAGCATAGACATAGAAAACATGGTACTTAGAATCTGATGTGCTTGAGAACCCAGTTGTTCCAGATAACCAAGTTTCTAGATGACTGGGAAGTTATACTTTTATTGCACAACCTCTTCTTCCTTTATTCAGTGTGTGTTCCGTGCACATGTTGTTTCAGGCACCAGGATTCAGAAGTGAACAAAAGCAGAGTCATGCCTTTGTGAGGCTTCCATTTTATTTTAATGGAAATCTTATTTAAAAAAAAGATAAACTCTTAGCCAGGTGCGGTGATGCAGGCCTGTAATCCCAGCACTTGGGAGGTTGAGGCAGCAGGCTCACAAGTACAAAGCCAACCTCAGCAATGGCAAGGCACTTAGCAACTCAGTGAGACCCTGTCTCTAATAAAATACAAAAAAGGGCTGGGGATGTGGCTCAGTGGTTGAGCGCCCCTGAGTTCAATCCCTGGTACTAAAAAAAAAAAAAAAAAAAAAAAGATAAACTCTCTCCTTCTTAAATAACCTGGGTTTCTACATTTTTTAAAAAAATATTTATTTATTTACTTTAGTTGTACACAATGTAATGCATTTATGTTTACGTGGTGCTGAGGATTGAACCCCGGCCGCGCACGTGCAAGGCAAGCGCTCTGCCGCTGAGCCACAACCCCAGCCCCGGGTTTCTACATTTTGCTGCTACATGCTCATCGTAATGTATCATATTTTTCTATGCTAACAAGCCTTGTTCAGAGGTTTTGACAGTGTATGGAGCCGTGGATGGGACTGGAAACTGAGTCCAAAGACCTGACTTCTAACCCATGTTCCCTTAGTTAGATATAGTGGGATTTAACCTGAGTATCAGTTTTGGCTTCTAGAAATGTAATAGTACCACATTGTCTATTTCTAAAGTTTCAATTCTTATGAAGATAATATATCTTATATGAGAGGGTAGTGTTAATTGTAAAGCAAATATGAGGTAGTTTATACTAAATGACCCTAAATTGCTTTGTCCTTTGAGCAGCTTCATCTTTGTGTGGGCAGTTGTTATGTGTTGATTGCTTGTTAAAGGATTCAGTTTTGGAGGTCATAACACCTAAGACAGATAACTGTTATATTCCCATATTTAGGAAAAGAACTAAAAAACAATTCAAAATAAGCTCTTACCTTAGGCAGAAAAAGATGTTAGGAAGCATTCCCTCATTTTTCAACCCTTACATATCATAAAGAAAGCTTTGATTGATGTGGTAAGCCAAAAAAGGGAAGTATGAACGATATAGAAAATAATATGTATCATCTAAAACAGTTTCTGAGGAAGTTTAGGTGTGCTTTATGTTTAGGACTCTTCTCATTTTGTGAATGTTTGTTTGCTGCTGGGGATTGAACCCAGGGCCTCACAAATGCTAAACATGAAATAGTCCTGATGAGCTTCAAGGATAAACTCCTCAGTAATTTCTACTCCCGTTAGATTAACAATATATGTGAATCTCCTTCAAGTGTGTCAGAATTAATGAGCAATTATTGAGAGAATACTACTACTAATTAATAATAGCTACTTTTTTTTTTTTTTTTTTTTTTTGTACTAGGAATTGAACCAGGGGCATTTTACCGCTGAGCTACATCCCCAGCTTCTCCTCTTTTTTTCTTTTTTCTCTTGAGACAGCGTCTCACTAAGTTTCTGAGGCTGGCTTGGAACTTGCAATCCTCCTGCCTCAGCCTCCCAAGTTGCTGGAATTACAGGTGTGCGCCACTGTGCCCAGCTAATAGCTACCTTTGTTTTTTTTTTTTCAATTTGTTAGTTTTAGATTTACATGACATTAGAGTGTATTTTGACATAGTATACATACATGGAGTGTAACTTATTCTAATTAGGGTCCTATTCTTGCTGTTGTACATGATATGGAGTTTCACTGAACGTAGGAATTTTTTTTTTTTTTTGGTGGTACTGGGGATTGAACTCAGGGGCACTCATCCACTGGGTCACATCCCCAGCCCTTTTTTGTATTTTATTTAGAGACAGGGTCTCACTGAGTTGCTAAGTGCCTCGCCACTGCTGAGGCTGGCTTTGAACTCGCGATCCTCCTGCCTCAGCCTCCCAAAGTGCTGGGATTACAGGCGTGCGCCACCGCGCCCGGCTGAACATAGGAATTTTATGAAACATATGAACATAAAAGTTACATCTGATTCATTCTGCTTCTTTCCTATTCCTATCCTGCCTCCTTTCCTTTCATTCTTTTTTTTTTTTTTTTTTTTTTTGTGTACCACGGATTTAACTCAGGTGCACTTGACCACCGGGCCACATCCCCAGCCCTTTTTTGTATTTTATTAGAGACAGGGTCTCACTGAATTGCTAAGTGCCTTGCCATTGGTGAGGCTGGCTTTGAACTCGCGATCCTCCTGCCTCAGCCTCCCAAAGTGCTGGGATTACAGGCGTGCGCCACCGCGCCCGGCTGAACATAGGAATTTTATGAAACATATGAACATAAAAGTTACATCTGATTCATTCTGCTTCTTTCCTATTCCTATCCTGCCTCCTTTCCTTTCATTCTTTTTTTTTTTTTTTTTTTTTTTTTGTGTACCACGGATTTAACTCAGGTGCACTTGACCACCGGGCCACATCCCCAGCCCTTTTTTGTATTTTATTAGAGACAGGGTCTCACTGAATTGCTAAGTGCCTTGCCATTGGTGAGGCTGGCTTTGAACTCGCGATCCTCCTGCCTCAGCCTCCCAAGTGCTGGGATTACAGGCATGCGCCACTGTGCCCAGCTCCTTCCTTTCATTCTTAATACCTACCTTAAAAAAATACATATGTCTATATATATATATATAATATATATATATATGAATAAATAAATAAATAAATAAATAAAATATACTTTAGTTGTAGGTGGACACAATGCCTTTATTTATTTGTTTATTTTTTTTTTGTGGTACCGGGGATTGAACTCAGGGGCACTCGACCACTGGGTCACATCCCCAGACCTTTTTTGTATTTTATTTAGAGACAGGGTCTCACTGAGTTGCTAAGTGCCTCGCCATTGCTGAGGCTGGCTTTGAACTCGTGATCCTCCTGCCTCAGCCTCCCAAAGTGCTGGGATTACAGGTGTGCGCCACCGCGCCCGGCTCATGCCTTTATTTTTATTTATTTATTTTATGTGGTTCTGAGGATTGAACCCACTGCCTCACCCGCCACAACCCCAGCCCCCTAATACTTACCTTTTAATGAAAGCTGGTCAGTATGCTTCAGTTAGCACTTTTTCAGTGTTGTTATTAATTTTTTTTAACAGATAAGGAAGCAGGCTTAGAGTATTTTAAGATTTGTTGCTCAGTGGTAGAGCTGGAAGTCAGACTGGTTCTTCAATTTGATATTGTTTTCTTAGGTTCTTTTACTACTAGTTCATCCTGGCTTTGTTCCATCTTCCCAGAAGTGAAAACTGAGGCTCTGATGAGTTAAATGACTGACTCTGGAACACCTAAGTCAGGTGATACAATCTGAGCCAACGTCTTCTGACTGCAAGCTCTGTCCATGCCCTGTTCTCTGACCAATTCCCAGAACCCGAGGAGGCATTTGACAACCCCTGTAAGCCCAGCCCCCAGCCCCCAGTCCCCAGAATCTTTGCTGTTTTTGTTGTGCACAACATGGTGTCTTTTTATAGTGGCGTGTAAAATTAGACCCCAGAGTGACTTTAGGGCATTCACTATGCACATTAAGTGAAATTTTGTGAAGGTGACAATGTCACTGAATTGTTTTCCTTAATGCAGATTCTCAGGAACACTGTTATTTTTCCTCTTAGGTCATTGCTAGGATCGTGGATGGAAGCAGATTCAATGAGTTCAAAGCCTTATATGGAGACACATTAGTTACAGGTATGCAAGTGAAGGAATGAAAATGTGAACATTTTCTACTGGTTTGAAAATGAGTGATTTCTTTTCTCAAGGCTTTGATACACTTGGCAAGAGCTTTGTTATTTAGAGCACTACAAATGTATGAGTCAGTTTTCAAAAGGAGCTATTTTATAAAGGTAATTTGTAGCTAAATGGTTTCATGAATCCTAAGAGTTTAAGATGATGGCTAGATGCTGTGGTGTGAGCCATTATTTGTGACTTTGTAGCATTATATAACAAGGTTCTTACCGTAAAATCAGCGGAAAATATTTGTAGTTCTTTTTGTTTCTCTGGGTGACTAATTATTTTGAAAATTTCAGCATTGTCTCTTTGTTCTTTAGTCTCCAGTTCAACTGGGAAGTTTCATGTGATGTTTTAGCTTTCCAGAAGAATGTAGAGCAAGTTAAGTCTTCTCACAGCCTTTGTGTGGGTCTACATGCAGGACAGTATGCCACATCTGGAAAAACAAATAAGATTATTATACACGTTAATTCTTTTGTCTAAGGTATTAAGTTTATAGGCCTTTGAAGAAAAAATATTTCAAACAGCTGCTAGACTCAATATATCTTGGCCAAATGGCAGAACACATTTTGAGAATTTTACTTGGTGGTAAAAAGCTTGAAAATATAGTAGTTATCCTGTTAATAACATACCAGAGCAGGGAGACCAAAAAACTAGCTGCAACATTCCAAATTGCAAATATACCTTGAAGCTTAAAGATAAATCTCAGCACTTTCTCCTGGCTTGATTTGTGAGCAGAAGGAGGATTCACAATGGGAGTGGAATTTATGTTTTTGTATTTAGGTGTTTAAGTGATTAAGAGCTTTTTGTTTGATATATAGGCAGGATTTGTCACCAAATAGTGCAGGATGTAACCCTCATTGTGTTGTGGTTTCAAACAAGTCAAAGCTTGTCTGCTTTCTCTAAAGATGGATGGGCAGTCCCTGTCATCTACTTTTATGTATTTGCCCAGTACTTGCTAAAAGACTTGTGGTGCCCTTGTCCCCTAGAAAACCAGGCACACATCAAGTTTCCTCCATATTTTCTTGACTGCACTGGGCTTTAAATAAGTCTGGGGGAAAAGAAGGGGAGAGGGAAGACTAGAAGAAGAGGGCAGGAGGCGTAGAGGGTGAGAGGGGAGACCTGATTTCTCCAGAAGCTCAAGGGTGTCTGGAAGTTCATCAGGGTTTCCTCCTGCTTCAGCACTTACCCTGTGTTGGCCCCAGGAGTTTCTTAGACATTTTGCTTTTCTCTTCAGAGTTCCATTTTGGATCAGACAGTTGGTGAAGATGCTCCTTCCATGATGTCCCTAGTATAGTGGGGCCGTGGGCCTCATTTAGCAAGTTGGTCTGTGTCTGGAGGTCCCTAGGCAGGTCCAAGGGTGGATTGAATGCCTGTGTAGTCAACAGGGTAGTGTATGTGCAGGGTGGCATCTTGCAATAGATCATGGTAGAGTCTCATCTCTTTGTGAGTGGGACAGGCCTAAGAGTGGCTAGCTTAGCTCTCCCTGAATAGCTTCTGTAAATGGCAATGCCATTTAGGATGTGCAGCTTAGGCTTTTGGCTGGGATTTTAGGGCTATAAGACAAAAAAAAAAAAAAAAAAAATCAATGGCTATCAAATCAGTTTTTCACTTTATCACATTAAATAAATATAATCATTTAAAAAGGTAATAAATCAATATAAGAAAGAGTAAAGAACAAAAATATGTCTCTAAAAGTTCAGCATTTTGGTTTATCAATATGTCGATGTGCTCTTATCTGTTAATTTTTCTTCTCTGATGTTTTGAGCACCTGCTTTGCATTAGGCTCCACAGCCTGTGCAGCTAGAGGTTGAAGAGGTAGAGTCCAGGTGCATGGGCTTTTGTAGTAAGCTGTCTTTGACCCACTTTGGTCTACAGAGTGTGGATTCTTGGGTTCCATATATTTGATACCTATTCACATGGGTGGATTCACCTCATGGGAACATAGCACATGACTCACTTACAAGATGCTCTACCTATAGGTACATACCTACAGATGTTCTACCCTGTTAAATACTTAATACATTTAACCTATCTTTGGCTTGTTGGAAATCTCTCTGGAGAAGGTCTCTCTAGTCAAGTTCTTCTGGTTTGCAAAATAGTTAGCCTCCTCTGAAATAACCTTATACACCTGCCTAACAAAATAACAATTGCTGTCTCTCTCCTTTCCTCCTTCCCTCTCTCTTTTCCCTTCTTTTTCTCTCCCTCCCTCTCCCTGCCTCCACTTCCCCTCCCCTTATTTTCATGTGTGTGTGTTTGAAGTGGTGGTGGAAGTAGTGATAGATAAATGGCACTTGTGAAAATAAGAAAAAAGATGCAAACTGGAAACGAAAGTGAAGTGATTCATTCTTCAAAGCCTAACTGGCTTTCTTGCTTTATCCTCGGTCACCTCCAGGCTTAACTGTTCTTGTTTTATTTATTCTTTTATTTATTTATTTCTAAGTTGTTTCCCTGAGTTTATCCTTTTTATTTTAAAGGCCTGTTGTTACCACAGGCATTTTTGCTCAAGCTGGGCAATAGCTCTGAATACTGACCTTTAAATGGCTCTGTGCCTTGGGCTTGTTATATTTCAGAATATCCATAGCGTCTGGTGCACACCAGGCACTCAGGTATATGTTAAATGAATGAGTGGATGACACACTGAACCAATCATTTAATCCAAGCATCCCAGGACAAACAGACAACTTTACATGTAAAATGACCCTTTTCAGAAGCAAAGAATAAAACAAAACAAAAAGTAGACTCTCGTACCAGGAATAAAATATTGTGACATGAGCTATTTTGTACCATAGATAAAATCTCTTGACATTTTAAACTTTGATCTGAAATTAAAGAATGTGTAAATGTGCTTCTGTTGTGGATTAAAAGCCCTCTGAAAAATGAAAATCCTTTTTGAATTTTCTTTTTAGGATTTGCTCGAATATTTGGATACCCCTTAGGTATCATTGGAAACAATGGAGTTCTGTTTTCTGAATCTGCAAAGAAGGCAAGTAATGCTACAAAGACGTCTAGAGTTTCTGTTTTAATTTAACACGATTAATTTTGAATGTCAAATAACGAATTAAAATCAAGTGCATAAAAGCTTTATAATGTTTAACCAGACATCTTAGCAGACAAAATGCTGTGTACATGTTTATACCTGTGCATGTGTGTTGTGTTTTAAAGTTATATTGGTTAAATTAACATATGATGGAAAACCTCCAGCACTATCAAAAAGTCAAATATGCTGTTTTAGGAAAATTCTTAGGAGATACTTCAGTTACAGTTCTTATCAAGTACAGGTATGTGTTCAGAGAGGTTGGGGAGACTTGTTCTGAAAGGGACTCCTCCTCTGGGGCTGATGTGTGGGAGGGATTCGGCTACCCTCTGCAGGTGCTTCTGAGACTTGAGCTATTTATTCCTTTCTGTCATCTACTTTTACTTTGTGTAAATGGGAAATAGTAGGTCTTTGTTACTGGTGTTCTGGCTTTAAAAGAGGGAGCTCTTGAATATCTTTTGGCTTAGTATTTGATTCCATGCATCATTGTCTTAGATTACTTCACATTAGGTAAATGTAATTCATGTACTTCTTTGATGAAGTGTTGTCTTAAGAAAAAAGTTTAGTCTTATCTTTCCTTTCCAATGAACAGTGTAAAGTGTCCCTTATTATAATAGGAAACAGGCAGTTAAACTCTTTCACGCCCTAAATGAAGAAGAATTTGTCTTTGGTGAAATGTTTTATCAATAAAACCAGTTTCTATATTCTGCTTTCCATTATTATTTTCTCAGCTCAATTATTTAAAAAACCCCCCAAAATGAAGTAAAAACAAAGCAAATAAAAATCACCCACAATCACATTATAAAGAAACTTTAATAAAATTTATTATGGGTCTATAGTTTTTTCTTTTAAAAAAAGAACCCAAAATTGGTAGTCCCATATATATGGAAGAATTGCTTATTTTCATTAAATAGTATAGATGTTTCCCAAAATATTAAATATTACTGAAATAATGACTTCTAACTTATTTCAGTAGAGGAAATGTCAGACTGAGGCCAGATGAACCACTTGGTTTATCTGTCAGCTTGGCACAGATAAACCCAGGAGGAGTTATGTTTGGCCCCTGTCTGACATTTCATTTGTTGAAATAAGCCCCAAAGGTCTGTGTGATTTCCTCATTCTTGTAAACATAGTCATATTGAGCTTGAGCAATTACTTTGCAATTTTGTACCAGCCAAGGCATTTCCCATGGAGATAAAAGACATGCAAACAGTAAAACATAAAGGAAATGGTTTATACAAATTTCTTGCTCACATAATCTTTTGTAGATAGGGAAGAATGGTCACATTTTTAGATCAGTAAATAATTTCCTAAGCTGAAGGCTAGAAGATCTCTAACACTCAGCCTAATCTAAAATCTTATTTATTTGATGGGGCATGTGGGTAAGAAAGATATATTTTATAATCTTGATGCATGAAGGAATTTCAAATGGTCACCAGGATGTCAGTGGTATCCTGGATAGCCCCAAATCTTTGCATTCTTTCTTTTCTGAAGTGGAGAACTAGAGAATTACTTCATAGCAAAGCTCAGCCATTCTCATTGACAGTAGTTCTTTCATTTCTGTTACTGAGTTTTACTTGCTGCTTGGAATGTTAGTGATTAACTTCATCCACGACACAGCAGTTGCCTTACAGCTATGTGCCAGTGATAACAGAGATGAGTGTGCAGAGTCAGTGTGGTACAAACCCACAATTGTGTATGTCCTAATGATGAGGCAGCACTGTTCCTTTACTGTTATGGTTAATAGAAGGTCAGACTAGCCGAACAAAGGGTATTCTTTCTTGTCTTTGATCCAAATTGTGATTTTTGTGGGATGCATGATAATTATGCAGTTAATTCCATTTTTAAAAAATATTTATTTATTTATTTTAGTTGTACACAATGCAATGCATTTATGTTTACGTGGTGCTGAGGGATCGAACCTGGGCCGCGCACATGCGAGGCAAGCGCTCTGCCGCTGAGCCACAACTCCAGCCCTAATTCCATTTTTTAATAAAGAATTTTTATGTTATTTGCTTATAGGGTGCTCACTTCATCCAGTTATGCTGCCAAAGAAATATTCCTCTGCTGTTCCTCCAGAACATCACTGGTGAGAAAATAGCTCAATCTGTTTGGTTACATTTATTCTAGAGCTGCACCATCCATTGTAACTCAGTGCAGAAAGTTCTGTTGGATGTGATTTTCCTGGAGTTTCTGTAGCTGCCTGAAGCGATTGCTGCTTGGAGCAACTACTCCGCAGGAACAAGTTCAGAGGCAGACTGGAAACAAACAGTCTTTTTATTCTGGTAGCTTTTCTCTCTGGCTCTAACAACAAATGGTCTCGCGGGACTTGGCCCGGGATCTCGCGGGACTTGGCCCGGGATCTCGCGATTCATAGCCTGCAGCCAACCACAATCTCAGCCATCTCCCCAAACAGGGCTCCTGCAAGTTTCTTTTAAGGATTAACAATATTATTAACATTACTAAGGATTAACATTAATATTTCCTTTATGAACATTAAATGCTTTGAGGAGATTACCCATATTTTCTGAGTGAAGCAGTTTCTGAGTTTGGTGCATCACAAATGTTCAGTGGCCTCCCTTTACTCCTACACATGGGCACTACCCACCTGCCCAGAGTCAGAGAGGGTTGTCTGACCCACTGTCTCTTTCCCAGCATCTTGTTTCCTCTAAAGGACTTTAAGCAAATGCTGTGGTTGTCCATTTATCTTTTATTGTGCAGTTGATTCTATCTGAAACAGTATCTTTTTAAAATGTGCATACACATCCTGAGCCAAAGTCTGGGGATTTGTGTTTTGACCCCAAAGAATGGCATGACTAAAGTGAGTTCTGTCACCTTCCTGGACTTGATGCTTCATAGATGATCTTCACAAGGTGGATGGAGTGATTTTTAAGGTCTCTTATAGCTTCAGAGTTCTTTTACCTAGAACTCTGCAATTCTCTGCTTTTCTTTTATGCTGCACTGTGTCTAACATAGAGGTGGCACTCAGATGTATTGACTAGCAGAAAACTCCCCCCCCCCCCCCCCCCAATCTTACAAGTCATGTATGGATACTTCAGGCTCATAAGAGGTAGATGCTCTTTATTAGTTGTTGGGTTAGGCAGGCCTTCCTGAGAAGGAGAAATCGGGCCCTTGACAGTGAGCAGGGCTTTAAACAGTACTGAGGTGCAGTCTGAAGGAGTTGGAGCTCCTCTGGCTGAGAAGGGTAGCTGGAGGAAGAGAGAGCAGCCAGTAAAGGCAAGGACTGTGCTGTCACACCTGTGGAAGCCACAGCAGGTACAGGTGCTCCATCAGAATTTGTTGAATTGAATTGGATGACCTGATACTGGAAATGTGCACAGCAGGAATAGTGCTAGTTAGGCAAGTGAGTTAGGCTAGTTAGGCAGTCAGTTAGGCAAGTGTGTCTACATTCATGGATGAAAGAAATGTCTTCACTAGAGACTGTGTTGGGGAAGGAGAAAAGTGAGCCTGACTTGATGTTTCTAAGGTGGAGAGGGAGAAGCCCAAGTCCCAGGAGACCCAGTGAAGCTGCAGTGCTATTTCAGCAGAGTTGGGGGCTTGAAGTAGAAGGATCTTGTAATTTCAATGAAAAAAAAAAAAAATTAACCCACTAGCAGGGACTCGGCATCTCCATGAAACATTAATCTTTATTTCATAAAAGTTTTAAAGCCATGCTGCGGAAGGAACAGTTTTTATTTTAAACCAGGTCAGTGGATATGGAAGCCCTCACACTGTGGCTTGCCACAGTGCTTTTTCCTTAGGTTGCCATGTCACAAGATCTCATCGTCAAGCCTCTACTTGGAGGTGATTTCTTGAAGACAGATCGCTTCCTTTTGTTGTTTGAAGATCTCTCTGTGCATCCAAATGAATTGTTCTAAAAACATTTAAAAAGCGATGAAAAAATGTATTTTACCTTTTAAAGCACACTTTTTGGGAACATATTTCACATACAAAATATTTTGTTAGAGTGAGACTTTTTGGAAAATTAGCCTAAAACAAGATTTCCTTCCAGAACCTTGGTGGAGTTGACATTGCTCATCAGGCCCATCACCCTGAGACTCTGCTTCTGTTCCCTCTCTTAGGATTCATGGTTGGTAGAGAGTATGAAGCTGAAGGAATTGCCAAGGATGGTGCCAAGATGGTGGCTGCCGTAGCCTGTGCCAACGTGCCTAAGATAACTGTCATCATTGGGGGATCATATGGGGCTGGAAATTATGGGATGTGTGGCAGAGCATATAGGTGGGTGGTTGTCATGATTTTCTCTAAAAGACATACGTATGCTTGAGAGGTACTATCATAAATGGTCATTTCATTTCAGGTTTGAGATGATGGCATTCACAAATCTTCATCAGTTATATACTAATTGGTATCATCTGGAGGAATGAAAGTACATTTAATGCTAAAGGTTCTATTGGGAAAAAATCTACAGTGGCAACCAGGAAGTAATTGAAATGGATGATAATGAAAAGTCTGTACATTAAAACTTGTGTGATGCAGCTAAGATCTTGCTTTGAGAGGGTTACAGTCTTAGGCAATGTAGCTCAGTGGTAGAGCGCTTGCCTAGCCAAAAAATAAATATATGTATATTGGACAAAAAGTAACGATGAAAATCAGTGAGCTGAGCATCCAGCTCAGGAGGAACAGCATCTTAAGTCCAAGAAAAATGGAAAGGACATAATGAGGGACAAACACAAGGTAGAAGGGTCAGTAAACCCCAAAGTTGTTAAGTTAACAAACTTAAGTTGAAAAGTTAACAAACTTGATAATCTCTCCATGAAACTAAACATAGGCGTGTATAGTCAAAATCAGGAATGGAAATAGAACATGACCACAGATGAAAAGATATTATAAATACTTTCATATCCAGATTGAGTCACCTGGAGAACTTAAAAATCACATGTGTACAGAGGGCCCACCTTTGGAGAGGGTTCTGCAGTGGGTTCCAGACATTGTTCATTGTTATTTTTTTTAAACCTCCCCAGCTGATTATGATGTGCCTCTGGAAATAAGAACCACTTATTTAAAAGACAAATGTGGCATCTGAAAAATCTGTGTTGTGCATTGAATTAAGTGGATCGTTCTTTTTCTCCTAGCCCAAGATTTCTCTACATGTGGCCAAATGCTCGTATCTCAGTGATGGGAGGAGAGCAGGCAGCCAATGTGTTAGCTACAATAGCAAAGGACCAAAAAGCACGAGAGGGGAAACAGGTAAGTTTCCCCTTTTTGGATGTGACTTTCACCAACCAACGCACTGGAGTCTAGGAGCAGAGCACCCAGAATCCTTCTGCTTTCTCAGGGAAGGTTGAGAAGATGCTGGTCCAGGAGTCATTTCAGCAATTTAAGCTCACACACACATTTTCTGACTTTCTCTTTATTTTAATTTTGTGTTATTTATTTTATTTTATTTTTTAAGTTTGTTCTAATTAGTTGTATGACAGTAGAATGCACTTTGACACATTGTACACAAATGGAACATAACTTCTCCTTCCTGTGGCTGAACATGGTGCAGAGTTACACCAGTAGTATAATCATACATGTATATAGGGTAATAATGTCTGTCTCATTCCACTGTTCTTCCCATTCCCACACCTCCTTCCTTCCCCTTCCCTCCCCTCTGTACAATCCAAAGTTTCTTCATTCTTCTCCACTCCCGCCCCAATTATGGATTAGCATTCACTTATCAGAGAAAACATTTGGCCTTTGGTTTTTTGGGTTTGACTTACTTCACTTAGTGTGATATTCTCCACCTCCACCTATTTACCTGCAAATGCCATAATTTCATTCTTCTTTATGCTGAGTAATATTCCATGGTGTATATGTACCACATTTTCTTTATCCATTCATCTGTTGAAGGGCATGTAGGTTGGTTCCATATTTTAGCTATTATGAATTGAGCTGCTATAAACATTGATGTGGCTGCATCACTGTAATATGCTGACTTTAAGTCCTTTGGGTATAAACTGAACAGTGGGATAGCTGGGTCAAATGGTGGTTCCATTCCAAGTTTTCTGAGGAATATCCATATTGCTTTCCAGGGTTGTTGGACCAATTTGCAGTCCCACCAGCAATGTATGAGTGAACCTTTCCCTCACATCCTTGCCAAAACTTATTGTGCTTATATTCTTGATAATTGCCATTCTGAATGGAGTGAGATGAAATCTTTTTTAAAAAAAATATTTATTTATTTGCTTTAGCTGTACACAATGGGTTTATTTGTACGTGGTGCTGAGGATCGAACCCGTGCCGCGCACGTGCGAGGCGAGTGCTCTACCGCTGAGCCACAACCCCAGCCCGAGATGAAATCTTAAAGTAGTTTTTATTTGCATTTCTCTAATCACTAGAAATGATGAACATTTTTTCATATATTTGTTAATTGATTATATTTCTTCTTTGAAGTGTCTGTTCAGTTCCTTAGCCTATTTATTGATTGGGTTATTTATTTTTTTTTTTTTTTTTGGTGTTAAGTTTTTTTGAATTCTTTATATATTCTGGAGATCAGTGCTCTATCTAAGGTGCATGTGGTAAAGATTTTCTCCCATTCTGTAGGCTCTTTCTTCGCATTGTTAATTGTTTCCTTTTCTGAGAAGATTTTGAGTTTGAATCCATCCTGTTTATTGATTCTTGATTTTACTTCTTGCACTTTAGGAGTTTTGTTAAGCAAGTCAGGTCCTAAGCCGACATAGTAGAGGTTTGGTCCTATTTTTCTATTAGGTGCAGGGTCTCTGTTCTAGTGCTAAAGTCTTTGATCCACTTTGAGTTGAATTTTGTGCAGGGTGAGAGATAGAGGTTTAATTTCATTTCACTACAGATGGATTTCCAGTTTTGCCAGGCCCACTTATTGAAGAGACTATCTTTTCTCCAATGCATGTTTTTAGCACTTTTGTCTGGTATAAGATAAACATATTTATGTGGATTTCTCTCTGTGTCTTCTATACTGTACCATTAGCCTACATGTCTGATGTTCTTTTTAAAAGTGATTTCAGTTGAGTTACATCTCTGGTCACTTTTTTAAAAAAATATTTTTTGTTGTAGATGGACACAATACCTTTATTTTATTTAGTTAGGTTTTTTATGTGATGCTGGGGATCGAACCCAGTGCCTCACACATGCTAGGCAAGTGCTCTATCACTGAGCCACTACTCTGCCCCCATCTCTGGTCACTCTTTAAAATTTTTTCAGAACTCTGAGTGCCTGAGGCATAAAGATGATTGATTCTTATTCATTTGCAGTTAGTGAAATTTAAATAAATCCAATTTACTTCTTTGATTTTATGACTGAAAGCAGCAATATTTTATTTTCTTTATTTTACCTTTAGATTGTTGTTAAGGATACCTTGAGTGGGCAGAGTCAGTCATTTACTGAGAATTGAATAACAGTTGTAAGTTTAAAGAAAAATGGAAGGGGTAGTGGAAACTTGATGAAGGGCAAGTCAGCAAGCAGCTGCTTTTATAATGGGTTCTTTTTTTTTTTTTTTTTTTTTTTTTTTGTACTAGGGATTGAACTCAGGGGTGCTCAACCACTGAGCCACATCCTCAAACCGCCCCCCTTTCATATTTTATTTAGTGACAGGGTCTCACTAAGTTGCTGAGTCTGGCTTTGAACTCACAGTCCTCCTGCCTTAGACTCCTGAGCTGCTGGGATTACAGGTGTGTGCCACCATGGCTGGCTGGATTCTTTTGTTTGTGTCTCAGAGATTCTTCTGAAATCTGGCACTAATATTATCGATTATAACTTTTAACTGTTTTGTGGAGGCGCCAACCCTTTTTTAAGACTGGGGGTCATATGTTCAGGAATGTGCGTATTCCTGAAGTTGCTTAGGTGAACTGTTGTCTCATCAGAGAAAGTATAAAATAGAGGAGGTCCTGTTTTCTGAGAAGGCTCTATTCTGCCATTCTGAAATCCTCCCCCCCACCCCCGTCTACCAGTTGGTTTGCAGGGTTGGGATAATATAAAGCTGGTGGTGGTTCCTGCCTCCCTGAGTGCATTTACCCCTGCCTCACATCCCTGATTGTCTTTGCCAAGCAGCAGGAACTATGTAGACTAAAACAGTTTTTAGATTCACTTTAGTACCAACTAATATCAAAGCAAAGGGATAGCTTTGCTTGTGTGTGTGTCAGGATGGGATTGGGATGGGGGTCAGGGGAGGTGAGGAAGGTAGGGTATGAAATTCTACCTGATGTTTTGAAGCTAAGTCTTAAACTCCATGAAGCCTAGCATAGTGATCTCTTGTTAAGTAATTATTTGCCTAATTGATATACAGATATGTAAATTCATTCCTTTGTATGTATGAAAGGAAAGTGCAGTGTGCTAGCAGTTCTTCCTCCAGATTCTTGACCTATAAAATGATATTAAAGTATTTAAATGATATTAAAGTATTAAAAGAAGGTAGAATTTATTTGAAATAAGTAATTTGTTTTTGGTGAAGATTTTCTTTAAATTGAAAATATTTTTTAAGGTTGCAAAATAAGTTCTAAATATCTTTTACATCTGAATTAATTATCACTTGGTCCTTCTAATGCTGATAAGAAAACCACTAAATTTTCAATGAGGGGAAATATCTCTCAGCTATCTATTTTACCCCTGTAAGCTTTAGAAATTTTAGAAGTGCTCGAACACTCACCTAATGTAGGCCAGGCCCTGGTTCAATCTCAGTACTGCAAATGGGAAAAAAAAAAAAAAAGACAAATTGTCTTTTTTTGTTTTTTGTTTTTTTGGTACTGGGAATTGAACTCAAGGGGCACTTGACCACTGGGCCACATCCCCAGCCCTTGTTTTGTATTTTTATTTAGAGACAGAGTCTCACTGAGTTGCTAAGTGCCTCATCATTGCTGAGGCTGGCTTTGAACTCGCGATCCTCCTTTCTCAGCCTCCCAAGTACCGGGATTACAGGTGTGCGTCACCACGCCCGGCTAGAAATTGGTTATTTTTAATGAAAATCTTATACTTCTCCTGTTTTTAACCAGAGGCTGCTAAAAATAATGTACCTCTTCTGTTTTACTGTGTAATTCACATCCATTATTTTACCCTGCTGGAATACAGTGGTGCATGCTATCCTGGGTTTGAACCTTTCATTAAACCGCCTCAGGATGCTGTTTCTGTTGAGGGAGATATAATGGTACAATAATTTGATACTTCTGTGTCAGGTGAGATCATGTATGTTAAAACATCACTTGTAATGAATACCTCACCATGAAAATGTTGGTTGTAATGTTATTGTTCATGGGGATTTATTGTCTGTTATTTAGAGGTTTTCTAAATGGTATCTGTTATTCCAATGACTCATTCATGGCTCCTTTTCTTTCAGTTGTCCAGTGCTGAAGAAGCAGCTTTAAAAGAGCCGATCATTAAGCGGTTTGAAGAGGAAGGGAACCCTTACTATTCCAGTGCAAGGTGGGAGCCAGAGAATCACTCTCTCCCTGCTGGGTGCCTCCTGGAAGCTTTGCAGAGATCCCAGCAATCAGATGGGCAGCCTTCAGAGGAGTCAAAAATAACCTCTGGGCAAACTTAATATTGTACTGTTGTCTCTTTATGCTAAACTGCCTCCCTCCTCCAGGCTTCCCTGCACTGTAGGTGTATTATCATTGGTCTGAGTCTGCACCCCAGCCCCAACTCACCCCTGATTGGGGTATCTGATTGGGGCCCTGTAACCCGAGCTGGGCCATGCTAGGAGCTGGGGATAAGAGTTACAACTTGGCTGTGTCACTGTCAGAAGTTAATGCTGATTTTTGCTTAAAAACATGGATTCCTGTCATACCCCTCTTTCTCATTATTTTGTTTTTAACCCTGTTTTAAGAATGAGATGGTTTGAACACCTATCAGCCCTTGTTAATAAGTGCGCTCATGTACTCAGAGGTGATCAGTCACAGCCAGGGTCCATGTGTCAGTGCCACATAATTACCTCACTCCATTGCAGCTGTTGGTTGTTTGTTTTTTATGCCACTTAATGAGGTAATAAATTATCCCAGCCTGTCCCAGCTGGAGACTTGCTGGCGTGTGTTTTCAGATCTTTTTTCAATAACTTTAATGTTCTGTATTCTGAAGACTAAGCTTCATGTCTTTCTTTCATCCCTTGGGCAGATGGAAAAAAGCAAGTATTTGTGTCTTTTAAAATTAGGTTATGCTGTGATTTATGCCATTTGCTGGAGAGAAAGGGAGTAAAGGAAATAAAAAGTTAGAATCCATTTCAACGATTTGAAGGCACCCTTTGTAGCTGGTGCGGCTGTTAGCACTGGGGTGCAAAGAATGAACATGCCAATTTTCAAGACCATAATTAAAGTTCAGATAATAACATTTGGGATTTAAAAACAATAAAACCTATGTGTCTCCTTGCTAAATATATCTTTTTACAAACATATTTACAGGTATATTTTGCTGTGGTGGCTTATCAGTTCATTTAATTAAGAGCAAAATATTTTGTAATTGATTTGAGAAACAAACTTGTTCCTCATTTTGCCATCACACAAGCAGATTTATATAAGAGCCGGTAGAGGCATAAAAGCAATAGAAAACTATATAAAGTATTTAAGATAAAATGTAAAGTATGTGTTATAAGCTCACTGACAGTTTTTTTCACACAGGATTTTGACTGATATGCTCAGTGACAGTTCAAATATTAAACTTTGAAAAATAGAGTTCTGTGTGAGCCATTAACTTGTTTTTCGACTCTGGCTAAGCAAAGTCATCTCTTGGGAAAGATTGTATCCTTTATTATTTCCATACTAACCTTATTATTTTTTTTTAATAGATTACATTCAAAGCAAAAGAGCAAATGGCCTAGACATACTTACCTTTGGAAATAAATGTTGAAATATAGAAAGATCCCTCTGTTAATTTGTAGATGCGTCACCCTTCTGTTGAAACAGTTGATGGCACATAGACAGTCACTTTCTCTCAAAGATGAAAGGACTTTTCAGCTGGCTTATGATGCTGTCCTTGAATTTAGTAGATCTAGCTTAACAGCAATACCCTGGCCTGCTTAGGCATGAACATGGTTAGATCTGGCTTTTCAGAGAGCTCAGTCATCATCTACTATTGGAACCGCTAGTGTTTTTGGTTTTGTGGCACTTGAGAATCAAACCCAGGGCCTCATGCATCCCAGGCGAGTGCTGTACCTCTGAGCTATATCCCCAGCCCTTCCAATATTTTCCTTCATTCTTCCAGGTTACCTGTATAGCTTGCCAGTTTACTTCTGTTCAGTCGTTTTTACAGTCAAGCTTTATCAGGCATCCGATTACAACCTCCTACCTGGAGCAGTCTTTTTAATGGACATATTCACCAGCCCCTCTGTCACCGTGCTTGTGGGATTATGCTACTGCAGACTGCAGAAGGAATATAATCAGTTCACCTGTTAACAGATTACAAGTGTGGCTTTTTATTGGCTATTGATACTTTAGGATCCATATTATGAATATTTTATGAGAAAAGATTTAATTCCTGTTTGTTGATGGTTTAATAATTGATGTGTTGTCAAGATACTGAAGGCAGTTTGTTTAAAGAAAGCAAAACTGCCACCTCCTAATGACCTTTTAAAACATAATATTTCTCATTCCTTTTTCTTTATAAATTTGAAGGTTGTTGATGAAAAGCAAACTAAAATTTCTGCTTAGAAGTTTCTTCTGAAAGCAGTGGAAGGTTATTAGTTTTCCTGTCATAGCAGGAATAAAGAACTACATTTGAAGGCATTTATTTTACTAATAAAATATATTGAAGCCTATTCCATAAACTCCATAGTTTAAGAGTTTAGGGGGCTTGGGGGAGTACACCTTTTCTTTTTTTATTTAATTTTTTAATTCAAATTTGTTTATACGTGTTTGCAGAGTACATTTCATTTCATATTACATATAAAGAGCACAATATCTCAAGTTGCTGGTTTTATATAAAGTATTTTTACAACAATTGTGTCTTCATACATGTATTTAGGGTAATCATGGATAACTCAGTCTGCTATTATTCCTATCCCCTTGCCCCCTCCCCCCTCTTTGTTCTATTTAAAGTTCTTTCATTCCTCTCATCCCCACTCCCTTGCCTTTATAAGTTAGTATCTTCATATCAAAGAGATCATTCGACCTTTGTTTTTTTGGGATTGGCTAACTTCACTTAGCATTATTTTCTCCAACTCCATCCATTTACTTGCAAATCTTTTCTAAGGAAGACACTGATTTAACATTTTTACCTGGTTCATGTGGCTCTCCTTAGTAATGGCAGAAGCACACCAACTTGGTTTGTACATTTGTGAGGGCAGAAAAGGGACAGGAAGGCTTTTCCTGAAATAAGTAAAAAAAAAAAAAAAAAAAAAAAAAAAAAAATTAAACTAGGAATTGAGATTTCTTGTAGTAAATAGTTATTCACACCTTAAGTATGGTATGACATTCTGTGGTGGCCTGGAGTGAAAGTCATTATTTTTCTTTCCCTTTTCCCATCTCTTGAACATGGTTTCTGTTGTGAGATTCTAGTAATGAAGATGATAATCAGTAGATCCATATATTACCTGAAGAAGATTCTTGTGGTGTGTATAAATGGTGGCTTGGTGGTAGGTTCATAATAACCCATGTTTTTATTCTTTTGTCAGGCTGTGGGATGACGGGATTATTGATCCAGTGGACACCAGATTGGTCCTGGGTCTCAGTCTTAGTGCAGCCCTCAACGCCCCCATCCAGAAGACTGACTTTGGCATTTTGAGGATGTAGCTGGAATATAAAATGTGTTCTGCTGGACATATACCAAAAATTATCATATGTAACCTTAAAATTTTAGATGTTTAACATGTGACTGTTTCTGTGATTTTTTTTGTTCTTAACACAATGTATTGTACTTTTCTACCTTAAAAAATAAATCAGTGAGGATATTTATTTGATGAGCATCAATTCCTTTTAAATTTTCTAAGAGAAATTTTTCTGTGGCTCAATCTTATCACCCGGAAATGGAGAGACTAATTATCCTTTATATCCCACAAGCAATATGAAAAGTTCTTTAATCTGTAAATTTCAGTATGATTGAGATAATTAATATAAAGTTTATATTCACTGAAATGATTGTTTTGCTGATTATGCTTGATGATATTTTAAGTTATTTTAAAGAATCATCTAGTACCTTTCTCTTCAGCCACCCTCCTGTCTCCTTCCTATAGTAGTCAGGCTTCTCATTGCCTGCACTCTGGGCCCTGCTATCTAACCTGTTCTCTCCTTCTTGTTCTCCTCTCTGGCTTCGATTGCCAACAGCTCTCTCCATCTCCACTGCTATCCATGTTGCTGAAGCCATGGGGTCTTTTCCAGCTTTATCTGACTTTTCAGTAGCATTCTGTTAGATTGAACACTCCACCCTTGAACTGCATCCTTAGCTTTCATAACTTAACACTCTAGGTTTTCCATCAATCCCTTTAGCCATTCTTTTTTAGTTTCCCTTGTGGAATCCTCTTCACCTACTGATCCTTCCCCATTGCCATCATTTGTCTTAATTTTCATTAAGTAATACACAAATACATTCTTTTTTAAAAAAATATTTTAGTTGTAGATGGACACAATACCTTTATTTTATTTTTATGTGGTGCTGAGGTTGAGCCCAGTACCTCCCACATGCAAGGTGAGTGCTCTACCACTGAGCCACACTCCCAGCCCCACAAATATATTCTTATACTAAAAAGATACAAATAACACAAAAGTATCTCTCTCTTTTTTTTTTTTTTTTTTTTTTGTGGTACCGGGGATTGAACTCAGGGGCATTCGACCACTGGGCCACATCCCCAGCCCTTTTTTGTGTTTTTATTAGAGACAGGGTCTCACTGAGTTGCTCAGTGCCTCACTGTTGCTGAGGCTGGCTTTGAACTCACGATTCTCCTGCCTCAGCCTCCCAAAGTGCTGGGATTACAGGCGTGCGCCACCGCGCCCAGCTAAAAGTATCTCCTTTTTTAATTGTGGTAAGATACATATAAGAAATCAACCCTTTTAACCATTTCAAGTGTACAGTTCACCAGCATTAAGTACCTTCATATTGCTGTGCAGCCACCACCACCATCCATCTCTAGAACTTGTTCATCATCCCACATTGAATCTCTGTATCCATTAAACAATATCTCCCATTTCCCTGGCCTTCAGCCCTTGGCCCATCTTATTCTTAAATCCATATATCTCTCATGGCATAAACACGTGCATTCTTGCTGGGCCGTTTTGCCCCTCTCATGGCTTCAGTCCCCATCTAAATGCATTCCTGCATTATCTATTCCTAGCATAGTTCTTCCCTGGCCCCACACCTGCGTAGGCACCAGGTCTACTGGACATCCACTTGGTTGTCTTAGAGGAGCCTCAATTCAGTCATCAGGTGCTATAACTTTGCCTCCTTGATGGTCTTTTGTACTCCCCCACTTATTTTTGTCTTTTACCAGCATGGGCCTTAGGAATGGTTGACTGCATCTGGTCTTATCTCGTCCTATCTGTGCGCCTCTCAAGTTAGAGATGCTACCCTAAAGTGCACATCTGGTCAGACTGCTCCCTCCTTTAAAATCCTTTAGTGGTTTCTTACAAAGTGCCAACCCCTTGATTACCTCTATGATCTTGATCTTTGCTTTTTCAACCTCATCTCTTTGATTCCTCTTTTCACAGGACAATAGCTCTGGCCATTCTAGACATCTGGTTCTTTTGAACCTCCTAAGTCCTTTCCACCAAAGGACATACAAGGCTCCCTTTACCTGAATTCTTCTCCTCTTACTTCTTCAGCACTTAGCTTAAGCTCTTGGTTCTCTTTGATAAACACTACTTCCTTAGGAATGTCTCTGTGACTTCCCTGGACTGGGCTGGCTTCCCTACTGTGTGCTATTATAAAACATCAAATGCCTCTATCACAAATTCATCATTGTGTCATAAATGTTTCTTTAATAATGCCCACTGCTAGAATGTAAGCTCCACGAGAGCAAGGATCTTTCTGTTTATCCTGTGTCTACAATGCCTGGCACTTGAGGGGCTCAGTATTTGTTGAATGAATGAAAAAGTCCATATTGTAATTGATGTCCTCAGGCCATATAGTTTGAAAATTAGGTGTTTGATTGTACGACTTGATATAATTGTCATGTTTTCCTAATAAAATTAACATTTCAAACACCTGTGTGTGATGTTCAGTTTAGGCTTCCTGTATATCAGGAAGTCAATTTTTTATGGGGTGACATACAGATGGAAGATCATGATTCTAAGGTAGCTTGCATTTTCAAAAGGAACATGGTAATTTTTTTTTTTTAAATGAGCACAAGTCTACTTTCACTTATCTACTTTTCATTAGTTTAAATTCTTGAGGGTACAACATCAAAAGAATTCTGTGTCCAGTGGCCTTGGTTAGGAAGCCTGGTTTGGATTTGGCACCAGCCACCTCACTGTTAGCATTGGCATAAGTCACCTTTCCCTAGAGGAGTCTGGTTTTGTTCACTTTGATGTCAGGAGTCACTGTTTTGTTCTTTGCTTTGTAGACATAGCACATCTTTTGTCCAAATAGAATCTAGTTCCATCTCAGGCATAAATACCTCCAATTTTAAGAAGAGCTGTGTGCTCCCTTTAGTTCTGGACACCTTGCTTCTAGCCAGCAAGAATGTTCCAGATGTTTCTGCCTTTTAGGAGTCCTGTTCCCAGGAGGCCTTCACAGGTTCCAAGATGGTGGAAACACCGTATTAAGTATTCTAAAATTCTTACAGGGACACAGCCACATCAGTGTTTATAGCAGCACAATTCACACTAGCTAGATTGTGGAAACAACCCCAATGCCCATCAGCAGATGAATGGATAGGGAAACTTTGGTATATATACATGATGGAACACTACTCAGCACTAAAAGAGAATAAAATCATGGCATTTGCAGGTAAATGTATGGAGTTGGAGAAAATAATGCTAAGTGAAGTCAGCTAATCCCAAAAAACCAAAGGTTGATTGATTCCTTTGCTATGATGATAATGAATTATAGTGGCAAGGGAGGGGGGATGAGAGGAATGAAGGAATGTTAAATAGAACAAAGGGGAGGGAGGAGAGGAGGGGGGCAAGGGGATAGGAATAATGGCAGAAGGAGTTGGACATCAATACACTAAGTGCATGTATAAAAACTCAAATGGTGTGAAAATACTTTGTGTAAAACAAAAAAAGTATTCTAAAATTATATTACATTTTCAATTAAAAATTCTGTCCATCAGAAAATGAAATTGTTTTCTTTATATAGACGAGGTGATATTTATTTGGTAGGAACCATCAAGTTAAGGATTCTTGGATATTTTGGGTGTGCTCTTCCTTTCTCTTCTAGAAGTATGACAGCCATCACTAAAACCACATTTAAATTAGATTATTTTTATAATTTATCCAATAATAACTGCAACTTTTACGAAATAGTTTTTTTTTTTTTTTTGCATTTTGACTTATGAATTTTAGTTAGGAAGACATGAGTTACATAAAATTTTAAGAACTATGCAGCTAATTAGAGAACTAATTAGTCTCTAAATTTGCTTCTCAGTACCTAAAGAACGAAGACACAAGATTATTTTCAGTTTTCAAAAAATGTTTTCAAATTAGGATTTATCTAGGTAAAATGAACTAGATAATCATAGCCTAGTGTCATTTGTAACATTTCTTTAAATATGTTACAAAATATGTGCAAGGAATAATGATCCAAGTTTGTATTGTTTTGACAGCCTTTCCACAAAACACTTAGAATTAGTTAGTTAGTTTGTTTTTCTAATGGGCTACAAGTTCCCTTATATCTGGAATCAGGATACTAATGATAAAGTTGTTAACAGCAAAATGAAATTTCTGTCCACATCTTACCTTGCTAGGCAAATGTACATTCCAGATGATGGGCCCTGTAATGAAGGTAATTTATCATCCACACTGGGACGTGTCTGAGAGTGAGATGATCTACCAATGATCTCACAGGGGACAGGTCTGCGCTGGAGCTGCCCTGGGCAGATTGGACTACACAATCAGTCTATCTGGAACTCATTGTTACCATGGACTGAGTACTTTTAATGCATCAGCTTTTGATAATTTTTACCAGCCAGAATCCCAGATACCTGCTTTGTAACTTTTAATGTACATTTCAGTATGATACCAATCACAAAATCCACATTAGCATTCTATAGAGAGTTCTAATTGACACAGGGGGAGGGTTTACTAGGGCAGAAATGATTATGTTTGCTGTTGTGCCCATGATAGCTCAGCTGTTCAGTTTGTCAGCTTTCTTAAAAGTGACCCAGATCACAGTTTTGTGCTGTTTCTTAAGTGTCCTTGAGGGACATTAAAGGGTCTTAGAAGGTGGTGATTTCATAAAGAAGTTACTAAAAAGGGAAAATGTGCCCAGAACAACTTGTTAGAAGTAAGTTGGAGAAGAAATAATTTTAAACGTGTAATTTAGTAAGTATCAATTATAAGAAGTGACCTTGAAAAACAGACTAATAGCAAGACATCTCTGTAGGAAATGCATTCAACATTTTTCAACCACAGTTCTATTAATCACATTCCTGTGTCTATAAGACAATAACTTAAAGGTAACTTGATTTAAAATAATTAAAAATTTTACTATTGAGAAAATTTAGAGAAACAAAGTGAAAAAAATAGGTGAAAAACAGCAACAACAAAATTCTCCATAGCCGGGCGCGGTGGCGCACGCCTGTAATCCCAGCACTTGGGAGGCTGAGGCAGGAGGATCACGAGTTCAAAGCCAGCCTCAGCAGTGGCGAGGCACTTAGCAACTCAGTGAGACCCTGTCTCTAATAAAATACAAAAAAGGGCTGGGGAGGTGGCCCAGTGGTTGAGTGCCCCTGAGTTCAATCCCCACTACCACCAAAAAAAAAAAAAAAAAAAAACTCCATAATCCTACCACCCAGAGGGAACTGCTGCTATTAATATTTTCTTGTATTCTTTTTTCTATTTATAAGAATTTGTTTTCCTATATCATACATAAATGGGGCATAATTTCTCATTTTTCTGATTGTACATGTTGTAGAATCACATCAGTCATGCAGTCATATATGTACACAAGGTAATAATCTCTGTTTCATTCTACTATCCTTCCTATCCCCACATCCTCTCCCCTCCCTTCACTCCCTCTGCCTAATCTAAAGTAATGATTCTTTCCTAGACCCCAACCTTATTGTCAATTAGCATATCATATCAATGTCAATTAGCATTCACATATCAGAGAAAACATTTGGCCTTTGATTTTTTGGGATTGGCTTATTTCACTTAGCATGATATTCTCCAACTTCAAATGCATTCTATGTCATGTATAACTAATTAAAACAAATTTAAAAATTAAAAAAAAATTGTTTTGCAAAGATGATGTATTCCAACTTTGTGATCTGCATTTTCACTTAATGTATTACAAACATATTGACATGTTTCCATGTCATTTACTATTTCTTCTGCCATAATTTTGATGTTGCATAGTATTAAGTTGTACAGATGCCGTGTCACTGCTCCCCTATTGTTACAGGATGCTTATTTCTGATTCCCCACTTACAGTATTTCAGGTAATGTTGCAATGAGCATCTTTCCTGTTTTTTACATATATGTGATTATTTTCCTAGGGTAAATTCCTACAAGTGGGATGGTTGAGTCAAAGTGTACACAGACTTTTAAGACATTTTTCTAAATCCTGTTCTGTAATTGTATTTTTATGCTACAAGTATTGTTGGATATTATGATGATCCTGGTGCTTTCAAAACTACTGAATAGTTTTCAGTAGAATTAAGTTGTTAAGAATAAACCAGTGTTTCCTTTAATGGTTAAAAGTTGTATCTAAGTGATCATGTCACATTAGCAAGTTGTGAAGACCCAGCATAAATGCACAGGAGGTCAGGGTCATGGAAACAACGGTGGACTGAGAAGACCAGACCAGGGTCTGTTACTAAAACGTTGTGTGAACCTGAGGAAGAAGAAAGGGAACCAAAATCGGCCTCTCTGGCCACCAGTTGTTTTGCTTCCCTCTTTCTTTCTTTTTTTTTTTTTTTAATTAAATATTTATTTATTTGTTTTAGTTGTACACAATGCCTTTATTTTTACATGGTGCTAAGGATTGAACCTGGGCCATGCACACACGTGCTAGGAGAGTGCTCTACTGCTGAGCCACAACCCCAGCCCTTGCTTCCCTCTTTCTAGGTGCCCAGGTCTTTCTCTACCTCCCTGTTCTCTGTTAGTCAGTGGTAGTGGGACAAGGGGTTGTGCTGAGAGCTGTTTTATTCCAGACAGCAGCATACACCAGAGGGCTTGGTGGGATTCATGGTGGAACCACTTACTGGGGTGATTTATTCTTCACTTTGTTAGAGTTTATTTTGTTCAAATGAACAAACTTTTTTACAAGGGCTTACTTTGGGATGGCTTTAGCTGCAGCACTTAACCAGGGACTTGAGAGGGCTCACTGCTTGGAACCCCTCCATCTTTTGGTGAGGACACTCTTTTTCTCTGGGAGCTACCCCTCTCCTGTGCAGTCTTGTGAGTGTGCAGGTTAAGAGCCCTGACCCCCAGCTGAGAGAGCTGAGAGCTGAACATGTGTGGAGACATGATCAGTTGGACTCTCCAGTGGCTTGACTCTTGAGCTGAGGGACAAAGATGAAAGACTGTCCCAGATCTGTTCCCGTGGACCAAAGAGGCTACCCATCCATTCTTGCTCTAGGCTCCCTGGACTCCCTTGATTACTGAGAATCTACAAGCTTGAGACATATTGTATCCTTCCAACATTTGTATTTATTTAATTTGCCAGAATCAGGTTCCAACTCTCATAGTAAGAAACCCTAATCTCCAAGTATGTTCTGCAAATCAAAGGTTACAGTCAAGTTCCGCTATATTTTCAAACTTTGTGAAAGATTTACTATCTGTATTTTTGAAAGACTCTTCAGAAAGAAACCACTGGGACACTAAAATTGTCATCAGAGGAAGAGTGGGACCTCAGTCCAGTATGAATGGGGTTCTTGACAGACGTTGCAGAAATGAATCTAAGGATACGTCAGAGTCACAGGAATTTATTTAGGAAAGCAGAGACTCATTCAAAGGGGAACACAGGCTGTCTTGAGAGTAAGACCTGCCTTTGGGATCCTGGACTCTTCGTTCAAAGGAAATTTGATGAGGGGTTGATAAGGGAAGGTATGTGGGAATGACATCAATCTGGTGATCTGGGAAGTTTCTGGTGGTCTGGTTAAACTCAGGTTCCTTAGGCTGACATGATCTGTACTCTATGATCAGTAGATAATGTTGAAAACTAGATTATGGGTTTCTTAAAATATTAAATATATCTTTGCTTAATCTATTTATTACATAGGCTAATTAATAGTGCACAAAGGTAATTTTCATAGGTGAGTAAATGTATAGTAACTTTGAAGATTTACAGATTTTCCAGGATTTGGGAGCGACAAGCCTAAGAGGAAAGGCATGTAGAACTTTAGCAGAAGGCTTTTGGTATAATTTGTGTTTTCTGGTTCTTCCCTTTGTCTCTTTTCTACTTTTGAAATTTTCTTCTAGGTAGAAAAAGATGGTATGAGAGAAGAGTAAACTGAGGTATTGGTCCTTAAGCACATGGAACATTCAGAGAATGAGAGTTCTGACTTTACCACCATCACCAATGCAGAGAGATTGAGTGTTTAAATTGTCACCAGGGAAACCTGATTTATTGAAACATTTTGATCATTAAAATATGTCACTGAGCAAGGTTTTAGGTTATTTTAAATTGGAAATCTAGTTAAAAACGTGAAAATTTTCCAGTGGGAATAATTTAAATACAGTCAAGAGATGGAAGGTAGAACTAAGTGACTTTTTTCCCCTTACATGCCCAGTTGTTATTTTTTATTTTTATTAAAATTGTTTATTTGAAACATAAAAATTATACATATTTATGGAGTGCGATGTGATGTTTTGGAACATGTATGTTATATAATGTCCAAGTCAGGGTAAGCATATCTCTTCAAACATTTGTCATTTCTTTTCAGTGAAAACATTCAGAAATTCTTCTGGCTTTTTTTGAAATAAAAACACATTATCTATAGTAAGTGACTTCTTGGGAACCTTAAATGACTTTCGGTTAGCCTTAAGGCCATAGTGAAGGTCTTACATGAATGGTAACACTTCAATTCCTTTTAAAATGTTAACACTTTGCATTTATCATATGGACATTCGCAAACATTTGAGAGGGTCCTATTTTTATTTTGAGGTTACTGGTATTTTAATTATTATTTTTTTTTTTTTACTTTGTCTTGGTTTTAATGTAACTTGTCTTCTAACCTTCTGTTTCCACCATAAGGAATATAGAAAGGGTAACTGCATGATCAGGTCCCTAGAACTGAGCTCCATAAGTAAAGGAACAATGGAGTCTTCCACGGGGATCATAATTTTTTCAGGAATGAGTTTAGCATCCCTCAGTAAAAGAATCAGGAAAAACTTGCTGTAAAGAGCTCAATTTGGAATCACAGGATTTGGGTTCTTGTTTAGGTGATGACACTCATTAGCTGTGCCACCTTGGGCTAGCCTCTCCTCATCTCTCAGTATAGACTAGATCTGTGCTTAAATTAGAATCTTTGGGGAGTGGTGGGATATTTTTTAAAGTTCCCCATAACTGTTCTGGAATGCTGGTTCTCAGGTTCTCGGACTTCAGCTTGATCAGAATTGCCTGGGAGGCTTCATAATATAAAGATTGCTTGGCTGTGAACCAGTTTCTGATTCACAGGTCTGCGGTGAGCCCCAGAATGTGCATTTCTAACAAGTTTCCAACAGATGCTGATGCTGCTGGCCTGAGGACCACATTTTGAGGACCACTGTCTTAGATGATCTCTAAATTCTTTCCCAGCTCCAAAAGTTTGATTCCAGGATGAATTTCTGCTTTGGTAATATTATCACTTTTATTATACCTTTTAAAAAATAATTATAACTTTCTCTCCCCCATTTTTGGGGTGGGGTGAATTATCTTAACTTCTCAGCAAGTATTCATCATATCAGAGATTCACATCCCAGCCTGCATATGAGAATCACCTGAACAAATTTTATTATGAAAAATATTGATGCCTCACTGGATTCCAGGTGAAATAAATCAGACTCTTCCAGGCTAGGGCCCAGTTTCAGACATTTTTAAAGTGCTCTCAATTGACTCCAGTTCCCAAGCTGAGAGTCGCTTCACAGGGGAAGACTAGACTATCAGTAGACTTCCAAATGAGGTAACCATTCCCTTCAAGACACTTCCATAAACTTAAAGTCTTGGATTTTATATTGTGTATATAGGTTTTCAGATAAAAGTTTGCCTTATTTTGATTTCTCTCCCTATTTCATTTCAGGCTAACTGCTGAAAGTGGATACTAAAAGCTAGAAATTTCTAATGAGATTTATCCATGGTGATGGACAGAAATAAGATCAGAGCAAAAATAAACAAGAAAAACAAGTATTTTACGTAATGGGCCATAACAGCCCTGACATTTTGCTTCCACAGGATTGTTCTGAGTCATTTCTTTCTGCTCTGGTGCCTGTGCTGTAACTTCTCAGTGGGCTAAACAGAAGCTTAGGTCTCTGAGGACTCCTGTCAGTTCCTCATTTCCAATCAACCATGACTAGACCTTTTAAAAAGGAAATATTAGTCACCCACATGGATGGTTGATAACTTGAGATTATTATGTTTTGAGTTTTTTTATTGTAAAATATACAAAACAAAACTTACCATTGCAACTTTTTTTAAGAGTACAATTCAGGGCTTTAAGTACAGGCACATTGTGGGGCAATCACCACCTGTCATCTCCAGGACTTTCTGAGGTGGATGGGTACTGGGCCACCCAGGAGTACTGAAATTCTTGCCCACTGAAATTCTTGCCCATTAAACAACAACCCCCCCTTTCTCCCTTTTCTCCAGCCCCTGGTAGCCACCATTCTTTCTATTTTTGTGGGTTCACCTATTCTAGGCACCTTGTATAAATGGAATCATACAGTAATCCTTTTGTGTTTGGTTTATTTCACTTGGCACAATATCCTTAAGGTCATACTATGTTCAGGGATTACCTTTTGTCAGATACATCTGTGGTGATGTGCATTTAGTCCTGCTCTCAGTGACTCATTGGTTAGTTCAGACAGGAATGTCAGTGTGCTTCTTCCTTCTTCCTAACCCTGACATCTAATTGACCAACAAATCTTAATGATTCTCCCTCTCATAAAGTTCCCTAAATCCTCCTCCTTGTTTATCATTGAACTACCCTTAATGTAGGCTTTCATGCTTACTTGGATCAGTATCAGAGCCTCCTCACCAATCTCTCTTTCTGCCATCAGTCGTTGTATCACTGGTTAATTCAACAAATGCATAGCAGGGACATTTTTGTGTGTGTGTGCGTGAGTCTTCCACGTAGCCACTTGAACCATTTGTCTTAAACAAATCTGATTTTACCCACATATGTCTTGACTAGAACCCCACTTTTCCCAGCTCACTCACTCCTTCCCAATAAAGGATGAAATAAAATTCAAAATGCTGGGCAGGTTAAACCAAGGGTTCAAAACAACAAGATGAAAACTGAGAGTATTGAATACAGAATCCTACATCTAAATTCAGGAAAAATAAAGTGCTTATTTGTAGAACTGGGGAACTCCAGCTTTTTGTAGTAGTACTTGATATAGGAAAAAAAGAAAGGCCCTAGAATTTTGGTTATCAACAAGCTGGACATGGATTAACAGGTAATGGGTCTCCTTATTTAAAGCTATCCACATTGTAGGCTATATTAATTTTAAAAAGTCCTAATCATGGGCCCTAATCATCCCTCTTCTTTGGGATGACCATTGTGTTCAGTTCTATAAACCAAATGCTATGAAGAATATTAACAAACTGGAGGGCATTCAGGGTAGTAGTTCTGAGGCCTGGTAACTGAGCCTTGGCTGTATTTGGGGAGTATGCAAAAATATAGGTTCTTGGGATTCATTCCTGGATGTTTTCAGGTGGTCATAATATATATATATGTACACCTTAGGTTGGGTACCACTTATCTGGAGAACACAAAGAGCATGATCTTAGAAGATGTTAAAAGAAGTAGTCCTTTGCAGTATGGAGATTCCTTGGAAAACTTGGAATGGAACCACCTTATGACCCAGCTATCCCACTCCTCGGTCTATACCCAAAGGACTTAAAAACAGCATACTACCGGGACACAGCCACATCAATATTTATAGCAGCACAATTCACAATACCTAAACTGTGGAACCAACCTAGATGCCCTTCAGTAGATGAATGGATAAAGAAAATGTGGTATATATACACAATGGAGTATTACTCAGCAATAAGAGAGAATAAAATCATGGCATTTGCAGGAAAATGGATGAAGTTGGAGAATATAATGCTAAGTGAAGTTAACCAATCCCCAAAAACCAAATGCCAAATGTTTTCTCTGATATAAGGAGGCCAATTCACAGTGGGGATGGGATGGGGAGCATAGGAGGATTAGAGGAACATAGAATGGCCAATGGGGAGAGAGGGGAAGGGAGGGGGCAAAAGGGTGAAGAAAAAAAAAGATGGTAGAATGAGACGGATACCATTACCCTAAGTGCATGTATGAAGTCACTAATGCTGTGAATATACTTTGTATACAACCAGAGATATGTAAAAATGTGCTCTACAAGTATAATATTAAATGTAATACATTCTGCTGTCATTTCTAACAACTTAGAATAAAAAATAAATTAAAAAAAAAATAGAAGTAGTCCTTTAGCTTGGAGAGAAAGGACTATGGGAGATGGAATGGGTATTTCCAAGAACTGAAGGGTTGTCATTTGTACATTGAGATGGCAGAATGATGGGAGGTGTAGAATGCCCATGGAAGTTTTACCAAGAATTTTGCAATAATGGGAACCATGTGGTTAATAGCCTATCCTGGGAGAATTAGAGAGAAGCCCAGATGCCAGGGATGCAGTGGGGAAACACTGCAAACTTTAATGTTTGAATCACCTGGGGATCTGTCTTAGTCTGTTTCAAAATATCTGAAGCTGAATAACTTATAAAGAGGTTTATTTGGCTCATGATTCTCTTGGATGGAGGGTCCAAACAGTTGGTGTCCTAAAGAAGGCCCCCGGGGTTGCACAACAACACAGAAGAGAGGTGAAAAGGGAAATGGCTGTGTGCAGCAGGGGACTCAGGGGTGCTTTCAGATGTGCTCACAACAATCTGTGGGACTGCTCATTAGAGTAAGAACATACTCCTATGAGAAAAGTATTAACCCCTTAATTTTTTTTTTGTAGTTGTATATGGACAGCTTGCCTTTATTTCATTTGTTTGTTTTTCATTTTTTTTGTGGTGGTGAGGATTGAACCCAGTGCCTCATGCATGCTAGGCAAGTGCTCTACCACTGAGCTACAGCCCCAGCCCAGCATTAACCCCTTCTAAAGACCAGGTCCCAACCACCTCTCAACATTGCCACGCTGGAACCAAGCTTCTAGTTTATGAACTTTTGGAAGACACACTCAAATCGTATTGAAACCATGGCAGGATCTTATTAAAGTTCAGGTTCTAGTTTTCTAGCCTGAGACTCTGCATTTCTAGTGAGCTTTCAGTAATGCTGCTGTTCTGCGAGCCTCACTTTTAGTAGAAGGCTGTAGGGGAGCCAGAGCTGATTGGACAAATAACCTAGGTGATCTCTCAGGTCAGAGTGAGCATATAGCAAAGCTAACTAATTGGAGATGGAGAAAGCATCTTCCAGAACCACATTGGAATTCTTCAGAACTTTTGGTTTGGAACATGCTTTAATTAGCTTAGTTTAATTTTTCCATTTCTCTAGAATCTAGGTACTAGGGATTGAGTGACCCAAAAGCATGAACTTTCAAATAAAATAAACTTGGGTGTGTGCCTTGCCTTCACTGTTACTAAGATTGTGAGCTAGGTAAATATCAACCTATCTGAGCCTCATTTTCCTCATTCTAATAACCCTTCAGTGGGTTTTTATGAATTTTCACGTTGCTGTACATAAAGCTCAATCCTCCTGCTTTGGCCTCCCAAGACACTGGGATTACAGGTGTGCGCTATTGTACCCAGCTTCATGAAGAATTCTTTATAGGTCTGTGAATGTCATGGAGCATGCCAGGAAATTCTCAGAGGCCAGGGCCTCTTTCCTATACAATCACTGGATTTTTTTTTTTTTTTTTTTTTTTGTGGGTCTCAGGTCTTGACCATTGGCATTTTCTTATCATTATCTTCCTAAATTTGGAGCTAGATATTTTCTCTACCCATTTTGACCAACACGATTGATTTATGTAACTTGGTTTCCTGAACCATAGCCATTCTTCCAGTGCAGATGTTACAATGGAAACTTGGGTCAACCCAGCATCCATTCCTCTGTTTCCCTCCTACAGGGCCCAGTCGGGTTTTCTTCAGTTATATGTGCCTATAAATGAATCCATGGTTTGGAGAAGCCAGTCAATCCACAGGTCCAGGTGGGCCTGATGGGTTTAAAGGTTTCCCATTCTCTTTCCCAGTGATTGGTCCAGGACTGGCATGGAGGGAATTCTGTTAAGGGGCAATTCTAGAAGACATTTCCTTGCCCCAAGGAAAAGCCAGAAACCTTTCTCTCTCTCTTCCTTTGGAGCTTGTGGTAAGTGGATGTGACTCTGGGATGAGTGGATCCCATTGCCACCTGCTGGAGGATGGAGCTGACATTGCGGGGTCAGAGCATGTTGAAGGAGCTGACCCATGGGTCATATCATTGACCCACAGAACCACTGTCCTTCAGTTGCCCTTCTGGATTTCATACAGTGTCAGATAATAAATTTCTTTAATAGTTCAGTCATTTTTATTGCATTTTCTGTTAGTTTAGTTGAAAGTACCATTACTAATATTGGTGTCTCCTGCTTTCTTCAGTACATCCTGTAAGCAGTGGAAGAATTTAAAAATGTTCTATAATCACAATGGATTGAGGAAAGACTTTTCTTTTAAGAAGGAATTACTTGCTCAAAAATTCTTTAAGATCCATTTTTAGAAACTTCTCTAAAACCCTTTTTGAAGTAAGAAATACCCACATGCCTATATTATATTTGACATGTTTAATTTTTGGCTATTAAGAAATATGGTCCCTGGGTTTACAATCTCCATACATTTGAGAGAAAGGTTTCCATGCTTATTCGGCCTGTGTTGTTTGTTGGTCTGTCTCCCGCTTCCTCTCTCTCTATATATACTTTCATGGAGGGAGATGTGAGGATTATACTTGGTGAGCATAACACAATTGGGGACACACTGACTCAGAAAACTGATTCATTTTGGGATTTTTTTTTCTTGACAAATAATTCTCTCTTCTCCATTCATCTCCATCCCTTTCTTTTGTCATAAACATTTTGAGATCACATTTGATGGGGCATATTTTAAAATACGGCCTGTAAATTCAGGATAACTTCCAAGACCGAGTGTGTTAACCCTTAACTATCTCCCTCCATGTCTCACCCATGCTGCCAGCATGGACATGTGCCTGGAAGTCCCCAAGGCATCATGAAAGGTGCTGGCCATTCAGATGATCTTGTCCAGTTCAAACCTTCATTCCATGGCCATTAAACACCAGGTGTCCATCATGATGCTTTGGATCTTAGTGAAAGATTGGGCTCAGTGCAAATGGTGCCATTTTTAAGTCTCTACGTTCCAGGCAATGATGATAACTGGTGGGATGATGAATAAGAGAAAAAAGCGTATGTGAGTTTGAGATCTCTACAAGGGATTAACTTATGTATTCTCACTGATGGGACTTCAGTGAGGATGATTCTGAATTGTACTGTGAAATAGATCCAGAACCATGAAGTTATGGGACTCCTGAGTATAGCAGTTCAATTCTTGACTGTCTTGTGTCCCACCCTTCTTCTAGCCCTGCAATGCTCTCATATTCACATTCCCCTGACCTTTCTTTTTTTTATTATTTAATTTTTTTTAGTTGTAGACATTTTTATTTTATTTATTTATTTATTTTTATGTTGTGCTGAGTATCAAACTCCGGACCTCACATGTGCTAGGCAAGTGTTCTACCACTGAACTACACCCCTAGGCCCATCCCCTGAACTTTCTTAAAGATAGTTTTAGATAATACCACTTTCCTTTGCTTCAGTACTTTTGCTGGCTTAGGGATAACATTTTCTTGCTTTTTTTTTTTTTGTTTAGAGCCTGGCTTAAGCTTCTTAACATTTTTCTTCATGGTGGTGCTGGAGATTGAACCTAGGGCCTCATGCATGCTAGGAAAGCACTCTATTGCTGGGTAATATCCCCAGCCCAATTTTTTTAAAATTAAAAAAAATCAAACAATACATTGTTTTAGTCAGTTTTTAGAATTACTGTGACTAAAAGACCTGCCAAGAACAATTTAGAGGAGAAAAGTTTATTTGGGGGTTCATGGTTTCAGAAGTCTTAGTCCATGGACAGCTAGCTTCATTCCTCCGGCTCGAGATGAGGCTAAACATCATGGTGGAAGAGTGGTGGAAGAGTGTGGTGGAGGGATCATCACAGGATGATCAGAAAGCAGAGAGAGAGGCCTCACCAGATACAAAATACATTCAACAAAGGCATGCCCTCAATGACCCACCTCCTCCAGCCACACCCTATCTGCCTTCAGTTACCACTCAGGTAATCCCATTAGGAGATCAATTCATTGGTTTAGGCTCTCACGACCCAATCATTTATCCTCTAGACCTTCTTGCACTGTCTCACACAAGAGCTTTTAGAGGACACCTCACATTCAAACCATGACATACATAGAAATAGTTAAAGGACAAATAGAACAAAGAGGGTGACATCTTGCATCTTTTATTTCCTCAACTGTAGTATGCCAACCCTTCTGCAGTTGATGACTTAAAAAATGCAAGGTGCAATGCTTGCATAGCACACCTCCATTTAACTTGCTTCTCTGGCCTTGGAAGGGCAAAAGAATGTTGGAGAATTACCATGGACAATTGTAAGTTTGATTCCCATCTCCCCTGTCCTCAAGGTATGGTATATACTAGAGCAAATTCATATAGCGGCTGGTACCTGATATGCAGATATTGACCCAGAAAATGGTTTTTTTTTTTTTTTTTTTTCACTTTACCAGTTTTAAAGGATCACCAGTAGCAATTTTCTTTTACCTGGTAGAACCAATGGTATATTTTCAGTCCTGCCTCAGGACTACACCACTTTGTTGAAACACAATCCACCAAAGACTTGGACATTTTGACATTACATATAACATCACAATCAACCACTGTTTTAGTGATTATGTTAATAAGACCTGATGAGCAGGAACAAACAAATACTTGTGATAGACTAATAAGACATATGTGAACCAGAGGGTGAAAATTTAGGGGCCTTTTTCCTTTGAAGTTTCTGGGGATTCGGTCCTGACAGCTCTTACAAGGTAAAAGGTTGCTGCACATGTTGTTATTTACCAATAAAAGGATTCACAACACTTGGCAGGCCTTTTTGGATTTTGGAAGAAACATATTTGAATGTGCTATTTCTACTCTTTTACTTTTCAGCCTTTAAGCTTGGGGTGGGTAACAGCAGAAAGACGACAATCATCAGGTTGCAGTGTCTGCGCTCTGCACAACGGGCTCTGGGGGAGCATTTGCTTGTGAGCTGAAGTTTGGTGGACTTGTGGCCCACATATCCTTGCTGTGCCTTGCCCATTCCAGACACTGGGCCTGTTGAAGCAGAGACTATAATGCCTGGCACCACAGCCCTGCAGCCCACCTCCAAGTGTGCCCACTGTCAGAGCTCCTGTAGATTCCGGCAGTTTCCTACCTCAGGTACCTGACTCTCCCAGCCTCTCTGCTTGGAGGCTTCTCCTGTCCTTGGGAACTTTGCTTGGTATATGGGGCCATCTGCTTGCTAGTTCTGGGGATTTCATACCCCCAGCGGACCCCTCAGCCAGTGAGAGCTGGAAACCATTGGATAAATATTCCAACTCCAGGGTCTGGCTGTGAGACCACTGAGGCGTGTTCTGCATCCCCAGGTGGATTGAGCTCTTGCAGCCCACAGCCAATTGTTGGCTTTTGTCTTCTTTCTTTCCTATCTCTTATTTCTGGACTATTAGGAGGTGAAATACTGGAGAAGCTTGGCTGCGTCTCTCAATGATCCTTTTTTTCTTTAAATACTCGTTATTGCTTTGAATCATGTGTTTATTGTTTTCTTTCATATTTAAGAAATTATTTAGTCATTGCTCTAGGTTTCTCATTTTTATTATTTAGTTGTAACAATGTACATTTTACCACATTCTCCTTCAAATATTATGCCCTTTAACGAATTACATAAGCATCTTACAAGTTTTCTCCCATTTCATCATCCTCTGTGCTTTATCATCATAGTTTTACATTTGTTATATGCCCCACATAATACATTATTGTTATTATTTGCTTTAAATTGTAAATGATAAAAAGTGTGAAATCACAACAAAAAGTATTTTATATTTATGCTAATATTTACTGTCTGATGATCTTCATTCCTTTGTGTAGATCTGAGATCTGGAATAATTTTCTTTCAGTCAGAAGAACTTTCTTAAGTGGTTTTTGGTAGTGTAAATCTGCTAGCAACAAGTACTCAGATTTCACTTTTCTGAAAATGCTTTTATTTCACCTTCCTTTTTGGGGAAGGAAAGAAACGACTAGTTAAATATGTACATCCCTAGAATAAAATACCATATGTGCAACTGTTTGAAATAATGCAGAAGTCTATTTAAATAAATTTGTTGTACATTAAGTGGAAAATAGTTTATGGAATCATATATGTGATATAATACCATTTTTCTATAAAAGTTATACATATACTTTTGGGGGGGGGTACTGGGAATTGAACTCAAGGACACTTGGCCACTGAGCCACATCCTCAGCCCTATTTTGTATTTTATTTAGAGACAGGGTCTCACTGAGTTGCTTAGGACCTCACTAAGTTGCTGAGGCTGGCTTTGAACTTGCGATCCTCCTGTCTCAGCCTCCAGAACCACTGGGATTACAGGTATGTGCCACCGTGCCTGGCTAGACATATACATTTAATCACAGAAAGACCCTGGAACAATATACATGGAAATATGAGCAGTGGTATAACAGTGAAGTGTACTTCATTTTGCTTATGGAAATTTTCTGAATTTTTTTTTTTTTTTGTACTGGGGATTGAACCCAGGGGTGCTCTACCACTGAGCTACAGGGCTACTTTCCCAGGCCTTTATTTTTACTATTATTGCTTTGTGGTGCCGGGGTTGAACCCAGGGCCTCCTACATACTAGGCCAGCATTTCACCACTGAGCTATATCCCCAGACATACCCAGGCCTTTAAAAAAACATTTTTACATTTTTTATTTTGAGACAGGATCTCACTAAGTTGCCCAGCCTGACCTTGAATTTGCAATCCTCCTGCCTCAGCCTCCTAAATTGCTGAGATTGTAGGCATGTGCCACCATACCCAACTGGAATTTTCTGAAGTTTTAAAAATGATCTGGTATCACTTTTGTCATAAGAGTCTAGTTTGTTTGTTTTAGCCTATTTGGCTTTTCCTTCTGATCTTTTCATACAGTTTAAATGCATAGTTTAGCTTAAAATTAAATGCCAGGGCCTGGGGTTGTAGTTCAGTGGTAGAGCACTTGCCTAGCATGTGTGAGGCACTGGGTGCCATCCTCAGCACTTTAAAGATAAATAAATAAAAATAAAGGTATTGGGCTGGGGTTGTAGCTCAGTGGTTGTGCACGTGCCTGGCATGTGTGAGGCACTGGATTTGAGCCTCAGCACCACATAAAAAAATAAAATAAATAAATAAATAAATAAAGATATTGAGTCCATCTACAACTTAAAAAAAATAAAGGTATTGTGTTCATCTACAACTAAATAAAATAAAAATTAAAAAATAAATGCCAGCTTTAGGCTCATTTCTGTTGAATTTTCCTCTCACTATGGATCATATTTTTTTCCCACATGTGTAGTAATTTTTGATTGGATGCTAGGCATTGTTAAATGGTGTATTGGTACTTGCCTGGATTTAAAAAATTCTGTAGAGAATGTTGAATTCTGTTCTGTAAGCAGTTAATGTACTTGTTCATCAGTATTGTCTTTTTGAAGTTTGTCCTTAACTGTTATTAGTATCAAGCTGTAGTTATTTTGGGCAACTTTAGCCTATTTTTCATCTGTATGGACTTTGGTATCTTGCTGATTACCTTGGATTTTCAGCAAGATCTTCCCATTAGGTGAATTGAAACTCAATTTTTCCCCAATTCCATGCAAACTCTTTTTTTTTTTTTTTTTTGTACCGAGGATTGAACTCAGGGGCATTCGACCACTGGGTCACATCCCCAGCCCTTTTTTTGTATTTTATTAGAGACAGGGTCTCACTGAGTTGCTAAGTGCCTCGCCACTACTAAGGCTGGCTTTGAACTCGCGATCCTCCTGCCTCAGCCTCCCAAGTGCTGGGATTACAGGCATGTGCCACCACGCCTGGCTCCATGCAAACTCTTTTATTTGTTCAGTAAAAAAATTGTTTTAAATAGAGATAACTTTAAAATTTACTATTTTAACCATTTTAAGGGTACAGTTCAGTAGTGATAAGTATATTCACATTATTGTGCAATTAATCTCTACAGCTTTTTTATCTTGCAAAGCTGAAGCTTTATACTCATTAAACAGCAACTTCCCATTTCCCCTCTCCCAGCTTCTGATAACCAACATTATACTTCTGCTTCTCTGAATTTGACTATTGTAGATACTGCATATAAGTAGAATCATTCAATATGTACCTTTTTGTGTATTTGTGCTGTTTGATTTTTGCTCATTGGTACTTGTTATTTGCCTGGATTTGTAGTTTTATCCTGTGTACTCATAGTATTCAGGCAAAGACTAAAGGGGTCCCTTAGGCAGATTTCTGGGGCTCTTTCACTTCCTGGCTCCTCCCTCTCAGGAACTCTGCATCACAGGTACATTATGCTGCCATATTCTGAGCTCTTATCTTCAGCTCAGGGTGGCCTCTGTATTCTGCTTGGTCTCCCCTTTCTGTTCTGGCTCTGGTTAGAGGACTTGCCTTGCAGATTTTCTCCTGTCTAAGGTCATAACCCTGTACTGCCTAATATTCAAAATATTCTTTTGTCAAGTATTCTGGTTGTTTCCAGTAAGTACAATCTAGTATTAGTGACTCTCTTGCAAAGTCCTTATGGCATCATTTTTTAAAATTTATTTTTTAGTTTTAAATGGACACAATATCTTTATTTTATTCTTATGTAGTGCTAAGGATCAAACTCAGTGCCTCATGCATGCTAGGTGAGCACTCTACCACTGAGCCACAACCCTAGCCTCTTATGGCATCAATTTTTATATACTTATTTAAAAAATATTTCTCCTGTGGCTTCATAAGGACAAAATCCATTCCTCTCTTCTTTTTTCTACTTCTCCTCCTTTTTCATCTTTTTCATTATCCTCTTCACAGTTACCATTGATGGAGCTCTTTCTGCAAAGTAGTCACTGCTGCATGCATTAGTTCACTTAGTTCTCATAACATTTCTACAAGGTGAGTACTGTTTTATATATAAAGGATCCAAGGATCAAATATGCTAAATTAGGTACTTGGGGTCTAATTTCAATATGTAGCAGAGATGAAAGTCAAACCTATAACTTTAGATTCGAAAACCTTAACAGTTATACTAGTAGCTCTTATTCATGGACCACAGGATATTGCACATCATAGGATGTAACTTTAGGGTTCTTTTAAAAATAATTCATTCAGACTTTATGACTTTTGCTGGTAAATGGATGGATGTGGGGACTATCATGCTAAGTGAAAAAAGCCAATCCCGAACAACCAAAGGCTGAATATTCTCTCTGATATGCAGATGCTAACACACAATAAGAGAGAGAGGAGGGAAGAAGAGCAGTTCAGTAGATTAGACAAAAGGGAATGAAGGGAAGGGAGTGGGGATAGGAATAGAAAAGACAGTAGGATGAAAAATACATAACTTTTCTCTGTTCATATATGAATACACCACCAGTGAAACTCCACTTTCATGTACAACCACAGAATGGGATCCTAATTAGAATGAGTTATACTCCATGTATGTATAATGTCAAAATACACTCTATTGTTATGTATATCTAAAAAGAACAAATGAAAAAATAAAAATTCATTCATTCTTTTAAAAATTTTTTGTTTTTAGTTGTAGATGGACACAATAGTTTTTTATTTTATTTATTTATTTCTATGTGGTGCTGAGGATTGAAACTAGTACCTCATCTGTGCTAGGCAAGCACTTTTTCACTGAGTTACAACTCCATTCATTCTTTTCTAATTAACAAAATTATATATATTTATGGTGTATGATATTTTGATACATGTTTACATTGTGAAATGGTTAAATCAAGCTAGTTAACATATTTATTACCTCACCTATTTTTTTTGTGTGTGGTGAGAACAATGAAAATTTACTTTCTTAGCAATTTTCAAACATACAATATATTGTCATTAACTATTGTCACCATAATGTACCATTGGTATTCTTGATTACAAATAATGAAAATCAAATAGATTTGTTTGTTCCTACAATTGAAAAAGCCAGTAGAACTAAGCCTCAAGGATGGGCAGGAACCAAGGGCATCTGGTGACAGAACTGGCACCAGGGCCCAGCTCCTGGAGCATTTGGATCAGGGTGCTGCTACCTACATGCGTGGTTGGTGTAGTACTTGCACACTGAGTGCCATGGCTGCTGCTGCCAGAGAAAACTGAATTTCCCTGCTTCTCTTCCACCCTAGGTCTAGAGTGAATGTCTCCCTAGGTTGTTTTTCTGTGGCGCAGAGGCCAGGTATCACATGGAAGAAGTACCTAAGGAGAGAATCAGGCTCCTGCCTGCATCAAGACTTCTACAAGGGTGGGTTTTCCAAGCACAGGAAGGGGTGTGCTGAAATAACAATAAATGGCATTCAAAGGACCATATGTATTTGTGGAATGACGGCTCAGTTTGAAATTAGCTTCTCTTTTAGATTTACAGGAGGAGAAAGACTTCATTTTTTAAGTTGGTTTTCTTCCTTTCTGATAAAGTCAGCAGAACACTTCTATCACTTCTCTCTCTTTTTAAAGTACCTCTTGTGTTGCAGAATGGTAAGAAATCATTCCCATAATTCCACGTTCCTCTCATTTGTTCAGCCAATTTTGTCCCTATTATGTTAGGTCTGGGCTGACTCAGTCTCAAAATTAATACCTACCATTTCTATATCACCAGCAAGGTACTATATGTGCAGGACCTGGTTGATTATTTGCAATAACCCTGGGAGGCAGGATATTAACATCCTTAGTGTCTCTCTTTTATAAACTCGGATCCTGATACTCAGATCAGAGCTCACTCAAGATCCTAACTATTCAACAATGCAGATAAAATTTAAGGCATTTTTTTCATTTTGTTTAATTTTGAGAAATTTAAAAAAAATTTAGAAAAATCCAAGGAATAATACAATGAACACCTGTATTTCAAGCAACAAGAATTAACTATGTTAGAAATTTTTATTTGCTTTATACCCAGTTTGGTTTCAAATTCCTGGGCTCAAGTGATCCTCCCACCTCAGCCTCCTTGGTAGCCATGACTACAGGCATGTGCCACCAAGCCTGGATAGTTTTTTTTTTTTTTTTTTTTTTTTTGGTAAAGACATAAAACATTGGAGGGAAAATTAAATCTCTTTTATTACCTCCTTTACCTCTTTTCCTCAGTGAACCACTCTCAGGAATTAGATATAGCTCTTTCCAGTCCACTGAGAAATACTTTCAAAATATATATATTTATATTTTAGTAGCCAATAGGTGTTATTATCATAATCTGCATGTGCTTATTTTAAAACATATTTTAAGTTGTTTATGGACTTTAATTTATTTATTTGTATGTGGTGCTGAGAACCAAACCCAGTGCCTCACACATGCTAGGCAAGTGCTCTGCCACTGAGCTACAACCCCAGCCCTACATGTGCTTTTTTTTTTTTTTTTCTTATAGCTAAGTTTAGCTTTTTTTTAAAAATATATGTATATTTTAGTTGTAAGTGGACACAATACTCTTATTGTATTTATTTATGTGTGGTGCTGAGGATTGAACCCAGTGCCTCACACACCTAGGCGAGCACCCCACCCCTGAGGTACAACCCCAGTCCCCCTGCATGTGCTTTTAAAGTTTGTACAGATGATGGCTTACATAAGATTATGCATCTTGATTTTTTCCCCACTTTCTTTATATGACATGTATCCATGTTGGTTAAGATCACAAGATCTGGAGCCAGACTGTCTGGGCTGAATTCTGGCTATACCATAACTAGTTGTGTGACCTGGGCAAATTTTCTGTCATCTCTGTGCCTTAATTTCTTTGTCTGTGAAATGTAGATCTTAATAGTGTCTATTTTATTGACTCTTTGGGAGGATTAATTAGGTTAAAACATATAAAGCCCTTAAGACCTTGCTGGCACAGGACACACTCAATAACTGGTATTTGTTCTTGTTATTAAAGATGCCCCTGGCGTTCCATCTCTAAGACAAATATTTTGTGAATTGTTTATATCCATCGATGATGCACATTCCCACTGAAATTCCTCTTGTGTTCTCAAGCAAGCATGACCGACCTGGCTGCATGGGTGAACTTGAAATCACTAGCTGCAGAACAGAAATTCGTCCGATTCTTTCATTGTGAGCAGTAAAAACCGTGAGCTGTAGTCATTATCTAGATCACTACTTTTGACTCCTCTGTCCTATCCCACCATATTCATATATTTCTGCAGGGATGGATGTTTAGGTTGTTCCTTTGTTTTTCTATTAAAAACTCTGCTGCAATCTTTGTTCATACATATGACTCTTTATGCACACAAGGGGGTATGGAATTGCTGGATTGGGATGGAATCCAGGCCTGTTTAATGCCAAAGCACTATGTTATGCTTCTCCACATAGAGTCATATGTAGAGAAAAACAATAAATTTTGAGGGTGGTGATGATCCATAGCTAATGGAAAAATTCCTCAGAGATGCACATTGTCCCTAAGAGAGTTATGCAGAGGGTCTTTGACTTTCAGAGGGCTCACTAAAAGTCTCCTCACTCTGTCAATGAATACACATTGAGCATTTCACTATATGTGGTACATATGGAGACAAACAGGAAAAAATTTACAGGAATGTTGTCAACATGAACAGTTTTTTATTGTGCCAAGAATTAGGGTTTATTAGAAGAAATTAAAAATTATTTTTATTCAATGGACATTTAACCATGGACATTTGCTGCAGACTTGAAAGAGTTGTGATTTGTGGGTGCAAAGTGTTGAAACAGTATTTCTTTTTCAGTCTGACATAGAGAGTCTTATTACTGAGCCAAGAACTATTTAATCGTCTATATATCAAAGAGCTCAAGGAATTATTGGATGGCATGACTAAGTTTTAGACAAATGATGACGTATTTAAAAGTGTCAAGTTAGTGAAGAATTATAGAAGAGAAGGAAAAGGGGACAGGTAAAAGAAAAGAGGACTTCACTGGGGGTGGGGTGAGGCAACAGCAGGAAAGTCCTTGTTTGATGGAAACGCATTTAGCACCAAAATGAGGACGGTCCAATGTCAAAGTCTTCCTCCAGGGCAGGCTCGACAATCTCCCTCAAGTACGTTTTCAACTTTTGGGAGCCTAAAGGAAGGAATTTGGAGATTCAGGCTTAGGCCCATTTCTTTTTCAGGTGAGTTGCTGAGGACCAAGATGGTAGCCCTGAAGGCAGGTCTGGAATCTTATGCTTCACTTCCAAGGCCCAGAGGGTAGAGGGTGTGGTATAGACTGGGAAACTTTCCCTTGGCCCCACCTGAGTTCTTGGTCTTCCTACCTCCATTCAACCCAAAGCATTGTAGTGGTGAGGGGCACTCTGCTGGTAGATGTATGTCCTTGGTCCTGGGCTTTGGAGTCAGCTCACCTGGTTGGCTTTGTAGTCCCAACCTGAGCTTGCTTTTCCTCATCTTGGAAAGGGTACAAATAGTAGCATTCATTCCAGATTTGCCCTGTAATTCTGTGTATTGTGGGTTAAGAGCTCTGCAGCATCTGGCCAATGCTAATGTTAAGCTGGTGTGGAGCCTTGGGAAGCAGGAAGAGCATTTGCAATTTGATAGAAAAGGAAAGGGAACTAGCCTCAGCCTATAAACACTTAGTGCAATTCTTAACACCCACCTGAATCCCTAGTCTCTGGAGTAGTTTGAGAGACACACAGCTCTTTCCAACAGTAAGACTCTGAGTTCTTTGAGTTGGTGGGGTGGAGAGCAGCTAGGTCCATGGCTCCAGGCAGGTCGATTCCTGTCAGAAGCAGCCTGAATCTTTAACCTTACAACCACTATTCTTTTCTATGTGTGAGGTGACTTTTGGAAAGTTATCTTGAATGACTTCAGGCTTAGCCAGGCATTTAGTTAAAGCAAAGGATGTAGAGTATAGAAAATTTCCTCAAAGGCATGTTAAAGGCATATAAAAGCAAATTTCTTCTTTTTATTTATTTTTTTGGCCATGCTGGGAATGGAACCCAGGGTCTTGTGCATGCTAGGCACGTGCTCCACCATTGATCTATGACCCCCTACCCCAAATTGTGCTTTTTAATTAAGTCTAATAATTTTCCTCCTTCTTTTTGCCTATTCCATATCCAGAAATATCCTGTCAGTCACTGTTGTGATAAGGATTATGATTTCTATGACTAACAACTGGCAATAAATTAATAACAATATCCACAGTTGTTGGGTGCAGTGGCACTTGCCTGTAATTCAAATGGCTCGGGAGGCTGAGGCAGGAGGGTCACGAGTTCAAAGCCAGCCTCAGCAAAAGCAAGGAGCTAAGCAACTCAGTGAGACCCTGTCTCTCAATTTAAAAAAAAAAAATACAAAATAGGGCTGGGGATGTGGCTCAGTGGTCCAGTGTCCCTGAGTTCAATCCCTGGTACTGCACCTCCACAAATAATGTTATGTTTCCCACAAATCTACTTGGTTTCTACTGCTGTCTATTTTAGTTTAAAATAGTCCACTTAAAATAGGGAAGAAAGAAATCAATTAGTGTAAACTAAAAGGAAATACTGCAAAATGCAAATTCTAATCTTACACCAAACTTCACAGAATTTTACACTGAAAGTTATTAAATCGATATCCTTTTAATGGTAACCCATAATGATTCATGAAAGATCTGGGAAACACAAAATTCATGGATGATAGAAAATGAATAGGTCAAAGAATATAAAATAAATTATACTTTTTGAGTCTTAAGTCTGTTTTCCATTTTTCATAAATAGCTTTTAATATAAATTCAGAGGTTTCTACAAAAATGTAGTTGAGATTTCTCCTAATTCTGTTCTTTTAGAAAGGCAAGAGAGTGAGTAGAAGAATGTGGGCTTTGGAGAGGTCTGCTTAAATCCTGTGACTGGGGACATGCTGTGTTCCACCCAAGAGTCCTGTGGGTTACATGCTACACACACACTCTAATACACACCCACACGTATCACACATAATAAGCTATTCAGTTATGTTTCCCAAGATTCATCTGCATGTGTGTGTTAGAGATCATACATTAGATACACAAACATCCAGTAAATACAAACTACTCTTGTTGGTTTATAAGTGGTGACACAATAAATTCTAGTTAGGAACGCTTATAAGTGCCATAAGCATTTCTGTCTTTACTAAATCTTAAAATATTAGAATCCCTATAACATGTAATGTAAAATGCTTATTTATTTTGATCTCAACACAGTGTGTAAAAGTGTTTCTATGAATTGTATGTGGTTCTGACTTTGCCATAGGACTAATTCTATCCAAAATCTGATAGTCCTTTCCAATTTCTTCACAATTGTGTAATTGTTATATTGTCATTATTTGCTTTCTCAAGAGTTCAGCCATTGGAATCATTAAGTAGCTGAAGCAGTTTAGAGGTCACAAAGTTGGACTCTGAAAACAGACTGTTACATGTAAGCTGTGTGACTCTGAGCAAGTTACTTATTGTCTCTGAGCCTCAGTGTTCTCACTGGCAAAAATGGCATAGTTACATGGTATTCTTAGGAGGTTTAAATGAATTAATTTATTTAGGACCTGGCCCTGTTCTAAACTTTAATTGCTATAAAAGAATAAAATTATTAATTTGGCCAGTGCTTAAAAATGGATAAATAAAATATTTCATTATTGTATATATAACTATTAAGATACAAGGAATAACTATTTAATTAGCAGCTATTAAACATCAGTACATTGTATATTATTCCTGATACAGCTATTTAAGAGGAATATCTACGTAAAGCATCTGAAATAGTAGATACTCAATAATAAGTAGGTATTTGTTATCAGCATTATTGTAGCTATCAGGAAAAAAAAACTCTGCCAGATTATATTTAAAAGGCACCTATTAGATTCAGCTCTGTCTATGCAGCTTTAAAAGAGCAGTTTTTAAAAAGTGTGGTGGTTTTAGGTTCAGTGAACTTGTGGTGACTAATGCTGAGTATTACCAATTTTTAAAAGCCAGGTCATCAAGTGTCTCTGCATGGTGTGAGCCACTGGATGTGGGTGATTGGAGTGGAGCGAGTGGGTGGGCAGCGGTCTGGGGGTCTGTTTGCCCCTGCCCTCTGTTCTCCTCACTGCTCCCGTGGGTCCTACTTCGCAGCAGAGTCGCAGCCTTGAGATCCACCTGTCCAGGGCAGCTGGTGATGAGGCCACCTGGATGGGGCAGGATGGCAGGATGGCAGTGGATGGAGGATTTCAAGCCATCATCTCCTCTGGCTTTCTCACTGACCCCTGGTTCAGAAGCACAGATATGGTCACAGGAAGAGCTGATAAAACCAAGTGGCCCAGGGCTCAGGCTATACTAAGCCAAGCCTTAGTTTCTTTATCTGAAAATGTGAGACTATTCCTACTCCTTGGCTCAAATGGAAATGCCTTTGGAGTGCTGCTAAGTGCCTGGCCCAGAGCTCCGTTGGCACTAACTCCCCGTTATCGGCACACGTGGGGTTCTGAGGTCAAAAATCTGCTGCGTACATTCTCTAATAGTGGTGATGCATCTTTCCTTCGGGGCTGTTGCTTAATAAAAAGCTTTATGCTGTCCTAAAAATTAACTTATTGTCCCCCTTACCTCTTCACTATACAATTTTAAGAGTTTTCCTATCCATTTCTCTAATGCCATGACAGCAAGGCCCAGGCTAGTTCAGGGAAATGGTCCTTGAGAAGCAATCAGCGGGTATTAGTAACACCCATTTCAGCTCAGCCTGGCTGATCCCTAGGAAAAAAGATTGCAGCTATTTCATTCTGGGGCATCAGCTCAACATTTCCTGGATCTTACAATGAAGCCTGGGCCATGCCACATTGAAAGTCAGGTGCTTTATATCACACATGATGTCATCCAGCTGTCCACTGTCACTCATGGCACCAGTGATAACTCTGGTCAGAGCCAATGCCCTGTGTGGGAGCAGTAAGGCCATCCCAGGGCTGACTTGCTGGGGGCTTATGCAGGATCCCAGTGCAAAGCCAGCATCGACTGCCTTGGGAAATAGCTTGGGAGTGAAGGACCCGGAGTTCAAGATCTTAGAATATGCCCCAATTGTATCTCTCAGTTGATCTTGGGTAGGTTTGTGTTCCTCTCTGGGGAATCGTAGGTGAGCTCCTCCAGAAAGTATGAGGCTGCCCATGTGGCCTGTGGGATAAGGAGGGATGGAGAGGAAAAAGCTTTTTCTTCCATCCTAGTGTTTTTCACAGTCTTTTCTGGGAAGGAGAGGGAAACCGGGAATGTTGCTTCAAAGGAACCCTGAGATATTGCTGAATGGGCCAGAGGTCCATGGGGCCATCTGTCACCTGCTGTGCCATGGTCAAGTGAGGGGCTGGCTGCAGGCAGCAAAACTCAGCATGTTGGGGGAGGAGGTGGCGGGGGGTGCCCTTGCCCAGAAGGCCTGTTGGCTCATCTCCTTCAGAACTGCTCAGTCCGTGTCCTCTCTGGGTCTGCACCTGGCCCTGGTCTACTCACACCTTGCTCTTATTGAGTTTTCAGTCCAAGGAAGAAGACCAACATTTAACAATTTATCAAAGAGTCATTTATAGATAGTGACGGTTACTTGGAAGGAAATGGAGTTCAGGGATAAAGAATAACAAAGGGCAATGATTTTGAGTAGCTAGAAAAGGCATCTTTGAGGTGACATCAGGACAAAAGCCCTAGAGGGTAAGAAAAAAAATCCAGAGTAGGTGGGGTCAAGAGGAATAATATGAAATAAGATAAGGAGAGGCCTATAGTAGATGCTCGGAAAAAAAAAATGAGTAACTCAATAGATGATGTCAGCAAGAAAATTCACCCTGCCAGTGTAGCCATAGGGAGTTAAGGAATTTATTCTAAGTGCCAAGATAAGCATTGAAAGGTTTAAAGAGGAAACTACAAGACTAAGGTATGTTTCAGAAAGATCCCAATGGCTGCTTTATTGAGAATGGGATACGAAGGAGGCTAGAGTTTGGAACATTTGGTATTTTCTTTCCTTTTTTAAAAAATATTTATATTTTAGTATTAATACCTTTATTTTATTTATTTATTTTTACGTGGTGCTGAGGATTGAACCCAGGGCCGCGCACGTGCTAGGTGAGTGCTCTACCGCGGAGCCACAACCCCAGCCCCACATTTGGTATTTTCTTCTTTTACAGTCTATCACATCCTTTCCTGTCCTTGATGCCCCCCCCCCCCCCCCAGCCCTTCTTCCCCAGCAGCCTAGCCAGTGCTTAAGTGCAAAGTGTTTGCAAGTCTCCATCAGCATCCCTGAGGTACAAGGTCTCAGTAATTATTTGCTTGCTAACTAGAAAAGCTATAGCAACCTTTCAAGGAAAGGGTTGCAGGTCCTTAGGTTTTGAGTAAGTCTACTGTCCCCCAGAATACCTGTTTTGAGGAGATGTATCTGGGCATAAAAGCTTTTTGTTCAGAAATAATCAGTGTTACCCACTCTACTCCTGGACCCAATGATAGATAGGTTACCCTCCCCCCTCAGAGTTTTCCACACCCTAAGAGAAGCAACCTTGTTTCATTCTCCGGACAAGATGTTCCAGACAGGATGTTCCTTCCTGGAGCAGAATGTTTCTTTTCCCCAGGCAAGAGCCAATAGGCTTTAAGTTCGCCCTGTTCTATGGGCAAAGAGCCAATGGTGTTGGGGTTGCTCTAGTGTACCCCCCACCAGAAATCCCTATATAAGGCCCTGTTCGAGAGACTCAGATCAGACAGAGAGAGACACACGGACACACAACATCGGCTCGTCGCTGCTGAGAGGACAGACAGATACATCGGCTCGTCGCTGCTGAGAGGAGGAAGCCACTGCAACAGCTCCAGACCCATCGCCTCCATCCGACTGCAGCTGCCCCAGCGGACAGCTCCAGACCCATCACCTTCAGCTCAACGGCTGCTACCAGCTGACAGCTCCAGCCTCCAGCCAGACAGCAGCTGCTTTAGCCGACAGCTCCAGAGATCCTAGCCAGTGCGACCAAGCACCCACCTTCTGTCCAGAGCTCGCACACTCCCCTCTCCCTGACTCCCTTCTCCCACCAGAGCTTGCACACTCCCTTCTCCCTAACTCCCCTCTCCCACCTCTTCGACCTTCGACCAGAGCACCTCTTCTCCGGTTTTTGCTACCGGCCACGAAGGCTGTTAAATAAATCTTTTGGCTGCACGGCTGTCCCCGGTGTGATGTTTTGCCCTTCACCCAAGAGTCTGAATGAGAGATGACTTGGTTGGAGAAAGAGCAGAGAAATATTAAAAATCAGTCTAGCCACTGACGGGATGTTATCCCTTCAAGCAAACTTGTCCAACTGTCTTAATACTGGGGGAAACTTAATACCATGGGGGGCCCTGCATATGGTTTGGCTTTTTCTCTCCAGGGCCTTAGTAGAGTGATTGAGGACAGAAGTCACTAGTGTTTATGGAATTGAGTGAAGTTGTCCTGAAGGTGGTGAGCCATGGCTCTACCTGCTTTGTGAACTGTCCTCTTCCCAAGATGGGAAATGTGATCTCCAAGTACATGGTGGGTGCTGGAGGCAAGATGGGGCTCTGCTTAGAGTGTCTGGGGGAGAGATGACTTTGTGTTAGATGAGATGGGCAGGCTTAAAGGTCGCCTCCAGAGCTCGCACACTCCCCTCTCCCTGACTCCCTTCTCCCACCAGAGCTTGCACACTCCCTTCTCCCTAACTCCCCTCTCCCACCTCTTCGACCTTCGACCAGAGCACCTCTTCTCCGGTTTTTGCTACCGGCCACGAAGGCTGTTAAATAAATCTTTTGGCTGCACGGCTGTCCCCGGTGTGATGTTTTGCCCTTCACCCAAGAGTCTGAATGAGAGATGACTTGGTTGGAGAAAGAGCAGAGAAATATTAAAAATCAGTCTAGCCACTGACGGGATGTTATCCCTTCAAGCAAACTTGTCCAACTGTCTTAATACTGGGGGAAACTTAATACCATGGGGGGCCCTGCATATGGTTTGGCTTTTTCTCTCCAGGGCCTTAGTAGAGTGATTGAGGACAGAAGTCACTAGTGTTTATGGAATTGAGTGAAGTTGTCCTGAAGGTGGTGAGCCATGGCTCTACCTGCTTTGTGAACTGTCCTCTTCCCAAGATGGGAAATGTGATCTCCAAGTACATGGTGGGTGCTGGAGGCAAGATGGGGCTCTGCTTAGAGTGTCTGGGGGAGAGATGACTTTGTGTTAGATGAGATGGGCAGGCTTAAAGGTCGCCAAAAGTTCACCCTGTTCCACAGACAAAGGGTCAAAAGTTCACCCTGTTCCACAGGCAGAGTGCCAAAAGGTTGCTCTGGTCTCTACGCAGGATGTTTCATCATCCCCGGGCAGGAGCCAATAGGCTTGAAGGCTGCCCTCACACCACGAGCAGGAGCCAATAGGCTTAAAGTTCTCTCTAGTAGCCCCCCCATCAGTAATCCCTATATAAACTCCCGTCCATTCGAAGTTTGTGTGCCAGCTTGCCGCAGTGCCAGCGAGCCAGACGCCAACCGAGAGCCAGCTAGATGAAGAGCCGATGAGAAGAGCGAGGCGACAAGAGAGCCAGACGACGAGGAGAAGAGAGATGATGGAGATGGAGAAGAGGGAGCCACTGCACACTTACCCACCATCTCCAGAGTCTCCAGCCCGACGGCAGCTGCCCCAGCTGATAGCTCCAGAGACCGCAGCCGGTGCAACCAGACTCCCACCTTCCGTTCAGAGCTTGCATGCTCTTCCACCAGAGCTTGCACACTTCCTGAGCTTGCACACTCCCCTTTCCCTGACTCCCTTCTCCCACCAGAGCTTGCACACTTCCCTCTCCCTGACCCCTCTCCCCATTCCTTTTCTACCCTTAACCAGCCATAAAGGCCGGTGAATAAATCCCTTGGCTGCACGGCTGTCCCCGATGTGATTTTTGCCCTTCACTTTGGATCATCTCAGTCTCCCAAGTGACATTTCTGTATCTGAAGAAGATGAAAAGATAAACAACACAGTCTTTTCCCAAAGAGTAAGAATGTCAGGAGGCCATATGAAGAGGTGGCCTTTTCTCCTCTTATCCTGGTGTGCTGAGTAGCAAGTGAATACTGTGATGTACTTGGGGTATGTGGACAGGTGGGCAGAATTCAGAGGACAGCAGGAATCACAAGAGCCTTGGTAAAATGACAGAGGGAAAACAGAGTTGTGACCGAAGGCGGCATTTGTTACCTTTGTCAGCTGTTGCAGATAAACACAAGGAAATTAGAATTACATTAGAGGTTTGGATGAACTCTCAAGCTGTAAGGGTTCCAAGAGGCTTTAATTAGATTACCAAGGGAATACAATGTTTGCCTTTTATGGAGTGTGGTCTGCATGCCAGGTGCTGCATTCATTGCATCTATTCTTGCAACATCGTGGGCAGGTATTTTCATGGCCATTTTATGGATGTGAAGTCTGAGGTTCATGGATGGTTTGGTTTGCTTGGTGCCACACAGTAGATAAGGGTCTGGCTTCAATGGCTGCATTCTTTTTCATATACCACCCTCTTTTATTGGTGATTTTAATAAAAAGGCTCAACGATGATCTTTTGGGGGTTTAGTTAGTCCCCTCCTTACTTTTGTTGAGTCTCATCTAAGGTCCTGGACCCAGTGGAGTATCCCCAAGAAGCTCTGGGAAGCTTCTTAGAGTCAAGATCATCTGCTGTGGCCATGGGATATTCCTCTACCCTCCCTGCAACCAGTCTTATTGAATGTCAATTAATGACATGTACAAATGATATGGGGGGGCAGTGTTTGCTGGTCTGCAGATGTGCTCTGCAGATGTGCTCTTCCTTTTGTCACTCTTGCTGGCTTGTCCTGGAAAGAGATACATGGGTCATTTGGGACCCAGCATAGGAGAAGCTATGGGTGGGAACTAAGGTTGTTTGTCTTGCGCATCTTTTTTTTTCTTTTTTGTACCAGGGATTGAACTCAGGGGACACTCAACCACTGGGCCACATCCACAGCCCTTTTTTGTATTTTATTAGAGACAAGGTCTCACTGAGTCACTAAGTACCTCGCCATTGCTGAGGCTGGCTTTGAACTTGTGATCCTCCTGCCTCAGCCTCCCAAGTGCTGGAATTACCGGCGTGCACCACCATGCCCGGCTGTCTTGTGCATCTTTAAAAAAAAAAATCCTTTTAAATTTGTTATCAACATTTTATAAAATTTGGAATTTTCCCATAAAAATCCAAATATCTGTCTTCTTTTGAAAAACCAGTAATTCTTCCATGCTATGTTGCCTTGTATCTGGCCCTCTTCATTCTTACTGTACTTTCCAGCCCCCATAGATACCTGAGTTTGTAACTTCTAGGCTAGAATAAAGCTAAGGATGCAAAGGCCCTGACCAATGTTCCATGTCCAGGCACCTGAAGGACCATGCTGGTCATTGCAGGAGTGGATATTCCCAGCTTCCTCCTGCGGAGAGTTTACACCTGCTTTACTTGAGTAGCACCCTGGGTCAAGTGAATCAGTATTTCTGAGGGTGGGGCTTGTACCAGTGTTGTTTGAAAAGCTCCCCAGGTGATTATAATCTGCATCAAAGCTAGGAATCTCTGCTTTAGGGGTTTCCCTAAAGAGCACTCTGGCCTCATCTCTGTGTCAGAAAAATGGGCTCCTGAGGTTTTGCATGCACAATTGCTATTTTATTCACCTTCCAGCTCCTCTTGGGCATCTCCATTCACCTCATCCTGACTTGCTTAAGTGTAATGGAGTCTTTATGACTTTTATGTCTATGCCTAAAGAGCTTAGACATGTTTTTACTGAATTTGGGGTGGGTAAGGAGAGAAGATGAGAAAGGAACAGAGAATTAAATTTTCCTTAGAAATGATTTGAGTACAAGACTGTCTTATGGCAAATCTTAAGATTGCTAGGAAACAATAATGACATATAGAAGTGACTTGCTTGTTTAATGTGCACCCTCCTTTCAGATATAAAACACATAATAAAAAAATAAATGAAATTTGACATTTTTCTTTAAAGTCTCTTTCATTCCTTGAGGAGAAATGTCATTAGCAAACTTGGGGAGACATTGGTTCTCTGTGGGTATCTGATGGCTGCTGTGGGCAGAAGTACAGTTAGAGTCCATGCCAACCCCTGCTGCTGGGTAAAGGCCATGCCCATCAGTGATGCCTTCACCCAGGGCTACCCTGGCCAAGAGTGCAAATGGCAGAAAATGGTATTTGCATCTGGGGAGAAAACATCATAAATATTTACAGCTGTGGCTCCTCCAGGGTCTCTCCTTAGTCAAGCATGGTGGGTTTTGTGTCAGCGCAGGGTGAGACCTTTGCTCTTCCATCAGTCAAAAGGCCTAGAAGGGCCTTTTCCGTCTTTCTAGGGAGCAGATCTCCCACTGGGTACTCAGGGGAAGCTCAGTCCAAAGTTTAAGGTCTTCATCACAGTATGGCTAGTTCTGTCACACATTTGGAAAGTCAATGCTTGCACTTGACCTTCCCCCTCCCCCCCACCTTCCAGTGGAAAACAACTTGGTTTTTCAAGGAATAATGATTAGGGGATTTAAAAAACAATATCTAAAAAGGTTTACTTATTTATTTATTTCTCTTTTTGCTCCCTCTTTTCCCCACTTTCTGTTAACAATGATAAGATCAAGAAAATGCAGCAAGAATGCAAATAAGAAAAGCATTGGGGTTTCAAACAATCTAGATCCAATCTTCTCATTTGCATTGGGATCTGGATCCAGTTGCTTAAGTGATCAGTTTTATCACCTACAGAAGTGGGAACACAATACCTGCTCAAGGTCAGTATAAATGAGCATTTCGTCACGGTTTGAGGACTTATTACTATTTGGGGGACTTCACTGTACGCTAGGCATTGTTGGAAAGCCCCTTGGAGTATGTTCATGACCACTTTAAATGAACCACTTAAACCATACTGGTTCAGCCTTGGAGTCGTTTGTGTTTTGCAAAGAAAGGGTATTGGGATCCTCAAAAAACTTGGCCTTAGAGATTCTTGTAGGGCAAACTGTGCTCCCTGGCACCTCACTAGGTGATGAAAAGTTCCCCTCAGCAGTGATGCTCAACCAGGAGGTTTCATCAGTGGGGTTATATCAGAATCACTTGGGTCAGCTTTTCAAACCACTTGAGCTGGACTGCCCTTCTGCTACCTCAAATTTTAGGAGTGGGGTATAAGCATATGTACCTTGTTGCACAAAGATTTCTGCTGATTCAGATATTTCCACTTCAGGCTGGGAACCGTGTCCCTAAGGGTAAATTTAAGAGTCTTTCTATCTGGCCTCCAATTTGATGCACAATGTATCAGAGATGTCTGGTCTTGGAGAAAGTCATCTAATGGATTTAGGTTGATGAGTAGTGACTTCAGCATTCTGAATGATGCCTGGGGTGACCCTGAAGAAAGAGGCCTTATCTAGGCAGTCCCTTGCCTCTGCTCAAAGAATTCCACCCACCAAAGCCTAGCTCATATCATGACCTACCTTTTCGACTGCCCCGGACCATAAAGCTTGCCTTCACTGCACTTTTAATTCACTCACCATCTGGATGATTTATTTAACAATTCAATTAGTGATCGATATCCTAGCTTCTGTTTCAGTTGAAAGCAATTTGTCTTGTATTGCTATTTAATTTTTCACTTATCTCTGTCTAGCGGAAATAGCAGTGATATGAATTTTGGTTTTGGACTTATTTCTAACTGTGTAGCCTAGGTAAGGTATTTAACCTTTCTGAATTTCAAAACTCTAGTTATAAAATTCCATAATTCTCTTTTTCACCTTATCACTTAAACTTAGTTTTTAATATTATTCTCATTTATTTTTTTGACAGATAAAGTCTTTGTTTTTTTCAATGACTGATCTATGTAATCACTGAGGCCACTATGTACATGGGAGGGGAGATTTATTTCTTGGTCTCTTCCTCTTTGGACTGTCTTATCAACCTTCTCCATCTTGGCCTGGAGGTGCTCCTCAAAATGCTTTCGGGCCTTAGACCTGTGGGCCTCTGATCTCGGCTTGATCGTCTGGGAGTTTCTTGTGGGCCTTGTCTGCCTTCAAGATGTTCCCTGAGAATTCTCTTGTTTCTGAACACATTCCTCCTTGCCTTCAGGTATAGGCTGTGATAAATGTGGCTATCAATCTTAGAATCATGGTATCTCCTGAGCAACCTGTGCAGAATCTGCATTCTCTTTCCCAAGGTCACCTTCTCTGATATTTGAGCATTGGCTTTTCCTTTTGCTTAGCTATGCCCATATGCCTGTCCTTCCTAAGAAGGTATTTCTCTGGCATGGAGCCTGGGAAAGGACAGTCACAGGCTTGCAAATGATCAGCCCAGCTTTGGTCAGCCTCTGGATCTGCGGATGGGAGTTGCCAATGGCAATTTCTTTGGGCTCATTGGGGTCCCAGCAGAACTTCAGTTTGCTGTAGTACAAGACACTGGAGGTGAGCCTTTTCTGAAGCTGAAGCATACTTATGCCTGTGTCTGTGGTACTAAAAGGAATGAATTCTATGTTATTGTTGACAGAATCATTATGGTAGGCAGTTTCTAACATGGTTTCCAATGATCTCTGTCCCCTGGTATTCATACTCTTGTGTCTCCCCTACCCTTGACTGCAGGCTGAACCTAGTGAACAGAATATGCCAAAAGTGATGGATATAAGTGATTGGGTTAGAAGAGATTGTGACTTCTCTTTTGCTATTATTTTCTCCAGTCTCTTCTTACATGCTCACTTCATGGAGGAAGCAACTGGAAAGGAGTTGAGGATTAACCCTGGTCAAGAGTCAGCAAATAACTGAGGCTTCAGTCTAATAGCCTGTGATAACTGGGTTATCATGGAATTGAATCTTGCCCCAGTTGAACTCTGAGAAGCCTGCAGCCCCAGTCATTGACACCTTGTAATTGCAATCTTGTGAGTGACTCTGGGCTGGCACCTTAATTGTAGCCTCATGACAGATTCTAAAGCAGAGGACCCAGCTAAGCCATGCCTTAATTCCTGACTTACAAAAATAATGAGATACTAAATGTGTGCTGTTTTAAACCACAAAATTTGGGGGTAATTTCTTATGCAACAAAGATAATTAATACTATCTATGAGATGGGTTGATGGAAACAAAGATGTCTTTATTAGTCAGATTAAATGAAATTATTCTCCAGTAACAAATGTCTGCAAAATCTCAGTGGCTTACATCCACAAGAGTCTATTCTTTACTTATATGTCTATTGAAAGTTGGTTGAAGATGTCCACAATATTTTCCCTCTAGAACCTAGGCTGACAGAGCTGCCTCTATCTGCAAATCATCCTGGTAGAAATTTTTTTTAAAAAATTTTTATTTATTTACTTTAATTGTACACAATGCAATGCATTTATGTTTACGTGGTGCTGAGGATCAAACCCGGGCTGCGCACGTGCGAGGCGAGCGCTCTGCCGCTGAGCCACAACCCCAGCCCTGGTAGGAAATTTTTAAAAAGGTGGGACAAAGTATGCTTTGACTTTTGGAGCTTCCCCATGGAAAGGCACTTCTTAGGTCTACATATATTTCATGGGCCAAAAAGATAGTCATATAGTAGCATATAAGTTTAACAGGGTCTGCAAAGTATAGTCTTCCTCCAGAGAGAGTCTCTAAATATTTGTGAACAGTAGCACAATGCACCATATTCTGGCCACAGGGTGTGGTAGTCACTGACTGCCATGACATACAGAAAAGGGAAGGAATAGCTCACATCCTCAGATGGTGTAGAGGCCCCAGAGCCTAAGAGAATAGAGCATGATTGAAGAGCTGTCTTTCCTAGAGAGGAGTGGAAAATTAAAATTAAGGGGGAATGATACAATAAGAGAAATTGAAGGGTTATTTTTTCTTTTTTTTTTGTACTGTCCCCATAATCTCCATTGTCACTTTGCTAATTTTACCCTTCCCTGCAAAACAGTGCATTCAATATGGCAAATGCAGCTTCAAGACAGGTCCCCTGGAACCCCTCTTCTGATTGGTTGAATTGCCTTCACTAAGCTCTTTAAGCTTCTTCTGTATAGAAATTTAAGCACTTCCCTTGTCTACAATCCTGTTCATAAAGCTAACCTGGATTTTCAAACAACTATATTGCAGCAATCAATTAATAGAAGAGGAAATTTTGTTAAATGACCTTGGACAAGCCTGCCATTCTCATCTTTAGTCTTCTCAAAATCCCCCTCTAATCCTGCCTTCCTGAGTAATAAACACAGTCCCTGTGGGATTTCTGCAAATGTTGGAGGGCCTTAAGGAATGGTCACTAGCCCATCTATCTCAGAGGCCTTACCAGGAAGCTTTAGAGAGGTAGCAAGACAGGAAATTCAGAGACACGAAAGCCAATACGTCTAACTGGCAGAGCAGGAGAGGGCAGGACCTGACTTAGCTGGTACACTAAGTCCACATGATAGATCCACTGTTAAAATGAGAGCCATATGAAACTTCAGCTGACACACAGCAGAAAAATGTCAGGGCTAGAGATTCCCTAAAAGATAAAGGAGAGAGTAGTTGATGGTCCTTTTTCCTATAAAATATACTTTTGCCCGCAGGCCCTACATGATCTTTGGATCATGCCAGATGGTATTCTGTTTCTCTTGAGGTTATAGTTTATGTCAAAAGAAGTAGACTTCATCTAGATGAGTTCTGAAGGAAGCACAGAAGAGACCAGAATTCTGGTTTTAAAAGTGACCTCAGGTACCACCAAAGCTGAACTCCTGCCCAGCACAAGAATCACTTCTCTTTGTCTACCATCTAGGCCATCAGAATGTGCTGGGGTTTGTGATCAGAGACAGATTTTAAGCTTCCTGAATTCTTTAGGCTCTGATCCTGTTCTAGTTTTCTTTCCATACTGCAGCATGAAGAGTGTGAGGGAAAAGCAATACAGTAAAAGTCTGTGACAAGACTGTGGAGACATTGCCTCTTCCTAGTGACACAGCAAGTTTTGTAATTGGGAATATTTTTCCATCTGGTAACTGAAATGCATTAAAATGTCCAAGGAACCATTAAGAGAGCCCATAGTCTGTACTTTAGAAATTTCACTTCTGAAATTGATTATCTGTTCAACAATTTTACCCCTTTTTGGCACATTTCTTTTCCTGATTTGAGGATGATAATGGTGTTTCTAGGTAGTAAATAGGCAGTGCTCCAAAGTTGCTCAGTCAAGCTAATTGTTCACTTTATTGAATAGTCATTTAGTTAGCATTTATAGGTTATCTTTCATTTCATAGCAATAAACTTTCCCTGATATGCCTTGTATCAGGCACCATACTAAGTGCTGGGAGTACAAAGGGGGTGAGATTCATGGTCTTCCCTTAAGGATCTGCTTGTCTAGCAAGTGAGTTAGATATGCAATCATATAATACATGAGGTGTGTTTATAAGTATATGTAAGAAGACCTCTGGAAACAAAAACAAGGCAGACCTGTCAGTATGACAGAGCAGTGGATGAGAAAGGCTTCAGGTTTCCTCATGAGTTTGACAAACAAGATTTTTAGATGTTCAAAATATGGCAAGAACATTTAAGGCACAGGGAAGAGCATAGAGCAAGGCAGATACTATTATACAATACTATTCTGTAATATTTGTTTTCCAAATGCTAATTGTGTACATGTTAACACCGCACTTCTTAGTCTCTTCGACTTTGTTAGAGCCACATGACTAGTTCAGGCTCATGAGTTGGTAGCAAAGAAAGGAATACTATTGGGTCCAGTCTTCAAGACTGTCCAGAGCTCCTTTCCCCTTCGGGAACAAAGCCAACTTTAGATGTGGCTGTTCTGTCAGTCTGGGTCTCTGTGTGGCTGTGAAGAACAGAACACCCATCAACTCTTGGTGCACATGTAACATGAGTGAGAAAATAGACTGTGTTTTCCCCAAGCCCCTGAGATTTGGGGGTTGTTTGTTACAGCAGCATTACCTAGTCTATCCCTCCAATTCAATGAAAAAAATCAAGAAATAATTATGATGTACCTGCAAAATAAAATAAAAGATATCTGATGGGACTTGGGAGTTGGGAGTGAAGGAGAATGAGTTTGGAAGTATGTTCAGGGCCATATTATAGAAAACTTTCATACCCTGCTTAGAAGTTGACCTGAACCTGTAGGTAATAAATAGTCATTGAAGCTTCAAAATTGCTCTTTATTAAGCCATATGGTTAATTTTGGGGGGTATCCTAATTAGATGCTTTACTACTAATACTCTAATTTATATAAGCTTGGGACATATGGATCAAGGTTAGAGGAGAAGTTGGGAATAGCCATGGCATAGGAAGGGCATGTTAAATGTGCTGCTCCATCTGCAGTGCCACAGCAAGTATGCTATGCTAGGATCCAGGGAAAGTTTTCCTTGCCCTTGGGTAAGTTTCTCTTGCCCAGTGACATTCTCTATTCTGACAGGGGCCACATTTCTTAGGCTAGACTTTTTAGGTTAAAAAAAAAAAAAAGCTTGCTTTCAGTGTTAGTATTTGAAAAATGGAATTCTTTGGGGTCATCTACGTTTCTACCTCCTGTTCATTGGACTGAAATTTTGAAACTACCTGTTGCCACTCTGAACTTCTTATGTTTCACTGATCCTTTCCAATCTTGTTTCCCATGACACTTCTTTATCTCTACAACCTAGCCATCCAGAGCACTCATTGGTCCTCCAGATGTCCTGCCTCTGTGACTTGACTTTGCTGTCCATTTGCCCTCAGAATCCCTGAGTGGGATGTTTGTTATTATGGAAATTCTACCTGCCTTCTATGACACAGAAGCTCATCCAAAGGATGCTATTTTTTCATGAAGCTTTTTTCACAAGAGGGAACTAATCTCTGACTTATCTGAGCTCCTCTTTTCTTTACTAGGACCCTCACCTCACTGAATTATTGTATTATAATATTCGTAGAAATGACCAGACCCAAAGATCCTCAAGGGCTAAAGCTGGCCTGGGTTATCTCATCAGCCCTCATAATGCTTAACAGTGCTATGAACATATAGGCACCCAGACTTTTAAAAACCAAGTCCTGAAATAGTATTAGCAGTAAAGCAGCCAATTAGGATACCCCAAGAAATTAACCATATGGCTTAACAGAGAGCAATTTTGAAGCTTCAAAGACTTTTAAAAATTCAAGCTTTTAACTGAAAGCTTAAAACATTTAATGAAAAGCTTTACCTAACTTCCCCTGCTTTGCTTCTTCAAAAGACTGCCTGCAAAGCCCATGTTCTTCACTACTACATCTCCAACACCCCTCAATTAATCCCAACTCCAAGTCTCCTTTACTAGCACATCTCCTTCTTCCGGATAGTAATGAAGACATTTAGCTAGAACACAGCAGATAGCAGTTCCTTTGGAAAAATATGAATTCAAAGTAGGCAAATAGAAGATGAATGTCAAAGGGAATTAATGTCTCCTCCAGAAGCAGAGATGTGAAAATGAAAAGAATGACACCTAAGAGCTTACAGATGTGTACCAAAGAGAACAGAGTGATGTTTAACTTGGAGGAAAGTGTAGCTAACACAAGTAAAGAGACAGTATTAAATACAAATATTTAAGAGTTCAATGAAACTGAGTTTTACTGTTGAACAAGACATGGTTGGGGGTGAACATTTGAACACTCTGACAATTCTAAAATGTCAGTGTTATTTCGGGCTGTATGGGAAAAAATTACCCAAAATTGAAGAAGAGAGGGAGAGAGAAATACTGAAACATGGGAAAAACATAATTTTGGTGTCTCATTGCCATGACCTTCTAATGCTCTTGGTGCTGTGGAGTTCTCTTTTAGTAATACAGACTAGCCTCTATATTTTCAGGGAGTTTCAACCAAAGCCAAGGTAGTCTCTGCACTCTTGCCAAGTTACAGATCAATTAATGGGTTATTTTTAGAGTAAAAGTTTCAAAACTCCAAGAGATAGACATGAGTAAGAAGAGGTTTTCTCAACCTTTTAAATTTTCTTCTCAGAGAGCAGAATGTTATAAGTAGATCTTACTGGCGCCAATTTCTTGGCTCTCTGGTGATGAGTTTTCTCTACTTGAGCTATTTCAAAGAACAGAGCTGGAGGCCTACTCTATCTTAGGAGGAGTAATTAAGAGAGGTTTGCCCACAGTAAATCTTTATAGTCATATGTTGGTCTTTGCTTCTCTTGTGAGGTGACCTGCTTTCCTTTCCTATATCTGGGATGAGAAGCAGTGATTAAATTTAATTTTGACTTATTTTAGCATAGGGCATCAAAAGTGGGCTTTTCCCTCTAATGGAATCATGACAAAATAGCAAGAATATATAAATTCTCCTGACAGGACATGATGTAGACTGTGATGCATCTCATGCTTTTGACTACAGTGATAACTTACATAAATTGTCTTTGGGAAGAAAATTGCCAAAGCAGCTTTACTGTACTATGCTTCCTCAAGACTCTTTGTAAAGTCATTTTGTTCAAGAGGGAAAAAAATGTGATATGTAAATGCTCAATCCTTTCTTCACAGGATTGTTCTGGAGTCCTTTACCTAATCCCTCAACTAAACGTGGTCTTCTTACATGAAGGTGATTACACCAACAGAACATCAGCAGGATTTGAACTTTCAAGTTGCTTTTCCAATAGACAAAGTACAAGGGAAAATCACTACTTGTGTCCAGGGAAAAAAAAACTTGAGAGAAATATTGCACTGGAGATATTCACATCCTTTGTGGAAGGATAGGCTAAAATTTTATTTGAAGTTATTTTTCTTCTGAAACACTGATTACTTTTAAGATCACTGGAGATAGTTCTGCAGTGAGTATGAATATATCTTCCTGTGTGAGGTTTAAACAGTAAAATGTGCTGCCATTGAAGTTTTGTTGTGTAGAATCAAAAGGTAAATGTGAAAGGCAGAGCTGGGGGGGTTTAGATACATTTCAGGATGGATTTATCCGAAGAAAATACATTGATGCTGTTACTATGTGTTCTACTTAGCAGAAGAGAGATTATTTCTTGATTTGCTTCCTAGTGTTCATTTGGGTAACAAATACTTGATAATTGAAGTACATGTACTAATTCTGTCAATGACCCACATCCTCAGTTAAACAATACATTTGTGGATACTTTAGAGTAAATACTCATGGACATTTAAAGTGAGATTTAAGTTACAACAAGCAGTGAGTCATTTAGAGATGCAGGAAGATATTTCCAGGTTAGAAAGGTGCAGAGGCATCAAAGTAAGAATGAGATTGACCTATCAGAGAACCCAAATGAAGGCCAGTGAGGTTGGAATGAAGGCTGTAGCAGATTGGTATGACATATGACAGGGTGAGGAATTTAGATTCAGCACTTAGTATGAAGAGAAGTCATTAGTACATATTAAGGGGAAAAACACTCTGGATGGTGGTGAAATATGGATAGAGGAAGGTAAGTGAAGATGGAGTGGGAACTACAGGGCAGATGTTAAGTAGGCTGGGCAGATGACTAGGGCTGAAGTGATGGGGCTGGAGAGAGTGGAGGAGTTCAGGAGTTGTTGAGGGAAAGAGAGTGTGGTGAAAGAAAAAGCCAGGTGGGCAAACAGGTGGGATAGGTGTCTAGGTCTAGGAGGGAAAACCTCACTTCTCCTACATGAAGTTTCATTTGCATTCTGGCTATAAAGACCCTAACCTTTTGAAAAACACTGTCTTCATAAGTCACCAAGGACTTGGCTCACCATTGGCTTCTGATCTCTTGAGATATTTCTATAATCAGTAAAGTGTTTTTTTTTTTTTTTTTTTGTCACCCCTTCACTTTCTTTCTGGACAAGCTTCTTGGGTACCGGGGTGGAGGGTAAAAGAGATTCTCTGATGGCTAAGTTCGCTTTTGGGAAAAGCTGAAATATTGCATAGTACTTGGGCAGACTCCAAGTTCAAAGGGGAGGAACCAGAAAGCTTAGAGTCTGTTGTGCTAAGGGCCAGGAGTTTTACACACTCATCTTCCATTTCATCCTCCTGATAACTTTGTGAGGTACATCTTTTAAATCTGTTTTGTGAAATAAAAGCCAAAGCTCAGAGAGGTTCTTTATTCTGTTATAAGTCATGGAATTTATAAGTGGGGGAGGAGGGGACTGGAACCAGAGTCTGATTCTCTGTACTACCCATACTGTTGGTGAATGGGAGTTAGTCTGTTTCTCTCTCTTGTCTTTATTATTACTGCACAGATTCCATCAAAGAACACGTCGTGGGGGAGGGCACAGTTTCTCTTTCTCTTATGTACAGTTTGTCTCTTCAACCACAGAGTGCCTAGTAAGGTGCCCAGCAAACATGCCTGTCTGGAGCAACACCCGTTTCTTGCTGCCACATTACCGGTTTGGGTGAGAGGCAAGGCAGGGCTGGCGAGATGGACTGTGCAGCTTCCACCAGTGCTAGATGACTAGGTGACCGGAAGGGACTCTTCTTCCTGTGCATTGCCCCGAAGGCTTTTTCTATTACCCAGATCCCTCCCACTCTCTATCCTTCACCCCTCTCCCCTTAGCTGCAGCTCAGCCCCCATGGGGAGTGTTCCTTACCACTGAGCTGACAGCGTTTGGGGGCAAGGGGTCTTGTTTTCTGCACTAGCCCATCTGAGTGCAGAGCCTCGTTCCCGGGTGCCTGGAGCCCGGCGGGCATTGACGTCAAGCGGTGGCGGAGCGCTGCCGACAGACGGTTGACCCGGGTCCTCCTCCACACCCCCTTCCTTCCTCGCCCCCTCCCTTTTCCCTGCACCCGGGCTCTGGCTCGCTATAAAAGGCGGGAGCGCGGGGTGCCCTAGCAGCGAAGAGTTTCAGCACCATGGAGAGCCCCCGCCTGCGGCTGCTGTCCCTCCTGGGCGCCGCCCTGCTGTTGATGCTACCTTTGCTGGGCGCCCGTGCCCAAGAGGACGCTGAGCTCCAGCCCCGAGCCCTGGACATCTACTCCGCCGTGGAGGATGCCTCCCACGAGAAGGAGCTGGTCAGTATTCCCCTCGCCCCGGGACCCCTTGGGCGGCCGCGCGGTCCCTTCTTTTGCACGCATTCCTCCTCTTCGGACTTCTCAGTCCCATTCCCAGAGTCAGAGCACCGAGATCTGGGCGCAAAGCCCGGGCACCCTCTGCCATCCGAACATCGTCTCGAGCTCACAGGCTGTAGGCAATCTGTCGAGCGAACCCCTCGTTGTCTCTTAGAGCAACGCGAGCCTCGGCGGCTCCGGGACCTGAGGTCAGTACCTAAGACAGCGCCCACTCAGCTCCCGCCCCAGAACATCCTTTTTTGTCCCTAGAGTCCCAACCCACAGTGTATGCGTGGGTCCCGGGCTCCTTGTAACTAGGGCTGAAAGTGAGCACCTGGGCTGGGCTCACAGCCAAGGCGGCAACTTCGGGCTCTGGGGCGGTGTGTTGCAGATTGAAGCGCTGCAGGAAGTCTTGAAGAAGCTCAAGAGTAAACGTATTCCAATCTATGAGAAGAAGTACGGGCAAGTCCCTATGGTAAGGCTCTGGGGCCACCCCTCCTCTTGTTTTTCCAAGAGAAAACACAGCGCCTTGACTCTTAATCACAATCTCACTGTAGGATGCGGCCGAATAACACAGGTAATGGGTGTGCATTATTTTGTGAGGTCCCTTTTGCTTTCACCACCAGCTCTTGTCCCTTGGTCTGTAAGGGCAAAGGTAGGCTATTACAGAGAAGTGAACAGCCTTGGCAGGAACCAGTCCTATAATCTGTGTGGGAAGGAGTATTTCCTGAAGATGAATTCTTCACCTAGAGAAGAATTCCCTGAGTTGGAAGAGCCCTTGAATCTACTCAGTTCCTGCTCCCCTAATTTCTTCCTGTTTTCCAGAACAAAAGCACTTTCTCTTTTAAAATTTAAGTTCTGGGGTCAAACACTCAGGCTGGTCATCTTCCCTTGGATAGCTCAGGGTAACCCCACCCCCCTTCTATCTTCCTTCTTGGGAAGAGAAAGTGGGAAAAAAGGGAATAAAGTTGTGAGAAAGTACAGGTTTATTGTTTATTTCTCAGAAAAGAAAATGGTCTGATTGTTTCTTCCTTTGAATAAACAAGAAAAAGGGCCAGGAAATGTGCTCCCTTTGAAAGGTGGAAGAAAGTAGGAGGGGACCAATCATTTAAATTTCTTTGAAAGAAATTTCCTCTCACTGAAATCTAAGAACAAGTTTCCCTGTGTTTCAGGCCTGACTATACTTAGACCTCTGGTGATGGTGATGGAGTTCAATCAGTCCTCTCTAGAGGCAGACATTGCGTTGGCTGGGAGACTTGCTAGTTGGGTCCCATATGCATTTGCTTGTTGGGACCCCAGTGACCACATCTGTGTTGTTTTCAGTGTGATGCTGGAGAGCAGTGTGCAGTTCGAAAAGGAGCGAGGATCGGCAAGCTGTGTGACTGTCCCCGAGGAACCTCCTGCAATTCCTTCCTCTTGAAGTGCTTATGAAGGAGTGTCCATCCTTCACCATATGTCTCTTTTCCCCTTACTGTCCCCAAGAGGATCATGTCTTCATTCCTGGAGTTTGGCTTTAGCAAAAATAAAGTCTGCATTCCCCTCTGAGGGTGAAGGGTCTCTTTTCCTGCTGTTCCAAAATAAAAGAACACATTTGATGTTACTGTGTGAAGGATAATGCCTTGTACGGTGTTGACATGTGTGCAAAGTATTCTCTCATTTTTTTTTTTTTTTTTGTCTAACAAACTCTTGTGTACCTTTGTGTAAAGAAGAGGAACTTTGCTTTGAAAATTGTATTTTTGTAAGTGGCATGGCAGAATGAAAATTAGATGTAGTAAATCTTAATAGAGGACCTCACAACTTGGAAAATAAATCACTCTAAGCAACATGAATTGATGCATGTACAAATTATTCATAATAAAGTGTTTTTAATAATTGTGCACAGTGCATTGTTGTTTCCTCTATGTAAGTAATTTAAGTAGGAATGATGAGATTAATCATGCTGTTGTTTTCAAAGAGACATATTTTAAAAATAGCAGTCTATTGGGAGAAAGGCACCTTAGCTCCAAGGAGTTTTGATCATTAATTAGGAGTTTGCCATACCAGCTTTCATATACTCTAGTGTTCTTTGATTGCTGTGGTTTGACCTGTGTGTGTGTGTGTGTGTGTGAGAGAGAGAGAGAGAGAGAGAGAGAGATATGTGAGAAGAGAGACTCTAAGATGGAGATTACTGAACTTGAGGTGATATTATTTTGTTTGCTGAAATCTTTAGCTAGATTTCTTAATTTTAGCACTAAAGCCTGTCAATATAAAAAAACAACCCTGCTTCAAAGGAAACAAGAAATGGTTTATTCTGCACCAAGCCTGAGTGTCCATGCCCTGGGAAAATGGATTCAAGTTGCCTTGAATGAGATGCTCTGAAGTTGAAGAGGTTATTTGAACTTATATAGTCATAAATCAATACATTCAACAAACAGATCAGTAGGGGCATCAGGCACCTGGGCTACAATAAAATGGTGAAATATTTTCTGAAGTTTCAGATATTATTTTACAGCCATCTTAGCTTTAGAGTTGGTGGACGTTAGAGGTCTTCTAAGCCTAACAATACATTCTGGGAGGTTACTCAATAATCACGATAGTATCAGGTCAGGTACAAAGGTTAAAAGTAAAAGGTATTTTTCTAAAGGGCTTAAGGTAGTCCAAGATAATTTTGACTTTATAAATAGAACATTTCATCTCTCCACAATCATATGGTTCTACACAGCTGAAGTCAAAAGACTGCAGGAGCCTTAAAATAAATGTGGCTTCTCTGGAGAACATTATCAGTGCAGGCCAATAAAAGATCAATTGTTTCATATTTTAGCTACATTAAAAGAAATTTGAAGAATCAGAACTCAAGGCAACCCTTTGATTAGAAAATATACATTGATTTTAAAGATGGACTCTTTGGGGGTTGTCTGTACAAAGAAAGGGAAATTTCCTTATTGGGTGCTTTAAGAGTATGAGCCCCATTTGTTTCCACTAGCAAATACACAATCTTTGAACATTTCTCCATCCCAGAAAAAACAGTCATTTAAGTAATAATTTTGAAAGGAACATACAAAAATTGGTGGAGGTGAATTCAACCAAAGAAATAAAATATATTCACTGTTTAGTTACACTTTTAAGAGTTTCTGGATGCTCTCCTGAGGTCACATTTCCAAAGGCTTAAACCAGATTAAGTAACATTTAAGAAGCAGCATCATGAGAGGAACAGATGCTGACGGCTTCTTAATCCGAACACAAGAGGCACCTGCATAACAGTAGATTCAAAAATAAAGCCCCTCACTGATTCATGGGGAGATGGGACTGTACTGATAGAAAACACTTCACACACCAGAACCACTTGCGGTGTTCTTATTATTACTATTAGTGTTGTGCCCTGCGGCTTGGGACCCCCAAGAAGACCACCAGAGTCCTTGGTCAATGCAAGCAACAAAGAGTCATTTATTAGCAAGCTCGAGCTTGGTCCTCCGCGTACTCGGTAACCGGTGACGCTAAGAGGCCCCGAGCCCAGATTTAGCAGGGTTTTTATAATGAAATACATACAAGTTAAGGGGGGTTTCGCAGCGCTCTTCTGATTGGTTAACATATAAAATTACATACAAAGCATTATTTTAAAGTTTGGGGTCAGCCTGACCGCTAGGGGAAGGGTAGTCGGCCACCCGGTTTTGTAAGCTAGACAAAATAAGGAGCAAGAACGTTTTGTGGCTTTTCTAAAGACCGAGAACAGTTTTGGGAAAGACTTATGTTTACACAAGCATTTGCATTTTCCACCTTTCATTAGCACACTTAATCTTCCTGATCTTGCAAGATAGATATGATTTCCATTTTTCAGAATAGGAAACAGAAGCCAGGGGAGATTATGCAATTTGCTTAAATCACCCAGTTCTAATTATGGTTTCAGCTTTAATCCCTTTGTTTTTACTCTCCATGTCAACAGGCTGTTGATTCCCAAGTAAGAATTTCTTTCTTTAATAGAAATTAGCTCAGTGGGGACCAATGTGCATTTTTTTGTGGGGGCGGGGGAACCATGACAGGTTTATTTGTGATTAAAATGTTGTTTCGATTTTGAAAAACTGCAAAGAATTATTTAATATTTTAACTGCTACTTTTCCAGAAATCTTTTTAGTTAAAAATCATAAACTTATTGAACCTCTTAATTTTTCCTATCTGTGTCAGTCCTATTGCTTTAGTCATACAGTTAGTGCACAGGCAGGACCCTCAGGGATAACTGTTCCCTATCTCGGCCTGGAATGTTTCCCCAAAAGTAAGCGATTGGAAGAACTTATAATTCAAAGAAAATGTTACTAACCCTGGCCTAACCCCCCTTAACTTGTCCCCCTCACCTCTACCTCTACTATATCATCCTTTCTTTCTTGTTTAATAACACTGAAGAGTGTAGAAAACTGGTTATGGGAGATTTATGATGAGGAATCTGTGGAATGGGTATGAAAAGGCTTTTCCCAAAAATTTTGTCTGGGGGCCTAGATTTTAAGTGAATGGTGTGAATGACATTTTACACTAATGATGGCAACATTTAATATCTTTGCTTTCCATTTTATCAATATTAGAGCTCTTCTTCAAATAGAATGCTTCAGTATGCTTAATGATTAAAGGTCCCTGTGCTAGAGGAAAAGGTTGTTAAAGATTAAGAAAGTTTTAATGAGAAAAGTAGTCGCCCACATCTGAGGCCAAGACTATTTGAGATTGGCTGAAAGGCCAGGGCTCTGGGAGCTGACAAGCAGCCACATCTAAAGATCTGAGGCTTAGGAATGATGTACCTAGAGCAGTGATTCTCACAGCAGCCTGGAGACAATGAATGACAGTTACGAGATGACTTCTTTCAACTACTCCTGACCACGCCCCTGTCACAGTAATTACTGATATTGCACCTTTCACCTTATGCCAGAGTATGGAGGGCTGTGAGGGACACATGACATGCCTATGTATCTACACCCCTTTGCAATCTTGATAATGGTGCATCTGAATTTGAATGTGGAGAATGTAGTTAGGGAAGGGGTTTAGGATTGTGTCATTTAAACAAGACCCTTGGGTGGTTCTGCTAAGCTTCTTCTCTCAGAGCCTCTGGAACACTGAGCTAGTGTATACACACACACACACACACACACACACACACACACACACACAGAGTGTGTGTGTATTTCATTCATTCATTTCACACTTTTCTGAGTGCTTTCCATGCACCAGATACTGAGAACACAATAGCAAATAAGATACATAATCATGGTCCTCATGGAGTTTATAACCAAGTGGGGAGAATAAACAATAAGAACAGACAAGTGAAAATAATAAGCCTTGAGAAATTTTTTGAAGGACATTGTAGAAACAAATGGTGATGGAAGGTGAAGAAGCAGGAGCCAGCCGTGAAGATGGAAGGGGTGGAGGGAGAGGGAAGACAGGTAGAGAGCTGCTGACAGACGGTGTGGCACGGACAGTTCAAAGGCAGGATGATGGGGTGAAGGACCTGAAAGACTCAGACAGTGATCGCCACACTGGGAGAGGGGCACGCGGTTTGGTCTTCAGGCGCCCTGAGGTGTACATTGTTGCCTTGATCAGAGGCCAGGTGGAATTAACAGGTGTGCACAGGTCAGGAACGTCTCAAGGGGAAACTACGGACAGTGAGCAGGATGGGTGTCCTGGAGCCACCTTTCAGTCTTCCTTGTCTCACGGATGGGTGAGTATAATTCTCTGTTGCCTGATTAATGTGTTTGTGATTTATTTCCCTTCCAAAGCACGATTGTGCTCTTCAGGGTTTCTTCTCTTGAGGAGTTATCAGCACAACTGTTAGGGCCTCAGTTTGAGAATAATTTATGTTGATATTTCTAACTGATCTTCCCTGATCTGAGAAATCAGCAGAAATCAAGAGGTTACAAATTTAGAAGAAAGGAGGTGATGGATGGAGTAGGGCTCTTGTCAGGGAAGAGAGGAGTTTCAGAGCCAGAAAAAGATTCATTTAGGGGAGTTGGGGAGGGTACATGATATATACAGATATAAGTACTTTGTAGGTAGGTGGAAAGAAATTGGGGTAATTATTTTATGGCTTCTGGTTTCCAAGAAAAATAGGATATAAAGTTTGCTGAGAAGGAGGCAAAGCAAATTATCCACTTACTCATTATTATATACAATATAAATGTTGATCATATCAAGTTTCTACCACAGAATGACAGACTCACCATTTAAAAAAAAACAGGGCTGGGGTTGTGGCTCAGCAGCAGAGTGCTCGCCTCGTACGTGCGTGGCCCGGGTTCGATCCTCAGCACCATGTAAACATAAATGCATTGCATTGTGTACAACTAAAGTAAATAAGTAAATATTAAAAAAACAAAACAAAACAACAACAACAACAAAAACAACAAAGACATTGTTATGGTTTGGATGTGAGGTGTTTCCCAAAAGCTCATGTGTGAAACAATGCAAGAACGTTCAGAGGAGTTATGATTGGGTTATGAGAGTGTTAACCCAATCAGTAAATTAATCCCCTGATAGGGATTACCTGAGTGGTAACTGAAGTGGTAGGGTGTGGCTGGAGGAGTGGGAACTGGGAGTGCTTCCTGATCACCAGGTGAGCTGCTTCCCTCTGCCACACTCTTTTGCCATGATGTTCTGCCTCACCTCGAGCCCCAAGGAATGGAGCTGGCTTTCTATGGACTAAGACCTCTGAAACTATGAGCCCTCAAATAAACTTTTCCTCCTCTACTATTGTTCTGGTCGGGTCATTTAGTCACAGCAGCAAAAAAAGCTGACTAAAGTAGACAAGATACATTAAGTACTAGACAGAGAGAAAGATGAATTTGGAGGTATAGGTGATGAATTATCAAGGCTAAGAGACCAAGGGGTTAAGTATTTTTGAAGGATATATAATATTTCAAAAGGTAAAGGTTGGGGCTGGGGTTGTGACTCAGTGGTAGAGTGCTGGCCTAGCACGTGCATGGCCCGGGTTCGATCCTCAGCACCACGTAAAAATAAATGCATTGTGTACAACTAAAACCAACAAATAAATATTTTTTTAAAAAAGGCAAAAGTTGAGGAAAATTCCTTTAAGGTGTGGGAAACAGTGTGAATTGAAGCCACAAAGACAAGAGAATGCTGTTGGGAATAACTTGAGTGCTGGCTGAGCCCATAGGGTGTAAAACAGTGAGGGCTACATGGATGAGGGCAGTGAAGGTGGACTGAGACATAGGGGACATGGTCCAGGAAGAGTCTAAAGCAGAGGATTCCCAGAGCCCTTTGGTCTGTGTAGTGTTTCCCCTTGTCTATAATAAAATGGACATGGAGTTAGAGTGGGAAGCAAAGCTCAATACCTCCAATTTTAAATGATTTTAATTCCAAGTTTAGCACACCTACATTTTAAAAGTCAAGTTTACTGAAATATAATTTATATTTAATAAAATCCATCCTTTTGAAGTGCACTCCCTACATTTTCAATGTTAAATGTCCTTTTGGATTAAATGCCAGTGAAATTAGAAGATATTTTCCAAAATGTTTCTACTAACAACCCCAAAATTCTTGGCATCTCTGTTTTGTGATGCCAAAATCTGGAGGAAATTTTGCTATCCAACAAGGTGCCCCAGCTGAGGACAGGAGGATCATGAGCTCAAAGCCCTCCTCAGCAACAGCGAGGTGCTGAGCAACTCAGTGAGACCCTGTCTCTAAATAAAACACAAAATAGGGCTGGGGATGTGGCTCAGTGGCCGAGTGCCCCTGAGTTCAATCCCTGGCACCCCACCCCCATCCCCGCAAAAAAAAAATCTGCTGATCCAGAAATCTAAAAATCTGAAGATTAGATTTCAATGGAGACTGAGAAAATGAGGAGTCTGAACGACTGGAAGGATGGTCTATGTTGAAAAAATGCAGTTCAGCAGGGGACACTGAGTGAGGAGAGGACTGAAGTTTTGAATTTCTGAGGGACCTGCTTGTCTAGATTTCCATCTCCGTGTGGTTTTGAGCATAGGGCAGGCCTGTGTTGGAAGCAGAAAGCCTGGTCCAGTCACGGCTCTGCCACTCATTAGCTGGGTAACCTCCAGCAAGTCTCATGTTTTTGCAGGGCCTCAGCTTCAGACAGGCAGATATCTAAGATTCTCTTTCTGGCTAAAATATTTCAAGTCTGTATTTGACTTTGTTTGATCATATCTAATATTCTATGTTTGAGTACCCGGGAAATCAAGCAAATAAGCCTTGGCCTACATTGGTTTTGACTTTATTTGAACTGCGGGCTTGAACAGGAAAGAATAAACCTCAAATCACCTCAATTTGGGTTTTTCAAATGCTAATAATCTTGTGAATAGCTCTGAGCATTTGGGATTTGAAGATAATTTTTTAAAAATGTATAATATTATTATTCAATTTCTTATATTTAAAATGCATTATTTATTTAGGCATAATTATTTGTTATAAATTAGAATATATACAAATTATATATATTATAATGTAATACATTGTATATGTATATAGATTTTATATATATGTAAGTTGCTTCTACACACAATGTAACTCATTTCCTTTTGTATTCCTATCTCCCAATTTTCATTGATAGTCATATAGAGTTCACCTAGGTAGGTGAACTCACTTTTTAAGGACTGACAACCTCTATAAAGATAAAAGCAGGGAGTATTTCTAGTCTGGATAATTTTATACTAGAAAGTGCTTTTTATGGTGCTGAAGTCTTAAAGCCACACTTCTGATGGGATGAAGTCCTATGTCTCCACAGCAGTTTTGGGTGTTCAGGCCCTTCTTGTCCTATTCTGTGGCCTTCCTCAATTTATATCTCTACAAGAAGGTTCTGAAGAGTTGGTGTCTGTGGGTTCAGGGGGAGTTTGCTATGGTTCCTGCTGCGTAGCTTCCTACTTAGTTTATCAACTATCTCATTTGGGGACTGATCACAGAATGTCAGGGACAGTCAGATGGTTGATCGGCTTTCTTGCCAGCATTTTTACCAACTGATAACTCAGGTCAGTCATCATGTGGCATGCTCAGCACCTGGTTCCCGCACCCTGGACTCGTCTTTCTCCTTCCTTGGGTGTACTGTCATTTATAAGCAATAGCTCAGAGAGTTGTCTACAGAAGTTAAAACAAACGTAAACTTGTTTATGTTCTTTCTGGAAGAGGCCCACTCAAACCAGTTTTGGAGCAGTTTTAACCCCTGTACCCCATGAGAGCCAAACTCTTAACTGCCACTGCCCGTCACTGAACCCAGAATCCTGCAACCCCTCTGCTTCAGTGTGTTCTTGACATTGAGTTTCTGGTCCATTGGAACATTTATCTTTCTTTCCAAGGCTGACTACATATTTTGAGTTTTCTATTTTTAATATGATTTTTCTGTCCTTGTGATGAAATTACATAGTACATCAGCAAGATTAGAAGTGTTTGCTGCTATTTACTCTCACACTCACTACAATTTAATTTCTCCTAACATTCCATGAAAATTTTCTCTTTATCATGATCTGAACCAAATTCACGTGTATAAGTCAAGTGGATATATTTCTATTTTTCCATAATTTTGCTTATTGGAAATACTGAACACAATTGATCAATCATTTCCCGTTTCTTGAAATATTTCTTCTTACTTTCATTTTACTACCTTCAGGTTTTTCTTCACTGTGTCTGACTAATTCTTCTCCTTGACTCCTTATGGCAGCTCTGTTTGGATGTGTGTGTGTGTGTGTGTGTTGCTGGGGATCAAACCCAGGCTTGGAGCATGCTAGGTGAGTGATCTACCACTGAGCTATGTCCCCAGCCCTGTAGAAGGAATCTTAAAACTTATAACTTCTCTTTACTTTCTACTCCCTTTTAATATAATCTGGTAGTTCAGATCCAGATTTTTATATAGTATTTAAAATTTCCCTTTTGAATTAATGTTTTAACATTTGCATTAAACTTCTCAACAACACAGCAACGATTTTATTGACTTAAGTTTTAGTGGTTTATTGTGCACCATTGATTCTTATTAAACATCATCTGAGTTCTTGAGTTCTTTATTCTAATTTATCGGCATCTTTCTTCAAGTGATTTTTTTTTTTTTTGAGACTGGTACTTGGGTATTATGTTTCTGAGTCCTTGCATACTTTAATTTATATTTGTTTTGCTCTTATAAACACACATTTTTTTTTTTTTTTTTTTAGATAGAGGTATAGAAACCTCTTTCCACACTGTTTTCTGGCATTGAGGTAAGGAAAATCTTTCACTGTAATTACTTATTTTGTGCAAGTGTCTTGTCTCTCTCTACAATCTCTGAGTAGTTGCTTTTTTCCCTGTATTTGAACTTCAGAAACGTTACTCAAGGTATCTTTGTGTAGCTCTGGCTCTATAAATCTTGCCTAAGTCTTACTGAGCCATTTCAATGGAAAGATTCAAGATTTTCTTCAGTTAAGCAGAAGCTATTTCTCTTATTTTTTTGATTATTGTTTCTCTGCTGTATGTTTAGTTCTTTTTCTGAGATTTACCTTATCATAGATATTCCCCAGAGATTCCATAAATTATACCTGGGATTCATTTAATCATAGATACTCCATGTGAACTATGATTTTTTCCTTTTCTCCTTTTTCATCTCAATCTTTTTTTAGTTATACATGAACACAATATCTTTATTTTGTTTATTCATTTTTATGTGGTGCTGAGGATTGAATCCAGTGCCTCACACATGCAAGCACTCTGCCACTGAGCCACAACCCCAGCCCTCATCTCAATCTTTTTTCCTGTCCCGGAGGAAAATCTTAAATTATTCTCTAATTTATAGACTTGGTTTTATGTGGCACCTAATCTCCCACTCACTGGAACAGTCCCTGTGATTGTTTCCTCAAACCCTCTTTTTTTATAGTTCTAGAATCAGGAAGCAAATACCTTTGAGAGGCACAGATCACTCATTCATTCAGACTTCAGTTAGGGAGAGTTTTGTTTTCCACAGCCTCTTTTCTAGGGACTGCAGAGAAGATGGAATGCATTCTCAGTAGAGGCAGAGACTTTCTGAAAATGTGGCACTGAGGTCTAGACAGTCCCCTAAAACAAGACTTATGCTTTGCTCGAATCACTGCACTTCTTACCTAAGGCAGCAGATTTTTCTCCATTTGATCTGATCTTGTTGACTCAAGGAGGCTGAGCTGATGTTCATGAATAGTACCTGAGCACCATAAGTACTCAATAAAAGGGCACATAGGGAGACACTGGGACCAGCTCTGTCTGCTTCACACTTTTCTAAGGTCTGTCTCTGGCTGGAGCTCTCAAAGGCTCAGCACAGGCCCGCAAAGGGAGACAAGAGTGCCAAGAGCTCGGAGATGGCAAGTGGGAATCACATCATGGTTATAAGAGCAGTGTTGTTTGTTTTTTTCTTTTTACTTCGCACTTAGTAAGCAAGGGAAGGGGAGAGAAAGAGCATAAAAGGAAGGAGGAAGAGGAGAGAGAAATGGAGATAGGGAGAGAGAGAGAGAGTGAGTCTGGGTTGCATGTTAAGATAGGTTGCGTGTAGAGAAGAAAATTGGGGGAAAATATAAACTCCTAATGAGCATTCACTCAGTTATTTGCTGTGTGGTATATATTGATAAACTCTCTTCATCTTCTCCAATGAATTATTTCATAATTTCTTTGTTACTGTAAGTAAAAATTGATATGATTTTTTTTGTGTGTGTGGTGCTGGGGATTGAACCCAGGGCCTTGTGCATGTGAGGCAAGCACTCTACCAACTGAGTATCCCCAGCCCTTGATATGATTTTATTCCTTAGACCAATATCCAGGCTGGTAAGGTGGCTCTATCCATTCATGCATCCCTTTTTTTCACTATTCAACAAAGATTTCAGAGTGCTAACTCTGTGTCAGGTACTGAGGTAGGCTTCAGGGGTACAGCAGAGAGGAAATCAGTTAAGCTTTCCTCCCTCAAGGTGCTTGTGATCTTATACAACAAGAAGGCTCTGTTTAAGTGTAATACATGAAGATAAACCCATGGAGGGCAAAAGATTCCTGCTGTGAGCCAGGCGTGGTGGCGCATGCCTGTAATCCCAGCACTTGGGAGGCTGAGGCAGGAGGATTGCAAGTTCAAAGCCAGCCTCAGCAATGGTGAGGCACTTAGCAACTCAGTGAGACCCTGTCTCTAATAAAAAATTAAAAAAAAAAAAAATGGGCTGGAGATGTGGACCAGTGGTTGAGTGCCCCTGAGTTCAATTCCTTGGTACCAAAAAATAAAAAAGATTCCTGCTGTGGCATTGATCTCTCTTCCCTGGGAATTTGTCCAGATCATTGCTTCTTTCTTCTTTTACCTGTTCATACAAGACACTATTCACTCCCATTTTCCCAGGTTGCCTGTGATTCCTTTGAGTGTATCAGCCTCTGATATTTGTTCCCAATCCTTTGAAAATCCATTTTGGATATATTTTCCAACTACTTCAGCATTGATCTCCTGATGAGGTTCTCAAATTTATCCTCTGGTTTCTAAACTCTGTGGTTACTTGAAGAGACCAGCCCTGCCATCAATGTTCCAACAAATCCTTGAAACCATCCTGATTCCCACATGACCATTCTATGGGAAAATCTGATGGGATCTACTCTTTCCAAGAGGGATCTGCTCCCAGGTTTAACCCATCAACACTTCTGCATGAAAACCAAATTCATTTGGATGAGAATGGCTGAACTCGTGTGTGCAGACTACAGAAGGCAGAGCTACACACACACACACACACACACACACACACACACACACACACACAATTCTGCTGCTCTGTCCACCATTGCCATTTCCCCAGAGCACTTCCACACTGTCACCAAGGACAACCCCACACAGTACTGTCTGCTCTCTGGATGATTGAAACCATTAATATTTCACCCAACTCCAGCTGCTGCCTTTCATTAACTATCACTATGTTAATGATGTCGCTGAGGAAAAGGGAAAAAAATATAATTCCCCCACCAATGCAAGCTCTGTGGAGACAGATCATATTTCATAAATCAATCAGGGGTGGGTGTTTTGCCTTGAATTCCTCTGAACTCTTCCTTTGCAGAGTTAGAGAAGGTAGTAGTAGGCATAATGGGATTGAATGAAGCTGGCAAAGTGTTTAACTATTAGTGTCAGTGGGCTGCAGATGCGGCTGCCATTTAGTCTGTCTATTCTTTCAGCTAGGGGATGGGGTCACTCTTACTGGAATGCTTTCTCAGTAGAGGCAGAGACTTTCTTAAAATGTGGCACTGAGGTCTAGACAGTCCCCCTAAAACCAGACTGATGCTTTGCTTGAATCACTGCACTTCTTACCTAAGGCAGCAGATTTTTCTCCATTTGATCTGATCTTGTTCACTCAAGGAGGACTGAGTTGATATTCATGAACAGTACCTGAACACCATAAGTACTCAATAAAAGGAAGTTATCCCTCCAAACAAAGGAATGTGAGAGACCCAGCCGCCACTGTCCCTGGCCGCCTGGGCCCAGAGTAGCAGCTCCCGGCTGCTGCACACAGGGCCAGACCTGGGGAAGGGCTTCCTCCATTATCGGGAAGAGTGCGACCTGCCCATTTGCGACCAGAGCAAGAGGTAGACTCCCGCCCGCTGGAAGGAGAGACCCAGCCACCAGTTTGCCTGGTCTTCGGGGCCCAGAACAGCATCTCCCGGCTGCTGCACGCAGGGCCAGACCTGGCGAAGTGCTTCCTCCACTCCCTGGGGGAGTGCGACCTGCCCAGCTGCAACCAGAGCAAGAGGTAGGCACCTGCCCGCTGGAAGGAGAGAACCCGCCGCCAGTTTGCCTGGCCTCCAAGGCCCATAGTAGCATCTCCCTACTGCTGTAAGCAGGGCCCAGACTGAGGATAAGTTCCTTCCACTATTCCACTGTGCCACTCTGCAACGGACCAAAGGTGCAGCCTTGACTCCACTAACAGGGTTGCTGACTGTACATGATCTGGGTCAGGTGGCTTGAACTGGAAGGGAAAAAAGAAGGGCTTCCAAGGGTCCATTTTGTTTGAGACTTGTTCTTGGGTTTAACGTTTTTGTTTTTATTTGCTTGTTTGTTTGTTTTGTTGTTTCTTGGGAGTTTTTTGTTTGTTTTTGTTTTGATTGACAGTGTGTTTGTGTGCTTCTGCTCCTCTTTTCTTTCTTTTCTTCCTTCTCACTTTTATATTTTTTCTTCTTCCTTCATCTTCTCTATTTACACCCTGCCATTGCATTCTCAACAGAGGCAAAAACAAGTTATACGCACAGATTGAGATTTCTAGAACGTGTACAATTGAAATATATAGCAAAGTGGTGTTATATATGGTTTATTCTCTATTTTCTAGACTTATTCTCTCTCTCCTCTCTCTTACACTAATTACTACTCCTTGGTTATTATTTTTTTTCTCTTCTTTTTTTTTTTTCTTTTCCATCTTTCTTTATTTCTCCTCTCAACCGCTGCATAAGTTAGGTTTATATGTAAATCGGTCTTTCCATCTATTCATTCACTCCATTCTCTTTCCTCTCTCGTCGGCTGATACTAAACCACTTCCATAGAACTCTCTTTTCATACTTTCTAAGAAAGAACAAATCAATACACTCACTTCCTTCTTCCTAAACATATTACCTCTCTGTCCATTACTTGAAACTTTAAAACCCCATCAGAAGCATACAGAGTAAATTGGAAACAACATCTGGGTTAACTAAATCTGTACATTGTGATCAAACTGGGATTCTCTGAATAGAAAGTGTTTGATTTTAAAGTGTAAAGGAAATATAAGGGGATCTGATAGCATTGTACTACAGCAGCAACATAAGGTTTTAAGGTAAAATCAAAGTAGACAAGGTCCCACAGTGCAGGTAGAATAGACGCACAAGCAATATGAAGAAACAAGGGAAGAAAGTGACACAAACAAATCAATATACCTCCTCAGTAGATTCCATACCATGCACAGTTGGTGCAATGCCAGAGATGGAATTCAGAAATTACATATTCCAAATGTTAGCGGAACTTAAGAATGAACTCAAAAATGAGATGAGGGCGCAAATACAGGAGGTGAAAGATCATTTTGACAAAGAACTCCATAAACAAATACAGGAAGTAAAAGATTACTTCAATAGGGAGATAGAAGCTCTAAAGAGAAACCAAACAGAAATTCCAGAAATGAAAGAAGCAATAAATCAAAATAAAAGCTCAATCGAAAGTATCACCAACAGAGTAGATCATTTGGAAGAAAGAACCTCAGACAATGAAGACAAAATATATATCCTAGAGAAAAATCTAGATAACACAGCAAAAATGGTAAGAAACCAAGAACAGAACATTCAAGAATTATGGGACAACATAAAAAGACCAAACATAAGAGTGATTGGGGTAGAGGAGGGGGCAGAGTTTCAAGCCAAAGGAATGAGTAATTTATTTAATGAAATAATTACAGAAAATTTTCCAAACTTGAGGAATGAAGGGGAAAACCAAGTTCAAGAGGCCTACCGAACACCAAACATACAAAATCACAACAGATCCACACCAAGACACATTATAATGAAAATGCCTAATATACTGAGCAAGGAGAGAATATTAAAAGCCACAAGAGAAAGGAAGCAGATTACATATAGGGGGAAACCAATCAGACTTTGTTCAGATTTTTCTACCCAGACCTTAAAAGCAAGAAGATCCTGGAATAGCATATTTCAAGCTCTGAAGGAAAAGGGATGTCAACCAAGAATCTTATATCCAGCAAAATTGAGCTTTAGATTTGAAGATGAAATAAAAACCTTCCACGACAAGCAAAAGTTAAAAGATTTCACATCTCGAAAGCCAGCACTTCTGAACATCCTGGGCAAAATTTTTCATGAAGAAGAAGAGAAAAATAACAATGAAAATCAACAAAGGGAGATATTAAACTAAGGGAAATACCAATCAGAAGAGAAACCTAATCAAGCTAAAGATCATCATACAAATAAAAATGGATGGGAATAAAAATCACATCTCAATAATAACCCTGAATGTTAACGGCCTAAACTCGCCATTCAAAAGACACAGATTATCTGAATGGATTAAAAGAAATGACCCAACAATCTGCTGTCTCCAAGAAACACACCTCATAGAAAAAGACATCAATAGACTGAAGGTAAAAGGCTGGGAAAAGTCTTATCACTCACATGGCCTGCGGAAGCAAGCAGGGGTTTCCATTCTCATTTCAAATAAGGTAGACTTCAAGCCAAAGTTAATCAAAAGGGACAAAGATGGATATTTCTTACTACTTAAGGGAACCATTCATCAAGAGGATATAACAATCATAAATCTATATGCCCCAAATAATGGAGCACCTACATTCATCAAACAAACGCTTCTCAAGTTCAAGAGTAAAATTGACCACAACACAGTTATTCTAGGGGATTTCAACACACCTCTCTCACCAATGGATAGATCATCCAAACAAAAACTAAACAAAGAAACCTTAGGCCTCCTTAAAACAATTAATAACTTAGATCTAACGGACATATATAGAATATTTCATCCCTCAGTAAATGAATACACTTTTTTCTCAGCAGCACATGGCTCCTTCTCCAAAATAGATCATATATTATGTCACAAGGCAAATCTCAGCAAATATAAAAAAATAGAAATACTACCCTGCATGCTATCAGACCATAAAGGGATGAAATTGGAAATCAATGACAAAACAAGGAATAAGAAAAACTACTCCAACAACTGGAAGCTAAGCAACATGCTACTGAATGAACAAGGGGTTGAAGAAGACATCAAAGAGGAGATTAAAAAATTCCTAGAGGTAAATGAGAACACAGATACATCATATAGAAATCTCTGGGACACTATGAAGGCAGTAATAAGAGGAAAATTCATTGCACTGAGTTCATTCTTTAAAAGGAAGAAAAACCAACAAATAAACGACTTAACATCACACCTCCAAGCACTAGAAAAAGAAGAACAGATCAACACCAAGAGCAGCAGAAGACAGGAAAAAATTAAAATCAGAGCAGAAATTAATGAAATTGAGACTAAGGAAACAATTCAAAGAATTGACAAAACTAAAAGTTGGTTCTTTGAAAAAATAAACAAAATTGACAGACCCTTAGCAATGCTAACGAAAAGAAGAAGAGAAAAAACTCAAATCACTAACATTTGTGATGAAAAAGGGAATATCACAACAAACACCTCAGATATACAGAAAATAATTAGAAATTACTTTGAAAACTTGTACTCTAATAAAACAGAAAATGCTGAATGCATTGACAGATTTCTAGAGTCATATGATTTGCCTAAACTGGATCTGGAGGCTATACACAATTTAAACAGATCGATTACAAGCAAAGAAATAGAAGATGTCATCAAAAAGCTACCAACAAGGAAAAGTCCAGGACCTGATGGGTTTACAGCAGAGTTCTACAAGACTTTCAAAGAAGAACTAATACCAATGCTCTTCAAACTATTTCAAGAAATAGAAAAAGAGGGAGCTCTTCCAGACTCTTTCTATGAGGCCAATATTACATTAATTCCAAAGCCAGGCAAAGACACATCCAAAAAAGAAAACTTTAGGCCAATATCCTTAATGAACATTGATGCAAAAATCCTCAACAAAATTCTGGCAAATCGGATACAAAAACATATCAAAAAGATAGTGCACCATGATCAAGTGGGGTTTATTCCAGGGATGCAAGGCTGGTTCAACATTCGGAAATCAATAAACATAATACATCACATCAATAGACTTAAAGATAAAAATCATATGATTATCTCAATAGATGCAGAAAAAGCTTTTGACAAAATACAGCACCCCTTTATGTTCAAAACACTGGAAAAACTAGGAATATCAGGGACATATCTCAACATTATAAAAGCTATTTATGCAAGGCCCAGAGCTAACATTATCTTAAATGGAGAAAAATTGAAAGCATTCCCTCTAAAAACTGGAACAAGACAGGGATGCCCCCTCTCACCACTGCTATTTAACATAGTACTGGAAACTCTGGCAAGAGCAATTAGACAGATGAAAGAAATTAAAGGGATCCAGATAGGAAAAGAAGAGCTCAAATTAGCACTATTTGCTGATGACATGATAATCTACCTAGAAGACCCAAAAAAACTCTACCAGAAAACTTTTACAACTAGTAAATGAATTTGGCAAAGTAGCAGGATACAAAATCAATACCCATAAGTCAAAGGCATTTTTGTACATCAGTGACAAAGCCTCTGAAAGGGAAATGATGAAAACTACGCCATTTACAATAGCATCAAAAAAAATAAAATACCTGGGAATCAACTTAACGAAAGAGGTGAAAGAGCTCTATAAGGAAAATTATAGAACACTAAAGAAAGAAATCATAGAAGAACTCAGAAGATGGAAAGACCTACCTTGCTCTTGGATAGGTAGAATCAATATTGTCAAAATGTCCATACTACCAAAAACATTATACAGATTTAATGCAATTCCAATCAAAATCCCAATGTCATTCTTCACAGAAATAGAAAAAGCAGTCATGAAATTCATCTGGAGAAATAAGAGACCCAGAATAGCCAAAGCAATCCTTTGCAAGAAAAGTGAAGCAGGGGGCATCACCATACCGGACTTTAAATTATACTATAGAGCAATAGTAACAAAAACAGCATGGTATTGGCACCAAAACAGACTGGTGGACCAATGGTACAGAATTGAGGACACAGAGACTAATACATATAATTTCAGCTATCTTATATTAGACAAAGGTGCCAAAAATGTACAGTGGAGAAAGGATAGCCTCTTCAACAAATGGTGCTGGGAAAACTGGAAATCCATATGCAACAAAGTGAAATTAAACCCTTGTCTCTCACCATGCACAAAATTCAATTCAAAGTGGATCAAGGACCTAGGAATTAGACCAGAGACAATACGCCTAATAGAAGAAAAAGTAAGCTCCAATTTCCAACATGTCGGATTAGGCCCCAAGTTCCTTAATAAGAATCCTGTAGCACAAGAACTATTACCAAGAATGAATGGGATAGATTTAAACTGAAAAGCTTCTTCTCAGCAAAAGAAACAATCAGTGAGGTGAATAGAGAGCCAACTAATTGGGAACAAATATTTAATACATGCACATCAGATAGAGCACTAATTTCTAGAATGTATATAGAACTAAAAAAACTTAACACCAAAAAAGCAAATAACCCAATCAATAAATGGGCTAAGGAATTGAAAAGACACTTCTCAGAAGAAGATACACGATTAATCAACAAATACATGAAAAAATGCTCAACATCACTGGCAATTAGAGAAATGCAAATCAAAACTACTCTAAGATTTCATTTCACTCCAGTCAGAATGGCAGCTATCAAGAACACAAACAACAATAAATGTTGGAGAGGATGTGGGGAAAAAGGCACACTCATACATTGCTGGTGGGACTGCAAAATGGTGCAACCGCTATGGAAAGCAGTATGGAGATTTCTTGGGAAAATGGGAATGGAACCACCCTATGACCTAGCCATCCCACTCCTGGGTCTATTCCCAAAAGACTTAAAAACAGCATATTACAGTGACACAGCCACTTCAATGTTTATAGCAGCACAATTCACAATAGCTAGGTTATGGAACCAACCTAGATGCCCCTCAGTAGATGAGTGGATAAAGAAAATATGGTATATATACAAAATGGAATTTTACTCAGCAATAAGAGAGAATAAAATAATGGCATTTGCAGGTAAATGGATGAAGTTGGAGAATATAATGCTAAGTGAAATTAGTCAATCTCAAAAATCCAAGTACCGAATGTTTTCTCTGATATAAGGAGGCTGGTTCACAGAGTTGTTGGAAGGGGGTACATAGGATCAGAGGAACACTAGAATGGTCAACGGAAAGGGAGGGGGGAGGGAGGGAGTAAGGGGGGGGTTTGGAAAAAAATTGGTGGTTGAATGAGATGGATATCATTATCCTAAATGCATGATTGAAGATCTGAATGGTACTTATATACTTTGTATACAAGCAGTTGTATGTAAAAAGATACTATACTTGTGCATGATGAATAAGTAAATAAATAATAAAAAATTAAAAAAAAAAAAAACAAAGGAATGTTCTGCAGCATTTTCTGGGCTGTGTTTGTGAATGGCTTGTATGGGATTTGTTCGGCCTCTTGCAGACATTGTGGGTTGGAACAGAGGGTTTTACTAACACATCTGAGCATCTCTGTGATTGTTCCCACTCTCTTCACAAGAAGAAGCAGAGAGGTGTAGAGTAGATTCCCAAATTGGAGGGTCCACATTGAGATAGGCAGGAGCTTGAGGCTAAGTGCACTGAAAGTGTTACTGGGCCTTGGTTCTGCTGTGTAGTTATTATTGGTCCTAAATTTGTTCAAGAAGTCTGACAGTTTTATTGAGTACTGAGAGAGAAGTATGTATTCTACGAATATTTGAGTAAAAAGCATTGTCCTAGATGCTGAAAATTTCTTTCTTGTTTAGTTCAGTTCTAACTTCATGACTGCTTTTCACAAAAATTGCATAAAAGAGAAAATGAGAAGACAATCATCACTCCTGTTCACTGGTCAGGTCTTGGGGAGATTTTTCCTTCCTAAATTTCCTGTATGAGGTAGAATCTTGGGTGTTTCCTATATGTTCTTCCCCCAAACTCATCTATTTTTGTGGTGCTAGGGATTGATTTCAGGACTTCACACATGTTAGGCTCCCCTACCCCTATTGCCCTTTTTAAGGCACATGAACGTCTCTTAAAAAAAAAAAAATATATATATATATATGTACATATATATATATGTATTTTAGTTGTTGATGGACATTTATTTATTTATTTATTTATATGTGGTGCTGAAAATTGAACCCAGTGCCTCACACATGCTAGGCAAGCACTCTACCACTGAGCCACAACCCCTGTCCACCCTCCTCCCTTTTTATTGTAGTAAAATATGTGAAATATTTATCATGTGAACCATTCATAAGCGTACAATTCAGGGGTACCAAATACATCACAGTGCTGTGCTTCATCACCATTATCTCCACTCAAAATTTTCATCATCCCAACAAAATCTCTGTACCTTTGAAAAATGACTCCCCCTCTGGCTTCCCCCATCCTCTTGTAACCTCTATTGTAATTTGTCTCTATAAATTTGCTTAGTCTACATACTTCATGCAAGAAGAATCCTACAATATCTGTCTATACATACACACATTCCTATGGTGTGTGTATGTATCATAGTTGGTTATTTGCTCATTTGCTTATAGACACTTGTTTCCATCTCTTGGCTATTGTGAATAATTCTGCTAAGAATCCATGTCCTTCTTTATTCTTGCTGCAGTTACCTTCTTAGGTTGCTTTCCTCCCTAACTGCAATGAGATAGCTGGGACCCTTTGTCCTGTAGGAGGTTCCCCCTCTTCTCATCCTGAGGAAGACCTCAGAGTAGGTAACTCCAGATGGATACCAAGGACCTTAGGGGAAAGAGTCCCTTTTCTTTGTTGATATTTTCCCACAGATTTATTTTTCCTTTTCTCCTCTCACCAGGAGAGATCTTGAGGACTGTGGGGCTAGGGGCAGGGAAACAAGAAAGCTACTCAAATGGTTTTTGATTCAGGAGACCAGCCAAAGAAAGACCCTCTGGAATCTGACTCAGTCTACTCATCCAGGTTTCTTCAGAGAAGTTTGGGATCAAAGCTCTATCTGGTAATACTGCTTGGACTTCATCTTCTCATTTCTTTCTCTCACAGAGACCTGGTTGGGGCTCCTTAAGCCTCAGTAGGCAGGTTCTAGAGAGTTTAGAGTTCTCATTCACTTTTGTCCATTTGTTTCTTAGACACACATTAGTATCCCTCGACAGACTGAGCTGGGAATATCCTCAGGAAAAATGTGCTACAGAAGGATTAAGACTCCTGCACAGGGAGAGACTTCTCATGGGGACATTTCAAGGCATACCTGGAGCTGGATGGCTGTTGGGCAGTGCCCAACGTGGAGCTGGTCACATCTGGGTTTTGAGGGAAGGTGATATGCTTTCTAGGTGTGGGTTATTAGTGATTCCATGCACTTGCATTTCCTTGTAGGTAAAGTCTTAGATATCAAAACTCTTATGCTAGCAGAAAATGTGATAGGCGGTATCTGGGTTCTGGTTTTGGTGAGGGCAGGGATCCATTTGGGGGCCAGTGTAGATGTATCTAGAACCATACACTAAAGGTCCAGCAAGATTCCTTGGGACAAGAGCATGGCAAATGGTAGAGGGCTTTGAGGACTGTCTCTGATTAGTGCGACACAATGCTGCTATTCATTTCTAGGACTACCACAGGCTCCTCTGAATCTAGACTGAGTTTGGTGCCAGGTAATTGACCCAACTGATTTTTTTTCTTTGTTCTGGTTTTCAGCAATTTTCTTTATGATCAGTTAATCTAGATAAAATAGATGTTTCTTCAAAATAAGAATGTATAGTACAGAGCGGGGGATGTAGCTCAGTGGTAGAGTACTTGCTTAGCATGCATGAAGCCCTGGGTTCCATTCCTAATACTGAAAGATAAAAATAAAAAAGCATATTACAGAAAATATCCGTGTTTATACTGACCCAGAGAGATAATGCATTGAAAAGGATGATAACACAAAATCTGGAACCCGATGGCTTGAATCCTATCTTCATTACTATTTAGGTAGATGACCTTGGGCAAGTTATATCAAACCCTTCAGAACTTAATTTTCCTCATCTATAAAACTGAGATATAAATAATAACTTTTAGGGTTTTTTGGAAAATAAAATATTTATGTCGGTTGACTACTTAAAATAGTTCCTATTTAAGTATTTACTTTTACTTTAGTGATGGTTTATGCTTCTTTCCCTCAATAGTTTCTCAAGGACAAGGACAACATCTATACAATGCCTGGAACATAATGGAAGTGAAATAGATATTTGTTGCATGACAGAATACTTTTAAATGGCTCAATATTCTTCAAAGTTAGAGGAATAAAACACGTAGTTGATGAAATGCAGGGGTTGGAGTTAAGCACTGACCCAGGATAAGATATGCGTCAGTCCCTGAGGGACAAGTTTGGAATGAACCAACCACCACAACAATGCCTTCGTGTTCTGCTCTGTTTGGAGAAATGGAAAAGCAGAAAAGCAGGAAATGAAATCATGGGAGATTCTTATATGAGTGGCTGTGTGCAGGGCTTACTAGAGAACATGTTATGTTTCTAGGCAGAGTCTAATAATTTAAAAAATCAAGTTTTAGAGGGAAATGGAAATGACACTGGAGACTTTGAATAAAGGAGATGGGCATTAAAGAAGGGACCTCAGGAATGGAGGCATCACCCTTGTATATTTTTACAGGACTGATATGAAGAATGGATCTTTTCACCTCTGGGAATCTTAGTGTCACAAAATTCATCAGCAGTGTCTCCCAAGGGAGCTTTTGGACTGTACCTGCTGGACTCCAGACAGCAGACATGGATTAACTGATATTCTGGAGAATGGTTCTCTCTGACTCCTCACCCACACCCCCACATTTTATTTATCCATATTTTTTCTCTAGATAACATGAATTCTCTATTCTAGATCATGGTGACAGTAATGTGGGTCCAGACTCTAGACAGTAGTATACAAATGGTTACTGGAGAACATTATTCTGGGAAAAGTATCCTTGAGTTTTAAACTGTGGATCACATTATTTGCCAAATCCCATGAATAATAGGCTGAATCTGGCCATTACTGGGAAATTTGGAAAAATTAGATATAAGAGAGGCTGAGCTTTGGAGTAACCTGGCCTGGGCAGATCAAAATGAACTACATTTGAGAAGACATCTCCAGTTGTAGCTGCTAAAGAAAGAATCAGGCATCTGATGGTCATTTGGGCATAAAGTGGGCTGAATTAGAAGAAAATGGGTAAAGAGATATTTCTTTGCTAAGTTTAATTTTTAAACACTTTATTGAGAGATAATTCATATACTATGTATCTTAGGGTATTTTTGCTACTATTAAAAATACCTGAGACTGAGTAATTTATAAACAATAGAAATTTATTTCTCACTATTTCGGAGGTGAGGTAGTCCAAGCTCAAGGCACCAGCAAGCTCACTGTCTGATGAGAGCCTTGGTCTCTGTTTCCAAGATGGCACCTTGCTGTTGTGTCCTCTGGAGGGGATGACGGCTATGTCCTTATGTGGCAGAAAGGTCTAAGTGGAAGTGAGCCTAGCTAGTGCCCTCCATCCTTTTGTAAGGGCACTATTCCCATTCATGAGGGTGGGGCCCTTGTGACTTAGTCATCTTCTAAAAGCCTCACTTAATACTGTTGCATTGTCAAATAAGTTTCAACACACGAATTTTGGGGGACACATTCGGACTGTAGCACTATGCAATTCACTTTTGAATTGCAAAATTCTATGGTTTTTAGAATAATCGCAGATCTGTGCAACCATCACCATGATCAATTTTTATCATCCCCAAAGAAATATTTTATCACTTCCAAAAGATTACTGTACCCATTAGCAGTCATGCCCCATTTTCTGCTCCTCAGCCTTAGGCAACCACTTATCTACTTTCTGTGTCTACAGATTCACCTATTCTGAATATTTCATATATAAATGGAATCACATAATACGTGGTCCTTGTTTTTTTTCCTGTTTTCTTTCACTTAGTTTAATGGTTTTAAGGTTTATCCATGTCGTCTCATGTATTGATACTTTATTACTTTTTATTGCTGAATAATATTCCATTATATGGCTATAACATGTATAATTTATTCTTCAGTTAATAAACATTTGTATTATTTCCGTTTTGGCTATTATGCAAAGTACCACTGTGAACATTCATACATGTCTTTGTGGATGTAGACTTAGAGTGGAAGTTCTGGGTCATATGTGTATTTAACTTTCTTGAGGAATTGTCAGTTTTCCAAAGTGGCTACACATTTTTATAATTTCACCAGCAATGTATGAGGTTTCTAATTTCTTCATATCTTTGTCAAAACTCTTACTGTCTGTTTTTTTTTTTTTTAAACTATAGCTCTCCTAGTGAATGTGAGTGGCATCCCATTGTGGCTTTGGTTTGTATTTTCTCAATGACTAGTGATGTTGAACAATTTTTATATGCTTATTGGTTGTTTGTGTATCTTTTTTTGAGAAACATCTATTAAGATCCTTTTGTCATTTAAAAATTGGATCATTTGTCTTGTTGTTCGTTTGTTTTGTGTTTGTGGTACTGGAGCTTGAACCCAGGGCCTCACACATGCTAGGCAAGTGCTCTACCACTGAGCCACAACCCCAGGCAGGAGAATCCATTTTGACATAATTATATACTCATGGAATATATCTAATTCTAATTCATGCTCCAGTACCTCTCCTTCCCCTTCTCCTTCCCTCTTCCCACTTCCTGCTCCTTATTGATCTTTCTGCTACTTATCCATGATTAATTTTTTAAAAAATAATTTTTTGTGGATTTACATGATGGTGAGATTCACTGTGGCATATTTGATTATTTGTCTTTTTATTGTCAAGTGGAAGATTTTTTTTTTTTTTTTTTTTTTTTTTTTTTTTGGTACCAGGGATTGAACTCAGGGGTACTCAACCACTGGGCCACATCCCCAGCCCTTTTTTGTATTTTATTAGAGACAGGGTCTCCCTGAGTTGCTAAGTGCCTCACCATTACTGAGGCTGGCTTTGAACTTGTGATCCTCCTGCCTCAGCCTCCCAAGTGCTAGGATTACAGGCGTACACCACCACACCCAGCAAGAATTTTTTTTTTTTTTTTTTATTCTGGATACTAGTCCCTTATCATATGCCTAATTAGCAAATACTTTCTTGTATCATTTGCGTTCCTGGGTAGTATCCTTGTAGCATCAACATTTTTATTTATCTATGTTTTTATTGTTTGTACTTTTAGTGTCATATTTAAAAAACCATCACCTAATCTATAGGCACAAAAAGTTACTCTGTTTTCTTTTAAAAGTTTTATATTTTAGTTCTTACAATTAGGTCTATGCATTAGTTTTCTGTTCTGCCATAAAAATCACCAAAAACTTAGTGACAAAACCAAAACAAGTTACAATTATGGAAATTAGAAGTCTGAAATGGGTGTCACTGTGCTTAAAAACAAAGTGTTGGCAGGCTTGTTTCCATTCTGGAGGCTGTGTGGAGGATGTTTCCTTACCTTTCCAGCTTCTAGAGGCTACCCACTTTTTTTGGCTCCTGGTCTTCTTCCTCCATCTTTAAAGCCAGCAACATCAGGCAGAATCTGTCTCATGCTGCCATCTCTCTGGTTACCTCTTTCAATTTTCTCTTCTGCTTTTGATGACCCCTGTGATTACATTGGGTCCACCTGGAAACTGAATATACTCAATCCTTATCTAAAGGCCAGCTATTACTGCTATTTTGCTCAGAGTTTTCTAGTTATTTAGTAGCTCATTTGTTCCTTTCATTCTCTCTTATCTTCTTTTTCAGTTAGGCTGTTTTCTCTATTGGCATGTTGTAATTCCTTGTTTTTTTCATTATTGTGTATCTACAATAGGTGTTTATAGGCTTTGTGGTTACTGTGAGGCTTACAAAAAACATTTATAATGGGTTATTTTAAGTTGGCATGAACTTAACTTTGATCCCATATATAAAAAATCCTCCACACTTTTACTCCACTCCCCCCATTTTGAATGGTCACGATTTACATCTTTTTATATTATATATTATTTAAAAATTACTATGATTTTAAATGTGGTTTTGTCTTTTAATCTTCATACTGAAGATATAAGTAATTTATTTACTACCATTACAGCATTAGAGTTTTGTATATTTGACTGTGTACTTAATTTTACCAATGAGTTTTATACTTTCAGAAATTTTGTTTTACTTCGTAGTGTCCCTTTCTTTCAGCTTGAAGACCTCCCATTAGCATTTTTTTTTGTAAGACAGACCTGGTACTGATAAATTCCCTCAGCTTTTGTTTGTCTGTGAAAGTCTTTATCTCTTCTTCAGTTCTGAAGGATGGCTTTGCTGGGTACACTGTTCTTGATTGGCAGTATTTTTCCTTCTGTGCATTGAATATGCCATCCCACTCTGCTGGCCTGCAAGGTTTCTATGGAGAAGTCTGCTGTTAGGTGAATTGAAGTGCTTTTGTATGTTATTTCGTTTCTCTTGCTATTTTCAGTATCTTCTCTTTGTGTTTTATTTTTGACAGTTTGATTATACTATGTCTTGGGGTAGTCTTATTTACATTGAGTTTGGAGACATTTGATCTTCCCGTATTTGTGTATTTATATCTTTTTTAAGGTTTGGAAAAAATTCTGCTATTATTTCTTTCAATAAGCTTTTTACCCCTTTATTTTATCTCCCCTTTTAATTTCACTGACTGGAACATTTCCTCTTTTTATGCTGCCCATAAATTATACAAGTTTTCTTCATTCCTTTTTATTCTTCCTTTCTTAATTTTTTGTGTCTTTTTAAGAATATTTATTTATTTGCTTTAGTTGTATACAATGCCTTTATTTTTACGTGGTGCTGAGGATCAAACCTGGGTTGTGCACATGCTAGGTGAGCGCTTTACCGCTGAGCCACAACCCCAGCACCTTTTTGTGTCTTTTTAAAATAACCTGTCTTTGAGTTCACAGATTCTTCTGCTTGATCTATTCTGCTTCTGATGCTCTGTATTACATTTTTCATCTCATTCGTTACAGTTTCAGCTCCGAGATTTCTGTTTGATTAGAACAATGTTTTTTTCAATCACTGTATTAAATTTCGAATTCTGGTTAATTTCTTTGAATTATTTCTCCATATTTTCTCTCAGATTTGCTGAGCTTCCTTTAAATAGTTATTTTGGATTCTTTGTCCAGTAGTTTATATAGCTCAGTCTCTTTGGAATCAGCTTCTGTTACTTTATTTTTGTCTGTGTGGTGGCATCATGGTTTCCATATTTGTTCTTGCTTCTTGTAGTCCTATATTGATGGATGTGCATTTGATTAAGTAAGTGATTATTACATTCATCACAGACTGGCTTTGTCTGGGAACATTCTTCAGTAGTATGCCTGTCCAGAGATTCTGGGCAAGCCATCTGGCATGGACTCTGGCTCAAACCAGCACTGAGGCTGGTCCCAGCTCAAAAGTGGCACTGTGCTAAGCTGGAGTCCTGTGGCTGCTGAGGTTGGTGCAGCACTGATGGATGTATGAAGCCCATGCTGCTGAGGCTTGCTTGCCACCCAGGGTTGTCTAGAGTCTAAGGTTGCTGTAGTTAGCCAGCAGTCATGTGGACGGCAGATTCCATGTTCCAGGTTCCTACCTGGCACTGGAACAGGTCCTTAAAGTGGTTGTAAGGGTCTATCTGGTGCTGTGGGTCAGGCCCAGTGTCAAAAGCAGTCCTATGCTCACTTCTTCTCTCCCAAGTGGATGATATGGGGGAGGGATAATGTGGATAATGTAAAACTTTGCTTCCCACTCTCTTTCATATGTCTTTTTATTGTTTGTGCTTTAACCAGTTACTATGATCTCTCAGCTGTTTTCCTTAGCTCTCATGAAGATGTCTTTATGAATGAATAGTTAAAATTGTTAATTGTGCAGGAGGATGGTTGCTGGAGAATCCTATTCTGCCAGGTTGCTTCCCATTCCTCCACTATTTAGTTATTGTGAACTCAGCACTTCATATGCATAATCATACTTAATCCTCTAATAATTGATGGCATAGATTTTATTTATAGATGAGGGAACTGGAGACAAAGCAGTTCAATTAGTGTATTTAAAATCTCACATACCTGGTGAGTAGCAGAAAGGGCATTTGAACCAAAGCAGTTTGGTTACAGAACATGTACCTGTACTTATTCTTCCCTGAGATATTTTTTTTCTCCCTGAGCTCTTTTAAATTAAAAAATTGGCAAACTGTAGGCTTTGTTTGGAGAGAAAACTGTTCCTTCACACCAACTCTGAGGGCTATAGGTGACTCACAAAGTTTTAGATTTTCTTCTGGTGAGGATTGTTTGCCTGTTGGTTTCTCTGCTTAGACTAATCCTTTGTTCTCAACTGCTAGACTGGGTGGCTTGGTAGCTGATACAAGCCACCATATTGGATTAATATAAGTTTTGATGGCCTTCATGGTCACTGGCCACCTGCTATTCAGACTTTTCCACATAAGTACATCCAAATTTTACTGCCATTATAGATTGGAGATTTTAGTTTTCCAATAAGATACATACTTTCTTAATATGAAATTAACTTTTTTTTTTTTTTTTTTTAAAGAAGGAGTTAGGGCTTCTGAAGACTTGTTATCACAGGTATGAGGTAGATAGAAAGAGAGAAAAGAAGACAGAAATATGGAGCTCCTGAAGGGCTTTGGTACTGGGCTTGGGTAGAGAAGGTGATGTGATGTATTTGAGCATTTTATTAGAATAAAATTAAATAAGTTGCTTGGTGATGACTCAGTCCACTTTTGGTTGAAAAGCAATGACTACGGGTTGATGTGGTTTCAGTATCCCAGCACAATGTTCATTCAGGAAGTCAATAACATCTGTTTTCCATTTTATTTTGAGACCTAGATGATTAATTATCTCAACATCAAAGATGAAATTTCTACACAGATGGAAAGTTGGAGAAATAGTCATTGAAAATTTCTCTAGTAGTCATAGCACAACTAATGAATTTTATGTTCTTTCTTTGAAAGTTGAACTGAATTTCAGGAGTCCCTGGGGCCTGATGAAGCTGAGGGCTCTTTTGACTTTAATCACTGCTGATGTCATTCAGGTTTCTGCTTGTCTCGATTAGACTGAGAATAGCCAAACACTGCTCATTGAGACAGATATTGATTTTGGTCAGGAAGTTCTGTCATCAACAGTAATTACAATTGCTGTTTTAATTTGTTAGATCAGGAAATCTAATAAATTTTCCATGAGTCCTCTCCCCACTTTTGCTGGTGTGTAGAACAATCTCATCAAGTTATTTATGGGAAAACGGGTCATAAAATAGGATTTAGATATGAAATGAAAACTTTTGCTTTTCTTTTCACTGACTGCCTCCTTTGCTGTGTGGTCTTGGGCAAATATCTTAACCAAGCAATTTAAATGAACATCATAACTTTTTTTGAACATTTTCAAAATGAATAGTTATACCAGTTCTTACGGGTTTTGTAAGCATTAACCAAGCTTATTCAGTAAATACTTAGAATATAAGAAAGCACAGTAGACACTCAACAAATTTCAGCTATCATTGTCAGGATTACCATTAATAAAAATGTTAAAAGGTCTGAGATAGGAATTGTAGAAAACAGACATGGGTTATTTTTAAGGTCTGCAATAAGATGATACAGAAGTGCATAGAGAGTTTGGGGAGTAATTGCAGATAAGCAAGTTGAATTACATATGTAGTGAAGAGAAAAATAAAATTGCTGGGTGTGGTAGCACATGTCTGTAATCCCAGCTACTTAGGAGACTGAGGCAGGATGATTGCAAGTTTGAAGCCAGACTGGGAAACTTTTAATGAGCCCTATTTCATAAATAAATAAATAAACATATAAATATAAATAAGGGCTGGGGTTGTAACTGTGGTAGAATACCAATGGTTTTAATCCCCAGTACCACAAGCCACAAAACAAAAGTCACCTCCCCTCCAAAAAAAACTTATCTAATGACGAAGCATTGCATATGTATTAGAGAAAAGATATAATTGCAGAGAAAGAAAAAACACATGAAAATTGTAGAACTCAGTGGTGATACTGGAAACATTCTAATTTTTTCTTCCAGACTTTTTTCTTTGCATTTATAATGCATGGATTTATAGCATATTTGGGATTTGTGTATTTGGAATTATGTGACGTGTAGCATTATTTTAATTTTATATTTTGTTTCCTTTGTTATGTTGCATATATATGATACATCAAAATAACAATATTACATGTATATAATTTATAAATTATAGTAACATAATGAACAACTGTGCGTCTAATCTTTTATTCCTATCTTCTACCTACTGAGGTTAAACATTATGCCAAATTTTGCATTTTTCATACTCCTGATTTTTTAAAGTAAGAATGCTTTTATTAACACTGTTCAGCTAATTGAGACCCTCATTATTAGTCTCTTGACTAGAAATCTGGGGTCTTACTCTCTAGTCTTTGTAATGAGGAGGGGCAGGGAAGAACCAGGAATTTGCCCCCATGCTCTTGGGATCACAATTATATCACCCTGGAGAAGAATTCTTCTCCCTCAGAATGTCAAGTGCCTGCCTGACCATTGCAGTCATCGCTGCTGGGGCTGGACCTTGAGGACCAGCATGGGAGGGAATGGAAAAAAGGAAGATAATGAGGATTTCCCTCTGCTCTCTCTGGCCTTTAGAATTCCCCTTTTGTGCTCTTTAGATCAGAAAGAGAGGGCTTCTCTTGGAGCTCTTTCTTTCCTCACTCAGTTTTGTGCTGTTTTTGAGTCTAGACCAAGTGATATTGGAAAGGGAAGCAAACAACCTATCAACCACCAACCAAATGAATAAACAAAAACACTGCCAGGCCAATTCTGAACATTTTGGCCTCCTTCCACAGTTTTTTTTGTTGACTGTTATTTACTTTTCAGTTTCTTGGGCAGCGCTTCATGTGTTCTGCCCATTGTTTTCGTTTTGCTCAGCGAGAGTGACAATCAAATGTGTTTACTCCATCTTGTCTGGAACCAGGACCCACTCACAATTTTCTTTCTTTTTTTTTTTGGTACCAGGGATTGAACCCAAGGGTGCTTAACCACCAAGCCACATCTCCTGCTCTTCTTTTTATGTTTTGGGACAGGGTCTCCCTAAGTTGCTTAGGGCCTCATTAAGTTGCTAAAGCTGGCTTTGAATTCACGATCCTCCTGCCTTGGCACTTAACCACCGAGTCACATTCCCAGGCCTTTTTAATTTTTATTTTGAGACAGGATTTAGGGCCTCCCTAAGCAACTTGAACTTGTGATCCTTCTGCCTCAGCTTCCCCAGCTGCTGGGATTGCAGGCATGTGCCACCATGCCCAGCTTCATTTTCTTTATGCTCTTTTTCTCAGACTCATACATATCATCAGTATGTGTCGACCATGTTGTTGTTTGTACTTCCATATTCTTTGGCATCGTGGGGACTTGCTGATCTTGGAGCCCTTCCAGGGCTAGCCAGTTCCTAGAGATGGTAAACTTCCCACCTGGGAGTGCCCCTCTCATGTGCCAACTAACCACTCCAGAGCGCACATACCCCATCACCTCCTTCATTAGGCTCTGATCGTCAAGGTCAGTATCTCACTGCCCTGATCACTCTAGGACTAGGTATTAATAATAAGAGATAGAGCACCCTAGAGCACACTAAAGTTATTCAAACTGGCCAATCCTAAGAATTCTTACCCAGCTTTGCCCATTCTCTCCCATGGAAACCATAATACATGCCTTCCCCCATGTTTCTCCCTTGCTCTCTCTGCCTTCAGACCAATTCTGTTGCTTCCCTGTGTGGCCCTGAGTGGTTCGCTTTGCCTCTTGTTTCTAGGGATCTGTGAGTACACTTTTTCCTTCATGAAACTCATTTGCATATCTTCATGTCTTACCATATCTAATTAAAACAAATCCCAGGTACATTTTAAAAAAGAACTTCTCAGTCCATCCTGCATACCTCTTATCTTCTCTTTCACCTTTTGCATGTACCTATCTTTCTGTGATGAAATCTGAATATATTTTCCAGTTTAATAATCCCCATTTTATTTTTACAAATTCCATTGGTTTCTTTTTCAAATATGACTGTTATTTCTCAAGGTGTCTTGATTTTTGTTTCTATTTGGAATTCCATTACTTATTCTGAATATTTTCTATAAAGCTATTCTGTATTCTGAACAATTCCAATATTTGAAATTTTTACAGGGATAAATCTTTTCATTTTGTTGGTGCTTACAGATATGGCTTAATTCCTCAAATGATTGATTAACTTGAATTATGAGCAATGACACTCAACAAATTACTCAACAAATTCTGCTGTCCAAATTAAAGATTCTGGGATCTAAGGAGTGACATTGACAGGGACTGCTTTAACCTTCCTGCATAGTGAACCTCACTAAGGGTCCTCCTCCCTTAGGCAGATTTGCTCCCTTCCCCACAGGTCCCACCTTGGTCCCCTTCCCTGGCTGGCATGTGTCACCAACCACTTACTCCACTCATTTCTATTGGCCCTGAGGTCCATAGACCCCTGGATAAAAAATGAACTCCACATAAAACCATAGCAGTATTAATGGAACAAACACCACTGTATTTGGTGAGCTTCCAATAAGTTGATGGTGTCTGGCTTTTATTAAATAACCCAAGTAAATTGCTTATCATTGGTAGAAATAGGAGCACCAACATTATTTTGTTATGAGCAGTAATAATACAGCCAAGTGGCCCCCAGACCATGGAGCTCACAGATGGGTGGTGTGCTCTCTAGCTGCCTGTGGTGAGCTATTGATATTTCTGATAGGAGGAAAGGATGTGGGCTAATGAGGACAGGTTGTTCCACACAGGGCAGCTATGAAGTATGGCCAGGTCCCTCATTAGGGACTCTCCACCTGGCCTCCCCAGGAGACAGCCAGTGTGCTCATCCACAAAGGAAGAAGGCAAAGCAGAATGAGAACGAAGTCCCAGAGTGACCCTGGGACAAGAACAGGATTGGAACTTGGTGTTCCCAGGACCTCCTCCTGGCACATTCTGACAGTCAGCAGCTGTCACCTGTGGCCAGTGGGTGGTATATTCTCAGTCATCATCTGAATCACTTTCCCCACTAATGAGTCTCTGGTCCAAGCAACTCAGCAAAGAAATTGGTCTGTCTTTAGTTCTGATGCTGACTTATGATAAGAGTGCATGTTCTCTGTGTGGCGGTGTGGTTTAGTAGGGAAAACTACCTGTTACCTATACTTCTGTATAATGCTATTATCTTTTACCCACCCAAGGATTATGGGATAGCCCAAGAAAATAACCAGATCAATACCCCAAATCTGAAAAAGTAGATAGGATCGGATCATTGAAGGTACTTAACAATATCTAGCTTTTGAGGAAGGAATTCCAAATAATTTCTCAAAGAAATGGATATTTGGATCAATGGTCCCACAAGTCCTGTTGATTTCCCTGGAATAGAATGGCTCAGGGCAGGGGGAGGGGGCTGAAGTGTGAGTGAGGGTGCACATCTGTGTAAAGTAGCATCAGTGGAGACACACACTGCATTTCTCCAAGCTGCATCCATCCTTAGTCCGAGTGGAGAAACTGAAGTAAGTTAGCAGCTTTTCCAAGTCCAAAGATGATCATATTTTTTTCTGTGTACTAGGTTATCAGCAGAGGTCCCAGTTTAGGCTTTACTTTTGCATGGTTTGTGGGAGAATGGTGACACATGACTTAGGGTTCATCTAACTTGTCTTAAAGTTGGCTGTAAATAGGGCTGGGATACCATGTGCTGCCTTCCCTGTATGCACCAGGCCTGGTCCAAACTCCATCAGACCTTAGGGGACTGTCCACACCATTACATTAATTATACAGGATTGTTCTTCCAAGGCAGCATAGCAAAAGATTCTACCAAGCTGGAATATGCTGTTGTCCTGTGGGCTTTTTCTTTTTAAAGTCCACTTGGAAATAATTGTCTAAAAAAGCTGACACCAAGAAGTTGTTCCCTGGGTAACATATGACACATAGCATTTTCTAAGATCCTGATCCTTCATCACAGATCAGGCCCCAGGCAGCGTGGGCTTGACTTGGTCCCAGAAACGTGCTTCCAGCTCATTGTTTATTCATTGGTGGGATCATTAGGGTCTGAGGAGTGACAGGGAATGGGCTTGATGGAGAGGATGTGGTGGGAGGGAGATGAGAGGAGGTTTGTTATGTCTGTGTTCCACAAAGATTATTGCAGTTCTCATATTTATGCTGTTAAGTGTTTGAATTTTCTCTGTTGACTTGTAATCAAGACACATGGGTTGATATGTATGTTTACATTATAAAAAAAAGATGAATGGAAATCCATTTTGGTGGCTGTATGGAGGCATACAGAAAGGCCACTTGGGACTGTGCCTAGGAGCAAAGTGGGAGTCCCTGTGTTACCAGTGCTTGTGGCCCTTGGCATACTCAGGGCTCCCAAGGCAGAGGGGAAAGGGGTACAGAACAGAATAAGCTGGCAGAGGGGCAGAGGTAGGATGGGGAATGGAACCAGCAAGGACCAAGAGAGACCAATGGTCTGGAAACACCAAATTCCAATGCAAGGGGACATTCTGACATGTGTGGTTTTGCTGCCAACCATGGCTAAGGTATCCTGAAATCAGGGCTTCCAGGAGATGGCAGTGGCTCTTGATTGCAGCTAAGTGTCCAAGGCACAAATCAGAGATTTACCTACGCTAATATAGGGAAGCAAGGACCAGCCCCAAGGAAGGGCACTGGCAGGAGTAGCTGAGGAGACCAGTCCTCTTAGTTCATGGGGATGCAGTTTGTGAGGGCTGGGTTCCAGACTCAATGAAGTTACATCTAAAAACTGGGGACATAAGTGAGAGGCTTACCAAATAATCTGACTGCACATTTTGGGGGATGAAGGAAGCATGAATTGCTTTTTCTGTGGGCTCCAGATGTAGGCAGCAAACTATTCCTGAGGACCAGCTGGCGTAGAAGGAGCTCTTAATGAACTTTCTAGACCATTGCCTGGACTAACCAGCACCAGGCAGTGAGCCCTACGTGGTGAAGAAGAGGAAATCCCTCCCAGGCAACTGGGTCACCTGCTTTTCTCCATCATCTGAAAACCTCTCTGAGGCTACGAGTGACTTCCTCATCGCAGATGATTTGTGGCTTTTCTCCCCTCCCCATGCAGTGTCTGCTCAGCTACTCTGCACAGCACCTTTACCTTCCTCCAACCTCTTGTCTCTTGGGCACATTTCTAGTTCTCTCTGTCTCCATTGTGGCTTGCTTGCACCTTCTCTGGAACTCTTTGCTCTGCCCTACCTTAAATGTGGACTTCCCAAGGTTCTCTTCTAGGTGCATGGCACCCTCTGCCTCTCCTTGTGCAATCTCCTCTATTCCCATGGCTCTGGTTTTACTTAGCGCAGGCTGCCATAACAAAATACCATAGATAGGGTTTATTTTGTCACAGTTTAGAGGCTGAAAGTCTAAGATCAAGGTGTCAGCATGGTCTGGCCACAGTCCTCTTCCTGGCTTTTAGGTGGTTCTTTTCTTGTTGTGTCCTCACAGGACAGAGTGTGGTGGTGGTGGTGGTGGGATAAAAGAGGGGGCACGCTCTCACGTGTCTCTTCTTATAAAGACATGAATACCATGACAAGGGCACCACCCTTATGATCTCATTTAAACTCAATTATCTCCTAAAGGCCCCATCACTAAAAAAGATTGCACTGGGGATTAGGGCTTCAATATATGAATTTTTGGGGAACATGATTCAGTCTACATCAGCTCTTTCTAGTGATTTTCTAATACACATCTGGTGTACCAGGCCCAGTGTTCTGTCTTGAGCAATTCATTTGTATTTCTAACAGAAACAAACTGACCTGCCTGGGGGCCTCACATAGAACACATTATCTTCAGCTCAAACCAGTCACTTCCCACGTTTCCTAGACTAATTAATGGCTCCACAGTTTTGGTATAAGATTCTTCCCTTGCAGCATACCGCTTTGGGCTTTATTTCCCTCTTGGGTCTGGTTCTGGGTGGTCCAGAGCATCTTTACACAATGACTGAACTTCTAGTCATTCTGAGCAGTTAATAGCATATACTAAGCTGTGGGCACCCCCATTCCTCTCCTTTAGCTCATTGGATTTTTTTCTGAAAAAAAATTTTTCATTGGTACATTGTAATTATTCATAGAACTGGGGTTTGTTGTTTTTGATGTTACATATTCACACATGCACTCAATATAATGGTATACTTTAGTCACTTTGATTCCTCAGTACCTCCCCTTTCCTGATTTGATTTATTATTATTTTTGGTATTGGAGGTTGAACTGGGGGTGCTTAACCACTGAGCAACATCCCAGCCCTATTTATTTTTTTACTTTGAGACAGGGCCTCCCTAAGATGCTTAGGGTCTCACTAAGTTGCTAAGGCTGGCTTTGAACTTGTGATCCTTTTGCTTCAGTCTCCTGAGGCATTGGGATTACATGCATGCCCCACAAGAACAGCTTGATTTGACTATGAAAGCCTTTGCCTTGCAACTCTGGGAGGCTAACTTGGGAGGTTTTTAAAAAATACTGATGCCTGGACTCCACCTCAGACCAAATGATACACGTATCTGGGAAGAGTCCAGGCACTCACAGGTTTCACAGAATGGAGGCCCTCTGCTTTAAGTCCCTCAGCCTAAGGACCTGGGTCACATGTGTCTGTGGCTGTTATAGCAGGTTAGGATCTTCCTCTGTGGAAGAGCAAGCTCCAGGGCTTATCTTGCTTTGCTCCCTACCTCTCCAGACTTTCCAGGTCCCTCCATGCTCTAAGCTTTTATCTTGTCTCCTGCCTTTGGTTCTCCTACCTTTGGTACTATCTCTGCCTTTAGGACTTGTGGACAATCCATGTTTCCTTGACTGAACATGACACTCTCCAAAGTCTTCAACACCAACTGCCTTCTCTGATCTTTTACCCTGGTGAGCTGGTCTGCTCTTACTTAGCACTTCCCTAACCAGGAGGGTCTGGAAATTCCTTTGCTATCTTCTCAATGAATCAACACCAGTGCTGCACACACAAAGATGTTCATTCAATATGCGCTGTTGCTGTCTGAGCCCCAAATGGATTTTGACTATTACTGAGTCCTGCTGGTAAAACCAGCAGCTATTTTTAATGATCAATTTCCTTCTTTCTTTGAACAGCTTATTTAGAGGAGGAAAGGAGAGGCATGTGGCTTTTGCCGTACAAGATAACTAATTTATCATCTGCAATTTTCTGTGCTTTGTTTGAGGTGTACAACACAGACATGGGGCAATATGCTAACCCCAGTACTGACTTGGACAAGAATTGAATTTAGATTGTGGCATTAGATTGTGTTTGCTTTCTGGAAGCTGACTGCACTTTGAGACCCTTACACAACAATAAATCTTAAAAATCCAATATTAATAAGAATAGACAAGCAACCCTGTAGAAAAAATGACAAAGGATACAAACTGGAAATTCACAGAATATGAAATAAAAATGACCAATAAACATGGAACAATACTTAACCCCTATAGTAATCAGGAAAATACAAGTTAAAAGATAGTAAGATATATTTTTCCCAATAATTACCTATTGCCTATCAGTAGGCAATTAGTGGAATAAAAAATGTAAAATGACCAATAAACATGAAAAGATGCTCATTGCCACTAATAACCAGGAAACTACAAATGGAAGACACAATTTTCACCAGATTGGTAAAATTAATATTCTGGCAAGAATATGGAGAAATGAATATATATATGGACACACATACACATACTAAAAGCGGGCCTGTAATTTGTACTGTACTCTGGAGGGCAATTAATCAATATATATTAAGATTTTGTTGGTATATATTCAACAATTTTGTATAATTTAAGAAATTGTTTTTATTTAGAACTATTTTTGTCACTCCATTTTCTCCCAAGCATCTTATCAGAGCAGTTTATAACAATTCTGGGATCATGACAACTGGTAAATCATCTGACACAGGATTCTTAATAACATCTATTTTTATTTCTTTAGTACCAGGATTGAACCCAGAGGTGCTTAGCCACTGACCCACATCCCCAGCCCTTTGTATTTTTTTATTTTGAGATAGGGTCTCACTAAGTTGCTGAGGCTGGCTTTGAACTTGCAAACCTCCTGCCTCAGCCTCCCCAAGTGCTGGGATTATGGATGGGTACCACCATGCCCGTCCTCTAAATAACATCTTTATTAACTATTACCCAGAAATATCTCATACAGTTTTGGACCCAAATCATGAAAGAGATCAACTTGTTTATTTAAAATAAATACTAATTGGAATAATTTGGTTTAGCAAATTTATTTTCTAAGAGCTCACACGATGTTAGATTTTTTTTTAGAATAAAATTAGAGGAGTTATGAGTTAATAATCTGTGGTAGAGTTCAGTACACTTTTTCTGTGAAAGACCAAAAATATTATTTTTGGCTCTGTGGGCCATAGTCTCTGTTGAAGCTACTCAACTATGCTTTTGTTTTAGTCGGCTTTTTGCTATTACAACTAAAGATCTTACCAAAACAATTTTAGGGAAGAAAGTTTATTTGGGGGCTCACAGTTTTGGAGGTCTCAATTCACAGAAAGCAGGCTCCATTCCTTGGGGCTTGAGGTGAGGCAGAACATCATGGAGGAAGAATGTGGTGGAGGGAAGCAGCTCTCATGGTGATCAGGAAGCAGAGAGAGAGAGAGAGAGAGAGAGAGAGAGAGAGAGAGAGAGAGAAGATCTCCACTTGCCAGATACAAATATATACCCCAAAGCCATGCCTCCAATTCCCACCTACCCTGGCCATACCCTACCACTTCAGTTACCACTCAGTTAATCCCTATCAGGGGATTAATCACTGATTGGGTTAAGACTCTCCTAATCCAATCATTTCTCCTCTGAACCTTTTTGCATTGTCTCACATATCTAAATCATAACAGCTCTGTAGCATGAAAGCAACCAGAGATAATACGTTAACAAATGAGTGAAGTGGTGTGCCAATCAAACTTTATTTATGGATACTAAAATCTGAATTTCATATAATTTTCACATGTTGTGATCCATCATTCTTCTTTTTACTTTTCCCTTAGATACCAAAAATTGTAAAAGCCATTCTTTGCTCAGGGGTCATACAAAAACTGTCAGTGGGCTAGATTTCGGCCTGCAGGCCTTAGGTTGTCTAGGCTTTTTCTACGTTATCCTTGTTTGTTCAAAATTAGAAATTGCTTTAGCACTATTCACTATAACTTCAGACACTTGCCATTATTCCAAACAAAACATTCAAGGAGGGTAAGCCATATCACAATCTGGTGTAAATAGTTGTGCTTGCCCTTTGTCATGCTTCCCTAAGCTGAACCCAGCCATAGTTGAGGGTATGCAAGCAGAAGAAGTAGTTACAAGGGAGGGCAGCTCTTCCCATCCTGGTTTAAAATGTCCATAGCTTTCATAATCAGGGACCAAACACCTTTCCATTGTGTGTGCAGCTGCTTTCCTCTGCCTCATGTTGGTTTAGTTTTATAGTAGCACCTTTTCACCTGTCATAGTGCAGTAAACACTGGACAGTGGTTGGATGAGCTGCAGCAAGCTGTGAAGCTGGGGTCCGTATCCTCTCATCTAGGGTCTTAGCATGGGCTCTCTGAGCTTGTATCTTTGCACACTGTCCATCATTCAGCTACTTATGGAAGAAATGACTAAGGAAGTTCTTTCTTCTGCAGGACTTGAGTGGGGTCTGCCTCTGCTTCCCCGCAATTACTTTTATCACTCAGATGGAGCTGTGGTTGCCATGCCAATATGGGGCCCCGCACTGAGGAGAGTTGGTTGCTGTCGGTGACCAGCAACTGCTTTTGATGCCACCTCTATCAAATCAGCCCAGCAGTCTTTGTCCACTAGATTTTTCAAAAACCTGTTATGTAGCCGGGCGTGGTGGCGCACGCCTGTAATCCCAGCACTTTGGGAGGCTGAGGCAGGAGGATCGCGAGTTCAAAGCCAGCCTCAGCAATGGTGAGGCACTTAGCAACTCAGTGAGACCCTGTCTCTAAATAAAATACAAAAAAGGGCTGGGGATGTGGCCCAGTGGTCTAGTGCCCCTGAGTTCAATCCCTGGTACCAAAAACAAACGAACAAACAAAACAACAACAACAACAACAACAAAAAAACCTGTTATGTAGTCCACTTTGGACACCATCAAGGGAACTGGCTCTGCCTCCCATGGCTGTCTGGGTCATCTTAGATTCATTGCTGCTGTGCTCCTTGGCCCTTTATCCATGTGATGGGCCTTGCTCATCCTTCTCAAGGTTGGGGTGAGATGGGCTTAAAATTCTATTAGAAATTTACAAGTCTATATCTTATGCCCAGGAATTTCACTTCCTGGAACTCACTGTAGCAAAATAATATTTATGGAGACATAGCTATTCATAGCACCATTATTAATGATAATACAAAATTGTAAACAATCTGAATATTCATCAACAGGGTGTGCTTAAATAAACTGAACATGTAGGGAATTTTATACAGCATGTACAGAGAGTGAGGTAGATCTATAGGTTTGTTAAGTTGCGAGAAAAGTATCTGAAACTGAATTGTTGATGGAACAAAAGGAAAAATCTCAGATTAGTAGGTGGAGATTGATGCCATCTTATAAAGTAACAACTAATAACAACACCAAAATGGAACTATGTACTTTGATCAGTATGAATATGTGAATCTCCATGCATAGAAACACATCTGGAAGGATTCAAGTCAAACTGGAAAGGGTGGTTCCCTCAGGGGAAGGACTATAATGTGAAGTTCTACTATAAAAGGGTTAATCATGTGTAACACAGAACACTTTGACTATGGAAATGTATTTATGATCACTTGTGTAACTCCATGTGAATAAAAGAATTTTAAAGGAAAGTAAATAAAATGAACGAGATGGATTTGAATAATTTAATCCCTAGAAATTGGTAGTTCTGGTGGACTCCCCTCCACATGGCAGAGCCCCACATAGACCACCCAGGCTGCCCCAGTGCCCTTGCTGTCCGGACCCATGTAGGCATCCAGAGCTATTCAGAAGCCACCTGCCTGCCCACCAGGTGTTGGCTGGAAATTTAGATAATGATAGTGATAAACTCTGCTTAGCATGAGGGGCAGTAAGAATGGGTGAGAGATCTTCTAAGGAAAGAGACTGTGGCTAAGATCTTGAGTGTGTGGCAAAGAGTAAAGCTGTCACTCTTGGGTGTGGAAAAGGTTGTTCCACTAATAGGACACAAGGACACTTTCTCTCAGATGAATCCCTGAACTCCCTCCTCTAAGAACCAACACATTCCCCACTTCCAGAACTGGGCAGGGCTTGATTTTCTTTATTTCAGCATTAAAGTCTATTACACATAGGAGGAACAGGGAAACAGGCCTGGGATTTGGAGTCAAGGAGTCAAACCTCACCATGAACCTGTGGAATGGAATCCTCACTTTGAGCTGTGGCCTTGAAATAGCCTGGGTTTGAGGAGTCCTCTTAAAATGCTGAGCCAGGCACCAGCGAGACCAGTCCTCCACTGCCCTCTGCAGGGGAAAGAGAACATTGCATGTCATTGTTGGTTGGGTGGGGTTGGGGTTGTCTTTTCAAGATGCACCCACCAAAGCTGAAAGGTTTTTGGTGATTTTTAACTTTTCAAACAGATGTTTCAGCTGGTGATTTACTTATTATTTTAAATTGACAAATAAAAATTGCATACATTTATGTGTTTGTACCCATGATTTGATGTACGTTATAGGATAGCTAAATCAAGTCTATTAATATATGCACTATCTCACATACTTCAGTTTTTTGGTGGTAAGAACACCTAAATCTACTCTTCTAGCAACTTTCAAGTACACCATTGTTATTGACTAGAGTCGACATGACGTATGATAGATCTCTTGAACACATTCCTCCTCTCAAACTAAATTCTGTATACTCTGACCAACATCTTCCCCAATACCTACCCACCCAAAGCTCTGGAAACCACCCCATCCACATCCTCTGGTAGCCATTATTCTACTCTCCACTTCTTAGAGTTTGACTTTTTATGATTCCACATCTGAGTGGGATCATATAGTATTTGTTTTTCTGTGCTTGGCTTATTTCATTTAACATATCGTCCTCCAGGTTCATCTATGTTGCTGTAATGACAGGATTTCCTTCTTTCAAAAAATGGCTGTGTGTATACACATTGTATATATATACACATTTTATTTATCCATTCATCCATTGATGGACATTTGGGGTAAATCCACATCTTGGCTGTAGTGTGTAGTGGTGCTTCAAACACAGGAGTGGAGATGTCTGTCTGACACACTCGGGATTGCTGGATCATATGGTAGTTCTATTTTTTAGGAACCTCCACACTGTTTTTCATAATGGCCATAGTAATTGACATTTCCACCAACAATGTCCAAGTCTTTCCTTTCTCTACATGCTTGCTAATACCTGTTATCTTTCTTATTATTTTTTTTTAAACAGTGATTCCAATGGATGCAAGGTGGTATCTCATCATGGTTTAGATTTGCATTTCTCTGCTGATTAGTAATGTTGCAAACCTTTTCACATACCTGTTGTCAGTTGTATGTCTTCTTTTGAAAAATGTTTATTCAAGTCCTTTGCCCACTCTCTCTCTACCTCTTTTTCTTTCTCCTTCCTTCCCTCCCTCTCTCTCCCCCTCCCCCCTCCCTCCCCCTCTCTCATTCTTTCTTTCTTTCTCTCCTTTCTTGTGCTCATGATTGAATCCAGGACCTTGCACATGCTATACAAGTGCTCTGCCACTGAACTACACCTTCTCCTTTGCCTGTTTTCTATTGGGGTTATTTGTTTTCTTACTAATTAATTGTTTGGTGATTTTTGTTATTAGGAATTTCTTTATCTAGTTCTAGTTCTCTGGTTTCTTTCATATGCAAGGCATGCTTGCTGCTATAATGTACTGAACATATGTGCCCCCTTCCTCCCCATTTATATACTGAAACCCCAATGCCAATGTGATGTTATTAGGAGAAGTAGGGTGATTACTTTGGAGAAGTAATTAGGTTATGAAGATCTCATGAGTGAGATGAGTGACCTTGTAAGGAGAGGCTGGTGAGACATCTGCTCCTTCACTTTCAAGGTAGGAGACGAGGATGATGCGGGCATTGACCATGCTTTACTGAGGGGACCAAGGACAAGTGTAATGTGGTAGAATCTGAGTTCTAGAGCTACGACCATAAGGAGATTGCAGTTCCTGGGGCCAACTTCAAGTGTCTTGGCAGCTCTAGTAACTATAAGCGATGATGTTTCTGAGGAAGAGGAGACTGAGGAAGAGAAATTGAAGAGGAAGAAGCTGAATGTGGCCCATCTTCCTGCCCAAAATCAAGAAGCAGGATCTAGTGCTATTTGTACCATATGTCAAGTTTCTAGATACGTTTCCAGAATGTTAAAAACATCTTTTTCATTGAAGAGGAGAGTTTGGGGCAAGGGTTGGGTGGGAGAAACTTTGGCTGGTGCTCAGAGAGAAAGGGACATTCTCCTTAAGGCCATGGTGCTCGGGTCCTATGCCATGGCTGCTACATCCTGGTGGTAGACCTCTAAGAGCCACAGACATGGATGGTTAGAAGCAAAACCACACCAAAGCTAAAGGAGTGCTTTGAAGAACAAGGTCCAAGGAGATCTGACTGGAACACTCAACTATCCTATACCATGGTGGCTAGAAACTCCATGGACTATTATTGGAGATTATCAAGGGATGAAGGAGTTGGGATGGGATGACATCTGCTTGAGATTTTTGATGTAGGTGCAGTAATCCAGCTTCAAAGAAAGATGCCTGATAGAATGTAGGGAAAACAAGGTGAAGAGTATAGCCAGATTTGAATCTTTGAAGGTCCTCTCACACACTGATTCAATGGCAGTCTGTCTAGGCCCTGCGAGATTCTACCTTTCTTGGTTACTTTTTACTTTCTGACAAATAGACTTATGAAAAGCCTCTGGAACTCACTCGTTCCTAAGTGAGGGAGGCAGAAAAAGTCTTGGAGGCAATTTATTAGGCCCCCCATAATAGTTGAATAGAAGTCAAGGTAAAATAAGTGCCATTATTTTGCCTTTACAAACATGCTTTCAAAATAATCTGGAATGTCAGGTTCCATTTTGAACTTTTCAAATTCCTTGGAGTTCTATGCAGAAACATGGTGGCTTAGAAAAAGCTGGTCCCAAACACTTACCCCTTATTTTGGCTCCCTTCTCTTTCCACCACTGTCTCCATTGCAAGCAGCTAGAGTACATGTTTGTTGATGTCCCACATGGATGTCCAGAGCCTCTGCCAGTAGCTGCCCTTGGCCATTTGTGGGTCTAAGAATATAAATACCAGTGGGATGGTTTATTCTTGGAGGGATTGACATGTGGGTAAGATCTATGCAGGCTCTGCAAACAGGCTTGAAGCTGTGTTGGCAGAGAATTCTAGGGTCATGAGCTTCTGGAATGGGTCTAGAAGGGTCTGGGTGGACACATTCTCTTGCTCTTGTATATTTCTCTCCTGATGGGAAGGGGCATGGCCAAAAGAAAGCCAGAGTGAAGACCTCTTTAAAACTTAGGGCCAAGGGCTGAGGTTGTGGCTCAGTGGTAGAACACTTGCCTACCAAATGTGTAGGGCACTGGTTCAGCCACATAAAAATACATAAATAAAATAAAGGTATGGTGTCCATCTACAACTAAAAAAATATTAAAAAAAAAACAAAACAAAAAACCCCAAAACAACAACAACAACAACAACAACAAAAACCTAAAAGCAATGTAGGGCCCAAGCACTGCGTGGTGCTGCTGAGCAGTGTGATTTTATAGCATGGTGAAGCTCATCAGAAAATTGGACCATGGAGTAGGGAAAGATGCCACCTTACTGACGATCCCAGGTGACTACCTGGGAAATAAACTGTGGACTGAACACATTGGTCTAAGGGATCTAGAAAAAACTGTAGAATATTGTGTAGAATCTGTAACAGCAGAAATTACAAGATAAATCATTGTGAAAAAGAAACATAACCTCAGGGAGAGACAATGGGCTGAAGGGAAAGACAACAGGTGGAGACATGGCAGACTCTCAAGTACACTCAGAGCACAATAGCATAATCAGTACATAATTGGTCATATGTAAAATAAGAATCAGCTAGGAAGAGAACAAATTTGAGGAGCTTTTTTTTTTTCTTCTTCTTTAAATTTAGGATGCAGAAAAAAGCCCCGCAGAAGGAAACAGAGAAAATGAAAGTTCTAGTATATGATTACTTTGTGTTTCTAAGCAAGGTAGCATAACATAGGGAATAGAAGAAATTATAGGGGATTAAATAAAACCAAGTGTGTAGGCTAAAGGGGCTCACTCTATTTCAGACAAGATCAAAATCAGAAAGACCCACATCTACATACATCTGAAGAAAAATCTTTAATTACACGACTTCAAGAAAACAAAAATAAAGACACTATCTGAAAACTGAAGGACAAATTGAGCTTCCTTCTCCCCCGCCCCCCCCCCCCCCCCCCCCCCCCCCCCCCCCTTCTCTGTCTTTTTGGTCTTAAAAGCACTCTGACATAGTTTTAGGAAACTGCCTCTTCCCCTCATGAGTTACTACAATGGAACTATCAGTCAAGATATTTTGTCCTTTCCTGCTATGAAGTGGGAATGTGACCTAAAGCTAATAGCCAGTTGCTCCTTGGAATTGGAGCTTTCACAGAGTAGCAGAAGGACAGAATGTAATTGCCTCTGTTCTTCCACCCCGGTGGTAATGCCAGGATGTCCATTTTCACTTCCTGCAAATTTCAAGAGTGATTTGTATCTTTTCAATCCTGTTGGTTAAACTTCTTTAAATTCTAGTTTCCTTTATATTCTTTCAATAAAACTGTTGCTCCAGTTGGCAAGAGACTCTCAGTGAAAGGTAAATTTTGGAGGAGTGGGCAAAGAATAGGGATGGGGGACACCAGTTAAATCCTCTTTCATGTGGCAGGTTAGTACCCCAACAGCTCTGGGGTACTAACACCACAGGGTGGCGCTCTGAAAAACTGAGTAGGCAATGCCAAAAAAAAAAAAATAATTTAAAGGCTCTGAATAATGGCATTGGATAACACAAAACAAGAGAATAATCAAATCAAATCTCTAAATTATCATCTCAGGCTAACTTGCTGTGGCCTCACTGCTTGGAGCCTTTAAGACCCACAATTGCAGAAGTAATGGTCATTTTGCTAAAGGCATGTGTCGTGTGGACCTCTTTCCTTGTCTCATCACTTAGGATAAGTGGAGAGTATATCAGATCAGACGGTTTAGCTGTTGGTCATTTTAGTAACAGAGAGTACATGTTCATTTACTACAGATTTTACACACTCATAGGTGCACACATACGGAAACACACCTTTACATATAGCACTGGAAAAAATGGAGGAAGCATAGCACACACTTATGGGGATTTCTTATATTCTCTAATGAAATCAGCAAAGAAACCGAAATCACATTGTTTTCTGAATGACCATAAACCAGAAGTCATTTAAAACTGCAGTAGCTACAGGATTTGGAGGGAGAGAGGCTATAACCCAAGCACATAAAATAAATTGAGTTGTCCTTTGTGTATGAAACAATACAAAGTTATTTCCAGAGAGGTAGGGGTGCAAGAACCAAATCTACATTCTTTTCTCAATAAAACTACACCAGCCCGCCAGAAGAAGCAGCAAAGTAGAGAGGTAAATTAGGGGACTATTGTTCTAAAAGGACTTGTGGTTCTAACCTCAAACAAGCCCTTAACTTAATCCAGATCCCCACTGGATTCTTTTTTTTTTTTTTTTTTTTTTTTTTTTTTGGGTACAGGGGCACTCGACCACTGGGCCACATCCCCAGCCCTTTTTTTTGTATTTTTATTTAGAGACAGGGTCTCACTGAGTTGCTAAGTGCCTCGCCATTGCTGGCTTTGAACTTGCGATCCTCCTGCCTCAGCCTCCCAAGTGCTGGGATTACAGGTGTGCTCCATCGCACCCAGCTCCCACTGGATTCTTTATTGTCAGGACAACTTTGCAGTCACAGTTGCAGCTTGAGCCAGCAGTGCTTCCCTAAGTGGTTTCCTTCTCTGCTGCTCACTTCCTGTATCAGGAAATGTGTCTCCATGATGCTTTGCCCCTTGGATTTATTCCTGGATTTCTTCTAAGAGTTTTATAGTTTTAACCTTTACCTTTAGGCCTATGATCCTGAATTAGTTTTTATATTTGATGTGAGGTAGGGGTCAAACTTTGTGTTTTGCACGCAGAAATGTTGTTCTGGCCCCATTTGTTGACGAGACTGTTCTTTCCTCATTAAATTGTCTTGAAACCTTTGTCAAAAATCAGTAAACCATAGGTGAACAGGGTATTTCTGGGCTTTTAACTTGATGCTTTTGGTCTGTATGCCTTTCCATAAGCTAGTGCCACACTCTCTTGATTATGGTAGCTTAATAATAAGTTTTGCTTTGTTTTTCCTTTTCAGGACTGTTTAGCTATTCTGGTCCCTTGCATCTTCATATAAATTTTAGGATCATTTTGCTAATTTCTGCAAAGAAACCAGGTAGATTTTTATAGAGGTTACATTGTTTTTATGATCTATAGAAATTTTGGGGAATGTCACCATCTTAACAATAGTAAGCCTAGTTAGGTCTGGAGTTGTGGCTCAGTGGTGGAGTACTTGCTTAGCATGCATGAGGCACTGGGTTTGATCCTCAGCACCACATAAAAATAAACAAATAAAATAAAGGCATTCTGTCCATCTGCAACTAAGAAAAAGAAAAACAACAACATGTTTAAAAAAATAGTAAGCCTTCTAATCTACAAGCATGGGATATCTTTACATTTATTTATGTCTTAAATTTCTTCCATTTTTGGGTAGTTTTTAATATACAAGTCTGGCAGTCCTTTTGATAAGTTTATTCCTAAATGTTTTTTAAAAATTTCACTTTCAGATTTTTTTTGCTAATATACAGAAATATAGTTGCTTTTGTATATTGACCTTGTATTTGGAAACTTGCTAAACAGTGTAATTAGTTGTAACAGGTTTTTTTGTTTGTTTCTTAGGATTTTCTATATACAGGATCATGTTGTCTCTTAATAGAGATGGTTCCATTTCTTCCTTTCCTGTATGCTGTCTTTCCCCTTTTTCCACACAAATTTGTCTCCAGTAAAACATTGAATAGAAGTAGTGAGAGTGCACATCCATCTTGTTTTTAATTGTAGGGGAAAACATCCAGTCTTTTACTATTAAGTACAATGTTAACTGTGGGTTTTTAAAAAATACTCTTTATCAGTTTGAGGAAATTTCCTATTATTCCTAGTTTGTTAGTTTTTTTTTTTTTTAATCATGAAAGGGCATTGCAGTTTGGCAAATTTTTTTTTGCATTTATTGAGATAATTATGTAGTTTTAATTTTTTTCTATTGATATGGTATATATTACACTGATTGGCTGTCAGATGTTAAACCAACTTTGCATTTTTGGGATAAATCTCACTTTGTCATGGTGTGTAATTTCTTACATGTTTCTAAATGCAGTTTGTTAGCATTTTGTTGAGTATTTTTAAAAAAAAATATTTATTTATTTGCTTTAGTTGTACACAATGTGTTTACGTGGTGCTGAGGATCGAACCCGGGCCGTGCATGTGCTAGGCGAGTGCTCTACTGCTGAGCTACAACCCCAGCCCTGCTGAGTATTTTTATGTCTATATTTATAAGAGAGATATTGGTTGTTAGTTTTCTTGGTATATCTTGTCTAGATTTGATATCAGGATAAGATTGATTAACCTCATAAAATGAGTTGAGAAACATTCCTTCTTTTACAAACCTTTGGAAACATTTGTGAAAGGTTGATGCTATTTTTTTTTTTTTTCACAATTAGTAGAAATCACCTTTGAAGCCATTTCCTGAGTTTACTTCGTGTGTAGTTTTTTTGATTGCTAATTAAATTAAATTTATTTACATGTATAGGACTAATCCAATTGTTTATTTCTTCTTAAGTTAGTTTCAGTAGTTTATGTCTTTCTAGGATTTTTTCCATTTCATTTAGAATATGTAATTTGATCTAAACAGTTTTAAATTATATTCCTTATGATCACTTCATTATTGTAAGGTCAGTCGTTTCCCCCTGGTTTCATTTCTGACTTCAGTAATTTGAGCTTCTTTCTTTTTCTAGGCCAGTCTAGTTAAAGATCAACTTTGTTGATCTTTTCAAAGAACAAACTTTTGGCTTCATAGATTTTCCATATTCTTACTATTCTCTATTTTATTACTTTCTGCTCTAATAACATTCTTTTTCCTTCTTGTTTAGATTTAGTTTACCCTTCTTTTTAAACTTTTCTTTTTTAAATGGGAAAAGGAATACATATAATTTACTATATGTCTAAAGCATGGGGGTGTTAGACTCTTTTTAATTTCTTAAGATAGAAGTTAGGTTATTTACTTGAGTTTTAAAAAATACATAGTCATGCCAGGCACCATGGCACATACTTGTGATTCCAGCAGCTTGGGAGGCTGAGGCAAGAGGATCACGAGCTCAAAGCCAGTCTCAGCAACAGTGAGGTGCTAAGCAACTCAGTGAGACCTTGTCTCTAAATAAAATACAAAATAGGGCTGGAGATGTGGCTGTGGTCAAGTGCCCCTGAGTTCAATTTCTGGTACCTGCCCAAACAAAACAAAACAAAACAAAACAAAACAAAAACAAAACAAAATAAAGCAAAACAAAGCAAAACAAAAACATAGTCATTGCCAGGTATGGTCGTGCACACCTATAATCCCAGTGTTTTGGGACACTGAAGCAGGAGGATCCTGAGTTCAAAGCCAACCTCAACAACTTAGTGAGGCCCTAAGCAATTCAGTGAGACACTGTCTCTAAATAAAATATGAAAAAAATAAAAAAGGGCTGGGGATGTGGCTCAGTGGTTAACTGCCCCTAGTTCCAATCCCTGACACCATCCCAATTATTTTATGTATATATGTGTATATATGTATGTACATATAACTACATATAGTCATTTATGAATATAGATAGTCATTTATATCAATAAATTTCTAAGTACTGCATTAGCTGCATCTTATAAATTTTGGTATGTTGTGTTTTCACTGTACTTTGAAGTTTTTTTTCTAATTCTCCTTGTGGTTATTTTTCCTTGACTCCATCGATCATTTAAAAATATGTTGTTTAATTGCCACAGTTATAAATTTCCAAAATTTCCCTGTCATTGATGTCTAATTTCATCCCACTCTCTTTAGAGAATATACTCTTTCTACTTCCAGTTTTGTAATCCTATTGAGGCTTATTTCATGGCTTAACATATCGTCTATTTTGGAGAACGTTCCATGTACATTTGAGAAGATTATATATTTGCTATTGTTAAGTGAATTATTTCGTTAGGTTTATTAGGGTGTTGTAAATAATTTTAGAATATTGTTTTATACAATGTTAAGTTTATTGCATTATTGCAACTATGTAAAAATTTCCAACAAAATATTGTGAAAGAACCCAAAAATATTTTAATAATTACTTCTACTTGGTGGGACTATGGGTAGCTTTCTCCCCTTATTCTATTTCTCTGTATTTTTCCATATTTCTTATGTTGGGCACATATTATTTAATAATGATAAAATAAACTTAAATAATAAATGAATCAATCAGGATGGATGAGTACAGCTGGGAAGCTTCCTAGAGGAGATGATGAAATTGTGGTAAGATTTACACAGACCATTTTTACCATCCTGAGCATTATGCAATCAGCAGGTCCTTAGTAGCTGTTCATAAAAAGAAGAAATTTTTGTGAGAGTGATTTGAATTTCCATCTGTCCAGATAGTAAATGTAAAAATAAGGAGTTAACTTGTTATTTTGGCTTTTACATTGAACTTGTAGACTCAGTGTAGAATCTGGAAAAAAAAAAAAAAAAACCCTCAAGAATTGAAATCCTCAATCTTTAAGAAGAATCTTCTAGTGTCTTCCAATAGTCTCTTTGCTGTTGTCAGTAAAATTGCAGATTGTTGGACTAGGCAGCTCCATAGTTGATTTTTAAAATTTTATTTTAGAGAAATCTTAATAAAACATTTGCTAGATTTTTTATATTTTTCTAATTTTCTAATATATATCAGGTTCTTTTTAAAGTCCCACTCTATGAAATAAATATGCTTAATTGTTTGTGATTAAATTAGAGCACAATGAAGACACTGGTTTAGAACCACATTTGGTCTAGAAAGATTTGCAATATTTCAAAGAAGATAGAATTATTTCCTATAACTTTCAAGAACTGCTTTAATGTAAATTTTGCAAAGCTTAAACAAGAGTATTTAATCACTGCTGTGATTTCTAAGAGACCATTCTTTCTCACAAGCAGAGGATTTACAGAATCAGCATTTCTTGTAATAGGGTAGGGTTGTAAATTGCAGTGCCATCTGCAAATAGACTAATAACATGTGAGGCAATGCCAGTTTTTATGCCTTATAATTTGGGATGATTCTCATCACAACTGAGAGTGATTCTATTGTGAAAGCAAAAGGAACAAGTAGATTATAGTCTCATTTCTCCCTCTACTAAAGTCTAGACTGCAAGATTTATTTTAGGGCAAGCTTTGGCTTCTCACACAGAGATGTAATAAGGTAAAATGCATTTCTCCCAAATCACATTTCCTTTTTTATTTCTGAAGAAATATTCCCTCCAGGGAGCTTCTAAGTCATGGTAACATTTATGCAATTTATGGCAGTGAATTAAATTAAAATTTCCTCTATCAGTGTCTGCCAAGTTCCTGTTCCTAATAAATCTGCTGTTTTCAAGAGTGACAGGAGTCTCCAGGACTGTTTTTATTGCATCTTTATTGAGTTAGACCAATAACACAAAATAGGAATTTTCCTATTTGCTAAAATGCACAGTGATACTTCAAATAAAATTAAAAATTCTATGGAGGTTCCATCTTGCCGCATTCTTTTGCTGCTTTTAAGATTTTTAATGATTTTTTCTTATTCCTTTTTTTAAAAACTGGCATTAAGGTCAGATTGAGAGTTTAGTAATTTAATTAATTTCAAGCCAATGGAATGGAAGAAGATAAAGTGAAAAGGTCTTTATTTGTTTCCCCTTCAAACTCTCAAGGTTTCATATTTATTTACATTGGAGGATTGTGTGTGTGTGCATGCATGTGTATAAAACTAGAATATTTTAAATTGTTCACGTGAGAAAATTTAGCCTGCTATTTTATTCTTAATTTTGCCTCTGAAAATTTATCATGGAGTCTTTTTAGTTGACAACTTACAGTTTCAGGATACCAGCTGGGCTATGTACCAAAAAAGCTGATGGTTATGTCTCCATAAGTTTTGAGACTGAATACCTTAATAAAAGTGCTGGAGGAGATATAAGGATGCCCTGGGCAAAATATTGATTGGATGCACCTTCAAACCAGTATTCTTGAAATGTTTGATTACATTATCTAAGGGGAAGTCTGAACATTCTATGGAGGAAGGAAGACACTGGGGCCATTTGTTTGTATAGATCTGGTCCCAGACTCCCAAACTGTACTCAGTGTTACGGTTTACAAATAGTATGCACTCAAGAAAACTTGATGCCTCAGTGCTGCAGAGTTGGGAGGTGGGGCCCAGTGGGAGGCATTTAGGTAAAGGGGGCGGAGTCCTCATGGATGGCTTAATGCTTTGCTTACAGGAAGGGGTTAGCTAGCACTAGCACAAGACTTCATGCCCTTTTCTCTTTGGCATGTGCTTTTTGCCCTTCTGCTTTCTTGTCATGCATGGAGCAGCATGAGGTTCTCACCAAAAGCCAAGCAAATGTCAACACTATGCTCTTGAACTTCCAGTACTGGGAGTCAAAATAAACACCTTTCCTTTATAAATTCCCCAGTCTCAAGTATTCTGTCATAGCAACAGAAAATGGACTAAGACACACTATAACAAAGATCCTGCCATTGATTATACCAACTTCTTTTGCTTTTTAATGGAAGAGGGAAAGAATAATATGAAAAAACACTTTTGTAATCATAATGACATCTTAAAAATATTTAATATCTGGTTACATTTGGTTTATATTGTCTTTCCCCCTTTCTACCTTCTCAGAATCAAATATTAAAAAGATAGGTGAAGGTCTGTATATCCTCTACTCTCCTCAGAGGTAATATTTTCATGAATTTGGGCACAAGCTTAGTTCATACATTAATACTTCTATGAATCTATGAACAATATGTAATGGTGCTGTGTATCTTTGACATTTATTTGAATGACAGTATATTGCCCTCAATACTGTACAACTGGCTCTTTTCGTGAATGTATCCAAGCACTATCCATGTAGACCTATGTAGCTAATTAATTCTAGTGGCTATTTAGTACTACATTGCATAAGCACACTAGAATTTACCTATACGTTCTCTGATGGAGGGTTATTAAAGCTCTCCCATTTTTTCACTATTACAAACATTGCTCCATGGCTTCTAGTTTTTCACCATTTAATACGATAATTGCTAAAGACTTTTGGTAAATGCCCTTTATCAAATTAAGAAAGTTTCCTTCTATCCTCAGTTTACTAGGTGTTTTAAACTTGTCATTTTACCTTTCTACTGGGGGTTTCTTCTCTCAAACCCAAAAGGCTTAACAAAGTGTTTCTTCAGATTAGATACAGTAAATCTAACCTAAAACAAATTTCATAAATTCAGTTTTTCCCCACTTCACTACATTTTTCTTAATGTTTTAGTTCCCTGAAGAGCTACCCAATCAATTCATCCCTCAATCATCTATCTGTATCAAATTGTGAAGCCCACCCAAAGAATATTCTTTTTGGTACTGGGGATTGAACGCAGGGGTGCATAATCACTGAGCCACATCCCCAGCCCTTTTTTTAAAAAAAATATTTTGTTTAGAGACAAGGTTGCCGGGGTCCAGCCCCAGCAGGGTCGGGGGTCTTCCTGGTCAAGGGGTTGTGACGGGGTAGACAGCGTCGGCGATGGGATGGACAGCAACCACACAGACTCAAAGGCCAGTGTAGAATGCAGACAAGTTTATTGAGTTCACACACAGTTTTTATACATTTTTTAAAGTATAACATGCCAAGAATGTAGTTAACATAAAACCCATAGAATTCTTAGTACAGAACAGGCTTACTGGAAAAAGTGATTGTATGAGATAATAACACCCCCACCACATCCCCTGCTAGTGTTCTGATTTAATATCTAAGCTATGAACGTAATCAGCAAAGTTGATCTTAAGTTTCTATTTCATCATAAATGCTCTTGACATAGTGCTTAGCTGTGGTAAACAAGCTAGACTCTTAATTCTATTAGCCTAAGTTAATCTTTAAGTTCAGGCTAGCAAGAGGGCAGTGATCTCAGTGGTTACCATGGCAAATTTCCTTGTAGATAATTGCCATATTGTGTAGTAAAGTAAATCTTACTAGAACGGGGTCACAGGTACCAGACTCTAACATTTAACTTATGCCTATGAATACTTTTACCCCTCCACCATATAATATTTCCTCATTCTGGATCTAACTAACCCATGGGACACAAGAGAGGGTCTCTGTAGTAGGAAGCACTATAATTTTATTCTGTTTCTGATTACTAACAGTGAGACTATGTGCTTTTTGCAAACTCATGACTGGAGAAACAGGTGGCTCTGTGACTGTTCTCACATAACAATATGTGCTTATAACAATCACCCCAGGAAGAAAACACATCACACGGTGGCAGAGGATTATTTTACTGTTTGTGGTAGGGAAGGGGTCATGGTTTCTAATGTTTTATTAATATTCTCAGAAAATGCTGTAGTATTCCCCTCATCCCCAGCAATCACCACTAGAAAATAGTATGAATATTATATTATTAGGAAAATAGTGCAAAAAAGGCACCAGAGCCCAGAGGCATACATCTGGCATTATCTCGAGATGATGAGTCCTTGCAAACATCATTCTCCCAGTGGATCCTTGTCAAACACTGGTTGGGTTGCCAGGTGCACCCAAAGAATATTCTTTTTGGTACTGGGGATTGAACGCAGGGGTGCATAATCACTGAGCCACATCCCCAGCCCTTTTTTAAAAAAAATATTTTGTTTAGAGACAAGGTCTTGCTGAATTGCTCGAGGCCTCAAAAGTTGCTGAGGCTGGCTTTGAACTCACAATCCTCCTGCCTCAGCCTCCTGAGTTGCTGGGATTACAGGGTGTGTGTTACAGGGCCTGGCTTAGAATATGCTTTTAACATCAAGTTTAAAAACTAGTATGTGTCTTGAAAACTTTCATTTAAATTGTAATAATCCTTTACATTTTGAGGTAGGAGGATTCTATGTAAAATCAGCCTTTAGCTTCATCAAAAAGGGAAGCCTTAGGAGAACAAAAATATCATTACAGACTGAGGTATGTTAGCACCCTAAAGCAACAATTCCTGTTTCTTTGGACTGGGTATACTGATTTTTTTAAGTACAAAAACAAACTAGGGCCTGGCGATGTGGCTCAATAGTAGAGCACTTTCCTAATACGAACAAAGCCCTGGATTTATTCCCAGCACCACAAAAATAGGACAAAATAAAACAAAACAAAACCATACATGGACCTGAATTTTAAAAAGTGGTCTTATTATAAACAAGAACCTAGCTATTTAGGAAATAAAGCAAAATGACAAAATGAAACTATATCTTTAGTACATTTGTGCTGCATAATGCAATTAATAAGGCATCCTGTACTTGCTCTTTCTTCTGATGTTAATGTGAGAGAATTGAAAATAAGAATTGCAGAGTCAGGAAATATTTTACATTTTTTTCATCGGCTGCAAGCAGGTGAAGCTTCCTGGGGCTGCCTTTCCCACAGTCTCCACTGTGGGGCAGTAGCAGCCTGCTTAACCCCTCACACAGCATTGAATATCCTTTCCTAGTAGCCTGACAGACTGTATTGGTGTGGATAGGAGTTGGAGGGAAAAGATGGTATTTATTTATTTATTTAAGTTTTATTTCTTTGTTTCCATTATAATAATTTTACAAGAAAAGAATATGATTTCTGTAATTAATCAGTCTTTCATTTTAAATCTGTTTTTTTTTTTTTTTTTTTTTGGTACTGGGGATTGAACCCAGGGTGCTTAACCACGGAACTACATCCCCAGTTGTTTTTATATTTTTTATTTAGAGACAAGTTCTCACTGAGTTGATTAATGCTTTTTTAAGTTGTTGAACCTGGCTTTAAACTCACAATCCTCCTGACTCAGCATCCTGAGATGCTGGAATTACAGGTGTGTGCCACTGTGCCTGGCTGAAATCTGCCTTTTAGTTTCTCCTTCTTCTTCTTTTTGTAAAAACTTTATTTTGCTTATTTATTTTTGTGTGGTGCTGAGGATCAAACCCAGGGCCTCACATGTGCTAGGCAAGTGCTCTACCCCTGAGCTATAACTCCAGACCTTATTCTTCTTTTAGTTTCAACAAAACAAAGATAACATTTAAAATCACTTATCAAAAATACATACTCTTTGGACTGACTAATGAATAATAAATGTGATATTTTTGTATGTTATAAAAATTTTAAATTTTTTATTGTATTGGTTCTTTTAAGTTATACATGACAGTAGAATTCATTTTGATATAATTGTACAAGCATGGGGTATATCTTATTCTAATTAGGACCCAATTCTATGGATGTACACAATGGTGGGATTCACTATGGTGTGCTAATATAGGTACATAGGAAAATTATTTTGGATTCATTCCACTGTCTTTCCTTTTCCTATCTCCCCTTCCTTTTCTTTATTCTCCTTTGTCTATCTTCTGAATATCTATTTTTCACCTTTTTCCCCTTCTTGCAGGTTAGCTTCCACACATCAGAGAAAACATTTGACCTTTGGTTTTTTGGGATTGGCTTATTTCACTTAGCATGATAGTCTCAAGATCCATCTATTTACTTGCAAATGTCAATAGTCATTCTTCTGGGCTGGTGTTGTAGCTCAGTGGTAGAGCACTTGCCTAGCATGTGTGAGGCACTGGGTTCAAATAAATAAAGGTATTGTGTCTGTCTACAACTTAAAAAGTCATTCTTCTGGGGCTAAGTAATACTCCATTGTGTATATATATCACATTTTGGATGGATGGTATTTATTTATTTATTTATTTTTAATATTTATTTATTTACTTTAGTTGTACACAATGCAATACATTTATGTTTACGTGGTGCTGAGGATCGAACCCGGGCCGCGCACGTGCAAGGCAAGCGCTCTGCCGCTGAGCCACAATCCCAGCCCGGATGGATGGTATTTAGAGTAAGTCTCTTAAAATATTTTTAGTATGGCATTATGTTGTCACAGTGGTATTGATGGATATGTGTATCATCCCAATTTCTCCCCATCCCCAAATGAACAATCTCTGTATTCATTTTTAAGTCAAATCTACTACAGTATGAGTCAAGATATTGCAAGTAAACAAACACAATAAGACAAACATAGTCACTTAGAGATGCTAAAAATTACTACTAGGCAACAGAAGAAGGGTTCCTTTTTGATGCTTCCTTAGACATTGCAGCATTACCTTCTAAGAGCATGTGACACTGAAGGAATGTACTCACCCTTGTGAAATGGCTGTGGGGCTGCAATAATGTGCACACTCTTTATTTAAAGCCTGCAGATGTTCAGAGATGGTTAAGATGCAGAATATTTCCAACATGTATTGGCAACTCAACTCATATTTGAGATGGCTTGCGCTCTCATAAGAAAAAAATTGCAGCCGGGCGCGCGGGTGGCGCACGCCTGTAATCCCAGCACTTTGGGAGGCTGAGGCAGGAGGATCGCGAGTTCAAAGCCAGCCTCAGCAATGGCAAGGCACTTAGTAACTCAGTGAGACCCTGTCTCTAAATAAAATACAAAAAAAGGGCTGGGGATGTGACCCAGTGGTCGAGTGCCCCTGAGTTCAATCCCCAGTACCAAAAAAAAAAAAAAAAAAAAAAAAAAAAAAATTGCAGAATCTGGCCTGGCATTAGGGTCTCTAAGAAGACATCCACAGCCTTATGCATTCCTCCCAATAGCAAGCCTTGATCCTTGAAATCCCAAATATTAGCAACTCCTTAGGGTCTTTCCTGAGAGATGAGTGCTTTAATTGGATTTAGTTATCAACCTAATGCTTTTCAAGTTTGCCTAGTCCTGGGATACAGTATAGTGTGCCCGATGAGTGGCAAAATACAGGATTAATGTGGCATATCTTCTTTGAGGGTCACATTTGCTCACTGACCACGATAAAACATTGCTGTTAAGTTCCTACAGCTCAGGAATAGAGTGCAGCATTCACATGAATTTTAAGATAAAACACGAGTCTTCAATTAAGTTTCCTGCTTGCGATGGGCTACTTCTCACCTTCCACCTTCCAGATGTCCTAGGGCCACTATTTTCTGTTCTGCCTCAGAAGACTTCTAGGAAACTTGAGATGCACTGAACAATTAGTTTGGACTTAATCAATGTCGGTGGTGGCTAACTGTTATCTATAGTAGAAATCATAGTGGCAAGCAAACACAGGACTAGTGAGTTTTGAATGGCAGGTTGGTGTTTAGGAGGACAGGATCTTGCTTGCTCCTGATTGGGCACTGCATTGGAAGTCTCTGGACAGAAGAGAGACAGCAGCAGGACACCGGCATCAGGTTTTTAGGTTTGTTTTTTTTTTTGGTACTGGGGATTGAACTCAGGGGCACTCGACCAGCCCTTTTTTGTATTTTATTAGAGACAGGGTCTCACTGAGTTGCTAAGTGCCTCGCCATTGCTGAGGCTGGCTTTGAACTCGCCATCCTCCTGCCTCAGCCTCCCAAGTGCTGGGATTACAGGCGTGCGTCACCGCGCCCGGCTCTGGCATCAGGTATTTCCTGATGTGCTCATGAAATGTTTTGAGACTGTCCTTCCTCTCTGAACTCTACTTGTGATCATTTTCCCTGATCCTTAATTTGGTTACTTCCCTAATTAAATTACTCTGCAACTGTAAAGGGGCCCATACCATCTTGCCTGTGATGACTTAGCATTTGTACTCCCCCATTCCAAATCCTACTCCTCCCAGGAACAAAGTGTCCCTTACATTAGGATGTACTCTTAGAATGGGAGCTTGTTCGAGATACTTTTTTTTTTTTTTTGGTAACAGGGATTGAACTCAGGGGCACTCGACCAGTGGGCCACATCCCAAGCCCATTTTGTATTTTATTAGAGACAGGGTCTCACTGAGTTGCTAAGTGCCTCAGTGTTCCTGAGGCTGGCTTTGAACTTGCAATCCTCCTCCTCAGCCTCCCAAGTGCTGGGATTACAGGTGTGCGCCACTGTGCCCAGCTGAGATACTCTTCTTAAGCCTTCAAAGGCTTCCCATCTGAATGCTTCACCATGGCCAGCAGGCCTTTAGATCAGGGTCCACACTGCTTTGCATGTCCCCCAATACCCCAGCACCCATGGTGATCCAGCCACACTGACCACCTTGCTACTCCTCAGACTTATTGAGCTGTTATTTCAGGGCCTTTGCCTTGCTGTTCCTTCTTCCAGGAACACTCTTCCTACAGGTGTCTGTTTGGGCTGCCCCCTCACTTCGTCTACATGCTCACACTCTCTGCTTGGTGAGGTCTTCCCTAGCTGCCCTTCCTGACACGCCCCTCCCCCACTCACTATCCCTTACCTTGTTTGGTTTTCTTTTCTTCCTAGCTCTTATCTCTACCTCCCATGCAATATATTTGTCTATTGTCTGCCTTTTCCTTTTCCTCCATCAAACTGTAACATCCTCTGGTCAAGGCCATTGTCTTGTTGAACACTGCCTCAATGGAGCCACCTGTAGTGCCTGGTTTATGGTCAGCACTCTGAAAAATTTGTTGCGAGAACAACTGCATTCTATCATTTTATAGATCATGTAACTGAGGTCCAGTGGGACACAGTGAGGATGGGGAATGAGTGGCAAAACCATGGGCTTCCTTCCTGACTGTTGCCCCATGCTGTTCCTTCCCCTTTCTGAGCATCTGGGCATGTAGCTCAGTGGTAGACCACCCCTAGGTTCAATCCCACTACCAAAGAAAGGCTGTCTCCCTTCCCTGAATCCAATCAGGCTAGACCTCATCATTCTATAAATTTTGGAAAGAGCAAAAGACAAGGTTGCTGTCCTTGGTATTTTAGTATCAAAAGAAATGTTGGCTTTAGCAGGACCTGGCAAGTCTAAGGTCCCCAAAGAGCAGTTGTTGATATTGGGCTTTAGAAATGACTGGCTAGCTGGGCGTGGTGGAACATGCCTATAAATCCCAGTGACTTGGGAGTCTGAGGCAGGAGGAGCATGAGTTCAAAGCCAGCCTCAGTAACTTAGGGAGGCCCTACGCAACTTATCAAGACCCTGTCTCAAAATAAAACATAAGAAGGGGGAGATGTGGTTCAGTGGTAAAGCACCCCTGGGTTAAATCCCCAATATCAAAACAAAACAACACAACAACAAAACACGGGCTAGTTTTATGCTTTTTCACAAAATAACCATGGGATATCGATTGTCAGACATGGACTGTGTGAGAAAATTAATGGAAGGGTTCTAAAACACTGGCTAGGGATAAGGACTATAGTTCATTAACTGCACCAAGTGGGTGAAGACTCAGGAGAGCATTGTATTGGCTGCGTCCTGTTCAAGAAGGACTAATCCTCAGCAGTGCCTGGTGATAACGCATTTCCTGTCTCCCCTCCATGCACATATTCACAGGGCTCTGGAGAGCCCTGTTTCTTCATTTGTGGACAATTACTCTGTTTCATTCTTCCTGCAAATATTAGAAGTGGCTATAAAGTTTTCAGCAGTGCTTGAGAAAATCTGAAATCCTAGGTTTCTTAAAGATACTTTATTATAGTGATTAAGAAGAACCATGAGGTACAAATTTGAATCCTTCCTCTTCCATTTATTTGCTGGAGAATCTTAGGCAAGTTACTTAAATTCCCTCTGAGCTTGTTTTCTATCTGTTAAGTAGAAATACAAATGATATCAATTGCATGGGTTGCTATTGAGATGGAATGAGGACCTATTGGCAAAGTGCTTCCCGCATTACCTGGCAAGCAGAAAGGGCTTGGTATACTTCAAATAAGTAGTTGTATAGCTTTGAATACAGTAGAGAGGAACCAGCCTCAGGCAGTGATTTTCCTCTTTTCAAACTGACATGCATCTCTCCAGATAAAAAAACTAGAATTCTTTGTGATTCTGGTTAATTCCTTAGTCAGCAACTCAGCAGATTTTATTTTTTTCTAGGTACTTTTGAGTTTGATGCCTAAATGATGCCAATTTATCTGGCTTGAAGGTGAGTATGAAGTTGGATACAACCTATGAAGCTATTCAGGCCAGACAGCGACCAGTTAGAAAATGAAAGGGGCCATGATGGCAAGGGAGCCATTTTTTTTCCCCCCGTTTCATGGAATTCTGGGTACCGAGGTGAATTTAGGCTTGAAGCTTTGCAGTAGCTGGGAGTCCAGCTCTTTGATGACAGAGGCCAAGAGGATTCCTTTGTGTAAAGAATCTTGAGAAAGTAGAAGTCTCTTAAGATGCTAATTTGGGCAGAGGAGGACCCTCAGGTAAGACTGGGTGCGTGGGTGGGAGTGGGGCTCTCTGGCCCACTGAGGAGAAATGTGCTGCCTCTGGTCGCTGATAGCTTTGTTGAGTGACGAGCTTTTACAGAAACAAAGGAAACGGTGACATAGCAGGGGCTGTCCCTGTGGGGACTGTAATTGACTGATACTGTTCCCATGTGCTCTTCTTGATTAAAATACTTAAAAGGAGATTGAAAACACAGAAATTATGATGAAATTAGCAGATTTTCTTCCTGAACTTAATTTCTGTTAAAGGGAGGGAGAGGTCCCCTGCATTGAACGATATTTCGAGACTGCCAGGAGATGGCGCCAGGGCTTGGTTCTTGATTTGGTCTTTGGGGCACCAAAGAAAGAAAACTCAGCATAGGGGTGGAGGCCTCAGCCTAGCATTTCCATAAATTTCTATTTCTCAGGAAATCTGAACAAAAATCCTGCCTTGGCATTCCTCAGGTTAAATGCTCTTCTCTTTTTATCTGGCCCAGAACTGAATTTCTGATCCTGTTGCCCCCATTTTCAGTTACCGGTTCTCCATCAGAGGAGCACACTGATGTCATCGTACTTAGGCTAACATGAAACAGAATGGAGTGTGGAGAGGATTCTAAATGAATAAGTTCACAACTTTCCAGTAGGTTGCATTAAAAAAACAGGAATCATATAATTTGGGAAATAAATGTTTTGGGTCATGCCATTTTTTATTTTCTTTTCAGACCCTCTTCACTGAACTGTTCTTATCAGCCAAGAAACCAATGTAGCTGATGCCAGGGATTCCAGAACTTTCTGCTAGGAAGTATTTTTGCACTTCAGGGTTGAATTCCTAGCACAATTAATAAGAATTACCACCACAACCTAAAAAGGGCCTATGCAGGCCTGTTTCTTACATTCTAGCACCGTGGGGAGCACATGATGCTTATCTCATGAAATCCTCCCAGTAATCTTTTGGGATTCATGCTTTATGGTACCATTTTTCAGACTAGGAAACTGAAGCCTAGATTCAATAATTTTCCCCAAATTATTCAACCTGTGAGCAGAAGAGAAGAGGGATCAAAACTCTGACAATCTGAATCCAGGTCTGTGTGGTTGACCACGCCACCCATCAGTGACTGTGGGGGATAAATAGGTGCCTTGGAGAGAGTGCTCAGTGGTCCCAGGTAGCTTGGTGTGCTGAGGGGCACTCAGGTGTAGGGGTGTGGGGCCATTTAGTGTCCACTGGAGACTCAGCACTGTGCTATGTCCAGTGGCTTCTCACAACAGATTATAGATTCCACTTTCTGGGACCTGCACGATCTGGACTCTGCTCCCCTGTCCTCTTCCCCTTGATTGTTACTCTCCTGGCATCTTTCTCTTTCTGGAACTTGCCAAGGCCATTTCTACCTCAGGGCCTTTGTACCTGCTGATTGGCTCACTTTTCCCTCAGCTTCTCACAGGGCTGGCTGTTTTCCCTCAGGACTCAGCACGGATAGCTCTTTCTCATCACGGACAGAACCTAATAAGGCTCCTCTGCCTCAGGTCCTCCTGATCCTATTGCTCCATCCTCTTTCCTTTATGTGCTTGGGATGATCTCTCATTATCTTTTCAGTTGGTTCCTTGGCTTGTATTGTCTGTTTCCCTGCATTAAAATGTAAATTTGGTGAGGCAGGGATTCTGATAGTCTAGAGTATTCCGGAACCAGAAGAGGTTCTTAATAAATGTGTACTGAATGAATATGATGAAAGCTAGAGCGAGGCTGACACAAAACAACTAAAATCAGTCCATGGCAAAGGTGGAAGCAGCCTACAGTGGTGGTTAAAAGGTGGCAGTGTGCTTGATAGCATGCATAAGGCCCAGGTTCAAGCGCCAGAACTGAAAAATAAGGGTCTTTGTTTTAACTGCCTGGATTTAAATTCTGACTCTGGTACCCACTAGTTGTGAGACTTAGGCCACATCGTTTAGCTCTTTTGTGTTTCCTCAGTAGTAAGTTGAAGATGATGATAATAACAGTAGCAATAATACCTGCCTCACGGGCTGTTATGAGGGTTAAATGAGGTATGCATGGAAGGCTTAGAATGGAGCCCGACACGTGGTGCTCAGTAAAATTGGCTAAATAAGTAAATAAAGGCACCACCAAGCAAAACCGGATGGCTTTAGAAATCCAGAAAAATAAAAATGCTCCAGTGGGAAAGGCTGGAAGAGGGCAGATTTGGATTTGAGAAGACAGGGAAGTCTGAGGGTGCACCTGTCTTTGCTCAGGTCCCTAATTTCAATGTAGTTACTCATTCAAGAAACATCTATTTGTCTATTATTTTTTTCATTCAACAAATGTTTATTTATTTGTTTTCCAACAAATATTTATTGAGGATTTACAATGTGTCAGCACCTGGATGGTAGCAATAAAATGATATATAACACCAAATAAATTCTATTGATTATTCCCTCTTTGTTTTATGAGGAAAATGCTCCCCCCCCCCCAACCCTGACTCCTGCTTATTTAATTGGATGCTTTTATTTTCTTTTTTAATATATATATATTTATTTTTTTAGTTGTAGTTGGACACAATACCTTTATTTATTTTTATGTGGTACTGAGGATCGAACCCAGGACCGCACACGTGCTAGGTGAGCGCTCTACCGCTAAGCCACAACCCCAGCCCTGACTTGGATTCTTAACTTGGATGCTTTCAAGAAATAGTTATTGAGCATGAACAAAAAAAATGGTTAATAAGTGATCCTTCCCATTTTCTACCTCCCACTTTCATCTCCAAATTATTCTAGGAATTCACTATATAGAATGGAGATCTATATATTTAAAACATAAATATTGTTTGACCTTAACATAAAGAGTGATGCTCTAAAAAACCCACAGCCTCTTCTTCCTCTAGCCATGGTCTTTCTCGTCCCAGATGGTGCGCAGAGTCTGAGATGAATCTCAAAGCCTCTAGGGTGATTATACTTGGGAGATGTGCAAATTCCTCCCTCTCTCCTCAATTAGAGTCAGCCCATGTGCATCGAGCATTAAGCACGCTATGCAAATGCACGGGTATAGAGACATAATAAAAATGACATCTTTGACAATGTATGCCTCTAAAAGTTTATAGTTTACAGTGGTCCAGTGCCTGCCGTGCAAAACAGGCAACAAAGGGAACCCAAATGGGGGTGGGGAGAGGACCAGACAGGAACTGCAGTCCCAAGATAGGACATCAAACTGCAGTTCCTAAGTGGGGGTGACTCTGAGAGATGTAGCAGCACCTAATGACAGTATACCAACTCTGAAAACAGCAAAAAAATAAAAAATAAAAAATCAGTTTTTTTAAATCAGGGGCTGGTGAGATTTGGAGAGTGCTGTATGCATTTACAACAAGGTGGGAGATAAATGGAAAGAAGCCTTCTCTCTGAGGTAAAGACATTGGAGCTTCTCCATGGACCCAAGAGGAATAATCACAGTGACATGGTGAGAAGAGTCAATAGACTTTCAACGTGGACTTTATGAGATTTATGAAATCTCACCCATTCCCAGTATATGGCCTCAGGACACAGAAGCAAATAATAACACTTAATTAAAACACATAAAACAAGAGTATCAATGACAGTACATGTCAAAATCAATAAAATGCTAATTTCTAAAGATTGTGTTTGCAGGAAGACGGTAAGGTCAGGGACAAGGAATTCCACAACAAAGGGCCTTTGTGAAAGGAAGCAAGTTTCCATTTCCTGTGGCTGGAGGTATGGAGATTCTCTGGTTCAAATCCTTCACTGTACACAGGATACATGGAGCTCCAGAGAACTGGTAATTTCATAATAGAAATAGTCAGGACATACTCTGAGTCCAGACTGGTGTTCTCCATTCTTGCAACACTCCTTGAATCCTACAGTTACTGGTGGGGATGCCCTCCCTCTTTTTAGATGAGGAGCCTGATTCCATAGCACAAGTCGACCGGAAGACATCCACCCACCAGTGACACAGGTGTCTCTAAATTTTCTCACAAAACACAACATCTTCCATGCCTGACTGCATCTCAATAAAGGTTTTCAATTGGCAATCTGCAGTGAGACATTTCTAAGTAGAATTGTTTCCCTGTGCATTCAGGTCCTCTCCCTGTCACTGGGATCTGGGCAGAGCTCTCACAACCTCAGCTTCACATCACTTTTTTTTCCCCAAGATGAATTCTCATAGGGGCAAAAAAGCACCCCACCATGGCCCATATGAAATGGCACCCACCCCAATTCTTCTTGAATCCATTCAGAATATAATATAATTCTGCAAGACACAAATTTCCTTCCTTCCTTCCTTCCTTTTTTTTTTTTCTTTCTAAGACATATGAATTTTCTTTCCATCTAAATGAGATCACTTGGGTTAAATTGTTAGAAACGACAGTAGGCTGTGTTGTGTGGGGTTTGGATTACATGGGGTTTCCATCAGTTCCTAGCTCTTGGTTTGAAATCTGGGCACAGAGTTCTGGAAACTCTGATTTTTCAAGAAGTTGCTTGGCATTCGAAATATGGAAATGGGAGGTGTCTCAAGTCTTAATTGCACTTATACCCTTTGGTGGATTTGATCAAATCATAACAGTGGATAATGTCTGGAGGTGCAGAAATGTGGGATTGAGGTGGACATGGAAATTTAGACCCAGGATGGCTAATTTCTACTCAGAACCTGACTCTGTCTGGAAATGCTGGCCTTGTCCTTGCCCACAGACTGAAGAACAGGACTTCCTTCTGGGTCCGCATGGCTTGGGCTTTCCTGGTTATTTGGTTCTCTACCAACTCTCTACTTTGGGCATTGGGTAGATGGTGTCTTTGTGCAGGCAATCTTGCAACATGGCAAACATGTCATTTTTAAAGAGTTAGTGGATTGGTAAATGTGGAAAACCAGAAAATGCTTGGCATATCCTGTAGAAATCAGAAATCTAAATAGAAGGGATTTAGGGTTGCTGATCTGATTCAAAGGGGTCAGCAAGGGAACTTTTTCTACAACACAGCTTGTGTAAAAATTTAAACTGCCATTTATTGGAAACATACTTTGCTGTGATTCATTTAATTTTCAAAACAATCCTATAATAGTTGTTCTGTTATGAGCTGTAAGAGCCTTTAATGAGGAAGTAGCTAAGATGGCGGCTGGCTGAGAGCCAAGAGGAGGCGTTTACTTGTTTACACCTGACCTTATTGTAATTGACTAAGAATCTTTCTGTGCCCGTGGGCACTGCGTACCGCAGCTGTAAGTTGAGCTTGTGACATGTGTATGCTTGTTAAGGTAAAGAGTATTTAAAGAGATTGTGGGGGAATCAGAGGGGACAGAAGAGAGAAGATAGAGAAGAAGAGGAAGCAACAATAAAGGAACCACTCATTCCCAGTCTGCCTCCGATTTCTTTCCCGCGGTATCGTTGCCTTAGGCAGCAACAATTAGCCCCACCAATCTGAATTCGAGTTGAGGCACTGTGAGTAACTTGTCCGAGGGCATATGTATGAGGTGAAGAAAGGGTTCAAGCCAACATAGCCTACTCCCAAATCTGTGTGCTTGACCACTATACCACCCTACCTTTCAGTTGCCAGTCAACTGTCTATGATTGATATGTTAGGCTATTTGGGGTGGCTGAGGGAGATTATGGGGTGGTAAAATTTCTCTGCCCAAAGTCTTTAGCTTTCTGATAATTACTCTAGAAAGATTTATTTGTAACTGAAAACAGAATGGATCCAAGCAGATCAGCCAGTGAGCTAAGAACCTGCTGGGGCTATTGGCGATGAGAGCAAGGAGAAGTGCTAGATGAGTCCTATTGTCTAGAATTTGGCTAATAGAACAGAAGCTGTCTACCAAGGAGGTGGAAACTGGCGGTCAGAGAAGCTGGTGATTGAGGGAGGCCTAAGAGACAGTTCATGTAGTGGTGGTGTTTTCTGGTATGGAAGTAATCATTTTTCTGTCTTTGTCACAAAGTAAGACTTACACATTATTTATAGGGGACAAACAGGCAGATACCTTCCTCAAGAGCATTAGAAAGTCGGGTTAAGTCTCCCTCATTGTTCTAACAGACTGAAGAGACTATTTGTGGCTAGTGCTGAAGAAAAGTCACCAACAGCTTACAAGAACCAGCCAAACAGCTTTTAATATCAGGAGAGTTGCCAGATGTGGTATTGCAGATAAACTTTAATGGTGATAATGTTGAGTTAGGAGATTTATGGATTTAACTCTCTTCAGGTTGAAGGACAGAATGCTTGTTGGATTAGCCAGTCTTTAAAAAGAGTTAATTGGTAAGAAAAATACTCAATTATAATTTTCAGAAATGTTTTCATGATTAAAATAGTTCATGTTAATTATGTATGTAAAAAGAAATTTGTAGGTAAAAATTTATTTCTTCATTTATTCCACTAATATTTGATAAGTATGTGCAAGACATGGTTTAGGCCCTTGGGATATGGCAGTGAGCAAAACAGACAAAACAAGCTGCCTCTGAGGAGCTGACACCCTAGCAAGGGAGGCAGGTGGTGAATGTAATAATTAAGCAAACACACGAATACTCTGTGGGAGGATGGTAGGTGTTATGGGAAAAAATGGAACAGGGTAGAGAGGAAAGGGAGTTGAGGCAGGGGAAGGGGCAGATTTCACATTTGAAAGGATGGTTAAAATGGACTCTTTGTAAAGATGGCATTGGAGCAGAAACTTGAAGGAGGTGATGGAGTGAGGCAGTGGGATACTGATGGGCAGGATATACTGGGCAGAGGCCAGGGCAGTGTACTAGTCCAAGGTGAGACAAGTCCCCTGTGCCTGAGGAGGGTGGGGTCAGGGAGAGAGTAGACAATGGCCAGGTCAGAGATATAATGGAGTTGAGAACATGCGTGAAGTGGGGCTGCTCCACTAGAAGGTTTCCATCAGAGTTCTTAGAGAATCTAGACTTGAGGGGCTGTGGCTGGGGCTCAGCAGTAGAGCACTCATCTCGCATGTGTGAGGCCCTGGGTTCGGTCCTCAGCACCACATAAATAAAATAAAGGTATTTTGTCCACCTACAATTAAAAAAAAAAAAATAAAAAAAAAGAGAGAATCTGACTTGACATTTCAAAAGTTTTGATTTAGCTGCTGTACCAAGAATAGACTGTAAGGGAAAAGAGTAAAAGCAAGGAGATCAGGTAGGAGCTCATAGAATAATCCAGATGAGATAAGATGGTATTTTGGACCAGTTTTGTAGCCTCGGTGTTGGTGAGAGGTGTGAGGATTCTTGAACTTAGAACCAGCATGATTTCTAATGGACTGAATGTGGAATATACAAGGTAAAAAGTGTTAAAAGATGACTCCCAGGGTTTTTGGCTTGAGCCATTGGAAGAACAGGTTTGCCTCCAGCTGTAATGGGGAGAACTGAAGGTAGGGTGGAATTTTGAGGGAAATACCAATAGTTCAATTTTGTGCATTTTAAGATCAGGATGTTCAAATGACTGAATGTTGAGTAGGTTGTTAGATGTATGAAGCTGAGTTCAGGAGTGGAGGTGGGTGAGTTGCTGAGTTTGGATAAAGTCATAAGACTATATTATCAAAAGAGCAATAAACAGCACCAAATCCTGCATCTAGAGAGAGCCAACGCTAACATCATGGCAGTTTCTTTTTCAGATTTCTCCCTCTAATATATAATTAAATAACATACGTCTTAGTTTCTGATGTGATAATGCTTCATAATAAGCCAGCTCACATTCAGTGGCATGTAGCACATATTTGTTTTTCTTTCTCATGGTTCTGTGACTTGGCTGGAGTATCTTTTCTTAGATTAGGGGTTGATTTGCCTGGCTCAAGGTTTGGGTTGGTTTCCTTCCATTCCACTTGTCTTTACATTCCTCTTGGGTCAGCAACTTCCAAGGACATGTTTTTCTTGTGGCAATGGCAGAAACGCAAGTGTATGAACAGACCCACATAATACCTCTTAAGGGCTTGGCTTGGAACCGACAGATTGTCACTTTTGCCGACATTCTCTTAGCCAAATAAGTGCAATGGCCAAGCCCAAGATTAATGGGGTTAGGAAGGGTGATTTTCCCACCCCAGTGCACTGAAAGGTCACACAGCAAGGGAAAAATTGCAATTATAACCCAACTTAACAAAATATACAACATAGAATTTTATATAGTACATAGGTTTACATAATGGGATGATACTCTATATACTATTTTATATAACTTTTCACTAAAAATATAATTAGTATTTCCCCACGTGTATAATATTAATATCAACAATGTATATTCTATTATATAGATGTACAAAAACTTACTTAATAAATCTCCTGTTTGTGGACATTTAGGTTACTTGCAATTTTTTTCATTACTATAAATAATGCTGAAGTGAATGTACTATGTATCTTTGCACAATTTTCTGAATTTCAATTTAGGATAAACCTCTTAAGAGTACAGCATATGGGTCAATGTGTGAACATACTTTTAAACTATTAAAACTTTTTTTATTTTATTTTATTTTATTTTTTTGTACCAGGGATTGACTCCAAGGGTAGTTAACAACTGAGCTACATCCCCAGCCCTTTAATTTTTTATTTTGAGACAGGGTCTCTCTAGGTTGCTCACAGCCTCACTAATTGCTGAGGCTGGCTTCAAACCTGCTATCCTCCTGCCTCAACCTCCCGAGCCACTGGGATTACAGGTGTGCACCATCACACCCAACCTATTGAACCATTTTGAAAAATCATCTTCCAGGTATGTTACACCTATAGTACATGGTAGTGCTCATTTATAGTCACATTCCTCAATATGAAGTATTGGCATTCATTCTCCTCTTTGCCAATCTAAAAAGTGGAAAGTATTCTTTCTTTATACTTTTGATGATCAATAAAGATGAATATTTTTCCCTTGTTTATTGGCCAATTTATTTCTTCTTTTGCAAATTGCTTGTTAGTTTTGCCTGCATTTCTCTCAAGGTGGTTTCTCTTTTTCTGATTTTTTTAAAGCAGTATTTATATATCAACACTGTCAATACATTGTCATTTTGTTGAAATGTTTGTGACAGTTTTTGAAATATAGAAAAGTGTTAGTTTCCTATTATTATTACAAATGATCACAGACTTAGTGGCTTTAAACCTCACGTATTTATTTTCCTACCATCCTGGGGGACTGAAGTCCAAAATTAGCTTCCCTGGACTGAAGTCAGGGCTGGCAAGGCTGCTTTCTCTTGGGCTCAGGGGAGGTCTGTTTCCCTGCTTTTCTAGTTTCTAAAGGCTGCCCTGGCATTCTTTGGCTTGTGACCCCTTCCTCACATCACATCATGCTTCCCCTCACATCTTCTTCCTCCTTTGATCAACTCGCCTCCTTTGTATAAAGACCCTGGTGATTGTGTTTAGGGCCCACCTGAGTAATCTAGGCTACTCTGCCCAATTCAGGATTCCTGAAGTGTCACTAAAGTCCTTTTTCCATCAAAGTTATTATTCACAGATTCTAGTGACTGGCTGCCAATATCTTTGGGAGACCATTATTCAATATTTAGGTTGCCCAAATCATTCCTATAATTACAATTTTTCTTTACAGTCTCTTTCTCTCTGTCTTTCTCATATGGCCTTCCTTACTCCATTTATATATATATAGTCACCTAAATTTTATTTTAGGACTGTTTTCATTTTATTAGAGCTAAGTCTGTGATTCATTTAGAATTTATGTTGATGTAAGAATGAGGTAGGGATCCACTTATATAGTTTCCAAATTTCTAGCTTGTCTTCTCAATGCATCATTGAATAATCTACATTTTCCTTGCTGTTTTGAAATGCCATGTTTATTATATACTAATTCCATTTGTGAGTCAATTTCTGGAATCTTTGTGCTTTGTGTTCCACTTTTCTTGTCTCTCTCTTCCTATATTGTTGCCGCCTGCAGCTATTGCCGCCTGCAGCAAGGATATTGCGGGAAAGAATTCGGAGGCAGACTGGAAATGAATAGGTTCTTTATTCTTCCTTCTTCTAACTTCTCTCTCCGGCTCCAACAACCTCTCCAACTCCAACCACCCCCTCTAGCCAACCTCACCTGGTTAAATACTTTTTGCCTTAACAAGTATACACATGTTAACAGCTCAAACTTATAGGTGCATCACATAGTGTTCATGGGCATAGAAAGATTCTTAGATAAAAGCATGAATATCAGGTGAAAATACTTAAACACCTCTTATGGCTCTCAGCTAGCCGCCATCTTAGCTATCTCCTTATTAGGACTCTTACACTGTATCATTGTCATCATATATTTAAAAGTCATGGATCATATTTAGTAAGTCAAGTTACTTCTCATATTATTTCTTTTACCATTTTTAGCTACTTTTACATTTTTAAAAGTTGTGAATGGCACACATACATATATGCAGTGTAGAGATGGGAATGAAAACTAATAATAAAATTAACACCCATGTCCCCACAACCCAGCTTAAGGACATTCCCAACATTCCCAGCACTACACCTCCCAAACAGGAAACCACTGTGATGAATTTATAGTTGAACATTTTCTGACTTTCCTTTGTAATTCTAACACATATGAACTCACTTTGAAAATTCTTAATTTCCTCCACAATGGGATTTTTATCAGAGTTGCACAGATTTGTGGACTAATATAAGATAACTGGCATCTTTGTAATATTTACTCTTTTTATCTAACATCACTATTTGTCTATTTATTGACAGTTTCTCTAATATGCTTGTCTTGATTTTTGTAGCGTTCATGGGACACCTGGTTACTAGAGGCTTCTTTCTGGTGTGCCCTGCTCACAAGGGCACAAATAGTCTTGTCTTTGGAACTAAGTCTGTGTATTTTCCCCTAAACATCCTTTTTTCCCCGTTACTCACCTATCTTCTTCCTGCCAAGTCTCTAACTGTCCAATGGAACCATAAAGCACTAGCTGAGTCAGTGTAGGTTTTTGCCCAAGGTCATCTATTTCTGGGAAATGTAAACAGGAGAGGCACTATTTGAAGTTTGATTTCCAGGCCATGTTTAAGGGTCTTGATTCTGATTGGTTCCAAACCAATAAATGCCCACAATAAATGCTTAAGGAAAGGATTGATAGAAGCTGAACTTTGACTAATCTCTTTTTCACCACTGGCCAATGATGTTAAAAAGGTTTTCCTGCCTCATGTCAACATTGACATGGTTGTTTTGATGCAGTCATCTTGGCTTGGGATATTTTGATGCCCACTGAAAGCAAATAGTTAAGTCTGTAGTTTAAAAAGGGATAGTGATTCTACTTCTGTATGGATTCATGCTTCAGATATATTTGAAAAAGAGCAAAAAGACTTTTGTACTAGATGGTACATTATAGTACCATCTGTAGTAACAAAAGATTGGAAACAACACAAATGTTCATCAGTAGAGAATTGGTAAATCATAGTATAGCCAAACAACAAAATATCATGTAACTATAAAAAAATGTGCACAACAAACTATATAGTATGCTATTTTTGTTTAAAAAGATAGGTGAGATAATAGATATTTTTTGACATAGGCAAAAAGAAACTCTAGGAATTCATAGGAAAATAATACTCTTAGTTACCTGGGTGATAGAAAACATTTGGATAAGCCGGGCATGGTGGTGCATGCCTGTAATCCCAGCACTTGGGAGGCTGAGACAGGAGGATCACGAGTTCAAAGCCAGCCTCAGCAATGGCGAGGCACTTAGCAACTCAGTGAGACCCTGTCTCTAAATAAAATACAAAAAAGGGCTGGGGATGTGGCCCAGTGGTCGAGTGCCCCTGAGTTCAATCCCGGTACAAAAAAAAAAAAAAAAGACAAAAAAAATTTGGATAGAAGACAGGGGTGAGAAGACTTTTTACTGTAGACTATTTCTATTTTTATTAAAAATTTGAAGTATAAGAATGCATTGCCTACATAAGTTTTTTTTAATGATCAGGTAATATTTACAACAGAGATCTTCACCCTATCTCTGACCCCTTCCTTGTGCCCAACACTACTCCAGCCCACAGCTTCTTTACACCTCACCATGTCTGAAGAAATATTTGTTTTGCTTACTATTTTGGTGATTAAAAACATGGTGCAGTTGTCATGAATATCTAGTTCAAAATACCTCTTTTCCAGGACCAGCTCAACAGAGACGTGAGAAATGAAACTTAAGTTTATTTCTCACAATAAGATCACTGAGGGGTTGATGCAAGATTATGTACGTTCACAGGTATTCACTCAATCAGTGAGTAGACATTACTCAGACCCTCTGATATGCTGGCTCCTTTGCTGGTCTTGGTCAGCTTTGTGTTTGGACAGATCATGCAGGTCATTAGTAAGGAGGTGTTATGGTTTAGATGTTGTGTCCCCCAAAAGCTCACGTGTGAGACAATGTAAGAAGGTTCAGAGGAGAAATGATTGAGTTGTAAGAGTCTTAACCCAATAAGTGATTTAATCCCCTGATAGGGATTAACTGAGTGGTAACTGAAGTGGCAGGGTGTGGCTGGAGGAGGTGGGAATTGGGGTGTGGCTTTGGGTGTATATATAAGTATCTGGCAGTGGAGTCTCTTTCTGTTTCCTGATCATGATGTAAGCTGCTTCCCTCTGCCACACTCTCCCGCCATGATGTTCAATCTCACCTTGAGCCTCGAAGAATGAAGCCAGCCTTCTTTGGATTAAAACCTCTAAAACCGCGAGCCCTCAAATAAACATTCCTCCTCTACAGTTGTACTGGTTGGGTCCTTTAGTCACAGCAGCAAAATATCTGACTAAAATAGGAGGGTTGATGGGAGAGTCCTCAGCTTGGTGGCAGGGCATGGGCTGGGAGGTTGAGGCAGCCACCACTGGCAGGCTCAGGGGGGAAACATTTATCTGACTTTGCATGAACCCTATTCTCTGTTGTCTGAAATGGACTTTACCTTCAAAGATGCCAGACATGGCAAAATAACAGCAATGGCTTCTGTTTTTCAAGGAGGCATATTGCCCACTGCTGATTCTAGTTGGTAGTGAATTATTGGCAACTTTTGTTTTCTTGTGATGTACCCTTTCAGCTCAGAGATACAATAAAGTGATAAAAATAAAAAGCTCCCTCCCTTTGTTATTGAATAGGTGGAGCTGATAAATATTGGTGTCATGGTGGAATAGAGAGAGATGCTGAGGACACAGAGTTTAGGGTGTGTGTGTGTGTGTGTGTGTGTGTGTGTGTGTGTGTTAGGCCTTCTCAGGGTATCCACAGTTACTAAAAGAGCCATGAGAATTGCAGAAGTAAAACAAGATGTAATTCGAGGCTTTTTGGTCCTTGGCAACACCAGAGAGAATTTTCTCTGAGATTGATGGATGAAGTTCTTATATATAGGAATATTAGGTCACAATTTGTTCTAATTTGGGGGCACATTTTGTCTCAAACTTAATGCTTGGTATCCCACCATTAGCAGAATCACTTTTTGGGGGTGACGTTGCTTCTGATCATAACACCCATGGGCATTGATGGAGAATAAGCCTAGAGGGATAAAGGTTAGGAGGGAAGGGTGGGCAGAAAAGTCTGAGCCATGGAGTTGGTGATGGAGCCGGGCAAGGAACAGAGTATATAGAAAACCTAAAAAAAATAAAGGGGGTGAAGATGGTTGCTGAGAAAGGTAAGGGAGGAACTAAGGTAAGTTTCATCTGTTTTCCAGTATTGTCAAGCTTGCTCAGAATTTGCACAGGAAAGTCTATGTCAGTGGGGGAAGGTGAAAGCTTAACTCCCTTCTTAGCTTCTATTGCAAATTCTTCACAGGGGTTTCCTCCAGAGACCTTGTTTACTTGGCTGACACATACTGTCATTAGCAATCTTCCGATTGCGAAGTAATTAAAATCTGCAATGTAAAGACACACTTAGTATTCTGGAGGCACAAAGCAATCTTAGAGACTAGTTCACTTATCTGAGAAGTCATGTGGGGCATTCTGTCACATCTTGGTGTAGCTCAGCCAGTCCATGACTTGGGAATTTGATGGAGGCATTGTTGGAGAACTGAAAAACGTAGTCAATTAACTTTTACGGTTTGATTTTTGCAGTGTTATTCTATGTGTATAAACACCATGTGTTCATGTTCAGAGAGTGATTTTTTCCCTTTAACAAAGGACTCTCTCCGTGGCAGTGGTGAGAAAGTGATAAGCAATCACTAGGTGTTGCTGAGGGAGGTGACCTTGGCTTTTATTTTTGAACTCATTATTTCCTCTTTTACATCAAGGTTAGAAAACTGCATAACTTTTTGATTAGTATTACAAAAGTATTTAAATACCTAGATTTGCCATGTACAGTTGTAATCTCCACAGAGAGCAAATCCATCCATTCCACACATACCAGGTGAGCCCATTAAGACCCAGGTGCTGTGCTGCGCATTTGAGATGCAGTGATGGGTAAGAACAGACCCAGTACATTCTGCTACTTTCTGGGGCCTGTGCTCCTATGTTGCATTGACTATAATACTAAGCTTACAGTCAGTGAGGGAGACATGTCAATCAAATAACCACAGAAATAATTGTTTCAAATTTTGGCAAGCACTATGAAAAATAGGTAGTATGAAAGTGTATAATGATTTTTTAAAAATTTGAGATTTGAAGAACACATAGGGGTTAATTAGGTGAAAAGCTTCTTGGAGTAAGGGCAGGAGGGAGGGAGGGAGGTGCACAGAGCATCCCTAACATAAGGGAGCTTGAGACACGGAAAGACCAGTGTTTCCAGAGAGCAGTTCTTTGTATGTGACTTTGTCCGTGTCATTGAACTTGATTGTTTCAGCTTTCTTATTTGAAAAATGAGGGTTTTGATATTGGCTCCCTGTCATGATGAATAACAACTGCCCCATAATTAATGACAAAATGAGCAGCCCTTTCGAATTTTAAAATGAAAGGTGCAGTAATGGCATAAACCCTGCCAAAAGCTACATCTAAAAGAAAACATAATGATAAGTTGGCACTGAGCTCAGCTTTCTGCGTGGAAGTCGGTAAGAAAGGTCCTCTAATTATGTTTTGCTTTGTGATGGAATCACAATTGAATTTTTCTGTAAATCAAAACTCAGTTCCTCTATGGGAGGATTGTGGACTTTATTGCCGGTTTCCCAGCTGACTGGCCTGGATGAGTATTTAGGCTTGCACTGGTTAAGTCCATTATATTTTAGGGTACAGATGGAGATTTTGCTCTTTAAAAAATACTTGCTTAGGAAACCACAACAATTCATTCTTATTACCTTGTTTACAAAGGATCCGCTTTCCTTTTAGGCTATTTACCACTTGAATAGATGTGTCTGATGTATCCTGGGCTAATTTGATTTTGCCAGGAATCCATTTGGAAAGCAGGTCCAAGAGTGGCCTGTGTGAATCAAGGGGACTCTTACAGCCCTGTCCTCTTACCACTCCTGTGGATTGTCCCACACAGCTTAGGGCCTGGTTGATTTTGAACCAGGTCAGTATGTAGTGAAAATGAGTTCCACTGCAAATAGGCATTTTAGTGTAGAAACAGGTTCACCTTTCACTGATAAGAGGCTTCCACAATAGAAAAGAGGCTGAGTCCAGTCATCGGGGCCTCCTTGCCTTGCTGTTTGTGACAGAGGCCTGCTGCTGTGGTGAGGGTGACACCAATCTCATCCCTCTGCTGCCGGTGAGATATCAGGTAGTACCGCTGCTCCCTCAGCTGGAAACAGTTATTCCCCAGGTAGGTTTCATTACCCTTGTGAAACTAAGTCCACTGGAGGGACTGACCCATTACCCACGTCACCACTGAGTGTGTGCTCACCCCTGCAGAAGAGATGAGGTGACAGCTACTTTGCTCTCTGGCATCTCTGCCTTGCAGCCAATTAACTCTGGGAGCTGTTGGCCGAGTAAATCAAAGGGCAGGAAACAGGCTAAAATTAGATGTGAAGGGAGATGAAACCACAGTTCTTTTGCATTCTAGAACCATTCATTAACCCAAGGTAATAGCACCAGGGTTATGTATTTTGCTTGTTTCTTTCTAATGGCATTTTTCTTCACAGTTACTATAAGATAATATGCTTCAGTGATTATAAATGTTTTTGGGACTTCAGAAATAATTTCCTTTGACTTCTAGATTGAGAAATGAAAAGTCATCTTTTTTTGGGTTGCTTCGGCCCAGGCTGATTTTTGAATGGTTTGGGTACTGGTTTGGGTTTATGCTGAATGTGAAGCCCAGTAATTGTCACTCAGCACGGGCTTCCAGTCTCTTATTTGTGGGCATCATCTTGTGACTTATGGAACCGCAGGAACTGATTTTTACCTTGCCCTTAGGGGGAAAAAAAAACATGTAAGAATATCTTAAGGAGGAAGTCTTTTCTTCCAGACATCCATTCCTAGGAGCATGAATGCTGTGGTCAGCTAGGCGCAGTTCAAATCTTAGCTTTACCCTGACTGTATGAATTTGGACAACTTTCTTTTCCAAGTCTCAGTTTCCTCATCTGTAAAGTTGGGGTAATAGCACTTGTTTTGTTGTGAGAGTGAAATATTGTAACAAACTGTGTGTTTTATTGGGCTTGGCATGTTATAAATCTATAATAATAATTATTAGAATCATTCAACCCATCTGTAATAAATGCATGCCATGTTGTATGCATTGTGAAAGATTCCAAGAAGTATTAAATGTAGTTGGAGAGAGAAAATATAGGAACATGAAAAAATATCAGTATAACCTACTAATGAGGTGATGGGTAAAATATAATTAGATCTAAGTATAGAGGGCAGATGACAATTAGAAGTTCAAAGTTCGTGAGGGTTGGATTAGTCAAAGAGGTCTTCGTGGATGAGGTAGGTATTGAACTGCAGATGGAGTGGGGTTTAGGACTAGGATTCTGCTCTTGCCACTGTTTTCCAGACCCATAAATGCCCTGGTTATTCAGGCTGGATGAGAGGCACATCTGGAAGGTCATAAGACACCATTCCCAGGTTGCTTTACTACCAGCCCAACAGCCAGCTACCTATAAGATGATTCTTCCAGAAGGGCAATATTGTGCGTGATATAAACTTCCTTTTGTTGCAGTACCTTTTGCTGCGAAAGACATAATTCTCTTTCCCTGATCCTTCATTCATTCAGATCATGCTTTATAATTGAATATCCTATATGCTAGATGCTAGACACGAAGAGATGAAAAGACTTGAAAACCAATCTTTGTCTGCTTCCTTTGGACACCTAAATGTAGAGTCTTTGGCTTGCGGATGGAATCAGTACCAGAAGTCTCCAAATGGCCAGACTTCTGCTCCCAAGACTGCTGCGCTGATGGCAAAGAAAAGCGAAGCAGTCGAATGCCTTGGTCTGTAGCAATGAGTACAATGGCCCTGCTGAAGTTTGAATAGGGGAAGGAATCTGTTAGAATCAAGAGAATCTCCTTCTCTCTGTGTATGTTTCTCTGACTACCTATTAGTCTGTGCTCATAGAGGAGTGGACTTCTGGCCCCTCTCTTCTCTCTAGGAAGTCCTGGAGAGTGTTCTGGGCTCCGCCTTTCTTTAGATGATCCTTTCTAGCTTCCAATCTGACTGGTCATTGTTGGGACCTTTCCTAGGTCATATTTACCCATGGGCAAGTCACTGTGCCTTGAGGCATGGCTCAGACCCTGCACTGACCTGCTGTGTCAGGGCTCTTGTGCAGGAAGTTCTCTTCCATCCTTGCCCACGTGGACATCCACATCCCCTCTTGGGGAGTCTGGCTATCCTTCTTATTCTTTCACTGGGCCTCTGTTCAGGGGGATAGGCCAGGCCTGCTGTCATTGTCCATGCTGCTGGCTGGGTTGGGTCATTCTATCTCTCCTAAGATTTAGGTTAAGAAAGGAAGGGTCAGGAAGATGGTAGCCCATATCAGCCCAAGGTGTATTTTCTATCTAGCTCTTGCAGAGTTCCATGCTGGGGTATGGCTTGCATGTTCATCTGTCTAGTGGTTTTTGTATAGGCAGTTCACCTCCCAGATCCCCAGGGTGAAGAGGGTGAGTAGCATCCTGAATTCCAGCTCAATGGCCACACATTGAAGAACTCATGAACCCCAAGTTGGTCCTTGGAAGGAAGCTACCCTGGAGAGCTGAAAGACATCCAGAGATGACTTTGTGTGAGGGAGAAGTAAACCTTGGTTGGATTTTTTTTTGTTACTGCAGCATAATCTAGTTTATTCTGACTGGTACAGCAATCTGCTGACTTGCTCATATTACCTTTTGCTACTTTCCTGGACCTGTGGCTCCTACTAACTTGTATAATTAGGACTTCTACAGCTGGAAATTAGGATGTCTCATAATCCCTTCCTCATTGCTTTCTGATGATGCCATTTTTCCCTGGATTTTCAGAAACTAAATAGAGGGAAGTAAGTATTCTACTGCCTAGACTTGCTGTAGAACACAACAAAATAACTAAAAAACAAACAAACAAAAAGAATACATTTGGTTCTGTCTCATTCTGTGTAGATAGCTCAATTTTCTTAACTCCAACTCAAAATGACAAATATCTGATGTTCTCCTGCTGGAGGACTCAGCTTCTCTGAGTCATAGGTAATTTCATAAGAGAGACTTTAATGACTGAAATCACCCTAGCGAGAAGTGTAATAGCTAAAAGGGCTTCCTGTCTGCCTTCCTCAGTAGTTTAGAAAGTGCTCTGTTGCTCTTAAAAAGTAAATAGTGTCAAACTCTTCCCTCCCATTCATCAGAAGGGAAACTTGGGGAAAGTATTTATAACTATGGAAAACGGAAATAGAGGGCTGCTTTAATATTCCTATTTTAGAACTCTATTTGTCTTCCAGAGCTGCCAGGACAAAATACAGCTGACCCTCTGTACCTGTGGGTTTGGCGTCCATGAATCCAACTCACTATGGACTGAAAATATTTAAAAAACCTGAGGCTGAATTGAACATGTACAGACATTTTTCTTGTCATTATTCCCTAAACAATACTGAATGACGACTGTTTACATGGAATTTGCAACGTGTTAGGCTTTATAAGTGATACAGAGATGATTTAAAGTATATGGGAGGATGTGCATAGATTTATGCAAACACTATGACATTTCATATAAGGGATTTGAGCATCCAAGGATTTCGGTATCCAAGGGGATCCTGGATACCGAATCTCCCGTGGATGCTTAGGGACAACTGTATCACAGATCCTGGGTAGCTGAAATAACAGACATTCTTTTTTTCATAGTCCTGGAGGCTAGAAATCTAAGATCAAGATGCTGATAGGCTGGATGCCTGGTGAGGCTTCTCCTTGGTTTGCAAATGCAAGACTTTTCGCTGTGTTCTCAGAAACCCACCCCCCCACCCCGTCCCTGTGTGTGTGTGTGTGTGTGTGTGTGTGTGTGTGTGTGTGTGCGCGCGCGCGCACAGAGGGGGAGAGGGGGGAAGGGAAAGAGATTGGATCTTGGGTATCCTGTCTGTTAGTCAGCTTTTTGTCACTGTGACCAAAATATCTAACATAAACAACTTAGAGGAGGAAAGATTTATTTTGGCTTATGGTTTCAGAGGTTCAGTCCATGGTCAGCTGGCTTCATTGCTATGGGCCTGTGGTGAGGCGGAATATCATGCCTGGGAGGGTGTGGTAGAGCAGAGCTGCTCATCTCATGGTGGCCAGGAAAGGGGATGGGGGGAGAGAGAGACAGGGAGAAAGGGGTGGGGGTGGGGGAGGGAGAAGAGAAGAGAAGAGAAGAAACAGAGACTAAAGGCCTGAAGATAAGATATAGTCCCTAAGGGCATGTGCCCAAGGACTCACTCCTTTCAACTATGCCCCACTTCCTACAATTTCCACAACTTCCCAGTAGTCCATTCAAATTATTAACCCATCAGGTATATCTGATGAAGGTCAGAGCCCTCATGATGCAATCATTTCTTAAAAGCTCTGCCTCTGAACATTGCTACCTCAGGATCAATCCTTCACACAGGAGTCTTTGAGTGACACTTCATATCCCAACCATAATACCCTCCTCTTCTTATAAGGACACAAGTTTGTAACGGATTAAGACCCTACTCTTATGACCTTACTTAACCTTATCATTTCCTTAAAAGCCCCGTCTCCAGATATAGTCACATTGGGGGTTAGGATTTCAGTGTGTGGTTTTGAGGTGACCCAATTCAGTCCACCACAGAACTACTTTGTATGTTCAGCCTTTAGTCTTAGGTTGCTTGTCCTTTGATATCTTAGTGGATTTAGCTGCAGTGCATATTGTAAGGTGGGGGACACTTGGGAGGTTGAGAAGGTGGAGCAGTAGCTAGAGACTGCCTGCACTCACTGGGGTGCAGGCCTCACCTGTGCCGGGTAGGTAGAAGACAGCCCTCTCCTACCATCCCTTGCCCAGACTGCTGTAATATGAAATTCTAAAATGCATATATAAGGCATTTAATCCCCTCCCTGAAATCCATCAATGATTTCCCATGACCCTGAGGATAAAACACAAGTCTTTGATATATTTCATCTGACCTGGAATCACCAGCACCTGGCATAATGTGAGACACAAAACACCTGCCCACTCATACTGGTATTAAAGAGTGAATAAATGACTGAGTTGACAGCAGACTTCACTATGAGGTACCCTCTTTTGACTCTGAGATTAGCAGGATTAGCAGGCTGCTTTATAACTGTTGTGTGAAGGCCCAGTCTCAAGTCCTCTGAGTCTGGCCTCGTCAGCTGGCCAGCTGGCCATTTGCGGGTGAGCCCACTGATGGAAGCCACCAGTCTTTGGCTCCATTCTGAAATGTACAGACAATTGGGGTCCACTCATTGCAAGAGTCTGTCAGGCCATTGCTGATGGGTCTCACTGATAGTTAGATTTATAAGCATTAATGGAAACTTATTTCTACATATAGTGATCCCTGGCTATAAGACATTAGTAACCCAGGCACCATCACTTAACTGGAGAAAATACCCAATTATAAGAAATTCAAAGGAATTAAAAAACTTCAAAAGTGATGGCAGATGTCACTGTGTTACTGCCTGTGACTTTCTCTTCCACATTCATTTCTGAAAAATAGTATGAAATATGTTTGGATTTTAAGATAAAAAGGAAAATCTGTTTGAGAGCCTTTTGCCTGAAATACCCTCTCTGAGATTTATATTGGAGAGAAAAGCTTTTCTCTTACATAGCCATTGTGTGATCTGTGTTGTCCTTCCAGCCACTCAGCTCCTTCTGGGTCTGTTTTTCCCTTATGGGAGTCTAGCCGAGAGGGGATGAAGTCTGATTTGGCATCTATGGGAATGACATGATAATTCCATGCATAGGGGAGGAGAAAAGATCCTTCTCATGCAGTTGGAAACTGGCAGCAAACTAACATCCCCCTTAACCTCTGGCAATCAAAACATATCCTGACTCCTCTCACTTAAACTGTGAATTTGTCTTGAGGCATCTTCTTGAGATGTTGGCAAAGTATTGTCTTTGTTCTTTCCTGTGCATCCCTGGGGTTCATGCTTTGGTGCCCCTTCCTCTCAGATAGCTCATCCCAGGGAGTGGGGAGCTTGGGTTTCTCCTCTAACCCCAGCCTTGGGCTGCCTCAGGCTCTCCAGCTGCAGCAGTTCTTTTTTTTTTTTTTTTTTTTTTTTTTGTACCGGGGATTGAACTCAGGGGCACTCGACCACTGGGCCACATCCCCAGCCCTTTTTTTTGTATTTTGTTAGAGACAGCGTCTCACTGAGTTGCTAAGTGCCTCACCATTGCTGAGGCTGGCTTTGAACTCATGATCCTCCTGCCTCAGCCTCCCAAGTGCTGGGATTATAGGCATGCGCCACGGCGCCTGGCCAGCTGCAGTAGTTCTGACTTTCCTGGCGAGCAGTCACCCCAGGTTGCTTGTTACTCTCACTATTTAGTTTTTGTAAATTCTTAAACTTCCTTTTAATGAGTTGATCCTCAACTATTTGCAGGAGCCCCTCTCATTTATTCAGAGCTTAGAGGATCCTTAAGAGGTACGCAGTACTGGACCCATTTAGGGGGAGAAGTAAGAGTGGGGTGCAGGAAGGTTGACTGTAGGATCCATGCATCACAGCAGGCAAGAGCAGACCTCTGTGTGGACCTCAGGCCTGTCCTGAATCAGTCCTCATTCACCCACTGACTTGTTTTTATCTACAAAAAATAACTCTGGAGGTTGAAATTTTGGTATACTGCCCACCTCCTATGACTTCTTCATTTCTAAAGCTAAGTGAAACCGGAGGCCCCAGCAGAGATTGATAAGCTGGTGGAATCTGATGCATTTGGCTTAGACTTCTGACATGAATGTTCCTTCCAGAGAGCACATAATTGCTCCTGCTCTTTATTCTTTTTTCCCAATCCAAATAAGAATTTCCACGCCAAGTTTCAGTATAACCCCCCACTCCCAACCTCCATGAATCCTTTCCTAGGCACTGCAACCTGCCATGGGTCTCTTTCTTCTTAAGGATGGGGACCAATTTAGAATTTCATTGTTCTTTTCTGATTCCGCAGGAATGATGTAATTCCTCCTATCTTCTTGAAGACAGAGACTGTGCCTTCCTAGAGTTTTGATTTTTCTGCAATAACTAGAAGAGTTCTAAGCAAATTAGGTACATACTGAGTAAGTTTGCCTTCTTAATCCTGGGGATGATTTTTGATATTGAAAGCAGTTTGGCTATGAAAGGGCCACTTGAAAATGTGATAAAAGCTCCAAGAGTCACAGAGTTTATCGACTGGATTAATCTGCTGCATACCAACATCTTGGATGCTGTATTTGCATGTCTGTGCCCTATTGGAAATGACTTTAATCCATGGTGAAGCTTCAGGTTTTATTACAATTCTCAGTTTTGACTTTTATTCATTGGAAGTTTTAAAAGAAGAATTCAGGATAAACTTGGTCCATATTTGCTTAGGTCCTATCTCAGACCATCTGAATATGAATCTCAAGTTGGGGCTTAAGATGACCTCTCCAGCAAATCTTAATTCTCATTAAAGTTAAATAAATACAGTTCTATGGGATTTTCATTGATGAATAAAAATATCTGAGATGACTTCAAAACATAGTCTTTAGCAATATTAAATGGATTCAAAGAGATTAGATATCTAAGTGACCCATATGTTCATATTCAAATGTGCAATGCATTTTATTTGCTAGCCATGGTCCACTTATCTGGTTTTGTGATTCCTCACTTCTTAGCACCTTTTGGGTACATTGTACCAAATGTGTATTTGAATCCATAAATCAATATTGCTTCCCAAGAGTAAGTGTTCAGAGTCACACCAGAAGTCTTTGGAAGTGCTGAAACAGGATTTCAATCTGGCCAAGAAAGTCCTTGCATTTTCCAAGGTTTTCCCCTTCCAGCATGGGTTAACTTTCTTTCAAGCAATAGAAAGATCATGAAGCACAGACTCTTTCCTATAGCTGCTGGAGAGAGCTAATTAGGTTTGGTGTAGATTGGTGGTACTTTATCCCCTTTGGGTTTACTAGCTGCAAAGGTCAGGGCAGGCTTGCTACCATCCCAGGGTCACAGTGTGAATGGCAGCTGGTCAGGAAAGATAAATATGACAAGATGGGGAACACAGCAAGGTTATTATTACAAGCGGTGTCACCCAGATAATAATGGAACTTAACCCATGAAAAATCACTCAAATCATGACCCAGCCCAAAAGGAAAATCACTCCTATACTTCCAGGATTTATTGCAGCACTGTGATTGTTTGCCCATTAAAATGTCACTTGCAGAATGAAATGGTCAGTAATGCTGACTATAAAATGAAATAGTTTTTTAATTCTTCTCAAAATATCCCGAGCATTATCGAATGACCAGTTTATTAGGTCTCTGGAGAAATTATTACGACTTAAGTCCTCTTTGAAATGTAGACCCTCCGATCTCTTTTTTCCTCTCATTCTCTCTCTCCCCTCCCCATCCTCCCTCCTTTCTCTGTCCATCTCTTTGTCTCTCAAGCTCATGAATAATTTTCTTAGGGATCATTTGAGGAACCAGGATAATGAGGATTTGAATTTACACAATGCAGCTTACTGTTGTGGTTGGTGCATCTCTTCTGTGGCTCTATATGGAAAGGCTGCCTTATTTCAGAAGGGGGGTCTTTATGAGCCCTGGGAATTCCAGCCACCACTACTTCTTGAGATGGAATACTGCAGGCATTCAGAGCAAAATATCATGGCCAGCAACCTCCACCATGCAATCTCATTCAGCTTTCATTAAAATAACTATGATGGCACAGAAAATGAAGACAGAGAAAATATAGAATTTTACAACGATGCCTGAAAGGCATGCTAACGGACACAAATTCAAGAATCTTGGAGGAACTCCTGCTCATTATATAAAAGGCAAATGCAGCAGATTTAAGGAATGCCTTATGGCATACCCAAGTTTTAGATCATATAAGAGTGATGTGTGAAAAATGTGAGGAGACAATGTATCCTCTGCCCTCTGCTCCCCTAGGCAGGGACCCAGGGATTGTACCCACAGAAAACAGTGTAGTTGACTTATCTCAGAGGTATTGATCTATTGAAAGACCAGAGTATTTTCTTTCCATTACTTTCGTCATTTTTTTTTTTTTTTTTTTTGCATGCCTAGTAGCAAGCAGTCCCAGATAATATTGGGAACAAGTTAGGGGTGACTTGTTGATTAGAGATTGCATATTTTGGCGGGTATGGTGTATTATTCTTAACTTGAGTTCTCCTAGCAGAAGAGATTGAGACAATACAGAAAATCACAATATTTTGGAAAGGATCACAGAAAGTGTGGTAGGGGAGTAAATAACACAGGGAGAGAAGGTAGCAAATAAAGATTTTTATCAAGGGCTGGGGTTGTGGCTCAGTGGCAGAGCACTTGCCTCGCATATGTGAGGGGCTGGGTTCAATTCTCAGCACCACATAAAAATAAAAAAACAAAATAAAGATAATGTGTCCATGTATAACTAAAAAAATATATTTTTAAAAAAGTTTCTTATCAAGTAAGTTACCACTTATAGGTAACCAACTTTAGTTCCTCTGGGGGACTCTTAGTGGCAGGCTAGAATGTGGTCCTCAGAGTTATCCCACTCTTGGGTGAGGGAACTGAAATATTTATACACCAGTTCCCATCCATTGGTAGTCAAAGGTTGCTCTGGGGGGCCTAGTATAATTTCTCTGGCACATCTGGCCTGCTGTTCATAGGACTAGAGTTGCTCTGTAGGCCAGAGGGATCCCCCTCCCGACTCATTGCCAGTGAATCTAGGTGCTGACAGGTAGAGAGGCTGGTGTGCTCGAGGTATTAGAGGCAAGGGGATCTGCTGACAGTAAATAATGCAGTCCAGATCCTGTATCACGTAGATCCACCTGTGTCCCATAGGTTTACTCTATCCTATCACTGATCCTACAAGTTCACAAATAAAGGGAAGAAAAAGGACAACAGGAAAATTACTGGACCAGCAGCAGGGGTTGTGGCTCAGTGGTAGAGTGCTTGGCTGGCATGTGTGAGGCAGTGGGTTCAATCCTCAGCACCACATATAAATAAATATAAAATAAAATAAAGATTCCCCCCCAAAATTACTGGACCAAAGTCTCACTGTCTGCTGCTGCAGTTTATCCCAGGAGGTTCATTCATCATTTCCCTTTCCTTCTACCGTGTGTAGCTCCCCCTCCACTTTGGCAAGCACTTTTGCTTATTTAGGGTTCTTGCCTTGGGGGAGTAACCCATACCACTACCTCTGAGAGGTTTAAATCTTAGATTATGATTTTTTTTTTTTTTTTTTGGTGTGCAATCCTATGACTTGGTAGACTTGGTGATACCCTACTCATAAAAGGCAGTGCTGGTGCATGGTCACTGTACAAAGCTCAGGTGTTTGGTTGCTCTCTGGCCCAGTGGCATTCAGGAGTAGCTTTCTGAGTGGTGAAAAGCTGTCTGAGACAGATGACATGGTCTGGCTCCAGACCTCTAGGTGTCTGCTTGTGATTCTCCCAAAGGGCCTTGTCACAGATTCTAGACTCTGGCACCATGGAATCTTCTGGATCACATAGTGTGGTAGGGCTGCCTTAACAGAATACCACAGACCGTTAGGTTTGAATGACTGAAATGTGTTTTCTCACAGGTTTGGAGGCTGGAAGTCCAAGGTCAAGGTGCTGGCAGGGCTGGTTTCTGGTGTGGGCTCTCTTTATGTCTTGTGGTTTCTCCATGTGTATCCTCATGGCATTTCCCCTCTTCATGAGTGTCTTTGGTATATCTACGTGTGCCCAAACTTCCTCTTCTTGTGAGGGTAGGAGTCAATTGGATTAGGGCCCACTCTAATGGCCTCATTTTAACTAAATCAACTCTGGAAGGTGTTACCTTCTTATTGATATAGCCACATTCTGAAGTGCTGGGGCTTAGGACTTCAACATGTGAATTTCAGGGGGACACGTTTGGCCCCCAACACCTACGCCAAACGGGAAGCCTTCTGCTCTATGAGCTTGAGCAGTATTCACAAGTGTGGCAGATGCAGTCTCCAAAATGGGAAGAGGTCTAGCAGACATTTTGCCATTTTCATAGTGGTAGGAAGGTACACTGATTTGTTTTTTCCTTGGAGGAATGACCGGGTATGTCCCCAAACACTGAACCCCTAAACACTTTTATTGATATAGGCAAAGCCTTTGATTATTTGAGATTTCTCTCCTCCTCTGACACACACATGTCTGACTAGTGCATCCAGAGTACTGTTGGCTTCCTGCCCCCATCCACAGGCATGACTAAGCTGCCAGCAGCACAGTGAAGCCACAAGGCCTTCTGTAGAATACCCAGATGATCCAGATTCTGTTACACTGTAGGGCAGGGCAGCAAAGGTGTATTTCTGTCTGTTCTAAGTGAGGGCAAACTGCTTTTGAATCTCCTTTCTAGTAGGGGTTGAAAAGAATGCATTTTCCAATTCAATAGCCTGGTACCAAGTGCCAGAGGCCATGTGGATCTGTTGAAGTAAAAACACTTCATCTGGAACAGTAGCCGTAGCTGGGGTTAATACTTGGTTTAGAATAGCGCACCATCAGCAGCATGATCTGACTGGCTTTTTTCTAGAGGACAGACTGGTGAACTAAAGGGGACGTTGCGGGGACTGCCATCTTGGCCTCCTTTAAGTCTTTGGAATGGCCCCAAACCCTGCTATTCCTCCTAATTTCTTTTTTTCTTGTCAGAGGTAGAGGAGGGCAATTTCAAGGTTTTCATCAGGCTTTTCCTATAATGTATCAGTCAGGAGACAGACACCTCACATTATGTTAACAGAGACAACATAATGAAAAGAATTGCGAAGTAGTTATTGACCTGGAAAGGCAGAGGGAGAGAACACTAAGGTATCTCAGAGACTGAACCTGCAGCAGCACACTTGGGGCTGGGGAAGAGGGAGGAAGTTGGGAATATTGATAGCAGAAGCTTGGCTAGGAGCAGAAACTCAGACCTCTGAAAGGGGGCCACTCCTGAGCGTATGCCAAGGACCCCAAGCTCAGAGGAGGAGCCCCCTGGGCTGTGAGGAAGCTGAGGAGGCGGAGGCCCTGGCTGACCAGTGCTGATGCTTCTGGTGCCCACTATGAGGTGGGTCCCCTGGGTACTGGAAGACCTGCTGCAACTGCAGCAAACTGCCAATGCCAAGGTAAGAAGGGACTGAGGTGATGATGACAGGAGCTTGAAGCGAATGGGAGGCACACGTCTTCCAATCCCTCTGGTTTCCCCTATTGGCAGAGGCCTAGGTAGAGGCAACTGGCCAAGCAGAAATGTGGTTTGCAGAGCTACAGTCCAAGCATCACAAAGCAGAACATGCAAGCCTGTGTGGGGAGGTGGAAGAGGCGGGGATGGTTGAAGCTGAGAGACAATAGCTTAGTAAATAGCAGGAGACTCTTGTTTCACAAGCCAGGCAACCGAGATGAGGTTCTGCAGTCCACATTCACCCAGAGGGTGCATTCAAGAGCTACTAGAGAAATGATTGCAAGGTGGGTCTATCAACACACTGAATCTATAATAAGACAGACTTGGGCCCAGACTCCTTATCACCTCACTTCCAATGTCCTCAGTAACAGGGATGCTCTGATGATGTTGGGTCTTGAAGGTCATGGTCAACTCTGATCCTGTATCCAGTAGCCCTTGGGAAATCATATGGATGTTCTCCTTTCTCCAGTGTGCAATCACACAGGTGAATAGTGCTGTTATTTGGGGAAGGACTCGTGGAATTACTACTTGGCAACCCAGACACTCCTTCACTTGATCTGTTCTAGATCTGAGAATTGGTTCAGATGGAAACTGGCTGAGCCTTCATGACTGTCTGCTGGAGTAGCTTATGTCAACTTTCTGCTCATGTATTATTATTATTATTTCTGTACTGGGGATTGAACTTAGGTTCTCATACATGCTAGGCAAGTACTCTACCATTCCCTTCTTTTATTATTTTATTTTGAGATCAGGTGTCTCCTTAAGTTGTACAAGTTGGCCTTTGAACTTGTGATCCTTCTGTCTCAGCCTCCTAAGTAGCTGGGATTATAGGTGTGGGCCACTACACGTGGCTGCTCATTTACTTTTTATTTTTTATGGTTCTGGCTATTAAACCCAGAGTCTAGCAGTGAGGTACATTCCCAGCCCTACTCATCTACCTTTTTTTCTGTTTCACTCATTTATTTGCTTTTGACTGGCGCTTTCTACATATACACAGAGGTGAAATTTACTGTGATTTATTTATATACACACATAGCAGGATTTTATTAAATTCATTCCACATTTCCTCCCCTTTCCCGTTCCTCCTCCCTCTCTCTCCAATTCCTTCTTCTACTCCACTGATCTTCCCTCTATCTTTATGATATCTGATACCTGCCCCCTTCCCTTTATTTTGCTCTGGCTTCCGATTATGAGAGAAAACATTCCACCCTTGATTTTCTGTTTTTTTTTTTTAAGTTTTTTTTTTTTAGATGTTGATGGACCTTTATTTTATTCATTTATTTATATGCAGTGCTGAGGATTGAACCCAGTGCCTCACATATGCTAGCCACAACTCCAGCCCCTCAACCCTTGATTTTCCAAGTCTGGCTTATTTTACTTAGTGTGATGTTCTCCAGTTTCATCCATTTACTAGCAAATGCTATAATTTCATTTTTTCTTTATTGCTTAGCAAAACAAACTCCATCATGTATATAAGCCACATTTTCTTAATCCACCTATCTACTGATAGGCATCTGGGCTGATTCTATAATTTGGCTATTGTGATTTTGCTGCTATAAACATTGATGTGGCTGTATCACTATAGTATGCTGATTTTGGTTCTTTTCGATAGATACTGAGGACTGGGATAGCTGGGTCTTATGGTGGTTCCATTGTTAATTTTTAGAGGAATTTCCATACTGCTTTCCAGTCTTCTCATCTATTTTTTGATGTCTCATGATCATACATACCAAGAACATACTTGTTGGCTGACATCTCTCTTGTTTTTGGTAACATCATGGTGGCCCCAGCTTCCACTGTGACCTTCCTGCCTTTTATGCTAACTATGCCCCACCCTTGCCTCCAGTGATTGAATGTACCATGACCTTTGTTCTTCTAGAACCTCATCCCCACTGACACTGGAAAACCCCATGAAGGCTGTCTTCTGTAGGCTAACATTGACAGTCTGAGATGCTAGAGATACTGCTGAGGCCACTTACAACTCCTTCAATCTGTTTCCTATCCCAGTGCATGACCAAAAAGAGTCATAATCAGGTCATCACCAGCCTACTTGTCAAAAGCTCTGCAAGGAACTTGCAGTATAACTTTGTACAAGTTATTTATTGTCTCTGTGTCTAAGTTTCTGGGAAAAAAAATGGTACCTTACCTCAAAGAAGAGTTGGGTAGATTTAATGAGTTAATTCCTAAATTGCTTAGAACAGAGCTTCACACTGCTAAAGTGTTTAAACACAGAATATTAGCTATCATCTTTCCTATTAAAGTAGAAAACTAGCAAGATGGCTAACCATTATTGTTCATCATTATTCTGGAAATGATAAAAAGCAATTAGACCTTGAAAAAATAAGTAAAGTTAAATATTGGAAAATAAGAGACAAGCCGGGCGCAGTGGCGCATGCCTGTAATCCCAGCACTTTGGGAGGCTGAGGCAGGAGGATCGTGAGTTCAAAGCCAGTCTCAGCAATGGCGAGGCACTTAGTAACTCAGTGAGACCCTGCTTCTAATAAAATACAAAAAAGGGCTGGGGATGTGGCCCAGTGGTCAAGTGCCCCTGAGTTCAATCCCTGGTACCAAACAAACAAACAAACAAAAAGAGACAAAATTATCATTGTGGATTATATAATTGGCCACCCAGAAAAATCTAAAAATATAAAAAAAAAAAACTCTTCAGAATTAAAGAGAATACAGTAAAATGCCCTAAACCAATTGTTTGTTTAAAATTTACAATACAAAATAATGAGGAAAACCTTACAATAGTCAAAGTACTTATATAAGGGAAACTGCAAAACTTCAAAAGTAACTAGACAAATGGATGATAAGTGCCTCTGGATGATAAGTCTATTTTAGAGAAAGCATTTCTTCCAAAATAATTTAAACATTCACTACACAGTTCTAATCAAAATCCAAACATTATTTTTTAACTTACAAATGAGTGTCCATTTTAGGTGAATAAACAATGATAACAGTAAATGTTGAAATAATAATAATAGAATATCTGTCACTACTAGATGTCAAAACATATTTATAAAGTCAACATAGCTTTGATATTTTTACTGGTGGATGAAGAGAAAAAAAAGAAATTTGAAAAGCTTGAAATGTACATAAATGAACCTTACATATATATTTAAAAATTAGTATATAGCAAAGCTTCCATCACAAATTGGGGTGGAAAATGTAGCTAATCCCATAAGTAACTTTTCAGTGATGGGTTAATTATCTGAGAAATGATTAAATGATCTTCCCTCATTTCCCTGAGCTTTCATACCTCAAAACCTACTCCAAAACAAATTCTTAACAGTTTAGTAGTTAAGCACAGAAATATGAAACTGTAACTATGTTGGTCAGCTTTCTGTTGCTATGATAAAATACCTGAGAGAATAAACATACAAGGAGGAAATATTTCTTCTGGCTCATGGCTTCAGAGGTTTCAGTTCATGGTCAGTTGGCTCTGTTGCTTTTGTGTCTGTGACATCGTGGTGGAGAGCGTGTTTACCTCATGGAGACCAGGAAGCAGAGAGAAAGAGAGGGATCAGGGTCTCAATATTCCCCTCAGGGGCACACCTCCATTGCTCTGATTTCCTTCCGCTAGGCCCTACTGTCCATAGGTTTCACCACCTCCCAATAGTAGCCATTAACACATGGGCCTTTGGGAAAGATATAAACAGTTAAGTAAGAAAATGGCAAATAGAACAAATAAACTAGTCATAAAAGAAAAAATATTAATAATACATAAAAGCATGGGCTGGAATGTAGCTCAGTGGAAGAGGGCTTGCCTAGCATGTGCAAGATCCTGGGTTCAATTCTGTCACCAAAGAGCAACAACAAAAAAAGTGCAAATGAAAGCAACATGACATTATTTTCATCTTTATCTTTTTGGTATCAAGTTGACAAATTCTCATTTTAAAATTACAACATCCGTGACAATAAGGGTATTGGCAAAATGGGCACTTTAAGTACATAGTTAGGAGAGGGTTAGCTGCTATGTCATTTCTGGTAAGGCTACAACCAAAAGCTTAAAAATTGTGCCTATGGAAATCACCCTAAAGAAATTATCACAGTTATAGCCAATATATAGGTAAGAAGTTGTGCATGATAGAACTTTTATAATAGCAAAACAGCCTAATGTACAGATATAATAGGTTTGTTAATAAGTTGTGGTACATCCATGTGATGGTATGTTATATAGCTATTAAAAGTCAAATTTACCCTCTTAGAAAATGACAATTTTCTAAGTGTAAAAAAATAGTAAGCATCAGTTTTTTTAAAGCATATATATGTATACAGTCATCCCACAGTATTCACAGGGGATTGGTTCCAGAATCTCTCTGAGTACCCAAACCTGCAGATGCTCAAGAACTTTAAATAGAATGGTGTAGTTTTTGCATATAACTTATTACACCCTTCAATATACTTCATATCATCTCTAGATTACTTAAAACACCCAATACAATGTAAATGTTATGTAAGTAGTTATTATACTATATTTGTTTGGGAATATTGACAAGGAAAAAACTGTACAAGTTCAGTACAGGCAAATCATTATAGCCTAACTACATAGTATGTGATCTCCAGTTGGTGAGTCCATGAATGGGGAACCTGTAGGTATGGAGGCTGCTGTATATGAATATATGAGCAAAGAAAAGAGACTAGATGGATGTACAATGTTAACAGCAGTTACCCCTGGATGTGGGTTCATATATATATATATATATATATATATATATATATATATATATATATATATATATATTACCTTTATTTGTTTATTTTTATGTGGTGCTGAGGATTGAACCCAGTGCCTCACATGTGCTAGGCAAGTGCTTTACCATGGAGCCACAACCCCAGCATGGATGTGGTAGTTTTTTTCATCACATTTTTTCATTTTCCAAATTTTCTTCATTGACATACCTCAGTTTTGTAATTCAAAGGAAAAAAAATATGAGGGAGAAATAAAGAAAGTCTAAGGGTTCCATGACTTAGCCAACCTCTACTCTCAGGTTCTGGGTTTAAGTTAACATATAAGTTTAGATAAACAGAATATCAAGTACATAGTATAGCCCAATATCATGGCAATGCCTTATAATATAAAAAAGTGTTTAAAATAATGAGATTCTAGGCCACTCTTTTGAATATTTTTTTCAATATGGTATATACTTATGATTAAATGCATTTTGACCAGGCATGATGGCACAGTCCTATAGTTCCAGCCCAGGAGGTTGAGGTGGGAGGACCACTTGTGCCCAGGAGTTCTAGACCAGGCTGGGTAGCATAGCAAATACCCATCTCAAAAAATAAAATAAAATTTAAAAAATGCCTTCTGGGGCTGGGGATGTAGCTCAGTAGTAAAGCATACTTAAGGTCCTGGCTTTGATCCTCAGCTCTGAAAAAAAAGTTTTTTTGGTGTTCATTGGATGACCAGTTACTCACCAAAGTTGATATTAGTACAGATTTTAACAACCCTGAGGACAACTGCTGTTTTCCCCCCAACCAATTTCAACCTAATACAAGATAAGCCCTAAGAAAGGTGATTTAAGCTTCTCTCAGTTTCAATCCCATAAGTTCTCCATCTCCATTTCCCTCGTTTTGGGTGACAACCTGAATCTATGCTAGCAAGCTCACACTTTCTCACCATATAAAGGCACACTCCTTACTAGGGTCTAGGTCTGGCAACTGGAGCTGTTTTCTCAATAGTCTGAGTCTCTGGAAAACAATTTAAGCAGGTTGCAGTATTTCATCAGAACTGTTCAATATCAGTGACTGGCGGGCCTTGGTGATGGCACATCCATCATTCACAAGGCCATCTAAATTGAAGAGAGGAGACACTATAATCTCAGAATCCTTATTTAGGAAAAAGAGGAATCTTAAAACATGCTCTAAAGCCAGTACAGCTGAAGCCATTGTTACAATCAGATTTTATCTTTCCTGGGTATGCAAAAGCCTACGTCAGTGAAAACAGATCTTCTCCTACAATACAAAGGAAAGCAATGCATGGCCACTACTGGCTAATTTATTTTACTCAGTGGAATAAACAATGATGACTAATATTGTTTTAATCTATGCATCCAGTGAGACCCAGGATAGTGATATGTAAAAGCACTTAAACACACACTGTTATGGCCCAGGGCTGTCAAAAGCTGTTTTGAATTAGAAAGAGCTGAAAATATCCCCATCAGAAAAGATCTGCCCACCAGCCCAACACTATAAATAGTCCTGAGTGAGCCCTGCTTGTTCCTGGGGTTGGCCCAAGGCCTAACCTCCTCCTGGGGGACCACTGCTTGGGAGGAATGAGGCAGAAGTGGAACCTGGCGTCTGCCTTGCTGCCTCCCCAATCACTGACATTTTCTCAGGAAAAGCCTATTTGCTCTCTGTAAATATTTCATCTCCTTTTTTTTCCCTTCCTCTCTCCTTTTCTACCAAACACAGCACAACATATAAATAAATAAAATCCTCATAGACAAAAAGAAATAAAGCAAAGCTTTACTGGTCACTTTCTTGGTGTGGGTTATGAGGAGCTGGGGTAAGGGGCCTGCCTATTGTAACATAAGTTCATGTTTCACGAACTGAAACACCCTGCAGGATGATGGGGTAAAATAATGCTCGAGGGAAGCACAGCCCTGAGTTTCTTACTTTTTTATCTAATTCTCCTTGTGCTCTGCAGAAGGTATTGTGACACCTCTGTGACAGGTGAGGGAAGCGAAGCCCAGAGAAGTGCAATGACTGGCCAGGGACTTTGATTCTGTTATGAGGCCCAGCCACGGGATCCTTCCATTATGCAATGATCTGTCAGTTATAAGCAGCTCCAGCTTATATTACCCATATCTTTTACTCATATGATATATGTTCCCAAGTGTCTGCTGAGAAATTGTGCCAACTTCTTACTTACTGTAGTTTTCAAACTTTTCCCATCATTTTGACCCACTTAGTTTACATCCTGGAGACTGGGTGGCCCAGTGGGTCAGTGTGAGGTGCCTGTGGCGTCCAGGCTACAGACTTTACCATCGATGCATGAGAGAGATTGGGATATGCCACTTTGATGCCTGCCACTTTGACATAGGATTATTTTGAGTTGAAAGCAGGAAGAGCTCTCTGGTCTCCCTTTACTGCCTAAAACAGGGCATGAATTTCTCCTTGTGAAGGTGGTATCAAGTCTCTCTCTCCTGTACTAGACTGAGGAATGTGACCCTCATCCTGGAAACAGAGAACTGGCACCAAGGTTTATCTGCAAAATTAATCTTGCTAGAATATCACCTTTCATTAGGTTCCCCCATATATTTTGGGGTCTGTAAGCTGCCTGTCACGGCCAGCCACGGCGCCGCCACGGGAGGAAAATTCTCGGAGGCAGAGTTAAGCTTTTACTACTTTTACTTCTACTTTCTTCTTAGCTTAGAGTAGAGTAGCTTAGAGTAGCTTAAAGAAAGATAGAGCTTAGCTTAGAGAAAGACTAGAGCTTCTTTCTTCTCTCTTCTTTCTTCCTTCTTCTGTCTTCTGTCTTCTGTCTTCCTCGGGAGCCTCGGCCTTACTCTGACCAGTCCTCTGGAGCCTCGGCCTAACTCTGGCCAGTCATTACTTCTTCTATCTGGTTTCTCTTCTGTAACCGCTCTGCCTACGTTCTGGCCGCTCTGATTCTTCTGACCGACCGAGTGACTGCCCGGCTGACTGAATTCTCCGTTCTCCTAACTCGGACCGCTTTCACCCGGTTATATACCTTCAGGTTTGCGGGTGCCTACAGGTGCGTCACATACATATCAGGTGGAACCCATGGCTTCCAGCTAGCTACAACAGCCCTTCCTAATTAGGGCTCCTTCATATTCCTTCCCTTTAGTTTAAAAAGGTGCTTTAATTCTATTTTCTCTATTTTATTTTCTCTATTTTCTTTTCCCTACCTAGCTTTTCACCTTTTATTTTTGAAAGGGTGGATATTTGAGCCCTTTTTGAGAAGGTGCTGTGGCTTTAAGGAAGCCTACTGCTGAGGAGCAACTAACGCACTTAGTTAAGCACAATTGCATAAGCGGCTTTGACTTTTTTTTCTCTTCTTTCTTTATGGCTTTCTTGCCAAAGCTCAATGGCTTTTTTTCTGCATGGTTTTTACCATGCTATTTAATTCTCTATTTTCTTTTAAGCTCATGGCTTTTTTCTTTATACTAAAGCTCAAGGCTTTTTCTCTATATTTTTTATGGCTTTTGGCCGGCTACTCTGCTTCGGCTTTCTTTTGGCCGGCTCGCTTCGGCTTTTCGCTGGCTACTCTGCTTCGGCCTTACTCTGCTTCAGCTTTTGGCCAGCTACTCTGCTTCGGCTTAATTCTTAACTGGCTTCAGCTGAGTCAGAGGCTATGCTACTTGTTTCTACTCTTTTTGCTGGTCTCAACTGAGTCTGAGGCTATGCTTTTTCTTTGCTCTCCTTATTTCTTAGCTTTTCTTCTCTGCCTGCCGAGCCCCGGACGGACCACCATTTGTAAGCTGCCTGTCACGGCCAGCCACGGCGCCGCCACGGGAGGAAAATTCTCGGAGGCAGAGTTAAGCTTTTACTACTTTTACTTCTACTTTCTTAGAGCTTAGAGAGGGAAAGAAAGATTTTTCTTAGCTTAGAGTAGAGTAGCTTAGAGTAAAGAAAGATAGAGCTTAGCTTTTAGCTTAGAGCTTAGAGTTAGAGTAAAGAAAGATAGAGCTTAGCTTTTAGCTTAGAGAAAGACTAGAGCTTCTTTCTTCTCTCTTCTGTCTTCTGTCTTCTTTCTTCTGTCTTCTTCAGGAGCCTCGGCCTTACTCTGACCAGTCCTCTGGAGCCTCGGCCTAACTCTGGCCAGTCATTACTTCTTCTATCTGGTTTCTCTTCTGTAACCGCTCTGCCTACGTTCTGGCCGCTCTGATTCTTCTGACCGACCGAGTGACTGCCCGGCTGACTGAATTCTCCGTTCTCCTAACTCGGACCGCTTTCACCCGGTTATATACCTTCAGGTTTGCGGGTGCCTACAGGTGCGTCACATACATATCAGGTGGAACCCATGGCTTCCAGCTAGCTACAACAGCCCTTCCTAATTAGGGCTCCTTCAGGGGTCACTTTCATACAATCCTTCTTCTCTGAAGCTCAAACTCTCTGTCCTTTGTTAAGAGGTCCTATGAGCTCCTTAGTCAAATACTTCTAGGAACCACCAAGCATATAAAATTAAAAAAACAAATCAAGACATTTTGTATTCCTTTTCTTCTATTAATCTGTCTTTGGTCTGTTAAATTTGTAAGTCTCCATTTATTAAACCCAAGAGGGTAGAGGAAAAGTTTTTTCTTTTCTGCAAGACACATACATCTCCCTTGGTTACAATGGAGAGATAACAGTAGCGTCTGCGTATGAGGAATAAAGTACTGGAGTAAGCACTTAAAGCTCTTTCAAACTTTGCAGCATCCCTATGTGGTGGTTACGACTTTATCTCTATTGTCAAAATGAGGAAATGGAGGCGGAGAGAGGTTATGTGACTTGCCTGAGGTCCTGCAGCTTACGAGAGGCAGAGCCAGTTTTACCAGCCAGGTTCACTCAAGAATGCTTGCTTTCTTCTCCTTTGCTGTACCACAGTGCCTCCAATACAGGGGGTGTATTCCCTGGCTACCTGAACCTGAGCAGCTCCTAAACTGAGTTGAGACCAGGAACAACATCACCTCTTAGCCTTTTCCTGCTGCTTGAGACAACCTTTCTCATCCCCACGTGGGCCTCTCTTGGCTCAGATCTCAAGTCTACTTAGGAACTAAACAGTCTACAATGACCTTGACCAATGGTTCCTAAACTTGTTTGGGCATGAAAATCATTGGAGGAACTTCTGAAAATGCAAATTTCTAGGCCTATAACCTCTGATGCATTAGCAGTGGCGAGGTACCACCAGACACAATGGTCATATTTCTGATTGGGGTGGGAGCATAAAGGCCTTTAAAAACCTGACTGAACACAATTTAGCTGATCTGTTTCCCTAAAGATAGAAAGTAACCCACAGAAGCTTTTGAAAGGCTTGATGCCTTTCAAAGAGTCAACTTTGGTACCCTGACACCTGAAAAATATCTGGCTGTCCTTCATTTAGGTGTTTGAAATGAAAGTGTCCTTGGTCTGTGACACCTTTTATGATATGTACTTGGAAAGGGATTGAAATGGTACTAAGTTCATAGCTGCTACTAATGATGTAGTGCTGTTAGAAACCATACACAATTAATTAGCTAGTCCTCCAGAGGACTCTATCAAACAAGGTATTTACACAATTTTAACTAAATGTAAAGATCAGTCATTTCAGAATAAATAAGTTCTGGAGATCTATTGTACGAGCACGTTGACTATAGTTAATGTATATTTGAAATTGCTAAGACAGCAGATCTCAAATGTTCTCATCACAAAAAAACAAGTATGTGAGGAGATGGCTGTGTTGGTTGTCTTTATTTAATCATTTCACAATGTATACGTACATTAAAACATCACATTGTACACCACAAATATGTACAATTTTTATGTGTCAATTAAAAAACCACAGACTTATTGAAGGCCTTGTTTCCCCCTTTAAATGTCCCTTGTCTTTAAAGCAAGGACATTAAGAGAGGCATCCTCTCTTTGGGAATAATGCAACTGTCCCTCAAAGCCAGATTTGCTGCTGCTTCTGATAAACTTAATTCTGGTGATTCCTGGAAGACTTTTTCAGAGACAAATGGATTCTCTGTAGTTTCTTTAAGTCTTCATTACTCAAAGCTTGGATGTTATGTTAATTTTTTCAACTTTGATCAGTCTGGGCCATGAATCATAGGCCATAAGGAGTAGAAACTGTTTATTCATAAGACAAGAGTGTCATTGGCACTTTGTGGTGATATAAATGTCATGCTAAGTCTTCCATTTTGACTGTGTCGCTTAGCAATGAAACTGAAGCCACCTGAATATGCAGAGAAGATGGAGATTACCTACAAATGTAGGTCTCTTCCAAATTACTTGTAGAAAAAAATCACCTACCTTTCTGCAGTTAGAAATCTCTCTCTCTCTCTCATACACACACACACACACACACACACACACACACACACACACACACACAGAGTCAGCAATCTTCAACTGTGTGAAAAAATAGGAAGCATCTGCTCTGCTTTCCCTCAAGACCAAATAAGGGAGAGTGGGCACACATTGCACATTGTGAGGGGAGGCATTAAAATTAGACGTTTTAGGAAGAGCTTGCCCAGAGGAGGGGTTGGGAAACACCAAAGATGCATGAGAAACAGAGTCTGTAGAATCCAGTTGACTAAAAGAGGAAGAAAAGAATGTGCATCTTGTACACATTCAAAATACTTGTTCAATAGTATTGAAAGACAGATAGCAGGGATTCATGTGAAAAAACAAACACAGCAACAATAACACAGTTCTCCTTGTTGCAAGGACCCTCTGAGGTAGCAGCAATGCCTGTTCAAATTTCACCTCTGCCACTGATTTTGATGAGCTATTTAACCTCTCTCAAGCTTGATTTACACCATTGTAAATGGGAATAATAATACCCCCTGGAGTAATTCCAATGCACATAAAATACTTAGAGCACCATAAGGCACTTATATTATGTATTTATATATATCTATCCATATATATATGCATATATATATATGAATATGTAATATATCCATAGTTGTGGGTGTGGATTAGATATGACTGCTATCCTGAATAGCCTGCATACATTTCTGTCTAGAGAGAGGGAGAATAGATTGACTTAAATTGAGATTCCATTGAGCTCTAAGATTCCACAGACCTGTGAAGAGTCCTTAATGATGATTCAGTGTTATGCAAAGGTAAAGCCAGGTTGTCTCCTAGATTGTCCAGAAGGGGGATGAGTTGGGAGACACTTGCACATAGCTACCTAATCATAGTAGATCACTTGACATTTTTGGATGAGCAATAAGTTGATAAATGAGGAGGGCTGGTCACTGTCATGGTTATTAATGAGAAAACCTACCATCTTCATAGTAATGAATTTTGATGAGGGAAAAGAAATCACCTCTGGGCAAAACCTGCAAATGTGCAGTCACTAGCTGATTATTGCCTCTGCATTTTCCTGGGCTGATGTCAAACAGGAAACTCAGACTTAAACCTGGATAAGCATCATGTAAAGATGAGCCCTGCAGCCAAAGTATCTGGGAGTCTGGCTTAGGGCAGAACGCGTCAGTGCCACAGCACTCATTGTTCGGCTGCCTTTCACAGAGAGGCCTCCGGAGACAGGTTGGAATGGGAAAAACAAACATATGCCTGGTCTTGCAAGGTTTTAGTAGGAAAATCCTGCAAGTAAAAGGCCCACCTCTGACAGTCTTTTGGCATGAAGTCTCATGTAATTGGAAAAGGTGGTGAGATTTTCTGCCCATAGGAGGTCTCTGACGTGTCTAGTCATTTGACTGAGGAAGGAGTCCTGTGGAGTGTGCAGCTTTCTTATTGCTAAAGACAAGGAAGAAACCACTACCATTACCAGACACTCATTCTAGTCAGGTGGAAAGGAACTCCATGATCAGGCAAGTCTGCCTTCAGACTGGCCCAAATAGATAATGCTCAATTCTCTTTCTTGGTCATCCTCCCTGATGGCCAAATAAAAGTGGATGCTCCATCTAGACTTCTTAAGTCTAGGAGTGTGGTTGCTCTTTTTCTTTCTTTCTTTTCTTTTTTTTTATTTCTGAGATTCACTCTGTTGGAGAAATACTGCCCAGGGGAATTAAGAGACTATGGTCTCTTTGATACCACCCTAGGAACTTGGGTTTCTTCAGACTGAAAGCACAATATTTGCAGTTTGTGGTATCAACTTCCCTGCTTACCTCCACCCACGTACCACAGCCCAACAGTCCTTTCTTCCTTTTGCCAACTTGCCCATTCCCAGACTTCTTCTGTTTAATTCTGGGAAACCTGTCTAAGGAAAGCAAATAATATACCAAACATCCTGGGTAGGAGCTGTCTGAAGTGACTCACAGACCTATGGGTTGAGGAAAAGATGGAGAGCAGAGGCAGGCTCTGCCTCCCCTTCCAATGCCATTTTGATCCAAGAACATCAAGAACTTGGTAACTAGATATGCTTTTAGAAGAGGGCCCTTCTATTTTAGAAATGGATTTTCTAGCTGCTTTTAAATCAGCACCAAGCAAATCAATGAAAAATACTCTATGCCAATTTATGCAGGAGACACGTAGCTCCTTCAGCAATTACCAAGGCTGAGAAGGTCATCAGCTTTTCATATCTGGTGAATCCAGGATTATCTTTTAGGTACTCATGTCCACTTTGGGCTACCATTGTAGTGGAGGAGGATTCTTGTTCTATACCTCCATGTTGATGTGACACTAAATGTAGGGGTACCCATCCAAAACTGCAGTTATTCATCTTCTAATTTTTCCAACCAACCTCTGTTCTACAACATGCACTATCTGTAATAATGGCTTACTAGAACAGAAGGCTTTATAATACATGTGCACACATGCATGTGTGAGTGAGTGTGTGTGTGTGTGTGTGCTGGTGCATTAGTTTTCTAGGACTATTCTAGCAAATTACCATACAGCGGTGGCTTAAAGCAACAAAAATTTATTGTCCTACAGTTCTGGAGGCTATAAATCTGAAATCAAGGTGTCATACTCCTTCTGAATGTGCTAGGGGTAGGATCCTTCCTCACCTCTTCTAGCTTCTGAAGTTTGCTGGCACTCCTTGGCTTTCTTTGGCTTGTAGATACATTGTTCCAACCTCTGTCTCCCTCTGCACTTGGCACTATCTTCTGTCTCTGTGTTTGAATTTGCCTCTGCACATGACACCAATCATTGGATTAGGGCCCACCGCATTCAGTATGACTTCATTTTAACTTGATTACATCGGCAAAACCCCAAATAAGGTCACACTCACAGGGGTTGGGATTTGAACATATCTTCTGGGGAGACATAATTCAACCCACACTAGGGATTTTTTGGCAATCATCTTTTATCCCTAGTTCCATCTATGCTTTCTCTTGTATTGTATGACAAGCGTGGGGACTGTGTGCCCAGCATCCCTCTGTATCAGAGTTCTGCTCCACATTCTGCCAATAAGAAGAACTCATGCAAGGAAAGAAGAAGAAAAACAAAATTGTTATTGCTCCTGTGGTAGCTACAGGCAAGTGTGTAGGTTTTGATCAATGACAGATGTGAAATTTTGTAATACTCTTTGGGTGCCCTCCTGCAAATTGTCTCTTTTGGTGTTGCAGGAAGCTGGGATCACCAGTGGGTATTTTCTGAATTTCCTGCAATTCCAGACTTCTTGGAAGCTAATAGCATATTTCCTTGACCTTTGAGCTCTTCCAACAATTTTAGTGCAGTTTCTAGTATTAAATCCTGTCATTGAATTACCTTGAATGGTTTCTGTCTTTCTGACCAAATCCCGGAAGGTAGAATGGAAGTTGTCATGCCATCCTAGAGAGAAGTCTGAGAGTTGGGCATGTAGTTTAAACTCCAGACTGTTTGAAATTCCCCCATCAGATTTCTGAGCAGTGGGGAGGTGCCTTGCCCCTCAGTTTTAGTTGAGAACTATTTGTATAATGATTTTGGGCTTTTATAACATGTTCAATAGTGAAGTACTGTGAGATTTCTTGAGGGGCTAATACACTTCATGAGGTTTCATTACAGTAAAATAAACAAAAGCTGTTGCTCTTTGGTTACCATGGAAACTGCAAAGACAAGAATATATGTTAGCTGGGTGTGGTGGCGCACACCTGTAGTCCCAGCAGCTGGGGAGCCTGAGGCAGGAGGATCATGAGTTCAAAGCCAGCCTCAGCAAAAGTGAGGTGCTAAGCAACTTAGTGAGACTCTTTTCTAATAAAATACAAAACAGGACGGGGCATGTGGCTCAGTGGTTGAATGCCCCTCAGTTTAATCCCTGGTACCCGCGCCCCCCCCCCCCATCCCAAAGAATATATGTTAGTTTCCCTGCTCAAAAACCTTCTCAGGCTCCCTAGTGCCTGATGAATTTAGTACTAACCCCTTCTCTGGTATTGAAGACCCCTGCAGCACAGCCACTAGAATATGAGCTCTGTGCAGACGGGAGCATTCACTCTACGTGGCAAGCTTCCAATAATTGTCATTTTACAAATGAATGTGCTGCCATTTCTAATCTCTTTCTCACCATTCACCTATATTCTGATAGACTTGGCAAATCCAGTTGTTACCCATTCCCACCATTGGCCTTCGCCTTTGCTCTGCATTTGCCCACTTTGCCTCCCTTTGTAACAACTTCCCTTTCCTCTTCCTTTGTGGAAATCTTCACATCTTAAAAGAAACTGCCCTCCTCATGAGCATTTTCTGGCTCGCACCCTCCAATGGATGGGATCTCTCTTTGCTTTGGGGGCTCATGCATGCTTTCTAAAAAACATGTTTTGGAAGAGTTTTAGGTTATCAGCAATATTGAGTTGAGTTCCCGTATAGTCTCATTCCTGTGCTGGTATTCACATCCACCTTCACTGGGGCTGTAGTGTCAGATAGGATACAGGGAGAGAAGCAACCCGAAGGACTCCCCCTACCACACAGGCATGAGTGTGCCTGTGGTCAAATCAGAGTCCAGGTGCAGAGGACTGAGGATGAGAACTGCAGCTTTCTTCTATCAGTATTAGCTGCTGTGTTTTTTTTTTTTTCTATCCCCTCCCACTTCCCACCTTTCCTTCTTCTCCTTCTTTTTCTTTTTTGGTATCACGGACATCTTGAAAAACACCTGAAGTGTTGGGATATAGCTCAGGGTCACCAAACTGAACAAACAAAAACCATCTGAAAAGAAGCAGGTTGTTTTTTGTTTGTTTGTTTGTTTTTTAGACATGGTCTCACTATGTTGCTGGCTTAGCATTGTCTCCTGGGCTCAACTGATTCTCCTGCCTCAGCCTCTCGAGTAGCTGGGATTATAGGGGCCTACCATCATGCCTGGCTGAAACAAAATTTTCTAACAGTTCACCCTGTAGTCTCAAGATTCTCCTTAGTAAACAAAATGGCAGAAAACGTTTGCTCCCAGGGTCTTGCAAAAGTTAAGTGAATCTGGCCTTTCAAGGAGTCGGAGTATGTACCGTATTTTCCATTGGGAGAAAGCCAGGCATAGGTTTGGAGTAGAAAGCAGGCCTGGGGCACCAGTGGAGCCAAGCGCTGTGGCTAGAAAGAGCCTAGAACAGAGGTTAACGATGGTGCAGAGGCCTCCCCTGGTTCTGTGTAGGGGTAATAAGGAGCTCTGAGCACTGGTTTCTCATGTGTGGGTAGGAAGGGACTGGGACCTAGCCTTCTCATTCCTGATCCAGTGCTCTTTCTGACAACTCTCCAGTTTTATTTATTTATTTATTTCAAACCAGCAGAGCCCTAAGATGTAAAGACATGAAAGCAAGGTTGCTCTAGGTGTGCTGGAAGTGGAAGCTAGAACCCCCATCCCATCTCCCAGCTTTAGAGGATTTTTCCAAACACCAGTCTCCTCAGGGAACAGCTTGAGAATCACAGCACGGAGATGTGTTTCCTCTCATAGCCCATACCTTGAACTTGTTACTATAAATAAAATAGAAATGTTACCATGGCAACCTGACTGTTGAAATTGCCCCTTATGGAGCAAATTAGCCAGGATCGATAGTGCTTCCTGAATGCAGAATTACTTTCCTTTTATAACAAAAGTTTGAACAAATTAAAGAAGGAAGCACTCAGGGGAAACAAGGTCTGAGTCAATGCAGTCACACTGTTCGCTGCAGCTCCCCTTCCACGCCCAGCCCAGGGTGTTCCTTAGTGCGACGTGGTCTCTAAGCTGGTGTTCTCTAGGCCACTGTGTTATTTACTGCTCACTCCCGTGGCCTCTTCCCTGGCAGGCAGGCTCTTCCTGCTGCTTTGCATGTGTCATGAGAAAGGACACTTCTGTCTGTAACATCCTGCTTCCCCAGGCTCAGCTGTCATGTGCTGAGATGCTGTCCTCAGAGATGGACAGATTTTAAATGGCACTCCCTAAGCCCGCACGCAAAGGCAGACCTCAGAGCAGATGTGGGCCCAGGCCTCATCCCAGCTAGGTGCTTATTAGGAGCCATTAGTGAGCCCCTAAGCCAGGGGTGGTCTGCTATTGTCCCCCAGGACAAAAGGACCATGAATTGCTTCCGCAGGCAAAAGCTGAGGAAGCGCTGGGAGGATGGTGGTGCTGTGCTTGGCTGGGCTTTTGTCCTGGAAGAACTGAGTGGCTTCTTTTCACTACCTAAGGGTCTACACAGAATCCCAAATTGTCTTCCAACTGACCTGTTGCCTGTGACTCTGTGCCTTTTACTTAAAATGCAGAAAGGAGGGCTGGGGTTGTATCTCAGTGGTAAAGCGTTTGCCTAGCATGGGTGAGGCCCTGGGTTCGATCCTCAACATCACATAAAAACAAATAACTAAAATAAAGGTTAATTTTTTTTTTTTAAATGCAGAAGGGAATACTCCTGGGAAGGGTAGTCATTTAAACCAATTCCCAGGAAAGTGCCAGGCTGGAGTCTTCCTGGGCAGCATGGGCATCTGTTATAGATTGTATCTTAAATGTTCCTTAAAAGCTCATGTAACAAAGGCTTGGTCCCCAGCTGATGGTGCTGTTGGGTGGTAGTGAAACTGTAGAAGGTGGGCTACTTGGAGGAAGTAGGCCACTGGGGCCTGGCCTTGAAGAGTATGTCTTGTCTCTTGCCCCTACTCTCTTTCCCCCTCTCTCTATTTTTCTCTCCCTGCTTCCTGGCTGCCAGGAGGTGAGCAGATTTTTTTGCACCATGCACTCTCCACCACGATGTTCTGCCTCCCTGCAGGCTCAGAAACAATGGCGCCAACTAACCGTGAACTGAAACCTTTGAAACCGTGAGCCAAAATAAATCTTCCTCCTTTTAAGTTGATTTTCTCAGGTATTTTCTCACAATGGTGGACAGCTGAGTAATACAGGAACTAATTAATATCCATTAATATGAATTAATATCCATCTCCAATGTCCCAGACCTTTTACCTACATCCTAATTTAGTTCTTATAACAATTAATTATTTGAGGTCTTATTTATGGCTTTTGTTCTCTTTTCATGTCCTGTTTACTCTACCCCAATAGTTAATGCCTCTGCCTCGCTGTAGAGGTGACCCAGTGTTTTGGATTTTGACAAAGATAGGCTTGTGTTCCAATTCCAGTTTGGTCGCCATCTGTGAACTGTGGGACTCTAAGTTATTTGGTCTTTATCCAAATCTGTTACTTGATCGAATTAGTTGTTTGATGATCTTCATGAACTGTCTCATCAGAAAATTTTGCATTATATATTTGTTTTGCATATAAGAATTAAGTGGTGTTTATATCTGGTTGGAGTAACTTGATAAGGTTGTCGCAATTAGTCTTTAAATTACATTTCCCAATCGGTGAGAATAACAATAGGCTTATTTCCAATTTTAAAGTAATTTTAAAATTTCTAATTGTGATGAAAAGCGCATAACATGTAAACTGGAAATAGGAGTAGAAATGATACGTGGAGAGACAAAATGATGCTCGGAGAAGCAGAAGAGGAGAAATAGTCTGAGCTTGTCAGTGGTGGAGCTCTGGAGTAGGGCCATGAACCTCCTCTGAAGGGCTGGTGAGGTTACCAGTTCCCTGGATTACCTTTTTTTTTTTTTTTTTTTACTAGTTTCCTAAGGCTGTTGTAACAAAGAACTACGAACCAGGTGGCTTAAACAACAGATCAAATATAGGAGCTTGGGATCAGTGTATCAGTAGAATAGTTTCCTTTGGATTGTGGTAGTCCTAAGATAGACTGAAGGTATGTCCAATTCCTCCTCAGTATCAGTTATAACTACAGTGGTTCCTTAGTACTCATAGGGAATGTTCCAGGATCCCCCCGACACCACAAATCCACAAATGCTCAAGTGCTTTGTATCAAATAGTGTAGTATTTATATATAGCCTATGCATATCTTCCTGTATACTTCAAATCATCTCTAGATATTTATAATACTAATACAATGTCAATGCTATGTAAATGGTTGTTACTGTATTGTTTAGGGAGTACAAGAAAAGAGTTTGTACGTGTTCAATATGGATGCATTAGTTTTTAGAATATTTCAATTTGCACTTGGTTGAATCTGTGGAGATAGAACTTGTGAGTACATAGGACCACCTGTGTATTTCTTTTTCTTTTATTCAAGAAAGCATGTCACAATGCAAAGGAGTAGAAATGGTGTGTTACAGGGATAAATTTGAATCCCCTCTAATTTTTTTTTTTTTTTTTTTTTTTTGGTGCTAGGGATTGAACTCAGAGGTGCTTAACCACTACTGACCTACATCCCCAGCCTTTTTTTTTATTGTTTATGCTTGAGATAGGGTTCCACTAAGTTGCTTAGGGCCTTGCTAAGTTGCTGAGGATGGTTTTGAACTTGAGATCCTCCTGTCTCAGCCTGCTGGGTCACTAGGATTACAAGCATGTGCCACTGCACCTGCTTTTTTTCCCCCCTAAAATGGGGTCTTGTTTTGTTGCCTAGGGTGGTCTTGAACTCACAATCTTCCCCCCTCAGCCTTCTGAATAGCTGGGATTACAGGCATATGTCACCATGCCTAGCTAATTCAGTCTTTAAGGTAAATCATTCACAAAGTTCAATACTTAAAGAATTATTGCTGTGAAACTCTTTGCCTCCTAATTGTTCAAGATAGTGTTGTATCACTCTGGTTGAAAAACCATTACTCTAAATCTTGATGAGAAGTAAAAGAATTCTGGAGTTGGTGATTTTGGAAAGAATGTTAAGGAAAAAATTATTCTGATACCTGTTAAAAAGATGAAGACTTTATTAAGGACTATTGCAATAGATGTTAAGACTATTGCACTAGTTGGGGGAGATGGGGCTCAACTCTGAATACCACAAAGCCACCTGAGAATGTATAGCCTATGGGCAGAGAGGGGCAATCAGTGGGTGGGAAATATCTAAGAGGGACATTAAGGGGAGGAGAATTCTGCTAAAATTACTTACTCAGATTCTTGTTGAAGGCAGGCCAGGCTGAGCTGATAGTAAGGGTGTGGGGATTTCTTGTTAAACCGACTTTGCAGGAGTCTTTTTCTTTTTTTCTTTTTTTTTGGGGGGGGTGGTGGTGGTGGAGGTAACCAGGGACTAAACCCAGGGGCCACTTACCCACTGAGCCACATCCCCAACCTTTTTTATTTTTTATTTTGAGACAGGATCTCTCTAGGTTGCTTACAGCCTCACTAAATTGCTGATGCCATCTTTGAACTTTCGATCCACCTGTCTCAGCCTCCAGAGCTGCTGGGATTACAGGCATACGCCACCATGCCGGGCTGACTTTGCAGTGGGCAATGCAGGCCCAAAAAGGACAGAGGCCAAGATCAAGGGCTAGTGGAGCAGAGGGCCATGAGGAGCCTGAGTAGTTTGGTTAAGGAAAGAGTCTTTGTGTCAGTGAACTTTAACCAAATTGACTTGACTTTCCTTTATGCCCTTTCTGCTTTTCTTCCCTTGTCTTCTCTTCAGTAATCTGTATCTCTGATCTTTGATACACTTATTGACACTGAACTGTCTGGAAGATAACAAATAAGCTAAATAACAAACTGTTGTTCCTCCTAGGAGTATAAAAATATTCATTAAAAAAAAGACAGTGATGAACATTTCCCTCCCTGCTTACCATTGCATACCAGCAAATTGGAAATATCCTTCAGGTCTATCTGGAGTGGTCTTCCAGCCCTCAGCTTATGGATGGTGTGTGACACCCTGTGATGTCATGCTTGGCCCCTCCAGTGCTTATCTTCCCCACATACTTATAAAACAATGGTAGGGGTCTTGTCTTTCACCTGCTAGGTGTGTAATTTTGGCGGTGGATAGTGTTTGGCACATGGCTAGCCACTCTGCCAATGATCATTATTGAATTGATTCACAGAAAGTGACAATTTGGATGAAACACATGTGTCTGTGTTGAGGTTCATGATTGCCTTAATTGAATTTGAGGCACCAGGAGGACACAAAGAAAGGCACTTGCTGGTCCTGCTATACTTTATTGATTTAAGAAACTAAAAATGAATGTTATCTTACACTGTTAAAGTGTTAGCCAAAGACCCAAAGTGAATGCTTTTTTTTAGGGTCGTTTTACTAGTTTTAACTTCTTTTGATGAGAAGATCTGCTTCATTTTAAATTAAATTGAATCAGAGGAAGAGTCTAGGATTTTCCTTTCAGTGACTCAGACACTGCTTTGGAGAAGTTAACCTAAAAGAATCATTCTGCAAAGAGTATTTTATTGAGGTGGGGTGGAAGGGTTCTCAGCAAGAGTCAAGGTGTTTGTACATGTAACTTCATTCTGTCCCCATGGATTCAGTACCTTGCAGGAGTTGTTCAGGCTTTAGGTTCCACAGCTATAATATGAAGAGAATGAACTTGATCTGATGAACCACCTTCTAGTGGTAACATGGGGAAACCAGTTTAAAGTTCCTTTGAGCTTTGGAGTCGCTCTTTTTCAGATAGCACCTTGATTTTTAGGTTCTCAGTTCTTGATGTTTTTTAGTCTGTCAGGAGTTTGAAGTAAAGTATCATAATTATAGACATTTCCTTCAGTGTTTTGTGATAAGAATTGGATGGAAATGCTATGTTATTTTGGGAACATGGTTTGCATTACTGAGACAGAGATGATAAAGCTGTCATGAGAGGGAACACACAGCAGTAAGGTGGTAGCACCCACAAGGGAAAGGAAACAGGCCAGGAAGGAGACATAGTTGTTTTGTTGGATTGGCCTCTTGCATTTCTTAACCTGAACATAAATGAAAAAGTTGCATCTTACTACTGATGATGATGGTAGTAATAGAAAAAAAAAGACCCTTACTTTTTTGGGGGGGAGGGGTACTGGGGATTGAACTCAGGGGCACTTGACCACTGAGCCACATCCCCAGCCCTATTTTGTATTCTATTTAGAGACAGCGTCTCACTGAGTTGTTTAGTGCCTCGCTTTTGCTGAGGCTGGCTTTGAACTCGGGATCCTCCTGCCTCATCCTACCGAGCTGCTGGGATTATGGGCATGTGCCACTGTGCCTGGCTAAGACCGTTAGTCTTTGAGAAAAAGGTAAGTGTGTTCAATAGGCTGGATTTGCTAGTCCAAAATTCTCTAGTCTATAACCTCTTATTTCCAACAAAGCAACTATATTTGGGATGCATTTTTTTGATCGTGTGTGATTTCCTATGAATTATAATTATTGCAATTATTGCATCATCATAGAATAGACTTCATCTCTCAGGATCAGCTACTAATGTGTGGGGCCCAGTGCACAAAAAAAATGTGGGGCCCTTTGTTCAAAGAGTGGGAAAAAAGTATTGTTAAAGGTGTATATTAAAATTTAAAGATTTTTCCCTCTCTTCCCTAGTCTCTCTCTTGTCGTAGTGTTTTTCTTTTTTAATTTGCTATTTCATGTCATCCTAAGTAAAGAAAGATTAACAATTTAAATTGTTGGCATGAATTTTGCAGTTCAGCTTTATGTAATGCAATGATGGATTTAAATGCAAATATAAGAGCATTTAATCCACTTGTAGAGACACCAAAATTATACAAACTATATTTCTTAGCTCGTATATGCATATGTATTTTGTTCTTACCAGAACAATGGAGATGCTGCACAAAATGAGCATGACTGTTCTCGTTTCTGGGTATGGGCACATTATACCAACTGTCTCTACCTGCATCTCAACTGCCTTGGTTTACCGATGAGAAGGAAGGTCTGGAAGGAAAAGGAACCATGGATAGCAATATATATATCTATATATGTGTGTGTATATACATATATATGAATGCATGTATATATATATTATATATATCTTATATGTCCAATTATTTTCTGAGTAATTAGTTGACTAATACAGGATATAATCCAAGAAAGGAAGGATGTAGATGAATGTGACAGGGTTCCTTGGTAGCTTGTATTACTTAGAACTCCAGTGCCTTCAGATGACCTCTTGGGGCTGTCTCCGTTTACTTAGCTGTAGATATAACTTGCTTATCTTGTACTCACTTTGAATCTTGCTGTACTCTTATGCATTGTGGGTCCACTAGAATTCTGTGCTAAAAGGACCTTTGTAATGATATCTGTGAATGGGTGGTAAGGAATAGTAGCAGACATGCACATTGTGTGAGTATTGAATGTTCATGAAACACTTTGTCATTCCATTGGATTTTGCTTATAAAACACAAGATCAAAGAGAAAATTATGAATTCCAAGATGGTGACAGAAAAGCATTATAACAAGCATTGGGACCTTTCTGAGTGACTGTACAGGTCACATGCCCAAGAAGCTGGCCCTGACATCTTTTAAATGATAATGAAAATTGTGTGGATACTGAATGTCACAATAGTATTTATTGAACAGCTGTTAACTGTTTGGCACTGTGCCAAACACTTTAGTATTCATTACCTCTTATAATGTAAACAGTATCTGTTTTATACAGTGAAGCAACTTGTCCACATCACAGAGCAAGAAGATGATACAACTTGAATTTGAAACTTTCTATACTACAGCCTGCAGCCTGGGGTTCAAAGAAGGAACCTATGGAACGTTACGGGGAAAAAATTTCTAATTTGAATTATATAACTGGAATTTGAAGAAGGGACCTCGGGGAAAGTAACTTCTTTTGCCTCAATTTTTCCATTTGTTCATTCACTTGCTTGTCATTTTTAAAATATTACAATGTCAATTTATTTTTTTAACCTCCTTTTAAAGTATATTTTTTCCTACATTTTTGAAAGTGGTGCATTCCAGTTGTGCATACTGATGGGATTTGTTGTTAGGTAGTCATACATGCACAAAATACACAATATAATTTGCCCAATATCTTGCTTGTCATTTTTGAGTGCATATTATAAATTCAGGCAGTATAAATTATTGACAAACTGTTACCTGATTTCTGTGGTCATCTCAGGATGTTGGATAATGAATGTTGGCAGCACTTGGGGATGAAGTGGAAAAGGTTGTTGAAGCTACTACAATGTTACAAATCACCCCAAAATTTAGTGACTTAAAGTAATGATATTATACATCTGAAACTTGGACAGAGCTTGGTGGGGATAGATTATTTGTGCTCCATTCAGTGTCAGGTTGGTAAGCCAAAGGCAAGGACTGGTCTTTCTCACTCATATATACAGCAAGTGACAATGGCTACTTTTTGGGACCCTAGCTGGGACTGGCTATAACACCTACATATTTGGTCTTCAAGAGAAAGTCACATTTCCTCTGAAACTCATCCCCAAAGGACATTTTCCCTTTTCTTGAGTTATAACTGATGCCCTAATATGATAAAATTGATTTAAAAATATGTTAAAAGTATTTGAGCCTTAGGTTCCTTATAAGGCTGTTTTGAAATTATTTTAATGGCAAAATAGCCTTTCCAGTTTTCTTTGGATCTTGAGTGTAGTATATCCATCATATCCTTTACTTTTTTTTTTAAAAAATATTTATTTATTTGCTTTAGTTGCATACAATGGGTTTTTAATTTGTATGTGGTGCTGAGGATCGAACCTGGGCTGCACATGCTAGGTGAGTGCTCACCGCTGAGCCACAACCCCAGCCCTCCTTTTTTTAATTCATTTGTTTTCCTATTTAAAGTGGGTTTATATATTTAAGGTCTTATTTGAAATTAAAAGCAATCTTTGGGAGATCCAAGATATTTAGAGGAAGCCGCACTTCAGGACAGTTCCGTAGAAAGAATCCAACAAAGCAGATAAATTGCCTTTCAATGGACTGAAAATACCGATATCCTTGGTTTGATTACCACTACCAGAGAGAGAAAGAGACAAGCTGTCTGCAGCGGCTGGAGCCGCGAGGCTCCTGCAAAACCGCCTGGGCGGTGCACAGGCCGTGCGAAACAAGGTCGACCGCGCTACTGCTGCAAACCCCAGCCAAACTCACTGCGTGAAACCGGCGATAAAAACCAGCGATAACAGCCGGCGGGATTGGTGCTGGGGAGCCACGGGAGACCGCGGGTCCACACACCAGTCCGAATCCACACTCCGCCTGACGCGACCCTCGGTGTGGCTTCCCGGTGCGATCGGCAAGGATACGGGAGTCTGGGAGTCTGCGGAGCTGCTGTTGACTGGAAGGAGAGCGCCGCCATCTTTGAAAGCTGCAGGGGCTGGTCCTGACAAAGGGAGGAGACGGAGAGCGACTGCTGCATCCATCCAGGGACTCTCCAGCTCTCTGAAGACAACACACAATTGGGTGAGACTTGGTTTGGTCAGCAGGGGAAGGCGTTTCTGAGGCTGACACAGCGGCCACAGGGGACTGCAACTGTGGGTGGGCTTGGGGAGGTGGTGCCTTCTGGAAGATCCCCCTATTCATCTGCTGACACACACAGTCCCCCTGGGCCACTCCTTCACTGAACCATGCAGCCACTGGCTTAGGATGCAGCCTTGATTTCACTGACAGGATCACAGACTGTGATCCAATAGCAATTGGTTTGAACTGGAAAGGAAAAAAAGAGGGGGGCTTCCCAGGGCCCGTTTTGTCTGAGACACTTGATTTTCTGGATTGCAGGGAGGGGTTGTTTTTTTTGGTGTTGTTGTTTGTATGTTTGTTTGTTTGTTTTTCTTTTCTTTTTTGGCTTTGTTTTGTTCTGCTTTTTTTTTTTTTTCCTTCCGCATTGATTGTTAGTGTGTTTATCTGCTTCCGCTCCCTTTTTTCTTTTCATTCTTTTACTCCTTCTCACCCTTGTATCTTTTCTTCCTCCTTCATCTTTCATGTTTACATCCTGCCAGTGCAGAGCCAAAAACAAGTTATACGCAAAACTTGGGATTTCTAGAACCGGCGCAATTGAACTGGGTAGCAAAGTGGTGTTATATATAGTTTACTCTCTATTTCCTTGATTCTCTCTCTCCTCTCTCTTACACCAATTCCTACTCTTTAATTTTTTTTCTTTTCCAACTTACTATATATATAAATTGATTTACTGATACTAAACCACTTCCACTAAACCATTTCAATAGATTCTCTACTTTCCAAGAAAGAACAATTCAAGACACTTCCTTCTTCCTAAACATAACACCTCTGTATTACTTGAAGCTAAGTACATTGTGACCAAACTTGGGATTTTCTGAATAGAAAGTGTTAGGTTTTAAAAGTATAAAGGAATTATAAGGTGATCTGATAGCATTGTACTACAGGAACAACATAAGGCTTTAAGGTAAAATCGAAATAGTCAAGGTCCCACAGTGCAGGAAGAATAGACACACAAGCAACATGAAGAAACAAGGAAAGAAAATGACACAAACAAATCAAGATACCTTGTCATGGGTACATATAGGGGGAAACCAATCAGATTATGTTCAGATTTTTCAACCCAGACCTTAAAAGCAAGAAGATCCTGGAATAGCATATTTCAAGCTCTGAAAGAAAAGGGATGTCAACCAAGAATCTTATATCCAGCAAAATTGAGCTTTAGATTCGAAGATGAAATAAAAACCTTCCACGACAAGCAAAAGTTAAAAGATTTCACAACTTAAAGATTTTAAAAGAAATGACCCAACAATTTGCTGTCTCCAAGAAACACACCTCATAGAAAAAGACATCAACAGACTGAAAGTGAAAGGTGGGAAAAGTCTTATCACTCACATGGTCGGCGGAAGCAAGCAGGGGTTTCCATTCTCATATCAAATAAGGTAGACTTCAAACCAAAATTAATCAAGAGGGACAAAGATGGATATTTCTTATTACTTAAGGGAACCATTCAACAGGATATAACAATCACAAATCTATATGCCCCAAATAATGGAGCACCTACATTCATCAAACAAACGATTCTTAAGTTCTTAAAATAGACCCACAACACAGTTATTCTAGGGGACTTCAACACACCTCTCTCACCAAGATCATCAAACAAAAGCTAAACAAAGAAACTTTAAGCCTCCTCAAAACAATTAACAATTTAGACCTAACAGACATATATAGAATATTTCATCCCTCAGTTAAAAACGAATACACATTTTTCTCAGCAGCACATGGCTCCTTCTCCAAAATAGACCATATATTATGTCACAAGGCAACTCTCAGCAAATATAAAAAAATAGAGATACTACCCTGCATGCTATCGGACCATAAAGGGATGAAATTGGAAATCAACGACAAAACAAGGAATAAGAAAAACTACTCCATCAACTGGAAGCTAAACAACATGCTACTGAATGAACAAGGGGTTGAAGAAGACATCAAAGAGGAGATCAAAAAATTCCTAGAGGTAAATGAGAACACAGATACATCATATAGAAATCTCTGGGACACTATGAAGGCAGTAGTAAGAGGAAAATTCATTGCACTGAGTTCATTCCTTAAGAGGAAAAAAAACCAACAAATAAATGACTTAACATCACACCTCAAAGCATTAGAAAAAGAAGAACAGACCAACACCAAGAGCAGTAGAAGACAGGAAATAATTAAAATCAGAGCAGAAATTAATGAAATTGAGACTAAGGAAACCATTCAAAGAATTGACAAAACTAAAAGTTGGTTCTTTGAAAAAATAAACAAAATTGACAGACCCTTAGCAATGCTAACGAAAAGAAGAAGAGAAAAAACTCAAATTACTAACATTCGTGATGAAAAAGGGAATATCACAACAAACACCCAGATATACAGAATATAATTAGAAATTACTTTGAAAACTTGTACTCTAATAAAATAGAAAATACTGAATTTTGACAGATTTCTAGAGTCATATGATTTGCCTAAACTGGATGTGGAGGCTATACATAATTTAAATAGATCAATTACAAGCGAAGAAATAGAAGATGTCATCAAAAAGCTACCAACAAGGAAAAGTCCAGGACCTGATGGGTTTACAGCCGAGTTCTATAAGACTTTCAAAGAAGAACTAATACCAATACTCTTCAAACTATTTCAAGAAATAGAAAAAGAGGGAGCTCTTCCAGACTCTTTCTATGAGGCCAATATTACATTAATTCCAAAGCCAGGCAAAGACACATCCAAAAAAGAAAACTTCAGACCCATATCTTTAATGAACATAGATGCAAAAATCCTCAACAAAATCCTTTTTTCAAAAAGATAGTGCACCACGATCAAGTGGGGTTTATCCCCTATCTTATATTAGACAAAGGTGCCAAAAATGTACAGTGGAGAAAGGATAGCCTCTTCAACAAATGGTGCTGGGAAAACTGGAAATCCATATGCAACAAAATGAAATTAAACCTTTATCTCTCACCATGCACAAAACTCAATTCAAAGTGGATCAAAGACCTAGGAATTAGATCAGAGACAATACACCTAATAGAAGAAAAAGTAAGCTCCAATTTCCAACATGTTGGATTAGGCCCCAAGTTCCTTAATAAGAATCCTGTAGCGCAAGAATTACTACCAAGAATTAATGAATGGGATAGATTTAAACTAAAAAGCTTCTTTTCAGCAAAAGAAACAATCAGTGAGGTGAATAGAGAGCCAACTAATTGGGAACAAATATTTAATACATGCACATCAGATAGAGCACTAATCTCTAGAATATATAAAGAACTCAAAAAACTTTACACTAAAAAAACAAATAACCCAATCAATAAATGGGCTAAGGAATTGAGAAGACACCTCTCAGAAGAAGATACACGATTAATCAACAAATACATGAAAAAATGTTCAACATCGCTGGCAATTAGAGAAATGCAAATCAAAACTACTCTAAGATTTCACTTCACTCCAGCCAGAATGGCAGCCATCAAGAACACAAGCAACAATAAATGTTGGAGAGGATGTGGAGAAAAAGGCACACTCATACATTGCTGGTGGGACTGCAAAATGGTGCAACCGTTATGGAAAGCAGTATGGAGATTTCTTGGAAAACTGGGAATGGAACCATCCTATGACCCAGCCATCCCACTCTTGGGTCTATTCCCAAAGGACTTAAAAACAGCATATTACAGTGACACAGCTATCTCAATGTTTGTAGCTGCACAATTCACAATAGCTAGGTTGTGGAATCAACCTAGATGTCCCTCAGTAAATGAGTGGATTAAGAAAATGTGGTATATACGCACAATGGAATTTTACTCAGCAATAAAAGAAAATAAATTAATGGCATTTGCAGGTAAATGGATGAAGTTGGAAGACATAATGCTAAGTGAAGTTAGTCAGTCTCAAAATCCAAGTACCAAATGTTCTCTCTTATATAAGGAGGCTATTTCAAAGTATTGTTGGATGGGGTACATAGGAGGATTAGAGGAACACTAGAATGGTCAAGGGAAGGGAGGGTAAGGGAGGGAGCAAGAGGGGAGGGAGGGGGGGAAAAAAGGTGGTTGAATGAGACGGATATCATTTTCCTTAATGCATGATTGAAGACCTAAATTGTACGAATATACTTTGTATACAAACAGTTGTATGTAAAAAGATACTAAATATATGCACTATGAGTTGTACATATTAAAAATTATAAAAATTAAAAAAAAGACAAAAAAAAAAAAAGCAATCTCTGCTTTTAATTACAATGTTTAGACCATTTATATTTAATGGGAATATTGATATGGTTGGATTAAAATATACCTTTCTTACTATTTTTTTCTTTCAACTCTTTTTTGTTTTTTCTTTATTATTTATTTATTACTATGCATTTCAACTGTCTTCTCTGTTCTTTGTTCCTTTTTTCTGTCTTATTTTGATTTATTTATTTATTTTCATTCTATTGGCTTTGTTGGCTAATTAGCTAAAACTTTTTGTGTGCATTTAATTTGGTGGAATAGTTTTAGTGTTTATAGTACACATAATTTTTATCTGCATTCTATCTTCATGTGATATGATACTATTCCATTTATAGTATAAGAACCTTGCAATACTATACTGCAGTTTCTACCTTTCTGAGCTTTGTGCTATTGTTGTGATGTATTTGTATATCCCACAAATATCTTGCTACTATTTTATCATTAAATAGTAAATGATCTTTCAAATGATTATATAAGTAAAAAGTTTTATATTTGCCCACATAGTTACCTTTCTAGTATTATTCATTCCATAACATAGATCTGGGTTCATATTATGTTTGAAAAACTTTCTTCAGCTATTCTTATAGTGCAGGTCTGCCGGTGATTTTTAAGATTTAATTTTTGTATGTCTGGAAAATCTTTATTTTACATTTAGTTTTAAAGAAAAACATCCTTTTTATATTTTAAATGAAGTATAATACTTCATACTTCATTCTTTTTTCTTCTCCTTTTCTACTTCATCCCCCTTTCCTCCAACTCACTCTTTTGAAGTATATGATTCAATGATTTTTAAAATGTTTAGGGTTGTGTAACTATTACCACAATTAGCTTTAGAACATTTTCATCACCCCAAAAGAAAACACACACTGCTTAGCAGTCACTGTTTTATACCCTGCAATCTCTCCAAGTCCTAGGAAACAACTAATCTACAATCTGCCTCTATAGATTTGTCTGTTCTGGAAGTTTCATGTAAATGAAATCATGCAATAGTTAGTTTTTAGTAACTGGTTTCTTTTCTGTGCATCAATGTTTTTACTTAATGTTTCTTGTACTTTGAGTTTCTTAAATCTGTGGGTTTATAATTTCCATCACATTTGGAAATATTTTGGCCATTATTTCTTCAAATATTTTTCTGCCCTTCCCTTCCTCTAATTATTTATATAGTAAGCTGCTTGAAGTTTTTCCACGGCTTACTCGTTCTTCATTCATTTTTAGCCTTTTTTTCTATTACTTTATTTATTAATCTTTTCTACTGTAATGTCTAATCTGTTCTAGTTTTCATCCCTTGAAGTTCAACTATTTTTTATCTTTCTGGTCAATTTTTTCTCTAGCTTCTTGAATGTATTCCATATAGTTATAATTGGTTTAATATCTTTGTGTACTAATTCTCTGTATCACTCATGGGTTAATTTTTTTTATGGGTTGATTTTTATTGTTTGATTTTTATCCTTATTATAAACTGCATTTTCTCATTTCTTTTTATGTCTGATAATTTTTGTTTGAATGCCAGACATTGTGTATTAGGTGCTAGTTTGTGTGTGTGTGTGTGTGTGTGTGTGTGTGTGTGTGTAGTTTTTATTTTAAAACATTTAAAAATTTTTTAATTTGTTCTAATTGGTTACACATGACAGTAGAATGCATTTTGACACATTGTACACAAATGGAATTATAATCCCAGCAGTTTGGGAGGCTGAAACAGGAGGATTGCAAGTTCAAAGCCAGCCTCAGCAACTGTGAGGACCTAAGCAACTCATTGAGACCCTGTCTCTAAATAAAATAGAAAATAGGGCTGGGGATATGGCTCAGTGGTTGAGTGCCCCTGAGTTCAATCCCTGGTACCAAAAGAAAATTTCCGTGTGTGTAGTTTTATAAAGATTCTTAATCTTTATTCTGAGCTATGGTTAAGTTTTTCTATAAACATTTTGATACCTTTGGTTCTTGCTATTAAGCTTTGTTAGGTGGGACCAGAACAATGTTTAGCTAGTGAAATTTTGCCCCATTTCTGAGGCAAATCCCTTTTTAGTACTCTACCTGATATTCATAGTATGAACTATGAAGTTGTTCCATCTCTGTTGGAAACAGAAACTGTTCCCACTTCCGTGTGAACACTCTCCTTCTATGCATTCTTTGTCTTTCTTCAATCATGCACTTATCAGGATTCAGCTGAAAACTCAAGAGGGACTCTCCATAGTTATTTCCTATTTCTCTTTCCCCTCTCTTCCCAGTTTTTCTGGAAAGTGGGAATGGTGATTTGGAGAGGGATCTTTATTTTTTACTTTATAATGTATTTGCTGTTTGCCTTCTTAAAACCCATGGTAAGTATTGCAATGTTTATAAAAAAAATAAACTTTTAAGTGAAATAAGTTTATCTTGAAGGACCTACTGAAACATGGAGTCATGTAGATTCTATTGACTAATTTTTCCTGTATCTTGGCTGACATAACCAAATGCATTCATCTTTTATCTTCTTGTGTGCATCAAAGGTGATGCAGAATAACAGGATTTGCCCTTTGAGTCAATTTTCTGGAAAATGTGGTACTTCTGGACTCTCGCTTATTTCCTGAGTTTAATGTGGGTCTGCATAAATCTAGTAGGGCATCATTTATAACAGTGTGCTGTCTAATCCTCATATCTTCTGTGGGGGGTGTCTAAATCCCTGAAGCTCTCCTGGAGTCATTTTAGCGATTGACTCCCAATTTCTATACCTATGAAATTGTAAAGAATGGTAAGGACAAGTGACAAGTGTGTAGAGATTTATAATCAAGAATGTTTATCACACCACTCTTTGTAACAGTGAAAAATTGGAAAGTTATAAATGTCTAGTAATGAATTATTAAGTTGAACTTGGCACATAATTAAAATGGAATATTCTGTGGAATATTAAAATACCAGACATCAATAAACATTAAAATGTGGACATGCTCTTAAGGTAAAACAAACAAACAACTGTTTACATAAAACATGTACTGTATAATTCCAATTTAAGAAATATAGATATATATTAAAGAGTTTAAAAGATATACATAGCTGGGCATAGAAGTGCACGCCTGTAATCCCAGTGGCTCAGGAGGCAAGGCAGAAGGATGGTGAGCCTCAGGAACTTAGTGAGGCCCTGAGCAACTTGCAGACCCTGTCTCAAAATAAAATATAAAAAAGGGCTGGGGATGTGGCTCAGTAGTTAAGTACCCCTGGGTTCAATCCCTGGTACCAAAAAAAAAAAAAAAAAAAAAAGTATACACAAAATGATAACCATGTTTATCTCTTAGTGGTGGGATAATGAATAATTATTATTCCAGCCCATCTATTTTTAAAAAATGTGCAGGAATTTGTTGGTGCAATAAGAATTTTGGTTTGGATCACAGTATATAATAGCCTGAAAATAAAGGACCAGTCTTATTTTCTGAATCTCCCTTTCTTCTGCTCCTTTATTTATTTATTTATTTTTAGAAAAAGAACAGAGGACTCCTAAAATCTGCTCATTTCTCTTCATAATTAGTGACTTTCTGATCCAGGGTTGCTATGCTCCTACTATAAATCTTCTTTGTTTTTCAAAGGATGTTTGTGGTCATCTCTTCCCATGTCCAGTTTTTATCCTTGGTTTTTAATTGCAGGTTAATGTAAGAGCATCCATTTTCTTCACCACACTTCCCTCGGCTTCCTGTTTTACCTCACAACTCCATTGCCACCTCACAAGTCCAGCTCTGATTTTGCTAAATCTGAGTCCTGAGCTCAGGGCCCTGAGCCTCTGAGATGGTGTCTAAACCCCTTCTCCACCCTGATGGGCTCCTTTCGTGCTTTTTTGACTTTGAGATGTGTTAGTTGAAGAAAGATGCTGGGGAGAAGATTCACTATGAAGGTAGATTGGATTCTTCCCAGATCTTCACTTTTTCCAGGTTACACAATTGCACGCCCATGCCTTTTGTCATGTGACTCTGTGGTCCCTTCCAAACGAGGAGGAGGAGTGTATTTTCTGCCACACTGAAGCTGGACTGGACCATATGACTTAGGTCAAGGGAAGGTTAGTGGCAGAGATGGGAGGAGCTTTACATGTGCTCGCACTGCTTGGCTTGGCTCCGTGGGCTTCTGCCACCTGCCACGTGCAGGACATGACAGAAGTTTCCCAAGTAGGACTTAGTACAGAAAACAGAGAGGCACTTGGAGCCGACCCAAACATAGCCTAGAACAGAGACCTGCTGACCCACAGACCTAGGAAGGATAAAAACAAAGGTTTTTTTTTTTTTTTAGTAAGCTACTGAGATTTTGAAATTGTTGGTTTTAGTTATTATGCTATTGGTTATATACTTGTGAGTTATAGATTAAATACCAACTAATGCAGGTAATCCCAGATTTTCAACTATCTTAATTTTGAGGTGACAGCAATATGGGTATGAATGAGATAAAGTATTCTTTATCTTTGAATCCTTTTACTCTCCTGGGTATTCCTTCCATTCCATATCAGTCCTACATTTTGCCCTCTGGTTCCATCTTCCAGGAGGATGTAATATGTGTGCCTATGCGGGTAATTCTTTGCAGAGAACACATATTTCTTTTCTCTTATGGACAATGTGCTGTTGGTTCACATTATTTCTTTCTATCTTTTTAGGGGCTGGGCAGTTCTTTTGACACACTGTTGGGAGCCTTGAAAGCATAGTGGCTATGATATAATTAAACCTGTGCACTCTGGAGCATGCTCTCTGGATTTGAATTCCAGATTTTCCACTTAGTTACTCTATGGCCTGTGGTGTGTCACTTAACTGCCCTGGCCTCAGTGTCCTCAACTGTAAGATGAGACGGTAAGAGAATCATCCTCATAGGCTTGTTATGAGATTCAATGAGTTAATTATTGTTAAGTGCTTAGAACAGTGCTTGGCACATGACACTAGCCCACTGTTTGCTTCTATTATGTTGTTTTTCACAGGGTAGGGACTAAATGCTAAAACTCTCTTTTTGAAAAATGACTCGCATGTATCATGAGGTTTGGAAGAGGGAGAGGAATTAATACAACCACAGCTTGTGTTTCAGCAGAATAATAGTTTTCAACAGATGGCTCTGGAAAAAGGAAAATGATCAAATCAGGGGGATGTTCCTTCCACAGGCTAGGACAGGTTCTTCCCTCCAGCCTCAGGAGTAAAATCACATCAGAAGACCCGGCCCCTGGGTTCAGTGGGGCTGGCTGTCACTATAGAGCAGGGAAGGGTTCAGTGGATCTTGAGGGGCACACTGAAGCTGAGAGGTTTCCTCTCTGCAGATGAGACTGGCTGGGAGGATCCACTTGGTCTCCTGATTCCTGCTCACAGCTCTGCTTCTAGCCTGGTGCTGGTGTCTCTGAGGTGGGCAAGCTAACTCCAGTATGAGAAGGAACATCCTTTGACTGACCTGCACTCTATGTGGCACTCACCAGAGGCTAGAATTGGTGATGAGAAGTGGTTTGAGGTTCCAGGAGTAAAACGTGTGCGCGCGCGCGTGCGTGCATGTGGGGTTTGACGTTTGGACAGACAAATGGATGCAGGGATGCTTATGAGGTGGGCAGGGAAGCATCTACGAAAATGAGCTCTATTAGCCCCTGAATCCTTATTACACATTCCTTCTCTCTGAGATGAACAAATCATCCACTGAAACACAGGCCTGGATCATGGGTTGTTATTCCCAATCTTTGCATGTTGACTTTTATAATGGAGTCACCCTGCTAGATGCTCAGAGGATCTTTTGGAGAATGAGTTCAGTCATTATCATTATTTTGGCATATAGATTCTCAGGGCCTTTAGGCTCTTGATGATCACAAATGTTTGTCCCTGTGGTGGATTATCATGGCTACCCTTGGTCTTGTTCCCTAGCTGTCTGCTTCCCTAGAGCCTATGCTGGCAATGGGAGCTTGCTAAGAGGGGAACAAGAGTGATGTTTGGGGAATGGTGAGTGGAATTGCATGACACTGTGTAGGCATGAGAGGACTTTCCAGAGCTAGAGGAAGATGACTTTTGGATGAACTCAGATTTTATCTTCTTTCCTTTTCCTGTTTATGAGGAATAAGAATTAATGGTATAATCTTACTATATTACTTTGAAAGGACATAGGAGAAAGGAAAGCTAAAAGAGGGCAGGATTAGTTTCATTATTCACTTTGGAACTTGAAAGGGGGTGAGAGGGAAGGAACAGGAGGAGGAGGAGAAAAGGGGGAGAAGGAAAAGAAGAAAAGAAAGGGGAAGGGAAAGAGAGAGAAAGAATCCCCATCGTACATCTCCTAAGCAGGGTCTGGGTGTGACCTCAGTGATCTGCCACTTTGGCAGCATGGGAGGAAGATTTAAGAATGGAGGGAGGCCCTGACTCCTACAGCAGCTGGGCCTCCCAGGTGACACTTGGCAGGCAGCTTGGGTCATTTGCATCTTCACAGCCAAAGGGCCTCACAAGATGTTCTGTGCAGATATTTAAGTTCCTGGACTCCAAAACATCTCCAGGGCATTCCTTAGCCCCTATTCTTCCATATGGCCATGGCCCCAACTTCACATTTCTTAATAATGAAGAAGGTGTTGTTGAGGTTTAGAGGTCTGTGAGAATTACAAGTAACAATATCAATTATTTCCCTTCTTTTGGCCGCCCTCCCTTTTTTCTTCCTCTTCCCTTTCTTCCTCCTCTCTTATTCTTCTCTCCCATCCTTCTCTAACTCTTTTTTCCATCAAGCTTTTGAAACAGGCTAATTCCTGGAAGCAAAACAGAGATTAGTATCCAGGAACAGCACAGACCCCTGTGCCAGTCTTTGCCATCCAACTGCCAGATGTAGGAGGTGTTCTGAATGACAAATCTTTCATGTTAAAGTAATGCAATTGCCAGAGACATCTGTATATGCATTTGCTATTGCTGCTCTAGCAAATTAATTACCATAAATTTAGTGACTTAAAACAGTACCAATTTGTTTCTTGCAGTTCTAAATCAGAAGTCTGGATATACCATGGTCAGCTGGGTCCTCTGCTTAGTCTCCCAGGTGTCAGATTCTTTCTGGAAGCTCTGGAAATGGATTTGTTTTCAAGCTCATTCAGGCTGTGGCTGAATTAATTTGTTGCAAGACTCAGGTCCCCAGTTCCTTGGTGACTGTCAGCCAAGGGCTGGTTATTTGCTCTTGAAGCTGCCCCTTTTCCATCTTATGTTTTCCATGTGGCCCTTCAAGTCCTTTCATGATTCAAATCTCTTTGATTTTTCCTTTCTGCTGAAGAAAATTTTCTTCTTGCAAAACCTCATGTGCTTAGATTGGACCAACCTAGATAAGCCAGGATAATTTCCTCATTTTAAGGTCACAGATTAAAACCCTTCGTTTTACCTTCAAAGTCCCTTTTGTGATTAATGTAACATATTCACAGATTCTAGGGATTTGGGAGTAAACATCTTGGGGACATTATTTGGCCTATCACACTCTAAATAATCCATTGGTTGTCTTGGCATCCTGAGGGTGAGAAACTGTTGCAATCTTTGTGAGAGGGTCTCCCTCAGATTTCCTCTAGATCCTGTGCTGGGTTGTGTAGGGAAAGTGAAGGAATCTGAAGCCAAGGCAGGGGTGGGACATAAAGCACTTTCACCCTCCAAATGGGAAGTGATGCTCTCATCTGAAGCTCAGAACTTGAGAACTGGACAGGCTTATGGAGATCAGAATCTAGTTCCTCACTCACGATGAGGGACTATGGAGGCCTGGGGAGGTAATGTGACTTGGCCAAGGTCAGTGGCCACACCAGAGAGAAGAGTTCTGAAATCAGCTGCTATAGAGCCTGCTGGGGTCTTTTCAGAATGTGGACATGACTCTGAAATCTTTGGCCTTTTTACACGTAACCTGCAGAGGCAGATGGCCCCACCAGACTGCACAGCCTTAAAGAATACATGGCCCTGGCTCTCTTGGCTCTGGGAAATACAAATCGACAACATTATGGGTTGAACATGACTGTGGCCTTTTTGCAGCCTGACACACTCCATCTTGTTCTTATAATTCTTCTTGGGAGTCCTTCTGGGCATAGTCATGCCCCCCCAGGCTTAGGAGAAGACACAGAGTCCACTGGATCCACTGTTCTGATACCTCTGGGGGAGGAAACTTGGAGAGGAATTCCTCCCTTCTGCTTACTCCTCTCCACAGGCCAACAGCTCTGTTCAGATCTGCAGGTAGCCAGTGTGTTCCACTAGGAGATCGGGTCATTGTTTAGGGGCTTCATTCTCTTGCCAACTCTGCTCACGCTGGTCTCCTCTTTGTCACAGTCTCAAGACATCTACCTCCAAGGGATTTATATAAGACAGAGCAAAGTGCTCTCAGGCTAAGAATATATCCACCCCCTTCCCTGGGCGATGTGCCTGGGAGGTGAGGAAACTGACTCACTGTATCTCTGACTCAATGAAAAGACAAATACATGAAAAACTACTGGATTAATGACAGGGGAATAAAACCCCAATATTTTTAGCACACGAGGGCAGAGTTAGCTGCTGCGAAGTCCTAGAAAATGGAAGATTTAAAAATTTTTTTTTAAAAAGCTCTTTTTTTTTTAAATTTAGATATAATTCACAAAGGGGAGGCTTTCAAGTGACAAGTGAGGCACAGAGAGGGTGGAAGACTCTGAAATAGGAAAGTTCCCAGTGATAACTTTATCAACAGCAGTGCAGCTGGCTGGGGAATTTGTCTGTGAAGCCCAGGCATGGCTGGTTTTCTCACAGACCAAACCTTCCATTGGATTCCTAGGGTGCACCTCCTCTGAGATAAGTGAAATACTGGGTTCACAGCCCAGCACCACTTCTGCCTGGGCAGAAAGAAACACGGAAGCTCGTGCTGCAATTAAACCATGAATATGTGACCGCCCGTGAAAGTACCTAGGGTTTTCCACAGGGGTCCCCAGTTACCAGCTTTCCCAAGGGAAGAAGCACATCGAGTCCCTGGAGCTCATTGCAGCAATGTCCCCTGTAGGCACAGTGACTGTTGGTTAGAAATTTCTCTAGTAGAGCTGCTGCCACCATTGCTTCTAGAAAGATCTCAGGCATTGTCTCGGTTTCTTTCTACCCAGTGACTAAGACACAGGTCTAAAGAGAACATGTGAGAATGTTTGCAACTAGCTACTGATGGTTTGGTATGTGTCAGACAAAGGTTGCCATTTGAACAATTTGTTCCTGAGGAAAAACACTGCTTATAGACAGAAACAATTGTTGTATGTCCAATACTCATTCTCCCCCACCTTTTCCTTGTGGATGGAATCAACCACCTGCTATAGACATTGAAGACTCATTTCAAGTAACATACATGATACTTGTGGTCACTGACTTTGTGGATCTCAGTTCTACCACTTACTAACTGTCAACTCTGGTAAGTTATTTAATCTTTCTGACCTCTCAGTTCCTCATCTGTAAGTGGGTATATTACTACCTCCCTGATAAGTATCTTTGAAGGGTAAATGAGTTCACGTATATAAAATTTGTATGACAGTTAAGAACTGGTGCATATGAAGGCCTCCGTGTATGCTAGTCATTTTTATTATTGTGATTATGTGCCATCTTTGCTGCAGTTCACGTATGGACATGTTACACACCACTGGCCAACTAGACCTGAGAGGAAATCTGGTGGGGAACTTTAGGGTAATGGACAGGGGGACATAGACATTGTACATTTTGACGCTTTGTGATCCGGTCTTTATGTGATGCTTGAAATTGCAGAGGTAATTACAGCTCAGGGACAGTCTGACTCAGGATATTTTGATAATTGGGGTGATAAATTTGTCCTCATTGGTAAAGCCTTTTGGCACTTAACAGTCAAAACCATCGTAACTGATGTACCTAGTACTAATGGCACAGAGAGCTTTGGTGGAGTTACAGCTTTTAAGCTACATGTGGCATGAAACGTGTATGATAGTATTGTTAGGATAGTGCTTTCCTTTAAATTATTTAAAAAAATTTTGAATACTAATACAATCACACGGCAAAACCACCAAAAGTATGAAAAATCTTGCAGCAAAAAAATTTCCCTTTCACATGGGTTATTCATATTCCCAATTTCCAGTTCTGATAGCCAACTAACCACTGCTTTTAGTCTTTTGTTTGCCCTCCCAGAGATTTATTTTGAAAATAAACGTAAAACAAATATAAACAACAATACAAATGTAATGTTTTCCCCTCTTTGTAACAAAAATGTTAGGATGTTATACCCACTAATCTGTACCTTGTTTTATTCATTTAATATATCTTAGTGAGCTTTCCATATCAATATATCAAGAGATCTCTTATTTCTTCATACAGTTACAAAATGCTCTGCTGAATTTATTTAATCTGTCCTCTATTGATGAGTATCCAGGATTTTTTTTCTCATTTTTCTCTGTTGATTGCAATGTTGCAATAAATAAATGGTATATGTGCCATTTTGTAGATATGCAAATGTATCTGTAGGACAAATTCCCCAAAGTAGAGTTACTGGATCCAAGAGTACATACATTTATAATTTTGATAGCTATTACTAAATTGCCATCCATATGGGTCGTGCAAATTTATCCTCCCACCAGCAAGGTATGAAAGTGCCTGCTTCCACAGCTTTGGCAACAGAATGTGCTATCAAATTTTGGGCTTTTGCCAATTTTATGGGGAAAATGGTATCTTAGGGTAGTTTTAATTTGCATGCATCTTATTATGAGTGAAATAGAGCATTTAAAAACATATTTAAGGATGATTTGTATATCCTTTGAATTGTTTGTAACATTTGTCTGTTGTTTGAGGGTTACTTACTGTTTTTTTTTTTTTCTTATACACTTCTAAAGCTTTTTATATATTAAGAAGACTATTCTGTGTCTATGATGAGTTATAACTATGTTTCATAGTTTGTCATTTGTCTTTTTTATTATGGTTAGGCTTACTTTTGTCATGTAGAGGTTTAAAAATTCCTTTGCATAGTTGAATTTATCAATTTTTTTCATGATTTCAGGATTGGGGAGAGTTAATAGCCCTCCATATTCTGAGATTATGCAAAATTGTCCCATGCATTCATTTACAACCTTTATTTATTTATTTTTTTATATTAGAGATTTGACCCATTGCCTGTCTCATGGAACATAGAGAGACACGATTTCAACATTAGCACTTCCAATATGGCAGCTCACTGTTTTCTCCACTGTGGTGGTATTTGTGTCCTTTTTTTCTCCACTGTGGTGGTATTTGTGTCCTTTTTCTGTACCTTTCTTTCTTTTTGAATGCTGTATCTATTTATGAACCAGCACTCTGTTGTTTTAATTATTGAGTTTTTGTAGCATATTTTTATATCTGTAAACCTCTTTTCTTTGATCTTCTTTCTTAAAGCTTCCTTTGTGAATTGTTTGCTTATTTCTTTTTTTTTTTTTTTTTTTTTTTTTTTTTTTTTGGTACTGGGGATTGAACTCAGGGGCACTTGACCACTGGGCCACATCCCCAGCACTTTTTTGTATTTTATTAGAGACAGGGTCTCACTGAGTTGCTAAGTGCCTCGCCATTGCTAAGGCTGGCTTTGAACTCGTGATCTTCCTGCCTCAGCCTCCCAAGTGCTGGGATTACAGACGTGTGCCACCGCGCCCGGCTTGCTTATTTTTTAATATGAACTTCAGAATTCCTTTATCCAGCTTTTTAAAAATTTACTTTCTTAGTTGTCAATGGACTTTCTTTATATGTGGTGCTGAGAATTGAACCCAGTGCCTCACACATGCTAGGCAAATGCTCTCCCACTGAGCCACAAACCCAGCCCTCATTTATCCAGTTTTTAAAAAGAATTATTTGTAGGATTCTTGAGATTATGGATAAAGTTAAAACTCAAAGTAGAAATATCCGCATATTTTTGATACAATAAAGGAAAATGACATTGAGGCATCTGGTTAAAATTATGGTATGCTTCCTGACTTGTTTATGTGTTCTGTTGTTTCCTTCTGGAATTTTTTTTTATATTTATTTATTTACTTTAGTTGTACACAATTCAATAATGCATTTATGTTTACGTGGTGCTGAGGATCGAACCCGGGCTGCACACGTGCAAGGCGAGCGCTCTGCCACTGAGCCACAACCCCAGCCCTCCTTCTGGAATATTTAAAACAAATTTTTAGGTATATGTCTTATATATTTATTGTTAAATTTATTCCTGAGGAAATTTTTTGTTATATTTTTTTGCTAATGTACATGGGATCTAATATAATCTTTTAGCTTCTAACATTGACTTCTCTATATTAGCATTCTACCCCACAATATTACTGAATTTCCTTATTGTTCTTAGTAGTCTTTTAAAAAATCAAATTTCCCTGAGTTTTCTAGGTAAACAATAACATCATCTGCCAACAGGTTTAGTTTTGTCTCTGCCTTTCCATTTTTATACTTTAAAGTTCTCTTATGTGCATTTTGTTGGCTAGAATGTTAGTAAAAAATGACAAAAATAATAGGAGAGGGGCTAGGGATGTAGCTTGGTGATAGAGTGCAAACCCAGCATGTGCAAGGCCTTGGGTTTGATTCCTGGCACCCCCAAAATAATAATAATGTTAGAGAATTGGATAAATTCATAGTGGACAATTTTAACACATTTTTCTCAGTAACTGATAGAACAAGCACACAATGTATTAGTAAGCTGCATGATTTATAAACTTGACCTGACAGGTATAGAACCTGTCACTCCATAACTCCAGAATACACATTCTTTTCAAGTACATATGAGACATTTACTAAAATTTATTATATCCTGCTAAATAAATCAAGTCTTAATCAACTTTAAAGGGAAGAAGTAACATAGATTATGTTCTCTAATCACAATGTAAATTATATAGAAACTAATAACAAAAAGGTAACTAGAAAATTCCTAAAAGATGTTTGGAGATTAAATCATATACTTCTGAATAACTCAGGGATTGAAGAAATTAACAATGAAAATAAAAGAATGTTTTTACCCAAATGATAATTAAAATATGTCATATTGAAATTTGGTGCAGCTAAAATCATGCTTAAGAAGAAATTTACATATGAATATATATATTTGGAGAGAAAGAAGACTGAAAAATAATCTCAATCCACCTTAACAGTAGGAAAATGATAGCAAGTTGGGCCCAAGACATACAAAGGAAGAATGCACCAAAGTTAAGAGTAGATTAACTTTTTAAAGTTAATCTTTTAAAAAAAGTTTAATCTGGGGCTGGGGCTGTGGCTCAGTGGTAGAACGCTCATCTCACATGTGTGAGGCCCTGGGTTTGATCCTCAGCACCACATAAATAAAATAAAGGTATTGTGTCTACCTACAACTAAAAAAAATTTTTTTAAATCTTTTTAAAAAGATTGATAAAATTGGTAAATCCTTAGCAAGATAAATCACAAGGAGAGAAAGCATGATGTTTTACTACTGACATGAATTACACAGATTGAGATCAGGAACGAAAAGAAGATGAAACAATTATTAACAGACATCCAAAAGATAAAAGGATATAATGAGCTACTTTATGCCAATAAATTTGATGACTTGATTGAAATTTATAAATTCCTAGAAAAAATAATTGACCAAACATGACAAAGAAGTAATATGAACAGTCCATAGCCATCAAAGAAATTGAATCCACAAAGAAAAACTTCCCATAAAGATAACTAGAGACCCAGATGGCTTCATCAGCAAAATTTCAAATTACTTTAAAACACTCTCACATAAACTCTTCTAGAGAATAGAAAGAAGACAAGCCTTCCAACTCATTTCGTGACGGCAAAACCTGACAAGTTCTTTACCAAAAAGAAAAAACTGTTGCAGATCAATCTCTCTTATCAACAGAAATGCCCCAAATCTTAGGATTAAAAATCCTAATATTAGAAAATTAAATCCAGTGATACATAAAAAGGAAAAATACATTGCGATTATATTCTATGTGATGTTGGTTTTGTATTCCCAACTCAGTATAATTCATATAATTAATAAAATAAAGGAGAAAGATCATGCAATTATCTCAATAGGTAAGAAAAATAATCTGATATAATTCAACACTTCATTAATACTTATAATGACAACCTTCCTAGAAAACTAAGAATAGAAGAGAATGTCTTTAATCAGACAGAAGTTATGTACAAAAACAGCCAACATCATACATAGTGGTGAAATATTGAATGTTTTCATTCAGGGACTAGGAATAAGACAAATATGCCTATTAACATCACTTCTAGTCCACATGGTACTTGAGATTCTGGGCAGTTTAAGAAGGTAATGAAAAATTTTTATAAGGGTAAATGGATTGGAACTCCTGTTTTTTACTGATGACATAACTGTGTATATAGGAAACACAAAAGAATTTACAAACTAATGGCATTTGAAAACAAATTTAGCAAGATCACTGGCTATAATGTTAATGTGGAAAAACAAATTATATCTCTCAATTTCAGGACCAAAGAATGAGAAAATTAATTTAAAAAATTATGTTACTTACAATAACATCAAAACATACCAAATACTAGTAATCTAATGAAAGATGTGTAAAAACCTCCACAGTGAAAACTACAGAACATCGCTGACAGAAACTAATTAAAACCTAAGTAAATGGAGAGATAGGCTATGTTTATGGACTGAATAACTCAGTTTAATAAAGATGTCAATTCTCTGTAAATTGATCTATAAATTCAGTGCACTCTTACTCAAAATCCCAGCAGCTTTTCTGGTGGAAATTGACAAGCTTGATTCTAAAGTTTATATGGAATTGCAAATGGCCAAGAATAACCAATATAATCTTGAAGAAGAGGAAAGTTGAAAGACTTATTTTTTTATTTTTTACGTATAATTTTTAGTTGTTGATGGACCTTTATTTTATTCATTTATTTATATGCGGTGCTGAGAATCAAACCCAGTGCCTCATACATGCTAGGCAAGCGCTCTACCACTGAGCCACAACCCCAGCCTGGAATACTTATTTTAATGGATTAAAAGTCTTATTTTAATTTTGGCAATTAAAAAAAGTAGTGTATTAGTACAAGGATAACTTCCCTCCACTAAAAAAAAATAAATAAAATAAAATTTAAAAATAAAGCAAATGGAATAGAGCCTAGAAACAGAGCTCAGAATCAGGCCTGTATGAACACTAGATTTATAACAAAGGTAGGTGTTAGAGCAATAGGAAATGATGGTGTTTTGAATAAATGGTACTGGGCTAATTAGATAGCCATTTGGAATGAAACAATTTCATCCCCAACTTCACAGCATAAATTAATTCCAGGTGGATTGTAGATTGAACATGAAAAGTAAAACAATCTTCTGGAAGATTACAGTTGAGAGTGTCCCCATGACCTTGGGTAGACAAAAATAAACAGAACATAAAATGCACTAACCACGAAATAAAGATTGATAAGTTGGGCTATAACATTAGGATCTTCTGCTTATCAAAAGACAAGAGATTTGGAAGGCAAGTCACATAGGGAGAGAGGATGTGTGCTAGACACTTAGAGACAGGTTTAGAATATAGAAAAATGTCCTCATATCAATGAGAAAAAAAAAAAAAACACAATCTAATAAAAAAGAAGGGAACCAAGACCTTAAAAGGAACTTCACAAATGAGCATATTCAATGTCCACTAAATGTATGAAGAACTTCTTAAGTCATGTTAGTGATCTGGATGTTTAAATGAAAACCACAGTGAAATACCCCTATACCCTGTTAGAAAGACGAACATTGTTAAGACTGATAATATCAGGTGTAATCAAGGTTGTAAAACCACTGAATTCTCATAAGTTCCTGGTAGGAATTCAGATTGATACCACACTTTGAGAAAGTTTGGCAATTTCTTTCTTTCTTTCTTTTTTTTTTTTTTTTTTTTTTTTTTTGGTGCTGGGGACTGAACCCAGTGGTGCTTAACCACTGAGCCACACCCCCAGCCTTTTTAATTTTTTATTTTGAGGCAGGGTCTTGCTAAGTTGCTTAGGGTATCATTAATTTGATGAGGCTGGCCTTGAACTTGCAATCCTCCTACCTCAGCCTCCCGAGTTGCTAGGATTACAGGCATACACCACCATGCCCGGCAAATTTGGCAATTTCTAATGAAGTTAAATAGTTGTGTCTTAGGATCTAGCAGTTCACTTCTAGATATATAGTCATAGAAATGTATACACATGTCCATTGAGAATGCTCATTGTAAGAGAATACTCATTGCTGCTTTTTAAAAATAGCTCAAAACTGCAAACAATCCAAATGTTTTTCACCAGAAGAGGTACAGTATATATGAAAATATATTCATGCAATTGAATACAGGGATAAAAAAAAATCAACTGTGACTGCATGCTTCAACATGGATAATCTCACAATTCCATTTAAATAAAGTCCAAACATGGGAGAATCTAAATTATGGTGCTAGATTAAACATTTGATGTCTCCCTTGTGTGAGGTGCATGGCTATAAAACTGAATAAACTGTGGTTTAGAAATTAGGATGGTGTTTACCTTTGGGAAGAAGGGGGACTCTAGGGAGGTTTCTGGGCTGCTGACAATTTTTTAAAAACTGAATTGTGGCTACTGGGATGCTTTTACTTGAGATAATTTATTGAGCTTATTAATTGTGTGCCTTTCTGCACGTAGATAAGAGTGAACATTTGTTAAGCACCCAGGGTGTATACGTGAGATTGTGGTGGGCCGTGGGCTCTCTTCATTTTGCCCCTTTGTTAATGTGGCCTATGCTGGAGGGAGCCCATTATTACTAATTGGTTCAAGGGTCAGCGCAGTAAATGAGTGCAGCAAGGCTCTGCACGTCCATTCTGAGAGTGCAAAGGAGGGCTCCGTTGGGCTAAGGCCAGATGTCATTTCACTTTGATTGGCAGAATCCACTTTAGCACTTCCCAGTTTACTACCGTTTTTCTGTGCCACATTTAAATCCTCAAAGATAATTGCATCGCTGATGAGCAGGAGGCCCGGCTCCAAAGCTGAAGCAACTCTCCTTGATTCAGGTACCTGACTCTGCCATCTGGAAATGGCAGGTGGCAGGGAGCTAGAAAAAGGGCTTACTGGGACTCCAGGATGCTCTTCATTGGGCAGGAAGAAAGGTCAGGTCTGAACTTGTGGAGAATTGTGCTCTGCCTGCACACTGACTATACATCACTTATTTCTTCCACGATAAAGAGTTAAGAATGGTAATATATCTGTTCATATTTGAGGAATGCTTATTTGCATAATTGAATTATTAATGACATCAGTGCATGTGTTAGCCTCCACCTATACCCAGATGGAAGTTCCCATTATAAAGCTAAGGAGATAAAAGCATTTTGATATGTAGAGGTGGTGAAATTGCAAGAAAAATTTTCTTTCAATGATTGCTTTAATGTTTTTTATCTATGCAATCAATAGTAACAATAAACATAAACCAACAAAACAAACCCTTTATCCCCAAAACAAAGGAATAGATGGATATTTGGACAAAAGAAAAAAGAAAAACACCAACCCAACACTTTAAACAAATTACTTGGAGACAACTCTTAACTAACTTGAAAATTCAACCAGGGAACGTGGTCAAATTCAAATGTGACATTTGTATACTTTCATGCGTCACTAATAGGAAAATAACTTCCCATTTATAAATATGAAATTGACTTTCGATCAAGTTTCAGAACTCATTAACTTGTCAGATGGGAAAAGCTGGCATTTCCTGCGGGAAATATTTCTTCTAGTTTATTTAACACATGGCCTTCAGCTACTGGGAAGATTTTTGTTGGTATACAAAGGTGTCTTCTGAATTGATGGATGAATGTTTTAATTGCATTCTATTCTCAACCTGGCAGCTAAGTCGATGCTATTGTTTGTTTCTCTGTGAAGTAGTACACTGAAATCAGAGAATTTCCACACTTTTATTTATTTCTAATGCAGTAGCGTTTAGTGAGCTTTGATGTGGGCACTGTATACCAGAGTCTACACACAGGAAACTGCAGATAGTGGCTTGGAATGAGAAACTCATTGGCTTAAAAAATAATACAATATGCAGTGTGGGGTTCCCAAGATAGTCCCAAAACAAACAAACAAACAAACAAACAAACAAAAAAGGAAATGTGAGTCGATACATAGCTGAGATGTTACTGTCTGATTCCTTGTAAGTGGAAGTGAGTAGAGTTGGTAGGGGCAGGAGAAGAAAAAAAGAGAAGGCAATGAGAAAGAGGAAGGGAGATGAAGGAGAAAGAAGATGGGGGAAAAGGAGAAGTAGAAGGAAGAAAGCAACAAGGAGATGAAGAAAGTGTCCCTTTTGTTCTTTATGCTATAGGACAGCGCTCAGTGACATTTCTGGGGCAGCCTCCCTGTCCCCACCCCACTTGTTGATGACCCTTCTCCATCTTTCTAGGCTCCCAAGCACGCCCACCTTGCTCTATGTTCCCAATGGAGGTGCCATATCCAGATGTGCTCACCCCAGGAAGTATCTCATGCCCCCAAATTAACATTTTTTTTATGTTTGTGAAATATATTGAATTCATTGTTGGACACATCTAGGTGTTAAGAGCAAAACTATTTGCCCAAACAATCTCTTAAGATAAGAATGACTGATAGTCTTCATGAAATACTTTATTGAGTATGTTTTGTAGTGCTGGCTTTCTGCTTGTGAATTCTTTTAGCTTTTGTTTATCATGGAAAGGTTTTATTTCATCAAATGTGGGGCTTAATTTTGCTGGGTATAGTATTCTTGGCTGGCATCTGTTTTCTTTCAGAGCTTTCATTTGACCTAGTTATCCCACTCCTTTGCTTATACCCAAGGATTTAAAATCAGCATACTACAGTGATGCAGACACATCAATGTTTACAACAGCTCAATTCACAACAGCCAAGCTATGAAACCAACCTACGTGCCCTTCAATAGATGAATAGATAAAGAAAATGTGGCATATGTATATATAATGGAATGTTACTCAGGCATGAAGAATGAAATTATGGCATTTGCTGGTAAATGGATGGAACTAGAGACTAGCGTGCTGAATGAAATAAGCCAATCCCAAGAAACCAAAGGCCAAATGTTCTTTCTGATATATAGATGCTGACCCATAACAAGGGAGGATAGGGAGGGGAAATATAGAAGTTCATTGAATTAGAAAAAGGGGAATGTAGGGAAGGGAGAGGGGTGGGAGTAGGAAAGACAGTAGAATGAATTGGACATAACTCTTCTATGCTCATATATGAATACACGACCAGTGTAGCTCCACATCATGTACAACCACAAGAATGGGATCCAAATCGGAATGGGTGGCACTCCATGTGTGTATGATATGTCAAAATACACCATACTGTCATGTATATCTAAGAACAATTTTTAAAAAAGAATGACAATCTTCTATTTTAAAATGTTTGAATTTTTATGGCATCTGCCAGTAAATTGGTGGAGTTGGAGAATATCGTACTAAGCAAAATAAGCCAATCCCAAAAAAGCAAAGGCTGAATGGTTTCTCTAATATGTGGATGTTAATTCACAATGAGGCATGGTGGGGGGCACTAGGGAAGAATAGAGTTACCTTAGATTAGGTAGAGGGAAGTGATGGGAGGGAAGGGGAATAGATGTGGGGAGAGGAAAGATAGTAGAATGAAACAGATATTATTATTATTATTATTATTATTATTATTAATATTATTATTATTTATTTTATTTTTTTGTGGTACCAGGGATTGAACTCAGGGGCACTCGACCACTGGGTCACATCCCCAGCCCTTTTTTGTATTTTTATTTAGAGACAGGGTCTCACTGAGTTGCTAAGTGCCTTGCCATTGCTGAGGCTGGCTTTGAACTCGCAATCCTCCTGCCTCAGCCTCCCAAAGTGCTGGGATTACAGGCGTGCGCCACTGCGCCCGGCGAAACAGATATTATTACTTTATGTATATATGTGACTGCATGACCAATATGATTCTACAACATTTACACTCAGAAAAATGAGAAATTATATCCCATATATGTATGATATATTAAAGTGCATAAATGCATTCTACTGTCATGTATAACTAAAACAAAAAATTTTAAAAATTTGAATTTGTAAGAGGAGCAGAAGAGTCTGAAATTAGTAGAACTAGAGTACCATAAAAAAATGAAATAGGATATGTTGGAGATATAGCATAGTGATGGGGTATTTGCCTAGCATGCACATGGTCCTGGGTTTGATTCCCAGCACCACAAAATAAAATAAAATAAAATAAAATAAAATAAAATAAAAACCAAAGTGGAACATTCTGACTTTTTGGAATTTAGGAATTAAGATTTTGGATCAGGGCAAAATCCTAGGGCAAGCCAGTCTTGCCTGTGACACTGCTTAAGACTTTGCCATGGTGATATGGTTTCTAAGTGAGTTGTCCCCTAAAAGCACCTGTATTAATGCAGGAATGTTCAGATGTCAAAGGATTAAATTATGAGACCCGTAACCTAAATAGTGGGTTAATACCTTTGATAGATTGATAATTTATATAGACTAACCTTCTGGTGACTGTGGGCAGGTAGGGTGTGGCTGGAGGAAGTTTGTCACTGGGGTATGCTTTTGGGAGCTCTACCTTGTCCTCCTGTCTCTTCCCTCCCTCCTCCCCCGTCCCCCCTTCTCCTTCCCAGCTGTTGTGGGGTGAGCAGCTTTCCTCTACCTTGCCCTTCTGCCATGATCTGCTGCCTCACCTTGGGCCCAGTGTGATGGAGTTGATTGACTCTGGACTGAACCATGAGCCTAAATCACTTTTCCTCCTCTAAGTTGTTTTTATCAGGTGTTTTGGTCACATTGATGTATCTTTATTCTGGCAACTTTTATCCCTGGCTCTAACTACACCCCGACACGCCGTCCACGCTCCTCTAACCTCCAAAATGGCGCAGATCTCCTCCGCAATCTCGCTCAAGTCCCTCGAGATCTCCGGCCAAGTCTCGCAAGATCCCGGGCCAAGTACGGAAGGCGCCAATGCCCAAACATGTCCAAAGCCAAAGCCCGTAGTCCACCGCAATTTAAGCCATCTCCCCAAACAGGGCTCCTGCATTTCCCCCTTTTTGTTTTAAAAGAGGTAATGCTCTAGGACGTCTATGTGCAACCAACATTCTTACCCGTCATCGGATAATCAAGGCTGTGCCCTTGACTCCTGTCTTAGGTTGATATGTCGGCCACATGAGACTGTCCCGTGCGACTGTGCCTGTCTTAGGTTGTCCCCCTCTGGGGATCTTACCCGTCATTGGCTAACCAGCCATCCAATGGAGCCCTTTAGGATCGACTGTGTATGATGACTAACAGCCGTCCAATTGTGAGGAGATGTTGCGGCTTTAAGGCAACAAGCCTTTTGGTGACGAGCCAAATTGTATAGCATATCAAATTGTTTAAACAAATTATTTGCCCTAAGTTTCATCAAGTAACACACTGAATTCTCTGGACAAATGTCCGCAAGTCATTGTCCCGTAAAGTCCCAAACAATGAAAGATCAAAATGTCCATTTGTTATAACACGTTGATGTAGGAGGTCCCATGCATGTAGAGCAGAGGCCACACTGTTGGTGAGGTTGTTTGATGCTTGAGCAGCAGGGATGCTTGTGGTGACCGCGTTCCCTGCAGCTATAGCAGCAACCGTCTTTTTTATATCTAGATAATGCCACCGGCAAATCTTCAGGGCCCGCTACCTAGAAACTCAAGCATCAATTATTAAAGGAAAGGCAGTGTTATTTCAGCACTGAGTGAAGAGTCGAGTTGTCAAACTAAAAAACAGAATTATTAGATTAGAAAATTAAAGTTGATTTCTGCTCATACACATTGTTGTTTGAGCTCACACAAACATAAGTTGTCAAAATATCATATTGAGAACAAAAGAAAGAAAGACTGAGGGTATTTACTGTATTAAAGATAGATTAAAGAAAAGCTAAAGGCACTTTGGAGAAATAATTTGTCAGCTGAACCCTCAAGTCTCTGTATACACAGCAATTTTTTACCTGTTGAGATAATTGAAATTAATCAGCTATTAAACAAATGAAGTTAATAACAAATGAACAATCTTATGTCAAAACACCAAAAATATTAGGTTATATAGCACTAGTCATATTGTTTGCTAAAGAGAAGTCCCAGGGATACCTATAATCAAAATTGAAAGTACCTTCATTTATAAAATTATTTACCTAAATTGAATACTCTCAACCTAAAATGAATTAAAGTTATTTGGATCCATATATATATATATATATATATATATATATATATATATTCTTTTTCATAAGCGCTTTGTTCTTTGTGACGTCACACTGGACAGACGAACAAACATACAAACATATATATGTGACGTCACATTAACATGAAATGTAGACAAATGTACAGACATAAAGACATGTATAAAAAGAAAAAAAAAATACAATTGTGTGCACACTAAAGAGAGATCTCCTCATCCCGGCCGGGAGGAATGACTCTTGAGTTGTGAAACATTTTGAAGGATACTTTTGAGGGAGTCATTCTATATCTTCATCTTGGTCTTCTTGATTTTGTACCTTTTTTATTAATCTTGATTCCTCAACAACTACATCTTGATCATTTTGATGTGGTACCTGCTTTATTAATCTAGATGGTATCCATATTGGAGAGGATTCGTGTTTTGGAAAAACACAAACAGATTCCTCTCCCCCAAATTAACACTGGATCTGGACCCTTCCATGTACCTGAAAGAACATCCTTCCAGTAAACCAAGGGTTTATGTTGTTGGTGTGGATTCCAATGTCTGTCTCCAGCAGAATAACCATTAGAGTCTAAAGTTAAAAAATTTAAGGTAAACAGGGCAACTGCCAATCTGTCTTTAGGACTTTTCCAATTTCCTTCTTTTTGTTTTAATAACATAATTTTCAGTGTGCGGTTTGCTCTTTCAATAATGCCCTGACCCTGAGGATTGTATGGGATGCCTGTTTTATGGGATATGTTGAATTTTGCGCAAAACTGTTTGAAAGATGAGGACGTATATGCGGGGCCATTATCTGTTTTAAGCATTTTGGGGATGCCCAATGCAGCAAAAGCTTGTAAACAATGAGATGTGACATCTTTAACTTTTTCTCCAGAATGTAAGGAAGCAAAAATCATGCCTGAACATGTATCTATGGTTACATGAATAAATCGCAATTTTCCAAAGCTTGGCTCATGAGTAACATCCATCTGCCACAAATGATTGGGCATTAATCCTCTAGGGTTAACACCAAAATGAGGATTGGGCAAATGTGTCATACAAGATTTACAATCTTTTACAATTGTTCTGGCTTGCTCTTTTGTGATTTTAAACCTACGTTGCAAGGTGGTGCTGTTGACGTGAAACTGGGAATGAAATAAAGTAGCTTGTTGTAGTGCTGAAAGTATAAATATTGTTTTTGTAAGTTCATCAGCCTTTTGATTACCTTCATGGAGGGGGCCAGGCAAATTAGTATGTGCTCTAATATGGCCTACGAATAGAGGTTCTTTTCTTGCCCACAAAAGTTTTTGTATTTGATAAAACAATTTAAAAGCTGGAGTATGAGGTGCTATTGGTCCTGCTAACTCTAATTTTGGGACGGCTTGTACAATATAGTGGCTATCTGAAAAAATGTTTATGGGCTGGTCTCTAAAATTTTCCAGAGCTCTTACCACAGCTTCCAATTCCACTAGTTGAGCTGATTTGTGTGCAGTTATGTAAGTCATATTTTCTTTTGTAGTGACTATTGCAGCAGTACCATTTGAGGACCCATCTGTAAATACATTAAATGCCTTAGGAATAGGTTGATTTTTTATTACCTGTGGAAATATAATAGGATGATTAATACAAAAAGATAATATAGGAGACTTAGGAAGGTGATTATCAAAATTTGCAGAGGTAGAGCATCTAGCTATAGCCCAGTCATTATCGTTGAAGCATAAATATTCAATCTGTGACGATGAATAGGGAGTAATAATAGTAGCAGGGTGAATGCCAAATATTTTAGTAGAAGTTTTAAGTCCTTGAAGAATAAGTTTAGCCACCATGGAGGTATAAGATTCAATTATACTTTTAGGAGAGACGGGCAAATGTATCCATAATAAAGGCCCTTGTTGCCAAAATACTCCTGTGGGTGTATATTGTGAAGAAATAATAATCAACATCAGCGGTTGAGTTAAATCAAATCTGTCACAATGAGCTCCTTCAATGGCTTTTTCTACTAACTTTAAAGCTTTCCTAGCATCTGGAGTCAGTGTTCGCAGTGAGGATGGATCAGGGTCCCCTCGAAGGATATCAAATAAAGGTTTTAATTGGCCAGTAGTGAGGTTTAGTGTAGGGCGAAGCCAATTAATGTCACCCAGCAGTTTTTGGAAATCATTGAGGGTGGTTAAATGTTCTTTATTTATTAAAATTTTTTGGGGTCTAACAAAAGTATCCATGATTTTTAAATCCTAAAATATAATATGGGAGATCTAGTTTGAACTTTTTTTCTTCTGCTATATATAATCTGTATTTTTTAAAATTTTCTACCATGTCACTGAATATATTAAATAAGATTTTTTGATTAGGGTGGGCCAGTAAAATATCATCCATGTAATGTAGACACATGAGGTTTGGATAGTTATTTTTAATGGGTTGGATAGCCTTGTCCACATATATTTGGCATATGGTGGGGCTATTAGCCATTCCCTGTGGTAAAACCTTCCATTGATATCTCTGATCAGGGCCATTATTGTTCATAGAAGGAACTGAAAAAGCAAACCTGGGGGCATCCAGACGATGTAGGGGAATAGAAAAGAAGCAATCCTTTATATCAAGACTAATAACATGGAAACTTTTTTGGAATAGCTACAGGATTCGGAAGTCCAGGTTGAGTAGGGCCCATGACTTGCATGGTTTTATTAATTTGTCTAAGATCATGTAATAATCGCCATTTTCCTGATTTTTTCTTGATCACAAATATGGGGGAATTCCAGGGAGAGGTGGAAGGTTCTATATGTCCTGCTTCTAATTGTTCCTGAACTAGTAGGTGGGCCGCTTGTAATTTCTCTTTAGATAGGGGCCACTGAGGGACCCACACTGGCTTATCAGAAAGCCATGGTATTTTTAAAATTATTTTCTCAGTGGCCCCGAAGAAAAATGTCTTTTTCCTATATGATAATGATTTCTTTTAGGGTTAAGATTACCCTGTACTTTTTGATAATGATTTCTTTCAGGGTTAAGACTACCCTGTATATTTTCACATTTAACACCTGCAGGTTTGGTTGCAAGGTGTACTCCCATTTGTTGTAAAATATCTCTTCCCCATAAAGTAACTGGTAGGTTAGGTAAAACATAAGGCTGAAACGTTCCTTTATGTCCTTCATCATCCTCCCATTTTAAAATTACTGCACTTTTTTCTGGGAGGTTATTATATCCCAAGCCTCTTAAACTGGTTGAAGCTTTTTGCAGAGGCCAGTGTTTGGGCCATTGTCGTAAATTAATGATGGAGGAATCAGCTCCAGTATCTATAAGTCCCTCCATTTCTATTCCTTGGATTCTTATTTTACACATAGGCCTCCTAGTACAGTCTCGAACCCAGCAAGCCATGGGACTCGAATCAGTGGAACAAAATCTTGTATTGTTCCCTTTTTGAGGCATACTCATTTTAAATGAATTATGTAAATTTGGAAGGAGAAGCAGCTGAGCAATTTTATCTCCTTGATTAACAGAACTTATACTTTGGGGTGAGCTAAGCATTATTTTTATTTCCCCTTTGTGTCTGAGTTTATTACACCTGGGGTCACTTGCAAACCTAATAAGCTTTGAGGACTTCGCCCGATAATAAGTCCTACAGTCCCTGAGGGAAGAGGTCCCCTGACTCCTGTGGGAATCAGTTGAACCCCCATTTCAGGTGTTAACACTATTCGGGCGGTGGAACAGAGGTCTAATCCTGCATTTCTTCCTGTTCCTCTGGTGAGGGAGTGGATGGGTAATAGGGGTTGTGTCGGGGAAGCATCTGAATGGATGCTTGAGGATACTCCTCTTCCAATGCCTCGTACATTTGTGGGCCCCGGGGCATTGGGCCCCGTGCCCCGTTTTTTGAATTCCTGAACAAAGGATTTCCATGGATGTCAAATTTTGAATGGCATTTATTGGCCCAATGATTTCCCTTTTTACACCTGGGGCAGCAACCTGGAGCACGGTATGAATTTGGTCTTATTTCTCTTTTGGGATTTTGCCTAGAATAGCCTGATTGACTATGATAATTTTTTCTGGAATATCCTGATTGATTATAGTGTCTAGGTTGAGTCCTTGTGAAATTCTGAGGGGCAGCATCTCTAACAGCTGCTGCAATCATATTCCTGTGACAAAGGCATCATTTATATCTTTACATAGTTGTATATATATGGAAAGATCCTTTTTATTTCTCCATGGCCTGATGGCTTCCTGGCAATATTTATTAGCGTTTTCATATGCTAATTGAACAACTAATGGCATAACTTGATCAACGTCTCCAAAAACTCTACCTGCAGTTCTCAAAAGTCGATCAGCAAATTCAGCATATGGTTCATTAGGTCCTTGAATTACTTTGGACAAGCTACCTTGTAGATCCCCAGGTCCTTGTACAGTTTTCCATGCCTTTAAGGCAGCTGCGTTTATCTGAGCATATACTCCTGGGGTATAATATTTTTGAACCTGTACGTCTGCGAATGGCCCTTCACCTGTGAGCATTTCTATATTATGGTCTCCAAACCCTGCATCTGCATTTATTTTAGCTGTTTCTATACAAAGTTCTTGAAATTGTGATCGCCAAACCAAGTATTGTCCCCCACTTAATGTTGCTTTACATAGACGTTTCCAGTCTGAGGGGGTTAAGCTAAAGGTGTTAAGGGACTCCAGTATACTCAACGTGAAAGGAGCTTGGGGTCCATATGTCATTACTGCCTCTTTGAGAATTTTTATTGTTTTGTAATCTACTGACTGGTGGCCCCTCTCTCCATTTTCATATTCAAATACTGGCAGTTCCCAACGTATCTGTGAGTTACCCTCAAGAGCACATAAGCGCTCAGAAAGACTTTTTATTTCTATTTCTAGGGTATGCAAACGCCTAGTGATACCCTTCATATTTTCTGTAATAGATTCCACCCATGGGGGAGTGGAGGACATAGGTTCCTCCACTTGATGGTCCCTTATCTTGGTCTTCCTTAATTTCCTTTTGTTCATTTTTTCAGAATCACTTTTACTTAATTCCTCCTCACTACTACTACTCTCATTGGTCCTAACTGACTCAGTAACATCCTGAGTCCCGGATTCAATTGAGAGCATGTATCCTTGAACTATCTCTAATAAATCTTGAATAGCTTTAGCAGCTCGGATCTTTGTCATTTTTGAGCCCGCACTGATACTATCCTTACTGGCCCTAACTGACTCAGCCGAGGCCAAGCTTTCATGATCACTTTCACTTTTTTCCAAATTCTCCTCACTAATAACTGACTCAGCTATATCAAAGAATCCATCAAGAGCCTTGTACACTTGGGTCTTAGTTATTTTCGAACCCATTTTAACCGCTCTGACTAGAGACTCCTGCGAGGTTCCTCAGTTTCTTACCTGCCGTGTCGATTCCCCGTCCGGGCCACCACCTGTAGTCGCCTGAAGCGATGGCCGCTTGGAGCAAAGAAAGCCGCGGGAAGAAGTTTTGAGACGAACTGGAAACAAACAGCTCTTTATTCTGGCAACTTTTATCCCTGGCTCTAACTACACCCCGACACGCCGTCCACGCTCCTCTAACCTCCAAAATGGCGCAGATCTCCTCCGCAATCTCGCTCAAGTCCCTCGAGATCTCCGGCCAAGTCTCGCAAGATCCCGGGCCAAGTACGGAAGGCGCCAATGCCCAAACATGTCCAAAGCCAAAGCCCGTAGCACATTGATGCAAAGCTGACTAACATACATGGTCAGCTGTCCTCACTGTCCTGTCCTCACTTTTCAGTTTCTTCTCCTTTTTCATTTCTAAGCACATGGAGTCTCTGAAAGCTTTGTGGCAGAAATGGGCACCTGTGCATATCTGTCTTTTCAAGTTGGTTGTTGGTGATTAGAAATGGTGTGTATGTGTGCTTTCCATTATCAGTCCCAAGGTAAATATGAGGAAATTGAGCTACTTAGGGACCAAAACCATATCATCCTTTTTAGTACAAGAAATATGTGCACATGATTTTTATAGGATGAGCCTGTTCTGTCCAACATAGAACAACATTTGTCATGTGTGCCTGTTGACCACCAAAGTGGAGCTAGTGTGACTGAGGAAATTAACTTCTACTTCTGTTTGATTTTCCTTGATTTAAATAAGTTGATAAAATTTAGTTGCTGTAAAACTTGTAAGTATGTTTGTAACAATGTGGGTATGTGACTTGGACCTACTTTTTAAACTATTTTGTGAAATCTAAATATAGATCTATCATTATCCTAAATGCATGATTGAAGATCTGAATGGTACTTATATACTTTGTATACAAACAGTTATATGTAAAAAGATGCTATATATGTGCATTATGAATTGTAATACATACTACTATTATAAATAAAAAAATAAAAAGAAAAAAATAAATATAGATCAAGTATTTACAGTGAAAAGTTAAGTGTTTGAAGGCCAGGTACCCTTTGCTCCAGCTAAAGACATCCCTGAATAGCCCTCTCAGCATCAGACTTTCTACCAGGGTCCCTGGAGTCTTCACTGATTCAACATCACAGTTCTTATTTTCTTCCGGCCCAATGCTGTTATCTGTCTCTTCCCTTTCAACAGTGTTAATTTCAAAAGAGTTTTTTTTTCCCCTGATAGACCCTCTAGCCATTAATATCCTCCTCATATATGCTTCCGGGAAAATCCGACAAGACAAAATGTAGTAGTTTTAAATAATATAATAAACACCTGGGCCTGTGGGACCTAAAATCATCTGAGGTCTCAAATATTCACCTGTTGAGGATATCATGGCCAGCTAGTCAGCCGCTCATGGGTGCCCCGTGTGAATGACCTTAACTGAGGGCTATGTGTGGCCTCAAAGGAAAGAATGGTCAGGGCATGGCCAGGCCAGGTGAACTCTAAGGGCTCTCCCTGAGCACCTACAAATATACTATAGATAAAATGTATTTATAGATATAGATATAACGTATCTTTAAAAGGATATCATGTTTCTGATGCTTAGGCACCAGATATGAAACTGAAAAATGGTAGAAGACTTTCTACCATTTTCTACCAAATCCAACAGGGCCTGATGCTCTGCATTGAACAGAAATAGGCTGGTGCAGAGGTTTTATTTACATACCCAAAGGACCTCGAGGAAGACAAATTCTCCTGGCAGGCAATTTTGAGCAGTGCTTCTCACTTCCCATTTGCATGGAGAGAAAGAAATCTGAGAAAAGAAGGTACACTGCTTCAGGGGAGTGCAGTCTGGTTGGCCTATGATTAGGGATCTAAAAGGAGCAATACTGGAGGACAGGAGGCAGGAGCTTTGGAGAAGAGTCATATGCATTGGCTTCTCAGAATGAACAAAGTGTAAGAGAATATTTGTGTTCCAAGAGACTGCTCACCATGATTGAACCCAGGAGTGTTCTTCTACCGAGCTCAATCCTCAGTGCTTTATAGCTTGAGACAGTTCTCACTAAATTGCCTAGGACTCACTAAGTTGCTGAGGCTAGCCACAAACTTGTAATCCTCCTGCTTCAGCCTCCAGAGTAGCTGGGATTATAGGCATGTACCCTGGCCAAAGGGGGTTCTTAATAATCAGATAAATTGATGTACTTTAATTCACAAAGGTGACTACTTCTCAATGCCTGGTTTGACATTGTGAAATTCCAATACAGTGCCTGAAAAGTGAAGGGCAAAGCATCACACTGGGGACAGCCGTGCAGCCAAAAGATTTATTCAACAGCCTTCGTGGCTGGTAGCAAAAACTGGAGAAGAGGTGCTCTGGTCAAAGGTCGAAGAGGTGGGAGAGGGGAGTCAGGGAGAAGGGAGTGTGCAAGCTCTGGACAGAAGGTGGGTGCTTGGTTGCACTGGCTGGGATCTCTGGAGCTGTCGGCTAAAGCAGCTGCTGTCTGGCTGGAGGCTGGAGCTGTCAGCTGGGAGCGGCCGTCGGGCTGAAGGTGGTCGGTCTGGAGCTGTTGGCTGGGGCAGCTGCCGTTGGCTGGAGGCGATGGGTCTGGAGCTGTTGGCTGGGGCAGCTGCCATTGGCTGGAGGCAATGGGTCTGGAGCTGTTGCAGTGGCTTCCTTCTCTCTGCAGTGACGAGCCGATGTATCTGTCTTCCTCCTCTCAGCGACGAGCCGATGTCGTGTGTCCGTGTGTCTCTCTCTGTCTGATCTGAGTCTCTCAGACAGGGCCTTATATAGGGATTTCTGGTGGGGGGGGGAGGGTAACCTATCTATCAAAAAGGGTTAGCCTGTGGCAGGTTATTTGCTTTGAATTCCTTTTATGATATGGAGGGCAGTGATTTGTTCTCACTGAAATGTGCTCTTATATTTGTTTAGATTTATTTTTATTATCTACAATATGTTTGCTACCATTACTAGCTGAGGAGAAAGAAGGTTCACATGGCCTTGTTACTAGTTGTGGAAGTGAAGACTACAATATTTACTCAAATTTATTTTCTTGCTGTGATACATACATATCTATACATCTATGTCTAGATATCTATACATATCTATGCATCTATATCTAGATAAAATGTATTTATAGATATAGATATAACATATCTTTAAAAGGATATCATGTTTCTGATGCTTAGGCACCAGATATGAAACTGAAAAATGGTAGAAGACTAGATATAGATGTATAGGTGTATTAATTTCCTGCCTCTCTTATTATTGAGGTAGGATATGTTAGCTTGTAAATCACAAAAACCAGTGTGGGACTTAGATACAGTGAGGAAAAATGGACATCACCTAGAAATTCTTAGATTGTTTCTGGGTACACCATTTAAAAAAATTTTTAATTGTAGATGGACATAATACCTTTATTTTCTTTCTTTATTGTTACATGGTGCTGAGAATCAAATCCAATGCCTCACACATGCTTGGAAAGTGCTCTACCACTGAGCCCCAACCCCAGCCCCTGTGTTCACCAACTCTTGAGACTGGTTTTACTAAGGGAGTGAGTGTGAAGTAGTTGTGCATGGTAGGTATAAACATTTGAACACAAGTTTTGGAGTTGTAAACATGGAGATAAAGATGGTGAAGAGTCAGGGGGGTGGACTGTAGTGAAGATTTTTTGCTTTGGTATTATTGACTGCTTGGCATCTGAGGCTGGAAGAATCCACCTCTGGGTTAGTGTTGGTGGGAGGCGGGATTCCAACCTCCATGCGGAAAGTCAGATAGTTTCTCTCTGACTTACAAAAACTAGGGTATTTGCTTCTGCCTAACTTAAGCCAATCAGATGCTCCCATTTTGGGCTCTGAATCTGAAATAAGTGGTGAAAAAATTTATTTTGCTGGGGGTTGAAGTAGAATTCAGAGTTCAAAGGTGGCAGAGTGGTGGTGATTTTGGACTTTGTAGGCAGAGTGCGTTGATGGTGACAGCTCTACCTGAGTTAGGCTGTTCCTGTGGCATGACGTTGGTTTCATTCTTGTTCCTCCAACTCTCTTTGTTTCTGCCTGTTTCCTGAGCTTCCTTTCACAGATTTTCTATCAATATGTGGGTATTCAATACCTGTCCAGCATGTTTCTGTTAGTGTAAGCTAGATTGAGATTTTTATGTACACTGATTGTTTTTTACTTACAGTGGGGTTACATCCTGACAAACCCACGGAGAAATGAAAATATCATAAGTTGAAAATGCATTTACTGAACATCCAGTTTAGCCTCGCCTACCTTAGATATGCTCAGAACACTTACATTATCTTATGGTTGGGCAAAATCATCTAACACAGTCTATTTCATAAAAACGTGTTTAATATGATAGATAGGTTACCCTCCCCCGCCCTCACAGTTTTCCACATCCTGAGAGAAGCAACCTTGTTTCGTTCTCGGCAGGATGTTTCTTCCCTGGACAGGATGTTTTTTACCCCCGGGCAGGATGTTTCTTCCCCGGGCAGGATGTTTCTTTTCCCCAGGCAAGAGCCAATAGGCTTAAAGGACACCCTGTTCTAGCCAATGGTGTTAGGGTTGCTCTAGTGCACCCCCCCCCCCACCAGAAATCCCTATATAAGGCCCTGTCTGAGAGACTCAGATCAGAGAGAGAGACACACGGACACAACATTGGCTCGTCGCTGCTGAGAGGAGGAAGACAGATACATCGGCTCGTCGCTGCAGAGAGGAGGAAGCCACTGCAACAGCTCCAGACCCATCACCTCCAGCCAATGGCAGCTGCTCCAGCCAACAGCTCCAGACCGACCACCTTCAGCCCGACGCCCGCTCCCAGCTGACAGCTCCAGCCTCCAGCCAGACAGCAGCTGCTCTAGCCGACAGCTCCAGAGATCCCAGCCAGTGCAACCAAGCACCCACCTTCTGTCCAGAGCTTGCACACTCCCCTCTCCCTGACTCCCTTCTCCTACCAGAGCTTGCACACTCCCTTCTCCCTGACTCCCCTCTCCCACCTCTTCGACCTTCGACCAGAGCACCTCTTCTCCGGTTTTTGCTACCAGCCACGAAGGCTGTTGAATAAATCTTTTGGCTGCACGGCTGTCCCCGGTGTGATGCTTTGCCCTTCATAATATTTCTTCTAACTTATGATAATGTACTGAAAGTATAAAGCAGAATGGTTGTATGGGTACAAATTTAAAATTCAAAATATGGCTTCTACTTAAAATTATTCTTTTCATATCATCACGAAGTCAAAAAATCCTGCTGAACCGTAGTTAAGTTGGAGACTCTGTGTGTGTGTCTGTATTTTTATAACCAAAGACCTCTTTTCTTTTTTCTGATGCATTTAGGAATTTATTTTGGTACTTTGTGTTCCAAAATGTCACAATGATGTGATTAAACAGAAGGCGTCTTAAAATGGACTGTTCCAAAACTCAAGCAAGGTTTCCATTTCTACCTGGACGCGTACATCTCTGGGAAGCATATTGACATCTTTCCTGTCCCTAGTGCCTCTTTCTGGGAATTCTATTACTTGAATTTGCTTCTATGTAGCTTTTCTCTCACTTTTTTTTTTTTTTTTTTTGGTCTTTTCATCTTAATGTTCTGTATCCTGGTATATTTTTGAGAATTTAAAATTTTCACTCTTTTATTAACTTTGAATTTTATTTTTAGCAGTGATAGCCTTACTTCTCAAGGATTTTTCTTCATCCCGGATGGCCTCTTTTCTACATTGTTTTGTGGTTGGAGCGTCTTTTCATGTCCCTGGAAATGCTATTTAGAGTTTTCATAATTTTAATTCTTTTTCTGTTTATTTTTTTCTCCAAGACCATTTTTTTTTCTTTTGTTCCTCTTGGTCTTTCCATTTCACATTTGGGCTTCTCTCAACAGCTTGCTGATCGTGGATAGGAAGAAGCAGCCATTCCTTCCTCGGGAGAGTCTCTGAAGGTCAGAGAAGAGTTGGGTGTGGCAAACAATAGTCCCACACAATATGCCCTAGTTCCTCCCCCAAACCCACCTGCATTTCTTGTACTGACAAAGTTTCAGCTTTATTCTGAGACTCTTCCTCCCCCAGACTTGAATGTAAATACCTGGCTGCCAGGTGTTTTGTAAGCTGGGCTGTGAGAGGGAAATGTTCTGTATACAGACTGAGTTAGTGACCCTGCTCCACCCTCATTTTTCACACTTGCTCTCTGTTGTTTTTTCCTTTCTTCACAGTCTCCTTTGCCCAGCTCCTACTTCACACTCCTCCATCTGCTTTGTGTGTTACAAGACACTGAAATCCTAAGTCTTCTGATGTGTCTCTCTTGGATTCTCTGTGGAGAGAAGAGAAAACCCGAGGGTGGAGTCACTTTAGACTAGAATCCCTGGGTCCTTTGGATTTTAAATGGCTCTTTAATGTGCTCAAAAGTATACAGCCAGCCATGACACATGACAGCTTCCCCAGACCATGCACTCCCCATGCTCTATAATTCTCTTTCTCATTTGATCCAGCACAGCCCTGGGGCCACTGGGGAGGCTGGAGTGAATGCAGCTGGAGAAGTAATCTGGAACTCCACTGGGTAGGGAGCTCTTGATCAGAATGACAAGAAGACATCTCTACTGCTTGTCAAAGAATAGATGGAGAGGTATTCCGGGTTAGGGCTTGGAGGAGGAAGCAGATGAGTAGGATATAGGAACAGCAGTCCACTCAGCTGTTGCTAAGAGCCTGCATTGGTAGTACGGGGACCTGAGAGATGAGCTGAGCGATTGTCAGTGTGGGGCTCAGAGTGTGTCGGGTGATGGAAGACTTCAGGTCTGTTGGAGAATTAAGCAAAAGTCCTGCTGTTGAGGGGAAGTTCAAGGCAGGAAATCCCGTCGTCAGCAGTGTCGGTGGCACACACAGAGGACAGCGACAGATTGCACAGGCCTCCTCTCACATTTCCGGACTAATGGAAGCAACAAGCAATGTGGATGCATGAGCGCCACAGCTTGCTCATTAGTTTCGACTTCCTTTCTCAAAGACATTCCCTGGAGCTTGCACACTGGGCCTGTTACCTCTTTGTCCTTCCCTTCCCAGCCTGCTGTAAGAGACTGGTAGGGCTGTAGAAGCACATGCCTGGAGAGAGACCCCCAAGTTGTGTCTTTGGCTTTGGCACATTAGAGATGGAGACCAGGCTGCTTCCCACAGTTCTGTTCCTGATGTAATGTCCTCTCGCTGCCTCCCCTGCAGCCCAGGTGGGTCACTCAGTAGCCACACACAGGGCTCTTAGGAAGTGCTGCAGCCTGCTGGCCCTCCTGCTGAGCGGCCCTTTCCCACAGGCCTCTGCGTGTGCCTTGCCTCGAGAAGGCAGCTGCAGTTTACCCCACTGAGCAGAGGAATCCTATCTGCCTAGAAGGTTTACACAGTTGCTTTTTTCATTATTTCCTCCTGCTCCTCCTTTGAGAAGATTATTTAAAACAGGTGCTTCTTCCCTGCTCCTTGTTGACTCCTGGCAGCCACCAACACCATTCAGAATCTGTCTCTTGGAATTCCCAAGGCATATTTGTGATGCCCTTAACCGTGGCTGAATTTTTTGCTTTCTCAGTGCCCTGTCTATCTGTCTTGTGTCTCTTCTGTGGGTCACTCTGTCTCTACTACACATTTGGTCAACTGTCCCCAAGTTCTCATAGCCCTCTGGGTGTAAGACAGCAGCCTGTCCTACCCCTCCTCTGCTCAGCGACAGGAAAGAACGTGAGGCTTATTCCCTCATAAAGTGCACAAAAAGCTTTCAAAGTCCCCTAAAAAAAAAAAAAAAAACAAAAAAAAAAAAAAAAAAAAAAACAAAAAAAAAAAAAAAAAAAAAAAAAAAAGAAAACAGAAAACCCATTACCACTTTCTTTGGACCAGAGGAGCTGTTTCTACCCAGAGGCCCCTCTTCCTCCAGGGCAAGCCCCGTAGCAGACAGGCAATCATTCATTTATGAAAATGAAAGATTCATGAGGGACGGTGCTGGGCTGCCAGCAGAGTTTAGGCAGGTTCTGATCCTGCTTTAATTTAATTAAGCCCTGTTTATTTAATCAGCCCAGAGATATGTGTCCTCGGGCAGGAATTTGCTGCCTGCTTCTGAGCTGTTTTTTTCTGTGGGAGGATGAGGGCCGTGATCTGCCTGGTATTTTTAAAGGGCTTGGGGCCCAGGAGACAGCCTGGTGGTCTGGAGTCAGGCCAGGCACGGTGGGGACAGTGTGTTCAGCAGCTGTGCCTGTGTATGTGTGTGTGCAGGTGTGAAGTGTGCACGTATGTGTGTGTGTGTGTGTGTGTGTGTGTGTGTGTGTGTGTGTTTGCACGTGCATATGCAGACTCCTGATGCTCAGAGCCCTAGAGTCTGGTTCTTGGGCAGGACTATCGGAGAAGCCTGATCTGCCACCAGTCTGCATTCTTAGCCATCACAGGAGGAAAGAATTAGGGAAACAAGGCCACACTGTTGCTTAAAGACAGTGTTGCTGGGCGCACGCTCCAGCAATCCTGTGGGTGCCAGTGAAGCAGTCAAAGCCACTGAGATCAGAGGAGATGTACCAGATTCATTACTTACTGGTTTGTAATACAATGCAGCTTAACACTTTCACTGTAGTGCTCCCACCTAAACTCCTCCTGGGTCTGAGATGGATCACAGTCAAGCAGTCAAATAGGAGTCATCCGTTGACCCAGAAGGTGAGTATTCCTTCTCCTTTCCTTATTTTGCTGAATAACTTTCATATAAATAGAGAGGAATAGTAGAGAGAATGCCGAAATCCACTTTAAATTAAAAAAAAATCTTTAAAAAAATTGACAAATAATAATCATACATATTTATGGGATATGGTGTGATGTTTTTTCCTGCTTAATTTATATTTTTTTTAATAAAAATCACATCGTCTTACATTTAACACTTATGTTTGCTCTCTAATTCCTCCCCCAAACATTATTGTTTTAGTTGGCTTTGTGTCACTGTGACCAATATACCCCACGAGAACAACTTAGCAGAGGAAAAGTTTATTTTGGCTCAAGGTTTCAAAGGTTCAGTCCGTGGTCGGCCAACTCCATAACTCTGGGCCTGAGGTGAGGAAGAACATCACCACAGAAGGGTGTGGCAGAGGAAAGCAGCTCAGGACCTGGCAACCAGGATTCAGAGAGAGAACTCTGTTTACCAGGGACAAAATATATACCCCAAGGGCACACCCCAGTGACCCACCTTCTCTAGCCACACCCTACCTGACTACAGTTACCACCCAGTTAACCCATATCCATGAATTCATCCACTGATTAGGTTACAGCTCCCATAATGTAATCATTTCAACTATGAACGTTCTTGCATTATTTCACACATGAGCTTTTGGGGGGATAACTCATACCTAAACCAGAACAATTGGGAAGCAGATGTAATTAGCTTCATTTTACAGATAAAAGTTTAGACTGTCGTGGGGACTGACTCAGGACAGAACTTGGACACAAATTCAATACCTTTTTCTCTAGACTTACCCTGTCTGATATCATCGTTGCTAGCCATATGTGGCTAGAGAGCATGTGAGCTCATGGCATGTTTAAGCACTTGAACTTTCATATAACTAGTATACTTTTGAACTTACCTGTGGCTAGTAATCACTTGGAATATGGTCATTTTGAACTAACACATGCTGTAAGTGTAAAATCCACATGGTATTTCAAAGACCTAGTATAAAAAAGAAAGTAAATATTTTATTAATTTTTATCGTGATTTGATGTTGAAATGATATTTTGAATGTAAATTAAATATATCATTAACATTAATTTCTCTAGTTTCTTTTTACTTAAAAATTGGTATAGGGGGCTGGGGCTATGGCTCAGCGGTGGAGCACTCATCTCCCATGTGTGAGGCCCTGGGTTTGATCCTCAGCACCACATAAATAAAATAAAGATATTGTGTCCACCTACAACTAAAAAAAAAGTTTTAAAAAATTGCGTAGTTTTGAAATTTTAATGAACATAATTATACATGTTTATGGGGTCAGTATAATCATTTGGTACATGTATACAGTGAGCAATTCAGGGTAATTAAAATTCTATCACTTTAGACATTTTTCTTTGTGTTTGGAGTACATGAACTCTTCCTTTCTAGTTCTTTATGAAATATATAAGTTGTAAACTAATCACTCTGCTGTGCTATAGAACACTAGAATGAATTCTTCTTGTCTAACTCTGTTTTGGTCTTCCATATCCAACCTCCCTCTATCCCCTTTCCCCTCCCCTCCCTAGCTTCTAGTAATCACTATTCTACTTTCTTCTTCTAGGAGGTCAACTTAACTTCTTCTTCTTCTTTTTGTTTTTTTAAATCTTCCGCTTATGAGTGAGAAAATGCAGCATTTGTCTTTCTATGCCCGGGTTATTTATTTCACTTAGCATAACGTCCTCAAGTTCCATCTAAATACTTTTAAAATCTGATGTGGCTACCATATCATTTAAAATTATATCTATGGTTTACATTTATGGTCCACTTTATGTTTCTGTTGGACAACATGGCTCTAAACCAAGGCTGATGTGTTTTGAGACTCACAGCCTCAAGTCACCCCAAGTCAGCTCTCAAATCATGCCAGAACCCTTGGGAGGTGAGAGAAAAATCTGGCAGATTGCAGAGCTGGTAACCACCTGTTTTTCATGTTTTGATATTTTAGCATGAAAGGGAAGAAGCCGAGCACTGTGGTGGTGACCTAGGGAGGGACCAGATGCTCTCCGATATCCCAGGTGACTTTCTTTGAAGTGTGGTCTTGTGTCTGGGTGTACAAAGCACTAAGGAAAAGTTCAAACCTCTGAGCCAGAAAACTTGGTTTTCCATGTTCAGGCCAGGGGAGTGTGTGGACAAGATGCAGCACCTCTGGTATTGGGAAGCCTGGGAACAGGGCCCCACAAGCTGGGAGAGGTGGACAGAAAGGGCTGGACAAGGAAAAGGCTGGGCAGAGAGTTAGCATCGAGAACCAGTGACTCACTCATGCTTTCATCTATTCATTCTTGTTGCAAATACTTACCATATATTTATCACTTTTTGTCTAATATGTCCTTATTATCAACCAAGTGCAGTTCTGAGTTCTAGGGATACCGTGGTAATCAAGGGTAAAGGTTTCTACCCTCTTGGATCTCGTTTTGTAGAAGTAATAGAGAACAGCAGCATATAATAAGTAAATAAATGTGATAATGTCAGATTCTTTTGACTTCTAGGTTGGCTGCTATAGCAGACACAAATAACAACGGTTTAAGCAAAGCACACCCCTAGTGAGCCAAAACTCCCCAGGAGATCCCACCTTCTAAAGGCTCCACTAGCTCCAGGTAGTGCCATGGTGGAGGGCCAAGTCTTAAACACATAGGTCTTTGGGGGACATTCCAAACTAGAGCAAGGGGTCACAGAAAGTTTTCAGGAAGCCTGAAGCCCCTCTGTGTCTTATCCTGCAGAAACACAGTAGGGTGGTGCGACAGAGAGAGTTGGTGGCAAGTGTTGAGCAACTTATTAGCCAGTGTGTCTCTAAGGAACTAGAATTTGAACAGAGACCTGAGGGTTCCATAGAGTTCCTTCTGGGAAGCCTTCAAGGGACAGGCAGCAGTGAATGCAAAGAATTGGAAATAAGATTGGCCCTTATACACAATAGAAATAAAGTTTTTCAAGACAGCTGCAGTGTCCTGAGCAGGAGGAGGTAAATATGTGAAAAGGAAAAGGAAGAAAATGGGAAAGGGAAGGGAGCTTTCAATTTTGGCACTGAAGAGACATCTTTATTAGACAAAGAGCAGAATCGGTTCCCATCAGGTAGTGTCAGTGGTTGCCTCTGGAAAAGTTTCATGTGAATTGCCCCAAACTAGAGCTGAGAGAGGGAACTTAAAGAGGAGGTGCCCAGGTGCCTGTCATGTGAAATACTGGGTTCTGGGAGAGGGAAGCCAGTGCGTAGCACCCAGTAGGACTCTGTATCATGGTCTTCATTGTTCTGGTTACGGTCAGTTGGTTTCATCACTTCCGAGGCCTTCAGTACAGTCTAGGTGATGATTTTGAACGCTTCCTTTCTTAACATACTAATTAACCATAGGTTTGTTTCTTGTATAACAGGTAATCAGATTTTAGAAGATTCCCTTTCGTCAGAGGTCCTATGGCTTGCTCTGCAGTCCTGAGTTGTACCCAATGGAACACTTAGGTCATTGGGTCAAAACTCTGTTCTCTGCATTCTTTTAGGATGTAGCTGTGGATATCACACTTTAAATAGAAGCCAGCATTTTCTGAGTTTCTTTTCATGCCAACCTGGAGATACCCCATTTAAAAAAGAATTGTGGCTGGTTATTAAACTGTATTTGTTTAGTGTCTCCATCTGGGCCATGTGCTTTCCCCCAGATAGCTCACAGAACTCTGCTTGGCACTGGACTTTGGGGCCATTTTGCATGGTTCCACTCTCCATTCCTGGAGGATGGAGTTGGGGAGTGTGAACAGACAGCCTCCTTAACTCCAGTTGCATCACAGTTTCCATCATCTACACGTTCATATCCACCCCCATGGACCCCTTCACACCATCCTCCATTGAGCATCTATCTATCAAATATCATAGCAGAATGCAGAACGGCAAGTACAAAGATGAAAGAGACAGTGCATGCCCTTCAGGTCCTCCAAGTCAAGCTGGGGACAGCGGAAGGATATTATAGAGCAGGGCACTAGGTGCCATGAGTAAGGAAAGCGTGGGCAGGATGGAAGCCTAGAGGACAACACGCACCAGGACTGAAGGTGGAGGGAAGTCTTCCTGTAGGAGATTGCACCTGAATCGGATCTTGGAGAACAGAGGCGGGTCAGGGAAGCCTTTCCAAGGAGAGGGAACAGTGAGTGCAAAGATATATTGGGGTGGAGAATCTGGCAGGCTATGGGAACTGCAATCTGTTTTAATATAGTCGGAGCATAGAACACAGGAGTTGGGTGGAGGGTGGAAGGAAATGATGCCAAAAAGGTAGGCAGGAGCTGGATCGCTGAGTCCTACAAGCCAGGGTAATATGAGTTTGGATCAAGAATCAAGTTTAGGTTCATTGTCTAAATCTTGGGTGAGAGATCTGGGCAGAGATGGGAGGATGAAGGTGAGGGTGGATGTCGAGGGAGAGTGGAAATGGGGAATCCATGTTTATGGAGGAGCCATGGAAGAGTAATTAAAAAGGAACCAGGGAGGGACAGCCAGAGAAGTAGGAGGAAAACTGGGGTCCTTCTGAAGCCAGGAAAACAGGACTTCAAGGAATCGCACATTGAAAAGACAAGTAAAATAAGTACAAACAGTGCCCACTGGATTTAATGATGAAGAAGTTACTGCCTCTCTTGCTGGGAACATTCTGGAAGAAGGGCACTCTATGACTAGCAAGTGAGAGACACCTTGGGGTATTAAGGAGAAGCCAGAGGCTCCTTGATGGTAGTGGCTCTTTACCACCTTGCATGGTGCTCCAGAGGAAGAGCCTGAGCCCCTGAGTATCCTGGTGGGGCTCCCTGGAGCTTCCTTGCTCACATGGCCTGTGGTCCAGGGGCAGCCTCATCTTTCCCTAGCTCCCGGGAGAGTAAGGCATTCTGGGTAAGAAGGGACGAAGATTTATTATCTCCTGTCCTTGGGCCTGGTGCAGATGCTGAGGGAGAAAGGAGGCTGCTGTGCATATGCCATGCACAGGGGGCACCTAGACACAGCGCACACACAGGCCTGGATTGGGGACGACCTAATGATAATCTCATCAGTCCCTTGAGTGCAGAGGCAAAAACTGAGGCGCAGGGAGAGGGTGTGGCTGGCTGAAGGCCCACAGGTAGCCCACAGGGGAGCAGAGGAGAAATGCACAGGTGACTGCCTAACCCGATGCTCTTCCCTGCATCGAACAGATGCCTAAGTCTGTGTGACTCCCACACAAATCACCTCTCTGAGTCCTGCGTTTCACATCTGGAAAACTGAGCTTGCCTATGTCTCCCTTTCCTCAAAGAAAGAATGTTTTTAAACATGACATATAAAAGAATGTAAGATTTAGGGAATCTTTAGAAGACCTCCGTTTCAAATCCTAACCCTGTGAGATCTTGGGCAATTCACTTTATCTATTTGAACCTCAGTTAAACCTCTGTGATATAACAGGAATGACAGTAATAGCCAGCTCTCCTGTAGCCTGACTATGAGCCAATGTGATATCTGCTAAAGTTATTTCATTAACAACCTTAAGAGGAAGGTATCATCATCCTATTTTAAAGATGAAGAAAGTAAGGCTTGGAACTTAATTAGCTTGCCCCAGGTCAAAACTAGGTTATAGTATCTACCTCATAGGGTTTAACATAACAATTGTATGAGCTATTAATAAATGAGTTTTTCAATTATGAAATGCATACATATAAACATTTATTTGACTTTAATTTTCAGTGTAAAAATATATTGAATGTGTTTTAGGAAAAATTCCTGAATTCCAAGTGATCACTATTTGATTTTATTCACTAAATACTATTTACATTGCTATTGAATGTGAAGAACTGTGTTGGGAACAGAATGGGAGGACACAATGTGACCTCTCCTCCCTGGAGGTCAAAGTTTATCAGGAAATGCAGATATCTAGGTAAAGATGGCTATGGTGTTTATAAAGTGACATCTAAGGGGGATGTGAGCCTGGGAGGTACAGGAATGAGCTCAGTCTGGAACAGTGGTTCCGAGCCATGGCGTTGGCTGTGGTCAACCCTGGAGATTCTGATTTACCAAGGAAGGGATGGGGCCCCAGCATCTTTTTTTGTTTTGTTTTTTAAAAATCCCTCTGGGATTTTAATGGGTCATCAGGGTTGAGTACTGCTGATCTAGACCATTGAAGACATATCCCTGAGGAGGTGACACCTAAGTTATGGTTCATTCTAACTGCAGCTGACAGCTTTGTCAAGTGGACATTCCCTGTTCTGACAGGGAGGGCTGGAGACCACCCTCTGGAGGGCCCCCCAGGTGAGCTGCACCTCTTGAGAGAAACTTGGTGAGACTGTAAGCCTGCCCATCCCAGCCCTCCAAATTCATGCCCCATGTCATTGGAGAGAAGGTTTCCTAGGGCACGTGGAGGCCCCACCTCTCCTCTGTTCAACCAGCTGCTACCCGCTGGAACCTGGTGAGGACAGACTGAGAGTTCTTGGAGCTGCGACTTTGAAGGCAGGTTTCTCCTGGTATCCATCAGGCTGTCTGTCGATGGGGGGCTGTCTCCCAGACAGACTTCATCACATGGTCCCCCTTCATGTCACTCAGTCAGGCCTGGTGACACAACCTTGAGAAACATTCATTAACTTCTCATACAGTTCTCATACTCTGTGAGGTAGATGCTGTCACCCAGCTGTGGGATCTTGGGCAAAGTATTTAAAATCTGAGCCTCAGTTTCTTCAACTATAAAATAGGATCATAACAGCATTTCCTTCATAAGGTTATTTTATAGGAGAGTCAGTGAAGGATATGCACAGCAGTGCACACCCACAGTCCCACCTACTTGAAAGACTGAGGCAGGAGTATCGCTTGAGCCTGGGAGTGGGAGGCCAGCCTGGGTAACACAGGGAGACCCTGTTTCAAAGAAAGGAGTCAATAGGGTAGAGGAAGTCCCTGCAGGGTGGATGAAGGCTCATGACCATGTCAGTAGCCAGCTCTACCAGGTCAGCTGTACTGTGCAGTCAGCCTGTGAAATGAAATGATGCCAGGCCAGATTGTCACTGAACTGTGACCCAGAGGGCGTGGTGGAGCTGAGCCCCCAGGTGAGGAACATCTGCCTCATTCTAGGCAGTGCCAGGTGGAGGCAGGCCCACCCTAGAGAAGGGCAGCTGTTCTTGGAGACAGAATGGAAACCAACTGCTTGAATCCTGTGCCAAGCAAGAAGATGGAGTCCAACATGCCCACTCATCCCTCACCAAATTACCAACTACATAAGCCTCCACCTTCACAGCTGTGGTGTGAATAGAAGGGTAAAGAGAACCCAGAAGTGTCCCGCTGGGGCAGATTGCTCTATCCAGAGACACACTATAAGAGGAGACAAAGCATTCAAACTTGCCCCACTCCCCAAATCTTGCACATTAAACCCTGAAGTTTCAGAACTAAAAGTGCTTTAAAGATCATCTACTTATTTATAGAGGAGGAAGCAATCCAAGAAAGGGAGAAAAACTTGACAAAGGGGCAGAGTTGAAACCAGAGCAGGGCCACCTGGCTCCTGGACCTGTGTTCGTTTCCTGTCTGGGATGAAGCTGGCAGGCTGGTCCAGGTCATGCTCTCAGGGCATGAACACCTCCAGCCAGGCCCACCCCCAGCTGCCGTGCAAGTGGGAATCTGCACTGCTCAACCTTGCCTCTCCTTTCTTCTAGTTAAATGTTTCATGAATGAATGAGGCAAGATATATCCAGACTACATCTGTTCTGATTAATTGTAATATGTAACTGTTAATCGATATATAACCTTTAATATGCATCTGTTTTAGTCAGCTTTTTCACTGCTGTAACTAAAAGAGTAATTTTAGGGAAGCAAAGTTTATTTGAGGGCTCACGGTTTCAGGGGTCTTAGTCCATAGAAGGCCAGCTCCATTCCTCTGGGCTCAAGGTGAGGCAGAACATCATGGCGGAAGAGTGTGGCAGAGGGAAGCAGCTCACATGATGATCAGAAAGCAGAAAGAGACTCCTCTCTCCAGATATAAAATATATACCCCAAAGCCACACCCCCAAATGCCCACCTCCTCCAGCCACACCCTATCAGCCTTCAGTTACCACTCAGTTAATCCCTATCAGGGGATTAATTCATGGAGTGGGTTAAAACTCTCACACCCCAATTTTCTCTCTGAACCTTCTGGCATTGTCTCACACGTGAGCTTTTGGGGGACATCTCACATCCAAACCATACCAGCATCTATCAAGAAAACATCTGTCCTTGAGTTGAATGCATAGCTGGAGCCAGACAGCCCTGCCCTGTCACCTTCCTATTGGATCTGATAATTTCCCATCCCAGTTCTGCCCCTAAGCTTGATCTGTTTCTTTGAAGACACATCTAGGATGATGCCACTCTCATTGGCTCAGCCTATAGCAGTACTTCCACTTGCCTCATGATGACCATGTGGGAGTCTTTCTAATCATAAAATGTCAGCTCTGGAAGGGATCTTATAGATGATCTGATCCAGTGGTTGTAAGTTCCTCATTTCCTTAGTGGAGCTTTTGAATAAAATCTTATGTGGACTTCTAAAGGTAAAACTATTTGGAATACAGCAAGGGCTGTACAGCCAGAGCCTTACCCATTTGGCTTTCCTTTTGCTCTGCTCCTTTCCCATTTTCCAACCCTGTGAGATAAAGGCCCAATTTTACAGATGAGCAAAGTGAGTTCTAGAAGTGAAGTCACACAAGAGTAGACTTCTGAGCCTAGATTCTAGAGTTTGAGAACAAGTTGCTTACAAAAAAAAAAAAAAAAAAAAAAAAAAAAAAAAAAAAAAAAAGAGAGGTGCTTTTTGGGTTCCATTGATTAGAATTCTAATATTTTTGGCATTAAGTGAATGACTAAAATGAGACTTTTCTTAGGGAATTTGTCTTTTAATTAGTCAAACATTTGTTAAGCACATGACCTTACCAGTTTCTTAAAATTTTCATGAGCTGAATGCAGACACAATGAAAAGCAGCCTCTCTTGCTAATGAAAATCAGAGAGTGTCTTGAGTTAAGATTAGATCCCACTCCAGACATTCCAAGTAATTGTGGCTTAAACAAGATGGAAGTGTGCTTCATGGTCACAGTAAGAACTGAAGGTGCACAGTCCAGGGCTAGTTCCCTAGAGTTCTCTGCCATACTAGGGTATGACCTTGACTTTCTGCAGCCAGAGGGCGGCTGGAGCTCTTGCCATCATCTCTAATACACATCACAATGGAGAAAAGGATGAAGGAAAAGGGGACTAAGAGGCTGGGCCTGCTAAATTTTAAAGGTTTTCCAAACATTGGCCAAAGAAACTATTGCCTTGACAAGTTTCATGTCATCCCTGACTCTACAGAAGGCTGGGATAGAGTCCATTCCAGGTCGCCATCTGCTCGCCCCAAATCAGGGTTCTATTGTAATGGAAAGAGGGGAGAATGAGTGCTGGGGACTGTCATAGTGGGTATCCCTTATGTTTATTTTCCTACTCTTTGTTTTTCTAAGCAGAGTTTGAGGGAGCCTAAAGTTATTCAGTGTGATGAAAGGTATGAAAGTAGGGGAAGGAAGAGAGGGAGGGGCTTGCAGGAGCCCTAATAAAGGAGATAGCTAAGATTGCAGTTAGCTGTGAGCCATAAGCATTACCACCTTCCATAGTCTCGTGAGATTTGGCCCAGGACATTGCGGATTGGGTCGGTGCCATTTGCATGGTCTCGTGAGACTTGGCCCGGGGGATTGTGGGTCGTCGTCGGGGCCATTTTGTGGTTGTTGGAGGAGTGTGGATGGCGTGTCAGGGTGTTGTTGGAGCCAGAGAGAGAAGCTGGCAGAATAAAGAGCCTGTTTGTTTCCAGTCTGCCTCTGAAATTATTCCTATGGCTTTGTTTCTCCAAGCAGACATTGCTTCAGGCGGCAACAGGTGGCAGCCCATACGGGGACTTCGGAGCGGACAGGTAAGAACTGAAAGGTCTCTAAAGATGGGTTTGAATATAACTGAATCCCAAGTGATAGAGGCTATGGAAAGACTCCTTGCTTGATATACCTGACTCCGTTGTCAGTGAGGAGGATTTAGAAAAAAGTGAAAGTGATCAAAAAAGCGTAGCTTCCACTGGGTCAACTAAGACCAGTAAAGAGAGTATTAGAAGAGTCCCCAAAATGACAAAAATCCAAGCTTAGAGCTATTCGAGAGTTATTGGAGATAGCTGAAGAATACTTGCTCTTCATGGAACCTGGGACTCAGGATATTGCTGTCAGTGAAATTAGCAGTAGTGAGGAATCTAGTAAAAGTGATCCTGAGAAAATGAGCAAAAAGAAACTAAAAAAGACCAAGAAAAAGGACCGTCAAGTAGAGGAACCACTTGTGTCCTCTACTCCCCCATGGGTGGAATCCATTACAGAAAACATGAAGGGTATTACTAGGCGTTTGCATACCCTAGAAATAGAAATAAAAAGTCTTTCTGAGCGCTTATGCGCTCTCGAGGGTAACTCACAGATACATTGGGAACTGCCAGCATTTGAAAAGAAAAATGGACAGAGGGTCCATCAGTCAGTAGATTTCAAAACAAAAAAAAATCTCAAAGAGGCAGTAATGACTTATGGGCCCCAAGCTCCTTTCACGTTGAGTATGCTGGAGTCCCTTAACACCTTTAGCTTAACCCCCTCATACTGGAAAAGTCTATGTAAAGCAGCATTAAGTGGTGGGCAATACTTGGTTTGGTGATCGCAATTCCAAGAACTTTGTAGAGAAACGGCTAAAAGAAACGCAGCTGCAGGATTTGGAGACTATAATATATAGAAATGCTCACAGGAGAAGGGCAATTCGCAGACTTACAGGCTCAAAAAGATTATGACCCAGGTGTATATGCTCAGATAAACGCAGCTGTCTTAGAGGCATGGAAAACTGTACAAGGACCTGGGGATCTACAAGGTAGCTTGTCAAAAGTGATTTAAGGACCTAATGAGCCATATGCTGACTTTGCTGATCGACTTTTGAGAACTGCAGGTAGATTGTTTGGAGACGTTGATCAAGCTATGCCATTAATTGTTCAATTAGCATATGAAAATGCTAATAAATATTGCCAGGAAGCCATCAGGCCATGGAGAAATGAAAAGGATCTTTCCATATATATACAACTATGTAAAGATATAAATGACGCCTTTGTCACAGGAGATGTGATTGCAGCTGCAATGAGAGGTGCTTCCCCTCAAAACTTCACACAAGGGCTCAACCTAGACATTATAATCAATCAGGATATTCCAGGCAAAAATTATCATAATCAATCAGGCTATTCTGGGCAAAATCCCCAAAGAGAAATAAGACCAAGCTCATACCGTGCCCCAGGCCGCTGCCCCAGGTGTAAAAAGGGAAATCATTGGGCCAATGAATGCCATTCAAAATTTGACATCTATGGAAATCATTTGTACAGGAATTCAAAAAACGGGGCATGGGGCCCAATGCCCCGGGGCCCACAAATGTATGAGGCATTGGAGGAGGAGTATCCTCAAGCATCCACTCAGATGCTTCCCCGACACAATCCCTACTACCCATCCACTCCCTCGCCAGAGGAACAGGAGGAAATGCAGGATTAGACCTCTGTTCCACTGCCCGAATAGTGTTAACACCTGAAATGGGGGTTCAACTGATTCCCACAGGAGTCAGGGGACCTCTTCCCTCAGGGACTATAGGACTTATTCTCGGGCGAAGTCCTAAAAGCTTATTAGGTTTGCAAGTGACCCCAGGTATAATAAACTCAGACTACAAAGGGGAAATAAAAATAATGCTTAGCTCACCCCAAAGTATAAGTTCTGTTAATCAAGGAGATAGAATTGCTCAGTTGCTTCTCCTTCCCAATTTACATAATTCATTTAAAATGAGTATGCCTCAAAAAAGGAACAATAGAGGACTTTGTTCCACTGACACGGGACCTATGGCTTGCTGGGTTCGGGATTGTTCAAGGAGGCCTATGTGTAAAATAAAAATCCAAGGAATAGAGATGGAAGGACTGATATATACTGGAGCTGACTCTTCCATCATTAATCTACAGCAATGGCCCAAGCACTGGCCTCTGCAAAAAGCTTCAACCAGTTTAAGAGGCTTGGGATATAATAACCTCCCAGAGAAAAGTATGGTAATTTTAAAATGGGAGGATGATGAAAGGCATAAAGGAACATTTCAGCCTTATGTTTTACCTAACCTACCGGTTACTTTATGGGGAAGAGATATTTTGCAACAAATGGGAGTACACCTTGCAACCAAGCCTGCAGGTGTTAAATGTGAAAATCTACAGGGTAATCTTAACCCTAAAAGAAATCATTATCAAAAAGTACAGGGTAATCTTAACCCTAAAAGAAATCATTATCAAAAAGTACAGAGTAATCTTAACCCTAAAAGTAATCATTATCATAAAGGAAAAAGATATTTTTTGGGGGGGCCACTGAGAAAATAATTTTGAAAATACCATGGCTTTCTGATAAGCCAGTGTGGGTCCCTCAGTGGCCCCTATCTAAAGAGAAATTACAAGAGGCCCACCTACTAGTTCAGGAACAACTAGAAGCAGGACATATAGAACCTTCCACCTCTCCCTGGAATTCCCCCATATTTGTGATCAAGAAAAAATCAGGAAAATGGTGATTATTACATGATCTTAGAGAAATTAATAAAACCATGCAAATCATGGGCCCTACTCAACCTGGACTTCCTAATCCTGTAGCTATTCCAAAAAAATTTCCATCTTATTACTCTTGATATAAAGGATTGTTTCTTTTCCATTCCCCTACATCCTCTGGATGCCCCCAGGTTTGCTTTTTCAGTTCCTTCTATCAATAATAATGGCCCTGATAAAAGATATCAATGGAAAGTGCTACCGCAGGGAATGGCTAATAGCCCCACCATATGCTAAATATATGTGGACAAAGCAATCCAACCCATTAAAAATAAATATCCAAACCTCATGTGTCTACATTACATGGATGATGTTTTACTGGTCCACCCTAATCAAAAAATCTTATTTAATATATTCAGTGATGTGGCAGAAAATTTTAAAAAATATGGATTATATATAGCAGAAGAAAAAGTTCAAAGCAGATCACCCATATTATATTTAGGATTTAAAATCATGGATACCTTTGTTAGACCCCCCAAAATTTTAATAAATAAAGAACATTTGACCACCCTCAATGATTTCCAAAAACTACTGGGAGACATTAATTGGCTTCGCCCTACACTAAACCTCACTACTGGCCAACTAAAACCTTTATCTGACATCCTTCGCGGGGACCCTGATCCATCTTCACCGCGAACATTGACTCCTGATGCTAGGAAAGCTTTAAAGTTAGTAGAAAAAGCCATTGAAGGAGCTCATTGTGATAGATTTGATTTAACTCAACCGCTGATATTATTTCTTCACAATATACACCGACAGGAGTATTTTGGCAACAAGGGCCTTTATTATGGATACATTTGCCCGTCTCTCCTAAAAGTATAATTGAGTCTTATACCTCCATGGTGGCTAAACTTATTCTTCAAGGACTTAAGACTTCTACTAAAATATTTGGCATTCACCCTGCTACTATTATTACTCCCTATTCATCATCACAGATTGAATATTTATGCTTCAATGATAATGATTGGGCTATAGCTAAATGCTCTACTTCTGCAAATTTTGATAATCATCTTCCTAAGTCTCCTATATTATTTTTTGTATTAATCATCCTATTATATTTCCACAGGTAATAAAAAATCAACCTATTCCTAAGGCATTAAATGTATTCACAGATGGGTCCTCAAATGGTACTGCTGCAGTAGTCACTAAAAAAGAAAATATGACTTACATAACTGCACACAAATCAGCTCAATTAGTGGAACTGGAAGCTGTGGTAAGAGCTCTGGAAAATTTTAGAGAGTAGTCCATGAACATTTTTTCAGATAGTCACTATATTGTACATGCCGTCCCAAAATTAGAGCTAGCAGGACCAATAGCACCTCATACTCCAGCCTTTAAATTGTTTTATCAAATACAAAAACTTTTGTGGGCAAGAAAAGAACCTCTATTCGTAGGGCATATTAGAGCACATACCAACTTGCCTGGTCTCCTCCATGAAGGTAATCAAAAGGCTGATGACCTTACCCAAACAATCTTTATACTTTCAGCGCTCCAGCAAGCTACTTTATTTCACTCCCAGTTTCACATCAATAGCACCACCTTGCAGCGTATGTTTAAAATCACAAAGGAGCAAGCCAGAACAATTGTAAAAGATTGTAAATCTTGTATGACACATTTGCCCAATCCTCATTATGGTGTTAACCCTAGAGGATTAATGCCCAATCATTTGTGGCAGATGGATGTTACTCATGAGCCAAGTTTTAGAAAATTGCGATTTATTCATGTGACCATAGATACATGCTCAGGCATGATTTTTGCTTCCTTACATTCTGGAGAAAAAGTTAAAGATGTTACATCTCATTGTTTGCAAGCTTTTGCTGCATTGGGCATCCCCAAAATGCTTAAAACAGATAATGGCCCTGCACATATATGTCCTCATCTTTCAAACAGTTTTGCACAAAATTCAATATATCCCATAAAACAGGCATCCCATACAATCCTCAGGGTCAGGGCATTATTGAAAGAGCAAACCACACACTGAAAATTATGTTATTAAAAAATGAAGAAAATTGGAAAAGTCCTAGGGACAGATTGGCAGTTGCCTTGTTTACCTTAAATTTTTAAACTTTAGACTCTAATGGTTATTCTGCTGGAGACAGACATTGGAACCCACACCAACAACATAAACCTTTGGTTTACTGGAAGGATGTTCTTTCAGGTACATGGAAGGGTCCAGGTCCAGTATTAATTTGGGGGAGAGGATCTGTTTGTGTTTTTCCAAAGCATGAATCCTCTCCAATATGGATACCATCTAGATTAATAAAGCAGGTACCACATCAAAAGGATCAAGATGAAGTTGTTGAGGAATCAAGATTAATAAAAAAAGTACAAAATCAAGAGGACCAAGATGAAGGTATGGAATGATTCCCTCAAAAGAGTCCTTCAAAATATTTCACAACTTAAGTGTCATTCTTCCCGGCCGGGACGAGGAGATCTCTCTTTAGTGTGCACACAATTGAATTTTTTTTTCTTTTTATACATGTCTTTATGTCTGTGCATTTGTCTACATTTCATGTTAATGTGACGTCACAAATATATGTTTGTATGTTTGTGCGTCTGTCCAGTGTGATGTCACAAATAACAAAGCGCTAATGAAAAATATATATATGGATCCAAATAACTTTAATTCATTTTAGTTTAAGAGTATTCAGTTTAGGTAAATAATTTTATAAGTGAAGGTACTTTCAATTTTGATTTATAGGTGTCCCTGGGACTTCTCTTTAGCGAAGAATATGACTAGTACTGTATAACCTGATATTTTGGTGTTTTGAAATAGGATTGTTTATTTGTTACTAACTTCATTTGTTTAATAGCTGATTAATTTGAATTATTTCAACAGGTAAAGGATTGTTGTGTATGCAGAGACTCGAGTTTTCCAGCTAACAAATTATTTTTCCAAAGTGCCTTTAGCTTTTCTTTAATCTATCTTTAATGCAGTAAATACCCTCAGTCTTTCTCTGTTTTGTTCTGAATATGATATTTTGCCAGCTTATGTTTGTGGGAGCTCAAGCAGCAATGTGCGTGAGCAGAAATCAACTTTAATCTTCTAATCTAATAATTCTATTTTTTAGTTTGACAACTCGCCTCTTGCCTCAGTGCTGGAATAGCACTGCCTTTCCTTTAATAATTGATGCTTGAGTTTCTAGGTAGCGGGCCCTGAAGATTTGCCGGTGGCATTGTCTAGACATAAAAAAGACAGTTGCTGCTACAGCTGCAAGTATCCCTGCTGCTTAAGCATCAAACAACCTCACCAGCAGTGTGGCCTCTGCTCTGCATGCATGGGGCCTCCTAGATCAACGTGTTATAACAAGTGGACATTTTGATCTTTCATTGTTTGGGACTTTACGGAACAATGCTTTGCGGGTATTTGTTTAGAGAACTCAGTGTGTTACTTGATAGAACTCAGGGCAGCTGATTTGTTTAAAGAATTTGATATGCTATGCAACTTGTCTCTTCAGCAGAAGGCTTATCGCCTTAAAGCCGCAACATCTCCCCACAACTGGACGGTTGTTAGTCATCATACACAGTCGATCCTGAAGAGCTCCATTGGATGGCTGGTAGCCAATGACGGGTAAGATCCCCAGAGGGGGACAACCTAAGACAGGCAAAGTTGCACGGGACAGTCTCATGTGGCTGACATATCAATCTAAGACAGGAGTCAAGGGCACAGCCTCGATTATATGATGACGGGTAAGAATGTTGGTTGCACATGGATGTCCTAGAGCATCCCCTCTTTTAAAAACAAAAACGGGGGAAATGCAGGAGCCCTAATAAAGGAGATAGCTAAGATTGCGGTTAGCTGTGAGCCATAAGCATTACCACCTTCCATGGTCTCGTGAGACTTGGCCTGGGACATTGCAGATTGGGTCGGAGCCATTTGTATGATCTCGCGAGACTTGGCCCCGGGGGATTGTGGGTCATCGTCGGGGCCATTTTGTGGTTGTTGGAGGAGCGTGGACAGCGTGTTGGGGTGTTGTTGGAGCCGGAGAGAGAGAAACTGGCAGAATAAAGAGTCTGTTTGTTTCCAGTCTGCCTCTGAACTTATTCCTGCGGCTTTGTTGCTCCAAGCGGCCATCGCTTCAGGCGGCAACAAGGGCTGATAATGGTCTGTGTAAAATTTGGGCCAAATTCAGTGTGGTTGACCATCCCATTATCTATGTCTATGTCAAGTGCTTACCAAATTTTGTGCCCCACGGGCTCATATATCTTATCCCCCAGGCAAGGTGCCCTAGGCCAGTTGTTTAATAATTGAAAAATAATAATGTAGCTTTGTGCAATAAAACATGATCTGGCCCTAGATCCTGTATTTGGGGTAGAGGGGGGTTATGGCAAAAATTATTAAGAAAACAAAACAGGAAAATTTATGAGAATATTTAGTACTGAATATTCAGGGCATGCCAAAGACCAAAAATACTTTGTACAAAAATGTGATTAAGCTAACGTGGGAAAAATGAAAAAACAATGTGAGATTAGACTGTTTGGAATAATATTATTTCACTTTGGTATTAATGTGGGCAGCTGTGGACAGTCAGGTTGTTTTAAATAATGAAAAATTGTTATTGACAATGACAACATTTCTTTTCAAATTTAAGATGAAGTTGTAAAGTGCTCCGGTCTTATCTCCATGCACAATGTAGGAAGTATGGACAGTTTCGTGGCTGCTAGAGCTCATCCCTGCATCTGAGATAGGAATGCATTTAATAGACTGAATCAGTGCAGCTTTCTTCTGGGAAATTTCAATTTCACTGCAAGCAATTTACATAGAGAGTCACAGCTTGAATTCATAGCTCCTATCTTGGTTGCTTTGGAGATAGCTTCTCTGTTGGAAAGGCAATTACGATCTGCAGGAGAAGCCTGTCTACCATTAGTCTCCAGTTTTAAACGTTGACAGGTGGAGATGGAGGTGGGGGTGGGGGTGATTAATAAAGGGCTTTGTCTTTCTAGTCCTGGGAAGGAAAGGGATTTAAGTGTCACAATTTCCTAGTCTCCAGATATTTCTTTTTCTGAACATTTCAAGCTTTTGACCAAAATGAGAATAGGAGTCTTTCATAATTAGTGAGCTTTATCACATTATATATATGGGGACAATGAAGTGACCACAGGGCACCCTCTCAAAATTTTACTAAACCGTGAAAAAAAAAAATATCTAGTGAGATTGTAAAAATCACTTCTAGCCCCTGGATGTGGATAGCTTTGCAATCTATGCAGAGATTTGTGCTATACTCATTGTTCTTAGGGGAAGTGGAACTGAACTCTGGTGATCCTTGGTACCATTGTACCACAAAACAGTCCTGACAATAATGTTCTTGAGATGGCTTTTTCCCTTAACCACTAATATGGGAAAACTGTTGTGTCTGCAAATTAGATCATGGTTAAGCCAAACAATGTGTATTTTCTGAGTGACTTATTCTCTGCAAGTCCCTGACATAGCCAGAGGCTTGTACATTCAAATCAGAGGCCTGAGCTAAGACCTGCCAGCATTTTCTCTAATTGACTTGGGCATGGGGACCCCTGATTCCTTCTCCTTTAATTGTCACCTTATATTCAGGGCTAAAAGGCTATAATTATTTGAAGTAGCTGAAATTTGAGTGACCCAGATAATTATCTCAGCAAGATGGGCTTAAAGTTTATTGACACAAATGCCAGTTTCATTAAAGGTTTGGTACAAAAAGGCAAGTCCATGAGACAGCTGGTTGACCGAGGTGAATTGACAACGAACAGCACCAAAGACACAGGAATCACCAGGGACTTTGTAGTAATTACCATCATTTCCATAATACAGTTAGCAGAGGATTATGAGAGGCCAGAAGAACCCTTATAGTTACCATACTTTGCTTTCCCCAAACTGAGACTAAGCTGCTTACAATCAGACTTCTTCTGTCATCATTTCTCAATGGGAACCCCATAGCACCATGGCTCAGACTCCACTCAGGCAAAAAAACAAAACAAAACAAAACAAAAAAAAAAACATGGTTGATGAGTCAAAATGAATCAAAACCATACTTTTCCCTAGATTGTGGGCAGCCAAAGCTAACACAATGACAATAGTAAATTTTGCACAGGTATAGATTTTTAGGTCTTATCTTACTCATTTCTCTCCTCTGCATGTTTAATGCACGACTAAAGAGAGCACAATAATTGCCTGCTATAGCGTTTAAAAATTTTTAAAAACAATCGTCTGAATTTAAACATGCACAATGAATCCCTCTATATTGCATTTTAGGGTTTATTGGTAATCATTAAATAGTAAGAATTCCACACATAGCTTAACCAGAGATCACCATTGGAATGAAACACGTTTTTATACCATTCGCCAGTGCTACATCCTATTGTTGGTTAACATAGAGTAGGCATGCTTCTCTAACTAGTTCATAAGCTAGTAGAAGCTGGTGCCTCTAGTAGCAACATTGCACAAACTCAGTGATTTAAACAGCACAATTTCTGTGGGTCAAGAATCCAGGCCAGAATTTGCAGAGCTGCAGAGAAAGACAGAAATTTGGATCTCTAGTTCAATTTTAGATGGCATTTATGTCAAGGAGCAGGTATCCTGCTGAAGAGCTGGTGCCCTTGCCACAGAAATTTGCAAGCAAGCCTATCCAAAGATTCAGAGAAGCCAAAGAAACTGCAGGCCAACTTGCTGCATCAGGGAGATTCAGCAAGAGCTGGAGGAACTGTTTTCTGACCCTGCCAAGAAACTCTAACTGAGGAATTGGATTCTGTAACCAATGAACTCCATGCAGTAGACATTCAAATTCAAGAATTCATGGAAAAGCAACAAGAGCTTCTTCAGAAAAATATCTGTCCTAACACAGAAAGTGCTGTTTGGGGGATTCTGATGCTGGGGCAAGCAATGAATGTGATTCTTCACCTCCTACTTAGAATATAGATTTCCCATTGTCTGGTAAAGTTAAAGATATTCTGCAAAATGTCTTTAAACAGCAGACAGTTTGAAACTATTAATGTAACAATGGCTGGAAAGGAAACACTTCTTTTTATGCCTTCAGGAGGTGAAAAAATTTTATGCTACCAGTAACCAGCATTATGTTCAAGCAAATTTATACTTGTGATTTATGCTCATTGATCTCTCTTCTGGAAGATCATTTAATGGTTTTTAAAGAATTAGGAATTTTAGCTACGTGTTAAATGCTCCTAATTCTAAGGCATAGGTGAAATGGGTTCATGCTAAAATGGTAAATAAAAACTCCACGTTAAAGCTAATTTATGTTTCTCCAGAGAAAATTGCAAAAGGCTTTTGCCTTGATTAGCTCAAGGCTAGAGAAAGCCTATGAAGCGATGAGATTTACTCAATTCGCTGTAGATAAAGTTCACAGCTGTAGTCAGTAGGGACATGATTTCAGACCTGATCGTAAGCCACTTGGTATCTTGAAGCGGCAGTTTCCTAACACATCACTAACTGAGCTGACTGCAACTGCAGCAAATCATGTTTTGAAAGATGCTTAGAAAATTTCATGTGTTGAAAAGCGTTTTACTTTTACAGCTTCTTTTAATCATCCAAATCTTTATTATGAGTTTCAGCAAACACTGAAAATTTTATTGAGGATATTGTAAAGCTCATTAATGGAAGAGATGAAGGGCCATCAGGAATCATGTATTGTTTTTCTCAGAAAGACTCTGAATAAGTAACTGTTAGTTTACAGAATGGGAATCCATGCAGGTCCTTACCTGCCAGTATAGAACCAGAAGATAAGACCGAGGTTCATACAAAATGGTCAGCTAATGAACTTCAGGTAGTAGTGGCAGTGTGGCATTTGGTGTGGGAATTGATAAGTCAGATGTGAGGTTTGTTATTCATTATTCAATGAGTAAAGCTATGGAAAATTATCACCAAGAGAGTGGATGTGCAGGTTGAGATGACATGACAGCAAACTGCATTTTGTATTATGGCCTTGAAGATATATTCATAATAAGTTTGATGGTGGTCATGGAAAATGTGGGACAATAGAAGTTTTATGAGATACTGATAAAACATAAGCAAACGTCACAATGTATTAATAGCTCAGCATTTAATGAAGTGCAGAACTCAGAAGCATGTAATAAAATGTGTGAAAACTGCTTGTAAAGACATTTCATTTGAAAATAACAATATAACAGAATACTGTAGAGGTCTGATTAAGATCCTGAAACAGGCATAACTCAATGAAAAACTCACTCCACTGAAATGGATTGATTCTTGGATGGGAATCAATCAATGGGTGCAGCCGAACAGAGAATAGAAGGTGTGATTGCTTCTGTTACTTCCTTGGGAAGACCTGGAGAAAATCATTGAACATTTTCTTCTGCATCAATATCTTTAAGATGATAGCTTCACAGCTAATGCTACCATTTAGTACTTGAAAACAGGACCTAAAATTAATCTCTGAACAGTGAAGCACATGTTATTATTATTATTTTTTTAAAATATTTATTTATTTGCTTTAGTTGTATACAATGTGGTTTTAGTTTGATGTGGTGCTGAGAATCGAACCCGTGCCGTGCTCGTGCTAGGCGAGCGCTCTACTGCTGAGCCACAATCCCAGCCCACATGTTATTATTAATACAAGTTAAGAAGCACACAGAGAGCCATTTCAGGGTTGAGACACCTTATCGTTCTGAACAAGTTGATAAAATGGGGGAAGAAAAAATTCAGGTAACTTCCAACAGTCTGGTTCTAAGAATACAGGGGTTCAGAAAAGAAAAACTGATGATGCCTGAAAGGACTGTTACCGATTTCCCATGAAAACAACAGTTTTTTCATGCACACATCATTAAGTTTGTAGTTTGTAGATTAATTTTAAGAACAATTTCATTGATACTTTATGTAAGAGAGCTATATTTTCAGAGCTTATCTCTGAAGATTTGGGACCTGTCAAAAATTGGGAATCAAGAATTACATGATTTTATAATATGAAATGGAAAATAAATCATTTCAATGCAACATTTTATAAATATAAAATACTTTACAATAAGTTCATGACCCTCTTAAGCTCTTATGCCTTGGTATACTTAATTGCACTTTTTTCCTTTGACATAACTACCTTTTTGATAGCAATATTAAGCTGACACAGGCTCATTGCTATAAGTGAGGGATATTTTAAGCTGAATAATGTAGATGATTTTACGTTTTATCTGTATAGTTCAAACAGAAAAAGAATAAGTCATCAATACAAATAATAGCAAATAAGATACAGCTACATTTCTACTTCAGTAAAACCAAAGTATAAACTTCCTTAAATTACACCCCTACTTTGACATTTTACAATCAAAGATTGTTCTGGTCTCTTAGAATGCCTTTTGGCTAAGTAGATAACAATTTAGTTAAATTCTCTCCAAGGTTAAATCACAAGTGAAATGTTAAAATTTAAAACACAAAAATAAGTAACATAAGATTTCTTGTATTATAAGTGGTTAATTCTGTTAGAAAAATATCTGTAAATAATATCTGAACCAATTTCATTCTTAGAATTTTACTTAATACTTTCCCATTAACATCATTATAACTTCTTTACTGAAAAAAGAAAAAAATAGAGTCCAGGCACGACTGAATTGGGGCTGTGCTTCAGGGTCTCTCATGAAGTTGTCATCAGTGTGTCTGCAGCTGAGGTCTCATTTGAAGGCTTGAATGAGGAAAGAACCACTTCCAGGCTCACAAGTTTTATGTTTTTGTGTCTCCTCCAGCATCCAGCACTACATTTTGCTTATGTAATTTGCATTTGTTAAGAACAAGTGGGGACTTTGACTTCCAAATACAGAAATTTTGGATGGGTTGCTACATATGAGTGAGGTCACTCCTTTGCTCTGTAGCACCCCTTCAAGGGATTAGATGCAGATAGAGGTCTGGGTGTAAGCTGCCTGGTACCGTAAACCGGGATAAAAAACTCTCGGAGGCAGAGTTAAGCTTTTACTACTTTTACTGCTACTTTCTTAGAGCTTAGAGAGGGAAAGAAAGATTTTTCTTCTTAGCTTAAAGATTAGAGTAAAGAAAGATAGAGCTTAGCTTAGAGAAAGATTAGAGTTTCTTTCTTCTCTCTTCTTTCTTCTGTCTTCTGTCTTCTGTCTTCTGTCTTCCTCGGGAGCCTCGGCCTTACTCTGACCAGTCCTCTGGAGCCTCGGCCTAACTCTGGCCAGTCATTACTTCTTCTATCTGGTTTCTCTTCTGTAACCGCTCTGCCTACGTTCTGGCCGCTCTGATTCTTCTGACCGACCGAGTGACTGCCCGGCTAACTGAATTCTCCGTTCTCCTAACTCGGACCGCTTTCACCCGGTTATATACCTTCAGGTTTGCAGGTGCCTACAGGTGCGTCACATACATATCAGGTGGAACCCATGGCTTCCAGCTAGCTACAACAGCCCTTCCTAATTAGGGCTCCTTCATATTCCTTCCCTTTAGTTTAAAAAGGTGCTTTAATTCTATTTTCTCTATTTTCTTTTATTTTCTTGTCCCTACCTAGCTTTTCACCTTTTATTTTTGAAAGGGTGGATATTTGAGCCCTTTTTGAGAAGGTGCTGTGGCTTTAAGGAAGCCTAATGCTGAGGAGCAGCTAACGCACCTAGTTAAGCACAATTGCATAAGCGGCTTTGACTTTTTTTTTTTTTTTTTTTTTTTTTTTCCCTCTTCTTTATTTTTCTTTATGGCTTTCTTGCCAAAGCTCAATGGCTTTTTTTTTTTTTTTTCTGCATGGTTTTTACCATGCTATTTAATTCTCTATTTTCTTTTAAGCTCATGGCTTTTTTCTTTATACTAAAGCTCAAGGCTTTTTCTCTATATTTTTTATGGCTTTTGGCTGGCTACTCGGCTTCGGCTTTTGGCCGGCTACTCTGCTTCAGCTTAATTTTTAACTGGCTTCAACTGAGTCAGAGGCTATGCTCTCTTGTTTCTACTCTTTTTGCTGGTCTCAACTGAGTCTGAGGCTATACTTTTTCGTTGCTCTTATTTCTTAGCTTTTCTTCTCTGCCTGCCGAGCCCCGGACGGACCACCATTTGTAAGCTGCCTGGTACCGTAAACCGGGAGGAAAAACTCTCGGAGGCAGAGTTAAGCTTTTACTACTTTTACTTCTACTTTCTTAGAGCTTAGAGAGGGAAAGAAAGATTTTAGCTTAGAGAAAGATTTCTTCTTGTCTTCTTAGCTTAGAGTCTTAGAAAGAAAGATAAAGATAGAGCTTAGCTTTTAGCTTAGCTTAGAGAAAGATTAGAGTTTCTTTCTTCTCTCTTCTTTCTTCTGTCTTCTGTCTTCTGTCTTCCTCGGGAGCCTCGGCCTTACTCTGACCAGTCCTCTGGAGCCTCGGCCTAACTCTGGCCAGTCATTACTTCTTCTATCTGGTTTCTCTTCTGTAACCGCTCTGCCTACGTTCTGGCCGCTCTGATTCTTCTGACCGACCGAGTGACTGCCCGGCTAACTGAATTCTCCGTTCTCCTAACTCGGACCGCTTTCACCCGGTTATATACCTTCAGGTTTGCGGGTGCCTACAGGTGCGTCACATACATATCAGGTGGAACCCATGGCTTCCAGCTAGCTACAACAGCCCTTCCTAATTAGGGCTCCTTCATCTGGGTGAAATGCAACCTGGTTTGTAAAAATGTGTCTGGACAGAACCCATGTCTGGGTGAAAAAGTGTAAATAACAATAATAGTAGCTCCTAGTTATTGAGCATTTAACATGTGCCAGGTACTAGGCCAAGAAAATGACAAAGCAGAAAGGCCTAGAAAGGTGAAGCACCTTACCCCCCAAATAATAAAGCTAGTAAATGGTTGAGCTAGGAAATCTTATTCTATTAATGCCAATATGCGTATTCCAACCACCAAGCTTTAGTGCCAGTGATAGAAGGCTCTCTGGATAGGGAATGAGGCATACTGCTGCCTAAATCTCAGGTTGTTTTGTCCAAGAGAAGGGTTAAAAAGCAATAAAATCTCAACAGCAAGGTACTGTTTAAATTGCTTTTTTTTATGTAGGTCAATTTTTTTTTTATAGCAAACAAGCAATAAATCAATTTCTAACCCCTGGCACAATTTAGCAGCTCTAAGTGGGGAGGGGAGACAATGGTCATTCACAGTCACCAGCAGTGCCTGTGATAGGCAGTGAGGCTGGTCTTCTGGGGTGGGAGGTCAGAAGGGCAGGATGCCATGAAGCAGAGCAGGAAGCCGGTTGCATACGTGCAAGCGCAGGCTAGGCTCTTTGTCAGATGTCCTCTTGGCCTCCAGCCAGAGCAGAATTTTATTCCCCAAGTCAGGTTATTATGCCCTTGTGACTTGGGGGCTTCAAGGTTCCCAAACCATTAACATAATATGTAATCATATCACCCTGGGCAGATTTCTGTCCAGTTTCCTTTGTGACTTATTGCAAGGACAAATCAGAAACACATTTATCAGTCAGGACAAGCCAGCCACAAGCCATACTGACTACTAAAAATAACAGTTTGATAGTTCTGTATACTACACCAAACCTACATAGACATATGCCCTTAAACACAGATACTAAGGAAATAAGAATCATTAGATGATTTATCAAGGGAAGGAGGAAGGCCATGGCTTCCTCCCAAAGTATTCATATCCAACATTTACTGGGTGGTGATGGTACACACCTACCATGTACTGCATATCTTTCTCATGTTGCCTATTACTTCTTATAATCTAGCACATTTGATGGTGTCTCAAAACTTCTTAAACAGTGTCGGGATGTGTGACTCATGGACCAAAACTGCTACGCCTCATTACAAATTTCCAATTCCCTCCCTCCTGACAGACACTGCTGTCCTGCTGCCTCCCCAACTGGGTGCCATTGAGTCAAGGAGCAGGAATCACAGAGACTGGCTTGTCCCTTTTCTGAGTATCACCATCTATGATGCCTTATAAATGTCTGGGTTCGTCGATGCTGTCTGAAACAAATATGTGCATATGCTTAAGGGCAGGACGGATTGTGTACACCCAGGCAGGTCAGTATCAAAGGAAGGTGATTTGTAGGATAGAATCTGAGAAGAGCAAAAAAAGGTGACAGTTGTACAAAAAGGGAAACATGAAAAAGTGCCTATGACGTGGTTCTCAATCTTTGCTACCTGTTAGAATCATCTAAGTTGTTCTGAAAATTCTAATAGCCAGGTCACAGCTTCAAACCTACTAAGTCAGAGTATCTGAGGATACAACTGAGGCAAGAGTATTCATTAAAACTTTCCTACAGGGGTTGGGGTTGTGGCTCAACAGTAGAATGCTAGCCTAGCACATGTGAGGTGCTGGGTTTGGTCCTTAGCACCACATAAAAATAAAGAAAAATAAAAAAGGTATTGTGTCCATCTACAACGATATCTATCTATCTGTCTATCTATCTATATATATATATATATATATCAACAAAAATCTTCCCTACACTGATGACCTAACAGAATAGGTTTTCCCATTTCTAGGTATAAATATGGTATTACTTACGTATCACTTAATAATGACATTGCTGCAAACTCAATGGTTTAAAAACTCAATTTATTATCTCATAGATTATCTCATAGTTTGTGTGGGTCAGGAATTCAGGCATGAGTTAGTAGAGGGGCTGTGCTTCAAGGATTTTCATGAGACTATAACCAATGTGTCATACAGAGCTGAGGTCTCATCTAAAAGCTTAAATGAGAATAGAACCACTTCCAAGCTCACATCGTTGTTGGCAGGATTTGGTTCCCTGTGGCCTGTGGACTGAGGGCCTCATTTTATTACTGACTGTTGGCTGGAGTAATTTTCCTCTCATGTGAGCCTCCCCATGTAGCACTTGTTCATCAAAACATGCAAGCTGAGAAGGTAAAATGACTGTCTGATAGCAAGATGAAAGCTATTATAGAACATAATTTCAAAAGTGATACTGTATTACCTTTGCCACATACTGTTAGAAGAAAGTCATAGAGTCTGCCCACCCTCAGTGTGAGAGGATAACACAGAGGAATAAGTATCAGGAAGTAGGGGTACTTATGGGCTATTTTAGAATCTGTCCATCACAAACACTATGCCTCACAAACTTTACTATTCTATGTGCAATGTCTGGTAGTCAATAAAATTACGAGGCACATGAAAAGACAAGAAAACCCCAACACATTGTCTATAGATGGAACTATGGTCAATATGTTAAAGGATCAAGTGAAAAACATGAACAACATGCATGAACAGATGGAGAATGTCAGCAAAGAGAAGGAAACTATAAGGGAGAATTGAATGGAAATGCTAAGAAGAAATAAAAAATGTCTGAAATAAAAAATTCCTTTTGTAGGCTCATTAGTAGAATCAACAGTTGAGAAAAGACTCAATGAACTTGACAATAGGGCAATAGGAACTATCCATACTAAGATGCAGACAAAATAGTAAAATAAAATAAAATAAAATAAAAAGAACACATATCTAAGATCTGTGGGACAACATCAAATGAACAACATCAAACGGAGAACCCCAAGCAGAATAAACACACACACACACACACACACACACACACACACACAGGCCTAGACACTATCTTTGTTATGTTCAAACTTCTGAAAACTAAAGACAACCAGAGAAGAAACATGCTTTACACACAGAGGAACAATGATAAGAAGTACAGCAGACCTATCATCTGTAAATATGTAAAGCAGAAAACAGATGAGTGATGGTAAAATGGTGACCAAAAAACCTGATAGAACATTCAGAGGAAGAAAAGTTTATTTGGGGCTCACTGTTTCAGAGATCTCAGTCCATAGATGATACTTGATTGCTCTGGCCCAAGGTGAGTATGGCAGAGGAAAGCTGTGCCCCTCATAGCAAGGAAGCAGAGAGTTAGAGACAGGAAAGGTCACAGGGAGGAAGTACCCTTCCAGGGCATGCCCTCAGTGACCACCTCCTCCAGCCATGCCCCATCTGCCTACAGTTACCACTCAGTCAATCCATTCAAACTAGGATGGACTGATTAGATTACAGCTCTTATAATCCAATCATTCTACCTCTGAATATTCCTGCATGTTTAACAGGAGCTTTTGGGAATACCTCACATCCAAAAAATAACAAGTGACATCTTAAATAACTGAAAAAATTTGTATATCTGAACTCTATACTCAGAGAAAATACTTTTCATAGTTGAATATAAAATAAAAACTTAAGAAAAAGAAAATTTGAAATAACTAATTGCCAGCAGAATTTTATTACAAAGAAATTCTATAAGCAGTAGAAATATTATACCAG